>OZ010750.1:19234445-21734445 GCA_963932245.1 Tachinus rufipes
TACACTTGATTATCGATTATAGGTATTTGGACAATAAAAACGTAAACGTTTCTTTTTTGATAAGCCTTAACAGTGATTAGAGACTCAATTAGATAAGTATTTTCTTCAAGGATTTCGAACGGAAATTTATGATTTTGTCCTAAATGTACATTTTTGATTTCATCAATTAATTTTTGAGGGGGGATCAATAACAAATGTAAAATGTTTTGTTTGGCTAAATCTATAATTGCTATTATGTCTTGTAATTTATTATTAAATTCCTCGAGATATTGTGTGTGAGCTAAAATTGCCTCTTTTTGTTCCAGCGCATAGAATTTCTTATACAATTCATCTACGTCGCCGTTTCTATCTTGAAAATTTAAATTTATTTTATTATTTGTATCATTCAAATATGTTATTAATTTCGAGTAAGCCTTCGTTAAACCCTTTTCAGATCCCTTTACTGATTGCATTATTTGTTCATAGTGATCGGCGTCGGTTTGATCTAAGTTTCCCGTTATGAATTTTATCGCACTTCCCAATACGTTTATAAGGCCCCTTTTATTTCTTGGTACTAAATTTAAAGCGTTTATCTTATCTCTTACTTCCTTACTTAACTTATTTAGTAAATCTATTCCTTCTTTATCTAATTTTACGTCTAACATACTACGAACTAATTGGTAATCCCTAAAAGTTTAAACAATTGAACTTAAATCTACATCAGCGATCAACTCAAAATAGAGTTTACTGTTATATGCTAAACCTAACTTAAGTGGTAGTATTCCAGCGGGATTTCGTATTTTTGTTAGTTCGGCCCTGTATCCTGTGACGATGCACCTGTGAAATTACGTATTTTTAATTCTTTAATATGGGCAACCCTATCTTTTAATTTAGTTCCCGCTGAAGGGGTTAGTTTGACCTTATTATTTTCAAGTAGGTCTGACACAATGTATGGACCTTGAAAAATGGTTTTTGACTTATTCCCCTTTTGTTGTGTTTTCCAGTAGACTACTGTTCCCAGTTGAACATTAGGAACATGGTTTGTTCATTCCTTTTTTCAATAACGCGCTCTTTGTTTTGTTGCTGTTTATGATTAAGGTTCTGATATAATGTATTTGTTAAATTTTTATGTTTCTCTACATATTCTTGATAACATTTTTGTTGAAAGGCAATATTTATGGGATCTAAAGCTTTTGTTCTTCCAAAAAGTATTTCAAAGGGTGTAAATTTTGTTATTGAATCTATAGTTGACTTGTATGCTAATATCGACCGCGCCATGGCAATTTTGTTAGTAATGTCTTTGTCCATTAACTTCAGTATTCTAAAATGTTCGATAAGAGTGGAGTGTAACCTTTCCACTGGAGAGTTAGAGTCATGATGTCCTACGGTGACATAGTGAACATTTACTTTGTAAAGTTTTAGTAGTTCCTGAACGACTTTATTATCAAATTCCTTCCCGTTGTCGGCCACAACCTTTTCTGGTGCTCCGTATTTACTAAAATGATCGATTAATCTGTCTGCAATCGTAATTGCATTTTTATCAGGCACTTCGTATGTTTGTGCAAATTTTGTGAATTTATCTATTATTGTCAAGAAAATAGAATAATCTATTCTAAATAAATCAATATGTACAATTTCCATGGGATTACATGGGGTTTCGGTTAATTGTAGGGGTACTACCGGAGGATGTCTATCATATTTACTACGTTGACAAATTTCGCACGAGTTTATAAATCTTGTGACCATTTGTTGTAAGTTTTTCCAGGAATAATTTCTTTTAATGCGCTCTATAGTTTCTATGATGCCCCTATAATTACTTTTACCTACATGGTGATTTTCAATAAGTTCTATTTGTTTCTCTTTGTTACTAATAATTTCAACTCTTCTTAAGCAACATATCAATTTCATCCCTCTTTTATTAAACTTGTCCACAAATATTTGGCAGAGTAATTTGTATATCTCATCATTACAGTACACATAATACGTTTTCTCATCTCCATAGTCTCTAAGCAATTTAAAAATTTCGTCATAGGCATTATTTCTATTCACATGGCAAGTATAAATTCTTTGTTGACCTAAAGTGATGTGTATTGCTGTTGGAAGGTTGTGATAATATAAGATAAATTGTCTTGCTTTAATATCAATGGGATCGTCTGAGATTTGAATTGTTTCCTCATGTTCCGAATGTTGGTTACTATTTATGCTACAAATACTTCTTTCTCTTCCTTCGGATCCATTGGTCGCGTCGTTAGATATTTCATCTATTGCATTAATCTCTATTCTGCTCAACGCGTCAGCATTGGTGTTTGATTTCCCTTCCTTGTATATGATCTGATAGTCATACTCTTGTAAGTATACCTTCCAGCGTTGTAATTTTAAATTATTATCCTTGAGATTGTGAATCCATAATAAGGGTTTGTGATCAGTTACTAGAGTAAATTTTGTTCCGTAAATGTATGGTCTGAATTGTTTGCAGGCATAAACCACTGCTAATAATTCCTTTTCCACCTTCGAGTATTTCAGTTCTGTTTTGGATAGTGTCCTTGATGCGTACGCTACTGGCTTGTCTTTGCCAATGATTCCTTGACTTAATATTGCCCCTATAGCGTAGTTACTCGCGTCTGTTGTGACAATAAATGGCTGTTCAAAATTCGGGTATTGTAGTATCGGATCATTGCAGAGTAACGTTTTACATTTTTCGAAACAGTTTCTATATTCTGGTGTGAGTTCTACAACTTCTTCTTTTGAAAGACATTTTGTCATTGGTTTTAATATTCTCGCTTAATCCTGTATGAACTTCCTATAGTAGCCTAGTAGCCCTGTAAATGCCTTTTATTCCTTCATCCGTTACCAATTGTCCAAGGTATTTGATTTCCTTTTTAAGAAAATCGCATTTCTCTACAGATATTTTGACTCCATTTTCTCTGAGTCTTCCAAACACTTTCTTTAACCTATCTTTATGTTCTTGCAATGAGGAGCTGAAAATTATAATATCATCTAGATATACGTGACATATTTCTTCGGTAAGTCCTCGCAATATATTGTTCATTGCTCTTTGAAAAGTTGAGGGTGCGTTGCACAGTCCGAAGGGCATTTTGTTGAATTCATAATGTCCTTGATTTGTTATGAAAGCTGTTTTTGATCTGTCGTTCTCTTCAACCTCAATCTGATGGTATCCTGAAGCAAGATCTAGACTGGTAAAATAATTTGCACGTCCTAGTTTATCCAGAATCTCACTTATATTGGGTAATGGATATCTGTCCTTGTTTTGTCGTTTAAACGCCTATAGTCAATGACTATGCGCCATTTTTGCAGTCCGCTAGCATCCAGTTTCTTAGGTACTAGGGATATTGGGGACGACCAGGGAGAGTTACTTTCCTTTTTAATTCCTTGATTTAGCATTTTGTTTATTTGTTGCTTTATTTCCTGTTGTTGTGTATAAGGTTTCCTGTATGGTTTTTGGTAAGCTGGTGTTTCATCGCTTAATTTAATATTATGTTTGATTGCCGAATGAAAAGTGAGCGGAGTTCGATCATTATGAATTATATCCGGGTATTGATGTAACAAATTTTTTATCATATTTTTCTCCTCTGCATTTAAATGTTCCATTTTTAGTTTTTTATTTATAGTTTGCCGCTGTATTTTTAAAGTTTCTTGTGATGATAGAAGGTAATTAAAATCTTCTGAGGCTTTTGAAAAATTTTGTATTTCATCGACTTCCATAGGCTTACATTCAAATTGTACCGGGTATTCGTTGAAATTTATCATTTCCACTATGGTTTCATGGTTATTGACTGTTATCATTGATTCAGGTATTTCAACACCCTTAAAAAGTTCTTTATGAGTTAATATAAATTCTCCATTATTTTGTTGAATTGGTATTCTAACTATTTGTCGCATTCTGGGGGGTAACTTAAGTATAGGATTTTGAGTACAAAATGAAATATTTGTGTAAGGTGTCTCTAAAAGTCTGTCCTTATAATTGAGAATGGCAGGATAGTTTTCTAAAATATCATTACCGATTATTCCGTCAAATTTATCAGAAAAATCTATTACAGCGAAAGTGTATAAGTTATAAGGGTCATTAAAAGTTTCAAGGCCGGGTATGCAAATTTTATAATTATTTACTGTAGTACCGTGCATGGTTTTTATTAAATACGGTTCATAATACAAATAATTTTGAAAATATTGTTTGACTATCTTATTAGATAACGAAGAGGCCGTCGCTCCACTATCGATTAATAATTTTGCGTTATTTAGTTCTGGTAAAATAATGTAGGGCAGACGAGTATAATTTTGGTTGTTTATTTTTATAAGTTGGATTTTTTCGTATGAGGCCGCTAAAGTAAAATTTTCAATATCTTCTTGCTGCTCTACATGCTCTTCATCTTCAGTAAAAATCTCCTTTTCTATTTGCTCGTGATTTACATATTGATAGTACTGTCCGGTCTCCTCATCGAAAAATACATTTTCGGGTTCAAATTCACAATTATTTAATTCATTTCGGGGACGTTTAGGTACAAAACGCACCTGACTTAAAGATGGATCTATTTCCATCGGTTTTGGATAATTTTTAAAAGAATTTTGGGGTTTAGCAAAAACGCGTTTCTAGTCATTACTGGTCGACTTAAATATGGATTAAATGTCAAGTTAAACTGCCTTTGGCCATACTGGTTATTTGGTTTTTGACCATACGGGTTATTTGGTCTTATATGCGGGGAAATTTTTTTATTAAAACTACGAGGTGAGTATTCCTCACTTCTAACTTGCATGGGTTGTCTGTTTTGATTACTAATTGGATTGTATACTGGTGTATACATAATTTTATTTTGCTCTTTAAGTATAGTGTTAAAATTTTTACCTGAAGTACGTGGTGTAAATTTTGGAGAATTATTAATATTTAATTTCGTAGTTTGATTACATAAATAAAGCCAATTTTGTCTTTCTAATACAAATGCCATTGCTGCTTCTAAATTAGCGGGGTTTTTATTGTAAATATATTCACCATAATCGCTAATTTTCATTAAACATCTTAAATAAGTTTGGTGGGCTGTTTTCTTATAAAGCTGGGTTTTTAAATTTCTTTCATTTGCAGCAACATTATTCAATTTTACTTTAGTTAAAAGAGCATTTAATGATTCGCGAATTCTATCACCCAATGAATACGGATTTTCATCTTTACAGGGAATAGTTTGCATTAAATCGCTAAGTAAACAGTCCTCCGACTTTTGATCTGAATAGTTTGGTAGGCATGTTTTAATATCGGCCCATGTAGTTAACTCACGGGATGCAATTAAACATTGTGCTTCACCAATAAAGTTTCCTTTAATAATTTTAATTATGAATTAATTGGATCTGCAAGCACAGCAACATTATAATGAGTTGTGATAAGTTCTTCACATGCTTCCAAAAATAGAGGCAAGACGGTTGCATTCCCGTCGAAGCTTGGTATCGCGCTTACCTCGGTAGGGGTTATTGAGGCTCGTGTGTAAGGCATGATTATTTCAGGGTTATTTAAATTTATAATTTAAGGCAAATCAATGGAAACGCTTATGTTTCGAAAACTCTCAATTAAAGAATCAATTGTGAAAAGAATCGATAATCGTGGTTTACAAAACAAAATATTAAATTTACTTACAAGCTAATAATTAATAAAATTTTCATTGCGTGATGCGAAGATCCTGCGTCGTTGAATTTCACGTTCTGTGTTGTGTTGTTGGCTCGAAGAAATTCTATCTGTTGGCCGGGATGTGTTGTGGCATCTGGGAAATATATCCACGCCGCGTTGGGTTTGTCCGGTACTTAGGAAAAATATCCTTTCGTCCGTGGTTGATTGAAGCACTCGCCAATTTGAGACTTTGACTCCTTGATTCATCCGCTTGTTCTGTTTGTATTCCTGTGTTCGTGTTCAGTCATAAAGATTTTAAAATCACCACAAGCTTGTTTTAATTAAACTCGCGTTAACTGAATTCTGCCGACTACGCCACTTAACCGATTGGTATTTTTTGGTTATTTAAATAAATATTTAGTTGAACTTATTTATTATTTAATAGAAATACAATATGTGCCTGGAGCACAAACAAGCAAATGAATGCCTTATAATACGTGCGCCAGCTATTTATATTGTCGCACTTTTGATAAGCACGCTGCAGGTGCGTTTCCTGGTACCTCGGGAGCATCACATTATGATGACACTTGCATTCCCGGATTCAGATGTGGGCGCACAATGGTGCACACATAACGTATATACTTACTTCTCTATAGCTTCTATTAAATGCATATTTAACAAAACATTCATTTTTAATGCAATCTTAAACAACAACTTGTAGGTTACTAAATATTTATGGCTAACAATCAGGTGTGTCTTGATGGTTAAGTTAAGGATATAACGTAAAGACAAATCATTAATGTGACAGTTCAAATATTTCGCGGCGGCGTTACTGAATACGGATTATTTTTGATGTTGTTAACTTAACAATTGTCCTTGAGTTAACGATTTTACACAACTTTAACTCATAAAGATTTGCTTACAGAATAGGCCTAATAGTGTCTTTACGACATGGCCTTAAATTATCTCATCGCATTACTTCAATACTAATCGCTTTGGAGAGACAATGATGTTTGTATTATATACCATAAATAGCTTATAAAACCTTCATGTTTAAGGGTAATAATATTATATAAATATACAATATTTTCACCATTAAAAATTACCTCGGGTTCCAGGTATATAATATAATCATAATTGTTTGCTAATGAAATAATCCGTTGAGATAAATTAAGCTCATGTCGTAAAGACACTATATCTATAGGCATACTATACGGACACGAATCCGAACGCGCGACACGACCACTGTTTTACATTTAGAAGAACAAATAAAATAAGTTTAAGTGATTAAATTTGTCTTAAAAATTATAAAAATTAGACAAACCGTGTAGTCCTATTGTCATATTGATAATTTCAAATAGTACTTAAAAATGGATGAAAATGACAGCGATAGGATAAATACTGCAAAAGTAAAAGACTTGAGAATTCCGGAGATTAAGGGCAGCGTCAACGCGCGAAACCAAGCAAATTAAAATTTGTCCGACATGTGCTGGCTCCAGGTGCTAAATAGTTGAACTAAGATTGTGCGCTAACTCGCGCAGAATAACATAACTTACTCAAGCTAGTGCGCATCATAGCCGGATAGATATTTATTTATAGACTACATCTCCGCACCCCTCTAGGGTACGAAAACAATTCGTACTTTTACAAAATTATATTATGTATTTACGTTTTTATATAGGGGCGCGCTTAAAATATATATTACGATTGAATTTTTATTATTGATTTTATATTTTATAATCATTAATTTAGTATATTTACAAATACATAATTAAAATAACTTTTATTAATTTATGTATGTTTGTAATTAAACAGCAGTCCCGAAAATTGAATTTTTACATTTATCAGTTATTTTCGATCACTACATAATCAAAGTATTGAACAAAACTAATTTATTTTTTAATACTTGTGTAGAGCATTAGTGTAACTTTAGATTTAATCATATAAACCGCATAATAAATTAATAATATAATATTTTATGAACTTTTTAATCTATTTTATAGACTATTAAACTATACCCTGCTCTGTAAATAAAATCAACTTAAACCCGTATGACACTGTTGATAATTGTCTTGAATTATATATACAGGGTGAGTCGGGAGGAACGGACCAAACTTCAGGAGTGTATTGTATACATGAAAATATTATAAAAAAACTTAAATGTTGTTATCCGATTTTTATTTGTTTTTAAGTTTTGGTAATCATTGCCTTTTTATAATAAATGTTCAAAAACACCGTCATTTACCTCTAAACATTTTCTGTTTTGTCTACAAAATTCGCCTGTTGCACTCCTGATTGAGTTATGTCTTTGTTTAAGATCAGCTGCAACATTTTTAATGCGTTCTATTAGTGCATCCCGAGTGTCTGCTTTTACTTTGTACACTTCTTCTTTAAACCCGCCCCCATAAACAATAATTTAGTGCTAAGAGATCTGGAGACATCTAATAAGACCACCACAACCAATTATAACGCCCTGGAATGCTTTTGTGGCATACTAGAACAACATTTTTAGTTACGCTATAACTTAAAAACAAATGAAAATCGGATAACAACATTTGAGTTTTTTTATATTATTTTCACATGTACAATACACTCTTAAAGTTTGGCCTGTTGCTCCCGACTCACCTGTATAGTTATAGATCAGATTATTCACGTGTGTAAAACACACAAATTATCAAGATCACAATTATATCTTGAAAAGCTAGAACATGTTCAATTTTCCCATCTATAATCGACGCAAACGTTTATTGCGCATTACATTTGGTTTTTACTTATTTTTGTTCAATTGTACCACTGCAGCTCCACATATAGCAATTGCTATCGTGTGCGTTCATACATGCTTTATTTATGGAATGCTTTTTGACGTCCCTCACCTTACTTGCACATGGCATGCCAAAAAATCAAATTCTTTTTAATTTGGTGCAATCGACTTGCATGCCAGCAAAAAGCATGCCATTTGACAGAATACACGAGCTAGTAGCTGGTATGAAATTGTGCAACTAACAGGCATGTATATTTCCGGCTTAAGATGACGCAAATTATGTATATTATATGTAATGCCAATATTTTACTGACAAAAATCACATCTTGAATTACATATATACATACATATGGCCATGTATGAGTAAGTGTACAAAATAATGTTTTTCTTGCCCCTAACTACTAAAAATGCCTTCTTTTACATGAATCTTGATTATGTGAATTTTATCAGATTTTTTCATTTTCAGTGAACCATTTCCAAGTAATAAGCAATCAAAATTTGAAAAAATTTGTTTTTTTGCGCATTTTTACATTTTTTGATCGATTGTAACTCAAGAATGCATTTTTAGGAAAAAATTGTAAGGAACTGCTTGTGTTCAAAGAATAATTTTTCACAGCCAAAAATGTTTTTGAATGGTATTTGAAAATTTACTAGAACTTTAAAAAACAGTTTTTTTTAAATACTTAAAATTTAAGCCTTTTTTGCTATTTTTAAGTAGTTCTGTGGATACATTGTAAGATGTCTCGGAGCGTAGTACATGGCATTCACTGTAATTTTCAGGGTATCTTTTGCACATATAAAAGCACGTTTTTATTCCGTACACTTGACTCATACATGGCCATATATAACTATAGTTAAAACTATAAATAATGCCAATGCCAATTAATGCCACAGTGAGGATACATGTACTGCTAAGACAAACAGCAGAAAAAAGACGACACATATGCCATTTATTTGTCAATCTTTTTTTAGTTACATAAGCATATTTTAAAAGTGTTACAAGTTTTCACAACTGGCAAAAACATAGGAAGAATTTGAATTGAAATAAATAGTGTTATATTGTTACTTGCAACAGATTGCGTTCGTAACATAATTTGACGGAACAAAAAAAAGAAAACGTATTTGGGTAAAAGATTGAATCAACAGAAGAAACAATTATGGAACGAACAGTTGTTTGTTTAAATAAATAGGGTAAAAAGATATAAGTGGTTATAGAAACCATTTAAGAATGCTTCCAGATTTTTTTTACTGTCTACTAGCATGCCAGTACTTGTTGTGTGTGTTTATACATGCTTTATGGCATGCCTTTGCCATCCAAAAAATCAAATCTTTTTGATTTGGTGCCATCGAGAAGCATGCCTTTTGATAGAATACACGTGAGCTGGCATGTACAAGGAGCTGGTATGAAATTGTCCAAGTAGCTGGCATGTGTATTCCCGGCTTATAAGTTTTTAAAATGCACAAATAATTATCAGTTTTATTGAAGATTAAAATGTTAAGTACATTTTTAATTTTTCTTTACAAATAAAAATGTGAGAAGTAGCATTTATAATATAACCCAACTATTTTGTTGGAACTGTTAATGCGTAATTTTTTTGCGTCGTTTATAAAGATAAACTTAAAAATTTAAAATTTTAATCTACAATAATACTTGTGATTTTTTCTGTATTTTAGAAACTTTTAAAGTTTTATCTACCGTTTGTTTATTTTTTTTACTTGGTCCTTTAACTTTAATTGCTCTTTACGCGTTCGGAAATTTTAGACGTTCGGATATGATAGAGTAGAGTATACAAAGTTTACTCCACATGCACAAACTCGAGATAGCACGGAGACGGAGTAAACAAAAAGACCATATTTGAATTTTATTACATTTATTTAAAGGTGAAAGGCCATATTTTATTATATTATATGCCGCAAAAATGTAAAAACCCAATTAGCTTATAAATGCATGTTAATTATATTATTAATTTTTAATGTAATAAAACACCGTTACACAAATTTTAAATTTCCATTAAATTCAGTTTTATTATGGTTTTGTAAAGTGACTAGAGTTTTTTAGCAAAAAAGTAAGCTTTGGTTAGTTTTTTAGTTACACCTTACTCGTATTTTGGCAACCTTACTCAAGTATGCTTTGGTAACATAAAAATATGTTACTAAAGCTTACGGAGATCTGGGCCTCCGTATGTAAATTGTTGATTTATTTTTACATTTGCGTTAAAATAATTTAATTTAATACAATGCAACATTGCACATGTATTTATATAGACAAAAACTAGTTATTAGATTCTTTTCTGTAAGATCATAAAATAGATTTAAAAAATGATGTTGGATAAAAGTGTCATTTGTAATTGTGAACAAAGCAGTCGTTACTTTTTGTTTTCTAGCAAACATGGCCTTACTAAACATCCATTTACCCTATACTTTTTTAAAACGTTCCACAACATACGTCTTTAGAAAAGATTAAATGAAAGCAATTAGATGTTTCTAATACCCACATCTTGAAACTGTTTTTGGGCTGTAATATTTTCAGTGTTGAGAGTGAGATACTGTTTTGTCATATTTTACTATACTCAAAAGTATTGCAATAAGGTGTCTTAAATGATATTTTACATATCAGCGGTGACTCAAACAACCAGTTTTGTTCTAAAATTTTGTTTACTAAATTGTAAGTTTAGAGTTTGGATAGGTACCCCTTCAACGAGGCCCACTAGTAAGATTATCATATTCCGTACGTAGAAACGCAGCATCAATAAGTTTTAAGCTAATGTTGGCCTTGCTTAGTGCCACTAAAATACCCCTAATAAAATTTATATCAACAAAGACACCAAACAGAAAAATAATCATTTGCAACCAAAATTCTCCTGGTAATATAAAAAAAAAACATTTTTCTGCGGAATAAGTATTCAGTCCAACGCCACTGGCGTACAAAGAATCTATGTAATCAAAAATCCAATTACACCACATGAATGGTTTAAGTTTTGTATGCTTAACGTATCTTGCAACAAACTAGCATAAAAGTGTAAATCAAAAATTTACAGAATTTGACATTATTTAATTATTATTAGTGATTATAAAAAAAACAGTTTTAGTCTTATGGTTTTTGAATCATACACATCGGTTTAAAACAAAGTTATTCATCCATACGTTTATGTCTAACATCCTGTATATTGTATTGTTAATTATAATAAATATACAGCAATATAAATAAATGTTCCTGTATATTTATTATAATTAACAATACAATAATATTATTCTATATTTTCAATTCAATTTATTGTATGCAGGAAATATATGGTAAAATACAATAATATTTATCAAAATAAAATTGTATTTACTGGTTTAATATTTTTAAACAAATTGTTCGTATTTATTTTTAATAAAATATCAATTTAAAATTAAACTACTTTTATTTCTACGTCTATGTATATTGTTATCAATTGTCATCAAGTATGTGGAAGAAAGTGCCCGAACCGTGTCTTTCGTTAGCGATGCATTGAAATTATTGGAAAGAACGGTCCGGTCCGGGGGGAGTTTGTCATAAAGGTAAATATCAATCTAACAAACACATGAGACAACTTGCCCTCTATGACCAAGAGCCCAAACTGCCGGCTGTCGTTTGCATAAGAAGTAGCCTAAAAATACAATTATTTTATAATAAAAATGATTGAAAACTTGTTTTCAGGTTTATTTAAAAAATACAAGTTATATTTTTGTAAAACTGGTTTTAAATGAAAGATATGTCACTGACATCGGGTCTTATATTAGTTTAGTTATCATAAATCAACCAAGAAATGTGTTAACGGCGTTATTTAGTCGAAAATAAGTACAATAGTTTATAATAATTAATATAAAAATCTGTAGTAAACTTAAAAAATTGAAAACTTAATTAAAACTTGCGCAAATGTTCAACCTTTTAAAGTATGCATAGCACGATATGATCGGTTGTGTAGTTTGCTTGTGAGTGTGAAAAAGGTTACTATGAATCTTTTCCATTTACGGCGCATCAAAATACCCGAACCTTAAGGAAGAATTACAAAAACGCGGTGCGTCACTCAGCGGCAAAAAGACAGACCTTGTGAATCGTTTGAAAAGTATATTGAACTCTAGTTATCTGCCCAAGGAAAATATTAATATTAATATATCTGAGAACAAAACTGAAACAGAAAGGAACACTTCCAAAAAATCAAAAATAAAACTATTTAAGAACAATCTCTCTTTAATTAATAAGATTAATAAATTAGAAAATGAACTACATTTCTTTAAAGTTAATAATACAAAACTGCAAAAGAAAATAATTATAAAAACTAATGCGATTTTAAGCGGGCACGATATGGCTACAGCGGTGTTAGAAAAACGAATAGAGAATCGCCACTATCATTATCATTACCACTAATAAAAACAACACAACAATCATCAATGGAAGATACCTGCCACCTGCTTGATAAATCTAAATCTGGTTCTGCATATCAAAAATATGAAAAAAATAATCAACTAAAACAAACACCCATTTATCCCGTAATGAAAATCAAAATAGTCCCGCAAATAATATAATAGCACCTACAATTAAACCATTAAACAAATAAACAAAAATAAACGACGAGTTCTATTGTTATCTTCTCGTCATGGGCGTCATATTAGTTCAATCCTATCCTTAAACTAATTAAGGAATTTACAACTAAGGATGTGGTGATAATTTTTGGAGGTGAAATCAACGCTGCGCTGCATGTGCAAGCAGTCCGGAATTAAAGATTTTAGAAACTCTTAAACATCAACTTCGCCACACTCACGTTATTGTGATATCTTCACCATTTTGTCGCGATCGCTTTATTTTAAATGATATAATCAATTCAAATAATACTAAAATATTTGACAATGTAGTTTGTAACTCGTTTAATATTAAATATTTAGATATTAACAATATTGTTAATGACAAAGACTTTGATAAACATGGAGTAAACATAAAACGTAGTGGTAAACTTAAACTAGTAAATAATATTGTCAATGTAATTAACAATTTTAACTACCATATAATACAGACTTGTAATAATCAATTTATAAAATAGAAATATAATATCTATAGCGACAACAAATAGTATTAATTGTAACTTTGAGATTGATTTTGAGGGTACAAATGACATCATTGCCTCAAACAAAGTGGAACAACCAATACTTGATATTTTTTTACAGTAAAGTCCGACGGACAAAATACTAATAAGACACAGAATTTAGATCTGAATCGCAACATTATTATTCATTTAAATGCTCAGAGTTTTTTAGCCCATAAATGTAAAATCGCTAACTTAGTGGATATTGAACGCCCACAAGTATTATTAGTTATTAAAAATTACACTTGTTTAAGATGCAATTCTGAAAATAGACACACAGGAGGCGTATTAATATATTTTAGAAACGAAATTAATTATTATAATGTAAAATTAGTATCAGTTCCAAAAAAATATTGGATTGTTGGTGCAACAGTTATTTTATTTAAGAAAAAATACTTTATTACTGCAGTATACCATTCTCCCAATGGAAAACATACAGAGTTTTTAGATTGTATTGAAGAATATATTGAAAGCATATATGATATTAATCACGAAATCATTATACTTGGTGATTTTAATCTGGTTGAATCAAAATAATATATATACATCTAGATTAAATAGTATAATAAAAAGCTTCAATATGCAACAGTTAATAAAATCTCCTACTCGAGTTCAACATTAATTGGCTTAATACTAACTAATAGCTTAGATATACGCGGTGATATTTACAATAGAACTATAATTACAGATCACAAAATTATAAAAATTGATTTGGTGAAGCATATTAAAATTAAAGAATCTGATAAATATATATATCAGCAAAAAATTGCTAATGAAGATATAGATTTAATAATTTGTAATTTATTAGAATGTGATTGGGGATTCAATAACTCAAATGTAAATGATTTATATTGTGCAATACAAGCAAATATTGTTACCTCACTAGATATTTTATGCCCGAAAAAACAAGTTAAATTAAATTATAAGAATAGTTCGTGGATAAATAGGAATGTAATTGATGCACGAATTAAACGAGACATAAGTTATAAATTATTTAAATCTTCTAAAAGGCATGCAGACAGAGTTGTTTATAAAACTAATAGACATAATGTTGTGGCTACGATTAGAAAAGAAAAACAAAACTATTTTCATCGAGAAATTGATAATAATAAATATGATTCTAAAAAAATGTGGAAAACATTAAAAGAACTAATTAAAAAGAACAATACTAGTGTACAGAGTGTAGTTTTTGACAAATCTGTATACAACTATACTATTGATGCTGAAAATTTCAATCACTTTTTTATTAACAGTATTAACCAAATCATTGATGAAGTAAGTGTCAACAAAAAAAAAATAATTTCTCCAACAACAAATTTCTTAGTATAGTTTGATAAAATTACATATGAAGAACTAATTAAAATAATTTCAAGTCTTAAAAATAAATTAAGTAGTAGTGATATCAACATAAATCTTATTAAAAACTGATTCATGTAGTAGGATGTCCTATTTTAAACTGAATTAACTCTTCATTAGAGTCATGTATAATACCAACAAAATTTAAAACTATTACCGTAATACCAATACCAAAAGTTAAAGAAGCAAACAAAGCAGAGGTATACACATGTTACCAGTCATTGAAAAACTGCTTAAAATTGCAGTCTACAACCAACTAACAGACCACTTTGAAAATAATGATCTTTTATATTATCGTCAATCTGGTTTTAGGAAATACCACTTATGTGAAACTTCAATACAATTTCTTATTCATGAGTGGACGAAAAGTTTAGATAATAATGAATGTATTGTTGCGCTGTTTATTGATTTTAAACAGGCCTTTGAAACAATAAACAAGAATCTATTACTTATATTTCTTGTATATTAATAATAATACGTTTATTTCTTGCCTTTCGGCGATGAAAATTACATTTACAAATACATTTACAACTTCCCAAAATAATAAAACTTAATCCTTATAAAATTAACACAATTAAGAATATTTTCTTCTCTGTTCGTCTATTTCTTTTCTTCGTTTTTTTAACTGCCCTCATCCATTCTACCCCTCTTCCGTCCCCTTTTAATATCTCATTTTTTTCCATCTGTTCTTCTCTCATTTCGTTACACTCTTTCAACATATGTTCTATAGTTTCCTTAGTCTCTCTGCACATTCTGCACATTTTCAAATCCTCTTCCATCCAAAATCTTGTCACTTGCTCTTCATTGCCACATCTGAATCTTGCAATCATTTTTTTGTCATCTTTACTATATCTATCGCTCTCTAAGTACATTGGCAATTTACTTTCTATAATATGTTCATAATTTGCGTTGTACCTAGACTCTTTCACTCGCATTCTCCTTTCTTGCCTTTGTATATCTCTATCTCTTTCCATAATTTCGTACCATGTCTCTCTCTCAGATTCTCTCATTCTTTCAATTTCTTGGCTCGCATATCCATTTCTATTGTAATAATTTTCCCTGATCTCCCCTAGCTTTTCATTTCTTGCTCTCATTTTCTCTTTCATGCATTCTTGTAATATTTTGCATTCGTGTCTCTGTCTCATTCTTTCTTCATACTTCATTGCTCTTTTTCCTGCTTCTACTCTTAACTTATCTTTTTTGACTTCCTCCAGCACAATATATGCTGAAGTTTCTCTATTTAAACCTAGCACCCATCTTCAATATTTTACATGTATTGCTTCTAATTTGTCTTGTTCCTTCAATCCCCATATTTCTGACCCATACAATATCATACTCCTAACTAAACTATCAAACATAAGCCCTTTTATTCTCATACATTCAAATTTTCTTTCACTTATTCCCCAAACTTGTCCACTACTTTATTTGCTTTTCGAGTCATCTCTTTAATGTGCTCGCTCTCGGTGTTACTCGTACAAAAAACCTATCCCAAATATTTAAAAGATTTTACTTCCGTAATACCTTGCCCATTCCATTTCCAGTCCTCCATCTTTTTTCTCCCGCCCCCCTTTCTGAACACCATAATTTTTGTTTTTTTTACATTAACTTCTAAACTTTTTTTTCTAAATCTATTACTTGATAAGTTGTTTTATTATGGCATTAAAGGTGCAGCATTATTATGACTACAAAATTATCTTACAGAAAGATCTCAGATCACTAAAAATAATACTCAGCGTTCCAAAAGTCTAATAAACCAACATGTTATACCACAAGGTAGTGGATTAGGGTCATTGCTTTTCATTATTTATATAAATAACCTATACTGCTCAATTTCTAGGTGTAAGTTAAAACTTTTTGCAGATGATACTCTTATTTATGTAAGTGGAAAAAATGTAAACGAACAAGTATCTTTTATTAACAACGATGTAAAATCTTTAGAACCATGGTTGAAGAGCAACCAATTACTAATAAATGTTAATAAAACTAAAGCCATGCTCATTAGTAATAAACAATGTTGTGATATTGGCACTAGACCATCTATTGTAGTTAATGACCAAATAATAGAATGGGTTGATGACATAAAGTATTTAAATAAAGTGTTACAATTGATAGAAACTTAAATTTTAACAAACATTTCAATTCTATTATCAATAACATTAGTAAAAAATAATATTCTTTTATTTTAATTTTTTTTTTTTATAATCTTGAGTATTTGCCACTAAGCAGTAGGCTTATCAGTGGCAGTGGTGGTGAATTATTCTTCTTTAAAAAAATTAAACATTGAAAAAATTGAAAAATTGAAAAAATGGAAAAATTGAAAAATTAAAAAATTGAATACTTAATTAAAAAATTTAAAAATTTAAAAATTTAAAATTTTTTAAAAATTTAAAAATTTAAAAATTTAAAAATTATTATTATATTTCATCGTGAATCCACTTCTTAATCTTGGTCTTGAATAGTCCTATGGATGTTGTCTTCAAGATTTCTTCTGGAATTTTGTTGAAAATTGTTTTCACAGCTACTTCTTGTTTCCGATATCCGTATTTGTTGTTGTACCGTTCTACTTCATATCTTCCTCCTTGTCTCGTTTCATACCCATGGTTGTGTTTTTCCCATATTTCCCTTTGTTGGAAATTGTTCATGATAGTTCTTAATTTAAACAATTGTGTTATATTATAAATCTGTCCGTCTTTATAAGGGTTAAATAACGGGTTTAGGTTTTTCTGTTGATGGAAAAGGTGTTTAGTCACTAAGTTTTGTGAGCCTTGAAGACTGCTTAAAAGATATTTTGAAGCGTGTCCATATACTGTGATGCCATAGGATATTATCGATTCAACCATTGCTTTGTAAATTGTCACCATTGTTTCTTCAGGTATAAACTGTTTTAAATAGTAGAAGTTACAAGATAGGTGTTTCAATTTGTTTTTTATTTGGGATAAATGGGGCTGCCAGCATAAGTTGTTATCTATCACTACCCCCAGATACTTCTGATTCGCAACTATATTGATATTTTCTGAACAATGGCATCTTACGGGTGTTGGAAGTATGTGAATACAGTTACTACTATGGAATGTTAAGTTTACTTCCTGGTATCTTGTTCTTAGGTGTGGAGATACAATATGCACCATATTGGTTTTATTTTTGTTTATTACCAGACCCTTGTCATGCGCCCACTTTTGAAATTCTATAAAGTCGCGTTGTAAGTTTGTCAAGGCTTGTCCAAGATCTTTGTGGATAGACACGATTAGAGTGTCGTCAGCGTACAGAAAATATTTGCTAGTTTTAAAGCACAAGCCCACATCGTTCACATATAAAAGATACAGAAGAGGGTCCAGAATGCTGCGGTACCCCACGTTTTATAAATGTTTCATCGCCTAGTTTTCCGTCAAATTTAACATGAAAGGTTCTGTAATTGAAATAGTCTTTAAACCACTTGTACAAGTCCCCTCTTATGCCGTATGTTTCTAGAATATGTAGTAATTTATTGTGATTTAGTGTATCAAAAGCCTTCGAGAAGTCAACAAAAAGACACAATACATGCATATTTTTGTCAAGGCTGTCATTTGCAAGATTAGTAAATTTTTCCAAAAGTTGAACTGTTCCTTTGGACTTCTGGTACCCATATTGTTCTTTGATAAGTATATTGTATTTGGTGAGGTACTTGGTTATAGTTTGTTCAATATATCATTCAAGAATTTTTGAGATTGTTGGCAGCCCAGAGATGGGTCTATAGTTCTTGGTGTCGCTCTTTTTTCCAGATTTGTATATCGGACGCAGTATAGCTTTTTTTAGCAAGCTGGGAACAATTCCTCTTTCAATAGTTAAATTTACTAATTTAATTATCGGATTTGTAACGATATCTAAGACGTCCATAAGATCTCTTGTTTTTATTTCATCATACCCTGCAGGTTTTGCTGTGTCCATTGATGTTATTATCTTTTTAACGTCGTCTGAGGTTGCCTTCGGAATGTATAAGGATTGTAATTGGGTATGGTTAGGTGTTATGTTATGTAGCGTAATGTTGCATGAGTTCGCAATATCTTTTGTCTGATTTGTGAATGTTTTGGAGAATTGATGTATTATCTCCGCCGTTTCCAACTTAATATGTTGTTTTACGTTTTCGTCCCCTGTGGCATTTTTTGTCGTCTTTCCCAATGATTCGTTGATTTTTTTCCACGTTTCTTTCATATTTGATTTAGACATTTCAAATTGGTCCGAATAATATTTTTGTTTTGAGGAGTTTATGGCATACGTGACTCTATTTCTGGCTATATTATACCTTGCTCTCAGTTCGTTTTTTATTTCTGCGGTTTCTGTTGATCTTTTCCATACTTGAAATAGTTTATCTCTTTCTTTCATTTCTCGTGCAATATTATCGTTTATCCATTTCTTTTTAGGCCTTTTTTGGTATCTGGGTTTTTCTATTATACATTTTTCTTTGCATTTTTGATGTATACGTGTAAATTGCTGTAAAAGTTGTTCGGGATTGTTAAGTTGTTCGAGTTTGGCCTGTTCTATGCCTTCAGATAAAAGATCTTTGAATTTTGCCCTTTCCACGTACTGTATCATATTTTCACTCCTGGTTTCTGTCAAATTATCTTGGAGTTGTAGCGCTCCACTTATGAGATAATGATCAGATATTTTGGTGGTTAATATTGATGTACTCATCTCATTTGTTGCACTTTTGAGATAAATGTGGTCCAAACAGGATTGCACTAATTTGTGTTTTCTGTACTCTTCTCTTGTGTATTTATTGATTTTCCTTCTGAAACCATATCCATATAACATTTCCTCATAGTTTTTGCTGTTATTTGACTCGGTTAAAATGTCAATATTTACATCCCCTATTATAATGATTTGTTTTTCTTTATTTGTACTAAGAAATGTGTCTATTTCTTCAGTGAAAAGTCTTGCGTTACCCGGTGGTCTTTATATAGTTAATATGTAGATAGGTTTTGCTTTCTGCCACATAACTTTTAAGTAGATCGATTCCGTGTATAAAAAATTGTGTACAATCACTTCTGCATTAAGGTCTTTTTTGATGTATTCAACCAAACCGCCACCTGAATTATTTTCTCTTAAATTACTAAATGCGTTAAAAGAATTTATGGAAAAGAATTTGTTGATTGTTTCTGAGTTGCTTGCATGCACTTTCACTTCCGATAGCACCATTATATTCACGAATTTTATGCTATCATTTATTATATTAATATATTCATCGTAATGGGAAAAAATTGAATTTATGTTCAGATAGTTTATGATAAATGAGTTTTTTTTTAACGCTAGGTTATTCCATTCGGTGAGATTTGAGATTATTTGACAATTGTTGTCTTCTATGATCTCTATATCTAGATAGTTTTCAGCCATAATTAGTGTTCGAGTTTTTATATGTGTTTGATAATATATATATAGAGAAAATTCTACTTAATTCTAGCAAGATCTTCTTCACAAGCAATGTGAAAAATTTTGGAACCTTCATCTTTTTGTACTAAAACTTTTCCATTTTGTACCCACACAAACTTCCATCCCATTTCACTTGCTTTTGATTTTGCTTCCCAGCGGAATTTTTTTGCAAGACGCTGCTAAGCTTTCAAATATGATAATGTTTTTATTATTTTCTGCATTATTTACTCCTGTAATGTCTTTATTTGTAATTTTCTGATGCTTATTTTTTAATAGTGCATCTCTGAGATGTTTTTTTAAATAGTTTAACCTTAATTGGCTGCTGCACAAGGCACAAAAAACAAAAACGGTGGATTGGTGCAGCACAATCAAAAGCAATAATAAATCCTATCGGAACAAAATTAAATTTCGCTTACCGCGAGAGGTGTTGCACTGTGCATCACGTTCACACACTAATTAGCACTTTAAATAATTAGTTTTACAAGTTTACGGATCAGTTTCACTGTGGGTTTATGAAGCGGATTAAAAACACGTCTTCTCGTCACGAATCGAATAATAATCTTGAGGCGAGTATCAACAACAATAAGTATTTTTAATAAAATAATTATCTACAACACCGTAAAAAGGCCACACTACTAGTACTGCTGCACAATCATGTATATGCTAAATCAATCACAGAATAATAAATTACAAGTACTTCAAAATGGAGCTATGCGTGTTATTTTGAAATACAACAGATATACTCCTACTAAACTAATGTTTAATACGTTGAACTGGCTTTCAATACTTGATCTCATAAATTTTTATACATTAATTTTTATATTTAAAATTAAAATAAATAAAATGCCAAGTTATTTTCACATGCAATCCAATAATGAATACCAATCTTATTCTACCCAAAGTAATAGCCATTTTAGAACTCAACGTGTTAGAAAAAAATCTACACATATTTCAATTTTATTTGATGGTGTAAAAAAATTTAACGATCTTCCAAATGAAATAAAATCTGCTAAAACTGTAAAACAATTTAAATTATTATATCTTTCGTACCTTACCAAAAAATAACTTTAAATTCATTTTAAATTTGTTATTGTGCAATATGCATTTTTTTTTATTTTTTATTATTTTTATGACTCTGTTTTGGATAATTTTGATTCTATTTTTATTTTTATATTTTAAGTGTACCTTATGTATATTGAGTAATATTTGTGTTTTCTGTATATAAAGCAATATTGCTAAATAAATATTATATTATTATTATTATTATACAGTTTTATCACACTAATAATATTATCGTATACTTAGGCTTCCAATGAGTATATTATGAAGCATAAATCAAAAGCCTTTGATATGTCGGTATAAACGACATCTGTTTGAATTTTCTTGTCCATGTTAGCAGATATTTCTTGCGTAAAAAATATTAAATTTGTTAATGTTGATCTTTTTTTAATAAATCCATGCTGTTGCAGAGAGAGGCGCAAATATATTTTGTCATAAATTTATTCGGAGAAAAGACATTCAACAAATAGCTTGAAAAAATTGGAAATAGGCCTGGAGTTTTCTATATTTGATCTATATCCTTTCTTAAAAACAGTGGTTACTTTAACATATTTCCATTTATTTGGAAAGTTTCCAGTTTTTAATATTAAATTGAAAACGTATGTGAGAGGTTTAGCAAGAACAACAAAGGCATCTTTTACCAAAGGGTATCTCGGGATAAGATGGTCAAAATGCCACCCGCCACGGATTTTTAAATAAATATAAAAATGTCATTAGTTGTGCCCTTAAACCAAAGTAGCCGTGGGCCGTATATTAAAAAACCTCCTACATCTGAATCTGAAAAAATTCACATATATTATTGACCCAAATACCAAATTAGGTTTCAATGTCATTAATGGTTATTTAGAATTTAAAAAAAAATATTCTTCTTCTTCTTCCTTCTTCTAAATAGGCGAATCGCCTGTTCTTCGTCGATTTTGCCCGGTCCTTTTATTGTTAAAAAAAATATTGAAACATAAAAAAAAAAATTTGGCAACTAGTTTAAGAGCGGCGGAAAATTTAATTTTGTCATATGATTGCTATCAATAAATACCATTTCTGTGATTTTTTTAATCTTTTAACGGTTGGTGCGACATCTTTCAAAATACGAATAACTAATATTTTTACGATATTTTGATATTTTTTATATATTTATCAACAATTCAGCAGTCATTTTATGTAAAACTATTATTAGTATTTAAGTATTTACATTTATTTTTTTTAGTTTCGTATAAACAAACCTATTTTTTGTCTAGATATGACCTTGAAACTCTAGAAAAAAAAGATTTTTTGTACCACTAACAAATTATTTTAAAAACCTAAAAAAATTCACATAAATTTTTAAACCAAATACCAAACTAAGTGATTTTTTTCAAGGTCATTGAAGGTCATTTAAAATAATATTTTTTTTGCAAGTTTAACAATTTTTTTTTCGCTCTTAACCAATCAAGTGATTTTATTTCGTCATATAATTTCTATCAGTGAATACCATATCTGTGATTTTTTTTCATCTTCCAGTGTTTGGTTATTTTGTATAATAATATGTAGTTTTGTTACGTTCCGAATTCG
Organism: Tachinus rufipes; assembly: GCA_963932245.1. Taxonomy (NCBI): domain Eukaryota; kingdom Metazoa; phylum Arthropoda; class Insecta; order Coleoptera; family Staphylinidae; genus Tachinus; species Tachinus rufipes. The sequence goes on from OZ010750.1 coordinate 19,257,265, forward strand.
GCGTACACATAAAACAAAACAAAAATATCACATTTAAACATTATTTTATTTTTATACGTTATTATACTTATTTATTTCAATTTTATTTTTATATTTGATTGGTGGTTGGCTTTCTTTACGGCCGGGTGAATATTGGGTTGCAGATACTCTTTTATTCTATAGAAAAATTATATGCATTAAATTAATTGTTTGTGGAGGTGTGCATTGGTGGTGATTAATTGTAAATACTTGCAAAAGTGTTGCAAGGTACCCGGTTATAGCCAAGTTAATTTGTAATATTTGTATTATTATTATTACTTACTATTCAATATTATTGTTGTTCTTGAATGGGTTTTTATCCGTGATATATTTATTGGTTCCTTCTTTCTTGTTTTACCTTTTTCTTTGTTTATCACATTAGTTTCTTTAAATCACTTCACTAATCACTCTGATTAAACATTTCACTAATTGTAATTAATTGTTTATCATCACTTGTCACAGTTGTCACGGTTTGACAGTCAGAGCCCAAATTGCCCAAATTGCCCAATTTGTAAATATATAAATGTTTGGGTGTAAATTCAAATTAATTCATCTCTTCTCTCTTACTATTACCCTAAAGTAGCATTTCATACGTACGCGCTCGGCTCGATTGAGACAAAACTAGGAAAAAAACAGCACAAAAACTGCGGCTTTTATTTATGCTGTTCCGATAACGTGTTTTTTGTTTCTGTTAAATAAAATAATTTTTTTTTCTGTTTTTTGTTACTACAATAATATATATGATTTGAAATTCTTAAAAAGTTGTTTATAGAGTAGAAATATTTATGAATAAAAAATATTTTTTTTATCGCAGTTTTGCTTTTTACATCGCCCAATTGCGATATATTGCCATTTAATTGCAATCTACTTGTTTAATTAGCTTGATTACGGTTTCTCCTTATCTCCACATCTTTAATAATAATAATACTTATTAATTTATAGATTGAAGCTTATTATAACTTTTACTCTTTCTAGTAATAAATATGAATCATCGCACCATCGATAAAAAAAACAAAATTAACTGATGATTCTAAACGTGGAAATTGCGATAAATTTTTTCGCAAGGGAAAATTATTATTTGAAATTCGGATATCCTGCTACAATCGGTCAAATGATTGATATGGATAATCCAACTATATTATCAAAAAATGAAGACATAGAAACACTGCCTCAGATTCCTTTTGTAAAAGATGTAGAACTAACTACCGAATGTTCTTCAGACACAGGTTCATTTTATCATTTTTAAGCATGTAATTTTAATAATCTGAAACATGAATTTACAAGTACATTTTTTTAACAGATATAACTGAGGAACATCAAGATTCAGCGGGAAAATATAATAAAGTAAATAAATTATATGATGACTCCAAATGTGGAAGTTGTGGCGGTTGGTTCCGTAAAGGAATAGTAAAGAAAGAAATGTACATCAAATCTAAACGGAATATTGAATTTTTTCATCAAAAGTATGGGTATTATGCTACAATCGGTGAGATAGTATGCAATCAATGTTGCTCGAAATTCAGACGCAAAAAAGTTTATGAACAAGAAAATAAAGATTTTGAAAACTTATTGCAGCCACTATCACAAGTTTCATTTGAAAAAAATGTTTCATCAACTTTATCCATCAGTCAATGTTTGACTCTGACACCATCTGAATCAGAAACCTCTAGTTCGTTATACTGTCCGGTAGATGAAAAAATACAAGAAAGAATTTTGATGCCGTTTCCAAGAGTTGCAATTTCGAAAAGAATATGTTTTATTTGTAAATCAAACGAGAATCTAGTAGATGTCCCATTTGATGCTCAAATTTTTGTCAAAAGACATTTATTTATTCCTAAAAGAAATCGATGTTGCAGTAGGCATCTTATAAAAACAAGATTTTTTCAATATCAAATAGCCAATATGACGGTTACATTTCATGAATCTGAAATTGAAACAACAGAGGTTAAAAAATTTCTTGATACATTATCTGACAAGGTTAATGAAAGCTTTATTGATAAAGTCAAAGAATATGCAATTTTAGAGGAAAAAGTAAAAGCATTTACGGGACATTCTTGGTACGATATCATAAAAATTAAGGATGAATTAGTGACTATGAGAAAATCAGAAAATCGTAATGTTTTACGAGCGCTGGTGATATTTTTGTGTAAACTTCAAACAGGAAACTCTGATCGATTAATTGCTGCTATGATGGATATTAAAGAGGATATCGTAAATGATTCCATCCATTCAATTATTAAATGTTTCAAAAAACAAGTATTACTATTAAAATTTGGAGTTTCAGCGTTTAATGGGGAATATTTATTAAATCAAACATTAAAAGCTGCTGAATTATTGTTTGAATTTAAGGACTCATTGATAATTATTTGCGATAGAACCTACTTACGACACGAAAAAAGTTCCAATAATATTTATCAGAGGAAGTTCTATTCTGGACAAAAAAAAATTCCTTTATGCAAACCATTCACAATTTGTACCACAAATGGTTTTATTATTGACGTTGCATTTAACGGTACACTAAACAACGCTGAGATTTTGAAACAAGTTTTGAAAGATTGTCATGGTATCAGCAGCATATTAAAAAAAGGAGACGTTTTTGTACTGGATCGCGGATTTAGAGATATAAAAAAAAATGTAAGCAAAAAAGGTTTTCGAGTCTTGATGCCAGCATTAAAGGGGAAAAGAAACCAGCTGACTACAGAAGAATCAAATGAATCACGGTTTGTTACAAGAATTCAATGGGTTGTAGAAACTATCCATGGAATTATTGGACAGAAATATAAACTTTTACTTCATCAGTTTAGAAACCAGTCTTTACCAAACGCTGGAACTATTTTCCAGATTACGTGTTTCTTGCAAAATAAATTTGAAAAACGTTTAAACTCTGATAGTGGGAAATTAGACATGATTGTTGGCAAAATGATTCAACTAAAACAAAAAAAAAATGTTTGGCAGAATTTATTGAAACAAGAAATTTTAATAAAAAAGTTGTACCATTCAAAACGATATTAATAGAAAACCTTCTAAATCAGGGGCGCTCAGACTTAGAGCATTGGCATAAAAAGATTAGACAGCTAGCGATCGACTATGTCACTAGGTTCTAATAAAACCTAGTCACTAGATAAAAATAATTGTTAAAAAATAAATATTTAGTGTACTTTTATACAATATCTATCAGAAATTTCAAAAAATATTTGATAAAAGGCGAAACCTAAAAACCTATCGCAATCGACTGGTCGATCGCGATTGACTGTTTGAGCGCCCCTGTTCTAGATTTTTCTGAACTCAATATAGATGAACTAGAAATATTGTTTACAGGAACTTATCAATTATCTCAGGCCATTTCATATCTTGGTGAAATGTTAGATGATAATAAACTTTCAATTAAATTTTTAAAAGAAGATCCTGGAATAATACGATTCGAAGTTAAATCTCGACATATAAACCGAAAAATATATAAATGCTACGCCCAGTACGATCCTAATAAAGTTTTGTTGATCCCATTTAGCAGCTCTAATTTATCATTTAGCATATAGAAGGTATTTAGCTGAAACATTTGTACCAGCAAACATATATATTTAATATAGACAATATATAACCAGTAATTGATGAAGACAGTGAAGAAGATTAAAACAAGTAATGTTAAAAAATCACAGATAAAGCATTCACTGATAGGTATTGTGTGACAAAATAAAATTGTCCGTCACTCAATTGCTTATGGGCGAAAAAAAAGGTTAAGTTTAAAAACAAAATTAATACACTAAATTATCTTCAATAACCTTGAAAAAAATCACCTATATTGGTATTTGAGTTATAAATATGTGAATTTTTTCAGATTTTTAAAATAATTTTTTAGTAGTTAAAAATAGTAAAATTTTATTTTTGAAGGGTTTTAAGGTCACATCTTGGGAAAAAATGGGTTTGTTTATACAAAACAAAACAAAAATATGAATACTAAACTACTAATAATAATTTTACATAAAATGAATGCTCAATTTGGTATTTGGGTCAATAACATATGTGAATTTTTTCAGATTTTTAAGATAATTTTTTAGTGGTTAAAAAAAATTTATTTGAAAAAACCTTAACACTAATGATATTTTTATATTTATTTAAAAATCCGTGTCGGGTGGCATTTTGACCATTTTATCCCGAGATACCCTTTTTGGTTAAGTTGTCAGTACTCATAGTATGCCTTTATTTCATTTTTTCATTTGACTAAAAACCATGTCTACAATTACAAAATAATTATCAATGATGTCTTTGATATGTTCTTGTGTGAAAATGATTTGAGTATTATGCCGACTGTTATTAAAATGCTTTGTAGAATGTTTAACAATGTCTTGACCTGACTACAAAGTTGCATCTTCATATTTGATTACACCAGGAACGCGACTGTTATTTTTTTTTTGTATGAATGAATGAATGACCAAAGTTGATTTGGATCTTTACAAATATTTGATTCAGCATTTTAAATAAATTCGCAATGTGCTCTATTATTGTTAAGTTGAGGCTGACCATAGTTTAAGTCTAAGTTTTTCTTTAAGACAAACATCACAAATTATGTCACGGTTGTACCATTGAGGATAAGATCATTTGCAAACATAGCAAGTTTTTGGTACAAATTATCACAGTTATTAAATAACATATTTTATAAAATAATACAGGCATCATTGACACAGACACATTTATAGACACAAGACCAGTTTGTATCGCAGATATATGCTTGTTGTCATTTCTTTAAAAGAAGCCGATAACTTGTCAGTACTTTCAGCATAAGTTTTTGCCAAATCTTTTAACCTAGTACTGGCTTGTTTTTTTTTGTAGTTCTTCTGCTCCCACATCTAAATTATGAACATTTTTTATTGTGGTATTTGGTTCCTTTGAAATAGATCATCATAATTATTATTGTTGTATTTGACGTTTTATAAATTACTCAGTACTCCATTTTCTCTTACAACACATTCTAAAACTAAATTCTCATCTATTGCCGGTTTTAGTTCGGGTGGTCTTCTTTGCCTATTATTGTAATCCACCTAATAGCACACAATAATCTATTTTCAAAATTTGTCAAATTTAGGTTTTTGTAAGAACCGCCACCAGTTTTCAATATGGTTTTTTTACTTTATCTAGCTTTTTTGTTTTTGGTTTCCATTCAGAAAAAATCTGACAAAATCAAATAGATGTAAGTTGTTTATAATTATTCATGTGTCAATTGCAATAAAGTGAAGAAGGTAGAAGGAGCAAAGACTACTGCGCATCCAAAAAATTAAAAAGCGTTTGGTTGCTGCCATTTTACTTATTGTTTACAATATATGACCTTGATGAAACGTCTACATAGGCAAATAACAAAACTTTGCATAAAACAACATTTAATAAAGACATAAATAACGCAATTATTATAAAGTTGTTATAAAGAAAGAGAAGTGGCGTATGACTGGTTGCCTTTATAGTATACCCATATATGACGCCAACCAGTTGTATGCCATTTTCCCCTGATAAGTATTGTCAGTTGCATAGATAGACGTTCAATCAAGGTCATATATTATAAATAATAAATAAAATACCAAAACCCATGTTTGGCACCTACGCGCAAGTATGATTCCCGTTCTACCTAACTTTATTTCAGTGGTCAATTGCATTGTTGGGTAAATTTATGGGAACACCCAATTTCTGACTGCATTTTTAAATTATTTTAAAAATGATTTTTATAAAAGTTTTTGTATATTTTTTAATCTATATAGTGACGTATTTTGATTTTCAAGGCATACCTTGTTTTGTGTGATATGTCGTTATTATGAGTTTTTTTTTAAATGGGACACACCTTGTATTTTATTTTATCTTTAGAAAGAGAATTTTTCAACAATTACGTCAAAATAAGATTTTATAGGTCTGCAATTTGCGGTTTTTAAAATATTCATTAAAATTATAAACCTTAGTCTTATTAGGAAGATTTAGTTTGCTATTATAACCAATGCTTTGAGTTTTGTCTAGAATATGTTGGATGTTTGTGGATGTAGGCAAAATCACTCTGCAGGTCTGCAAACAAATGTTTGAGATGATAATTGGGATCAACAAAATTAAAACTGGATATTTATTGTTTACTTTGTGTTCAGTCAAGAAGAAAATATGGGGTTTTCTATGTTGAAAATGATAAACAATTAATAATATTAAAGACATGTTCAGTTAATTAAATTAGTTTGTAAAACAGACTTTGGTCTTATTCCGCCAAAAAAATTGTATTTTAAGCCATTTTCGACCTTGTGAGTGGTTTGTCCCGAGGATTAGTGCCACTTATTCCACAATCCACGGTAGATAGGCTTCGGACTCATTAAACTCGGTCCAAGCAAGGATCTAAAGTAGTTTTACAAAAGTAAGTAGAAAGTATTTAAAACATTTTTTTACGTGGAGGTGATCTGATTTTGGTTTCTGATACGTTCTAAATCTTTCTATTATCAAATATAATGTCTTAAATAGATACTTCCTGCACATCACGAATATCTACAGTTAAAAAAAAAACAAAACACATCTATATAATCGTGCTTTTGTTATTAAAATTGTGCAGAATAAAATTTAGTTTATTAAATCTTTATGTAACATTCCCAGATGAAACCTAAAATTGCAATCAATATTCCTGCCAAATATATGTAGACTATCAATAAAAAATGATTCAGTGTCAATGATTTAGGGTAATTTTTTCCAATGACTGGATAAGTATTCATAAAATCGTTTATCCATTTCTTTACAAGTCCAACTTCTACAAACTTTTGAATGCATTTATTTAAACCTGGCAATATGGGGTGCCTTTCGTCTACTAACATAGTCATTAATGCAATACTGTATTTAATTCTATAAAATCCAGATAAACCTTCTATTTTCACATCACTTTCCAATTCATCTAACATTGGTGTCGATGAAACCATGCAAGTATTTTGATATAATATCATATCTTTGATATAACATAAAAGATTTTCAAAAAATTTATGTTGTAGTCCTTTGACCTCATACATAAGATGAGGGAAATCAGTGTAACATTTATAATTAGAATCAACTAATTCTTCAATAGTAGTTATTTGTTTTTCATATGCAGGTTGTACCAAATATGTAAAAAATAAGGCATTGTATGCATTTATTATAATAAACGAATAAAAAATCCATGCAAATAAAAGATACTTAATTATTTTTTGTTTTGGTACAGTAGTGCTTTGCATAAAAAATGTTCCAAATACTTAATGATAAATTGTAGCTACTATCTTTAGGTGCAACATTTTTTAAAGATGCATATACTATAAGAAATGTAATGAATGTTGCAAGTATGAGAATCCACATCTCCATATTAAATACATAAATAAAGCCAATCCAATTGGGAATACGTTTAGCTAAAGGAGCTGTAAACGACACGTCATTTATATAATAAGGATAGACAAAGTAAATATTGTTAGCAAATATATGACCTCCAGTAAATATTGCAGGCTTTGTATATAAGTTTGAAGAATCAACGAATGTGGCATTTAGCAGTATACTTGTTTCTTTTAATATCATACTATCGAGTTTGTTTGAGAATAATTTTGTACGATTAAACGTTAAATGATTATAAAAAATGTCTGCTCCATTAAAATTGTTAATATCTTCATATGCGTCTTTAACCATTTCCAAATTGAAATCATCACAATTTGTTATAAGTATTTTATTCTCACTTGTATTAAAAAATGGTTCTCGTCGTATTTGATAAATAATATTTGTTCTATCCAAGTACAAAATTTTACTGTTGTAATAATTATCTATGTAAATATTTGATGCGGATAAATTAAGAGAACCAGTGTTCACAATTAAAAATCTTGATTCATAATCAATTTGCACTCTACTTCTGTCATTATTTGTAATCACTAAATCAAATTGTGGAATATTTGATGCGTACTTAGTAGAATCGACGTAATAGCTATTGTGTAATTTTTGAATTTTATAAGAATTATGCTTATAATCAATGAAATCATCACATATTGTTTCTTCGTCTAAGTTGTAATAAAAATTAATGTTATAATCTCGATATAAATGAACTATTTTTAAAGCACATTCACTCATCTTCTTTTCTATACTAACCTTTAAGAATTAAAGTTATAAAACAATTAAAATAATTATAAATTAATATTAAATATGTAATTTCCTACCTCTTCAATGGTATTATTTTCAAAAATACTAGTCCAACATAAATGTATTTGTAGCAAGAAACTTATAATAATCAGCTTCATGTTAACCTTAATTATAAATTACTGACAATGAGTTTATAATAAATTTATTAAACTGATTTAGTTGTTTGCTGATATACTTAAAAATAATTAATTTAAATCGTTAATCAATACAGTTAACAGGCAGAATGAGTAAATAAGGATTTGAATAATTTATCTAAATTACTAATTTATAAATCTACAGTTTATTAATAAAATGTAACCTAACTAGGTTGCTTAGTTTAAATTTTTAGTAATAATAATAATAATAATAATTAGTATATTGGTCTAAATAAACTGTTAAACCGATTTTTATAACTAGATATATAAAGTGTAAAATAAAATGCTAAGATGTTGAATAAATGTATAACTATAATAAACTAATAGAAAAAATAACAAAACATGACACCGAGTTTGCTCTGTGAACAAATTTGAGCAGACAATCGACATTTGTAACTAATCGACTAATATAGTGACAATTCAGATGCTGCTTTATGTTTGGAGAACGGCCGAAAAAATCAAATTTAAAAAACAGTTAATGGAATATATATCCTGTAGAACAACAACAAATGCTTGCGGGTCCAACGGCAGTGGCCAATTTGTAGTTGGGTAAGGTCTCTTTTATAAGCGTCGCCTTGCACGACAATTATTAGTATTTATTTCAGATATTTGAAGCAGAAATAAATAAATTTTCCTAAACAAGTGATCAGGATATTGGTGATCTACAGCTATTAAAGCAATTAACGACTCTGTAAATATGACATAAGATTGCATTAAGTTGGATGTAGAAAAGATAGATAGCATCCAGTTTTGCAGTATAAGCAGTTAACAAGCTATATTTAACTCTTTCAATTATTTATTTATAAAAATAATAAAATAAGTATAATAAATAGAATATAAATTGTGTAAAATTTACGTTTAGACTCACAACATTAAAATTCTTGTTTTTATATGACAAAATAATGGTTTTTTGAGTTGCTCAAGGTTTTTTATTGTCAGCAATTTCGTTTCCAGGGAAATAATATTTAGATATCTGATAACGGTTTTGGAAGATGGTTGTTTTTTTCTAAGGTACCATATTCCAACAATGCTTGCAATTGCCGTGGTAGTTACTAAGACAGTCGTCAAACTCCAGTTATTTGTGGAATGGGCCTCCAATCGGTCGTCAAGTTTGGCTAACTTTCTTTGGGTTTCATTCAAACCTGCCAAATGCAGATTTTTAAGATAGACGTTTTCCAATCTCCATTGAGTTTGGTTTGCTGGCAGCAAGGTCAAATTTATTAGTGTTAGGTGAATTTGTCAATCCAAATAGTGAATTGATGTGGTTTGTAGAACTTTGTGTCCTAGATTTAATGAACATTCGGATGTCGATCGTACAAGCAGGTTGCCTTGTAATTTTTTTACTTCTTGGCAAAGATCACATTGAACTTCGGCAGATTGATTAGCTTGAAACAAAATCCAATCGGAGTTTGTGGGATGGATTATTTCGGCATCCAATTGCAATCATCTGGTGTAGCTGCAGGCGGTTATTGGCAGATGTTGTAGTAGCTGATATTCACACGAGGTGTGTTTTGTAGCATCTAAACTTATGGCTGTATACAGATATTCTTGATGTTGCAATAATTTGAATGGTTCTGACATTGCAATATACCTATCATTATTTTCTGCCAGGTAAGATTGTGGAATATTTAAAACAAGGTAATTAGGATTTTGCTTGATTAGTAATAAAATCAATTTACGGTATTGGTAAATTGTGGGTTCAACTAATGGAATTTCGAGTAAAAATGTGAGTATGTACTTTTTGACATAAACAGTAATTATTTTTTCAAGAACATAAAAGTTTTCGGTTTCAGGTGGTAATACAATATTTTGTTCAGAAATAGACGATTGAACAAATTTCAATTCATTTAACAGTTCTTTTGCAGAAATAATTGCAGAACGGTAAGTTTGCAATCTAGAGAAAGTATGTTATTAAATACTGACATGTGGGCTCTTCATAAACTTTGGGACTCAATTTTCTCGTGTTCTTGTTTATTTAATTGCGAAATAATTTTGTGAAAGCATTGCGCTGTTTTGTTTTGATTTTCTGCGTGTATTTGAAGATTATCTTCTTAGTTCTTAACAGTTTCTTGAGTTAAATGAATCTGTGCCTGATTGATCTTGATTAGTTCTTCTCGACTAGTAGCGAGGTTTTGTATCAGTTTATCATATCTTGCGGCATCTTCTGCGTCGAGGTTTCCTGAGATTGCTTTTATAATGGACCGACAAAGTTTACTGCTTCACGAACTCTTCTAACTGTTGGTCCTAATTGATCCTTTTTATAGTTTAATTGATGTGGATCTTTGAAACTCCATGGCAAATGAATGTAATTTTGATTTTTCTTCATTGTCCTGAATATTTTGTCTAGCCTTTTCTAGTTGTTTATATTGTAAATTAAGCTGGTTAACTTGATCCTCTAAAGGTTGTAGGTCGCATCGTACTATTGTAGTCCAATAACTTATTTGATTTTTTACAATTCCAAGGTGTAGGGGGAATAACGGGCCATCCAAGGATGTTATTTTTACGTCTGCAAAGACGTGACAGCAGCATCTGTAACAATGCTGTTTTCGTTGTCTGGTATGTGTACCTCTTCGCGTCTCTACGTTTACAGTACCATTATTGTTTATGCTGATAATCTTGTAAGGTCCGAGAAAAGGTTTTATCATTTTATTACTTTTAGCATAGACTTGTTCTCCTACTTTCCATGTTGTTGTCTTGACTATATCATTTTGTTTTTCTTTTATTTATTTTTTGTGTAGAATATCTTTTTGTTTGATATTTTTGTACAAGATTGACATACGATCTTTATGTTTTGATATTAACTCTTAGTAGGTAGTGGTACCATAAAATAGATCCATTAGGTTTCTGGTTTTTGTATGACTATGAAGTGCTTCAAATGGTGTCATTCCAATAGCACTATGAATTGAATTATTTTACGTTATTAATGCAAGTTTAACTCTTTATTTACATGGTATATTGTTGTCATCTGCTAACATCTAACATCTAAGATGTACCAAGAGTGTTGAGTGAAAGCGTTCAATATTTGATTGGTTTTCTGGATTTTTAGCTGTACTAAGTTGTAAAGTAATTTTGTAAAGAGATGCTATTTCTTTAATTAGTTTGTTGTTAAAATCTGATCCTTGAACAGATCTAATTTCTTGAAGTATTCCATAGTAACTCAAGTAGGTTAATAGAGCATCGAAGATGTCTGTCGGATTTTTACTACAAACTTTTATTGCATGTAATACTCTAGTGAAAAAGTGAATAAGCAAATTAATCAATAAATACTTTCTCATGAGGTGCATCGGGTGTTTCCGTTTTTGGTAATAGCGGTACTTCAGAGTGCCTGTTGTATTTTGACCGTTTGCAAGTGTTGCATGATTTTATCACATAGGTTATTTTCTTTTCCATTTCATTCCACCAATACTTTCGTTTTAAATGTTCAAGTGTTTCTTTGATACCTCTAGGATTTGTCAATACAGTGTGATATGACGTGATAAGTTCCAATTTTGTATTTTCATCATCAATCACTTTAACTTTCTTTAAACAGCGGATAATTTGAGGGCTTTTATTGGTAAAGTTTTCACTATAAACTTTACATAGTTTTTTGTATAATTCGTCATTTTTGGTGTATAAATAAAATGTTTTCTGATCACTCATGTATTCTTTAAATAGCTGTAATATAGCATTTTCAGAATTATCTTTTGGTGTTCTTACAAAGTTGATGATAATATTTTTCTCTCATTTTTTCAAATTGAATTTCAAGTTGTTGTGATATGCATTCAGGGACAATAAATTGATTTTTCTTGTTTTTTGTCATTAATAATATCTTGTATTTCAATAGTTTTTGCAGGTTCTTAATTTGCTGTCAAATGGATTGTATCAGAGATCTCATTCTCTAAAATTTTTTGTCCTTCTAGTTTTCCATTAGGTCATTGTCGTCTACATTTGGTGTAGTGCTGTCTAAATCATCTTGTATAATAATGTTTGTTTTTGGAAGTCGTATTCTTGATAAAGCATCGGCATTCATGTTGTATTTGCCCTTTTTGTATACAATTTCAAAATTGCCACACTAAGGGTCGATGATCTATTTAGATAGTAAACTTATGTCCAAAAATATAAAGACGAAATTGATTGACAGCGTATACGACTGCAAGTAATTCCTTCTCGATGGTGGAGTATCGTTGTTCTGTTTCTTATAGGGTTCTTGATGCAAAACAGATTGGTTAATCTCTTCCAATTTGTCCTTGGGAAAGCACTGCTCCTAAGGCTATGTCTGAAGCGTCCGTAGTGACAACAAATTCTTTAGAGAAATCAGGGTATTGCAAATTAAGGTCATGAGTTAGAAGTTTTTTGCATTCAATAAATGCTCGGATGTGGTTTGTCGATATCTGTTTTTGCATTTTTTTTAGGTAAGTTGTAAATGGTTTTGTTACTTCTGTAAAGTTTTTAATAAACTTTCGGTAGTAACCTACTAATCCAAGAAAACTTTTGATCTCTGTTCGAGTTTTAACTATTGGAAATTTAGTGAAAACAGGTTTTTTCAGGATTTGGCTTAACTCCTTTATCCGTTACAATATGTCCAAGATAATTAAGCTCTTTTTTTAGAAATTCGCATTTCTCTAATTTAATTTTAAAGATGGCCAATTTTAATCGTTCGAATACTTTTATAAATTTTTGTATATGATCCTGTTAAGAAGACAAAATATAATTGTATCGTCTAAGTATACGAGGCAAGTATCTTCCAGTAATCCTCGTAAAACGTCATCCATAATCCTCTGAAACGTTGCAGGGGCATTTCGAAAACCGAAGGGCATTCTCTTAAATTCGAAATGTCCTTGTTTGGTACTGAAAGCTGTTTTTTGCATGTCTTTTTCAGTTATCTCTATTTAGTGGTACCCTGAGGCAAAGCCAAGTGACGTAAAATAATTAGCTTGTCTTAGCTTATCCAAGATGTCGGTAATATTTGGGATCGGATATTTGTCTTCAATTAAATGTTCATTTAATTTTCTAAAATCAACTACCATTCGTTGATTTCTTTTTCCTTCTTTGTTGGTTGTAACAATGTGTACTGAAGCATTCCATGGTGATATGATTTCTCTAACTATGTCCTGTCGTAGTAAATCAAGAGTTTGCTTCTTGATTTCTTTTTTTTATTTCCAGTGGTTGTCGATAGTTACGTACATAAATAGGAGTGTCATTTTTCATTTTGGCCTTCTGCATAAAAAAGATTTTTATTTTTCATAAGTAATGTTTTTATTGCTGTAGATTCTTCTAAATTTAAATGATCATTTTTGATCAATTGTTTTGGTTTTTTATATAATAACCCATATTAATTTATTTTTTTTGCTTCATTTACTAGTGTTAGCTTTATTGGGTTTAACTTAACATGAATTGGTGACTACAATTTGTTGTTTCTACACAAATTCTATGATTTTTAACCTCAACTACAAAAGGTTTTTGTTGATATGGGTATTGTGTTGTTGGTGTTCTAGCAAACATTTGTGATCTTAGGAAGGGTAGATCTTTGTCGCTGAGTGTTGAAATTTTTGTCTTAGGAAAGTTTGTCACCGAATGCGTGAATTAAAATATCTTTTAATTCAATCCAAATATTCTTCTATTAAAATTTCACATGCATTTATGTAACTACGTAAGGTTATTTTATCTTCTTCGAACACTGGTATCAAGTAATGGTCGTCAACCTTTGAAACGTCTCGCATTTCTACTTCTTCTAATGCTAATAATAAATCTTGTAAATTTTCTACAATAATTTATTTTATTTCCAATATTAATTTAATCTAGCCGGTTTTAAATTTTATAATGCAAAACGTTTATATTTTTTACAAAAGGAATTTATTTTATTAAAAAGAAATAATAAAAAATAGAATGTTGGCATTAATTAATCAAGGTACTTACAACAACATTAATATTAAATTTATCATTTATTTCCGGTGAGTGGGCGACTGCTTTTCTGCTGTGTTGTTCGTCTTGGAATTCTGCGATTTGAGCTGCATCCACTCCACGTAAATTCCTTCGGTCCTTCCTGGGATGTTGGCGATTGTAGCGGTGTCCCCGGAGCGATTCAGTTTCCAATAATTAAGAAGTTTGAAATTCACCACTTGTGCACTTGTGTCTGTCTTTCTTATTTTAGAAACAGCCGAAATATCACACTCGTTTATTGATCCTTTAAGACTGCGCTATTTAACTCTTTATTATTATTTATTTATAAAAATAATAAAATAAGTATAATAAATTAAATATTAATTGTGTAAAATTTACTCACAACATTAAACTTTGAGCGATTCAGCTCCACTGACTAAATTAATATCAAATTATTGTTTTTATATGACAAAATAATGGTTCTTTGAATTGCTCAAGGTTTTTTATTGTCAGCGATTTCGTTTCCACGAAAATAATATTTAGATAACGGATTTCCGAGATACTTCGCTGTCGTTCTAGAGTGCAGGTGTTAACTCTATATGTGAACTGCAGCTCATTTACTATGCCTTGCTATCTGATGCTTTGCTAATTCTTTTTATTACAACATTAAACTTTGCTCAAACGTCTATGGATAATTACCAGAGTATGATAGTTAGTAGACTTTAAAAAGTTAGAAGCCCAGTTTTCAAATATTATGATATAAAGCAATATTGTATAGTAACCGGTGTTTGCAACCTTAAATAAAATATTACGCAGAAGACAAAAAGATAGTTCAGTTGCTTTGCACAAAACACTAATAAGGTTAAATGCAAAATGCGCTTGTTTCTATTCAAATTTTTGTATTGTATACATACACAATCCACAATACGTAATGTGAGTGGAGCTACTAAAACATAGATTATAAATCAATATTTCAGTCAGCTAGCTACACTAAAGCAAACCTAAATGTAATTTTTTTATTGAAAAATTTTAAACTATTTATATATTAATTAAGTGTTACGCCCAGTTATACAATTTTATTTTTTATATAACTGATGCAACGCACGTTAAACCTCCCAACCATCCCACCGTGCTTCAACCGTCGTATCGTTCGACCGCATTTCTTCGGTGCGCCAACGTTACCGATCCTGCTTTCTTCGTTTCAAAATCGATTCCCACTTTACTGCAGTTCAATCCATTCGTGCCAAACCGGTTCATCTAGTCTTTTTTCAATAACTGGCTAATGTTACCGTGTACTTTTCTATAAATTGAATCTTATTAATACATTCTGTCCAATTAATAAATATATATATCTCTAGCACAGGACCAATTGTTATGCCAGAGTTTT
Source organism: Tachinus rufipes (assembly GCA_963932245.1). Classification (NCBI taxonomy): domain Eukaryota; kingdom Metazoa; phylum Arthropoda; class Insecta; order Coleoptera; family Staphylinidae; genus Tachinus; species Tachinus rufipes. Next base: position 19,272,814 of record OZ010750.1, read on the forward strand.
TATAATTATATCAATACATAGTATACTACCAATTACCTAATTAACATATCCCCAACATTCTAATACCAATGTGTTTATAAATGCTCCTTACCGCTGTAAAATAGGGCGCATACAACCTCTAGCCCTAACCGGCCTGTGTAAGCTTTACAATCTTTTGCAGTTATTGTGCAATCCCAAGGCCTCAACTGTCAGTGCACAAAATATTTTTGACTGTTACGTATAAAGCCTTACTGCTAAACACAGTGTTATTCACTCAACCAAAAGGCCTCGGCTGCCAGTGTGTGAAATAACAATCTTTTCAGCACTCCAAGCATACTATATCAGTACCTCGATGACCTTACTGCCAATGTAGGTAGTTTTCAAAATGGCGCTAGATGAAGACGGAAAGTGTTTCCTCCGAAAAATCTAGTAAAAAAACGTGTAATTTCTGCCAAGTCATTTAAAAAATCGGTGTTATGTATTCATATTGCTCAGTAAGCTAAACCGTGAATTAATAACTGTTAATAATTTGCTTAAGTTAAAGTTAAGTGAGACTGATAAAAATTGCAAGCATTGTGCAGTAATAAAAAATTACAGTTTTCTAAAATAAATTTAAATAATGTTGTCTCCAAAGAGTCAAAGATGTCGTCCGTATCCACTTACAGCAATATTGTAAAATCCAATGCTAGTGAAAAACCAAAAGAGATAATTTCTTCCCATGTTCTTTTACTCAAGCGTAAAAATAATAAAGATGATATGAATGCAATGAAATCGTCAATAAACCCTGTCGATTTAGGATCGGGGATAACAAAATTCAACAAGAGAAGTGATGACTTGTTAGTTTTAAACTGTGCAAGTGTAGATTGTATAAATAGCATCAAGAAAAAACTAAAATTAAAGATAGGTGAAAAATAGATGTATCTGTTGGTAAAAAGAAAAGTCCTCTAATAAAAATATTTAATACTGAAGAAGTTACAATAAATAATGATAAATTATCTAAAAATATTATAAAACAAAATAACTTATATGAAAATTTTAATTTAAAGTGCTCAGAGAATCACAAGCTAGATTAATGTGTACAAAGTTCGGTACTAAAATGCATAAACTGCACAATAAATAACAAAGAAAGAAAAACTACCACAGATGTATTTCACCCTGCAATGGATAACAACTGTCCAGCTTATCAGGATATTGTGCGTTCTATAATATCAAGAACGCAATATGAACATGAATAACAAATGAAAGACAAATACTACTGCATCACTTTCTATGACTATAGCACTTTTGAATGCTGAAGCATAAAAAATAAGATGGAAGAAATAGAAATACTCTTAAACAATCATAATATTGACATTTTATGTATTTTAGAATCGTGCATTAGTCAAACAGAGTTGCCTTTTATTACTTTTTGTGGATACAATATAAACAGTAGCTAGTGCAGAAAGTGTGATAAAAAAATATTTGAGTGTGCAGCTTTAAAATTAAAATATAAAAATAGAAAAGGAATATTTAAATATTATTTGTGTGTATAGATCACCTAAATCGGATTTAAAATTGTATTTTAATAAACTTGAAGATTTTAAAATTAATAAATGTGTATTTTATGTAAATTGCCTTTCATCCAGTAAGAAACACATACACTAGTGTTTCAGGTCAAAGGTACATAAAATCACAGTAATATTAAACAATTTATGTTTATTAAGGTGTTAACGCAATGCCCCCTATACCAATACATCATTTATTAATTTTAATTAATAAATCATTTATTGACACATTGCAAGTAAAATATAAAAGAAAAAAACATGTATTCATTACAATATACCTAAGAACTATAAACTCAATAATGGTCAAAAGGGCTTAGATCATTCGCAGTATTTGATGTCACCACCAAATATTAAGACTGGTCTTTTTCCAATCCCTGAAACTAATCTAATTAAACTAAAACTTAAAGAAATATAACAATTTTAACGTTAACTGAAATTAATATAATATGACTATACAGACACAATTACATTCAAAAACACAGGTCAATTGATTTAGTTAGTTAGTTAGTTAGTTTAGATTTTTGGCTGTAAAATGCTATACTAAAGAATAAAATTAAATAAATAAATAAAAAACAAAGATAAAATAAACATTCACAAACTTTAAAGACTATAGCAAAAATGACTAGATAATTCCAACAGTGTCTAGGGTGTAAAAGGTCTTAAACAATTAACAATTATATCCATATACTCAATTTGCTCCGTCGAATAAATTTGAGCAGACTATCGACTTCAACGATCTGATCGCCTAAGACAATCGGCAAACTGGGTGATAATTCAAACGCAACTCTTTGTTCCGAAAACTGCCGACAATTCAATAAGATATGACGAACAGTTAATGGAACATTACAAGTATCACAAACTGGCGGCACCTCAGATGACAACAAATGCCTGTGAGTCTATCGACAGTGACCGATGCAATGTCACGTGAGGATAACCTCATCCCTACGCTTCGGCCTGCATGACGAACTCCACGGTGTAATGGCGCTTTTAGTACATCGTATATTGTTGTCTTGAATAGCAAACCACTCCGTCCGCCAGTTAAACAACATCAATTGTTGTAAAAAATTACAAACATCCTTAACACAAGCTTTGTCTGTAACATTATCAGCGCTAGTTATAGCCAATTTGGCAAGCGCATCAACTTTTTCATTGCCACTGATACCTACGTGACTGGAAATCCAGACAAAGTAAACAGTGACATTTAATTCAGACACCTGAAGCAAAATCGAGTGAATTTGCCTCACCAAATAATGAACAGGATATTAATAATCAATAGCATTTAATGCACTCAACGAGTCTGTACATATAACATAAAATGTACCTGCACTTAGTTGGATGTAGAGAAGAGCAAGCCAAATGTAAAGTGCAACTCATCAACCAGAAAATCACAACCCACACCGTAGTTACTTTTTGAGCCATCGGTATAAATCCAAGTGGCATTTACGTGCATTCTCGATAATGCAGTATTTAACCTTAGACGTAGAAAAGTCCAAGGAGGGTCGCGACAGTAAGACAGTTGATATACATCAGGGAGTCGGAAATCCAGTTCCCAAAGTATACTGCAATTTCTCACAGCAACCGGTTTTTGGGACCGCATCCTGATGTTGTATAGATCGTCAAGACCATTATTGTACTCGACAGAAAACGTTGGATGCAAGCGTTTAGCTTTTAATTTCGCGGCGTAACTAATAGTCAAGAATTTACGCCGAAGACAGAGTGATGGTTCAGCTGCATCACACAAAACACTAGCAATAGGGCTAGTGCGGAAAGCGCCAGTTGCTAAACAAATTCCTGTATGGTGGACAGGATCAGCAATACGTAATGTGGATGGTGCTGCAGAAGCATAGATTATGGAACCATAATTTAATTTTGAACGCACCAAAGCGCGATGCAAAAGTAGCATTGTTTTCCGATCCGCACAACTCAACGACCTGAGCAAGTTTAGTGCTGGAACACAGCTTGATCTCAGATTTATTAAATGGGGACGCCAAGTTAACGCACGGTCAAATGTGACACCGAGGAATCGAACACATTCCTGTACAGGAAAAGGTTCTTCCCCAAGATATAATAAAGGGTCACCGTGTGGGGTTCGCCTTCTACAAAAATGGATAAACAACGTTATGCTTGTAGACAAAGTAAATCATCAAGATGGTTGCGACGGTTACTATGTGGTACTTCATATTTAATAAGTAAATAAAACAACTACTATGTTTTTACCACTAATTTATTATTGTAAAATTATATATAAGGCATATACAATTTTACAAAATACATTTCACGACTTAAGTTTCAACGTTTTACGGTCATTATCAAGTGAGGAACAAATGAATGAAACAATACATATATATATACAGAGCAATTGGTGAATTGGCAGGAGAATACAAGGAATTTTACAGGATATTAAAAAGTGGTGGATTATACTGAATTAGATCGGTTTGCTCGTTCAAAAGGTTAACGAGCGGATTATAGGAATGTTTATAAATTTCGGCGGCTTCTAAAAGATTAAGCTTAGTACCTTTTGTACAGGTATGTAAAATTTTTAACTGATTAATGTTGGGGAATGAATGATTACAATCGAAAAAATGATTTGAAAATGAACTTGAATTTTTATTTTGGGGAATGAATGATTACAATCGAAAAAATGATTTTCGTTTAAATAAAAATTCAAGTTCATTTTCAAATCATTTTTTCGATTGTAATCATTCATTCCCCAACATTAATCAGTTAAAAAATTTACATACCTGTACACAAAAGGTACTAAGCTTAATCTTTTAGAAGCCGCCGAAATTTATAAACATTCCCATAATCCGCTCGTTAACCTTTTGAACGAGCAAACCGATCTAATTCAGTATAATCCACCACTTTTTAATATCCTGTAAAATTCCTTGTATTCTCCTGCCAATTCACCAATTGCTCTGTATATATATATATGTATTGTTTCATTCATTTGTTCCTCACTTGATAATGACCGTAAAACGTTGAAACTTAAGTCGTGAAATGTATTTTGTAAAATTGTATATGCCTTATATATAATTTTACAATAATAAATTAGTGGTAAAAACATAGTAGTTGTTTTATTTACTTATTTTACAAAGTAAATCCATTGCTATTAGCCCAGTTCAAAATGCGGTTGATAGTTATTTGAAGTTGACGCTCTAATGCTGGCATGTTTTTCGAAGCGCAATAGATAGCTACGTCATCAACATACATACATCCGTTCACCGGATGCTTGATGAACTGGCTTTTGCTGTTAGTAGCTATCATAAATAGCGTCTCGCTTAAAATGGATCCTTGCGGAATACCATTCTGTTGCTGGCGTATGCCCAAGATGCTATCACCTACACGTACCTTAAACAAACTGGAAATTAAAAAGCTTTGTATAAACTATGCAATACTTCCGCGAATGCCCCACGAATAAAGCGTTTGTAGAACATTGTATTTCCACATATGCTTTTGCAATGTCAAAGAATACAGCGACAAGATGTTGATTTTGCACAAAAGCATTTTTAATTGCTGTATCCAGCCGAACAAGGTGATCAGGTCGATGACGCCTTGAACCACATTGTATATCAGCAATTAGACCTCTTGAGTCTAATAACCAAGTAAGACGCTTATTGATCATTCTCTCTAATAACTTGCATAAGCAGCTAGTTAGAGAGATAGGCCTATAACTTTTTATCTATTTATCTTTACCAGGTTTAAGTACTGGTATGATGATAGCCAGCTTCCATGACTCGGGACAGTACCCTGCTGACCATGCACGGTTATAAACTGCCAAAAGCTGAAGTTTGGCAGAGCGACTTAAATGCTTAAGCATAGCATTGTGTATCAAATCGGCACTTGGAGCAGTATTGTGCGCTTCACATAATGCCGAGTCAAATTCTCAAACACTAAAAGGTGCATTATATATTTCGGAAACGAATGACTGATGTTTTTTCTCCATGTTAGTTTAAATCTCTTGAAAATTTTCATTGTAATTATCATCACTGGAAGCGTCAAACTAAACATCGGCCAGAATATTCGAAATATCGAGAGGAACGGTAATAATTTGATCACCTGACAATAACCCACTAACAGGTACAGAGGCGGTTCGGCCAAAAAAATTTCTGACTTTTTCCCACACTTTCCCGATGGAGGTTCTCGAATTTATAGAAGTAACGTATTCTGACCATAATTTTCTTTTAGCTTTTCTGCAAGTTCTTTGCGCAACAACTTTATACTTCAAATAAGTTAACAGGTTCTTCTTCAGTTGGAGAGTGATTAAACCTTCGAAAAAAACGGCGTTTGTTTATTTAGCTTGTTCACAATCAAAATTCCACCAAGGAATGGGTTTTCTGCGAGGTTCCACTGAAGACAGAGAAATACTGGCATGAGCTGCTTGTATGATGGAATCAGTAAAAGTTTCAACATCTTTGTCAATAGTGGCCTGGACACTGTCATCATAATTAAATACTTGAACAAAACTATCCCAATCAGCATCTTATATTCTCCAATTCCGATGACAGTTTTCATGGATTTTATGACCAAGCACGCGAATGAGTATTGAAAAGTGGTCACTATCATAAAGATATTCCTAGAGTTCCCCATCCAACAATGCTACGATACTTGGAGAACAAATTGTAAGGTCAATAGCCGAGAACGATCTATTGGCCACGAAATAGTAGGTATTGTTACCATTATTTAAGATAACTAAATCCGTTTCTGAAAATAGATTGGTCAAGTTACGACCTCTGACATCGGTTCGACTTAAGCCCCACATAGTGTTATGAACATTAAAATCACCCATAAGGAGGAATGGGGACGGAAGTTGTTTAAGTAATTGATCAATCAAACGAATGTCCAAACTGACGTTCGGCAAAATATAGAAGGAGCAAACGGTCAGTGAGAAAGGGAGTTTTATTTAAACGGTTACTGCTTCTAATAAAGTGTTGACACGGAGTTCTTTGCTGAAAACCGTATCACAAACCACTAATGCCGCTCCACCCTGAGCACGATCAACATTTATACGATCATTCCAATAAATAGTATAACTACGAAGATTAACTGAACTTCTAACCTTAAAATTAGTTTTCTGTAAGGAAACGCAGATAGGTGAAATTAGAGCTAGTAACATTTTAAAAGATTCGTAATGTGCATTATATCTATTGCAGTTTGATTGTATAATGGTTGAAACCATTTTTAAAGCTACGTTGAAAACGTAATTTTAACTCTTTGCTTATTATCGTTTTTTGGTTATTCTTCTGAATTATCATCTGGGAGAGTAGAAGAACTCCCACTATTTGACATCATTTCATCTGTCAGAGTAGGTTGAGCGGGAATAAGTTCCACATCCATCAACTCTGACAAATTGTCCATATTAGGGTCTGTGGGCGCAGGATCGCTTAAAACCTGCACCTCAGATGGCGGTAGCCTGGATTGGGCTGCCGTCTATGCAGGCTTTGACTCAGACTGAGTCTTAGCCTGTTTAGGCTTTGACTTGGAAGTTGCCACCTTTGTTGGTTTTGAACCGATACGAGCCAATACCTAAGATAGTTTAGACCTTAAATTAACCCCCATCTTAAGTGGTTTTGGTTGAAGTCCCACTCGTTGTGACCTTGGTCCAGATTGGACCGTAGTCACGTTTGGTTTTGAGCTTGATAGGCCCGCAACCGGTTTTTGGCCTTTCACATAGTTCTTTCTTGAAGAACAGTAAATGTCATAATTGGTGTTTGTTTAACAATAGGTGTTTCAGCAACTGAAGCAAACGATCTAGAAAAGTTAGGAGCCGTAAGTGCTCTATACTTCTTTTGAGCATCAAACTAAGAGAGTTTGTCTGTTACTTTGATTTCGGCTATCTTCCTTTCCTCTTTCATTTTTGAGCAATCTCGGGAATAAACGGGATGCCTACCTTTGCAATTCACACATAAAGGTGAACTGTTGCATGGATCAGGGTCATGTTTCTCCTTACTGCATTTTGCAAATGTTGCAACACCTGGACACCTAACTGCAGTGTGTCCAAAACGTTGGCATTGGAAACACCTCATTGGATTAGGAATAAACGGGCGAACCGGGCAAGTAACATATGCTACCTTAACTTCATTTGGAAGCCGTCCAGAATCGAATGTTAAAATCATAGATGTTGCATCTCTGACTTCATCATCCTTTCTACGGGTTAGTTTTTTAATATCGATAACGCCTTGCGACGCCAGTTCTTGTATGCATTCGTCAACAATTGTGTATAACAACTCATACCATGAAGTATTACCTAACGACGTGCATTCCTGCATTTTACTGCTCTGCATTTTATCTTTTACTTTAATAAGCAAAGTACCGTCTCTTAACTTCTTACACGATTTTAAGGTTCCGTTAATAATATTAGAAATGGTCCTATGAATTAAGAAGGGAGATACCTCATTTAAACTCTGGCCATTTTCAGAACATTTAACAATTAAATACCTAACAAACTTTCTACTTGTACTCATACTATCTTTTTTAGCTCTCTCGTCCGTAAACGGGCGAGATAGTTTGGTTGGAGCTTTAGAATCTACCATAATAAACTGAGGACGGAAACTGATGCAGTCGCTAAGGTTAATCAAACGATATAGGTTTCATGAATGTAAATGAAAGACTTCCGCAAACACACAGAATACTATCGGGCTCCAACGGTAGCACAGTATGAACCTTTCATCTATCACCACATAAACAATTCCTCACCCCAACGTTAAACAAAACAAGCCGATTAATTAAAACTGGGTTAGGTTTAACCTCCCGTTTTACCAGAAGCTAAGGACAAAGCAGTGTGTTGGAACTAACACACTTTTAAACCTGAGTATTAGCCCCTACCAGGATCCCCTTTTCCTGGCTTTCGGGTCACCGCGCACGGCAAACAAGCAAGTGAGTTTCACAAGTTTGGTAAACTGCGTCAAAAATTAACTCACAAATAAGTTTGACTTGTCCCAGACGAACTGTGGGTTTTTTAACGAGGTTATCTCCTCGCCTATTGGTCGCCTTTTACGACCAGCAAAGTGGCTAGCGGAAGTATTATTTTGCACCACCTTCTCCCGCAGGGGGGACGTCAATTGATTTGAAGTAGCATTTTTTTATATTCCATTTTAAAATCACTAAAACCATTATATCGTAAACATATACTATTTATGTAATTGCCAATCGTATAGGAAAAGCACCGTTGAAGCTCTGAAATTTGTGCTTAGCTTTAGATAACAAGCTTTTACTTCTGATATTATTGGTATGAATATCACTTCTATACCAACTTTTTTCAGAAAGATAAGGTGGACATTTTGTGTTTAGGTTTGAGTCTTGCTTATCAATGCAATAATTATATATGGCATCACAGTAATAAAAATTTGATAATACTAGAGCATCACATAATAATATTTTTGTTTTTAGATCGAGTAAGTGGCGGTTTATGTAAATTAATTTAAGAGACTTTCTTATTAGACTACTAATATTTGGTTTAAATCTTAAGTTTGTGTCCAAATAAACTCTAAATTTTTTACACAGTCACTGATTGGTACAGGGAGTTTATAAATGAATGGGATTATGTAATCACTTTAAATGTGCCGCTTTTTTTAAATTGTTCACTATACTATTTGCTTTGACAGATCAACTTTGACAGCTGTCAAGCAAACATATGAAAACATATGTAGTATAGTGGACGATTTTAAAAAAGCGGCATATTGAAAGTGATTACATAATCCCATTCATTTATAAACTCCCTGTATAATAATTATATTTATTAATATGTTAAACTCCGCTGCAGCAGCGCTTCTTAATTTATTGGGACCAAAAAAAATAAGTTTTGTTTTCGCTTCATTGATTTGCAGTGAATGCTCGGTAGAATATTTTACTAAGTTATCTAAATCCTTGTTTATGTTATTTTGAGCAATTTGAATATCATTAATATTAAAAGACATGTAATCTACGTATCATCAGCATACATATGACACAAAGAATGGTCAATAATAATAGGCAGTGACGCAGTATAAATTATTCGATCAAAAGTTATACCAATTGATCGCATATTAATTACAGTAGTAATAAAATTTACTGCTCCTAGAATTGATGAAATAAATGAAGACTAAAAATTCCTAAATCTACTGAAGATCTTCCATCTTGTTGTCCACCACTACTTTTTGATTTCTATTACTAAAACAACAAAATTAAATATAGCGTTTAAGATCTGGGGATTCAGTCTGTCAAACGCTTTACTAAAACCAATTAAAACGAGAGCTATGATTTTTCCCGACTCAGTTGCACGTATAATATCATCAATTATGTGAGTTAGAAAAGTGTAACAGCTATAGCCTGGTCTGAATCCAGACTGAAATTCAGGTAAAATTTTATATTTTGTTAAGTGAAGACGAATTTGGTTATCAAATTTTTTTTCTAAAATTTTAGATAAAATTGGAAGAATGGGTATAGGTCGTAAGTCTTTATAAGCGGCTGGATTTTTAACTTTTGAAATAGGTATCACTAGCGATTTTTCCAATTGTCAGGGAATTTACAACTAGTTATGCAAACATTCACTATGTGTGTTATATAATCCAACAACATAATCTAATTATTTTTAAATTTATCCCATCAATACCATCAATATTGTGTTTGTTTTTATATTGTTAATCATTTTTATTATATCACTATTTGTGACAATGTTAAATTTTAATTAGCTGTCAAAATTTGATAATAATTGACAATATTATTATCCGCAGGCAATTGTTCTACTTCTAAGACTAAATAATTATTAATTAAAAATTAATTAATTAAATTCAGACCATAGTTGTTTTTTGTCTCCATAACAACTTGCTGTTTTAAATTGCATAAACGATTTTTTTTGTTGCATAAAATGCCTTATTTGTAAGATTTAGCAAGGTCTTGTAACAATAAAAATGAACAGGATTTTTTGTGCTCTTGTATCGTTTACATGCATTTTCGCGTAATTTAATCATCACTTTAATAGTATATGTTACCCACGGTGATGACTGCTTAGATATTTCTTTACAGGAGGCATGCTTGATTAACACGTTTATCAAGTTTGTATTAAAGAACGTTATTTTATTGTTAACATCACTTATATCAAAAAATTTGACATTTATATGCTCTTTCGTTTGCGTGTTGTGATCAAACCACACGCCAAAGTATTTTATTGTTTTTTTGTCATGATGTTTGATTTGAATACTTTTATTGCAGTCTGATTCAGTTTTCTACTTTTGTACAGAATGATGACTTTTGTTTTTCTTGCTGCTACTTCCAGCCCCAGTTTTTATTTTATTTTTGACCCTGTTTATAGCCACGTTAGTCATGGCAGTGCCCGTATTATCTGTGAAGCACATCAACGACGTCCCTTTTGGCATAGTAACTTCAAAGATGCTGCTGTAGTATAACATCTACAGCAGAAGATCCAGGACGGAGCCCTGAGGCACACCATACGTGATATTATTTTTTTTGCTATTACATATAAGCAGTTTACTATTTTTCAGGTATTTCATTTAAACTTTAATGAATCTCTTGCTAACGCTCATTTCCGTATCTTATCCTTCTTCAGTTTTTTTTTAAATGGTTTTCTCTGAAAGATGTTTTTTTTCTGAAAAATGGTTTTTCTTGTAGGATTCTGTCCTAAACTCGACTTGTAAATTGTTTACCAAAACAATTACAAGAACGGCTTCCATTAATAACGCTTTATATGCGCTGACTACTCTTAACACCAATCTTTGTTGTCCGCTGCCGCAAACCAATCACAGCTACTTAGTTCACCGCCCGGTCCGCGACAACAGAACCAATCCATGTCGCCCTGGAAGCTGCTTCCGTCTTCTACGGTGTCTGCTACTCCGCTCGATTTGGTGTTGTATGTCGATCTGCCGTACGTTGAGTTCGGTGTGCCTGTAATTAGCAAATGCACGCAGAAAAATTCTCACAAAAGCATGTATCTATCTATTTTAGCGATTCTATGTCACTCGCAAACGTTCTAAAAACTTCCCAAAACTTAATATCGCGTCTCAACGTGCCTAATTCCTGATATCCGTCAGGCCATTTTAGCCCATCCAAAACCAGTGTCAAGTGTGCTCTGTCTCGCTGCTCTTGCGTAAACTCACAAAAGAACATAACGTGTTCCGCGCTTTCAATCCCTTTCCCGCAGTCGCACACTTCATTATCTATTTTTTCTATCTTTTTTTAAAATGTTTTAAAATTCCCGTGCCCTGTCAATAGCTGTGGTGTGTTCGCCCCCTTAATGAATTCTCTGCCCTCTAGTGATTTTATAAAATTAAAAGTTACCCTCCCGTCTGTCGAATTGACCCAGCCTCTACTCCATCTGTCTTTCGCGTTTTTTTCTAATTACACGCTTCGCGTGTGAGAACGGTGCCCGTCTCTAGTGGCTTCTTTTGCCAGTTCATCTTCTCTTTCGTTTCCTAAGTTATCTACATGTGCCTTAGTCCAATAAAATTTGACTGTCTTTCCTCTTATCTCTCTAATAATTCTAATTATCTCTGTCATTAATTCTGTTGGCTTAATCATTGTTCTAAGGGCCGCTTTAAAATCCGAAACTACATGCTACTTGCCGTCCGTCTGTCTATTAACATATGTCACCGCTTCCCTCAGTGCAATCAGTTTGCTTTGGAAAACGGTGCATCTGTTGCCTAACTTAAATTTCTTTGAATCTATCTCCCTTTCTTTACTATATACAACTATAGACCCTGTTTACAGCCACGATAGTCATGGTTATAAAAGTTCGCATTTTCCCTGGCTGTTGTGGCAATGCCCGCATCATCTGAGAAACGTCTCTTCCGGCAAAGTAACTTTGAAGATGCTGTTGTAGTATAACATTCACAGCAGTAGATCCAGGACGGAGCTCTGTCGCACACCATACGTAATATTCATTTTTTTGCAATTACCTATAAGCAGTTTACTGTTTTTCAAAAATAAAAGCTGACATATCTTTCTATATCAGCTTTGACTACTCCTAACACCAATCTTTGTTTCTGCTTCAACAGCATATTCTTATATTTCCTGTAACTCATAGTATTTCCCTAAACTTGGGTTCTATTAAGCTTTATAGAATGCGCCGCGTTTGTCAACTTGCTCTTTTTCCCTTCTTTAGCATTTATGGAGATAGGCCTTTGTTGTGTTTTCCACTTTTAGAGCTGTCTTTTTTATATGCTCTTTCATTAGTGTGTTGTGATCAAACCACACGCCAGAGTATTTTATGGCTTTTTTGTTTTGATGTTTGATTTGCCTACTCTTATTACAGTGTAAATTGTTGCTTTTGTTTACCTTTGGCTGTTGTGTCAATGCCCATATCATCTGAGAAACGTCTCTTCCGGCAAAGTAACTTTGAAGATGCTGTTGTAGTATAATATCCACAGCAGAAGATCCAGGTCAAAGCCCTGTGACACACCATACGTAATATTCATTTTTTCGCTATACATATAAGCAGTTTACTATTTTTCAAAAATAAAAGCTAATATATCTTTCTATATCAGCTTTGACTACTCGTAACACCAATCATTGTTGCTGCTTCAACAGCATATTCTTATATTTCCTGTAACTCATAGTTTTTCCCTAAGCTTGGGCTCTATGAAGCATTATAGAATGCGCCGCGTTTGTGAACTTGCTCTTTTTTTCTTCTTTAGCATTAATGTAGATAGACCTTTGTTGTGTTTTCCACTTTTAGGGCTTCTTTTTTATATGCTCTTTCATTAGTAAGTTGTGATCAAACTACACGCCAGAGTATTTTATGGCTTTTTTGTTTTGTTGTTTGATTTGCCTACTCTTATTACAGTGTAAATTATTGCTTTTGTTTTTTTTGCTGCTACTTCCAGTCCTAATTTTTATCTTATTTTTGACCAATGTGTCAATGCCCGTATCATCTGAGAAACGTCTCTTCCGGCAAAGTATCTTTGTTGATGCTGTTGTAGTATAATATCCACAGCAGAAGATCCAGGACGCAGCCTTGTGGCACATCATACGTGATATTCATTTTTCGCTATTACCTATTAACAATTTCTTATTTTTCAGGTATCTTATTAAAACCTTAAAGAGACTTTTGCTAACTCCCATGTTGTTCTGTACAAGCCCACCCCCTTCCAAAGAACAGTACCAAATACGTTGTTTATGTCCTATAGTTAGGATGCACATTCTGTTTTTGTATGCACTATTTTTTAGCAATGTCTATCATTTTTATCATAGCATCTATTGTAGACCTTCCTTTTCGGAACCAAATTGGATCTCAGACAGCATACTGGGCGCTTCTTGTAACTTCTGTAGTGTAAGAGGTATTGATTTTACATGCTACGTAATTTCTGTCACCTTATCATTGGACACTTTGGAAATAGCTCTTTGGGTATGTTTTTTGTTTGTTTTTAGTTGCTGGGTCTAACATTGGCAGATATTAAAGTTTGTTTATTACAATTTTAAATCCTAGCCCTCATACGTCATTCTCCACCTCACCTAATAGTTTCGTACAAAATGATGACTTGTTTTTTCCGCTGCTACTTCCAACCCCAGTTTTATCTTATTTTTGACCTTGTTTATAGCCACATTAGTCATGGCTATAAAAGTTCGCATTTTCAGTTAGCTGTTGTGTTAATGCCTGTATCATCTGAGAAACGTCTCTTCCGGCAAAGTAACTTCGAAGATGCTGTTGTAGTATAACATCCACAGCAGAAGATCCAGGACGAAGCCCTGTGGCACATCATACGTGATATTCCCTTTTTCGGTATTACATATTAGCAATTTCCTATTTTTCAGGTATCTTATTAAAACCTTAAAGAGACTTTTGCTAACTCTCATGTTGTTCAGTACAAGCCCACCCCTTTCGAAAAACCGTACCAAATACGTTGTTTATGTCAATAGTTAAGATGCAGATTCTGTTTTTGTATGCACTATTTTTTAGCAAATTGGATCTCAGACAGCATACTGGGCGCTTTTTGTAACTCCTGTAGTGTAAAAGGTATTGATTTTCTATGCTCCGAAATTTCTGTCACCTTATCATTGGACACTTTGGAAATAGCTCTTTGGGTATGGTTTTTGTTTGTTTTTAGTTGCTGGATCTAACATTGGCAGATATTTAAGTTTGTCTATTACAATTTTAAATCCCAGCCCTCACACGTCATTCTCTACCTCATCTAATACCTTCGTACAGAATAATAACTTTTGTTTGTTCCGCTGCTACATCCAGCCCCAGTTTTTATCTTGTTTTGACCCTGTTCAATTACAAATCACACGTAATATTCATTTTTTTGCTATTATTTATTAGCATTTTCCTAATTTCTAGGTATCTCATTAAAACCTAATGAGTCTTGCTAACGCTTACGTTGTTCAGTGCTTGTATCATTCCTTTCCAAAGAACCGTACCAAATGTGTTTTTTATGTGTTAGGATGCACATTTTTCTGTTTTTGTAGGTACAATTATTTAGTTTTTTTACTATGTCTATCACCTTTATCGTTGCATCTATTGTAAATCTAGCTTTTTGAAACTTTTACTTTCCACTCCCAATATCTTATGTTCATATATTTTTTCTATGGTGTTTATGAGACAGTTTTTTGGGTTTCTAGCGTTACCGGGTTGGGCTGCTTCCAAACTGAAGAAAGCTCACCTTTCTGATTTTTTTAATTTATCATGTTTAAGATGATTTTGAGCGCCTCCTTCACCACTTCTTTTAGATGGTATCACGCCTGGGCCCGGCGCTTTGTTGTCATTTAGTTTAGTGGGCACTTCTTTTAAATCCTGTAGTGTAAAAGGTATTGTTTTTTCATGCCACCTTATCATTGGACACTTTGGAAATATTCCTCTAGGTAGGTTTTTGTGCGACTGAGGCAGATGATTAAGTTTGTCCATTCTAATTTTAAATCGCAACACCCAACACGTCATCCTCCATTTAATCTACTAACTTCTTCCAAGCTTCTCTTTTAGCCGACAAGATTGTCTCTTAAATTCTGCAGTTTTTTCATCTAAAATTTTACATAGACTGTATCTTTTTTATTTCTCCTTGTCACTCGGCTTTCAGTACATTGAAGCAATCTGACCACAAGTATACCCTTCTGGTTGGGTTGTCGTTTGTCTTTTTCTTGAATGTAAAATCCATGGTTCTTTTTATGACCATCATTGTGCCATTTGCACTTAGGTTTGCATATTTAGCCAACTCTATGCGGATAAGTGGTGACGGCAAAAAACAACAAAATTCCGGCCCAAATGTCAACCTCGTATGCACGTTGGTGCTTCCTGCTAGAAAACAAAAGAGGCTCTGACGACCGAGTCACGGTGGTATAACCGTTACAACAGAAAACCAAGGAAATGAATTCTCAAACCTTACCAACCCGCACTGGCTGGCGTGGTAGGAGTAAGGATAAAACCCCCGTAATAAGAATACACCAAAACAAAAGGCCCTCAGTCCCCGGCAGCTCGCTCAGCCCCGATCAAGGTAGCGGAAAGATAAGAACACAAGCGAAGGGTGCAAAGAAACGCCGAGACAGGATAGGCTACCAAAATTGCAAATTTACCATCGCTACTCTAAATACTAGGACACTGTCCAAAACTCAAAAACTACAAGACCTCAAGGAAAAACTCTCCCATATTAAATAGGACTGACTAGGTATAAGCGAGCATAAAAGAATAGAAGAGGAACAACTAATACTCCAAAACTTAAAAAAAGGAAGAGTAAGGTTTTTAATACACAAAAACCGTATAGTATACAAAACGTCACCAAGATCCACAGTATTAGTAACAGAGTAATGTACCTTATATACAAAACTAAATACTAGAAATTCGTTAAAAATTATCCAGGTATACACACCGGCACCTGCATCAGCAAGCACGGACGCTGAAATGGACAACTTCTATAAGGACATAACCAATGCAATACAGCAAAAACCTACCCGCTATAGCATACTAATAGGCGACTTTAATGCTAAACTAGGACATACCTGAAGATTAATCTAAAATCGCATTGGGAATCCACGGATTTGAAATAAGAAACTAGAGAGGTCAAACACTTCTTGAATTCCTTCTACAACATAACCTATTTGCAATGAACAGCTTCTTCCGTAAGCCTGCACAGCAAAAATGGACCTGGGCCAGTCCTGACAGCTCTACAAAAAACGAAATTGATTTCATCATATCTAACAGAAGGGAGATAGTGCAAGACGTAACTGTGCCAAATAGATTCTCAATAGGTAATGACCACACACTAGTTAGATCCAAAATCTCAATCAACACTAAGAACAAGCAGCAAAAGCTTATTAAACGACCTACATCTAACAAATGGAGACTACTTAGAGACAAAACCCAGTACTAAGAAAGAATAAAATCAGAGCTATAACCTATAGAAAACGTTGTAGATCCGAAATATAAGCCTTAAGCACACTTATTAGAAACTCAATAACAACTGCAGTAAAAGAATTCCAGACACAAAGCTCTCAACAAATTGAAAAACATAGTACAAGCACTAAACAGTTAATGGCAAGAAGAAAAGATCTAGCAAATGAACATACACCAAACGCAACCGAACTGAGACAGCTAAACAGAAAAATCTCCAAAGCAATTCAAAAAGACACCAGAACGTACAACACAAATGAAATTTCAAAAGTAATTGAGCAAAACAGGGGCATGAAATCACTACGGAAGTCATTCTCTGAAGGCAGGAAATACATCTGCAATAGCAAAACCGAGTGGCCAAATAACAACAAAACAAAAATCCTCAAGGTTGTTGGAAATTTCTACGCGACACTATATAGAGACAAAAACGCAATAAGCTTGGACATTAACATAAAAACTGTGCAAAACCAAGACTCGGAAGAAGTTTCAAACATTATATTAGACGAAATAAGAGGAGCGCTAACAGATATAAAGAATAATAAAGCAATTGGCAACGACGGCGTTGCAGTCCAGTCCTTAAAAACCGGCGGAACTAAGTTATTAAAAGCATTATGCAAACTATTTGATGCTTGTTTAGAAAACGGGACAACACCTTCTCAATGGGATCACGCTTTAATAATAATACTGCATAAAAAAGAAAACATAACCAACCTGCAAAATTATAGACCCATAAGCTTAGTATTGCATATATATATATATATATATATATATATATATATATATATATATATATATAAATTACTCATGAGAATAATTACCAAAAAGCTAACAAATAAATTTGACCTTTACCAACCTCGCGAGCAAGCTGGCTTTCGAAGCGGATTTGGCACAAATGACCATCTACAGGTAGTTAAGTCTCTTATAGAATATAATTGTCAAATATAATAAACTCCTCTGAATAATCTTCGTTGATTACGAAAAGGCTTTCGACAAAATAAATCAGCATATAATGCTACAAGCTCTTACTGAATGCCGTATCGATCATAGATACATCAATTTCATCAAACATGTGTACCAAAAAGCAAAATCATATGTCAGGCTGCAGGAAAACTCCGAAGATTTTAACATTAATCGAGGCGTGCGCCAAGAAGATGTCATCTCACCAAAATTATTTACAACCCTACTAGAACAGATGTTCAAACAGACCAACTTTGGTGAAATGGACATAAACATAAACGGCGAGAAACTAAACGATGATATCTTAATTATCACAGATAGCATGGAAAAAGCTAAACATACAGAAGCTCAATGCAGCATCAAACTCTGTTGGGCTCAAAATCAACACCAGCAAAACTCAATACATGACAAATCTTGTTATGAACGAGGCAATTGAGATAGATAGACAAATACAGAACAACTAAGCTCCTAGAAATATCTTATCCACGACATTTCTATAGGTAGAAACAACCAAACATGCTAAATTTCGAAGAGAATAGGTCTAACTTGGGCGGCCTTCGGAAAGCTGCGCAACATCTTTAAATCAGATATTTCAATATGCTTAAAAAAGAAGGTATTTGATCAGTGCATATTGTTACCACAAATAAAATAAGTATCGCGTAAAGAAAAAATGGAGAGATCGATGCCAGGTATCTCACTAAGAGACAGGGTCCCAAAAACCGTAATAAGGGAGAGGTCCGGAGTGACGGTCGCAGTTACCCGTATAACAACATTAAAATGGGCCGGTCATGTGGCAAGATTTTCGGATAACCGCTGGACCAAGAAAATACTAGAGTGGAGACCACGCAAAAATGCCTACCGAAACAAAGGTCGTCCACCAACCAGATGGACGAAAGACATCAAACGGATAAAGACTAACTAGATAGAGGCAGCACATGATCGGCAAGGATGGATTAAGTTACGGGAGACCTATCTTCAGCAGTGGATGCAAATATTCGGATGATGATAATGACCTTGTAGTTTTGAGATTTGTGTGTTTATCCACTTTCTGATTTCTATTGTTTTATTTTACAAGATTTCAACGTAAAATATATATTTTTGTGCAGGTTGAGGTTTACCTCAAACTTAATTACCCACCCGGAGATGTTTTTTGCGGTATATTCTATTCTGTACATAACGTAAATGTACAATTTAGACCCATTTCTTTCAAAAGTTGGTTTATTGCCAACGTTTGCTGTCGTTAACTGGCATCCAGTCAAGACCCATTTCTCGTCTACTATTATTTAAACGGGATCGCCATAACATGACTTTTCAGGTCAGTGTTTTAATTATCTTTTTTCAAGTTTCAAAATAAAATTTTCAAATTTTTCCAGTGGTTTATTTGGTATGAAGTAGCACCTGCAGATAACGTACTGTCCTATCTCTGCCCAGGTAAAGCTTCTAAATTTCTGTTCATATTCCATTATTGCTAGACTTTTGTTGTTAACTAATATAGACACATCCGTCTTCACGTCGGTAACCCAACTGCGCTTTTTCACCATTAATTTATTTAATTTTGCAATTATAGCCAGTCTCCTTCCACGGTTACTCTGGAGCACTCTCATTGTTGTTCTTTGTCAATTTTTTTGTTTTTAGCTTTGTACTTCCCTGTATTTTGGGCATTTTAAGTGTTTCCGTTTTATGTCCTTTTTAATAATAATAACACTTTATTCTCGGTATAATCTTACCATTTACATCTATATCTAATATACATAAACAATGATGTTATACAATACAAAAATAGAAAATACAACAAATAACATACATAAAAACGCACATATTAAACATTAGTCAGCATGACTTAGCTGACTTAACGTAGATTTAGAGACACAAAATACATTAATATCAGTTGGTAAATTATTTGCAAATCTACACATTCTACCGAGTGGATTGTTGAAACCATAATTAGTAGAATGGGTAGACTCACGAAATAAAGAAGAATGCCTGCTATGTCTATTATTAGGTGCTACATGGAATGGAAGAGTACCAAGTAGCTCCGGACAATCAATCTCAGACATAATTAAATTACGCAAAAACGACAAATCAGCCCTTTTGCGGCGAATCCTCAATGACGGTAGGTTGTACAATGAAGCAATGTAGCAGTATTCATAATTTACAGATAATATGCCCGATTTATAAGACAATAAACGACAAAACTTCTTTTGAATTCGTTCAATACTACGGTTATGAATTTTATAAACAGGACTTCAAACTGACACAGCATACTCTAAATGCGAACGCACCAAAGCATAATATAAAAATCCGCGGACATTCTATATACAAATCATAACATTTTTATGGCACGATTGCACATGAT
The DNA here is from genome assembly GCA_963932245.1 of Tachinus rufipes. Lineage (NCBI taxonomy): Eukaryota > Metazoa > Arthropoda > Insecta > Coleoptera > Staphylinidae > Tachinus > Tachinus rufipes. The sequence goes on from OZ010750.1 coordinate 19,292,957, forward strand.
GTTAATATGTTGACTTTGTTCAACACTTTAGTGTCAATTATATAGTTAAAAGAAATTTTACTTAAAGTTCTATGAAAACTTATTGAAAAACATTTATCAGCATTAAAAAATAATTTATTAATAAAACACCAAGTATTTATAGAATCTAAGTTCAGTTGTAAAAGATGGCAGTCATTGAGAGATGATAAATTGATATACTGTGGGATACCATTAATGAAAAGCAAAAATAAAATTGGTCCACAATGAGATCCTTGAGGAACACCTGATGAAACAAGAATGGGCTATGACAAAAAGTTATTAATTTTTACACACTGCGTGCGATTTTTCAAAAAGCTGAATATCCAGGAAATCATATCATGATGAAAACCCAGAACACTGAGCTTGGCAATCAAAATATTATGGCTCACACGATCAAACGTTTTTGAAAAATCGGTGTAGATTGTTGTACTTTAGATTAAAATGCATTTAAAATATCATTTTCATAACAGAGTAAATTAATAAGTATGAAACGCCCTTCACGAAATCTATGCTGCTCTTCTATTAAGATGCTTTTGCACATCCATTGCAACTGACCAGTTACAATTTTATCAAACAATTTAGGTATAGCAGATTGAATGCAAATGGCTTTATAGTTAGTGATATCTTCTTTGGCTCAAGATTCAAATAAAGGCGTAATATAGCTTTGTTTTCATATTTGAGAAAATTTAGTTTCATTCAATGAAGCAAGTGCAACGGCTTTGCAATAGAATAAATGCACCTTTTTAACTGTAAAAAAGGAATGCCGTCGAGTCTAACGCTTAAATTACATTTAAGGTTTTCAATTTCCTTAAAAACATCACACAACTAGTAGAAAATTTTGAATAAACAATGGAGTTGGATGGGTTTCGTTATCATAGACTGAAGAAAAAAATCTGCAAAACTATTGACAAAGTCGTTCCCATTATTACAAGTTTGATCCTTATAATACATTGTGGCTGGAAAACCATTTTTTTTGTTCTCATTAACGAATCTCCAAAAATGTTTTGGATTATTTTGAATTTTACTTTCAGTTTGTAAAATATATTGCTCGTATTGATGTGCACTGAGATTTTTGCACGTAGTACGAATACATTGGAATTCATTTTAGTCCGACAATAGTTTTAAAGATTTATAACGTTTGTGTACAAATTTCTTGAGTTTAGTAAGTCATATCAATTCTTTGTTAAACCAAATAGGAAAATTGCTTTTAAGCCACAGTTTTTAGGGACAAAACAATCAATAACATAATCGAGTACAGAGTAAAATACATCAAGACACATATCAATATCACAGTTACAAAATAGTGCAGTCCAATCAACATTCAACAAATAATTATTGATTGCGTTGTAGTCGGCAAGTTTAAAATCATTAAAAACATAATTACAATTTAAAATATCACAGGTAGTATCACATTTTATAGTTAACAAGTACGCAGTATGGTGTTGGCTTAAATTTAACAAAACATCTACAGCTTCTATCAGAGAAATATCACGATCGTTAGTAAAACATAAATCTAAAAACGCACCCTCACTATTAGGAATAGAAATGTATTGTACGCAGTTTAAGAACCCAAACGAATAAGCTACTAAATGAGCAGAGTAACTATCATTACAAATTACTGCTATACCTAAATCATCATTAACCTAAGACGCTGTAGGTAGATTAAGTAATTGGCAAATAAAACTAGTTTACTGCTTGGAAACTCGTCGGCAATAGATTCGATGGATTAACAATGGTCAAGATATTTATCACTAGTTGAATTAGGTGGTAAATATACCGCACAAATTATATAAGACACAAGATTAAACTTAGCAACTACAAACAAATGTTCAACACTAATAAACGTGGAGTAAAGTAATACAGATTTGAGGTGAGTTTTGATAGCAATTAAAACATCACCTCCGCTTTGTTTAGGGCTTGTAAGAGCCGAGCGATTAACCTAAATAAATGATATTTTTTTAGATTTAATTCAGAATCACTGATGTCTGGAAATAGCCAGGTTTCAGTAAAACAATCACATCGTAGTCTGATACGGCTACAGCTAGCAAGAGTTTTCTGAGTTTAGTTTTTAAACCCCGACGTTCTGGTAGTAGATGGAGAAGCCGTTATCATTCCTGAAGATGGGTCCAAGCTGTTGACAGGATTCAGGCTCCGAAAATCCATTGGAGATGAAGCAGGAATATTTTGTGAACGGCCATAACTCACAAATTTTTTGACAGCAATGTTAGCTGGCCAAAAGTCTTTGCAAAGAATAGCTCAAGCATGGTAGGCTGGAACCGAGACTTTAAAGCTACTGTAGCTTTTAGATTGTACAGCTAGATCTACAGCGTCGATTGAAATATCGGGGTATTTCAATTTAATGTAGTTAATAACATCGGATTTTTTAGTTCCGCGTTTAAGTTTTGAGACATGTATATATGAGTTTGGCACATATGCCTGCAACTTATCGTGACTTGGACCACAACCAAAAATTGTTGGGGTTTTAGGTTGAACTTTCTGTTTAAGTTTAGTTTGAGGAGTAACGGTTGCAAAAGAAGATGAATTATTAATTACAGAATTAATTGCAGGTGGAAGCAATTGAATTTCCTCATTAATAGTTGGTGTAACTACACAAGGCATAGATTCTTGAATACGAGTTTTGTATACAAGTATTACCTTATCTTTGTCTACAATCTTCTCTTTAAGATACAGTACTTTATCTAATAGCAATTTATTGTTAGACCGAACTTCATCTAACAAAACTTGATACAGTACGATAGTCTCTTTATAAAGCCTGGGAAGTTTGAAATCGTCAAATTCAAATGACGTACCACAGTGGCATTTTTTATGTCGAATGGTACAACTGTTATGAAATATAATTCTACAATTAGTACATGTTACGCCATATTCTGCACTTCTGCATTTGCACGGTTGACCGTACATAATAATAAATTAAAATTTAAAATATAAAAATTTACTTATAAAAGTGATTAAATATTTAGGAATAAATAATAATACAAAGATACACAATTCACACCGGTGCGGTCCTTCACTACAAAACAAACAAAAGCAGACCACGGTTGGGATAACACAAGAAAACAAAGGAGTGTTTAAAACAAGCTTAAAATATAAAATCACAAATTAAAAGAAAACAAGTTACGCCACTGGTAAGAATATTGCTTTGCGCTGCGCGGATAAGAATGCGTGGACGGCGTCTATAAATTTAGGTTTCAATAAACAAACTTTACTATAATTTACTGAATAATATTTAAGACAGATAGCAGAAACAATCACAAATATAATTACCAGTACGTTAGGTGAAACTGCACAACTAAAAACACTTATAAACACTTGAAATTGTAGGAGTAAAATATCATAACTCAGTGCAGTGCAGTTTAAGAAAGTAGATGATTTTTGTTTACATTACATTTCTTTTCCAACTCATTCGGCTGCTTTATTTTTTTGCATCTGTAGCATTTGGAGGATCTTCTACTTCTCTTATCCTCCACCAGTTCCACTTGTTGCCAATTCGTTTTTTATTAATAAGCTTTTACGCTGCTTTCAGATTGATCAGTGCAAACGCATGTTTTTCTTGCTTATCTTTTTTGCAACTACCTCTACCTTGTCTAGTGTTTGTCTAACCTCTTTCTCCGTAATGTTTTCATTTATATCCATAATCAAGATACATATCTGTTTCTGTTTTATTTCTATGCTGGCCATAATTCCTATTTTTTAAACTTTTTGTAGATTCTTCCTTTTTTCAGATGATTGTAACGCAGTCTACCATCACTTCTTCCGCAATTACCTGACATTTTATATCTTTGATTATTTCCACGTAAGTATGTCTTCTTTGGGTTTGAGGATAATAGTTTCTACTTTTTTCTTTTTATTGCCTTTGAACTTGTTGTTGCATGTATAGCTAATTTGTTGCTCAGTTTATTTGGGTCCAAATTTTATGGTCAATTTTTGTATTCGTTTTGATTCCGGTTTCATTCAATTTTCATTGCCAATGCTGTTGAAGTTTAGATTGTTTTTCCCAGAATCCTTGGAACTGCCCTCTGTCACCAGCAGGAAGGATTCTTTTTTCTTGTCGAGACCCCCCTGGAAATTATCTTCCAAACTACTTGCAAACCACGTTTCCATTTTCTGACTATTTGGACAGTCGCGCACCTTTATAGATATTTAGAATGTTGGGTTCCCTTTTTTAAGCTGTTTTGGTTATTGATTAATTAATTTTTAATCCTAAAAAAAAAAATAGTTATCAAAACATACAAAAGTTAAAGTATTATAAAACAATGTAAAAAAAAAACATCAAAATCAAAATGTATCCTAGGAATTTTAGTAAAATAAAAAAAGCTCCGCCACTAGTAATGGGGTAATTCCACGGAAATTCGAACAATCGTCCCCACATCGATATCTCCGATTTTGCTCAAATTTTGTACACATGTTTGAGGTACCAAACTATGACGATTTCTTCATTTTAGATCTCTAGGTGCAATACAGTGTAATTGGCGGCCATTTTAATTTTTTAGGAATATTTTGTCTTCTTTCAGTTTTTGTGCTGTAAATAAGCAAAATATAGTCAAAAATCATATTCAAAAAAGTATATCTTATAGGAAATTTTCCGTAGAACACGATCTCGCTTTTGGTTTTCTGAAATTTTTTGCGAAAAATGAAAAAATTGCCATTTTATTGCAAATTTGATATCTTCAATTTGGCTACACCTAGAGACTAGAAATTTAAATATGATCCTGAAACATAGTACTTTTGATCGCAAAAAAACTGGATCTGCTTGCCCTACGGTGAAATATAACACATAATTCCTAAAAATAGATTACTTTTAAAAGTTTTTCCTTGGATTTTCCGTAATTTTACTACTTTTCCGGCTATTTTCAGAAGAATTTTAAAAAAAGGACTAAAGATTGCGTTCTAGAAGAAATTTCTTTTCGATTACACTAATTCAATTTGTTTTTTACCTCTTTTTGCAAAATTATGAACGACCAAGAAATAATTATTTTTTATCATAATAAATCCTTTTTATAAAATACAATAATTTTGTTTTAACCATGTGGACGATGAGCATTAAGCTCACCACCCCCTCCGTAGCTTTTCTACAATAATTGTAAGTTGCGTTTTTTTTAATCGTATTGTTTGTCTGTTTAGCTATTATTTATTATTAAGTTTGTAATTTTGTAGGCCTGAGGATGCCAACAAACATTGGCGAAACGTCGCACTTTATTAAAAAATAGTTCAGCTATGTTTGTTTTTTAATACTCCATACTTAAATTGACTTATCATCCCGTCATCTAATTAGGAAATATATATATATATATATATATATATATATATATATATATATATATATATATATATATATATATAGATGTAAAACAACTAATACTCTTCCAAAATATATACACGCTGATAGTACTGGCCTCCAGAACGGAGGCAGGTACGAAAAACTGGAGGCAAATACGTTTTGGTGTGTATATCAATTTATTTCAACATAATACTTTACTAGAAGTCATTCTACAAAATTTTGTTTGGTGACCATTTCGACTCATACACATATACAGTTATACATTGTAGTACATTAAAGTCAACACTACGTGGCGCTATGCTTTTATACTGATATACATATTTTGTTGCGGGCCAGTAGAATAGGCCTCCTCATAAGTTAACGTTCTAATACGCCTCTTACAATTGGCAACATAGCAAATACAATTTAAAAAAATAATTAAATACTTTTAATTTATCTAAACGGTTCGCGTTGTTTATTAGTTTTGTATAGAAAATATGTAAAAATAAAACAGAAAATATTACTCAACTTTACGTCCAATGAAACAAATAAATAACATTTTTTTATAATATATTATAAATATTTTTTAAATAATTCTATCTAGGTATTGTGCTATGTAGAATAGATTTTAAAAATATTATAAAATCGCAGATATAATACTTTTTAATATTTCTTTAATAATAAATTTTTAATATTAAATTTCGAAACGCGTATATGGATGATTTTAGACCAATTTAATATTTACATTTTGTAATTTTAAGACTGTTCGACATTGTTGCAGGTTACATTTAGTAAACTTGAGACACTGTGTGTACATTTATACGAACATGTTTTACCTGTTCTAGTGTTGCATAGTCTAGATATTAATTGATTTTCAATTCATTTTTCCCTTTATCTATAATTTATTTTCAAAATACTTCTTTTTTGTTTAATTTTAATTTAATTTTTATAATTTTTATTTTTTTAAATTTTAACCACATTTTTCAATTTTATTTTTTCAATGTTGCAGTATTAGTAGTACTAACTGTAATGTGCAAGTTACTTTTATTTTCTAAGCACAAGCCCAACGATTATTTCGTTTTTCAAGATAAATATTTAATCACTTGTGTCATGTATTAATGGACATTTGTTCTAATGTTTATAAATTTTTAAAATGTGCAAACAAAAAAAAATATTATTTTTAGATATATTTTTTTAAATAAATTAAATAACAATAATATTGTTTATATTAGTTTTAAAATTTATAAAAAATTCTAATTTTAGTCTTGTTTAGTAAACTTGACATCATTTGCATGTTAAATTAAAATTAATTCTTTTCAGTTTAACGCTAGAGAATTGCCAGGTTTAGTCGCACTGTCCTGTGGGGGTGCTACTAGTAGTATTGTTATGGAAAAATATTAAATCCTATCACATCTACAAAAATATCGGCAAACCTTTTTCTCTAGAAAAATATTGACACGTACAGCGCCGTTTTTGAATTAAAATTAGTTCTTATGGGACAAAACGCCAACCAACTCAATATCCATACGATAAGATTTTAATTATCACTCTTTTATATGTTGAACTACAGACAATATTCTATGTTTTCATGTTTTTGTTTAAAGATTTGAAGTTATAATTAACGAGTAAAAAATTAATAAAAAACTAATTAAAAACGCCACATTAAAAAAATTAATTGCGGAGAAACGATTTATTGCATCAAATTTTTACAAATTTAAAGACACAGAGTAGACTTTCTTCTACAATGTGTGAAAATTTTATTCAATTTTATTCATGCGTTTTCTTGCTGAGTTTGATTCTGTAAAGCCTTATAATAGCACAACTATTCTCTCCTCTTAATTAAAGTTATCATTATTTTTTTATCAATTTAAATAAATTGTTAGATCATTAATTACGGAGATAAATATAACTATCCCATATTTACATAATTAAAATTATGGTACAAAAGAGGTTTTTTATGTTATCTAACTAGCTATAACATTAATATACTATTGCAAAAAAAAATTATAGTGTCATCTTCAAGTTTAGTTTTAACTGATTAACACTTGAACACAAAAAACGCACTAATTTTTTTTTTACAAAAGACTGTAAAGTTTTTTTAATATAAACCTAATAGCGTGCGGTTGAAGATCTACATTAAGGTTCTAACTAATTTAATTAGGTAACTCATTGATTGCTAGTAGGTACGTGTTGGTATGAAGTTCAAACCAAGATAACTATTTGCTACTAGCGTTCTTGGAGTCTTGTAGCACATTAGAGATGTTCAGATTTTTGTATAGAGACTTATTGGTGATAAATCTTGAACTGTTTGTAATTGATATATCTGCAGCTTCAGAATGTTAGAAACTTACTGTCCCATAGTTAAGAACAGTTGGCTCATACAGGTTTTAAAATTTATTTCAAGGTACTTTACATTGGTAGATTGTAATAATTGTTTGCCGGAGAGTGACGGTGACATGCTGAAATTTACTTTGATTAGCCCTAATTTACAAGGTTTTAAGCTATTTTTGGATGTTTTTAAAAAAAGTCTGAAGTTTCTCAGAGACAAAACTTGGAATTTTACTAACTGTTAGAATGACAAACGTAACTCTTAAAAGTTTTCTGTAAAAAGTAGATATAGCACCGGTGCAAGAATACCTTCCTGTGGTACCGCTGATTTGATGAGGTGTAAGTTAATTACTTTATCTTGATGTTTAACCATAAAAATGTTTTGATTAGGTATGATTATAATACATGAAATGTGTAATGGGCAATTGCGTTTTCAATTTGCTTAAAAATCTCCGGTGTCAGACTTTTATCAAAAGCTTGGGTGTTGTCAAGAAAAGCAGCCAAACAATTTTTTTTTTTTAAGTGTTGTTAGTTTGCTTTATTTCTCTGTAAACCTGCTCTGTAGTTGTGTGTTAATTTAAAAAAACCAAATTGGTAATTTGGAATTAGATGAAATGCTTTTAATTTCAGTTTTTTCAGAAACATATCTTTAAAGATACATATTAAATAAACTTATAAAGCAACAGAAAAATGTTTCTGTCACAGGTTTATCAGAATGATTTGTGTGAGTGCTTTTTGCACATTTTTTGAAAACTAATTCTAATTGCTGAACCTTTTTTCATAGAAATTAAATAATAATAGTTTATTAACGGAATATCGCCTGTAAATACAGAATTAGTATAAAAATTAATTATATAATATTAAATAGTGTATATCACATATAAATTTATAAAAAAAAACAAAACAATTTATAAATAGATACTTAATAATACCATAAACTAACAATTAAAATTAAAGTACTGTTTTAGGTTATTGTTTTTACAATTACTTCAAATAGATTAAAATTAGAATCCATCTGAATAATATTTGATTCTCGCATTATACGAGATATAGGATTATAATATGCGTAGTTAGTTGAGTGCTGGTCACAGCGGAAAATGTAAGTGTTCCTATTGTATCGCTTTTGCCTAAAATTAAAATTCAACTTGTTTATTAATGCTGCACAATCTATATTGCCGCTAACCAGTTTTTGAATAAAATTTAAATCAGTTATAAGTCTACGTTCTTCTAACGATTTAAGACTATATGTGCTAGCAATAGATTGTAAATTGATGTCTTCTTTTCCAATTCCTAATTTATAAGCAAACAAATTTATAAATTTACGTTGGATTCTTTCAATCTATATTTCGCGCTATATTTCCACTTTGGTGTGGCGACCAGATTAACGTACAATATTCAAGTGTAGATCTTACAACTGCTTTCTATAAAGATAAAGATGCCTCGCTTGTTAACTCGTAAGAAGTTCTGCTTACAAATCCCATTAATTTCATTGCATTTGAACAGATTGAATTAATATGTTCGTAGAAATTTAACTTGGTATCAAAAATAACACCGAGATCCGATAATTTGTTCACAGATTTTAATGGAACTTTATTAATATTGTAAACGTACCGTATTGTGTTTGTCACTCTGCTAAATGTTATAGAGTTGCATTTATCAAGATTTAGATATAAACCGTTTGTTTCACACCAATTACTGATACTATCTAAATCACGCTGAACACAAATACAATCCATTTACTGAACTGATATTATAAAAAATCTTTAAATCATCTTCATGCAAAAGAAAGTTACAATTAACAATAACATCACTCAAATCATTAATAATTAACAAAAATAAAATAGGACCACAGTGTGATCCTTGAGGAACACCAGAAGTTACATTAACTACCTTTGAAATGTGGTCATTGATCTTAACACATTGTGATCGACCAGTTAAAAAACTTTGTAACCAAGCTACTATTTCTGGATTAAAACCTATTGCTAAATGTTTAGCAATCAGCGGCTCGTATCGAACGCGATCAAAAGCTTTTGCAAAATCGGTATAAATAGCATCTACTTGTATTTTATTTTCAAAAGCTTCAATAATTTTAGATTGAAAAATCATGAGGTTTGTAGCTGTTGACCGTCCTTTCATAAAACCATGTTGATTGTCAGTAATAACATTTTTACATAACCATTTAAGTTGATCCGCAATTAACGAATCTAATAACTTAGGAATAGCCGATTGTTTGCAAACTCCTCTGTAGTTGCTGACATCACTTCTGTTTTCAGACTTAAAAATAGGGGTAATATAACTTCTTTTCCAATAATCTGGAAATTTGTTATTGTTAATAGATAACATAAACAACTTGTATAAAGGCTGTGTTAATGTACATACACAATTTTTTAAAAATAAATTAGGAACGCCGTCCGGCCCAACTATCACAGATTCTTCAAGTTTTAAAATACCATCAAAAATATCACTCGGGTTTATCACAAATTTAGAAAAACTTACATTACAACTAGTATTATATAAAGGGACAGAACAAACATCATTAACATACACTGTTGAAAAAAAGTCAGCAAACAAGTCCACACAACCTTGTTCATTATCACAAATTTTATCACGATGTTTTATTCTTTTAGGAAATCCATCTGTCTTTCTTTTCTCATTGATGTACGTCCAAAAGAATTTTGAGTTTGAACATATTTTCTGTCTAGCATTCCGAGTATATTCCATATGAAGCTTTTTTCCAAGAATTTTACATTTGTTTCTTAAAACACTAAAGCGATCATAATCAGCTTGTTGACTAGAAACTTTATAAAGAGCATGCGCTATTTTATTATCTTTGATGAGATTAATTAAATCACCATTAAACTATCTTGGATAAGTACTACGTTTAAAACACTTCACAGGAACAAAGAGTTGAACAGCTTCATATATGACATCATAAAAATTTTGAATTGTATTGTTTATATCACAGATAGAACTATTTCCATTAAGTAATAGATCCCAGTTTGTAGCAGCTAAGAAATTAATTATTTCTTGATAATTTGCATTTTTGAAATCTGGAATTACATCCATAAATTCCATCTGTTCTTCTTTGTTGCACATTTTTACTATTATCTGATAAGCGTCGTGGTGTATGCTGTTTGAAAATATTGCTTCCTCTGCAGCTGCGATTGAGATAGATTTGTCTCGAGTAAAAACCAAATCCAGAAAGGTGCCGCGAGAATTTGGCATGTTATTAATTTGATTAAAATTCAAAATTTCAAAACACTCACTTATTATTTGCGCTTTGTAGCTTGCTGCTGTAGCCAAATTTGCTCCCATTTCATCGTTTACCCATACAGCATCTGGCAAGTTATAATCTCCGCAGAATAAATACTGAGCATTGACATATTGTTCAGTAATTGATTCAATAGTTTCACAATGAGTTAAATAATTTGAACTGTCAGATCCTGGAGGAATATATAAACCACCAATAATAAATTTTTCTCCATTGAAATTAAGGGACACAAACAATTGTTCTACGCTTGGGTGTACATCCTGAATTATTTCAGCATGTATTCTGTTATGTACTGCAATTAACACACCGCCCCCTTCGAACTTGACATTTGACCTAGCAGATCTGTCTGTTCTAAATACAGAATAATTTTTCAGATTCAATTCTTCATTGCTTATATCGTCTGAAAGCCATGTTTCAATTATAACAACTATATCATAATTACTAACTGATAAATTAATTTGAAAATCTTGTAACTTAGTTTTAATTCCCCCAGCGTTATGATAATATATTTTTATTTCTTTAAGTTTTTTGACACAGTTGGTTTCCCGGATACTATAAATGGACGATTGTTTTTATACTTGATAAAAATGTTCTTCTCCCCTTGATTCTTACGTTCATCTAACTCGTTACGCATTGTTTTAAATAGAAGTTGCTGGAGATCATAGCCATGTTTTAATCACGTGTTTAACTCACATGGTATGATGGCGTTAATAAACAATGTCATTGATAAAGGTATTCCAAAACTGATGACTGCTTTTTGTCTGCTTGTAGTAGTGGTAGTTTTTTTAGAAATTTTTTGATTTTTTAGTTTTTTCTCTAAGAGTAGGCTTTTAGCGGGTTGTATTTAGTTTTGTTTTGTGGATTTCTAGTAGACTTCCATATTCTTCTATTTATTAGTATTGCTTTTTTAGTTACTTTTAAATCATTTTGTAGCTTGTTTGTAGTGTTTGTGGGTTTCAAAACTGCTTAATGCTTAAATGTTGTTTTAAGCAAGACATTTGGGTGTATTTCTTTTTCTAATATGTTTTAAAACTGGTTCAAGTTATTTTATTGGTTAAAAAATCTGGTTTTTGTTTATGGTGTATGTGTGAGCTTAAGTAGATTTGGACAGGGAAATAGTCTGAAAATATATTAAATTTTTTTTTACTTGCAGATAATTTAAAGGATAACTTTTGTATGCAAAAAAATCGAAGACATTTGTTTTTTATGTCACATGGCCAGTGTGTAGTTGCTTTGGGCTGGCCAAGGAAATTATGTTAGCTGCATTTTCTTGTAGACTCTGATCATAAATGCAGTAATTTTTGGTACTTTCCAGTTGAAGGCAAATAGCACATTGAGGCATGACTTTTGTTTTTTACATAAAAACTGCGTTATTGGTTTAAATAAAAGGTGTAGTATTGCACATCACGATTTTTTGGTTCTTGAACAGCTGCTTGATATTTTAGCACGTCTGTTGTTGACAATTTGATTATTATTTATTTTAAGATTAAATTTTTGTTTGCTACTGCTGGGATGTATATTGGTGGAGGTTTTATGTAATTAAGTAGTTCTTTTGGTGGTGTACTCTTGTTTTTGAGTTTATTACATGTTTGTAATAATCTATTAATAGCAGGTTGTTTAACATTCCATGGTTTGGTTTCTGAAGAGTTTTTACGTTTAAACGTATATTAATTAATAAATAATAACAAAATAAATTAAATAGATTAATATAAAATAAATATCAGTTTAACTGAGGCAGGGAATCCATTCATAAACCGGTAACAAACAGTACAGTGTAGTATTTATTATTAGTGGTTAATTGTTTTGCAACATATTTTTATAATAATTAGAGTTAAAATACCACAGCAGTAAGTCGCCGCTTAAAAAACGCTATAATGTAGAAACAATTAATCACCGGTAGCATACTATAGTTGTTGTAATGTACACCACATAAAAAATTAAAATCAAAACAACTTCAAATAACTGTTTGTACCTACATTCGATAATTTTTGAAAATAACTATTTATTGTAGACTGTGTTACGGTTTCAATATTTTTATAATCTTATACACACAAAAAACAACTATACTAAACCACCTCTTGAATAAAACAAATATATGCCTACTAATAATAGAAATTTACAAAATACAATATATTGATAGTGGCAACATTGGCAGAGGCGTATTCGACGTTTTCACATATACATTTTATACAACTGGAGCCTAAAACGATGCTTTGGCATTTGGAGTTCTATTGGTATTATTAATATACCAATTTTTTTGTATATAATTAATGTTATATTTCTTTACCCCTCTTTGTGCGTCCTAATAAAGAATATTTTAAATAACTAAATGCAAAAAAATACACAGTTAAAACTATTAGATTTAGGGTGGAGGCTAGGTCGCCTTATGTGTGCACGGAGGCGAGTAAGATAGCTATGCATATATATATATATATATATATATATATATATATATGTATGATGACATTTTTAATTTAGTGATTGGTAGCTTATTATTATAAATGTTTTGCCGTGAGAAACTGTATTTACTAGTGCGTAACCGAACCAAAGAAAACAATTTTGACAAGTACCATCAACACACACTTGTTAAAGTGATGTTGTTTTGTTTGTTTTTTTGCTAAATAAAAAGTTTTCTAAATAATGTGTATTTTTAAATAATAAAAAAAAATTACTGTTTTTAATATAAATAATAATAAAAAATTCTTTATTCATATCAAACCATTTACAGCTGCATCACACATTTATCTAAACAATGATGACTAACAAGTACCTACACAAATGTTTACATAAATAGATAACAAATCATGTCAATGTATCACATAAGTATATAAAAAATAATAACAAACAAGTACTTAAACATATGTTTACAAAAATAATATTAATCATGATGATTTTAAAACACTACTAAGCAAGAAAATAAGATGAAATATAAAACACATTACATTCTACTAAGTGGAAAAATAATCCCATTATATGTTGTATGCAAAGGTTATCTAAACAGTAGCATTTGTCTAGTACGGTCATTACTTAAGAAAAAATAAAAAGATATTATTTTTATTAGATTTCTACAATTAATTACTCGCTAACATTGTAATTAGAGAAAATTAAATTACAAAGAAATAAAATTTTAATCAAAGTTTTCAAAAAAGGTTTTTAATTTATATTACATTAGTCTATAAAAGTTTATTTTGAGCACGTTCAATATTATGGATATACAAGGTGTTAAAAAAAGAATGTAAAATAATTAAGCGGGTGGTAATACGAGCCGCAACAAACAAAAAAGTTTTAATAAGCATGGGTTGTCAAAGCGGAGATATGGAACATTATTTGTTTTTATTATTATTTTTCCCTCCAATTTTTTATTTTGCAAAAACGTGCATTTTCTTATCATAGTTGGCTAATGTTTTGTAAAATAAAAATTCAGTATTTGACAGTTGTTAGTGCACAAGTTTTCATTGCAGAACTAGCCGACATGCGTTTCATGTATGGTCGTGCTAATGGGATTGCTACCAAAGTGCGACGTCTTTATGTAGAAGCTTATCCAAATCTCTAAATTCCTTCACATCGTATGTTTGGAAAAATTTACCAGTGATTGAGAGATACAGATTCACTTTGAAAACAGTGCTATCTTTCCGGCAGACCAAGGTCGGTATCTACACCAGAATAAGAAATTATAGCAGGGATAGAGCATAATTCAGGGACGAGTGTGCGGAGAATATTAGCCAAGGTAGTAATTGGTGTTACTCTTGTTTGGAGAACCCTCCACTAGCAGCTGTTCTATCCATACCATATAAAACGAGTACAAGCCTTAAATTTAACTGATCATCAGGCACGTTTAGTTTTTTGTCGCTGGTTTCTTCGCAAGGATGCTGAAGACCCGCAGTTTCTTGCCAAAATTCTTTTTACGGGTTAACACGAAATGGAGTTGTTAATGTTAATTCACATCGTTGAGCCGACAAAAATCCCCATGCTGTAATTGAATGTGGACATCAAACACATTTTTCATTAAACATTTGGATAGGTATTGTAGGCGACAGGTTTTTGGCCCTGTTGTTTTACCAAAGCGATTAACAAGCGCTGCTTACCTCAACTTTTTTCAGAACACAACGTATGATCTTTTGTATGACGTTCCTTTGGCCCACAGGCAGCATGACGGTGCAGCCTGCTCATTTTTTGTTTGCCGTTAGAGAGCATTTAGATCAAACTTTTCCACATAGGTGGTTAGGAAGAGGCGGACCAGTTTTATGGCCAGCAAGATCGCCTTATTTAAACCTTCTTATAAAATATAATTTATACAATTTGCTCAGTTAGTTTACTAAATATTTTTATTGGAATTACAAGCTTATCTTAGCATTGGACCTAACGGTATTCCTTTTTTGCTCTTAAAGAATTGCATTTATTTAATTTCCAAACCTTTAAATTTACTTTTCAACGCTTCATTAAATAAAACTAAATTTCCTGATGTATGGAAACAAAGTTATATTATGCTATTGCATAAATCTAGTGCTAAAGAAAATATTACAAACTATAGAGGGATTTGCATTCAATCTGATATTCCTAAATTATTTGATCAAATTATAACTGACCAAATATATTGAATGTGCAAAAGTATTGTAGTAGATGAACAACATGGGTTTCGTAAGGATTGATCTACTTTGATGCGAAAATGAAATTTTAAACGTATTTGAATGCAGAACTGTTAACTATATACTCCGACTTTTCAAAGGAAAAGCCACAATATTTTGATTGCTAAGTTTCGTGTGTTGGGTTTTCATAATGTTGTGGTTTTAGTTCCAAAAAATGCTGGGGTTTGTGTATGGAATGTCAGCTGATTTTTTCTCAAAGTGCGTTTAAACTACTTTACTGTACTTTGGTGCGCTCACATTTAGAGTACGTTTCGTCAGTCTGGTGCCCTTTCTACAAAATTCATAGTCAGAATATTGAACGTATCCACAACAATTTTTTTTATCTTGTCCTATAAATCGGGTATGTTTTCGGTTAATTTTTATCACAATTACTTGCTTCATTATACAATTTACCCTCACTAAAACTTTAGCGCAAGAGATCAGATCTCTCATTTTTGCGTGGACTAGTGAT
The DNA here is from genome assembly GCA_963932245.1 of Tachinus rufipes. Taxonomy (NCBI): domain Eukaryota; kingdom Metazoa; phylum Arthropoda; class Insecta; order Coleoptera; family Staphylinidae; genus Tachinus; species Tachinus rufipes. The sequence goes on from OZ010750.1 coordinate 19,308,949, forward strand.
GTCTGAAGTAGACTGTCCTGAGTTACTTGTATCTCTTCTACTACATCCCTATTAGTGAACGACGTATTAGGCAGTCTACTAATTATGGAGAAACAATTTCAATTTGTTTTGATCTAAATCTGTTTAAGACTCAATTGAGTCATATTGATTAAATGTTATGTATTTTATATTATATTATGCTTTTATGTCAATCTTTTTATTTTGTTTTTTCTATTGATTATTTTTAATTTACATATGTATTATATTGTTTTTATTCATTGTATTATTATGTAGAGGTAAATGGTTTTAGTTATACTATAATAAAGAATTATTATAATTCTCAAAAGATCAGCAAATAAAAATGAAGATTAATATATACAACTTGAAACGTCACTGATAAAAAGCAGAAAAACCCCTGTTAAGACTGTAACAACTTGCAACAAAAAACTATTTATTTATCAAATAGTTGGTTAACCAGCAAACCGCAGTATCATAAAAACCAAGTGTAAGTTTAGCAATCAAAACAATAGTTTACACTGTTAACCTTCCAGTGGTAACGACCGGTGTGTGACACCGCGCCAATTGTTTATTTGAGTTTTTTTCTTTACCTAGAAAGAGTTGATTCTTGATATTTTAAGAAGAAAAATGGACAAACTTTTCAAAATGGAAAGATGAAATGTTAGCACCATTTAGAGGAAGATGCAGCTTTAGAGTATATATACCATCCAAACCCAACAAATATGGTTTGAAAATACAAGCATTATGCGTTGCTAAAATGTTTTATATTAGCAAATTAGAGATATATTCTAGAGAGCAACCGGTCGGACATTATAAGGTTTCCAATAGTGCATTTGATGTGGTTCATAGGCTCTGTAAGCATATTTCTGGTTCAAACAAAAATGTCACTATAGACAATTGGTTCACATCAGTGCCTCTGGTTCGAAGTCTACTGCAGGAACATAAACTCACCGTCATTGGCACCATCAGAAAAAATAAAAGGAAACTGCCTTTAGAATTTTCAAAACCTTCCCCTCGACCAGCTCGTACCAACATGTTTGGGTATTCTAATAACTTTACTTTGATTTCATATATACCAAAAAAAAGGAAAAAAGTACTTTTGGTGTCTACTTTACATCACAATAATGAAATTGATATAGATAGTAGAATTCTACAAAAACCGGCAATTATTATTGACTATAATAAAACCAAGAGAGGCGTTGACACCATTGACAAGCTATGCTCCAGTTATGATTAAGTCAAAAATATAAGAAGAAGAATTAATTCGTCAATTATATATTCTGCAAATATCCCAGAAATTTGGATTTTAAGACGAACTGTTTTGATAGGTTTAAAAAACGACTTACTGCAACCACACTTGTAAGTTAGAGCAAGTATATTCAATCTTCCACGAGGCCTTTCATTTAGGTTATAAGAAGTGTGCAAACCTCAAACTCAATTTCTTCTACAGAATATTATTATTGGAAGATGTTTTTATTGTGATAGAACAAAAAACAGAACTGTAGAAAGCATATGTGTTTTCAGCATATAACAGCAGTCTACGAAAACATTTAATGTTTATTTATTTCAATTATTAATAGTTCAAATTACTATGTTTTTTTTTGTTTTTTTAATTTATTATTTTTTGTTTTAAATTATTTGGTTTGAAGCGTATTATAACAAAATATATATTTTAAGTTTTATTTTATTTTTTTATTAATAAATAATATTTTTATTGCAATTTAATTTTTGTGTGTATTATACTTTCAACTATTATATACCAAAGTCAAAATGTAAAAAAATTGAAAAGAGTTACAAAAATATGAATCCGGTCTTAGGCACCGCCGACACCAAGCATGCCTAAACAAAAGGCAACACCACTGGAAGGTTAAATACTTTTGAAAAATGAATGTAAATAGAGTCAATTTGCAATTTAGATTTATTGGCATTTAATAATTCATTTTAGTTTTGACACTGTCAACCATGTTGTTCGTTTAGTAAGAATTGTTTGCCTATTCATTGTATTTGACCAATAATTATTTTAATAATAAATTTAGGTATGATAAATTGGATACAAATATCTTCATAGGATTAGTTTGTTACAATAGCGTAACGTTATTTTTATGCATTAGAAAATGTCACTTTGACAATTTCATGTACAATTAATCCAATTTAAATCTCATATTAGGAATTTGGGATTTAGTTAACACCAGTGCCGCCAGTGGTAATTGTTAATAACAAAATATAAGAGTTGATCGTATTGAGCGTGTAGTTTTCCCTCTCCAGTGGTGGAGTTGGAGAGGGAAATAAAACAATTCCATACCTGGGTAATGAGGACGCATAATTAACCATACATTCAACTAGTTTCCATATTAGTGTATAAATCGTTCAACAATCTGAAAATCTAGTGCAGCTAATATGGACCAAGAATTTATCAAGTAAATATAACATTGCATAAATTAAACATTTGATATACAGTGTCTTTATAAAAGTTTGGAATTATGTAATCATCTAATGTACGTTTGTGCCAGTTTAGTGAAATAGTGAATTCACATTTGGTGTGCGTAGATACAGCCGAAGTTGATTTGTCAAAACAATGTTTGCTTTTAAAAAAGCGGCGTATTTAAAGTGATTACATAATCCTAGACATTTATAAAGACTCTGTATATATTTAAATTTGAAGTTATGTTGTTCATTTTAAAATTTAGTTCCGGAAATATTAATATTATATTATTACGTTTTTGTTCATTTATTTCTGAAATTATTTAGTTTGTGGATTTTTAATTTGGTGACTGGTAACTTATTATAATAAATGTTTTGTCGTGAGAAACTGTATTATTATTATTACAAAAGCTAAGATTTACATCCGTTATGATTTTTACCAATATTATATGCATATCAATTTTGAATGTATATCTCGACGAATCATAAGAAAGCAAACTAAATGACACCTTCTTATTTTGGCTTATTTTGCCTATTTTTAGGTTTTATGCATTTTTAATTTTTAATGCAAATTTTAATTTTTTTTTTGTTTTTTTAAATTTTTAGGCATATTTGATGTTTATTTTAAGTAATTTTGCCTATTTTGGCATTTTTGTGCATATTTTTTGACAGGAGGAAATAGAAATTTTTTTATAAGAAAAACTTAAAAACATTTAAGAAAATAAGATAATTTAAAAAAAAATTGGGAATATTAAGAAAATGAAAGTTTTTATTTTAAATAAGAAAATTTCAAAATAGAAATAGTAGAAAAAATAAAAAAAAAAAAAATTATCAGAAAATTTTAAAAATCTAAGAAAATTTAAGGAAATTTATAATATTTTAAAAAATTAAAAAAAAACATCTGAGGTTATTCCAACAAGGGGTTGTATTAGGCTGTAAAAGATTGTTACTCATACACTGGCATTTGATGCCTAGGTATGATGTGTTAACACCATATTTGGCATTAAGAACTTCTGTTTAACAGTTTTTGACAAATGTAGTAAAATTTTTGACTATTTTAAATATAATTTGATCCATCTGACAGATTGTATTTGTTTTATCACATTGCTGTAAACAATTTTAGTAACTTTTTGAAATTTCCAATAGTTTTTTTGACAGATTTAGTAACACTGTTGAGAATTGAAAATACACTTTGTAACGTTTTTGCAGTTTTCGTAACAATTTAGAAAACAATTTGTCAGATCTGGTGAGTTTATTATTGTTATTACATTGCTGAAAATTATTTGATAGTTTTAATAACTTTTGACAGATGTAGTAATATTTTTGATAGTTTAGTAACTTTTTGACAAATCTGATTACTATTTGACAATATTTTTGGCAATTCAGAACACTATTTGACAGGTCTGCTTTATCCCTGCTCACATAAATTTTTACTGTAAATTTTTAACAGATCAAATTTGTTCTTAGTGTTTGACATAGGCACATGGTACGCATTATTTTTTAGTAACTTTCTAAAAATTTTACTTTATGACAGATGTAATAACATTTTTGAAAGTTTAAAAAACAATTTGACTGTGGTATGCCAACATTTTTGGACAATATAGAATACAATTTTTGACAGATGCTGACCTTTTCTTACTTATAACACTTACAGATTACTGTTAATTACTTCTGAGTTGTTGACAGTTTAGTATACAGTTTGACTGAATTGGTACAAATTTACTAATCTATAAGATTTATCCAAAGAAATATCTATGAACTGCAAAATTGTAAGCTTTTTTCTAAAGCCGTTTCTGATGAGGCCCTTCTCAATATATTGCGGTGGGGTCTAAAAATCTTAGCCCGTGGGGCAAAAATAACTCCAAACGGGACAAAGAAAGAAACAACTTAACTTTTTCGCAGTAAAATGATGCGGACAAATGATTTGACGGCAATGGCCGTTCATGAAATAAATTAGTATTAATTAATATACAACGTAAACGTAGTGGATAGATGAATTAGCGTTCGTTATATAAAACACAAATTTTAAATAAGACTTTTTTATTTATTTTTTTAATTTTTTGTTTTTTTTTATTTTATTAATTAAAAATATATTTTTTATTAGTGTTTACTTTTTAAAGTTATTAATTTTTTTAATAAAAAAAAAATTAAAAAAATAAATAATAAAATAAATGCTATGTGATTGATGATTGACAAATACTCGAATACAAAGTAGTTTTGACTAACCATTAGTCGCAAGTAATCAATTGATGATCAACCTGTAATCGTAAATAAACTAATGACTAATCAATTTAATAAAAAAAATATCTGGTCTAGATAAAGCATTAGGAACCAATTTATCTTTAAATTTCCTATCCTTAATTGTATAACTGCTGCAGTTGCAGTGCCCAACAACAAAACATACCGCGCGGATCTTTAAAATGATTTAACCAAACAAGGCTAGCTTGGTCAGTGTTGACTTAAAACGGCGTCCGTAGCCAAAAGTATCAGTCTGAACAGTAAAAATAAAAATATAATTGGGACAAGTTAATACACAATAATTGTTTCGACTCTTTGAACGCAGTTTTACAACTTTCACACCAGAGAAATTTTTTATCGAATAATTGAGAATAAAGCGTCTATACCAAGAGGTCATACCTAATAGACTGCTCTCTTGTGCCATAGGTATTTGCCAATGCGCCGGTTTAATATCTAGTGTAGAAATAAATCTAGCATTTTTTAGTCTATCTAAAATAATATTGACACAAAGTAATGGATATGCGTCTTTTTTGGTTACTAAATTTAGTTTACAGTAATCAACAACAAAGCAATCTGATCATTTTTGGGCATTAATAAGATTGGAGAAAATCACTGACTTTCAGATGGTTCAATTATACCTTCAACCATTTGCTTTTGAACGAGGAACTGATAATAACGCCTCTTAATCAAATCAGCATCAGTAACAATCTTGTGCTTAACGGATTTACAACAACCAAAATTGTGTTTGTTCTAAATCTGTCAAATCCGTCAATCAAGTATTAGAATCAATTTCACCAACATTGTCAACTTTTTTATCAACAAATCTCTATGAATCCAACCTAATACTTGAAATGACACCCATTATATTCCAAAAATCCATACCTAGTATAAGAGAAAGTTGTAAATTTAGAATGACTAAATGTCAATTAACTTAGTTACACAGAGATTGTAACTAAACAAGTAGCTTTATTGCCATCTACTACCAAACAAATGTGTGGTAGTTTAGAGTTTAAAATACAACCCATTGATTTAAGACTTTCCAAAGTCTATTTCCTAGTACGATTCAAAAATTGCCAGAATCTAATAATGCAAGAAATGTTTGATCTAACGTATTAACTTGAAGTTATGGTTGCTCGCCACCTACTGCATGAGAAATGATATATTCTAAAACTGGTTTATAATTGTTAATTAATTAAAAGAGGTGCTTTGCTCACTTTCTATAAAAGAAATTGACAATTGGATTATCTAGCAATTCTACTTTTCGTTCCCGATTTCGAACATTTTACAAATTACTTTAATCACATTTCGATAACCGCATCCAAAGAAATATTTAGTTTATTTTTGTTTGCTGTATTAAGCAAGTGGCCTGGTTTCAAACAATTCCAAAATGCCTTGGATACAATAAATTGATTGTTAGTTTGTATTTTACTACTAAGGCTACCATGATATGCACAATCTGGTTCAAGTTTACTTGAGTTACAATTAGAAGGTACATAATTGTCAATAATAGCTTTAGTTCTTTCTATGGTATAGCCGAACTGAATTAAAACTTCTCAAAATTATTTTTAGTTTGTCCGATTCCGATAATATTGGTCTAACGGATTAAATCATCAATACATTGAGCCCTTCTTTTAATTACTTATCTGAATAGATTCTTAACTTTATGATTTCACACAAATGATCCCAAACGGTAGCTTTATCTTTTATGGCTCTATATCAAGTTAAGGCTTTTCCAGTAAACAAGCCAAGAATACAGCAAAGCAAAGTTTAGTAAAATACACAGTTCATTTACGCGTTTGATGAAAACATTTAAACTAAGATTTTTAAGATATCTGCTAAATATTGTATTGCATTTTAGAACAGGAACGGATTCGTTGGGGTTGTAAATAGGTCTACCAAGAGGACTATGTGTTGGAGTAGACGTAACTGCATGCATGTGACGTACTTTTATCCAAAGATGATAATTCATCATTCTCACCATCAAACTGACTTTAAATTTATTATACGAGGGCTTTTTTTTTTTCAAGTGTTGTTAAGCTGGCAAAACCAAATGAGACAGATAAGAAAAGTTTTATTGTACACCAGTGTTACTCATACATGTAAGCTATTTTAATGTAGTGGTTACCAACATTGATACATTTGTCGTAATGGGGAACCAGCTTTACTATACTTTCCTCATACCACGTTGCCGCCTGGATTGTCAGCCAATGTTATATCCGGGTTTTCACTTCCTCGTTACTGTTGAATCTCTGCTTTTCCAACTATGTATCCATCTTGATTGTCCGGGCTGTAGGGCGGGTGGTCGAACAAATCCCATCCAAAATTCTTGAGCAGTTTTTTTGGTGGACATTAGTTCGTCCTTCCTGAAAAATCCTGCACCACGTTTACTCTATCACTAATTATGTTTTTCCCATACACACAATCTTTAATGAATTTCAATATCAATATTGCCTTCAGCTTGGAGAAAACGGATTACAGATTAAATCTCGCATTTAGCGGTATGGCTGATCGAAGAACTCTTGAGCAGTTTTTTTTTTTGAACATTAGATCATTATTCCTGAAAAATCGTGCACCACTTTTGCACTGCACTATCACTAATAACGTTTTCCCTATACACACAATCTTTGATGAATTTCAGTATCAATATTGCTTTCAGCTTGAAGAAAATGGATCACAGATTAAATCACTCATTAGGCGGTAGCTTCAACTACGTCACGTAATGGCCGACCCAGTTAGGAAGTACTGACAGATAGATTACTAAACACTATTGCGTAAACGCCACTTCAATAACAACTAAGTCCATAGCCAACCTAACAAAACTTGAAAAAAAATTGCTCTCGTATTATTTAACGCGCCAAACCTAGTCTTTAATTAAACATTTTCTTTTAATTTTATTCGGTTTGCTCTTCCTAATAAATGATTTAATTTGGAATCTAACTTTAACGAATTTCTCAACTACTCTCATCACAACTTCTAACCTTTTTAAACTCTTTGAGACGTAACTCGTGTTCAAGCTAATCTTGAGCAAGTCTTCTAACTTTAAATTTATAAATTAAAGTATTCTGAGACATGATTAAGTTCTACTGTTTAATTTATTAAAAGGTATATTACTAACTGGCCCTATGTTGGGCGCCAAATTTCTGACGATAATATTTAGTTAAAATTACAAAAAATAAATTAAATTAAGAAAGAGACTTTGTTAATATTATCGCAAGAGATAATAAATTTAGATATTTAAATAATCCGGATATAAGCTTATAGGCTGTTCACATATTTTAGTTAAAAAAAATAGTTTAATATAAAAAAGTTATTATGCAGGGTGAGTCGGGAGGAACGGACCAAACTCCAGGATAAACAAAATTTCATACATTAACGTTTTGGTTATCATAGCGTTCTTATAATAAATGTTCAAAAATACCGCCATTTAACTGTAAACAATTTCTGCTTTATCTTCGAAAGGCGCCAGTTGCTCTCCTGATGAAGTCATGTCAGCATTTCTAATACGTAGAATTAGTCCATCCCGTGTGTCCACTTTTACTTTGTACACTTCATCTTTGAACCAGTCTCATAAACAATAATCTAATGCTGTAAGGTTTGGAGATCTTGAAGGCCAACTAATAGGACCAATTCAACGCCCTGGAAACCTTTCGTCCAAATGTTGCTTGACCTGACGAGCAAAATGTGCAGAAGCTCCATCGTGCTGGTAATACATTTGCATTCTGATATTTAAAGGAACATCCTCTAGTAGTCCGTGTAATTCATTTTGTAAAAAAATTAAGTAGTTGGCTCCATTCTCCAAAATGAAAGGGCCAATTAAATAACCATCAACCATTTCACACCACACGTTTACCGAAAACTTATGTTAAAAATTACTTTCGACTGTTGCGTGGGGAATTTTGTCTGACCATACATGCCAGTTGTGAGTATTTTTAATGCCGTCACGGTTGAATGTTGCTTCATGAATGTTGCTTCATCTGTAAAAAATATGCGCGATACAACACGAAGATTATTATTTATCCACCAACAAAATTCTATACGTTTAGGATAATCTTCCGGTTGTAGGTGTTGTACTCTCTGTACATGGTATGTATGTAAGCCTTGCTCGTGGAATGTGTTTCTTACTTTTGTTTGTGGAATACTCAATTGAATACAAATTCTTCGTTCAGATGTTATGTTAACACTGGGAAGCTATCTGATCTCGCACAGTTTGTTGAAAACTCTGATAAATACATTTTTATTAGGATGTCTCTGATGTGGAAACCGTTGACGATATTCTTCAACAGCAGCTGTAGCATTGCCATTACAAAAACCATAAACAAAAACCATATTTGCATATTCTAAATTTGAATAAGTGTGTGGCATTTTGTAACACTTTAACCCTACAAACAAAATAAACGTTAAATTACCGTCACACTGACACATTATCAGAACAAAAAAGCTATCAAATGTTTTAGAACGTCGAACATGGCATACTAAATAAAAAAATTTAATTATGCTATAACTTGAAAACACACAAAAAATGGATAACAACATTTGAGTTTTTTTACATTCAGGTGTACTCCTGGAGCTTGGTCCGTTCCTCCCGACTCACCCTGTATAGCGGGTCAAATTTAAGACTAAATTAGAAATAACGTTAAGAGGCCTCTATATTTCTGGCCAGTATAAGGAATTACATGTATATAGACGCCAAGAAAACTTAAACATTTATCCACGATTGGATCGAGGGGTTTTAAGAATAAGGTTGTTATTAATTTGTTATGATAAATAAAGCTTGCATACTTTCTCAATATTAGAAGTTTTAATAAAATTAAGAAAGTATGTATTAAATAGGAAACAATCAACACCAGCAATATATGAGCCGGGCACCGTAAAAATAATTCTCAGGAAATTTGGTGAATGTGCAATCTATGCCGTAGGATAGGGTGGGTGAATGAAGCCCAATTAAAGTAAATAAAAAAAGATACATATAAATAGATGGACCAATTAAGTTAATAAAAATAAACCCTACCTTAGATGTTAGATAGCGTCAAGGAGTTCACAAATTATTGCAAGTGGCCGTGGAGATACTGTAATCCGTATAACAAATTAAGATTAATGAAAAAATTAAAGCAAATAGGAAAATAAAATAAGGATAAACAACATTTGTTGCATTACTTACCATACACAATTTATATTAATATAGACCATGACCACTCAAAAGATAACGTTAAAATGTATTCACCAAATAAAGAGATACTCTGCACAAGATTACAAAAGTTTATTTTAAATGATCAATCGTTTACTCACGATTTCATTTAACAAACCATAAACAACGTTGTCTTTTTGATTAAATAAAGATATATCTTTTTATAAAACCTTTATCAAATTATCAATTAACAAATTAGTCAAAAATGGTTATTACGTGTTATTTATTAACTTATTATTATTAATTAGTAAACTGTTTACTAATAAACGTCTCAGCAAATAAATGTGTTCAGACAACATGTTAATAAACCTTTTTTTAAAACTTAACCAACAAGTTTCGAAAACATTGCCGTAATTTTTCGGATATAAAACAAATATTTGAAGTTTTTTAACGTTTAAAAGAAATCAGTTTATGCCATCAATCCAATCCAAAAGAATCAATTCGGATTTCTGAGAATTGGCCGCAAGAGCCTAGTCTTTGCACCAATTTTCGGTTATAATGAGAGTTTCTAGCATCAAATTGTAGATTATCTCTTAAAATTTGCCACATAACAAGATTGTTATATCATCTGCGTAGACAATTGTATAGAAAGCACGGTTATTGAGTTTTCTAATAAAGCATTTTACTACTATGTTCCATAGTAGAGATAGTACACTTCCCTTTTAATGACTATGTGCAGTGCAGTTTCTATTTTGTTAAAGTTATTAGTGTCGAACGCTCCTTTAATTTTTATAAATACTTCCAGCGTGAACATTTTGTTTTGATTCAATCTACCATAAGATGTGGAGCCAATTTAATGAATCTTCCCTGAGTGTATGCATATTGGTTTGGGTGTATCGGCGTGGTTAGTCACTAAGCCATGGTTTTGGTATGAATACGACTTTTACTTCTTTCCATGCCATGGAAAAGTAGCAAAAAGCAATACATGCTTCATAGATTCTTGCCAGGTAAATCAAGATAATAATCTCGCCGAATAGAGCTAAAAAGATCCCATCCAATCCCAGTGCCGTTTATGGCAAGTTTTTGATTACCCAGACTTTACGCTCCTCTTCTATAAGGTGATGACCGCAGCCGCCCAGTCATTCCCTGATGAGTTTACTGTCGCAGTATTAGACCACCACTTATGTCGGAAATGGGTTTTGAGAAGCGATTCAGATAGGTAGGCTGTGTATGTGCCATACAAAAATCTTTGGAACTGTGTACGTCTTAAAAACTCTAGCAGTCAAATTCCTGGAAAAATGAGTGATGATAATACTGAATTTTGTTCTCCTCAAAGTATAGTTGATGCTTTTGCTGATACGTTTTCTAAAGTTTATTTACCAAAAGTTCTTCTACTATCCCAGATATCGACTATCATTATACAGTTCTCCTATTAGTGAGTCTGATGTTATTGCTAGTGCCAAACGTTTAAAAAATGCATTTACCTTTGGTGTTGACTGTATTCTTAGCTTTTTGGCTAAAGATTGCTATACTAGTTGGGTAAAACCGCTTTTTTTAATATTTAATTTGTTGCTTCAAACCGGTGTATTTCCTAACAAATGGAAATGTGCTATTATAAATCCGATATTTAAAAAAGGTGATTCGTCGTTGCTAGATAATTATCGGCCTATTGCAATTTTGCCAAATTTTTCCAAAATATTTGAGCATATTACTTGTGATATTGTCTATAAACATGTGCGGAAATATGTTTCTCCTCAAAAACATGGGTTCCTACCAGGGCGCTTTACAGTAATCAACTTGACAGTCTTAACACAATTTTTGAACAAAAATATGGATAATGTGCAAACTGATGTGATTTACACCAATTTTTCCCGTGCATTTGATACTATTTATCACAACATCTTGCTGAACAAGCTTAGTACTTTTGGAATTGCATCAAAAACTTTGAGTTTTTTTCCACTTATCTTGATAGTAGAACAAATATGGTTTCTTTCAATGGTTTTAAGTCGTGCAGTTTTATGTCTACTTCTAGTGTTCTACAAGGTTCAAACCTAGAGCCTCTACTATTTGTTCTATTCATAGACGATTTGATGTCCTGTTCTGGCATATGCTGACGACTTAAAAATATATCACGCTATTAATTGTGTAGATGATATTAACTGTCTACAACAAAACCTTAATCTTATAGTTCAATGGTGCGCTGCAAACAAACTTACTTTAAATATAGAAAAATGTTGCGTTGTCAGTTATACTCGAAAAGCTGTTCCTACTTAAATTATGATATTGATACTACTTCTTTAAAGAGACAATCTAAAATGAAAGATCTTGGAGTATTATTTGACTCCCAACTTACTTTCTCCAACCATATAAATACAACTGTGCTTTAAAATTACTAGGATTTCTAATACGATCAACTAAAAAATGTTCAGATTTAGATTTATTGAAAGTATTATATTTTGCTTTGGTTTGCAGCAAACTTGAGTATGCATGTATCATCTGGTATCCTCTCTATGCAAATCTTTCTTTTGCATTAGAAAAAGTTCAGAGGCGCTGCCTTAAATACTTATGCTTTAAAACTGAAGAAATATACCCTGTCAGGTCTTGTGATTATAGTAAACTGCTTGAAAAGCATAAATTTGTTTTGCTGTCTGATCACAGAGACATAAGTAGTGCAGCATTTCTATATAAATTGCTTCATAATAACATTGATTGTTCCGAATTAGTAGCTAAAATACATTCATTTCATGTACCACGGCTAGCATCTCGCCACTTTAACATTTTTTAGTTAAGACTGCACGAACAAACATATTAAGCAAATCACCAATTTCACACATGTCGCAAAATGGAAATAAACATTTTGATGATTTATTTTAGCTAGTTCGTGCACTCTGTATGTACTTATTATTTTGTTTATAATTATTGCACCTTTTATATTTTTAAATTGTTATTTTTTATATCTATTTTATATTTTATATTTCATTTTATTATATTTTTCCCTTATTGGGCAAATAAAAGTTATTATTATTATTAGTATTATTATTATTATCCGTACATTTCAAGTAACAAGGTTGTTGTTGGGAGTCTTTTGAAAGAATGTTATTCAGCCTTGCGGCAGTTGAAGTGTTTTCATCATTCTCACAAATAGATCTCCAAGTTTCACTTTGTTGTTGTTATATAAGTTTTGTGTAATCTTTCTGAGCGTTTTTTCAATCAAGTCAATCTGATTGCATTTTTGAGTTTTTTGGGTCCGACGACCTAAATGGACTTAGCTAGGTAGTTTTCTATTTTATCCACACTTACTACTTAAAAACGTGTACGTACTTAAACTATGTAATAGGTTGTCTCAAAAAGCAGCCTTGTCGGTTAGCCTAATGTTTTAGTAGGATCTACGTTTTATTTCGTGTTCTAATTTGAATTTGACATTGAGGCTGTTGTAAACACATGTTTTTACAAACGTAGGTTTGACGCATTAGTTAAGTATTCTAGGTTAGTATTGATAATGAAATGATGTAATAGCTTAACCTTGTCATTCGTGTCCTAGCTTCCCCAAACGATATGATGAGAGTTGGCATCACATCCGACTATAAGGTTTATGTAACCTCTTGTGTAATAAACCAACTCCTCCAAAACTGTAGTAGGAAGTAATGCGTCATGCGGCAGGTAAACGATCGCCACACTTATGTCCGTTTTTTTTGCACAGCTGTGACATCGCTGGTAGAGAGCTGTGGCATAAAAAAAACTGTTATATCTTTGGGTCCTTAGCTTACCGTTTGTAGGCTTTGCAAATAAATTTTTATCAAGTTTGCCCAAGGGTCTTTATAAATGTCTGGGATTATGTAATCAGTTTAACTATGCCGCCTTTTTTAAAATTGTACACCAAACTATTCACTTTGTTTTGACAGTTCAACTTCAACTGTATTTACGCACACCAAATTTGAATTCACTATTTCACTAGAGTGGTACAAACGTACATTAGATGGTTACATAATCCTAAACTTTTTTAATGACCCTGTACCATTATAATATGCTGGATTTGCATGACTTCTAATTTATAGAACGTCATTTAATTTTTTACAACTTCTATTATTTTAATTGAATTTATTTTATATGCCTGTGCATATTTAGAAAAAGGATCTATAATACCACTGACAAGGTTTGTTGAATTGCATAAACGCTAAAATATATCGATTAATGCGGACATTTAGTATTAAGTTGTACTAGCTGCAGCTACACTCGTTTGTTTGATTTTTACATCATCGATTGTGTGTATAAGCACATAATTATTTATTCAGATTTGTCTTTTGCTTTCATGCGGTACCGTAATCATACAAGGCACACTGACAAGGTTTGTAAAACCGAAACAATTGTCTGTGCTTGATGACCGCTGTGATCCTTTTCCATAAAACGTCGTTTATTTTAATTTATTTATTCCCTAAGGGAAAAAATAAATAGCAAATTCCGCTAGGTACTCTCGAGAGCGGTCCTCTTTCTTTTGCGCCGAGCAACGCATGTACGCGTTTAATTTATTATTATAGCGGTATACTAATTATATATATTAGTCATTGGTTCTTTCTGCGTGGCATAAAAATTGCAATCTTTCCAACTGCCAATAGTTTGTCGCATGGACAAACGCATCCGATTATTACAGCAAACAAATATTAACAAAGACAATCAAGCGTGTCATATTGATAAGCATATAATGGCAGTTTAAATTATTATATAGTAGAAGAAAGGATGAAGCCCATCTTAAAAATAGCCATCTCGACAAGAAAAGAATAAATGATTTGAAACCTTTTTATCTGTTTAAAATTATCATTTTATTTTAATTTTACAATATTTTAATAACTTTGCTAATTAGTAACAAGTTTATCAATTTTAATATTTCGATATTTAGATAAAGCTATTAAGTTAATTATACAATATCATTGTAAGTTATCTGCTGATAATTACAATAGGTCATTTTTATATTTTTATAATTATAATTTTTGCAAGAATTAATTAAAATTTTGTTTTGTTTTTGAAATTTACTACTCAAAACAATTGGCGTCCAATTATCGTGTTATAATTCAAACTCACAACCCGCCCCGAATAAACGAGCTACCGCCATAATTTCTTTCTTAGAAATAGATTTCTGTAAGGGGTTTTCTGTTTGAATAGCGGTGATGGTATTTAGCAACGGAGTTCTAGCATTACCTTGTTGGTTTATGTCAGCTTATGGTTAGTTAGTTTAGATTTATGGCATACTAGCCTAGAAATACTATTAATGCCGATTCATTTTTCTAACTATAAAAAAGTGTAAAATAATATGCTATAAAATGGCATATTAAAAAATAAAAATAAATAAATAACAAAGATGAAATAAACTTTCACAAACTTTTAAAACAATAGCAAAAAATGACTCCAACAGTGTCTAAGGTGCAAAGAGTCCTAAACACTGCTGGATTTTACAATGCACAAACATTAATCACAATAAATAAATAATCATATCCATATACCCAGTCTGCTCCGTCGAACAAATGGACAAATTCGAGCAAACAATCAACGATTTGATCGCCCAAGACAATCGACGAACTGGGTGATAATTCAGACGTAATTCTTAGTTCCAAAAACTGCCGACTATCTAATAAAATATGACAAACAGTTAACATCACAAACTGCCGGTACCTCAGATGCCAACAAATGCATGTGAGTCCATCGACACTGACCAATGCGGGACGCGTGAGGATAACCTCTTCCCTACGTTTCGGCCTGCATGACAAACTCCACGGTGTAGTAATGGTTTTGGTACATCGCAGTTTGTTGTCTTGAATAGTAAACCACTCAGTTTGCCAGCTGGACAACAGCTTTTGATGTAAAAAGTTACAAACTTCCCTAACACAAACTTTAAATGAAACATATTCAGCGCTAGTTATTGCCAATTTCGCAAGCGCATTAGCTTTCTCATTGCCACTGATACCTAGGTGATTGGGAATCCAGACAATGTAAACAGTGACATTTATCTGATGTACCCAAAGCAAAATTAAATGAATTTGCCTCAGCAAGTAATTATTAGAATATTAATCATCTATGGCGTTTAATGCACTCAACAAGTCTGTACATATAGCATAATTTGTACTTGCGCTTAGTTGGATGTAGAGAAGAGCCTGATAGATAGCATACAGTTCTGCAGTATAAACGCTGCTAACAGTTTGTAGCATCACGTTTCTGCCATAGGAGCTGCCGGCTGGTTTCCTAAAACAAATAAAGTATATATTATAATTTAAGATAGGCAACCGAGGTAACTGTTGGAAGTTATTAGGGATGTAACGTAGGCAACCCAACATACACTATGGATAATCCGGTAGCCGGACGTTAAGGATTGTGTTATGAATATTTATATTTGTACGCACACTAATTAAGTCAGTGTGGGGGTGTTACATGTTAGTTGCTATATGTTCTAATTAACTTTTGTTAGTAGTGGTTAACGTTTGAAAGAATGTTTGACACTTACCATGTGAGTTGATCCCGACGTATCATTTCGGCTATTCCTACCTCTGTGGACCTTCTCTGGTGGTGTATTCTGAAATAAGAAATTATTAATATATATGTGGGACTATAATGGTGTGATTATTACAAGGATATAGGTGGAATTATGTGATGTTAGTATTGGCGGTTACGAGTAGGGTTATTTTCTCTCGGAGTAAGATTGAAACTAGTTTTTGAGTTAATTTTAGGGATAAATGTTGTTAGATCTTACTCGAGAAGTGGCTTTATTGCTATGTAGGGAATGGGGGGAATGTTTTAAGGGATTTTACGATTGAATGTTTTGTTTATTATTGGTTGGAGGTTATGTGGATTGGGAGAGTACAGGATGGATTGATTGAGTACTGGAAACTTACGAATGGTGATATTCTAAGCTCTCCAGTAATGTTACAAATACTATTATGATGGTACTTACTTGAATTTTAATTATTCCGAATGTTGACATCTGTCACTGTCACCCACCATGTTGTTTACACTTGGCACTTTTGGGAACATGTCATAATTTACGGTTGGCAGCACTGATTATTGGTTCAGGGTGTTCATGTGAAACTTTAACATGGAGGTTCTTTCTCATCCGGTGCTCGAAGTGTGGTGGTGTGTTTGCTGGTTATTGAATACCGACAGGAGGGTGTAACCTCACGGCTTGTGGCCATTTTATGGTATGTACCAGTGATTACTTGATGGATTAAGTGCGATATGGAAAGCACCCGCTAATTATTGGAGCGGAAAATTGATCCTACCGCTGTGCGGATTTTTCACCACCCACACCTCGTGGCAAATGTTATATGGGCGGCCGACGAAGCTCAACTTGGAATATATTGGAATATATGTGTGTATATACATATCCGGATAGAGGCGATCGAATTGCTCCTACTCAATCTCAGGTTTTCTTTATCAGGTTTTCTTTCTTACCTTTAAACCTTTCTATTGTTGATGGTCATTGAGACTAACATGAGTACTGGTGTCATCAAGATGGAGTTCCGGCTCTAAGGACTTGTTGTTGGACATTCCAGCCATACACCGAGGTATTCTGTCGGAACAGTCATCCCTGGGACGAAATATATTTGGGGGTTCGGATGCCAAGGAGGACGTTCTGGAGCTGAGGAGCATCGCTGGAAGTCAAGGCTTGAAATTTTATATGTTTCCTTAACTTTTTTAAATATTTATGTTGTGCTTCACACTACCTTATCATGCGTCACATGATATTTATATTTGATATTTACATGTGATCTTTATGTATGATATTTACATGTGATCTTTGTATATGATATTTATATACGATATTGATATATGATATTTTCAATTTTTCTTGTAAGAAGGTATTATTGCGTGTTTGTAAACCTCGTGCAAGGGGGGGCTTCGTTGCCTGCTAAGAGTCGCGAATTTATGAATTAACGGAAATCGGGGTCGCTCGTAGCGCTACGCGTTTCACCGCTTTCACCTCGTCATTCGCGGGCCACAAGGCCATATATTTTCTTTTTTTTACATAAACTTGCATGTTCGGTTAATTATTACTTGTGATACCTTGGGCGTATGCCCCAAACCAAAACGTATTTAAATGTTTGATGTTTAATGATTAAATATAGAGTGTATGCCACACTTTTCAAAACAGACCAATGACCTGCGTTTAATTTATACTTTTGTTCTCTTGGGGAGGGATTTACAGGAACAGTTGGGTTCGAGCTTTTCCCACGGAGACCGGTATCGCCGAGAGTCCTCGACAGAAACAAGCTCGTGGCGCTCACAATTATACCCGCCCGTCTTCACTGAGCCGGCAGGCACTCTCTCGGTTGTCCATACCACCCTAGCTCCCTCATCCTCTCCTAAGAAGTGAGAAATTACGTCACAACATGGCAAGCCAAATGAAAACTGCAGTTCATCTACCAGGAAAGCACAACCCACACCGTCGTTACTTTTTGAGCATCGGTATAAATCCAAGTGGCATTTACGTGCCTTGCTTAAATGTTTGTAAGTTTAGTTCAATGTTCAACTGGTAAAGTTGAAACTTTGCTCATTCTAGATAATGCATTATTTAACCTTGGACGTTGAAAAGTCCAAGGAGGATCGCGACAGTAAGATAGTTGATATACATCAGGGAGTTGGAAATCCAACTCCTGAAGTATACCGCAATTATGGAACCATAATCTAGTTTTGAACGCACCAAAGCGCGATGCAAAAGTAGCATTGTTTTCAGATCCGCTTTCTATGACTTTCCACTCAGCGACCTGAGTAAGTTTAGTGCCGGAACACATCTTGATTTCAGATTTATTAAATATGGGGACGAAAAGTCAACGCGCGGTCAAATGTGACACCGAGAAATTGAACACATTCCTGAACAGGAATAGGTTTTCCCCAAAGATAGAATAAAGGGTCATCGTGTGGGGTTTGCCTTCTACAAAAATGGATAAGCAACGTTTTACTAGTAGAAAAAGTAAATACATTGTTATTAGCCCAGTTCAGAACGTGATTGATAGTTAACTGAAGTTGACGTTCCAATGTTAACATGTTTCTCGAGGCAGAATAGATAGCTACGTCATCAACATACATAGATGCTTGATGAACTGACTTATGCCGTTAATCGCAATCATAAATAGTGTCACGCATAAAATGGACCCTTGAGGAATACTATTCTGTGGTTGACGTATGCCCGAGATGCTGTCATCTACACGTAACTTAAATGAACGGGAAGTTAAAAAGCTTTGTATAAACAATGCCATGCTTCTGCAAATACCCCACAAATGAAGCGTTTAAGAACATTGTACTTCCACGTCATGTCATATGTTATTGCAATGTCAAAAAATACAGCAACAAGATGTTGATTCTGTACAAAAGCATTTTTAATTGCTGTATCCAACCAAACAAGGCGGTCAGTCGTAAAATTATTTATTGATCATTCTTTCTAGTAACTTACATAAGCAGCTAGTTAGAGAGATGGTCTATGGTCGGAAGCTTTTTATCTTTACCAGATTTAGCAAGTTTCCACAACTCAGGGCAATACCCTGCTAACCATATCCGGTTATAGAGTGCCAACAGTTAAAGCTTGGCAGAGCGACTTAATTGCTTAAGCATAGCATTGTGTATCGAATCGACACCTGGAGCAGTATTGTGTGCTTCAGATAATGCCGAGTCAAATTCCCAAACACTAAACGGTGCGTTATATAATTCTTCTTCATCAGAGACAAATGAGATAATTATTATTATTATTAATCATCGTAATTATCATAGCTGGAAGTGTCAAAATAAACATCGGCCAGAATATTCAAGATGTCAAGGGGATTGGTAATAATTTGATCACCCGACAATAACCCACTAATAGGTAATGATGCGGTTTGGCCAGAAATTTTTCTGACTTTTTTCTACTCCTTCTCGATAAGGGTTCTCTAATTAATAGATGTAACATATTCTGACCAAGGTTCTCTTTAGCTTTTCTGCATATTCTTCGAGCAACAGCTTTGTACTTCAAATAAAGTAATAGGTTCTCTTCTGTTGGAGAGTAGTTAAACCTACAAAATGAACGGCGTTTATTCAGTTTAACTAGCTCACATTCAAAATTCCACAAAGGAACAGGCGATAGAATCGGTATAAGTTTAAATATCTTGGTCAATAGTGGCTTGGACACTGTCATCGTAATCAAACACTTGAACAAACATATTCCAATCGGCATCTTGTATTCTCCAATTTCAATGAGGGTTTTCATTAATTTCATGACCAAGCACGCAAATAAATATTGGAAAGTGGTCACTATCATACAAATATTTCGAGACTTCTCAATACAGCAATGCTGCAATATTTGGAGAACAAATGGTAGCCGAGAATGATCTATTGGCCACGGAAAAGTTGGTATTGTTACCTTTATTTAAGATACCTAAATCCGTTTCTAAAAAAAATTGGCCAAGTTACGACCTTGCACATTAGTTCGACTTGAACCCCACATAGTGTTATAAGCATTAAAATTGCCCATTAGCAGAAATAGGGACGAAAGTTGTTCAACTAATTGAATAATCAAACGAATGACTGACATTTAGCGGAAAATAAATTGAGCAAATGGTCAGTGAGAAAGAGAAATGAGACGGCTACTGCTTCTAATGCAGTGTTGACACAGAATTCTTCACTGAAAACTGTATCACAAACTAATAAAGCCGTTCCAGCCTGAGCACGATCAACATTTGCACGATCTTTTTTATAAATAATATAAACACAAAGATTAACAGAACTTTCAACCTTAAAATTTGTTTCCTGTAAGGAAACGCAGATAGGTGAATTTTCGGCTAATAATATTTTAAAGGATTTGTAGTGTAAATTATAGCCTGTTTAGGCTTTGACTTAGAAGTTGCCACCTTAGTTCGTTTTGGCCCAATACGAGCCAATACCTTAGATAATTTAGGCATTAAATAAGCCCCCATCTTGAGTGGTTTTGCTTGAAATCCCACTCGTTGTTACCTTGGTCCAGATTGGATCGTAGTCAGTTTTGGTTTTGAGCCTGATGGGCCCGCAACCGCTTTTTAACTTTTCACATTAGAGTCCTTGTCTTTATTTAAAGAAATTTCTGCAATAGCAATAAATTTCATAATTGGAGGTTGTTGAACAATAGGCGTTTTAACAACTGCAGCAAACAATTTAGAAAAGGTAGAAGCCGTAATTGCTCTATACCTCTTTTGAGTATCGAAGTAAGAGAGTTTGTCTGTTGATCTGATTTCAGCTATCTTCCTTTCCTCTTTCATTTTTGGACAATCTCGGGAATACAAAGGATTCTTACCACCACAGTTCACTCATAAAAGTAAATGTTGCAACTGTCACCGCAATATTAAATAATAATGTGCATTCCTGCATTTTACTGCTCTGCATTTTATCTTTTACTGCAATAAGCAAGGTACCGTCTCTTAACTTCTTACAAAATTTTAAAGTTTCGTTAATAATACTGAAAATGGTCTTTTGAATTAAGAAAGGAAAAACCTCTTTTAGACTGACCATTTTTAAAACATTTAACAATTAAATATCTAACAATCTTTCTACTTGTACTATTTCTATCTTCTTTAGCTCGCTCGTCCGTAAACGGGCGTTTGGTTAGAGGTTTACAAACTCCGTCAACTTCATCGCTCATTCTCCCCATCCATCACAGAGCCACATATGGGACGCTACATCACAAACTGACACAGTTTCCAGGGCTAATCCAGCAATATAAGTTTCATAAATGTAAATGAAATACGCAAACACAAAAAATACTATCGGGCTCCAACCGTAGCACATTGTGAACCTTTCATCTATCACCACATAAATAATTCCTCACCCTAAAGTTATGTAACGAGCCGATTGGTTAAAACTGGGTTAGGTTTAATCTCCCGTATTACTAGAAGCGAGGGCTAAAGCAGTGTGTTGAAACTAAGACTATTCTAAACCTGAGTATTAGCCCCTTAACTACCAGGTTTCCTTTTTTCTAACTTTCGGGTCACCGCGCACGGCAAACACGCAGGTGAGTTACACGTAGTGTTATGTGAAAATTGTCAAAAACAAACTCACAATTAAGTTTTACTATTCCCTGACGAACTGAGAGTTTTTTAACGAGGTTTTCTCATCGCCTATTGGTCGCCTTTTACGAGAAGTAATAGGGCTAGCGGAAGTATTCTTTTGCACCATCCCTTCCCGCAGAGAGGACCATCAGATGTTATTAAAATGACACTTTCTTCTGTGTTACAATTATATCTGCAGCAGTACTACTTCCCTAAAGTTTAGTCTTTACATTGGCAATTTGTTGTTGTCGTAATTTTTTTGAATACAATCAGAAAAATATAGGATTGACAGAAACATATCTAATCAAATTTCTCAGTCTTCCATAAACAACAACAAAAAATTATAATACAATAAACTCATTGCAAGATAATACAAAATCTTCAATACCCCCTTTTCAAAATGATCAAAACAATCTAGTCATCAATAAAAAAAAGCAGATATTTTTGCAAACCATATTGCATCTAACTCTACTATTATAAATCCTTCTATTGCAGTATTTATAATGCCGGCTAGTGAAAAAATAATGGGTCCCATTCATTATAGGCAACAGGTTGTCAAAAGATATCTTCTTAAATTAAATACCAGAAAGGCAGCAAGTATAGATAAATTTCAATATATTATTCTTAAAATATTTGCAAATTAGTTCCCATTTTGACAAAAATATTTGCCTTATCATACAAAAACTTAACATGTCCAAATTGTTGGAAAATTGCAAATGTTCAACCTATTTCTAAAAAAGGAGACAAATTCGATTCTTCAAATTATAGACCAATTGCATATTGTCCAATCTATCAATTTTCTTTTTTGAGAAATATATATAAATATTTTCACGTTGTGAAGTTCTTAGATCAAAATAACTTCATCTTTGATACTCAATATAGATTTCGATCAAAACGATTGACAATAGATCTTCCGACTTATGTTAGTCACAAATGGAATTCTACTTTAGACAAACAAAAAGAAAATCTTGCAGTATCTCTAGGTATTTCGAAAGCGTTTGATAGGGTATAGCATCTTAATCTTATCAACAAGCTCCATTGTATAAGTCTTGATCATAAGTGTCTTATCAATAGTTTTTTTGACAATAGAAAAATTATAGTTAGAATTGATGGTTTTAACTCTGGCCCCAAAATTATAAATGCTGGTGTTCCTCAAGGTTCTGCTCTTTCGACAACTTTATTTTTAATTTACATTAATAAACTTCTTCAAATAACTAAAAGTCCTATTGATAGCACCATTCACACTTTCCAAAGTCTATATGAACAAATATGACAGAGCGTCTTGATATTTCTAGGTTAGAATCTGTTGCATCTATAAACAAAGACCTCAAAACAATATCTGAATGGGGCTTTTCCAACATCGTCAACTCTAAAAAAACTTAACTTCTCACTATTTCAAAATCTAAATCCAAGGTCAGTACTAAATATTAATAAATCTTCTTCAATCTGTGTTCTAGGAGTTACAATCTCACATAATCTTCTCTTGAACGACCATGTTGTCGAATAGTTTCGAAAGTATCTAAAAAACTAAGATTTCTTAATTGCTTTAAAAAGTTTTTCATTTTTGTTTAACTTTTCCATATATATAAATCTTATATTTGTCTTTGTATTGAATATTGTTCCCAAGTTCTATTCAGAAACGAGCAATTTTGGATCAACAATGATCCGAATGATCATTGTTGATCCAAAATTAACTATTGACGTAGATACTTTACAACACAAGCGTATTGGTGCAAATTTTTGCATTTTCTATAGATAATTTAATGGACATTGTTCAAACAAAATACAAGACATTTTGCGAATCAAACAAATATTTACTCGTAGCACAAGGCTTGCTTGGAACAAATATTCACTGACAGTTCAAAGATGTAAGACCAAAACTTTAAAGAAAGATTTCTTTAACCGTACTATTAACAAAATTAAACAAATTCCAAAATTCAGTATTTCCCAAGACATATAAGCCACAAACATTCAAAGTGAATGTTCACACACTGCTTAAATCTAGTCTTCAATGTGATAGTTTCAGCGAAAATTCAAAAGTATTTTTAGGTTTTGGCATATTATGTAATTTCTAAATATCACATTTTGAAATTAAATAATTAATAAATTAAAATAATCTTAATTTTAATAAACAATCTTTCTAAAACTACTATGATGATATAGGTAAGACGTTTTATTATGCTACTTTCTACTGAGTGATTAAACTTAGAATATTATTTTGGGAAAACTGTTTTGAGGTTTTAATAACTCAAAAGCAGTCTATCCGAATTGTAAATCATATGCAACCGCGTGTAAAGGCTTACTTAGAAAATATAATTTATTAACTGGTACTAAAGTCTACGTGTTAGAATTTGCAAAATATGTCTGGAAACACAGAAACAAATTCTCAACAATATATAAAGTAAACATGATAATGAGTTTTATAAGAAAGAAACCACATACATTTATCATCATTTTATGTTTCTATTATTATTATTATTTTGTGATTTCTTATGTTTGTTTGCTTATTTATCATGTACGTACTGTATTATGTTTTGTTTTACTGTACAAACACTGATAATAAATGCTATTATTATTATTCAGTTTTAGGGATGACGGTAACGCTTTATTGACTTTGAAAAGCATGCATTCATTCTGTTTTGTCAATATTTAATACTGGTTTAGTATTTGTTACTCATACTATTACTTCCATTTTCAACAACATCTGAGTAGGTGTTGCATCTAATAAATAACGAGGCATCGTTTGCATAGCTTATTTTAGTAATGTTACAAATTATTAAAATATTGTTTATGAATTTTATAAATGGTCATTAAAATACTTTCCTTTACGCCTTTTGATGTCTTTAATTTAGTGTGTAGCAGAACAGAGATCTGCACGTGGGTACTTACAATTCCTGGGGTCGAGATCACATTAATTGAATAATAAAAAACTTTTATTAAAAATACCTAAAAGGAAAATAATATTAACAAACGGATAAACAGGCGCAGGCAACCAAATATATAATACCATATAATTATTACTAACATAAAATATTTTATTTAACATTCTCAATTATATCTCACTAAGTAGATTTTATGAACAATCACAAATACTGGTACTGTGAAATGAAATAAATTCCGCATTAAAGACGCGAAATGATACCCTTTAAAATATCAATTTATCGGATAGGTTTTTATAACGCATAAGAAATAAACATACATATTTTACGCATTTGCGTTTATTCTTTTTACAGGAATCGTGTATTTTGGGTTGCCTATAATAATAGCCCACATCTGAATATAATTTACTTCTATATTATTTATACCGGTCACAAGTGTAATGCACTCTATTGGTTAGATATGATTTTATTAACAACTTTGAACCTTGAATTTCGCAAACGGTGTAGTTTTACAAATATAATTCGAAGCAACTGTAGAAAAGTAATCTGTAAATAATTCAGATATGTATATACAGAATCGATCTTTTTGTAGTTCAACATTATCTCTTTTAATAAAAGTTATTTTTCAAAAACAAGTCTTAAAAATTTTTCCTGCTTGTTATATAAATAGAATTCACGTTGAGCAACTCTAATTTTGCTGGACAAAAATATGAAAATGTAATTTTGTAAAACGAAAATTTTATAAATAATTTTTTTTAAATGCCAAAATTATGAGCTTATAATAAAAAATCAAAAATTCAAACAAAAAATTATGGGAATTATGAATACTTAAATAATTTTTTATTTTTTTTAATTAAAAACACTGATTTTTTTAAATTTATTTAACTTAAATAATGATGTAGGCTAAATAACAACCAGCAAAGTTGTATTCAACATGAAACCGTCCTACTTCAACACATTTTTCCATCTTCTTTTGAAATTCATTATAAACATTGTGAATAATCTCTGGTGTCACTGTAACAATAGCATCAGTAATTCTGTTTTTCAAAATCTCAATGTTATCTTGCATGCCCGTGGCACTATAGGCTTAAGATAACCCCACAGAAAAAAATCTATTGCGTTAATGTCCGGATACCAAGCTGGCAAGTGTATTGGTTCATTGCAAGCCAACAAAGTTAAAAAATGTTTAATAAGCCAGTTTGTAGCAATAAAAGCACTATGCGCTGCGCAGTCATCCAGCTAGAATATCATATTTCTTCTAAATTCTAAATTTTCTTCATCCAATTGAGGTCAAAAGTATTCACAAAGAATTGCCAAATAATAATTTGCGTTCAGCCTTCCTTCCAAGAAAAATAGACCAATTACTTTTTTGCAGTTAACGTATAGTGTAACTTTGTTAAATTTCTGACTGTTTGTACAAGTACTAAAGTGCCCAAAAGCAACAATTTTTACTAGAAGGTATCTTATTTGTTGTAAACGTAGATTCGTCACTGAAAATTACAGCATTCAAGTATGTGTTCATCCATTAATAAAGAGAATTCTAGTCGGTATGAATTATTGCCTTCTTGAAGTTTATAAATAAAGGCTGGTTTGAATGAGTAAAATTTATTTGTGTACAGAATATTACATACGTGACTTTAAGATGTACCACCCAGCTGATTCGCTCTTGCTCTCAAAGAAAGTCAGTGACTATTGTTAATTCTTACACTAAAATTGTTGCAGCATCATTTTCATTATAAGTCTTTTTTGTTTTTCTCACGTTTTTAACATTACCATAAACATAAATTTATGTACCAAATTTAAAAAAAATTAAAGCATTTACATATACTTGCACACTGAGAAATTTCTGGTGGAAAACTTTAATTGCGTATTTACAGGACACATCTCCAATACCGTAACATTTGACCAAGTAAATAATTGTAGTAATGTTACACAAGCATTACTTGACAGCAACAATCTTGATTTCCAATTACAAAATGAGATTTTATTCTTAATATAAAAAAATGTTCAATAAAAATGTTTACACCTATAGTTAAGTCCATCCGTGAACACACTATATAAATAAAATACTATATAAAAGAATTTGTGCTAAATAATCCACTAGAACATCTCTGTTTTTTACTACAATAACTATCATTTGAAATGTTAGTTCCCGAATAATCTATATCAATAAGAAATAAATTTAAAATGTTATCATTTACATTAGTAAAGACTCTAGTTCGGTGTTTCCCAACGTGGGGCCCACGCCCCACAGGGGGGCAATTTGATTGTTAAGGGGGCAATTCGAAAATGAACTCGACACAAGTTTAACTCTTTTGCTCCAGCCTATTTAAATGCAATGCTAGATTTCGGTGCCAAAATTGAAAAAAACAAAGCAAATTCTTAAATAATTGCGACCAATAAATGGCAATGTTGCGTGTTTTATAGAAATATTTCATGAAATGTTAATTAAGCTGTTTCAAACTAATTCAAGTTATTTTATTTGTGGTGATTTTAATATTAATTTTAAAGAAAACTGTAAAAACACAGCTGATTTTATTTCACTCTTAAATTCATTCAACGCCACACCACTAATTAACGAATACACTCGAGTTACAAGCACATCCAAAACATGTATAGATAACATTATATCAAACTTACCTTACAATGTTAATAGTAACAACATTAGATCACACATTGGAAATCATTATATGCAAAAAGCAAGTTTTTGTATTCAGTATTTAGAATGCAACATTTTTTATTACAAACGAATCTTAAATGAAACAACTTTAAAAAGTTTTGTAAATCAACTAAGTGCCGAAAATTGGCAGAGCGTTGAGAAGATTACTGATGCAGGTATAAAATGGTCAGCATTTACAAATATATTTTTATTGTATTATAATAGTTCTTTTCCTAAAAGAAAAATTAAATTTAACCACAATAATTTTAATTTTAATGATATTCCTGAAGTAGTAATACTTAAAAATGAGTTAAATATACTAAATGTTATGTCTGAATATGATAAAAATTATCTAAAAACCTATAATTTAAAAAAGAATGAGTATAACAACCTTATACAGACACTCAAAAAACAGTCATACTCTAATAAGATCTTAAACAGTGACAACAAATTCAGAACTACTTGGAAAATTATTCATGAGCATACTACAAACAAAAATGATGTAAACTGCTTTGACTGTTTTGGAAGTAACTATGAACAGACAGCAAATAACTTTATTAACTATTTCTCTACAGCTCCACAAACCATATTAAACAAAATTCCAACTATTCCTTGTGATTTGACTACAATATCACTAAACAACAAAACCATGTTTTTAAATCCTTTGACCAAAGCTGAACTTATTCAAATTGTAAATGATCTAAAAAACACAAATACTGTTGGTATAGATGACATTTCTGTTAATGTAATTAAGATTGCAATACCTGTTATTGCTGGTATTTTATGTAAAATAATTAACAACTGTTTTGAACAAGGACATTTTCCTAATGAACTTAAATATTCCATAGTTAAACCAATATTTAAAAAAGGAAACAAGAACATGTATGAAAATTATCGTCCAATAAGTATTTTAACAAATTTTTCAAAAATTATAGAGAAAGCATTATCTAATAGAATTGTAACTTTTCTTAACTCTAATAATATTGTAGATTTAAATCAGCATGGTTTTGTTAAATCTAGATCAACTGATACAGCAGAATTTCAATTTACAACTCAAATTCATACGGCCTTAGACAATCAAGAAATGCCATTGGGCATTTTTCTTGACTTGTCTAAGGCATTTGATATTATATCACATGATATACTACTTGCCAAAATGTATAAATATGGAATACGAGGAGTGGGATACAACCTTATAAAATCATATATAACTGGACGAAAACAAAAAGTAGTTATTCAAAGTAAAACTGGAATCACTTTTGAATCAAAATACTCCGAAATGAATATTGTGGTGCCGCAAGGAAGCATTATGGAACCGCTTCTGTTTTTGGTGTATTTTAATGATATTAATAACATTTTTAAAGAACATAAAATAATTACTTACGCGGATGACACAAATATTTTTATATGCAGCAAAGAATTACCTGATTTAATAACTAAAACCACTATTTTGTACTCATATTTAAAAGATTGGCTTATCCAAAATAAATTATTTTTAAATAAAAATAAAACAAAATTATTGATTTTTAGAACTTTTAGAAGCAATACAACCTTACCCGAACAGCTAACAGTTGGTAATAATACTTATAATGTAAACTCTGACTGCAAGATGTTAGGTCTACAACTTGATCAACATCTAACCTGGAAGCTTCATCTTGAAGAATTAAATAAAAAATTAAACAAGACAATATACATGATGCGATCTATAAAAACTTATGTCAATCAAAACACAATGCGCATACTTTATTATAGTAACTTCTATTCATTATTAAAATATGGAATTATTTTCTGGGGCAACTCAGTTAATACTGACATTATTTTTAAAAGTCAGAAAAATATAATTTGTTTAATTTATAATATGAAGTTCAGAGATTCTTGCAGAAATATCTTTAGACATAATAGTATATTGACACTACCTGGAATATTTATAAACGAGTGTCTCAAGTTTATATTCAAAAATAAACAGTATTTCTCCAATGAAGAGATGAATCATATCTGCAATACTCGATTTAAAGAAATTACTTACAAATACCCCAAGCATAACTTAAGCTTAACAAAAAAATCGGCATTGTATACTTGCATCAGTTTTTTTAACGCACTTCCATCAAAATATCGTAAAATTAATAATTTGCTCTGTTTTAAGAGAGAAATAAAACAACTTTTAATTAATATACAACCATATGATGTAAACGAATGTATGAAATACTTGAAAAAATTGTGATCAATTGTGTTTTACTGTTTTCTATACAATTATTTTAATCTGTATGTATATTGTTTATTTTAATCTGTAATACATCTGTATTTTTTAAACTTATGTTGATAAACTAATGTAAATGTAATGTAATGTAATTGTACCTAAATGTTTAAATAATGAATTTGTTTCTTTTGACTTTTTCACATTATTGTCATGTTGTATGTAGCATTACCCATGTGAAATAAATAAAAATAATAATAATTATTATTATTTAATTTGTTTGACAAGACCAAAATATCAACTGGGTTTTTGGCGTCGTCAAGTTAACCTCCCTGTGGCAGACGTCAGGCTCCGCGGAGAGCCCCGGACACTTTAAAATCACGCTAACAAAGCAGTTGTTCGCATTTGAATGGCCCGTCGCAACTTCTGTCGTGTTTCGCAGCATTCAGTTGGCGTTAATTTGAAATAAGCGTCCGTAAAAACTGTTGTAAAAGTCTAAAAGCTCAAAACATCTTGCCTGTTTTAAATGAAGTACTACATTCAGTAATAAAGTGTATCTTTGCTATTAAAGCTAATGCCAAATGTGAGCCTTTCTTCAAGCTATTTTGAAAAGAACAAAATGCAGACTATGTGAGACTTTTACTTCATACTGAAGTTAGTTTGCTCTCTAAAAAGAACTGCTTGAAAAGATTTATGAAACTGTTTGATACTCTTAGTGATTTTTTAAGAGACAAACCTGAAATGAAGTATCTGTTAACAGTCGATAGTAAAGCATTTGTAAAATTTTGTATATGTTACATAGGGGGGCAGAAGAATTTTAGAAAAGCTTAGGTGGGGCATGGCACAAAAAAGGTTGGGAAACACTGCTCTAGTTGGTTTGGTGTGGTTTACGTTAAGGTCACAGGATTCTTTTTCTTTGCAATTTAAGACTAAGTTCTGTTATCTGCTTTCTAGTCTTTCCCTAATGATAACGTGCAGCTATCCATCTATAGTTGTGTCCATTCTATCCATTGGTCTCGGCATTGTCGTCTTCGTTATCTGACCCATCTATCTACTAGTCTTCAGTATCTAGTTCTTCTCTAATAACGTTGCTTCTGATTTCATTACGTAGAGTTACTCTTATTATTGTTCTAAAAGTTTTCATTTCCTTGCTCCCCATAAATATTTTGGTTTTAGATGTTTCTGCATGACTATCAGCGGCGTAAGTTAGGCCGTACATACATACCGTTATACATCCTTGCCCCGTGTGAACATATATTTGTTTTTCCATACCATATCTTTTGAGCAGCCGGAGAGTTTGATGGCTTTTGCTCTTACATCTTCTATCAAGTTCGTAGCGTATGATTTTTATGACCTAAGATAATTTAATTTTATTATTTATTCTATAATTTCATTGCCTACCATTAGTTTGCACCGGATAAAATCCTATAAAATTTCTACTGACTTGGTATTTTCGGTTGATTAATAAACTCATGTCGTAATTTACCAATACAAATGCTCCATTTTTACCGTTGCTATGGCAATCGGGGTTTTACAGCAACTAGCTTCTATGTCCGGGTAAAAAGTTCATGCTCTTTTTTAAAAATCTTAGGCGGCATTGTAATGTGACGTTTGTCAAAAAAATAAAACGTTTATTAATATACATCATTTGAAATTAGTGATAATCAAACTCGGTAGCGCTTCTAAAGAATTAATTGCACATACAGTAGAAAAAGCTATTCCAAAATCCACGGTTTTAATGATGTTTCAAAACAAGTTGGTTGGTTGTCAATATTTAATTGAAATATTAATTTATCATTAATCCATTGCAAATAAAATATGTTATATTTGAGTAGTTTATTAATCTCTTTA
This sequence comes from Tachinus rufipes, assembly GCA_963932245.1. Classification (NCBI taxonomy): domain Eukaryota; kingdom Metazoa; phylum Arthropoda; class Insecta; order Coleoptera; family Staphylinidae; genus Tachinus; species Tachinus rufipes. Next base: position 19,340,342 of record OZ010750.1, read on the forward strand.
AAATACACACGAGCTTGGTTTTTATTTTGATAAACCAATTTCCAATCAACTTGTATTTGGTCGTCACTTGGTAATAATTTTTGATTTAAAAAAAAAATTGCAGCTATGTTTAGTTCTTTAATTCTTTAAATTATTTCGTTCCTCAGGATATTGAAGAGTGCTGGGCTTAGACTATCTCCTTGTCTTAATTTTAGCCTTTACGTCTATTTTATTGCATCAATGCTTCAATAATTTTAATATGAGCTTTGCTGTTTCTGTTAAGGTCTTGGATGATGTGTTTTTGTTAATTCCATGACGCAGAATACCTATGATGTCTGTCAACTATACTCGGTCAAGTACTTGTATTAGATCTATCATGCATGGGAAGATAGATTTAATAAATTCTTTTCTTTTTCCTGCTAATTGACATAACATAAAGATTGCATCAATCGTCAACTATTTTTTTTAATCCTTGTTCTTGCCCAAAAAAGTCCAACATATTAATTATTGAATAGATTTTTGAATTGTGTTGTTTAAAAAAAATAATTTAATGTGTCCACATAAGACTATAAAACTGTTTCTACTATATATGTAAAGAAATGTTGCTTGTAAAGCATTTACAATATAAATATTCTATTGCTATTTTCATATGTTCATATAAGATGTATTTTTTTGTCATATAAGACTTGTCCTTCACTATAGTGTATACGTTCTCGAGAGAGATTTCAAGTAAACAAACATTCTGCGTGATCAGCGCGTGATCAGCGCCTGTACGGGGAATTAAACAGCTCCTATTGGTAGTAATAAATCATTGTCGACAGCATGCGGTCTGTCTATTATAGGCCGGATTAAGTTAAATTTAGAAAAAATACGGAGGGTTAAAAATAAATATTTGATAAATATGTTATCTTAAAATAATGATTAATTAATATAATTTTATTTTATTAATTTTGTGATAAATATTTATATTTATTTTAACTATAAAATATGTTTACTATATTTATTATTAATATTATTATACAACGTGATTCGATATTTTGACAGTATTTACAAATAAATATTTTATAATTAAATTAATTTAAATTAATAATTCCTTATTTTAGTATATTATATTTATAAAATATTTATTTTCAACCCTCCGTAGTTTTGTATACCTGCATTGTTGTACACCATTTGGCTTCGGTCCTAATCCCCATTATGTAATTGAGGATTTATTTTTACGAGTTTCTTAGATTGTGAAACAAACAATATACAGAATTATCATCGGTAAAACCCCGCTACGTGCACAACAACCGATGCATTTTATAATGGGTAGTAAACATCCCATTAAGGGTAATTCCAAAGGGTACATCTTTGGAATGTATTATTACTTAAGCAATTAGAGTGTGTACAATAAATGAGCAGACTATGCGCACAACCCCCTTATTGCAACCCCTCCATATTTTATGTTTACCTTTTTATTTAAGAATTTATTTTTAGTTAGTAATAGTTTAGACATAGAGCAATAATCGCATTGAAATGTCAAGTACAGATACGGATAATGATAACGTTGTGGATGTTAATCCAATTAGCCCTCCTAAAAAAAGGTCTAAAAAAAGTCACCTCTCTGTGGATTTAAAAAATGTGATTTTAAATGTGTATAAAAGTGAAATTATTATTAATCCAGAGAGCTTACTACGCGAAATAGTAAATTTAGTAGCGTATAAAACGGGAGTAAGTGCTGCGTCTGTAAAAAGAGTTGTAAAAGAATACAAAACCACCCAAACATTAGTTCCACCAAAAACAAACCAAAATCGAACTCATAAGATAGACCTTGTAGATGACTTCGACAAAAATGCAATCCGAAGAAAAGTACACAATTTTTTTTTTCGAAACGAATTACCGACATTTGATAAACTTTTAAATGACGTCAACAATGATGACACATTGCCGGATTTTAAAAGGACATCCTTTTACAAATTATTAAAAAAAATGGATTTCAAATATGGGCGGCGAGGAAGGAACAGTATGCTAATAGAAAAAGATGAAATAGCGGTGTGGCGTCGGGATTATTTAAAGAAAATAAAAAAATACAGAAGCGAGGGAAAAAAAATTTACTATTTGGATGAAACGTGGATAAATGCAGGACATACAAAGACACATGTCTGGACAGATAAAAAAGTGCATTCGTCGAGAGAAGCTTTTTTGGCTGGACTGTCAACAGGACTAAAGAATCCTTCAGGTAAACTGATTTTAATAATTAATAAGTTAATTTATATATAAAATAGTATTTTTTGTATTCTTCTAAAAATATGAAGTATCAAATCGCCTCATTATAACTTTTACAATGTCATCGTCATTTTTAATATTATATATTTAAAAAAACAAAGCTTTTAATAATCCTTTTATAATTATACGTATTTGTCGGATTTTTTACGCTTGTAGAAAAAACCTTTTTTATAATATGTTTAAATTATTATTTTTTAACGTTTGATTTACTGTGATTTCTAGGAAAGGGCAAGAGGCTAATTGTTTGCCATATAGGATCCAGCGATGGGTTCGTAGCCGATGCGCTGTGGACGTTTGAATCAAAAAAGACGGGCGACTATCACGAAGAGATGGATGGCCCATCATTCGAAAATTGGTTTAGAAATGTTTTGCCAAAATTGGAAGAAAATTCTGTAATTGTTTTGGACGACGCGCCATATCATTCCAGAAAATTAGAAAAAATTCCAAATTCGGCAACGAAAAAGGCCGATATCCAAGCGTGGCTGTCAGCAAAGGAGATTCCGTATGAAGAAGATAATTTAAAAGCAGAGTTGTTGCACCTTGTCAGTATAAACAAACCGACATATGACAAGAAAACAATAGATGAAATGGCAAAGGCGGACAATAAAATCGTGTTGCGACTTCCGCCATATCATTGCGAATTAAATCCGATTGAGTTAATCTGGGCGGAAGTTAAAAATTATGTAGCCGGCAAAAATACAACTTTTAAATTTGCAGATTGCAAAAATTTGTTTACCGAAACAATTAATACAATTAACGCAGAAAAATGGCTAAAATGTATTGATCATGTAATTAATAAAGTGGAAACGAAAATGTGGGAAATTGACAATATAATTGAATTAAATATCGAACAGATTGTAATAAATGTGAATGAAAGTGACGACGAATCAAGTTATGATAATTCCGACTAATAAATATTTGTTTTTAATACTGCGTTTAATTTTATCCTATTGTTTATTTAATTTAATCATGTAGAGAAAACAGCGTTAACGAGAGCTAAGCAGCGGGCGCTCTGGCCAAGACTTGGATGGGTAACCCAAACAAGTGATGCTTAGCGTAGCGTACGAAGTAAGTCCGTCCCTGCTTCTTTATGCAACCTCTTGTTGATCACGTTCCGTGCGCGTGCATTTGTTTTGGCAAAATCTCTCTTCGGTGTGAATTTAGTAGACTAAATCCCGGCTATACATTATGATCACAATTTAAAGGCCCTTGGGCCTAAAAATCTTTCGCGGACTTTTATTGGCTGTAAATCTCACATACCGTAAATTCTGACAGAAGTAGTATTTGAACCCTTATTGTTAGCAGAGAATACTGTATGGAGACGAGTGAGATAGTACCCTGGTCTACTCTATTAGTTGAGTACTACAAAAAATACATGTGCAATAGCCTCAGGTGGCCGCAGCGATGGCAGGCAGCTGAGGTTAAAACAACAGGGCACATCTGTAAACGACACAGCATTATTTTTAGACATGAATGATACGTTTAATTTGGCAAAACAAAATCTTGCCACTTCCACTAACCAATTAATCAACCAAACATTAACTTAGTTTGTGGCTTAAAAGATAATTTCTCTAATATTTGTGTTCTAAAAAATATCCTTTTTTTGAATGAAATCAAAGTAAACAATAAAGGTTCAGATTTCAGATTTCAAAGCCGAAAGGCAAAAAATAAACGATTATTATTATTATTATAAAAACCCAGATTGCTTTATTCTAGTAGATTCTGATTATTATCTTAAACATTCATTTGCTGAATAACAGTGTATTTGTGCCTACATCCATAAACAACAACCATATTCTAGAGTCTTGATTGACAACGTACGAAACTCGTGTCCTAGGTTAAAATAGCATATTAGTTACTAAATCTTCCTGATTAAGACTATTTTTATAATAGGCATGTACCGTTCTCTAAATAAGGCAACTCCAAACTTTTTTGATGACCTTTCAAAAAGTTTTGACAAGCTTCGTCAAAGTAATCATAAAAAAAACTGAAATGATTTTGTTAGGAGATTTTAATCTATAGAATAAATATACTGAATGGTCAAGTCACTCATCTCTACAACTCTATCCGGACAACAAGCTATAATTTTTGCTGCTTCACACAATCTTACTCAACTTATTCAGCAATCTACATATTTTCCTCGTAATGAACTTCTTGGTAAACCAAGTTATTAAATCTGTATTTTTTAACTATTCCAAAAATAACAACAACTACTGTTGAGACTGCTTTGGGAAGTTCTGAACTTATTACTTCTAATGTTAAAACTTCTTTTCTTATTTATCAAATCTAAACCGAGCCTCATCTATCAATATTCAAATATAAACATATCGTAACTAAGTTTATCTTAAAGAATTTCTTGATAATTTTGATTTCAATACTCATTGCTTATATTGCAGCAGAAAGTCTCACAAAAACTATATAGAATGTCATTAAAAAATTTGTCCCATTATTTGTTAATAAACCAAAACAAAAGTAATTGATGGCTGTTACCTCTACTACGTGAGAATTCATGTTAATGAAATAATAAAACAATTTACTACGTTTTTTATCACAAATTTATTCTTACGAATACATTACTAGTTTCGGCTTTACTGAAGCCTTCTACAGATGAAATAAGTTATATGAGTTAAAAAATGAACAACGACAATTTATATAAATATCTAAACTGCAAAGGAAGGAGGGGGGGGGGGCGGAGTTACAAAAGATGATTAAGAGAAAATTACTTTTAAAAATTAAAAACAACGATTAACATCGCAAAATTTATGGTTCCTCCAAGAATGTGCTTTGAAGAAGTTCATTCCAAATTCCAGTCTTCAACTCAATCAATAGCAGCAAATAAAGCTAGGCTAATCGCGGAAAGATGTCAATTATTAGGAGAAATTAAAACTTTGCACCAAAAGAGGACCGCAATACAAACATATATTAAAGTAGTATAGGCGGAATTAACATATCAGCTTCACCCACTTGAGTTTGATATTTTTGATGATAGGGCAAGAGATACAATAAGTAAAATTTTTTTTTAAAATAATTCAGGTTCAGACAAAAAAGTTAGAAAAATTAAAATTGCGTTCTACACCGCCAGTGAAAAATCCAATGCCACAATTTCAGTTTATGCCACGAACGGTAAACTTGTCCCAAGCAGAATTTACTGAAAAAGAACTAGATATACTATCAAAAGGTCCAAACGACGCTCCGCCAATCAATACCCATAACTCTTCTAAAGAAACCATGATAGTCGAGTCAAATGCAGCTCTCCAAAAGATAGAAGACAAAACTGTTAGTTGAGCTCACATTCTCAAAATTTTAAGAAGCCAAGATTGTTTACAAATATCTCGAAAAAAAGAAAGGGCAATAAAATCAATTAAAGCAAAGATTGCAAATGAAAAACTAACCATAAGAAGAGCAGACAAATCTAATGCAATAATAATCCATGAGAAAAAAAAGTACATGCAAAAAGTCAATAATTTTATCAACTCCAAAGAACTAGAAGTACTTTAAAAAAAACCTACGAGTACTTTTCAACAACAACTAAAAATTTCTGGAAAAAGCAGATCTCTTCAAGACTAAATATAAAAAACGCAAATTAATTCAAATGAATCCAGTCGCCCCAAAGTTATACGGTTTAGTCAAAACACATAAGGAGGATTTACCCATTAGACCGGTAGTATCGTACATTAAATGTCCAATTAGAAATTTTTTAGTTAAATTAAATTCACTTTTTTGTAATTTTACTCAGTTTCAGGTACCTCATAGCGTAAAAAATTCAGTAGAACTAACTCAACTGCTTAAAAACAAAAACATACCCAATGGTTGCAAACTAGTCTCATTTGACGTTTGCAGTATGTTTTCTAATATACCTCCACAAGAATGCATAAATATTATAAGAGATATACTAGATAAATCCGCTATAAATGTCACTACACAGATGGAATTAGAAGAAGCATTTAAAATGTGTATTCAATATAATCAAAATTATTTTCAATTTAACGGAGTATTTTACAAGCAAAAAAATCACACATTCACTTCTGGTATAGATATGTAGATGATATCTTAGCTTGCTTCAAAGGCACACAAAGGCAACTTTCAAATTTCTTACAGTTTATAAACAGCGTCCATCCTAAGATTCAATTTACAGTAGACTCAGAAGTTAATGAAACATTAACATTAACTTTTTAGATCTTACTCTAACTAAAGAAAATAATAAACTTAAAATTTAAATTTTTAGGAAACCAACGTTTACAGATGGCTCAGTTTCTAACGAGTCAAAGATGGCATATAATTCAATGATTCATAGAGCAATCACAATTCCAATGTCACAAGAAGACCAAGATATAGAATTAAAAACAATCAAACAAGTTGCACTCAACAATGGCTATCCCATTAATACTATAAAAAAGTTAATAACTAAGAAAATTAAAAAAGAAACACTTTAAAACGTATATCCTCAAATAAAGGAAACAGTCGATTCAAGTCCCACATATTTTGGTCACCGAATCCGTATCAAATGTGCTTTTTAAACTTAACATAAAAATTGCTTTTAGGTTAACGTCAAAATTATCAAACAAGAAAGGAAAAAACGGACAAATTTAGAAAATCAGGAGTATATAAATTAACATGTGGAGACTGCACAAGCGTATATATAGGAAAAACAGGCAGAAATTTTATTAGCCGGTACAAAGAACATAAAAGATCATTTCAAAATAATAAAACAGATTTAACGTTTGCCAATCACGTTCAGGAACATCAACATTCTTTTCCAAAACTGGAGGACGTAAAAATTTTACATAATTTACAAAAAGGACTTAAATTAAATTTATTAGAATCATTGGAAATTTTTAAATAAAAAAGTAATCTTCAATCAAATTTGAAATAATCCAAACAGTTTAGTTAATGATAAAAAAGGCAGATATATTTTTAACATTTTCATTTTCATGTTCTAACTCTACTATTATAAATCTTCTTATTGCTGTACCTACAATGCCAGCTAGTAGTAAAATAATGGTTCCAACCAATTCCGTGTAGGCAACGGGTTGTTAAAAGATATCTTCTTAAATAAAATACCAGGAAGGCATCAAGTATAGATAAAATTAGCTTCCACTTTGCCTAAAATTATTGCCTTATCATATAAAAATAAAACAGTGCCAAATTGTTGAAAAAATGCAAATGGTCAATCTATACCTAAAAAGAAGACAAGTCTGATTCTTTAAATTATAAACCAATTACATTATTGTCCAATCTGTCAAAAAAATTGAAAAATATATTAATTAGTACATTGTCAAGTTGTTAAAACAAAATAACTTTATCTCAGATACTCAGCGTTAGAAGGAAATGAGATAGAAATAACACAAATAATAAACAGATCTCTGATGGAAGGAACATTTCCAGCCTGCTGGAAGAAGGCAAACCTAGTGTTAATTGAGAAAAAAACAAGAAACAGCCAAATCAAAGGCGTATAGACTGATATGCCTGATCAACACAAATTATGGAAAACGTTATCGTGAGGAGAATTGAACAAGAAATAGAAGAAAAAAGAGGATAGGTGGGAACAAGAGCAATATGGATTTACAAAGAGAAGATTGACTTTAGGAGCCATTAAAAAGGTAAAGGACATAGCAAAAGAAGCAAACAGTGGACCACACAGAAACAGACAACACTGTGTCATAATAGCGCTAAATATACAAAAGGCTTTCAATACTATGGGAAACAATTATAGAAGCAGCAAAAAAATAGAACTAACAAATAAAACTATCAAGATAATATGAAGTTTTCTTCAAGGGAGAATTCTACTAAAAATGGAAAATTTAGGCTGACCAGGGAAGTACCACAGAATTCTGCACTTGGACCTTAACTGTGGAATCTAGACTAAGATGAGCTACTCAGGAAGGAGTGACAATAACGGCATTTGCAGATGACGTATTTCTGGTAGGTAGGAATATATACATGGAAGTATTAAAGGAAAAGTTAGAGTTGGCAATAGATATAATAAAAAGATGGATGAAAAATAAAGGGTTAGATCTGGCACAACAGAAAACTGAGGTATGCCGGCTATTGACAAAGAGGACTAATGGGGGAAATGGCAAAATACAGGTAGGGAAACAAATAATAACCATAGGGAAAAAAATTAAATACTTCAGAGTTACATTTAAAGCAAAGGGATAAAACGGACAGGTTAAGGAAGCGGCAAGAGAGTCAAAGAAAATGGAAGGAATACTGAGTAGGCTTATGCCAAACAAGGGAGGACCAGGAGAAGAGGCAAGAAGTCTAATAGCAACGGTGGCTAAAAGTAAACTATTATACGCCACAGAAACATGGGAAAACGCTTAAAAAAAAAACAAAAAAAGAGAAACCACAAAAGCAAGCTCGTTGAAGATCCTACAGAACGGTGTTACAGAAGGCACTAGAACTACTCACCGGACATAAAGTCTTTGGTAAGTATTTACAAAAAATAAATAAGATAGAAAAAGAAGAAAGATGTATATTCTGTTCAGAAGACACGCAAAATAAAAGCAAAAAAACAAAGAATGCCAAGACAACTATGCCTATAAAGGAATGGACGGTGAAAGCATAGACAAGAGAAGAATATTTACTGAAACATTAGTACTAACCAAAATTGCAGAGATAAAGAAAAGAACTGCTCAAGGAAAGCAAACTGAATGAATTGACTAAGCAACTTTCATACGGCAGATACGCCATCTCGAAGTTGACAGACAAAAACACAAAAAGTTACTCCAATTGGAGATTCTAAAATCTCACTAGTAGTAATACGACGAGGAAGAAGTTAATGAGATATAAAGAAAACTAAGAAGATACCAGAAGGACAAAACAAATATCTAGGCTGAATAAGGCAAGAATGAGAGCAAGGAGAGATGGATGTCAGTGTAGGAAGTAGGACAAAAAAAGAGGGTATAGAGAGAGATAAGCCAGGGACAGCCTGTGTTGCCGCATCAAACTGTGTGAATTCCGCAAAGCCGAAACCTGCTCACCTCAAACTAGTTACCACATACTATATCACAAATATATTCGAATGTGTTTTATTTATCTTAAAATGAACTATCACATAGTAACGGCCACCACCATTTAATTTTTAAAAACAAAACATTTTATTGATGATGATTTCAAAAATACAATTTTCTTGTACCAAAATTATAAATGAAATTTACTTTAACCTTCATTGACCAATTAAATATTAAAAAAAAGAAAATGTTTTATCGAAGATAAATTGTACAGAAGTTGTGCAAATTTATCGATGAATAATATTTTTGATTTAACATTTCAAGTAAAGGTTAGTACCGTATATGTAAAGAGAAATTTGAATTAATCTATTGATTTAAAGGCTAACTTAAGTTTATTATTAGTAATTAACTGAAAAAATCATGAAAAATGAAAAGTGGAAGATAACTTCTAAATGTTGCAGCTGATTAATTTTTAAAAAGAAATACAATAAATAGTCTACAGGTTGTGAATTTTTCGATAATGTTTAACATCAATGCTCTGAATGTTTGTATTTTAAGGAATTACATATTTTTTTAATTTTTATGTTAAAAAATACATGCACAACAATACACGACAACGCTTAAGAAAACATTAAGTACGGTGATCAGTTAATAATATATACTCGCTAAACAAATTTCTTTCTGGCGTCAAGTACCATTGTTTCTGTTTTAGCAACATTATGCTAAAATGTGTAATTATGTCTAGTGCGGATTGTTCCGCAGTTTATTATGCTCATGGCTTAGTGATGCAGCAATAATAGAAAATCTCTCTACAATCGCTATATCAAAAGTTGTGGTAAAGCCAAGAAAAATTTGTAGGTATTGAAAAGTTTCGTTATGGCTCAATGATTTTTTTATTTTTTTAGGATTATATTAAGTCGGACAAGAACACGTTGTTTGCCAATTTTGAAATTTTTTATCTATTGCTATTATGTAGTATTTGTATTTTAGTAAAATAATATAAGCATTTTTATTACAGAACAATTATTGATAAGTTGGTGATGCAATTCAAGGAGCTACATAATGATACGTTTACAAGTACAATTCAACTGGAAGCCGATATTGCAGCAATGCCGCACAGTCTTGGTCCACTGGCTTCTACTAAAAACATTTTTATTAGAACATGCTATAGAATCATAAATATGTGCAAGGACATAGTAAATTTTGGTTCGAACATTGAAACTTATAATGAGATAAGTTTGAAAAAATTTCTCATACAAGTGCACTCTTTGTTAGTTGAAATGGAAGAATACCTAAAGATGTCAACCAGTCTCATCAGCGCAAAGAAAAAAATGTTGCAAGACGTAAGTTATAAAAGTATTAAATAAACAAGATATGTTTAAATATTTTTTTATAAAATATATTACCTGGTTTTACAACTTTTAACTTTTAATAAAAATTTTCAGTTTTTATCACTTCTTACTAATATAGTTTTTTTTAATTTCATTTTACCTTGTATCTTCTATAACAACATAATATTCAACACATCTCAATTGCTTGTATATGCTTTTAATCTTTATTTAAGATTAGCATTTTACAGTATTCTGTTTCATGGGTTTACTCAAAATTTATTCTTTACAATTAAGTTTAATTTTGTCGTAAAATAAAACTACAATAAAATTTAACAATATTATTTTAATGTTACAGTTGGTATTAAAGAAACAATCAAAACCACAAGCAGACTTGTAGACCAGTGTTTAAATCCCATCATCTACACCATGTGCCAAACATGGATTCAAACGTGCCTGTAATGACAAGAATGATTTGATTTTAATACTCAACATTCAACTTTTATTTTTATTTGGAATTATTTTATAATTCTAAACTATTTTGTTTGATATATCATTAATATAAAAGATACTAATTTTTAACAAAAATTAAAACCAAAAAATATTTTTATAGTTAATTGCCACATGTCTGTAAATTGCATGATTTTAAAAAGTTAATTTAATTTTTAATATTGTTACGGCTATAAAACCAAATTATATTCTCTGTATTTCTAATAAGTTATTTTATTATATACTTTCTAGACTACCTGATATTTATTTTTCCACAAAAAGACCATAATCCCTTAATTGTATCTTTTTAAAATATTTGTTAATCAAAAACATTTTATGAATTACATTTTATGTTTACAATTAGTATTATTATATCATTCAATAAAATAAACGTATTATATTTTTAACTTGCTTATTATTTAATCTTTGTGGCACATCCTCATCATTGTAAAAGCATTATTGGTTCTTTGAACCGGATTTCTGACAGTGCGTCAAAGTCGAATGAACATTCAATAATTGTATAATATTCAAATATTGCAATATAACTCAAGAACTCAAGAAGCTGCACCAATCAATAATGAAAGGAAGTTTAACTTGTTTTAAAAGCTACTTTAACTCAGAAAATACTAACCTCGTTGAATTAGTAGAAATGTTAGTAAGAGCTTTACAAAATCCACCCGATTTTGTAAACTGCCAATATGAAATCCAACACTTATCTAAAATTGATGACAAAGAAAGATGTACCTTTGAAACTCGTTTTACCAAAATGATCGCACAAGCAAAAACATGCATATCATCAGGATCAAGAAGAGAAGATAGTATTATTCTAGAAAGAATAGAAGTTATATTTACTGAAGCTGCCGTACGCTTACCCATATTTTCAAAATTACGAGTAATAGCTACATTTTCACGATACTTTTATCATTGACACAAACAAATGCCTCATTAAATGAGATTTAATGACTCCATTACTTACGAACCACTTGACCTGAATTCATTAGAAACATCAACAGCAATACAGCATGAGACATTCTACTAGAGCGATATGAAAATAAGCTTTTACTGTTTGCAATCACTTAAAATTATTGTGCGGCCAATCAGATATACAAAAGGAAAATTATATTTCTGTACAATCAATACTAGACAACACAACAAAACATATACGAGCATTAAATACTCTAGGCAAACAAACCAAATATTAGGACCGTATATTAATCTACATTATAACAAAAAAGCTTCCTATAACATGCGACAAGATTGGTGTCCTCAATTAAAATCAACAACACTACCAACATTCAAACAGTTCTGTGATTTCTTAACACAAAGATGTCATATGTTAGAAGCTATTAAAGTTTTTAAACCTATACAACGAGAATACAATCAACAAAAAACAACAATGCATATTATATCCACAAAACCACGGCCAACGTATGTCCAAGATTTATTGATGTACCTTCAAATGACAAACTGTTCAAAGTAAAAAAATGAAGTTGTGTGTTAATTGCTGATATTCTGGTCATACATCAAATCAATGCAAATCAAAATATAAATGCAGAAAGTGTTCAAAACCACACAATTTTCTACTTCATATTGATTCGGAATCAAAACAATCCATTGTCAAAATAGTCAGTACTATCAAGTAGCACACCATAGACTGTCTCAAACGATTACAATTACAACAAAATAGATGTATCAATAGTATTGTCTGGCATAAATAACGGAAACACGCAAATATCTCACAAGGTAACAACAAACATAAAATCCAAAGTAAGTTCCTTTAAGATGAGTTTAGATTGGTTGATCATCAAACACATAGCACAACTTCCGTCTGCTTCATTGGCAAAACACCGGCTTCAACTACTACAAAATCTCAATTTAGCTGATCAGCAGTTTTATATATTAAAACCTATCAACAAGCTAATTGAAGCAGATCGGTTATATTTATTATTGTGCATTGGACAAATCAAGGCAACATCAACAACTTAAAGAAACGCGTTTTAGCTGGATATTGTTAGGCAAATGTTCAGCATCCAACAATATTCAATCTGTGTCAACTTGTCACCTTGCTACTGAAAATCATTTATCATAAACTAAATTAGTGTGTGAACAGTTAGTTAGTTTAGATTTTTGGTATATCAGCCTAAGAAAACTATTAATGCCGATTCTTTTCTCTAACTATAAAAAGTGTAAAATAATATGCTTTAAAATGGCATTTAAAAGAATAAACAAACAGTGTCTAGGTTGTAAAAGGTCCTAAACATTGCTAGATTTTACGATACACAAACATTAATTACAATAAATAACCAATTATATACATATACCCAGACTGCTCCGTCAAATAAATTTGAGCAGACGATCAACTTCAACAATCTGATCGCCCAAGACAATCGACAAACTGGGTGATAATTCAGAAGCAGCTCTATGTTCCAAAAAATGCCGACAATCCAATAAGATATGACAAACAGTTAATGGAACATTACAGATATCACAAACTGACCACACCTCAGATGCCTATAAGTCCATCGACAGTAATCGATGCAAAGTCGCGTGAGGATAACCCCTTCCTTACGCTTCGGCCTGCATGACAAACTCCACGGTAGAGAAAAGCTTTTAGTACATCGCAGTTTGCTGTTTTGAATTGCAAACCACGCAGTTTGCCAGCTAGACAATTGTAGAAAATTGCAATCTTTAGATGAAACATATTCAGCTTTTTCATTGCCACTGATACCTTACATAAATTTGCCTAAGCAAGTAATGATTAGGATATTAGTCATCTATAACGTTTAATGCACTTAACGAGTGTGTACGTATAGCATAATATTACCAGCGCTTAGTAGGATGTAGAGAAAAGCCAAATAAATAGCATACAGTTCTGCAATATAAACGCTGCCAACACTTGGCAAGCCAAATGTAAACTGCAGCCCATCTACCAGAAAAGCACAACTCACACCGTCGGTACTTTTTAAGCCATCGGTATAAATCCAAGTGGAATTTACGTGCTTTGCTTATATTTTTGCAAATTTTATTTGATATGCAACTGGTAAAATTGAAGATTTGCTCATTCTCGATAATGCAGTATTTAACCTTAGACGTTGAAAAGTACAAGAAGAATCTAGGCAGTAAGACAATTCCTGAAGTATACTGCAATATCTTACAGAAACCGGTTTTTGTGACCGTATCCTGATGTTGTCAGAGTTATGCTTCAGCTGCCTCACAAAAAACGCTGGCAATTGGGGTAGTGCGGAATGCGCCAGTTGCTAAACAAATTCCTGTATGGTGTACAGGATCAACAATACGTAGTGTGGATGGAGCTGCGGAAGCATAGATTATGGAACCATAATCTAGTTTTAAACGCTTGGTGCGTTGCGCGATGCACAAATAGCATTGTTTTCCGATCCACTCGACCTGAGCTAGTTTAGTGCCAGAACACATTTTGATCTCAAATTTATTAAATGGGAACGCCAAGTCAACACACAGTCAAATGTGACAACGAGAAATCAAACACTTTCCTGTGCAGGAATAAGTTCTCCACCAAGATATAATGAAGAGTCACCGTGTGGGGTTCGCCTTCTACAAACATGGATAAGCAACGTTTTACTAGTAGAAAAAGTGAATCTATTATTATTAGCCCAGTTCAAAATGTGATTGATTGTTAACTGAAGTTGACGTTCCAATGTTGGCATGTTTCTCAAGGCACAATAGATAGCTACGTCAACAACATACATACATCCGCTTATCTGATGCTTAATGAGCTGACTTATCCAATAATGCTGCGATACTTGGAGAACAAATGGTGAGGTCAATAGCCGAGAACAATCCATTGGCACCCAAAAAGTAGGTATTATTACTTTTACTTAAGATAACTAAATCCATTTCTGAAAATAGATTGGCCAAGTTACGACTTTGCACATCGGTTTGACTTGAGCCCTACACAGTGTTATAAGCATTAAAATTACCCATAAGAAGGAATAAGGACGGAAGTAATTGAATAATCAAACAAGTGTCTAAACTGACATACGGCAAAATATAGATTTAACAAACTGTCAGTAAAAAAGGGAGTTGTAATTAAACGTATACTGCTTCTAATGAAGTGCACGATCAAAATTTATACAATCTTTCCGATAAATTGTATAACCACAAAGATTAAATAAACTTTGAACTTTAAAATTAGTTTTCTGTAAGGAAACGCTGATAAGTGAATTTTAAAAGATTTGTATTATGTATTATAATAATTGTATAATGGTTGAAACTACTTTTAGAGCTACGTTAAAAACAAAGTTTCAACTCTTTGTTTATTAGCGTTTTTCTGTTCTAAAGTATTATCTGAGGAAGTTGAACTCCCACCATTTGACATCATTTCATCTGTCAGAGTAGGTCAGATTGAATCTTAGCCTGTTCAGGTTTTGACTTGGAAATCGCCACTTTAGTTGGTTTAGATTCTATACGAGCCAACACCTCAGATGGTTTAGGCTCAACATTAACACCCATCTTGAGTGGTTTTTTTTTTAAATCCCACTCATTGTGACCTTGGTCCAGAATGGACTGTAGTCAGTTTTGGTTTTGAGCCTGATGGGCCCGCAACTGGTTATTCACTCTTAACATTTGAGTCTCTGCACCAGCAGTAAATGTCATAATCAATGATAGTAGAACAATAGGAGTTTCAACAAATGCAGCAAACGATCTAGAAAAGGTAGGAACCGTAATTGCTTTATACTTCTTTTGAGCATTAAAGCAAGAGAGTTTGTCTGTTACTCTAATCTCGGTTATCTTTTTTTTCTTTTTCATTTTCGGGCAATCTTGGGAATAAACAAAATGCTTACCTTTGCAATTCACACATAAAGGTAGACTGTTGCATGGATCAGAATCATGTTTTCCTTACTGCATTTTGCACATGTTGCAACACCTGGATACCTAACTGCAGTGTGTCCAAAACGTTGGCATTGGTAACACCTCATTGAGTTAGAAATAAACGGGAAAACCGGGCAAGTAACATATGCCACCTTAACTTCATCTGGGTGCCGTTCGGAATCGAATGTTAAAATCATAGATGTTGTATCTCTGACCTCACCATCCTTTCTACGGGTTAGTTTTTTGATATCGATAACGCCTTGCGACGCCAGTTCTTGTTTGCATTCGTCAACAGTTGTGTATAACAACTCATACCATAAAATAACTCCCTTAGAAATATTTAAGGATTTATGCGGCTCAACTGTCACCGCAACATTACCTAACGATGTGCATTCTGGCATTTTACTGATCTGCATTTTATCTTTTACTTCAATAAGCAAAGTACCGTCTCTTAACTTTTTACACAATTTTAAGGTTCTGTTAATAATATTGGAAATGGTCCTATGAATTAAGAAGAGATACCTCCTTTAGACACTGGCCATTTTCAGAACATTTAACAATTAAATACCTAACAAACTTTTTTACTTGTAGTCATACTATCTTCTTTAGCTCTCTCGTCCGTAAACGAGCGAATTTGTTTGGTTAGAGGTTTAGAATCTACCATAATAAACTCCGTAAATTTCAATCGCTAAATCTCCCCACCTACCACGGAGCCACATATGGGACGCTACATCACAAACTGATGCAGTTGTCAGGGCTAATAGAGCGATATAGGATTCATAAATGTAAATGAAAGACTTCTGCAAACACAAAGAATACTATCAGGCTCCAAGCGTAGCACAATGTGAACCTTTCATCGATCACCACATAAATAATTAATTCCTCACCCTTAAGTTAAATAACAAGCCGATTGGTTAAAACTGGGTTAGGTATAACCTCCCGTTTTACCAGAAGCTAGGGCCAAAGCAGTGTGTTGGAACTAAAACTCTTTTAAACCCCTTAACTACCAGGATCCCTCTTTCCTGACTTTTGGAACACCGCCCACGGCAAACACGCAGGTGAGTTACACAAGATGTTATGTGAAAATTGTTAATAATAAACTCACAATTAAGTTTGACTTGTCCCTAACAAACTGGGGGTTTTTTAACGATGTTTTCTCCTCGCCTATTGGTCGCCTATTACGACCAGCAATGGGGCTAGCAAAAGTATTCTTTTGCACCACCCCTTCCCGCAAGGGGAAAGCACAAATATAAGAAAATATTAATTTAAAAAAATGTTGTATTTATAGTTACATACGTGAAATAAACTTCAGTGTTGCAATTCACATCAAGCACAAATATAAAAAATGATAAACTTTAAAAAAATGTTGTATTTATAAATACATATGAAAAATAAATGTAGTTCACTTAAGACCAGAAAAAACCCACAGAAAGTTTATGCAACATTGACATTAAAGCTGATCGAAATAAAGAAAATGAAAGAGATTCAGAAGCTTGTTAGGAAGTTCCAAACATATCATTTTTTCATGGCACTTTACCAAAGACATTAAAATATGCCAATAATTATTTTGGTTCATCACAATATTGCGACTACATGTTAAACGCAATCCTGTTAAAATAAATTAAATTGTTGCTATTTCTGAAAAGGACCGATTTGATAAGTACATCTTTCCACAAAATTGCTGTATGTATCTTCAGCAACATTCCTTAACGATGTTACTAAAAATAGTTTTTTAGAGTAAACAACATCACCTAAAAAATAAATATTTTGTTATAAGCAAGTAGTACTTTAGTACTGATTATTGAAATACATGATATGTTATGGTGTCTTACAGATAATACGTTATCAGCTAATGCGATTCACACTTTTCGCAAACCTTACAAGTCCAATGCATCTCTTAAATCAAAACATCTAAGATATTGGCAACTCGCAGCCGAAAAAATTAAAGTTTGGAAATTTGAAACACTTAAAAATTGTCAATACAAGAAAGTTTGCCATTTAAAATGGTTGTATTCAAACTCTTAACAGGGATTAGAGAAATATTTTTTATTTTAGTTAAAAAAGAACTTTTTCATCTTAACAAAGAATTTCAATCAGGATCCAATTGAAATTTTATTTGGAGTAATCCAAAAAAGTGGAGAGCCAAATTCAAATCCAAATTGTTATCAGTTTGTTGGAACCTTAAAAACTGCTATATTAAATAATTTCTAGATCTGGTTTCAATTGTGAATGATTACTTTTAGTTTTAGTATTTTTTTCTGAATCTATTTATTGTAAGCATAATGGTTGGATGACCAGTGCATATTAGTAAAAATGCAATGAATTCTTTTAAATTTTAAGATTTTGTTCAGACTTTATTTATTGTAAGCACATATGGTTAGATGACCAGTGCATATTAGTAAAAATGTAATGATTAATTTTAAATTTTAAGATTTTGTTCAGAATTTATTTATGGTAAGCACAAAGGTTGTATGACCAGTGCATATTAATAAAAATGTAATGATTTTTTTACAAAAGTTTTTTATTGTAAGCCCAACAGTTGGATGGCCAGTGCATTTTAGTAAAATGTAATAATTACTTTTAAATTGTAGATTTACTTTCAGAATTTGTTTATTGTAAGCACAACAGTTGGATGACCAATGCGCACAGTTAGCAAAAAATGTATTTTTAGGATTAAAGATGTTTTTTATTTCATTTATAATCGCTTAATTTTTATTGGTTAGTAAGTGCCAGTTCCTGTATAGTGAAGTGTGTGACAGTTGAGAAGTGAAAAATTATTGTAATTAATTAAATACATATGAAATAAGTAAGTCAGATAATTAATTACTCTTAAAACCAGTATATAAGTTGAACAGTAACGAGCCAATCCTACGAAATAAGTAGTAAATAAATGTATTAATATTTTCAAAGTTATAGGTTAGCCAACTGTCAGATGACACTGGATGCAAAAAAATTAATTAAATAATAAAAGAAGTAGGAAGATAATGCAAACTGTTTTCCAAATAGCCAACATGACTCATCGCAAGGACAATTTTCACACCACAAAAATATCCTTACAAGAAAGTTATTTACTCAAGATTCCATTGAATGTAATGATAAAAATGAGAAACACAAAAAAATTCATAACTTATTTAAAAGTGGGTATTGTTGATGAAGAACAGCTTTTTGTATTAAATGGGTTGGTGATTTGTACAAAGTTACTAAATTTTGGGAGTTGAAATTATGTTTTCAGTATGGGCATAAATTGTTTGAAATTTAAAAATAATTTTAATGGCTTATACTCATTTTATTACTTAATATAGATAACTGTGTTACTAATTTTTGTTATATTCTTTGTTAATTAAATATTTATATGTTTTGATGGCTTCATTTATATACGAGTGCTATCCGGAAATGAACTATCTTCTAATTGTTTTTTAACAACAAAAATAAAACATATTTTATTATATACAAAAGTTATCTACACATTACTATATTACATTTTAGCGATTTTACTTAAATTGCTAGAGTACAGTCAATGTTCGAATCGTGCTATAATCTTTATGTTTTAACATCTTTATATATGTTTAATGTTGTTAGACTGCAGATATGTGTATTTATATTTTAATATATTCTTGCACATTTATGTCTTTTCTTATTGCAAAAAAAATATTTTCAAAATCTATACCTATTTCTGTTAATTTATTTATACAGAAACATTTTATATGAAATAGTTTCACCTTTGCCGATCCCCGTGTAGCGTCGCTTACAGAATATTTTCATATTTATTTGACTATTCACTTAATGTTTTATTTTGTAAACATTAGAACAAATGTCCATTAGTAAGACGCTTATGCACAAGCCCAACGATTAATTCGTTTTTCAAGATTAATGTTTTATTTTGTATTAAAAAAATTAAATACAATCACTTAAAAAACTATCAATCAATTACCAGTCGCCGAAACAGAATACAGTCCACAACATATTAAAACACACATCTACTGTGGCACAAATAAGAGCTAATACAAACAGTTGTTACTGATTTGATGAAGATATACTCACACGTTCGCTTAGCTATTAATGGTAATGGATAAAACGTTGAGGTAATATGGAAAGAACCAGAAATTATAGCCGTATTGCTTACACAACAACAAGGAACATCAATAACCGTAAGTAAGTTTTAATATTGTAATCCTCTTTGCTCAATTCAATTACTGAACAAGTTTTGCTTAACTGAAATATTTCTTTATTCCTAGTTACCAAAGCATACATTTCAGAGCTTGATGAAAGTTACTTATCTTTAATTTGGTATATACTCTGCACATCTGTATAATGAAAATGATGTAAGAGTAAGAATATGATGTATTTGAAAACCTGCATGAATCTCTTTTACGGAATTAGAGGTGCAGCACTTTATTGGTTAAAAAATTATTTAGCTGATAGATCTCAATTTACTATGTTTAGTTCAGAAAACTCTGGCAGCTTATTAAATCAACACGGTGTACCACAAGGCAGTGTCGTAGGGCCCTTGTTTTTTATCGTCTACTTCAACGACATAAACTATGCTTTCAAAACATCTGAGATTAAACTGTTTGCGGACGATACTCTCGTGTATATACATGGTAAAATCAGATCATGACTTAGAATCAATAATGATAAAAGGTAAAGAGATTGAATGGGTTGAAAACATTAATTATTTAGGTGTAACCCTAGATAACAAGTTAAATTTTAATAAATATTTTGACATACTAATAAATAAAATTAGCAAGAAAATTGGTTTTTTGAGACGAATTTCTTGCAACAAAAGCGTTTACAACCGTATAGTCATTTATAATACTATAATAAGAACCAATTATTAGTACTACTGTACGATCATGTACATGATATATCAATTGCAGAAAAATAAACTACAAATCCATCAAAACAAAGCCATGAAAATTATTTAAAAAAGCAATCGATATACACCTATTAAAAGAATGTGGAGAATTTTAAATTGGTTGTCCATGGTGGAGTTAATTGACTTTGACACGATGATATAGATAATCAAAATTAAAAATAACATAATGCCTTTTTTTTTAAGGACGTAGTGAGGTGTTGGTCTCAACAAGTGGCCCTTGAGAATAACTAACGTATGGCTATACCTTTCGGTTTTCTTCTCTACGTAAGTCCTGCTGTTAATTTGTCCTAGTCATTGTCTTTAATGTGGTACTAGTTTGAGGTGGGCTGGTTTCGGCCTCGCGAAGTTCACGCAGTCTGCTATACTCTATTTTTCTGTCCTATTTCCTACACTACCATTCTCCTCTCTTTTCACCCATTCTTGTGTTCAGCATAGATATTTGCATTGTTTTTAGGTATCTTCTTAGTTTTACTATATGTTTATTAACTTCTTCCTTGTTGTATTCTCTTTCTATCATAAATATTTTGTGCAGCTTCATTAAATGCATCTCTTTTGGTAGTCCTACATTTGCCAGTTTAACTTCTAGTGAGATTCTTGAATCTCCATTTGGGATTAGTTTTTCGTGTCCCCTGGTTGCCAGATATACTCTGACCATTTCGAAAGTTGCATTTTCTGTCAACCTCGAGATGGGGTATCTTCCGTTTGGAAATTGTTTAGTCAATTCTATTAATTTGAGCAGTTTTCTCCTATTTCTCCTTATTTCTGCATTTTTTGTTGGTACTAGGGTTTCAGTATATGTTTTTCTCTTGTCTTTTTGTTCATCTTCTATTGCTTAGCAGGCATAATTGTTTTGACCTTCTTTGTTTTTTTCTTCTTTATTACTTTTTTCCATATTTTTTGCTTCCATTTAACTTCTTGCTCCTCTTTCCTTTGTCATCTGTGACTTTAAATTTGAGTGTTTTCTTCCAATTTGGTTTACCTAAATCTCAAAGCTTCAAACTCCTCTATCTTTTTTTTCAGTACTGCCGTTGCATAGATTCTTAGTGCTCTCCATTTGTTTTCGTCACTCAGGCATATTTTAATAATTGTAGATTTGTCTACTTTGTTTTCTAATATCTTTTCTAGCAATTTCCTGTCGCACTTGGTCCCACCCCATCTTGGCGATTTTGCATTGAATACGCCTCCTATCTGAATTTGTTCTTTTCTTTCCTTGGGCTGTGTTCTAGTTCTTCTATTCACTCCTGATAATATTCTATATTGCAGTTTAGACTGATGTAACAATTGTACACTATGAGACCACTTAGTTTGTTTTTATTTGGTTCACTCACTATTACTATGTCTATTTTTCCTCTTACCGCTGTAGCCATAAATAGCTCTTGCGCCTCTCTTCCTCTGCCTATATTTGTTTGGATGATGTTATACATTTTGGTTTGTGTCCTCATTCTCGTGTTGTCTCCTATTGTCTGGATTCTTGTCTTCTACGTTCTTTCTTGGTCTTTTCGTTTCTTTTTTGTATGTGAGCGGGCATCTTTTTGCTCCTGTTCTGTGTCCTGTTACTTTACACTATATACAATATTCCCTATTACTGCATTTGGCTATCTGATGCCCCTTTTCTCCGCATCTTATGCATAATTTAGATCTGTCTTCCCCTGTACAGTCCGACGCAATGTGGCCTTTCCTTATTCGTTACACTCCCTGTTCTGCATCTCATAAGTAATATATTTATGCTTCCCTCTCTTATTAGTTTTTCCACTGTCTCCTTGTTTGTTCTGATTATAGCTGTTTGTATATCCTTGTACCCTTATAGATATAATTGTGATATCTTTCTTGCCTACACTACCGCCAATTTCTTCAATAAGTTCCTCTTTGTTTGTCTCCGGGCTTATACCTTTGATCAAAACTAGTTCTCCTGTGGGGTCATTATTTGCTCTTCTTACATTAAAACACTCCATTCTGTCTCTTACCTTTTCTATTTCTTTTTCCGTCTCCGATCTTTTTGTTACTAGTAACAGCTCTCCTTTTCTAGTTTCTCTTATCTCTTTAAAGATCGTTCCTATCATCTGGATTTTTGCCTGTTTTAAAAGGTCAGCATAAGTTGCACCCTCCTTGCTTAACACAATTGCTCCTGTTTGGGGCCTCCTTTCTCTGTTTGGTGTTGTTTGCAGTAATAACGAGACACACAATGTCATGTTCATTTGTGTACGCGTTCCAGCTACCTCCATAATTTTCTTTGCTTCTCTTGGTGCAATTCCTGTCGGTATGGGTATATCAATTACTTCTATACCAAGCTGTTTTGTTTGTTTAATACTTTTTCTAATGCGCCTAGAATATTTTTCTCTCATGTTTCAAACTTTTGTTTGATAATGTGTATTTTTCCAATTTTTTTTCCACTTATTTTTTTAATTACTTTTACGTATGGCGTTTTATCTTCCTCTTCTTCTTCTGGGTATTTTTCCTTAGCATGTTTTTTTAGGATACCCAATTCCTTTCCAACTTCTTCTAGATTTATTAGAATTGCAGTCAGTATCCGATCCCTTTCCCATCATCGGGTTTTTCTTTTCTATTGTTACGTATTAAAAATCTGTTTCTCTCCATTCTTTATTAATTATTAATTGCAGATTTTCATTTGTAGCAATTGCTATCATCACCTTTTTGTTTACAAAATTATTTCTTTGTATTTCCTCATTATCTTCCGTCTGTATTGGCATTTCAATACTTGCTTTACATCTAGTGTTATTTAATTTTTCTTTTTGCGTTTCTTCAAACTCTATTCTCTCTAAGACTGCCACTAGTTTATTGGCAGCTTTATTTATTTCTATCTTTGTATTTAGACATGCATGTGTTTGATCTCTTAACTCTCTAATCAAAACTCCCATTGTCATTAGCGTTGTTGAGGCGTTTGTTCTCTTAGCCTCATTATTTCCTCCTGGAGAATCAATTTCTCTTCCCCTTTTGGTACTGTTGGTCTCGTCCTCTTCTTTGGTTTGTTTCACCATGGTTTTTTTCTCCCTATTTATTGGTGGTGGCGAATGCTCTATTTTTCCCAATTTTTATTTTAATTAAAAAAC
Organism: Tachinus rufipes; assembly: GCA_963932245.1. Classification (NCBI taxonomy): domain Eukaryota; kingdom Metazoa; phylum Arthropoda; class Insecta; order Coleoptera; family Staphylinidae; genus Tachinus; species Tachinus rufipes. The sequence goes on from OZ010750.1 coordinate 19,364,151, forward strand.
GCTACGCAACTTGATGCCTACTTATTTCATTAAAAAATTAAATTTATGAAAAAATATTCTAAACTAAAAAACATCCATAGACGCGTTTCGAGGTTTACCTCTCATCAGTATGGCTTTATTTATTAAAACTAATTGAATTTTTAACTTACTTCGTCAACATTGTTCACCACCACAATTCAAAGTGAATATTTTAAAGGGTGTATTGACTATTTATACTAACTGACTTAATGACTTTATTTAATGGCTATGGTTAATAGCATTCTGAGAATGAACAAATAAACTAATTATTTCGGCATGTTATTCGTCATCCTACTTATTTCCTTTTCTACACCAACAAGGAATATCATTCATTCTCTACCAGATAAAACAATAACTTTAGAACACGCCGGACTAAAAAATCACAAACAAATATATTTATTTTATCTGATGAATTATTTAATGATATTCCGGAAATTGTAAAATCAGCAACAACTGTTAGGCAGTTTAAATGCTTATACTTAAAACACACAACAAAAACGAATTAAACATTTTTACATTATATATCTCTGAATGCCACTATATTTTATACTGCGTACAATGCATATCTATTCCTAATAGTGAGGGCGTGTTTTTAGACTTATGCTTTAGCAACAATCTAATATTTCTGTGATAGAAGTTGTTGATATTTTGTTAAATTTAAGTCAATACCATACTGGGTATTTGTTAACTATAAAATGTGATATTACCTGTAATATTTTTAATTGTAATTATATTTTAATAATTTTAAACTTGCCGACTACAGCGCAATCAATAATTATTTGTTAAATTAGACTGCATTCTTTTATAACTGTGATATTGATATGTGTATTGATGTATTTTACTCTATAATTTATTATGTGATTGATTGTTTTGTTCCTAAAAACTGTGAAGTGAAAACAATTTTTCGATTTGGTTTAGCAAAGAATTGATTTCACTTAACAAACTTAAGAAAGCTATAAACGTTATAAATCTTTACTACTATTGTCAGATTATAATGATTTCTAATCTATTTGTACTACATGACACACTAAGATGGCGTCGAATGGAAAGTGCGCTACATGCTCGGTCCGTGTAAAAGACGCAACTACGTGTGCAAAGTGCTTAAAAAAGTTTCACCCGAAGTGCTTTACAAGTAACAGACATGTGAAAAAGTGTGGAAGTGACCTATTAATAGTTAATAAAGATCTAAATAATCCAAATGCCGTATCAGAGGAAAGTGAGATCAAAGATGACTCTCAGACGAAGACGACACAAATACTGACAATACGCAAATTGAAATAAGGTAATTGAAAAAAATGTTAGATGAAAAGGATAAACTTATTAAATATCTAAAAAAAACAATAGAGTTGCTAATTAAAAAAGTTCTGACCACGAGGAAATAAATATTGTCGAGGTCAATGATATTGCGAACAGAGAAAATAAAACCAATCCAGCAAAAACGACAAATGTGAACTTATCAATTTCTTCTGCTAAAGTCGAAAAGAAAAATATAAATAATAAAACTGAAAATAAATCCAATAAATGTGATGCTGATAACAATGTAAATAATATCGAGTTGCTCTGGAAGAAAGTTATAAATATGCGCAATAATATAAACAAATCAACAATCAACAAAATATTGCAATAAATACAATTAAGGCCGCGGAAAGCAAGCAATGGTTTTTTATTGGAAATATTCACTCCTCAAACACAGAAATGGACATTAAAAAACACAACACAACCAGGAACAAGAAAATTTTCAACAAGTATCACCGATAGACGTTGCGGCATAAAACAAGTACCCGTAATTGCTCGCCATAATCAATTTGAAGTAAGTCATGTAATAAATATTTTATTTCTTAACATTCAATCCGTTAGGAACAAAGTTCATCAGACACGATGTAATTGGTTTGTCAGAGCATCATCTAACAAAGTCAGAATCTAATGCTCTTCTCATAAATAAATTACAAGTGGCATCTCACTTTTCTAGAAGTAAATTCTCTAAGGGAAAAGTGAAGTGGCACTTGTAAACTGTAATGAAAACCATGTGCCACTTGATAACATTTTATTAGAAAGTATAGAAAAAGACTGTGAAATAGTAGGTGTTCATCTCACTGAATACAATCTAGTCATTTTTAATGTGTACCACTAAAGTAGATGTTCTTAATACTAGTTTTGTTATAGAAGGTGATTTTAATGTAAAATTTAATCGTATTGATCCACAAGCTACTACACTATGCGATCTAATGTCTAGTTTTGGATTAAACAAAATGTTTTTTTTTAATAAGATATGATACTGACTTCAAGATTAACCATATTGTTACAGCAATATCTAACCACGACGATTGTGAAATTGAAATTAGTATTATAAATACTACACGTAAAAATGTTATATCTTCAATGCATCGTCCTATAACAAGTCCCGGTAAATTTAATTTCTACAACCTAATTGAACATGTTGACTGGCGATCTATCTATTTTGATAACTGTGAAAGTAGTTTTAACAATTTTCATAATGTTTTGTTTGATTACTTTAATAAAGCATTTCCGGAAAGTAGAATGAAAAGTAATAAAACCAATGAAAAACTAAACTGGTTTAAAGATAGTCTCAGGGATATGAGAAATTCTCTTAATTTAATAAATGAGGTGTAACAATATTCCAAGAGCTCAGAAAACAAAAAACTTTTAACTGACACTAAGAATCAATATAAGCACGCACTTAAATGTGCAAAACTTAAAACTAATCCTCTAAAAGTAAAGACAAATTTGGCTTTACAACAGAAGTAATTAAAACAATTAAGGATTTAATTGTAGTACCATGACAAAATTAATAAATGACATAGTAAATTCGGTTTATCCAAATTTACTAAAAATAGCAGTGGTAATACCTGTATTTAAAAAAGGCAATAGAAGTGATAGAACCAATTACAGGCCAATCTCCTTGTTACCCATTATTTCAAAAATCTATGAAAAAATATTAAGCCGCCAATTAGCGGATTATTTTACAAAACACAATCTGTTTAGCAAGAAACAATACGGTTTTCGTAAAAAAAAAATCAACAATTAACGCTATTATGGAATTAGTTAATAATATCGGTATCTGCATTGAAAAAAGCGAAATATCAATTGGAAGTTTTCTCGATCTGAGTAAAGCTTTTGATTGTATTTCCCATGATATTTTGTTACGAAAACTATACTGCTATAATCTGCACCCAAGTAGTTGTAGATTAATAATGTCATATTTGAGTGAAAGGCGGCAAGTAGTTTCATGTAAAGGTGCTGTATCACAAGAGAGAAGCTTGGGTGTTGGTGTCCCGAAAGGATCGATTATGGGTCCTCTTCTCTTTTTATTATATATTAATGATTGACCAGATTTAAGCTTAAAAGGTTCAGTAATATTATATGATGATGATACTAGCATACTGACATCAGGAAATGTTGTAGAGCAGGTGCAAACTGATAGCAAATTAAACAATGATCAGGTAGTACAATGGATGTTAAGTAACAAGCTGTCTCTGAATCAAAATAAAACAGAAACAATATTATTCTCCCTAACAACTGCCCATCAAAAATGTGTTGAGTCAACTAAATTTTTAGGAATTCAGATTGACTCTAAACTAAACTGGATAACACACGGAGAATATATTGCAAACAAACTTAACAAGTCAATATTTACTTTGCGGTGTTTAAAAAGTTGTGTATCCGTGGTTTGTTTGAGAAATGCTTATTTCGCTTTATGTTATACCCATCTAAAATGGAATATCTATTCGGGGTCATTTAGCAGTTTGTACTCGTTTATTTGCACTTCAGAAAAAAGCAGTCAGAATTATTAACGCCACTGGCCATTGTGATTGCTGCAAAGCTAATTTTATAAAACAACAAATTCTAACTTTGCCGTCCATCTACATTTTTGAAAGCATTAAATTCTTTTTAAAACATCAAGATCAGTTTGATAGAAATGACGATCATAATCATTTAACAAGGCAAAAAAATGACATTAAATTAAATCCCGCCAGGTTGAAAAGATCTCAAAACAGTTCGAATTACTACTGCGCCATATTTTTTAACAAATTGCCTAAAAATATAAAACAAAAACCTGATAAATTGTTATTGCTTTGGGTCAATAATTTTTTAATAAGCAATTGTTTCTATAACATGAATAATTTTTTACAATTTGATTTTAAAACAATTTTTTAACTTTGTGTATAACTTATTACTTTTATTATTATATTCGAATTGTATAGATTTGCCTTATTTTAAACTGTTGTATGTTGTATGTTATTTTATTTTATGATATTGTATTTTAAAAGTAAGTTATCAAATGGCATTTTATGTATTATGTAATGACAAATGTAACAATTATCTGTAATTGATAACATGAAATAAATCTATCATCTATCTATTATCTATCATCAACGTTGTATCAATTTTTGATTATTTTCTTTTCCGTATTTGAATGTCTAACTTCAACATTATCCGTATATTGGTTCCCTGCCTAGTTATATTTCCAAACAAAAATTAATACTCTTTGATTCCTAAACACCAACCCATTCAGTTTCTGTTTGTATTTTGGTTATATTACCAAAATACATTCTGTTGTCATTCTGTTTGACTTATGCATTTCAAAGTAGTCAGAGATTTCTTCACATGGAGAGATTTGATGTAGCTGTAGATAAAACGATTTACTTTTAGTATAAAGATCACTTAGAAATTTTTGTGATTCAATAACAAGAAATGCTAACTCATTTTTGTAGAGATTTTATGTAAATAATATAGATCAAAATTTTGTTTAAAACTGATAAGAGATTCTTAAATTTACAAGTACTTTTTTTAGGGTATGGCATTCTAATCTTGTCAACAAACAAGCTCCATTGTATAAATCTTTATAAAAATACTGTAAACCTCATCAATAGTTTTTTTGACAATAGAAAAATTATAGTAAGAATTGATGGTATTAACTCTGACCCTAAAACTATAAATGCTGGTGTTTTTCAAAATTCTGCTCCTTTGCCAACTTTATTTTTGATTTACATTATTGAACTTTTTCAAATAACTAAAAGTGCAGATGATAGCACCCTTCATACTTTCTAAAGTCCATATCGGCAAATATGGCAGAGCGTCTTAAAATTTCTAGGTTAGAACCTGTAGCATCTATAAATAAAAACCTCGAAACAATATCTGAATAATGCTTTCCAAACATGGTCAATTTTAACTATTTCAAACTCCAAATCCGAAGTATCATCAGTACCAAATATTAAACTAAACAACAAATCCATATCTATATCTTCTTCAACTTGTGTTCTAGGAGTTACAATCTCACATAATTTTCTCTGGAACGACCATGTTGTCGACATAGCTTCGAAAGTATCTATAAAACTAAGTTTTCTTAATAGATTAAAAAAAATCACTTCTTTTTAACTTTTGCATATATTTAAATCTTATATTCGTCCTTGTATTGAAGATTGTTTGTAGTATGGGGAGGAGCATCGAAAACTACAATATATCTTCTAAACTCTATTCAGAAACGAGATATTCGGATCAATACCAATCCAAAATTGACCAATAACGTAGATACTTTACAACAAAGGCGTAATGTTGCAGATTTTTGCATTTTCTATAGATAATTTAATAGACATTGTTCATACAAAATACAAGGCTTTGCCAAGTAAGCAAGAAGCTCGCTACAAATTCTAACATATATTCACTGACAGTTCAAAGATGTAAGACCAAAACTTTTAAGAAAGATTTATTTAACCAAACTATCGACAAATAGAATAAATTTCCAAATTCAGTATTTCCCAAGACTTATAAGCCACAAATATTCAAAGTCAATGATCACAGACTGCTTAAATCTAATCTTCAATGTGATAGTTTCAGCGAATGTGGTTTCACTCGTTAAATAAGCGAACGTGGTTTCACTCGTTGAAATTCAAAGGTATTTTTTATGTTTTTGTGGCATATTATGTAATTCTTAAATATCACATTTTAAAATTTAAAAAAATGTCAATTTAAAAATACTATGATAAAGATATAGCTAAGACATTTTATTATGCTACTTTCTACTGAGTCATTAAATTTAGAATATTATTTTAGGGAAACTGTTCCAAGATTTTAATAACTCAAAAGAGGCTTATCCGAATTGTAAATCTTATTCAACCGAGTGTAAGTTGTACCTTAAAGAAGTCTACGTGTCAAAATTTGTCTGGAAACACAAAAACAAATTCTCAACAAATTATAAACTAAACATGATCATGAGTTTTATAACTTTAATAAAGAAACCACATAAATTTTATCATCATTTCATGTTTCTATTATTATTATTATTATTATTATTATTAATATTTTGTGATTTGTTATGTTTGTTTGACAATTTATCATACGTACTGTATTATGTTTTGTTTTACTGTACAAACACTGATAATAAATGCTATTATTATTATTATTCAGTTTTATGGATGACGGTAACGCTTTGTTGACTTTGAAAAGCATGCATTTATTCTGTTTTGCCAATATTTAATGCTGGTTCAGTATTTGTTACTCATACTATTACTTCCATTTTCAACATCTGAGTAGGTGTTGCATCTAATAAATAACGAGACATTGTTTGCATAGCTTATTATTTTAGTAATGTTACAAATTATTAAAATATTGTTTATGAATATTATAAATGGTCATTAAAATACTTTCCTTTACGCCTTTTGATGTCTTTAATTTAGTGTGTAGCAGAACAGAGATCTGCACGTGGGTACTTACAATTCCTGGGGTCGAGATCACATTAATTGAATAATAAAAAACTTTTATTAAAAATACCTAAAAGGAAATTAATATTAACAAACGGATAAACAGGCGCAAATATATAATAGGATATAATTATTACTAACATAATTGGTAATAATAATTAGCGACAATTAGGGAAAATATTTTATTTAACATTCTAAATTATATCTCACTAAGTAGATTTTATGAACAATCACGAAGACTGGTACCGTGGAAATGAAATAAATTCCGCATTAAAGACGCAAAATGATACCTTTTAAAATATCAATTTATCGGATAGGTTTTTATAACGCAAAAGAAATAAACGTACATATTTTACGCATTTGCGTTTATTCTTTTTACAGGAATTGTGTATTTTGGGTTGCCTATAATAATAGCCCACATCTGAATATAATTTAATTCTATATTATTTATACCGGCCACAAGTGTAATGCACTCTATTGGTTAGATATGATTTTATTAACAACTTTGAACCTTAAATTTCGCAAAGGGTGTAGTTTTACAAATATAATTCAAAGCAACTGTAGAAAAGTAATCTGTAAATAATTCAGATATACAGAATCGATCTTTTTGTAGTTCAACATTATCACTTTTAATAAAAGTTATTTTTCAAAAACAATTCTTGAACATTTTTCCTGCTTATTATATAAATACGATTCACGTTGAGCAACTTTAATTTTGCTGGACAAAAATATGAAAATGTAATTTTGCAAAATAAATAATTTTTTTAAAGTGCCAAAATTATGAGCTTATAATAAAAAATCCAAAATCCAAAAAAAAAATTATGGGAATTATGAATACTTAGATAATTTTTTTTTTTTTAATTGAATGTACTCATTTTTTTTAAATTTATTTAACTTAAATAATGATATAGGCTAAATAACAACCAGCAAAGTTGTATTCAACATGAAACCGTCCTACTTCAACACATTTTTCTATCTTCTTTTAAAATTCATTATAAACATTGTGAATAATCTCTGGTGTTGCTGTAGCAATAGCATCAGTAATTCTGTTTTTAAAAATTTCAATATTATGTTGGATGTCCGTGGCACTATAGGCTAAAGATAACCCCACAGAAAAAAATCTATTGCGCTTATGTCCGGATACCAAGCTGGCAAGTGCATCGGTTCATTGCGAGCCATCGAAGTTAAAAAATGTTTATTAAGCTTAAGTGTGTAACAATAAAAGCACTATGCGCTGCGCAGCTATCCAGCTAGAATATCATATTTCTTATAAATTCTAAATTTTCTTCATCCAATTGCGGCCAAAAGTATTTACAAAGAATTTTCAAATAATAATTTGCGTTCAGCCTTCCTTCCAAGAAAAATGGACCAATTACTTTAATGCAGTTTATTAAATTTCTGACTGTTTGTACAAATACTAAAGTGCCCATAAGCAACAATTTTTACTAGAAGGTATCTTATTTGTTGTAAACGTAGATTCGTCACTAAAAATTACAGCATTCAAGTATGTGTTCACCCATTAATAAAGAGAATTCTAGTCGATATGAATTATTGCCTTCTTGAAGTTTATAAATAAAGGCTGGTTTGAATAAGTAAAATTTATTTGTGTACAGAATATCACATACGTGACTTTAAGATGTACCACCCAGCTGATTCGCTCTTGCTCTCAAAGAAAGTCAGTGACTATTGTTAATTCTAACACTAAAATTGTTGCAGCATCATTTTCATTATAAGTCTTTTTTGTTTTTCTCACGTTTTTAACATCGCCATAAACATCAAATTTATATACCAAATTTAAAAAAATTTAAAGCATTTACAGAAACTTGCACACTGGGAAATTTCTGGTAGAAAACTTTAATTGCGTATTTACAGGACACATCTCCAATACCGTAACATTTGAACAAGTAAATGCGCTGTTGTAAGGTCAGCATATTAATTCGAATATTAACAAATAATTGTAGTAATGTTACATAAGCATTACTTGACAGCAACAATCTTGATTTCTAATTACAAAATGAGATTTTATTCTTAATATAAAAAAATGTTCAATAAAAATGTTTACACGTATAGTTAAGTCCATCCGTGAACACACTATATAAATAAAATACTATATAAAATTTGTGCTAAATGATCTACTAGAACATCACTATCATTTAAAATGTTAGTTACCGAATAATCTATATCAATAAGAAATAAATTTAAAATGTTATCATTTACATTAGTAAAGACTCTAGTTGGTTTGCTGCGGTTTACGTTAAGCTCACAGGATTCTTTTTCTTTGCAATTTAGGACTAAGTTCTGTTATCTGCTTTCTAGTCTTCCCCTTATGATAACGTGCAGCTCTCCATCCATAGTTGTGTCCATTCTATCTATTGGTCTCTGCAGTCGTCTTCGTGATCTGACCCATCTATCTACTACGTCTTCAGTATCTAGTTCTTCTCTAATAACGTTGTTTCTGATTTCATTACGTAGAGTTACTCTTATTATTGTTCTAAAAGTTTTCATGCTCCCCATTAATATTTTTGTTTTAGATGTTTCTGCATGAGTATCAGCAGCGTAAGTTAGGCCGTACATACATACCGTTATACATCTTTGCCCGGTGTGAACATATATTTGCTTTTCCATACCATATCTTTAAGATAATTAAATTTTATTATTTATTCTATAATTTCATTGCCTACTATTAGTTTGCACCGGATAAGATCCTTTGAAATTTCTGCTGACTTGGTATTTTCGGTTGATTAATAAACTCCTGTCGTAATTTAGCAATACAAATGCTCCACTTTACCGTTGCTTTGGAAATTGGGGTTTCACAGCAATATAAAAGCTACTAGCTTCTATGTCCGGGTAAAAAGTTCATGCTCTTTTTAAATTTCATAAGCGGCATTGGAATGTGACATTTGTCAAAAAATAAAACGTTTATTAATACACATCATTTAAAATTAGTGATAATCAAACTGGGTAGCGCTTCTAAAGAATTAATTGCACATGCAGTTGAAAAAGCTATTCTAAAATCCACGGTTTTAATGATGTTTCAAAACCAGTTGATTCTGTCAATATTTAATTGAATTATTAATTTATCATTAATCCATTGCAAATAAAATATGTTATATTTGAGTAGTTTATTAATCTCTTTAAAATACACACGAGCTTGGTTTTTATTTTGATAAACCAATTTCCAATCAACTTGTATTTGGTCGTCACTTGGTAATAATTTTTGATTTAAAAAAAAATTGCAGCTATGTTAAGTTCTTTAATTCTTTAAATTATTTCGTTCCTCGGGATATTGAAGAGTGCTGGGCTTAGACTATCTCCTTATTAAATAGATTTTGATTTTGTTAACTTTTATACATATATACATTTATAATGTTATATTATATGAAAATAACAAGATGTTAATAGGCTATATATTATACGTATATTTTAAGCATATACTAATAAATATGTATTTTTGTCTACAGCCGAACTGGAAAATAAAATAAAAGAACTCCAGAAAGAGTTGAAAAATATAAAAGGTGGCACTTCCGAAAATAAAAAAGTAAGTAATTTTTATTATTAAGGATATTGTATATCTAAACTTTTTTTTATTCTTACAAACATTAGATATTTTGTTAATTTCATTTCTTTTTATGTTTTATTTATTTGTTAACCCAACCCTATTTTTTAATTCTGTTTGGTGAGATATAAGATGAGGGAGCGTCGGATTCTTACCGACTAAAACCCTTTTCCGCATATACACATTATGTAAGTACCTGAAATATTATATTTTTTTAAACTAACAATAATTTTATATAAAATATATAGATGGTCCCAAATCATCATCTAGTAATGAAGATAACTGTATTGGTTATTGATTCATCAACATTTATAACATATTGCACTGAGGAAGGGGACAGATTAGTCCTTGAAACGTATGTAATGGTTTAATTATTAATAGAAGATTTTAATCATATATTGTCCGTCATTGCCGCCTAATACTTCCCCAACCCATGAAAAATTAAAAGTTTTGAACAATATTTGCATATTCAACTTTCAGAAATACCACGTTGCACACTGCCTGCAGTAAATTGTGGTTTATGCCTATTGTTGGCACGAGTACTGCAAGACATTCAGACTCGAAATTAAAATAAGTGAAAAAATTTTGCTTAAACTCTATAGTTCATCTGTTAATTTCAGTCATGAAATAAAAATGACTAGATATGTAAAAGGCATCGAACGTGTCCTCTTGGGCAAACGGCTGTTAAAGTCTACAGCATTGCAAGTCCGTATATATGATATACGCTTGGCATCGACCGATTTGCTATCCAATATGAATATGGGAAATGTAAAATCCGAGTCGGTGTACAGAACTATAAAAACAGAAGCAAAAAAAATGCTCGATAGAAGTAGCGATGACATCTATGATATGATGTTAATGAAACGTGATAATGAAAATTATGTGCAACGTGTTGCTATTCCACTATACGTGAGCGTATATAGCAAAGAACAATTGCACATATCCAAATCTCATCCTTTATTAGATTTGTATCTAGACGCGACAGGTTCAGTGGTTAGAAAACCAAACCAGTCTTCAAAAAGAGTTCTATATTATGCTGGCGTTGTGCAACTTAGTAACAACAGAAATTTGCCAGTACTAGAATTAATTTCAAGCAAACACGATTCTGCTACAATATCGTCTTGGTTGTTAGAATACAAGCAGTATTGTTTTTTAAGAAACCATTGGCCAGCTTTCGAAACTGTAACAACCGATTTCAGTATGGCGCTAATCAATGCAGTATGTATTTCCTGGAATTCCACATCCTTGGAAAATTACTGTAACAAAATCCACGATCATCTGGTGTCTGGGGACAATATACCCTCAAATACGCACATAAAATTATGCTGCGCACATTTAATAAAATTAATGTCGAGAGATTGCTCAAAGCACTTTAAATGCAAAACTGAAAAAACAGTTATCATGCAAGTATTGGCAAGTTTGTTTAATGAATCAAATTTTGGTAATATTGAACAAACTTTTCGATATTTGGTTATTATTACCCTCACAAAGTACCAATCGTCTGAGATTGTAATGATTAAGAACAAACTGTTCAATCAAACCACCAATAACGACAATTCAAATTGGCATAAAGATACTCAAGAAATAGTATATGCGCCATAGAGCTCGGACAAATTTACAAAAACTCAAAATTTTATCAAAGATTCAATGGCCTATATTTGTTTCTTGATAATTCAATTGATAATACAAATATCAATGAACAGTTGAATTCTTTCTTTAGTCCAGCATTTATTGAAATGTTTTTAAAAAAAATATGTGCCTTATTTGCCATTGTGGACAGCAATTACCTCCGAACGTAAAAGTAATGCTCCAGTAGAAAACTGGTTTGGACTAGTGAAGAATAATATTCTTCAATCTAGTCTTCATCAAAAATGTTCTCGTTTTGTTAGAACAATTCGAGATCATGTTTTGAAAGTATATAAAGAGTGGAAGCTGGATATACCTAGAACTAGATGTGCGTTCCGAAAACGTAAAAATCCACAAGATCAGGATCTGGCTGTCGAAACTTGGAGTAAACGCAGAAAAACTAAACAAACCTATTTTAAAGCAACGGATGTGACAAAAATGAACAAAACGACAAAGAAATCCACAGCAAAACAATCGATTTTACTGAGATCGATTAATAGGGATTATGTTGTTTCCAAGTACAACATGGAGGTCTTGTATTTTTCAAGTTACGACACTTTGACGGTGCAGAAAAATACAATAGATTTTCGAAAAATGTGGTTGGACAATTTTACAATTGATTTTTGCGGTAAGATTTTTTCGAAATTATGTCCAAAAACCAAAGTCTTCATGTTGCATGAAACTGACAAAATTATTGCAAGGCATTGTTACAAAATAGAGCCAGAAATTGAAATGCTTATATTACCGATTGATGCGGATCAGCATTGGTGTTTAGCATATGTTAATTTATGTACTGGAACATTTACATATTTTGACCCACTGTAAAACTGCTCAAAGGATACAGAACTTTATAAAAAAAAATTGGCATCATATATTCGATTAAATGCCAGACCACACCCGTTCATAAATATTAAAACAACTATTGTTTTCCATCCAAAACAGAAAGATAGTTGGAACTGTGGTGTGTATGTATTATATTACATAGAATGATTATTGAAGAAGTCAATTATGGACGTTAATTTCTGCCCAAATAAATATCGTAAGGTATTACAGAAATGTATAACTGATAGTACTGATGACTTCTCAAAATGCTGTATTTATTGTGGCAAAACAAATGAGTTACACATTAAATGTATTATGTGTGAAAGGCTTACTCATCTAGAATGCCTCTTTAATAAACATCTTACTGACAACTTTATATGTGAATTTTGTAAGTAATTTAGTTGAATATATATATATATATATATATATATATATATATATATATATATATATATATATATAATATATATGTAAAAAATGTCTCATCTTCTCTTGGCTGTCTTAAGTGACGTAATTATTACCAAGAGGATGGAAGTACTTTAGTAGCCACTGTGGTTGAATTGCTGCTAGTTTGATTACTAGCAATTTTTTTAGAGACATTTTAAACTAGTTGTCCTAGCCGCAGTACCCACAGTGAAGAACGTGAAATGAATATTTGACATAAAACAGCCTGTGTAATTTATAATCATTAAACCAAAGTATCCACTGGCACGTATGTCAAATCATTTTACGTTATGGTTACATAGGGCTGTAAACTCAAAACTTCACTCTCCACATACAGTGGGAATAATAATTTCTTAGTGTATTTGGTGGGTGATTTTGGTTTTGGCGATTCTCCATTTAAAAAAGATTAACGAATTGCGGACAGTACCTCTTGGGTGATCAGAAAACCTGTCCACACTTATTTATTACAGGTTACTATTTCAAATGAGATGAGAAAAGATTATTTTCCGAAGGACGTTATTGAAGATATGATGGAGGGTAAAGCCAAAAGAGGAAGAATAAAAAGACAGGGATATAGTGAGGACCTGCGATAATCATCTAGAAAAGAGTATAAAATATGAGGGAGTAAGTTCACTAGTACCCAACTGACAAAATAAGAATTGTATACATACTGTAATAGAAAAGAGAACTCTTTAATAATGATTTTAAATTGTATATTCATGTTTGTACGATATCCTTACAAGAAAAGTTATAATCAAATATAATACATAATTAATTGTTTCAAAAAATAATCGAGTTCAGTATCAACGTATTCAATATAACGTGTGTAAAAAAGTTTTGTTAATAAATCAAAAATGCATGACCCAATTATAGCAACATCTACCATTTATGCATGTTTTAATTAAATTAGATTATGCATTTTTAATTAACTTTACTTCAATTTTTTTTCTGCGTCACTAATTCTTGCAATGTTACAAAAAACTAGTTTGTAATTCTAAATCTATTCATATATTGACAGCGATAACCTATTTGTCATGTAACATAACCAATTTTTCAAGATAAATAATATTCCGAGGAACTAATTAAATCAAATTCACTTTACTGTACACTTCACTTAACAAACAAATGCATGGCTATTTAAAAACAAAATAAAAGATTAGTCACAACCAAAAATATCCACACAGCTTTTATTTATAGCATCCATAAAGCGAAATTTCCATACCATTTGAGTTTCCATTTATTTATGCCAAATAATAAGCATAACAATTATTTAATACTAACACTCACCTAAAAACCAAAATTTAAAATAAACTGTGACATTACAATATCAACAACATTGACATTGACATTGAAAGAATATGGGTCACGGTTAACGGTTAAACGGCCATGGCCGGCAGCGTTGGGATTTAGCGCCCGGCGGACGCTGACAGTAACAAAACCACACACACCAAGGGTGTAAATCACGTGACTACACTTTTTCTACTAGTAAAACGTTGCTTATCCATGTTTGTAGAAGGTGAACCCCACACGGCGATTCTTTATTATATCTTGGTGGAGAACTTATTCCTGCTCAGGAAAGTGTTCGATTTCTCGTTGTCAAATTTGACTGTGTCTTGACTTGGCACATTACGTAATGTTGGTCCTGCACACCATACAGGAATTTGTTTAGCAACTGGCGCATTCCGCACTAGCCCTATTGCCAGTGTTTTGTGTGAGGCAGCTGAAGCATCACTCTGACAAGATCAGGATCCGGTCATGTAATAATGAATTGATTTATCCAATAATGCTGTTATACTTGGAGAACAGATGGTGAGGTCGATAGCCAAGAACAATCCATTGGTCTTGAAAAAGTAGGTTTTATTACCTTTACTTAAGATAACTAAATCCATTTCTGAAAATAGATTGGCCAATTTAGACATCGGTTCGACTTGAGCCCCACATAGTGTTATGAGCATTAAAATTGCCCATAAGAAGGAATAAGGACGAAAGTTGTTCAAGTAATTGAATAATCATACAAGTATTTAAACTGACATTCAGCAAAATATAGATTTGACAAACTGTCAGTAAAAAAAGGAGTTGTAATTCATTACAACTCTCTTTTTCACTGACAGTGACGGATACTGCTTGTAATAAAGTGCACGATCAACATTTATACGATCTTTCCAATAAATATTATAACCACAAAAATTAAATGAACTTTGAACCTTAAAATTAGTTTTCTGTAAGGAAACGCTGATAAGTGAATTTTATAAGATTTGTATTGTGTATATTAACCATTGAAGTTCCATTGCATAATGGTTGAAATCACTTTTAGAGCTACGTTAAAAACAAAGTTTCAATTCTTTGTTTATTAGCGTTTTTCTGTTCTAAAGTATTATGCGAGGAAGTAGAACTCCCACTATTTGACATCATTTTATCTGTCAGAGTAGGTCAAATTGAATCTTAGCCTGTTTAGGTTTTGACTTGGAAGTCGCCACCTCAGTTGGTATAGAATCAATACGAACTAACACCTCAGTTGGTTTAAGCTCAACATTAGCATCCATCTTGAGTGGTTTTCTTTGAAATCCCACTCGTTGTGACCTTGGTCCAGAATGGACTGTAGTCAGTTTTGGTTTTGAGCCTGATGGGCTCGCAACTGGTTATTGACCCTTAACATTTGAGTCTCTTTTAGGAGAAGTTTCTGCACCAGCAGTAAATGAACAATAGTAGTTTCAACAAATGCAGCAAACGATTTAGAAAAGGTAGGAGCCGTAATTGCTTTATACTTCTTTTGAGCATTAAAGTAAGAGAGTTTGTCTGTTACTCTGATCTCGGTTATCTTCCTTTTCTCTTTCATTTTCAGGCAATCTTGGGAATAAACAAGATGCTTATCTTTGCAATTCACACATAAAGGTAGACTGTTGCATGGATCAGAGTCATGTTTCACCTTACTGCATTTTGCACATGTTGCAACACCTCCTTAACTTCATCTGGGAGCCGTTCGGAATCGAATGTTAAAATCATAGATGTTGTATCTCTGACGTCATCATCCTTTCTACGGGTTAGTTTTTTAATATCGATAACGCCTTGCGACGCCAGTTCATGTTTGCATTTGTCAACAGTTGTGTATAACAACTCATACCATAAAATAACTCCCTTTAAAATATTTAAAAAATTATGCGGCTCAACTGTCACCGCAATATTACCTAACGATGTGCATTCCTGCATTTTACTGCTCTGCATTTTATCTTTTACTTCAATAAGCAAAGTACCGTTTCTTAACTTCTTACACGATTTTGAGGTTTCGTTAATAATATTAGAAATGGTCCTATGAATTAAGAAGGGAGATACCTCCTTTTTTATTTTCAGAACATTTAACAATTAAATACCTAACAAACATTCTACTTGTACTCATACTATCTTCTTTGGCTCTCTCGTCCGTAAACGGGCGAGATTGTTTGATTGGAGGTTTAGAATTTACCATAATAAACTTCGTTAACTTCCATCGCTAAATCTCCCCACCCACCACGGAGCCACATATGGGACGCTACATCACAAACTGATGCAGTCGCCAGGGCTATTCGAGCGATATAGGTTTCATAAATGTAAATAAAAGACTTCCGCGAACAAAAAGAATACTATCAAGTATGACCTTTCATCTATCACCACGTAAATAACTCCAACCTTTAAGTTAAATAACGAGCCGATTGGTTAAGTTTAACCTCCCGTTTTACCAGAAGCTAGGGCCAAAGCAGTGTGTTGGAACTAACACTCTTTTAAACCCCTTAACTACCAGGATCCCCCTTTCCTGACTTTCGGGTCACCGCGCACGACAAACACGCATTTGAGTTACATAAGATGTTATGTAAAAATTGTCAAAAATAAACTCACAATTAAGTTTGACGTGTCCCTGACAAACTGGGAGTTTTTTAACGATGTTTTCTGCTTGCCTATTGGTTGCCTTTTACGACCAGCAATGGGGCTAGCAAAAGTATTCTTTTGCACCACCCCTGAAATAAACCTCCGTGTTCAAAATTACAATTCACATCAAGCACAAATATAAGAAATAATAAATTTAAAAAAAATGTTGTAATTATAAATACATATGTGAAATAAATGTAGTTCACTTAAGACCAGGAAAAACCCTAAGAAAGTTTAAGCAACATCGACATTAAAGCTGACCCAAATAAAGAAAATGAAAGAGATTCGGAAGCTTGTTAAGAAGTTCCAATCATTTTGCCATGGCACTTAACCAAAGTCATTAAAAAATGCCAATAATTATACTGGTTTAACACAATATAGCGACTACATGTTAAAAGCAAACCTGTTAAAAAAACCTTAAGTCCAATACATCTCTTAAATCAAACTTCATCATATTGGTAACTCGCAGCCGGAAAAATTAAAGTTTGGAAATTTGAAACACTTGCCACTTAAAAATGGTTGTATTCAAACTCTTATCAGGAATTAGAGAAATATCTTTTATTTTAGTTAATAAAGAACTTTCTCAAATTAACAAAGAAATTCAATCAGGATCCGATTGAAAATTTATTTGGAGTAATCCGACAAAGTGGAGGGCCTTATTCGAATCCAAATTGTTATCAGTTTGTTGGAACCTTAAAAACTGCTATGTTAGATAATTTCTAGATCTGGTTTCAATTGTGAATAATTACTTTTAATTGACCAGTGCATATAGTAAAAATGTAATAATTACTTTTAAATTTTAAGATTTTGTTCAGACTTTATTTATTGTAAGCACATATGGTTAGATGACCAGTGCATATTAGTAAAAATGTAATGATTAATTTTAAATTTTAAGATTTTGTTCAGAATTTATTTATGGTAACAAAGGTTGTATGACCAGTGCATATTAAAAAAAAACGTAATGATTTTTTTACAAATGTTTTTTATTGAAAGCCCAACGATTGGATGGCCAGTGCATTTTAGTAAAATGTAATAATTACTTTTAAATTGTAGGATTTTTGTTTCAGAATTTGTTTATTGTAAGCACAGCGGTTGCTCACAGTTGGCAAAAAATGTATTTTTAGGATTAAAGATGTTTCTTATTTTATTTATAATCGCTTAATTTTTATTGGTTAGTAATTGCCAGTAACTGTTCATGTATAGTGAAGTGTGTGACAGTTGTGAAGAAAAAATATTATTGGAATTAATTAAATACATATTAAATGGGTAAGTCAGATAATTAATTACTTTTAAAACCAGTATATAAGTTGAACAGTCACTAGCCAATCCTACGAAATAAGTAGTAAATAAATTCAATAATATTAATTAAATAATAAAAGGAATACGAAGATAATGCAAACTGTTTTCCATTACCAACATGACTCATCTCAAGGACATTTTTCACACCACAAAAATATCCTTACAAGAAACAAAGTTAATTACTTAAGATTCCATTGAATGTAATGATAAGAATCAGATGGTTTATATGAAAAACACAACAAAATTCATAAAGTAGGCATTGTTAATGAAGAAGAGCTTTTTGTATTAAATGGGATAGTGATTTATACAAAGTTACTAAATTTGGGGAGTTGAAATTATGTTTTCAGTATGGGCATAAATTGTTTGAAATTAAAAAATATATTTAATGGCTTATACTCATTTTATTACTAAATATATATAACTGTGTTACTAATTTTTGTTATATTCTTTGTTAATTAAATATTGATATGTTTTGATGACTTCATTTACATACGAGTGCTATCCGGAAATTAACTAACTTCTAATTGTTTTTTAACAATAAAAATAAAACATATTTTATTATATACAAAAGTTATCTACACATTACTCTATTACATTTTAGCGAGTACAATCAATGTTCGAATCGTGCTATAATCTTTATGTTTTAACGTCTATATGTTTAATGTTGTTAGATTGCAGATATTTGTAGTTATATTTTAATATAATCTTGCCCATTTATGTCTTTTCTTATTGCAAACAAAATATTTTCAAAATCTATGCCTATTTCTGTTAATTTATTTATACAGAAACATTTTATATGTAATAGTTTCACCTTTGCCGATCTCCGTGTAGCGTCGCTTACAGAACATTTTCATATTTATTTGTAACTATTCACTTAATGTTTTATTTTGTATTAAAAAAAATAAATATAATCACATAAAAAACTATCAATCAATTACCAGTCGCCGAAACAGGATACAGTCCACAACATATTAAAACACACATCTACAATGGCACAAATAAAAGCTGATACAAACAGTTGTTACTAATTTTATGTAGATATATTCACACGTTTGCTTAGCTATTAATAGTAATGGATAAAACGTTGAGGTAAAATGGAAGGAACTAGAAATTATAGCCGTATTGCTTACACGACAACAAAGAACATCAATAACTGTAAGTAAGTTTTAATATCACAATCCTTTCAAGTTTTGCTTAACTAAAATATTTCTTTATTCCTAGTTACGTAAGCATAAATTTCAAAGTTTTATGAAAGTTTTTTATCTTTAATTTAGTATATACTCTGCACATCTGTATATTGAAATTGATACTATTTAAGCCATATACAGGGTGTTAGACAAAAAACGTACGGCTGAATATCTCCGTTATTTTTTAACCGATTTATATAATTCAAAAACCATATTAAATGGTTTTTTGAGTATTATAAAGGCAGGTACACACATATCTGCTTTTATTTTTATTATAGTTGCTATGGCACCCAACTTAATTTTTTTAAATAGCAACATACATTTTTTATTTTATTTTTTGAATCTTTATGGTATTCTTAATGCAACCATATAGAAATTGAATGGGTTATAGACATTAAATATTTAGGTGTAACCCTAGATAACAAGTTAAATTTTAATAAATATTTTGACATACTATTAAATAAAATTAGCCAAAAAATTGGTTTTTTGAGACAAATTTCTTGCAACAAAAGCGTTTACAACCGTATAGTCATTTATAATACTATAATAAGAACCAATTATCAGTACTACTGTACGATCATGTACATGATCAATCAATCGCAGAAAAATAAACTACAAATCCTTCAAAACAAAGCCATGAGAATTATTTAAAAAAGCAATCGATACACCAACAAGGAATATCATTCAATCTCTACTAGATAAAACAATAACTTGTCACGCTCCCTATGGCCTACTATATTTCTTTTCCGCTTTATTAAGTAGGAGGTAGACAGGGCTTCTCTTGCCGCCGTAGCTCAGTGCAGACGGGGGTGGTAGAGAGTGAGCTCCACAGGATCTCTTTTGAAGTCTACCCTGTATATCTATAATTGATCACACCTCCTAAAAGGTAGAGAGTACAACTCTAATTTTAACATAAAAAAAAAATATTAGAGAGAATCCGCTTCAATAATAATAAAAAAAAACTATTTCAATGACTAAATACCATTGATATTGTAAGAGAGGTCGTACACAAAAAAAAAATCAGGATAAATTGTTAACAATAGTCCAAAACACAAAACAAAAAGTCGAAGTCAAGCAACTTGCAAAACCATTAAATTATTGACACTAATGCCTTTCTACAAAATCTCAAGTTGAATGCGACTAGTTAGGTTTTGGATACACCGTTAAAGAAAAATAACAAATTGTTGTAGTACAATAAAATTGAAATATCTGTGCAAAAGTACACTTAAAAGTAAAGTAAAAGATGGTCAATACTCACTGGTGTTATGTCCTTATGTCCAGAATATGTGCACAAGACCCTGTAATAGAATGGTTTAACCCGACACATATAATTCACGTCTTAACAGTAAAATTGTACCTTTAAATTCTAATGTTTAAAATCAAATAAACTTTAAAATGACTTATAGCAAATCTTATGTTCATGTGAACCTTTGTTCACAAACATGGATATAAACAACTACTTATGTAGCACGATGTTCAATAGAACCATCGTTTTTGAAATTAGTTAAATGAATTTAGGGACATAACCTGTCCTTCAGTTGCCAGTTGAAATATGACGGTTAATACAATATTAAATAGTTTAAAAAAAACCTGGCTAACTGGTTAATAATTAATTAAAGTTAATCGGTTATTCAACAAACTACACATGAGAACTAATACAAATCCAAGAAACGGACGGTTCTTCCAACCAGACCCAGTTGCCACAGCTCCTGATTATCCTGATCGATAGTTGTTAGATCTCGACTTCTTTCTAACCATTATATAATAATAATTCCCAAATTCCAATCCACTCCTTATCACTTTTGCAAGCTCTCTCAAGCATACAGCATGAAATCAGATTTTATATCTAATCTGAAGATAAATTTAAATGCAAAGCCTATAACCACAAACTAGAATTAATTAATGTTTCTTTACCTTAAACTTTAACCTTACCTAAGTTGTAGTGCGGCTTCGAAGTGTCCGCGCGTGGTCCACGTGGGGTCACTAATCCGCATAAAGCGTTGGGTTGCACATTGCCACTAATGATTCCAAAAATCACTAATTTGATAAGAAACCAAATACCTCCACTTGCTCTAAATGAAGACGGACACCCACGCTTAATGAACCACAGTTCGCGAGAATGTGAAGCGCGATTCAATTTTTGACAGATTTTGCAACAACAACGTGAATGCTGTCACTCTTCCATCAGTACATAGTAATGCCAACCACGCCCGGTCCCGGCAACTTCACGCCGCCCAATCAACATGGCGTTTGACAACAACACTGACAGTGAAGTGACAGTGCTTGTGTATACTAGAAGGCATCACAACATCAACGGATTAAATATCAGATAAATGGTAAGTAACATTAATTAAGCAATAATAAAATTAACTCCCCCAATAACTAAGATCCAACTAAGATTTGAGCATATAATACCTCACATAACCTAAACTAATAATAACAACAAAAATTGGATGATAATCCCACTAATAATAATTATAATCAACCAATAACTATTCTATTTTTCCAGATTTACATTGGTACAAGGAAGTTAGCGGAATCCAAGATCGGCTCACTATCGATATCAGATGTCATCCAGCAAGTAACTACCAATATTGACAGGTAAGCAACTAATTAATTAACTTCACTTTATTCCCTGCATATCTGTTAATTATATCATTAAGTTATTTACGAATTAATAAGTTTCATTAAGTTGAAAACTATTAATGACCTTAATCGTTTCAGGTCCAAGATGTACATTTGGTTGCCGACCTCAAGATGAAAAATAGACCATATTCTAGAAACAAAATCAGCAACAACCGTTAGGTAGTTTAAATACTTATATTTAAAACACTTGGCAACAAAAACGGATTAAACATTTTTACATTATATATCTTTAATTGGCACTATATTTTAAACTGCGTACAATGCATATCTATTCCTAATAGTGAGAGTGTGTTTTTAGACTTATGCTTTAGCAACAATCGTAATATTTCTGTGATAGAAGTTGTAGATATTTTGTTAAATTTAAGCCAATACCATACCTGTAATATTTTTAATTGTAATTATGTTTTTAATGATTTTAAACTCGCTGACTACAGCGCAGTCAATAATTATTTGTTAAATGGTGATTGGACTGCATTCTTTTATAACTGTAATATTGATATGTGTATTATGTATTTTACTCTGTAATTTATTATGTTATTGATTGTTTTGTTCCTAAAAAACTGTGACGTGAAAACAATTTTTCGATTTGGTTTAGCAAAGAATTGATTTCACTTAAAAAACTTAAGAAAGCTATAAACGTTATAAATCTTTACAACTATTGTCGGATTATAATGAATTCTAATCTATTCGTACTATGTACGTGTAAATATCTTATTGAATATCAATATAAGTAATATATATATTACAAACTGAAAGTAAAATTCAAACTAATAAAAACATTTTGGAGATTTGTTAGTGAGATCAAAAAAATTAATGGTTTTCCGGCCACAATATAAAGATTATACCTGTAATAATGGGAACGACTTTGTTAATAGTTTTGCAGATTTGTTTTCTTCAGTCTATAACAACAAAATCTATCCAAATCCAGTGTTTGAGTTTTAAGATAACGTAATTTATTCTAAATTTTCAATTCATTTGTTTGATATTTTTAAGGAAATTGAGAACCATAAGTATAATTTAAATTGGACTCGACGGCATTCCATCTATGCTGTTAAAAAGTGCATTTATTCTATTGCACTTACTTTTCAATGATTTTTTGAATAAAAGTAATTTTCTTCAAATATAGAAACAAAGCTATATTATGCTTTTATTTAAATCTGGACCCAAAGAGGATATCACTAACTATAGAGTTATATGCATTCAATCTACCATCCCTAAATTGTTTGATAAAATTGTAACTGGTTAGTTGCAAAAGCATCTCAGTGAAAGAGCAGCACGGATTTTGTGAAGGACGTTCCACACTTACTAATTTACTTTGTTATGAAAATGATATTTTAATGGCATTTGAATCTACAAGTTGATTCTATCAAAGGCGTTTGATCGTGTGAGCCACAATATTTTGATTGCTAAGCTCAGAGCTCTGAGTTTTCATCATGATGTGATTTCCTGATTATTTAGTTTTTTGAAAAATCGCACGCAGTGGTAAAAATTAATAATTTTTTGTCACATCCCATTTGTGTTTCATCAAGTGTTCCTCAAGAATCTCATTGTGGACCAATTTTATTTTTGCTTTTCATGAATGATCTCCCACAGTATATTAATTCATCGTCATTTCTTTTATTTGCTGATGATTTAAAAATGTACAGAAGAATATCATCTCTTAATGACTGCCATCTTTTACAACTGGACTTAGACTAATCGGTGTTTTATTAATTTTAAGTTAATCTATGTCAATGCTAATAAATGTTTTTCAAAGTTTTCATATAAATTTGAGTAAAATTTCTTATAATTATGTAATTGAACAAAGTCACACACATAAAAGATTTAAGCATAATTTTTATCATAAACTTACATTTGTTGAGCATATTAACATCATGTGCAATCGTGCCATAAAAATATTTATATTGTGCGTTGGAGCGTTCGCATTTAGAGTTCGCTCCGTCAGTTTGGAGCCCTGCTTATGATATTCATAACCTTAGTATTAAACGAATAATAATAAATCGGGCATACTATCTGTAAATTATAATTACAGTTACATTGCTTCACTCTATAATCTACAGTCATTAAAGCTTTGCCGCAAAAGGGCCTATTTGTCAGAGATTGATTGTCCGGAGGTACTCTTCCATTCCATATAGCACCTAATAATATAATAATTCCGTGAGCCTACAAAGAATATATCTGTTTTTCTTTGGAAAAGTTGCATCAAGAAAGATTAAAATGCAGAAAAATAAAATTGTGGTTTGCTAACAAGATTCCTAATTTATAAAACTTTTATTTTAAATAAGTTTGATATTATGAATATTTATTTTGTGTGATGGAACCCATTCTAAGTGTGAGCGCACTAAATCACAATTAAGTATTTTAAGTGTGTTGGGAGATGGATCAGATGACATACTAGAAAATTCCAACATTGTGTATTGCCAAGACAATTTTATGTCAAACATGTTCAATGAACATGTCCTAAACTCAATTGTAACCGTGTGAAGTCAAGTAACGTCAAAAAGGCGTAACCGTGGCATTGAAGTACTAATAGTACAACCACCATCCACCTGAAGCACACCCATCAGATTTTCAGTATTTTTACTGTTGGCCCTACTGGCAGTTGGCTATGATAGTTTTGTGGCGCCAATTGTTTGACAAAACACATTTGTATAGTGTTTTGATTTGCTTAACCAACAAGTCTGAACTATAAAACATATTAATAATATTTTAAATTTATAATCTATTTAACAGTACTTGTTAGTACACTTTTTTAATTAAGATTACAAAAAAACATTTAACTGCCAAAGAGCTTCTTACAATAATAATCGCGCCTGATTTTTATAAAAAGGATATCAACTGTAGTGGATCTAAAGTCAAAAATAATGTTGAAAATTAACCATTTGAAGATTTGGACAGCAAATACAAACCAACAAATAATGATAGCAATTCAAGTAACCAAACTGGTTGTAGTAAAAAAAAAGATCTGATAAAACTGATAGAAAACATCTGTATGTAAAATCCAACCAGAAAATATCTTTAAAATTGCGGCTAAACATTCAAGCGATCTCTCCGATCTGATATTACACATTATTAAGAAAAAAACTGTGAAAGGAACCTTAAAAAAAATAACTTGCCAAATATAAATAATATTGTGGATAAATGCTTAATACAAATAGTTTCATATTTGCTACAATCATCTGTTAACTTTTAAGACGGAAGAATTTATTGGGTAAACATTTACATCACATACAGGTTATAAGTTTAACATATATTTGTTTTTTGAAAAAAGACTAGGTTCTTAAAATTTATATTTTATTATAAAAATTTTAACAGTGGTAAAAACATTGAATCATTTTTTATTGTAATTATTAAATTATTTTTGAAGTGGTGAATTGATTTTGATAATGTAAACATTTATTTATTCCGCAAACCCATATATTATACCTGTACAAAATCTGTGCATCTAAAAAAAAAAGAATGACAACAAATTATTGCAAAGTATGCAAATTGCCAATCTGCGCAAAACATCGCGCGCATGGGAAGAAGCGTGAAGAATAATCTGTAATATTTTAATGTATTTATAAGTTTTATCTCTGTTACATTATTTTGAGGAATTATTTGGTCATACCGTACCTGTCTCAAAAGTAACAGGGCCGTAGCGCCGTAGGTTTGGGTGTGGTTCACATCAGTATGAGGTAGCATTAAACACAAATATTTAATTTCTGAATGTTGACATAAACTATATATAGGTTCAAAAACTCACCAAAAAAAGTTAGGCTATAATTGTTTTATTTACATTTTTATTCATTTAAGTCTTTAACGTTCCTGTTCCAATTTTATTTTTCCCGTCTGGGTTGTTGTTAAGTTGATCCAGATGGTAAATGTATTAAAAAACATAAAAATATTACTTTATCTAAATATCCAATATTATTCTTATCAAAATTCTTGAACTAGAGATCCAATAAGTTTGCACATTAAACCAGAGATACTGGTTGACAATTTAAAGTAGGGTAGATACATATTATTATGTATGTACTACACAATATTACACAATAGCATCGGTTATGAGTTAACCGACAATTTACTTTACTGTAGGTACATATTAAATATATATATATATATTGTTATATAATGTTAACTTTTATTAAATACTAAGTTTCTCGTTTGTCACTTGATCCATTTTGTATAATTGGAAGAGCTGAGGCACAGAATCGTCGTAGCAAGTAGCCATACACACTAGCCGCCTAACCTTTCAAGTACTGCATTGTCATGGACTTGTGGTCATACAGACACATCATAAAGTTTTCCAATAAAACTTTGGATCATTGGATTTAATAACATATATAATTTTAAATTATACTAAACAGCCTACAAATTAAATTAAAAAAACTAATTTCAATTCACGCATGCTTCTTACGCATCAACCATGAGCGTCTCAAAGTACATAGTTTTATCAATATTTTTTAAATATGCAGTAAACACAGCCAATACCTAAGTTATGCAGTCAACATGTGCAAAATAATAATACACTTAAGGGCGAGTATGTTTTAACTCTTAATAATCCGCAACACACTTATTATATTATATCTAAATAATAAATTCAACAAAATCACTACGCCTATGTGCGATGCTATAGGAAACTGTAACGCGGCTGAGTCATCGTCCATCTGACATACTTAATTTTAATAAATTGTAAACATAACCCTATTTTATGTTATGATTTACATGTAAATAGTGAGTGAGTATCAGTGATTTTATCAAATTTAGTGGATTACATCGTTACAAATTAAAAGGTAAGCAATATATAAATTTATTTATTTTAGCATGCTGGCCGAAAAGGATCCTTTGTTTTTATCATCCATCAAAGTTGATCAGGCTAAGACTTCGACAGGGAAGTTATTTTATTTAACTGTAATTCCTATTAATCCTTTTGTTTATTTTGTTTTAGTCATTGAACGTCAGAACGCCAGAGCTAGAACGTTACAACATAACTATGGCACCGCGTAAAAAAATTTCTTGTAAATACCCTGAATGTAACAATTCTTACTTGAAATTGCCAACAAACAACTTTTACAGTTCCATCAAATGTTCAATTTAAAAAAATTTTGATGGAGGTTTGCAAAATTGGCCCAAATGTCAAATGTGATTTTTTTCGCATAGGCGAGAATCATTTTTCTTTAAAACAGTTTAAAAATAAACATATTTTTTTTTTAAATAAGCAAGTTTCAAAAAAAAATTTGATAGCTTGTCAACTAAAGTCTTTAGCCTTTAGTCCCTAAAGATCATTCTCATAATAAAGATGACAACCATAATATTTTAGGTTTTATTCTTATCAATACATTTAATAAATTGCCTTTAGCTATAGAGACTTGCAACTTGCAAAAAGAAAACTAAAAAGAAAAGCATTTCAACATCTTTGTGATCATGATTATGTTAAATGTAATATTAAACAGTATGTGACCAGAGTCCTACTAACAAATCTGCTCTTTTGCAATTTTGTGGAATAGATAAAGAAAACCCTGCTTTAAATCAGTTTTCCGTTAATAATAAAGTTATATGTGTCATATATGATGTTCCTCATTTAGTCTAAAACACCAGAAATGCATTACTAAAAAGTAAAATAGAATATGCTCTACTAAAATTTGCTATATTTCAATATATAGAAGAATTATTTTTGTTTGATACCAAAAAAAAAATCAAAATAGTTCCGAAATTAAAAAGAGAAAGATTAAAATTTTTCAAATAGTTATATTAAAATGAAAGTTAAAGTTGCAGTTGCACAACTAAGTCAAACGGTGGCTTGTGGAATAGAAACTCCGTTTTTAACAATAAGTTTACCCTCCGAGTCGATTCACACTTCTGAATTTATTAAAAGTATAGATACTCTTTTTGATTCTTTAAATGGCACGGACACAATAGCACCATCACATAAACCATTTAAATGTGCAGTTTCAAACTGAACCAAACATTTAGATTTTGGGAAACTAAATTAAAGAAATTAATAAATTTAAAAACTAATAAAAATGTTACTGTTTATTATTCATTCAAAGTGGGCTGGAAAATTACAATTAAATCTGTTATTTATATTTTCGGACAATAAGTTTGTTGCCAGATTTTAAATACTTAAATTGTAGAAATTTAAATCAGGATTCCAATGAAAATTTGCTTTGTACGATTCGCCAACCTGGAATTTTTAATACAAAACTAAGTTTCCATTAGTTTGTAGCTACTTAGAAAACAGTAATTGTAAATAAACTAAGTGCACCTTCAACTAATGAGAATTGTAAATCAGGCAGTTCAGTTTAATTGGATGATTTGACAACATTTTTGACAAAAAATTATGGTGCAGAGGTTTCTTTAGATTTAGATAATCCTTTAGATAGCTCAGTTATAAATTTATGAACCTCAACAAGTTATTGAAACAGTAAACAGCCAAGATTTGACATATGTTAGTTGCTACATTGTCAATCGAATTAAGATTGAAAATGATTGCGAGCAATGTCAAACTAAAATATATTTAAAAGAAGTAACCGATAGACATACATTTACTCAATTTAAAGATACCACGACTAAACAAAGCCTTATTTATAAAACAGATGATATACTTAACCTTTTAAATAAATATTTAGAAACAAATTCCACAAACATAAATTAAAAACTAAAAACAGTATTTAAAACTGTTTTAAAGATATCATTATATATCTTTATTATAAACAAAGTGACAGAATCATTAAAAAAAACCTAAGCAAAATCATGTAAAGCAACACGAGCTAATCCGATAAGCTCACTTTATTTTTCAGTTTCAAGGGCTGATATTTAAGGGCTTATACTTGTGTTGCTTGCTACCTCACAGCTGCCTTTTAATAAGGACCTGTAAATTAATTACTTAAAATATACTACCGAAACCCGTTAATTGAGAGTAAGTAGGCTCTGCCGGAGCTGCGGTTCAAACCTGCGACAATATGCGCCGAGATTCAAGTTAGGCGCTTCACCCAACTGAGCCACTCTCCGGACATTGATCTGCGAGTCACAAATACAGAACACTTGAAAAGAATGAAACAACACCACCTCTTTTCAAACTACATATTTGCTAAGCAGACCTATGCAAAAGTTTAAAAAGCAATTATATATAATATAATTTTTTAATATTTAATGAATTTAATGCATAAATTAGGGATCCTAAAAGCTTCAAGTCATAGCAACAACGGTTGAAGAGATGCCCTCATGGATAGTTATTGATCTATCATAACAAACTTTTTTTTTCTCTGTTGTTAAGATCTCCGAGACATTATTTTATTTATTTATTCATTATTGTATTAATATTTTTATGTGGAGAGAATACAAAATTAAATATAAATTGTAAATATGTATATATAATTATAAAAATGTATGCACCACTACATAAATGATATTAAAGCGCTATTAAACTACCATCATAACTAAATAAGTCCAAAATATTTAATCTGTTTTTCTGTTTCTGTGACATTATTTTATTAAATACATATTATAATATTTTTTTTATGGTTAATGACAATTTTATAGCAAAATGTCGACATCATTATATATTAAAAATTAGTTTGACATTACAATAAAGTATTTAAGGAAATCCACAAAAACTCTGACAAAAACCAAGTCTGAATCAACAAGAGCTATTAAGTGCAAAATTTTATAACTATAATAGTATTTTTAAGTATGGATGTAAAACCGCATAAATGATGGACTCCTAAAAGCTGCTGAATTAATCCACTCACAGAGCACCAGTTACACACAGATAAAGGAGTCTAAAAAGACACATACATTAAAGCATTTTGGAACAAAATAAAACAACCCTGTTTATTTATTCCAAGCATTCTAAAATACAAACTTTCTAAATGAAGTAGTTTAAAAGCAATAAAGTTTGAAAGAGTCCAAAAAGTCACATTTAATTAAGAATTTTAGAACACTTAAAAAAGTAATTATATATAATATAATTTTATAATATATAATCAATTTAATGCATAAATTAGGGATCCTTAAAACTTAAAGTCATAGCAACAACGGCTGAACAAATCCCCTCATGAAGAGTTATTGATCTATCATAACAAACATTTTATTTTTCTCTGTGTTGTTAAGTTCTCCGAGACATTATTTTATTTATTTATTCATTATTAGATTATAGTGCAAATAATTTTAAGCATGGATGTAAAACCGCATAAATCATGGACTCCTAAAAACTTCTAGTCTAATACAACAGCTGCACCAGTTACACACAAATAAAGGAGTCCAAAAAGCCACATATATTAAAGCATTTTGAAACACTTGGAGAAAATAGAACAACACTGTTTAATCTTTCCAAGCATTCGAAAATATAAACTTGCTAAACGGAGTAGTTTACAAGCAATACAGTTTGAAAGAGTTCAAAAAATCACATTTAATTAAGCATTTCGGAACACTTAAAAATGTAAAACAAGAGTGGTTTTATTCCATGCAAATAGAGGTCTTCAGAGTTAGTATGTTTACATTTATATAATAAGATCTTCAAAATTACACAATCTTTAAGTTCTCAAAGACTACCGCATAAATGATGTACTCCTAAAAGATCAATTCTAAAGTAATAACGGCTTAACTGATCTCAAACAAAGCTATCTATCATCACAAACAATTTTTTTTCTCTTATTTCATTTAATTATAAACTTCATAATTATAATAATATATTTATAAATGCAACAAATAAACAAACACATCAGCTTTTAATTATATACATGATAGTTTCTAACAGCTTCAAGTCTTAAGCAACAACGACTGAACTGATCTCCTCATGGAGAGTTATTGATCTATCATCACAAACAATTTTTTTCTCTGTTCTCTGAGACATTATTTTATTTTATTGTGAATTTTATAATTATATTAATGCATGCACACCAGCTTTTAATTATATGCAAATGTCCATGTCTAATGCAACATCAGCTGAACTGATCTGCTCAAAGAGCGCTATTAACCCAAAATAATTTCTAGTTAAATTTTCTGAGACATTATTTTATTCATTTAAAAATTTTATAATTATATAATTTTTTTTTATGATTAAAGACAACTTTATAGCAGAGCGCTAACATCATTAGAAGTCCAAATTTACTGTAACACTACAATAAAGTTATCAAGGACACCCAGAAAACACAAATCTGAAGCAACAATGGATAAATTGTCAAGCTCACAGTGCACTAATAATCTGCCAGTCATAAATAAAAAAGTCCAAAAAACCATATTTACGCATTTGAAAAGATAAAACAAGAGTTTTTGTTGACTAATGGCAACCAGCAACGACGACTGAATTGGAGTTGTAGACAAAGTGCCAACTACTACGACTCCATTAGGTGTCCACACATCTTTAATGAAAAAGCTGAAGCAATAACGGCCAACTTGTCTAGAAGCACCACTTTTAAACATTATTTATATTTCAAAAATTCATTATTAATTTTTTTTTCATTGCTAGCGACAATTTTATAGATCGCCGACATAATTTTATATTCAAAGTTAGTTTGACCCTACAATAAAGTACTCAAAAGAGCCCGATTAAGTTTAAAGGAACAACGCTTAAACTGACTGGCTCTTAATACTATTGATCTGCCAGTCACAAATGATAGAATCCAAAAAGCCACATCAAAGCAACTCGAAACTTTAGGAAAGAGTAAAACAACCCTGCTTAATCTTTCCAAGTAAAGTGACATCATAAAATAACCAAAGTTAGAGTGATACTACAATAAAATACTCAAGTAGACCCTCAAAAACTCCCACAAAAACAAAGTCTGAAGCAACAATTGCTAAATTGTTAGGCTCACAAAGCACTATTAGTTTGCCAGTCATAAATGAAAGTCCAAAAAACCATATTGCACATTTAAAAAGGTAAAACGTTGAAGCAATAACAGCTGACTTAAATAGTGAAATATTTTTTTTCAGATTAGTTAATCTTTAATTCCTAAACAACAATTGCCGACTAAATCTTTCCAAGCGTTCAAAAATACAAATTTGATGTTAAAAAAATATATTAGTTTTTAGTAATAACATTTGTTAATTTCATAACTACTTAATTTTTCTTTTCATGGCCAGTGACAACTTTATTGCAGAGCATAAGATCCCCAAAGTTAGTGTAACACTACAATAAAGTTCTCAAGATAATATTTTATTTTATTGTAAATAAAAGTTATAATTAAATTAATATATATATATAAATGCAAGCATACCAGCTTTTAGTTATATGCAATACACCATCCATAAATGATGGACTCCTAAGCTTTAAGTCTGAACCAACAGCGGCTGATCTGATCTGCTCATGAACGCTATTAATCTACCATCTCAAACAATGTTTCTTCTCTGTTAAGTTCTCTGAGATATTACAAAAGACTACCGCATAAATGATAGACTCCTAAAAGCTTTAAGTCTAAAGTAACAACGGCTCAACTGATCTCCTCACAGAGAGCTAATAATCTGTCACAAACATTTTTTTTCCTGTTATTTTATTTAATTGTAAAAAATACATTTATGAATACAAGCACACCAGTTTTTAATTATATACATAATAGATCCTAACAGCCTAAAGTTTTTAGCAACAACTACTGAACGGATCCCGTCATGTAGCGTTATCATCACAAACAAAAAAAAAAACAAAAATACACTGTTGTTAAGTTCTCTGAGATATTATTTTCTTTCATTGTAAATTTATAATTATATTATGAATGCATGCACACCAGCTTTTGTGCCAACTACTACGACTCCATTAGGTGTCTAACCATCTTTAATGAAAAGGCTGGAGCAATAACTGCCAACTTTAAAAGTGAAATAAAATCTTTAAAATTACATAATCTTAAAGTCCTAAGCAACAATTGCTGACTTAAACAGTAAAAATATTTAGAAAATGCAGCCAGTAACAACCAATTAGAAGCAACACAAAAAAGAAAAGACTGAAGCAATAACAGCTAAACTAATCCACTCACAGAGCGCCAATAACAAATATAGAAGTTGTTTTTTGTTAAGATCTTTCAATATATTATTTTATTTATTTATAATTGTAAATTTCATAACTAAATAAATATTTTATTGAATGCATACACAAGAGCTTTTAATTCTGTATACGCAAATATCAAACACAAACTTTCAAATCTGAAGCAACAGCGGCTAAGCAGATCTGCTCATAGAGCGCTATTAATCTACCATATCAACCGCATAAATTATGAACTCCTAAAAATAATTCTTATTCATGACTAGTGACAACTTTATAACAAAGAACCGACACATCATTAGATGTCCAAAAGTGTGACACTACACTACTAAAAAAAAAAACACAAAAACTCCGACAAAAACCAAGTCTGAAACAACAAGGGCTAATCCGACAAGCTCACATTGATCTGTGATTCACAAAC
The DNA here is from genome assembly GCA_963932245.1 of Tachinus rufipes. NCBI lineage: Eukaryota > Metazoa > Arthropoda > Insecta > Coleoptera > Staphylinidae > Tachinus > Tachinus rufipes. The sequence continues at coordinate 19,397,743 of OZ010750.1, forward strand.
TCAGAACACTTGGAAAGAGTAAAACAAAATTAACTAATTTTTTCAAGCTTTTTAAATTACAAATTTGCTAAACAGACCTATTCAAAAGTAGAACAGCATTAAAAAAGCCTGTAACCAAAAAAACTTTGAAATCGTTCTCTTGTAGTAAAATCTAACACTATAATTACAATAGACTCAAAATTAGGTTTTAATTATTTTTTTTAGAAATTTGTTTAATATCTAAAAAGATGCAAACGATTAGTTTGTTATATGATTTGAATCCAAGTTCACATGTAGTTTAATATAAATCACTAATTCGATCAGTTTTAGAATACAATTGTACAGCAGTTTGTCAGGTGGGCACCATAAATAAAATTGAGCAAATTCAATCAACATTTTTAAAAACTTTACAAGCCGAGCAGTGTTAACACAAATATGCATCGGGACCATGCTGCTGAATTATACAATGTTAGTTTTTTAAAGACCTTAGAGCAATTTGCGTCTTAAATTTCATTTATAAATTAATACAAGCGAAATATATTGTCCCTTTTTATTGAAAAAAAACAGTTCAAATTTTAATCAACAACATTACACACGACAATCAAGTGTTTTTATGTGCAAATTACATAAGAAGAATTACTCTTACTATTCAATATCTAAATATATGAGACTTTGTAATGATAATAATCAAAATCATAACAAATTTAATGTATTTTCATCTTCATTTAGTAAGCCAAATGTGATAGTAAATTAAATTAAAAGTCTATAACTCATCATTGCAGTTCTTGCAGATCTCAAACATAAGAAATACTTTTTCAAAGATAAAGTGGTTTCTACCAGCGTTATGCTGCAGAATAATTACTTCAAAAATAAATATTTAAAAAAATGCTATATTAGATATTATGATGAATAAAAAAATAAATTTTCCAAAGAATTTAAAATAAAAATTAATTTAACCTTTATTAACTAATAAATGAAAAAAAACAAAATATTTTATCGAAGATAAATTCTATAGAAGTGATGCAAATTTATCGATAAATAATATTGTTAACTTAACATTTCAAGTAAACGTTAGTATCGTAATATGTGAAGATTGGAAAAGAAATTTGAATTAATCTACTGATTTAAAGGGTAATTTAAGTTTATTATTAGTAATTAACTGAAAAGCAAAATCATCCAATGATCTGAAAAATGAAAAAAGTGAGATGACTTCTAAATGTTGCAGTTGATTAATTTAAAAAATGAAAAACAATAAATAGTTTACAGGTTGTGAATTTTTCGATAATGTTTGACATCAATGATATATTAGTCATCGATGCTCTGAATGTCTGTATTTAAAAAAAAATTATATCTTTTAATTTTTATGTTGAAAATTACATGCATGACAATACACTATTAAAGCTCAAGAAAACATAAAGTACGGTGATCAGTAAAGATGTTAATAAAGGTTTTCAGCTTCTTTTATCACGTCTTACTAATATTGTCTTTTTTAATATAATTTAATTTTGTAGCATTTTTCTATGACAACTTAATATTCAATAAATTTCTTTAATACTAAGTCTCAATTGCTTTTATATGCTTTTAATCTCTATTTAAAATGATCTTAGTTTCACATCCGCATTGAGACTTGAAACAAAGCAAAGAACAATTTAGTTTTTGATTTATGTGATTACTCAAAATTAATTCTTTACAAAAACTTAAGTATAATTTGTCGTAAAATAATACCACAAAAATGATCTAGCAATATTATTAAAATATTTCAGTTAGCATTAAAAAAAAAACAATCAAAACCACAAGCAGTCTTTTAGAACAGTGGTTAAATTACATCATTTACAACATGTGCCAAAACTAGATTCAAAAGAGCCAGAATGATTTGATTTTAATACACTATATAATAATTTATCAACTTTTATATGAAAAAAATAAATAAAAAATAGCTGATAAATAACATGGAACCAGAAATAAAAGTTAATCAATAGTTGCAGCTGTTCTTGCAAAATATTTCAAATTGCATACTGCTTGAGATTTGTTTACAATTACAAACATCATTCGACTAAACGTAAACGGATCTTGCTGGATCTAGATGAAGTAATTAAGGCAAATTTGTCTTATATAAAAAATACAGTCAAATAGTTTTCAACAAGCACAGTAAATTAGTATCACTGGACTCTTTTTTTGATCATCATGGTATCATACGGGCAAAAAAACAATTGCGACAATCAGCCATGTCATATAGTCAGTTTCATATATCTACCCAAAAAACATCCATTTACGCAACTATTAATAGATACTCACAACAAACAATTACATTGTGGCACCCAAGGTACTCAACAATAAAATTAGGGTCCTCAAAAGACCTACTTAAGAATCGATGCTATTGCGCATGACCTTACCAGAGTAAGAAAAATAAATAAGGACTTAAGTTGAAAGAAAAAAGGGAGTAATTTAAGACAGAGGGTCAATAATCAAAATATCACACAAAAATCATCACAGTAATTACCTAATAACAATTAACTAAACTAAAGTTGAAACATGGATTTTTTTGAAATTAAAATTAACTCGAATTATAAGCAACATTGGCAACACTGTAATTGCCGGTAACCGTTCCTGTATAGTGAAGTGTGTGACAGTTGTTGTAAAGTAAAAAATTATTGGAATTAATTAAATACATATTAAATGGGTAAGTCAGATAATAATTTACTCTTAAAACCAGTATATATGTAAGTCACGAGCCAATCCTACGAAATAGGTAGTAATAAATTCATTAATATTTTCAAAGTTATAGGTTAGCCAACTGTCAGATGACACTGGATTCGAAAAATTTAATAAATAATAAAAAGAATAGCAAGATAAGAAAGGTAATATTGAAAAAAACAAAAATTATAGCCGCATTTCTTACACGACAAGGAACATCAAAATCCGTAAGTAAAAATCAAATCAAATACAGTTGTTTTAATGTTCAATAGTTTAATAATTTCTTTATATATGTATAAAAGTTAAACTCCCCTTAAAACCGAAAAGGTAGGTCTTTTAAGAGTCTAAAGGACTTTTAAATGCTTGTAACTCTGTTATGATAGATGTTAGAAAATTTGTTTATTAGACATTTAGCAAATGATTGTTGGTCTGGACTACGATTTGCTTAGAACAGTGCAGATGTTAAATTATTTAAATAGATTTTTTTTATAATAGTATAGAGTATAGTCTAAACAGATTTAAATTACTTTGCAATACATTTATTGTTTATAGAAGTGTTTATGAGAAACTTGATTGGGTCTTGCAGTCAAATTTGTAATAAAACAACAAAAAATCTTTAGTATATCTTATATAATAATAATAATAATATGTAGATAATAAGTTTTGGATTTTGTAAATAACACACGGAACTATGTAAATTATAAGAATACATTTGCAATATACATTAAAACACCTAGTTCCTGCGCCGGTAGTAGTATGCTAAAAGCTTATAACCGTTGTGTATAAATAATTGAATAATCAAATATACTAACAAGTTTCACATCAAAATCTTTCATAAATTATGTAAATATTGTAGTAGTTGGTAATTTAATTTATTAAATCAGTCAAATATTTATGTAGCAGCGCGACGTGTCAAATTTTAGTGCTGTCGATTTTTTAAACAAGCAATGACGCTGATAAATTCAAGTCAAATCAAAAACGACTGCAAGATTGGTGATGGTTGCGATATGGTACCTAAATACAAATATGAAGACTGTAACAATAAAATCAATGAGCGACTTTATATCGACAGAATATGCAGTGCCTGTGAGTGATTTCGAAAAGTACATTCCAAATTGTCTTTCAAAAGGAGTTGCTTTTGGCGCAATAAAAAAGTGTGCTTGGGGACGCATTTATGTCCCATGTTTCAAAACCAATGTTAGCTACAAAAAGTTAGGGGTAAAATACAAAAATTGTCTCCAAAAATACGGGGAGCCGTCGTTTAGCAAAATTTTAAATATAATTATAGTATTTGTGATGTACAAATAAATTATGTTTAATACATATCAAAAAATGTCTGCAATTTGTATGTATGTATTATTACTCCATCTTCTATAAATATAAATATAAGCTATTATTTACATATAAACCAATTAGATTAAGTTGATAGCTAATATTCACAAAAATATTAAGGCAGAAAACTAAAAATTATCAAATTAATATAAAATAGTTGCATATTAATACAAACATTTTTCATTTATATTAGTGATTTAGCAAAAAAAAAAAAAATCGCATATGTAACATTGAGGAAAATAAGTAATAGTAAATATAAGACACTTTTTAAATAATAAAATACGTCCAGGTTATTTATTACACAACAAAGAACACAGAAGAGGATTAATTAGCAGTTTTTCATTTAACATCACATCTGTAAATTTTGCCGCAAATTCAGGAATTCCAACCTAAATGATTGGGATCTTTAACGTTCACGCAACATCAAGGCAGTACACGGGACCTACTAAAATTTCTTTCTATAATTTCGAAACAAAACGTACCATAACGTTGTTTTATTAAATAAGTCTGATAGTAGTCGATAGCTAAAGACAGTAATTTAAAAATATGAAAAATAATTATTTGAAGCTAGATGTACATATATCTAAATGTTTGTTTTGTATAAATAGTTTAAAATTTGGAAGATTTATTCCAATTATAACCATTGAAAATCACCGCAAATCAACATCAAATTTATTCAAAAAATTAATTATAATTAATTAATTAAAAAATTTAAGTATTTTGATTTGTTTATAAATATTTGCAAATATTATAACCCCAGCAACTATGGCACTGTCGCTATACATATTTAAAAAAAAAATTCTATTTAAATTGACCATAGTTGCTGTGTATAATTAATTGTATTAATTAAAGCAATGTAATTATTTCTAATCAATTAAATTTTAAAATGGATGTATTGTATTTATAAAACTTGATAACGTGAAGAATAATAAAATCGAAGAATGCAAAACAACAAAAAAACTGCCAAAATAAAATCGAACAAGATAAACAATGAAGATGAACAACCTCTGTATAGAAAAACCTTTGAAGAAAAAACAACCAAAATATTAAATACAACCAGAAATTGATAAATCACCAATTTATTTCACTTAAAACCAATAAAAACGATGTTGAATTTGCAGATAAAAATTGTGAATCTGTTGTAATTATAACAAAAATTCACACACACATTTTTAATTAAATTATTTATAAAGTTGGAATAAATACGACTATGCTTATTCCATCACTTCAATTTGTTTGTATTTTTAATTAAAATAATATTGTATTATTATACTAATTAATTACAACAAACTGTTATAAAATTCAAAATTTCTAGCCCCGTTTAAGGTATATCGCTGCGTAGAGAGTGGTAGACAGTGGCTGACTTGACTGCCCGACAAATATAACAAATATTTCTAACTAGGTTGGTGTTCCCGTTCCCCCGACCCCCGCACTGGCACTAGGCAAAGGCAAGTTCCCCAACGGTCATTTCAAACCCACTTAACCAGCGCTACACTAAAATACACTAAAAGTACGTGAACAAAACCGCGTGATCAGCACGTGAACAGATGCAAGCGTGCTTGCGATTGGTCTTTAACAATTATTTGTTCATGTCTAGAAAATGACAAATTTATAGCAAAGCGTTAACATCATTAGATAACCAAAGTTAGTGTAACACTACAATAAAGTACTCAAAAACTCCCACAAAAACAAAGTCTGAAGCAACAATAGCTAAACTGTCAAACAAATGAAAAAGTTCAAAAAGCCATATATATATAAATATATATATATATATATATATATATCTTGATAACTAGTCTAAATCACCTCCAAATTTTGTATGCGCTTAACGTTGTGGCCTCATATATAACGTTAGGACCTCCGATTTTGGAGGTCACAACGTTTTCAATAGTTTTCTCCACAGGCATAACATAGATGGTGTTAGAAGCCAATTTTCAATTTTTTATGATGAGGCCTCTTCGTCCACTTTTGTCACCAGATATATAGTTGTAGTTCCGGCTTTTGCTACTGGCGCTAGTTCTGTTCAATTTGGCGGTTCCACTACGAAGACACGCGTCGTACGTTATAACCTCCAATTTACGGCAACAGTGTGAACGTTAAATCAGTTATATCTTCTTAGTTCTCTGTGTTAAAATTATTGTAATACAATATAATACAACAACAATGACCACCAGAAGCAAAGCCATTCTCAAAATGGCATTAAAGGTTTATGATATAGGTAAGTTAATCTTTTATTTAATTGAGGTTAAAATAATGACCACACGTGAATGGCACAAAATATGATTTAATTCGTTTACGATTATGTCAATACATAATTAATCATTGTGTTCAGTTTTATTTGAACTATATAGTTGCCATAATCTTTAAAATTGTTTACAAAGAGGATGTAAAAAATATAAATTGTTTAATTTTAATTGATTATTTTCCCGGTTTCGACAGCGTTTAAAACTATTTATTTTATAGAATAAAATTAAATAACCAAATAAGTAATTTGATTTGAAATGTCATAGAATTAACTTGTTGAAAACACAGTAGTTTTATGATTCAGCAACTTTTATTAAGTTGATATTGAGATAATTTGTTGAGTTATTTGATGAATGAATATTGGGCAGTAACTTTATAAGGTTTATCCCACCAATATCACTATTTAATTATATGTTAAAATGTTTATTAGTTGACTGTGCTATATTTTGTTAGACAAATACATTTTATCTGTTGTTGTGTGAAACCGGGCATGTATAAATTTAATATTTATATAAAACATTTTTGTCAAAGACAAAACCAACAAAATAAATAAAGATGATGAAAATACTGAAATGGAGCTTCAGTCAGAATTTATTGATAACAATGATTCTATCTTTGATACTTGTTCTTACGAGTTTTTGAATACTAACAAAAAACAAATTCAAGAATACGATAAATTAGAGACCACTACGTTAAATAAAAATTACAACGGTGAGTGAAGATTATTTTGTAACAGACTTGTAATAGTTATGAAAAATGCAATATTGTTTGACGAGTGCAATATTTGTCACAACGAGCAAAGCGAGTTTTGCAAATTGCAAGAGTCAAACGATATAGCGTTTTCATAACTTATTACGTACAAAATTTGATTTTATTCTGTCAGAATTATTTTCTTTAATAATGATAAAAACATTTTAGACAAAGAGAAAACCATCAAAATGAGTAAAGATGATGATAATAGTGAAATGGAGCTTCAGTCAGAATTTATTGATAATAATGGTCAAAATTCTGTCTTCTCTGATACTTATTCTTACGAGTTTTCAAATACTAACAAAACACAAATTCAAGAATACGGTAAGTTAGAAACCACTACGTTAAATAAAAATTACAAAAGTCAGTGAAAATTATTTTGTAACAGACTTGTAATAGTTATGAAAAATGCAATATTGTTTGACGAGTGCAATATTTGTCACAACGAGCAAAGCGAGTTTTGCAAATTGCAAGAGTCAAACGATATAGCGTATTTATAACTTATTACGTACAAAATTTGATTTTATTCTGTCAGAATTATTTTCTTTAATAATTATAAAAACATTTTAGACAAAGAGAAAACCATCAAAATGAGTAAAGATGATGATAATAGTGAAATGGAGCTTCAGTCAGAATTTATTGATAATAATGGTCAAAATTCTGTCTTCTTTGATACTTATTCTTACGAGTTTTCGAATATTAATAAAACACAAATTCAAGAATACGGTAAGTTAGAAACCACTACGTTAAATAAAAATTACAAAGGTCAGTGAAAATTATTTTGTATCCAAAACAAGTTTTGCAAATTAAACAAATCATGAAACAATTGATTTGTATGTATTTGTAGTGTACTTGTAATTTGCAAAACTCGCTTCGCTTATTTTGGTAAATATTACACTCGTCAAGCAATATGGCACTTTTCGTAACTGATTACGTAACTATTACTTTAATAAAAATTTTAGAAACACACGATATACTGGAACTGTCGGCAAAAATTGATAATCCTAATAAAAAAACTGTAAATAAAAATTTAGCAAATCATTCAATTGACGACGATACTTGTTTTTATATTTTGGACACAGAATCTGAAAGTTGTGAGATCTCTAAAGAAAAACTGATAACAGTAAGTAAACATATTGTAAATAAAATAAGTTATATGTATGTTGTGTAAGAATGATACCATTTTAAACAATTACCAACAAATAAGTTAGTTGTAAATAATTTAATGTTTGTAAAATAAACAAACCAAATACATATGGTAAGCAATTTAAATATATTACTTATAGATTAGTATTTTTGTACCAATAAAAAAATTAATCATTTTCCATGGTTTTATAAAAAACAATTTTTGTTCTATATAAAAACAAACAAAAACCAAAGAGACTATGATCATGATATGGAGTCACACTCAGAAATTGATGATGAAGATCGAGATCCAAATTTTACCAATGATAATTTTTATGAAACTTCTTTGGATAGTTACGATTCAGAAGAAAGTAATGTATACGATTATAATATAAAGAAAATTAAAAACACTGACAATTTATACAAAACAAATAAAAATAATAAAATAGAGCCACTCAAAAGAACTAACGTTGAAGATCAAGAACTAAATTATAACATTGATTCTTATGTACATGAAGCTTTTATGAATAATAACAATTCTGAAGGAACTAATTTTGACAGTAATGAAAAAAAAAAGAAAATTAAAACCACCGACAAGACTAAAGAATATAAAAAAAGTTTTTATAAAAACTTCGAAGATACTACAGCTACTATCTTAGAAGACCGATTAGTGGAAAAACTAAAAGTAAGTACTATGAAGAGGCAATAATTTAATTTGGTTATTTTTCTTATAATAATTTATAATATTAAATAAATTCAAAATAAATGACATAAAATGTTGTATATTATATTTAACAAATGAATTTTTCAACATTACTTTTATAGAAACCCAAGCGTCCAATTAAAATTGTTAATTTTATTTTTCAATAATTGGTCTTTTGTTATTTTGTTCTTTTTTAATTTTAGGCAGAGCAATTGAATAGGAAGAAGTTTATCAGGTGTAAATTCTGCGATGAATATACTTTTTCTAAAAACTTTTTAAGACATTTACAAAGATTACATGGTTTGGAAAAAGAAGTTATTGATATCTTAGCATTTCCCAAAAATAGTAAAAAAAGAAAAGAAGCTGTAGCCTTACTTCGAAACGAAACCAATTTTGATCTTTTCATAAATGGACAAACACGCCCAAAGCGTAGAAAAACATCTAATGATTCAATCGCCAATTTAGAATATTATCCATGTTATTACTGCAAAGGGTTATATACTAAAAGTTACCTAAAAAGACATGTTAAAATTTGCATGTCCAGAAATGATGATCAGGCCAGCCAAAATTCTCTTGCGAAGTCACAAACCCTTTTAGCTTGCAAGATGGATCCAACTAATGTAATATCCAAATTAAATGTTAAGGAAACTGTAAGATAAGTATATATTTGTTTAATAAAAAATCTTATATTTTTATCGATTCAGGTTTTTGATATGATGAAAGCAGATGAAATTGCTTTTGTTGCAAAAAAACGATTTATTGATAGCTCATTTTGGCGAATCGTATTTAAAAAAAACATAGAAAAGAAAAAAGTGCATACACATGCAGTAATCGTATGCGAGAACTTTCTTGTTTGTTAATAACTTATAGAAATTTGACAAACAATAAACAAATGGTTTTTAAAAATCTATTGACTCCTAAAAATTTTGATGATATTGTGACTGCAACAAGAAATCTTTCAGGATATGATCCTATAAAAAAAACATTTAAATCACCGAGTTTAGCAATGCACATGGGTACTACACTAAAAATTGTTTCAGCTGAACTAATTCATTTAATTTTAAAAGAAGCTACAGGTTTTATTTTCAAAAATAAAAGTGAACGGTTGACAGAGGTAAAAGATTTTAAGAAAATTGTAGAATCAAGGTGGAGCATTGAAATGGCTTCCCTTGCCAATAAGGATTTACAAGAAAAAAAATGGAACAAACCATTACTATTACCATTAGTTTCTGATATAAAAATATTTAGAACAAAAACTTTTAAAATAGCTGAACAGTGTAAAAAATTATTTGATACAAATGTCGCAGATGAAAAAGACTATAAAACCTTGGTGAAATGTCTATTAGCTTTAGTTATTATTTTTAACAGGCGAAGAATTGGCGATGTCCAGTATTTAAAAATATCTGATTATAAAAATGATCAAAAAAGCAATAACAACGATTTTAAAAATGCTCTTTCTGCAACCGAAAAAGTGTTAGCCACAAAATATAAAAGAGTACTAAACAGTGGCAAGGGTTCTAGAGCTGTCGTAATGCTTATTCCACAAATTATTGAAAACTATATTGATGTATTATTAAAACATAGAAATAAGTTTATTTCTAATGACAATGAATATCTTTTTGCCGTTCCTGGTAGTAAAGTCAAATGGGGAAAAGGTGATATAGCAATACAAGATTTAACGAAAAAAATGAAATTAGAAAATTCATCTGCAATCACTAGTAACAAATTAAGGAAACATATTGCCACGGTGATGCAAATATTAAGCCTGTCCAAAGACGATATAAAGCAATTTTCCACATTTATGGGTCACAGTCAAAAAACTCACGAAGAATTTTATGAGTCAGTAAAAATATTTATATGTAATTATTAAAATACTGAACCATTTTTTTTCAGACTTCCTGTTGACTTATATCAAACAGCAAAAGTTTCAAAACTATTGTTGATGATAGAAAATGGCATACCTATTGATCATAAAGGAAAAACATTATCCGAAATCGAAGTAGATATAGAATTTCCAGAAGAAAATAATGACAACGGTAAGTTTAATTTTAACATTACTTAAGATACTAAATTTTTCTAACAGATTATAGTGTACCTGTAAATGTTTTGGAGGAAAATTATGAACAAGAGAAAATCAGCAAATATATTACGGATTTAGAGGCAATCTCCGTCAAAAAAAATCAAAAACCAGATAAAGGTGTGGTAAATAGACGACAAAGAAAAAGTACAAAAGAAGATTCAGATATAGAAGATGTAGAGACAAAGGTTGTCAAAATAAATAAAAAAACACGTAAGTTTTTAGTTTAACGTTTACAGGTTGTAAAACCTTTTTTTTATTTAAAACTTAAAAAATAAACTTGTTTTAGGCTGGACCGCACAACAGATAAAGCTTTTAATTAGTACATTTAAAACATATATTAAACAGAAAAAATATCCGACAACAACCCAAATTGGAGAATTTTGTCAAAAAAATAATATTTCAAGAGATCCTATAGTGGTAAAATCAAAAATTCAACATATTATTCGAACACATAAATTTTAAAAATAATCTATATTTTATTTCTTTGTTAATTTTTATAATTATGTATGTATTCAGTTAAGTAAATATTATTTTAAACATTGGATAAATTTGCTTTACTTTAAAGTTACCTTTTAATATAATAAAAAAAACTAATTAGTAGTAATAATGTAGACAATGTAAAGGTTGAAATAACTTACATAAAAATTAAAGATCAAACTTTTCAGTATAATAAAATCAAAATGCAAGTTAAGATATATGATATTTTTTATAAACTATACGCCGTTACCTCCGAAAATCTGGCAACACTGGCAGAGGTAACAAAGTAATGTTCATGTATATATTCTATATATATATGAGGTCTCTTCATATACTTTATGACATCTATATACACATATTTTATGTAACAAAATAATAAAAAAATTTTACCCCTCTTTTGAAAAACGTAGTATGTAAGCTCCCCTTAATAAAAGTACACAAACGGTGTTTTATATAGAGGCTTATAAAATGTGGAGGTCTGGTCGTCTTTGAACTTACCGGAGGTCACAAAGATACAATCATACCTATATATATATATATATATATATATATATATATATATTAATATTTTTATGTATAAATGATAGATTCCTAAAAGCTTATCGACCATGTGACTTTTTATTGCGTCAAAAGCTACTCCTTTTTATAGACAAATTTGAAGGTACTTTTTGAAATCACTCGCTCTTCATATTCCTACTTAGGTACCCGCAGCCATCACCAATCTTACAGTCTTTTTCGATCGTAAATTTATCAGCGTCATTGCTTGATTAAAAAATTGGCAGCACTAAAATTTAGCACGTCGCGCTGCTAAATAAATAATTGACTGATTTAAAAAAATAAATGACTAATCTTAAAAAATTTATTGTTAATGTTGATTAAGTTAATTATAATGTATGCATATGTACATTTTATATACTGAAATATAAGAACACAAAATAAATAATACAAGTATCGATACAACTCCGAAGTCATGTAGAAGAGGTTTTTGTTTAGTATCAAATTTTATCTATAATAACTACTCTTATTTTTAGGTGTTAAGCAGTAGACCTTCTTTAAAACGCTTGGTCCAAGACTTAAAAAAATGTGTTAATTTTACATGTAATTAAGAAAATATTTGTTGGTAATTATGCTAATTGGAAATTACAATTTCCATAGTAAGAGAGAATCATTACGGAAACACTTGATCATGTTAAAAACAAACTATTACTTACAACAACAGCTGAATTAATTTACTCACGAAGCATTATTAATCTATCAACACAAACAAATTTATTTTCTCTGTTAAGTTCTCTGAGAGATTATTTTATTTATTTGTAAATTTTATATCTAGTGACAAATTTATAACAAAGCGCCAAAGTTGATGTGACACGACAATAAAGTACTCAAGGAGAACCACAAAAAATTCCACATCCTGACTATATAAAGTAGCTGATTGATTTTATTGTTAGTCTTCATATTAATATTTAGGTACCCTATCGCAGCCATCACCAATTTTGCAGTACTTTTCGACTTAAAAAAATGTGGAAAGTAGATTTTATATGTAATTAATAAAAACTAAAAGACAAACTTTTATTTTGTTTTTGGTAGTGGTGTTGAGTGAGGTTCTCAAAAAAATATTTTATGTTGCAAGCTTGTAATAACTGTAAAAATTGTAGTTTTAAGTAGTTAAATTTAAAAAATAAAAAAGAATGTTTTGTTCTTTAGATATGATTAAGCAAAAAAAAAAATCCTATAAGTAATATTAAAGGAAATAGTGTAGTATATATAAAACACCTTTTAAACAATAAAATATGTTCAGGTATTTATTATATAACAAAGAATATAGTAGAGATTTTATTAGCAATTCGTAACTGAGCTTTTGTTTTAGACACTCTTGCAACTAGCAGTACTTACAAACATAGCCAAAAAATGATAAGTTTGTTGTATATACCAACGCATTCAAATTTATTTTGAACTAACCTTTATTTAAGATGAGCAACGACTCACTTTGATTCAATATGGAAGATGTGGAAAAAATAAAAAAAATCAATTGCCTTTGAAAAATATAATGTTGATTCAAATGGAAAAAAGGTTCGTCATAAAGATCTTATAGTCACAGTTTTGATGCAAAATCTGGAGTTAAAAATACTTTATTATTGTTGAAAAATACTTTAAGAAAATCATGTACAAATGAACTGACACCCTTAATTTGCAAGTTAATAAATAAATAATTTAAATTGGGAACGTTTCCAAAAATGTTTTCAAATTTCATTATTGAACTGCATATCAAAGATTTTTGAAAAAGTTATATACTCAAGATTTTTTTTTTTTTAAATAACAACAATTTAATTTCAAACGTACAACATGGTACATAAACTAAACAACAAAATCTGCTGCATATGCCTTTACACAATCAATTTATAATTCTCTAGATCAAAGAAATTATGTATTTGGCATATTTTTTTAAATACCAACGCTTTTAATACAAAAAAAACTACATAACCTTAGTATCAGAAGTATATCTAATTACTCTGATTATATTATAATTAATAGGTTTTTACTTAATAATCAAATAAAAGATGTAATCAAATAATGGCCGCCAAACAGAATAAAGTAAAACATACTCATAGAAAAAGCTTTCTATTAGTTACAACAAAAAATCCATCCACGTGTCTAGACTTATATCGTTAAAATTTAATTACGTTTTTATTTCAAGTTCCATCATAGCAATAAGAACACAGTACACAATACCACTTACTACAAGTGGCACTTGCACCTCTTGCGCGCATCAACCATCAAATGAATTACGCAAGCGTAGCTATTTGCAAGCGTTGGCTGTTGGTTGACGTGAGGATGCATGCTGCAAATGCAAATCAGTAGACAAAATAAAGAAACAATAGCAAACTGAGATCATTCAAAGAAATAATAACTATTTTAATTTTCGGTCAAATAATGGGTAAAAACAACCAGCAAATGCATTTTGTTTGCACATTGTCGTCGGCTTTGTCCACGACCTTGTCTTCCACCTTTTCTACGACTTTGTCTTCTACACGACCTTGTCAGATAAATTAGATTATATGTTAAAATTTTATTTTAATTTTGGTTATTTGGGATCCCTAAATATGACTAAAATAACTTGCTCTTTATCCACTGGGGTGAGTCGGAAGTCACCTAATAAGCCATTGGTCAACCCCTTCAAACAAGTCGTTAGACTTATGGGGCGATGTTAAATTGCTGTAAAACGCGTAATAAAGAAGAAAAAAAAATAATACTAACAATGAACATACATAAAATAATAAAATTAACAGCCATGTACTCTTCAGTTGTATAAAATACTCTTTAGACAGTTGTTGTGAAGTGAAAAAATATTAAAATTAATTAAATACATATTAAATGGGTAAATCAGATAATTAATTACTCTTAAAACCAGTATATAAGTTGATCACTCACGAGCCAATCTTACGAAATAGGTAGTAAATAAATTCATTAATATTTCCAGTTATAGGTTAGCCAAATGTCAGATGACACTGGATGCAAAAGAATTAATTAAATAATATAATTATTTCTAATCAATTGAATTTTAAATAGATGTATTATATTTATATTTATAAAACTTAATAACATGTAGAATAAATAAATCGAAGAACGCAGAACAACGAAAAAACTGCCAAATACAAGTCAAATAAATCATCGCGAGATAAGCAATGAAAGAAAGACTATCAGGCAGAACAACATAACGTGAGTAAATAATAATAATTTGTGATCATAAATTCTTTCTTATAATGTACTAGTCGTACGATAATAATAATTTTAATAAAAATTAAATTTTAATACTAAAAAATGATCTAAGTTGTGTTAAACGCTAAATGTAAATTAGTAAATTGCAATTTAATTATCTTTAGTAATTAAGATGGAATTTGTTGTATACAATTGTAATTTTAGTTATTAGGAAAAAGGCTGACATAGAAACGCACCATTTACAATTTTTTTTTTGTAAAAATTACCTGCACTTGTTTTCTATTTGGCAGAAATTTTATTATATTTTATTGGTTCAAATTACACAAGTTGAAATTATTTATTATAATATTGTTATAGTTCTTTTTTTATAATCATTTGTTTTTTTTAATACATATTACCTTTAACTTTCAACTGTCTTATGATCTATGTGACACATATAAACTGCTTCACAAATTAATTGTCAATTTTCTTCTCAACAAATCTGTTACTTGAATGTCAACTGTTAGTTTAACAAATAAACTGTCAACTTTTTTCAAAAATTTCTTGTATGAACTGTTGACAAAACAACTTTTTGCAAAAAATGTATAACTCTCCAACATATAAGATGCTTTACATAAAAACTATCAAATTCTTTCTTAACAAATTGTATAAATTATCACTTTGACAAATCAATTGTCAACTTTCTGAAAAGCTGTATAACTGTCCGACATCTAAACCGTCAACTTTCCTTTTGAGGAATTTACCTTTTATGTTTGTATAGTTAACATTTTTTGGTGCCCCCAAATTCATCTTGCAAAAAACGTTTATTAACGCAACCCTTCTACTTAGCAAAAAAACTTTAAAATTAATTATTGATTTGTTTAAAATTGCAGGTAGGTTAGAGGAAACATTTAACACAAGAAAACCATAGAACATATCGATAAAGTTGACCCGCACGGTTTGACGCAACATGCAGGTCCTTCTGTAAGTCAAAGACTAACATCTGCACCAATAACCAGACCAGCACAAAGAACAACCTACTGGTAAGTAAATAATAATAATTATTGTAATCATAAATTCTTTCTTATTATGTACAAGTGGTAAGGTAATAATAATAATAACTTTAATATGAATGTAAAATTTAATACTAAAAAATAATCAGAGTTGTGTTAAATGCTAAAATTGAAATCACAGCTTGAAAATTAAAGCATGTAGTAGTGTCAAGTGAATAGGTGATTCCCATTATTCCTATAAGGTTAAGATCAGAACTACAAGAAAAATAATCTGACAGTTGACAGAATTTAGATTCGAGAAATAATAGATAATCTCTAAAATGAAACATTTACTAGTTTCTGGTTAATGCATCTAGATTTATCTTAATAATTGTTTACATTTTGTAAAAAAAAGTTTTTCTTGGAAATTGTAGAACAATAAAAAAGGAAGAAATCATGATGAAAAGAGTGAAACATTTAAGAAGTTTACTTATTATTTAAAAATTAAGAAAAAAAAAAAGTTTTTCAATTTTGCATTTAGCGTCATACACTAGCTATTTGATTTGTTAAAATTCATCCTAGACAAAGCCATCAAGTTCAAGATGTATATGGAGGTTTACCATTACATTCTGCATTTATAGGTGACCATAAAGATGGTGTAAAATGTATACTAGATATGGGTGGCAATAAATACATTGTGTGCTAATAAAAATTAGTACATTGCATTACGCCATTAAATGTAAGAAATATAATATTGTACAATATTTGATATATCGTCAGTTAGATATATCTTACCAAACTATTTGTGGCGATACACCTTCACATATAGCTGCTTATAATTAATTATAATATTAAATGCGTTAATTTACTGGTGAAGAATGAAGCAGATGTAAATTGTTTAAATTTTCGTCGATATACTCCCATACATCATGCCATTTTAAGCGATTGTAAACCAACAAATGACACTGTTAAGTATTTGTAATTAATTATAGCAATCAAGATAAAGCTGTTAAGTTTGCGGAAATTGGAAATATATAATTTAATTTTAGGAGAGTTATTTTTTTTTTGTTAGACATTTAGTCAAAAAAAATCTGTACTCTAGGAACGTTTGTTTGAACAGTATTCTATAGTAGTATGACTTAACAATTGAATATATTTTTATAAGATGTTTAAATAAGCAGTGGTGTTGCTCTAATTTTTTTTTTGAAATTTCAGTTCGATTTTTTTGCCTTAGGTAACTTTTGTTATTTAAGTTTAAAAATTAGAATGTGCAAATTGTTCTCTATTTATGCTGTTACTGTATTTAATGCTGGCTGTGCTTTTTAGTAATGTTGCTGCTACTGAAATAATCCGTTGAGATAAATTAAACCCATGTTATAAAGACACTACATCTATAGATAGGCATACTATATTAAGCATTCTGCCAATTGATTAGTAGTATACTTGAAAGACAATTCTTTCAAGGGG
Source organism: Tachinus rufipes (assembly GCA_963932245.1). Classification (NCBI taxonomy): domain Eukaryota; kingdom Metazoa; phylum Arthropoda; class Insecta; order Coleoptera; family Staphylinidae; genus Tachinus; species Tachinus rufipes. The sequence continues at coordinate 19,415,282 of OZ010750.1, forward strand.
CGCGGCATGTTGCTCGATCTATTTAATCATTTATTTGTGCGGCGGCATGTTGTTCGACGAATTTAGCTTTTTTGCAGATATTATTTATTACCCTTATAAAACTACTCAATTTAAGCTCATTTTATTATTGTAGGTTTAACCCCATAACTGTAAAATTTCCCCAATACCTCATTAGCACATTCCTATGCATGTTTTATATCTCTAAATAACCCTTTGTTAATACCCTGCCTAGAATTATCCCTCTCCTATTATAACCACTGCTCTAATTCATTGAAAGGTTTTTATCTGTAAAACAATGTTATTACAAACATAGAAGAAAAATGAATCAATGCGATCTATTCAGAGTTTTAATTTTCTATCCTAGAATATAAATTAGGGCATTGCGCAACCGAGTGATTGTAATCCCAAAAAAACAATCAAGATTTTGAACTAACCTTTTTTTAAGGTTGGTGACTCACTTTGACTCAATATGAAAAAATGCGGAAAAAATAGAAAAATCAATTACAACTGAAAATTAGCATTTAAAATAAATACAGCTCTAATTGCACCGCAGATCAACATCAAATTTAAAGTTATTTACACATATTAGTTAAGTAATAAATATTAAAAATTTAATATAATTTATGCAAGAAAACCAAAAAAAAAAAATTAAAACCATCTCATTTAAATTTTTATTTTACAATATTTTAATTTGTTTATAAATATTTGCAGATATTATAACGACTACACCACTGTCGCGATACAGCTTAAATACGTACTTTTTAAAGTGAAATTAAATTCTATTTAACTTGACCATAGCAATGTCATTATTTCTAATCAATTAAAAAAAATGTAAATAGATATATTTAAAAAAGGATGCAGAACAACGAAAAACTGCCAAATATAAATCGAACAAAATAATGCGAGATAAGATGAGCAATGAAGAGCAAGATAAACAACCTCTGTATAGACAAACATTTGAAGAAAACACGACCGAAAAATTAAATAAAACCTGAAATTGATAAATCACTAAATTATTTCACATCAAACCAATTAATACGATGTTGAATTTGCATATAAAAATTGTAAATTTGTTGTAATTATAACGAAAATTCACACACACTTTTAATTAAATTATTTATAAAGTTGGAATAAATACGACTATGCTTATTCCATCACTTCCAATTTGTTTGTATTTTTAATTATTCTGGGATATTTTAATTTGTACAATCCCATTTTCTAGTATTAATATAATGATATTGTTTTATTATACTACTATTTACAACAAACTGTTATAAAATTTAAAGTTTCTAGTCACATAACAGCCCCGTGTAAAGTAGTGATAGAGACTAGAGAGTGACTGACGCCCGAATTCACAAAATTTCGAAGACCTACAACCACAAAACTAGCAAAAAATGATTATCATATAAAAAAAATTGATTATAATAAACAAAACAACCAACAAAAATAAAAAGTCGTCAATCATATTAAAGTAAATAATGAATTAATATCAGACAACTAAACGATTGCAAATAGTTTTAATACATATTTTGCTACTATAATTAACAACAAACTAATCAATCAATTTCCTTTCGCATTATCTCAAAGTTGTGGGGATGTTATTATAGAACATTTTACCTATCTTTTGAACGAAATGGTAGGCAAGCGGAGAAAAGCCAGATATACCTAAAGTTGGCGTTATAGTTCCGATTCAAAAAAAAGATGACCCGACTAATATTAAAAATTACAGACCGATTGCGCATCTCAGTATATTTAAAAAAATATTTGAAAGAGTTATTGCAGACAGGATTCTGGATTCTGTTAATAAGCATAAAACATTATCTAAATCGCAACATGGATTTAGAAAACACAGATCAACAGAAATTGCAGCTATTGATTTTGTGCAATGTATTCATTCAAAAATAATTTTGAAACATAAAGTTGTTGCAATATTATTTGATTTATCATTAGTATTTTATACAATTGACGTTTAATTTATACTTACTAAACTAAATTGTATCGGTATTCGCGATAACATATTAAAACTAAGTGAATCATATCTAAAGCAAAAAAAAAGTTGTTAAAGTAAACAATAAAATGTCTAGTGAATATAAGATATATACAGGTGTGCCTTAAGGAAACGTAGCAGGCCCTTTAATATTTCTACTTTTTATTATTTTATTTTTACCTAAGAAACGGAGTGTTCTACGTTCGTGGTGAGGTTATTTGAGGCTATTTTTGTTAGAAAAAGGACAATCTTTTGTCTATTTTGTCTATGATCATAAATTCCCATCTAACTTAAAAAAAAAAAAAAAATTTGAATATTTTTTTATATATAAATCGTATTAGAAGGCAATTCTACATATAAATCTCCTTATTACTATTGTCTAAAATCTAAATGATTAATTTAATCTCCAATTCGTCAGTTTTGTTTAACGTTTTTTAAAGACAATTTTTACCTATGAACTTACTTATTAATAATCAGTTTAACCTTCAAACCAAATAGTTAAATATTTCTCATTTCTGCAAACGTGAGTAGTCACTATGTCTGAAAAGAAAGAAATGATATCCAATCTTCTTTAGTTGAAACTACTTGCTTGTAATTATGCTCTGGAGTTTTTGCTCACTTGCCAGAGTGTTTGTTATCAATGAAATAAAAGTTACTTCTTTCTGAGAGTGTAAAAAGTCGTTTAGTCAAAAAAGGAGAAGGTGATACCTAATTTCTTGATTACCAACACTTGGGCAAGTGGGTGGGTCACTCTAGATTATGATTACTATCGAATAGTTTAAACTGAAAGGCTCACCCATCAGCCTGAGTATTTGTTACCAAAGAATAAAACGTTTTATTCTGCAAGTGTTAGAAGTTCAAAGAAGGAGGTGAACGGGTCATCAGTTTAGTTGACGTGTTTTGAAAATGTCCTCTTTTAAAACGTTTGATGTAATAGTTTAGACAATTTATTTTTACTACCTCTAGTGAGCCTTCGGCAACAAGACACACAAAAGTCTCTAATTTGATCAGTTGGTGTAACTTACTAACTCCAGGATGTATCGACTCCAAAAATTAAGATGTAAACTGCAACATTTTTGAGAGTTACCATTGATACTAATTTGCAATGGGTACAACATATTAAGATTACATGCTCTTATCACTGGATGTGTTTAAAATTATAATGAAATTGATAAATTTTCATCTTTTATAATATAGTTTAGCATTTTATTATATTTTCATCATATATGCTATGCATTATGTAAATTTTAGTTATAGTTTTATACTATTTAATTGAATGTGTATGTATACCTATTTGTGTGAGTATATTTATACGTTTTTATCTTGTGACGCGTTTATACCTATGTAATGGTCTTACAATTTAATAAATATCTATCTATCTATCTATCTATCTATCTATCTATCTATCTATCTATCTATCTTTTTAACTAGGTTAATGTTTCCGTTCCTCCAATTCCCGCACTGGCACTCGGCAAGTGAACGTAGTCTATTTCCCTATAATATTCAAAACTAAACCGACTACACTAAAAGTACATAAACAAAACCACGTGATCAGCACGTGAACAGATGCAAACCTGCATGCGATTTGTCATACACTATATAAGTTTTTTTTCATGTCTAGTGAGCGACAACTTTATAGCAAAGCGCCAACATCATTAGATGTCCAAAGTTAGTGTGACACTACAATAAAGTAGTTAAAAACTCTTACAAAATATTATCAAAGTGCGATTGAAAAGATGGTATGAGATAAACTTCTTATTTGCAGATTACAGAAAATAATACAGAGTATATAAGAAAGTCACCACTCTACATTGTGAGGATATTTTCGAATTTTAATTTTATAACATAATTGGGTTTATAAATAAGAATAAAAACTCCACCAATGCAGCAAAATCATCCACATTACAAAGCAATTAATAAAAGCGAAGTACCAGAAGCTGAATCTTTGAGAATGATTATGCTCTGTCTTTTGCCATTTTGGGGCGTAGTTGTTCCTGCAATAAGAAACAATCGACCAGTAATAGTAGGTCATAGTAATAGGCTTAAGGCTATAATTAAATATGTTGATGACATTCATGACGACGATATAGTCAAATTAGAAATACCAACTGGAATACTTTTTACATATACGTTTGAAGAATTTAACAAACCTGTTAGAAATGAACGCATGAAATTTTTAAGAGAATCCAGATTGGCACCATTTTCAAATATAAATAATCCAACAGCAGGAAATTATAACTTATATAAATTTTAGATAATTTAATAAGTTGTTTTTAATAGTTTTAAATTGTATGTTCTGCTTTGTATTTTTTATTTTTTTATATGTTAACTTATTGTAATTTTAAATTGTTTCACCATAATTTTACTTCTAGTTTGCTGATGAAGGATATTGTTAATAAATCCGAAACGTCCAAATTTAATTATAGAAATTAATAAAATTATAATAATTATATTAAAAAAAAAATTTTATTTATGTCATACCTGGCCACTTTGCAAGAATTTTTTTTTAACATTAAACATACTTTAAGTTGGCGAAGGGGGACGCGAATACTCCTGTAGTAAGCAAACAGGCCCCGGCAGTTGCTTTTGCACTCAACCCACGCTACACTTAAAGTACGTAAACAAAACCGCGTGATCAGCACGTGAATAGATAAAAGCCTGCATGCGATTGGTCATTAACTATATATTTGTTTTCATGTCTAGTGAGTGACAACTTTATAGCAAAGCGCCATTATCATAAGATGATCAAAGTTAGTGTGACACTACAATAAAGTACTCAAAAACTCCAACAAAAATAAAGTCTAAAACAACAATGGCTAAACTGCCAAACAAATGAAAAAGTTCAAAAAGCCACATCACATATATTTAAAGATATAGATGAGTATTCCTAGAAAAAAACAGTAAGCAATCAAAATTGAGTTTAAAAGAGAGAGGAACAAGAGTGGTTTTATTCTATGCAAGTATGTGTCCACAGAGTTACTATGATTATATAATAAAAATCTTCAAAACGACACAATCTTCAAGTTCTAAGCAAGAATGACTAATTTGCTCATTAGATAATAACAAGTTAGGTGCTTCACTCAACTCTCCAAACATTGATCTGCGAGTCAATTCAGAACACTTGGAAAGAGTAAAACAACCCCACTTAATCTATTGATGCATTTCAAATTACAATTTTGCTAAACAGACCTATTAAAAAGTTTAAAAAGCTACGAAACAGCTTTCAATTATATGGAATAAAAGTTTATAATATTTAATCGTTTTAGTTATATAAATTATGGATCCTGAATGGTGACGAATGCAACTTAAGCATCAAACGATAAAAAAGTTGTACACTTCTTGGATTAACTGGAGTGACCGTCCATTTACCCAAGGGTTAGTGATCCAGAAAGAGAATTTTTTTAATAAAAAATCAACGTCGGATGGCATTTGTTGCAAAATAGTCACATCAATGTCATCCATTAGAACGGTTGTTAAGCAAAATCTCTTTGAAAGGTTATTAATCTAGCAAGTTTTTTTGTTAATTTGGTACAGGTTATTTGGCAGCATTCTTTATCCATTAATAAATCGAAAATTGTTTAAAAATCAAGTCAAGTCGCTTTTATTAACTAAAGCATATTACTCAGTAGAAGATTATTTTACACATTAAGTTAGTGTTTAAATATACTATATAAACGCAACTATTTTAATTTAATTTTAATATGTATATTTGTAATTTTGTAACTTTTACTTATTAACTGATTATTTATGTGTCTATGTTTATAGTATATTTATACGTGCAAGAGGTGCAAGTGCCAGTTATTAGTAAGTGCTATTGTGTACTGTGTGTCCTTATTGCCATGATGGAACCTGAAATGAAAACGGAATTAAATCTTAACGATAAGTCTAGACAAGTGGATGGATTTTTCGTTGAAACTTAAAGAGAGCTTTTCCGATAAGTATGTTTTACTTTATTCTGGTTGGCGGAAATTTTGATTCGTTATTTTATTACATCTTTAATTTGAGATTATTAAGTAAAATTTTTATTAATTAGCAACAGACTAATATAATCAAATTAATTAGATTGTATGTTAAGATTTTATTTCAATTTTGGTAATTTGGAATAAAATTTATATTGGCGGGAATTTCAAATTGTTGATAAATTTTGCAATTTAATGCTTGGCAAAAACTAAAATATTATATAACATCGTTTTTGTGTGTAAAAAAAATATTAATTTTGATGATTGTAGCAAAAAAAAATTTTATATGGCAATGCCGAGGCCTACATACCTGAACACAGTATACTTGGAAGAAATAATATGCAAGTAAAGTAAAAGTAAGTAATATAAATCTTACTTAGATAAATAAATAATGTTATACCTAGGGTCCATATGTTTTTAAGACCCGACCGGGACATACAACAAAAAAAAAAGAAAGCCATGATATCTTTAATATAACGGAATTGGTTGTTGTAGAATCCACCTTCAGTAAAAAAAAATTACATTCTTAAATGATTTCAAACATGTCGTTGCAAATTTCATGCTTTGCTGCCGTTTTGTGAGCGGGGCCTCAAGAACCAACGGAGAACCGGCTAAGGGGTATAAAGATCGAGCGTTCAAGGCCCTACAGTCACACGACCAAACTGACCAAACCGAGCTAAACCGGCTAAATAGTGAGGTAAAGAAAGGCAATCAGGATGCACAAAAATCAGTGCTGGAAACCAGATCTTGAATCCACCAACTACGATAAAAATCTGTAGAGGATAGCTAAAGCTCTTCGAAATAAAAGTACACCGATGCCTTTCATTCATGGCAAAAGAGGCATTGGATACACTCTGAAAGGCAAAGCCAAAGCAGTTGTTTGACAGCCTTGAACTCCAATGCAGACCGGACTTCGAAAACACGTGGATAAGGTTCACAAAGAAGTAAGACAAAGTATACAGTGCACTGAGACAGCTTCAATTTTAAAATCGGTTAAGCCGTCTAAGGGTGAGCGATATCATCACAAATCTCAAACCCAAATCGGCATCTGGTCCGGATTGCATTCCAAAAAAAGCTTTGAAAGTATTTTCTCACAAAGCTGTAATGTTCCTCACAAATATTATAAATGCAATTCTAAGGACGTCTTATTTTCCGTCGTTTTAGAAAATGTCTCCGAATTATTTCTATCTTAAAGATTGGAAAGGATAGACATTTTCCGCAAAATTAGGTGACAGAAACTGTAATCTTAGATAGAATTCAAGATCACACAGCAGCTGAGAACTTGTTGCCAAATCATCAAACTTATCGCTACCTATGTGAAAGGCAGGACACTGACCCTAAAGCTGTTTGAGCAAGTGTCTGCTCCTCGTCCTATCAAAACAGAAGCTTATTCAAGGTTTAGTTCTTTCACAGATGCTCTTCAATCTGTATGTAGCCGACATACCATGCATCGCTGAAGGTGTAAAAATTGCTCAGTATGCAGACAACACGACACTGATGTACACTTCAAGGAGTCCGATAGTCATCACGCTAAGACTTCAAGCAGCATGTGAGGCAATTGCAACTTGGTTTTGGTACTGGAGAGTAAACATCAATCGAGAGAAAAACAAGATTTTTGTTTCACCAAATGTTACAAACAAACTCCTCATGAGAACGTTTATCTCAACGGTGCTCCAATTTTATGGATAGATAACGCAAATTATGTAGAAGTAGAGCTTGATCGTGAACTAACTCTTAGATTACATATTAAGACCATCTTCCGCATCTTCGATAAGGCCAGATGTTAACACCACTTCTACGCATGGATAGCAACATGAACTCTACAAACAAGTTGCAATTATTTAAAATAATCATTTTTCCAATACTGACATACGCATGTCTAGCATGGGGAATGCTGCATCGTCCTATCTAAAACAATAAAGTCGTTTCAAAATAAAGTTTTGAAAAGTTTAGTCGATAGGCGCTTTCAAACATTTGGAAAGTGAATCTAACATATTAAAAGATTCACCAGCCAACAAAAAAAAACAACAGTCAGTTAGTAACCAGCATCCTTCAAGGACAGATACAGATCAGACTTAACAATCTACCTGGAATCATCTTGCAACCCCATACTACCTACCCACAGCTACCACCAACCCATTGACCATGGATACGGATTTGGATCTACACCGACGACCGCACCAGGTGTACCAACCATCGCACCTGGTCTGCACGGGACCTACTGGGCACCCTGGATAGGTTCTTTCCGGACAACTGGATGTTGCCAAGGAAACCCACCGATAACCACGCACCCACACAGACGACTGACCTTGGGGTTTGCACACACCCCTAAGGCTACACATGACTCACGGCACTGCACTCCCCGTCGTGAGCAAAATTTCAACCCTCGGGAACCACAAATAAACATATACATACAACAAAGCTATGGTGGCGCCACAGCCACCCCATAGTGGCCTTAAAAAATATAAAAGTGTTGTGAAACGTAATGAACAATTTTAATTCAATAACCCTGACAAATGTAGCTGAATTTTAAAGGTAGATCTTTAAACTGTGATATAAATATGATGCAGAATTTTTTTAATTGTATATGCAAAAAAAAAATTTATTATATTAATTTTCATTTATTTTTATTTTATCAACAATGACATTTTTTTTAAATTCTTTGAAGAAGATAACGATTTTATCGAAACGGTAATAAATTATTAGCACACGCTAGTTTTTAATTTTTGTTATCCTATTTCCAAACTATACTTATCAAATCAATCAAAAAAGATATAACAAAAGAAAAAAATAATCAAAAAGAATAAATTACTCGAATGATAAATATTTAAAAAATGCTGTATTAACTATTATCATGTGTAAAAACCTTTGTTTTCAAAATTACAATTTACATGGCAGTTCTTTCTGATCTCACACCTGCATTAATTAAATAAAAGAAAACAAAATATTTTATCAAAGATACATTCTACAAAAAAATACAAATTTATCAATAAATAATATCAACATTTTAATTGAACGTTAGTATCGTAATATATGAAGATTGGAAGAGAAATTTGAATTAATCTACCGATTTAAACACTAACTTAAGTTTATTATTAGTAATTAACTGAAAAGCAAAATCATCCATGATCAGAAAAATGAAAAGTGGAAGATGACTTCTAAATGTTGCAACTCATTAATATTTAAAATGAAAATCAATAAATAGTCTACAGGTTGTGAATTTTCAATAATGTTTAACATCAATGATATTTATATATAAATATATATTAGTCATCGATGCTCCGAATGTATGTATTTTAAGAAATGATATGTTTTTTATTTTTATTTTTATGTTGAAATTTATATGCACGACAATAAACTATTAACGTTTAATTTTTCAAATGCAAGCAATCAAGCAATCAATGTAAAGCTAATAAACTAAAAAGTTTATGAATTCCGTTTTTTTTGTAAAATAAATTACCAAAATTAACATTATTACAATTTGGATGTCCAAACTTGCGGTTATGTTACAGTACAATAATAAGGCTAAACCACACTTCCAGTTACCGAGTTGCGGATTATAAGTCAGTGTTCAAAATTTTCATTCTTCCTGGAGCTGCCACAGAAATAATCTGGGTTCATTGAAAGTAACCCCACATTAATTTCCAAATAATGCAAAAGAAGATCATTCTACATAAGAATTAATTGAGATTGCAGTGAAACTAATTAAAAGTGGCAAACTAATGAAGCAACTCCACAAATCAATGTCGAAGATGATGTGAAGTTTTAAAAAATATTAAAACATAACATTTCTGAAAAATATAATTAGGTTTATGTTATGAATGTCATTAACAACTGACTCCACCAATGCAGCAAAATCATCCAGATTACAAAGCAATTGAAAATTGCTCAGAATTCCTTGATCGAAGCGAAGTAACAAAAGCTGAATCTTGAGGATAACTATGCGCGGCCTTTTGGAATGGCGTAATTGTTCCCTCAATAAGAAGCACTTAACAAGCAATGGTGGTAGGTTATAGTAATGGTCTCAAAGCTATAATTAAATATGTTGATGACATTCATGACTACAATATAGTCAAATTAGAAATACCATCTGAAATACCTTTACATATACGTTTTATGGGGCTAGTTAGAAATGAACGCATAAAATTTTTAGGAGAATCCAGATTGGCACTAATTTCAAATATAAATAATCCAACAGTTATAACTTATATAAATCTTTAAAAAATGACTGAATGTTAATTGAGTTAATTATAATGCATGCACATGTACATTTTGTATACTGAAATATAAAAAAAAAGTTTATAGTACAAGTATAGATACAACTCCGAAGTCATGTAAAAGAGGTATTTTTTTAAGTATTACAATTTTATCTATAATAACTAGTTTTAATATTAGGTGTAGAGTCATGAAAAAAGTAGTAAGTAAATTTTACATCTTATTAATAAAATATTTGTGGTTATGATGGTAATTAGAAATTACTATTTCCGTAGTAAGAAGGAATCTATCAATACGTAAGCACCTTGTCAAATTAAAAGATAAACTATTACTTTGATTTTGGTAGTGATGTTGAGTGAAGTGGTCAAAAAGAATTTTTATGTTGCCAGCTTTGATATTTGATATTATTATTTGAAACTAGATGTATAGCATGTTCTTCGTTTTATATAAATAGTTTAAAACTTGGAAAATGTTTGAACATAATTATTTGTTTTGTGTTTAATAAATGTTGGTGTATCGCAAAATCTATTAATATTTAAAACATTTTACACTGTATGGATACAGACAGTCAAATTTGTTATTTGTTTATTTCTTCTCTTAGAGAAAAACATTAATAGTCTTTTTAGGCAAATATGCCAAAAACAATCTAAACTAAATAACTAATAAACATTAAGTTTAGTTTTAAAGCAAGCATAACAATTTTTATTGTTATTTGATTACATATTATATTTTATTTTAGTATAAATTTTATATTTATTTTCTAGCTCTAGCTTGTTTTTGGATGTTAATAAAAAAAAATACTTATTTAATTTAATTTGCAAAACTTATTTCTGTTAATTTTTGACTGGTCAATAATAATAATATAAAAAAATATAAACAAAACTATTTCAATGCACATAAATATATTTTTCAAAATGATTAAAATAATAAATATGTCGATTTCTTTTCCGTTGCTAGGCAAATGTAATCTTCTCTATTAAATCACAGAAAAATTTTCTATACATTAATTTGTGTTAACTAGTGGCAAACTGCAACGACGACTGAATTGGAATTGTAGACAAAGTGCTACTACGACTCCATTAGGTGTACACACATCTTTAATGAAAAGGCTGAAGCAATAACGGCCGACTTAAACAGTAAAACAATATCTTTAAGATTACATAATTTTAAAGTCCAAAGCAATAATTTCTGACCAACGACTCCATTAAGCAATTTTTTTTTTAAGTTCTTCAACATATTATTTTATTTATTTATAATTGTAAATTTTATAACTATTTTAATTTTTTTTTTAATGCATACATACCAACTTTTAATTATGTATATTCAAATGCCAAACACAAACTTTCAAATCTTAAGCAAAGCAACAGCGACTCAACTGATCTGCTCATAGAGCGCTATTAATCTACCAACTTAAACAATATTTTTTTCTCTGTTAAGTTCTCTGAGACATTATTTAATAATATAAATGACATGAGGTAAATACGAGGTTGTTTTACTTATTTTGAATATATTTATTTAATTATTTATAATCGTATAATATAATTTATTTTTTAATAGATAAATAAAATTGAGTATTCAAATTATGCAATAAAAAATGACACCAAAATTGTTCAATTAGTTATTCTTAAAGTGTTAACGGTTGCTGCTAAAAGAGCTATTTACCAAAATAGTTATAGATCTGTAGAACAGTTAGAAAAAGATTGAATTAATTTGATACTTTATGCTTTCAGGGACCACAAATAAGCACTATTGTAAATCTGTTTGGACTAATGGAAACATTTTGTTATCAGAGATTAGAACTTCTGTATTATATGGCTATATTTATACAAATGCATTAGAACTTATTATTAAAAAGAAAAGTATGTTAGTTGACAATGAGTTCAACAACAGAGCAAAAATGATTATGAAACTATTAGCAAGATTCAATATGGGCGTTTGATTAAATTTAGTTGCTAGCGCATCTTAGCATTATGATCCATGGAAGAATACTACAAATAAAAGTCTAGACAAATATATTAAAAACTATATTAAATAAAAAAGCTTATCCAGAAATGTAGAGTTACCAAAAAATTAAATCAAAAAAACAATGTTGAATTTGTTTTATGGCCCTTCTACAGAGAAACCCAATTTAAGCATAAAAAAACTAGACAATATAAATTGAATTTATTTAAAACCTACATAGTTTATAATACTAATAAAGAGTGATCTATTTAAAAGTATTTTTTTAATAACTAAAAAAACAAAAAAAAATCAAATACTAATATACTTTTTAAAGGAATGCGCACCAGTTTTTGTGCCAACTACTACAACTCCACTCCACAAATCTTTAATAAAAGCTGGAACAATAACTGCCAACTTAAAAAGTAAAATAAACTCTTTACATAATCTTAAAGTCCTAAGCAACAATTGCTGACTTGGACAGTAAAACAATTTAGCAAAAATACAGCCTCTAACAACCAACACAAAAAAAAAGAATGAAGCAATAACAGCTGAACTGATTCACTCACAGAGCGTTAATAGCGATTAATAATCTATAAAGTTTTCCGAGCTATTATTTTATTTATTTGTAAATAAATATTATAATTATATTAATATATTTATGAATGCAAGCTTTTAATTATTTTATAGAATACACCACGCATAAATGATGCGACTCCTAAAAGCTTCAAATCTTAAGTGACAGTGGCTGAATTGGTCGACTCACAGATAATTAAGCTTTTAATTATAAATGCATAAATAAGAGTGACCTAAATTCTTCAAATATAGAAGTTGTTTTTTGTTAAGTTCTTCAACACATTATTTTATTCATTTATAATTGTAAATTTCATAACTATATTATTATTTTATTAAATGCATATACACATCAGCTTTTAATTATGCATACGCAAATGCCAAACACAAAATTTCAAATCTGAAGCAACAACTGCTAAACGGATCTGCTCATAGAGCACTATTAATCTACCATCTTAAAGAATTTTTTTCTGTTAAGTTTTCTAAAACATTATTTTATTTGTTTTTTTTTTCATGACTAGTGACATTTTAGAAGAGCGCCGACATCATTATATTTCTAAAGTAAGTTTAACACTACAATACAGTAATAAAAAAAACCACAAAAACTCTAACGAAAACCAAGCCTGAAGGAACAAGAGCTAAGCACTAGCTATTAGTACTACTAATTTTCCAGTCACAAATGATAGAGTCCAAAAACCTACATCAAAGCAATTCCAAAACAGAATATTGCTAAATGAACCAAACCTGTAGTTTAAAAACTATTTTTATTATTTGCAGTTATATTTGTAAAAGTCATAACTACTTTTTTTTTCATAGCTTGCGACAACTTTATTGCCATCATAAATTAGTGTGACACTACAATAAAGTACTCAAGAACCCCCTCAAAAACTTCCACAAAAACAAAGTCTGAAGCAACAATGGCTAAACTGTCAAACAAATGAAAAAGTTCAAAAAGCCACATCACATATATTTAAAGTTATGTTTGAGTGTTGTTGCTAGAGAAAAACAGTAAGCATTCAAAATGAAGTTTAAATGAGAGAAGAACAAGAGTGGTTTTATTCTATGCAAATATGTGTCCACAGAGTTAGTATGATTATATAATAAAATCTTCAAGATGACACAATCTTAAAGTTCTAAGCAAGAATGACTGATTTGCTCATCAGATAATAACAAGTTAGGTTCACCCAACTCTCCAGACATTGATCTGCAAATCAATTTAGAACACTTGGAAAGAGTAAAACAATCCCACTTAATCGTTTGAAGCTTTTCAAATTACAATTTTGCTAAACAGACCTATTCAAAAGTTTAAAAAGCGACGAAGCAGCTTTCAATTATATAGAATAAAACCTTATAATATTTAATCGTTTTAGTTATATGAATGATGGATTCTAGATGGGGACGAATGCAACGCATTGAACGATAAAAAAGTTGTACATTTCTTGAATCAACTGGAGTGACCGTCCATCCACCCAAGGGTTAGTGATCCAGAAAGAGAGTTTTTTTTTATAAAAAATCAACGTCGGATGGCATTTGTTGAAAATTTGTCACATCAATGCCATCCATTAGGTCGGTTGTTAAGCAAATTCTCTTTGAAAGGTTATTAATCTAGCAAGTTTTTTGTCAATTTGGTACAGGCTAGTTTCGATACCTGTTATTTGGCCCAATTCTTTATTGTTTAAAAATCAAGTCAAGCCGCTTTTATTAACTAAAGCATATTACTCAGTAGAAGATTATTTTACACATTAAGTTAGTGTTATTAAATAAACGCAAATATTTTAATTTAATTTTAATATGTATATTTGTATTTTTGTAACTTTTACTTATTAACTGATTATTTAAGTGTCTATATTTATAGAATATTTAAGAACAATCTGTAAGTAATTCATTTGATCGTTTATACGTTCATAAGGTGCATGTGCCAGTTATTAGTTAGTGCTATTGTGTACTGTGTGTCCTTATCGCCAAGGTGGAACCTGAAATGAAAATGGAATTAAATCTTAACGATAAGTCTAGACAAGTGGACAAATTTTTCGTTAAAACTTATAGAGAGCTTTTCCGATAAGTAAGTTTTACTTTATTCTGTTTGGCGGCAATTTTGATTCGTTATATTCGTTATCTCTAATTTGAGATTATTAATCTTTCGGTAGTTGCGCACGGTCTCTGAACCCAGGTCAATATAATTTTTTATATTATTAGTAAACCATAGAGCGCTCGCATTCTCTACTCAAAGTATCCTCCTAAAATATGTTTATAAATTGTTATTGTGATCGTAGATGCTGCAACTGCGCGTACAACAAACAAAACATCGGCAAAACCGGTTTGTGACACCGGGGTGAATAACGACACAATTTGTGATAGTTATAAATAAATTGAAAAATAAAAGGTAATTTTTATATTATTATAATAAATTATTTGCATATATAATGTTTATTATTTAAATAACAGTGAGAATAATGTCGTCAAATGATAAAGAGCAGGAGCGTCTCCAAAAATTATTAGAAGACTGTAATGTATGGACATTATTTTATTTTGTATTAAATATGTATATTTATTATTTATATTGTATAGATATTATTTTATGGAATGTATTTTTTTGTTTAAATATAAATGTATAAAAGAACGCGTAGCAAGGTACTCGCTCTCTTATGTTATATGTTTCACTCGCGTACATATGTGCCGAGATTAAATAAAGAACTTTTCCGAATTCACCCAGCAGTTAAATATATATCCACAAACTTTACAAAGACGATATAAATAAAGATGACAACCAACTAATAAACTGCGATGATGAATCAGATGCCGACGAATCTGATCATGAAGAACAGCATGATATTGAATCTGAGCAGAACCTATCAGAAACGAAAAAAGATAATATTTCATGTAGCAATTCTTTGTCATTTCTAGGAAAAGACAAAGTTACTCGTTGGAGAAAACACCAACAACGAAAACGAGTAAAGACAAAAAAGAAAAATTTAATAAAGCGTTTGCCCAGTCCCACCAGCTCAACTAAAAATCTAAAATCGGCAATTATCGGAATATTTTATAAACAAGAGGTAATAAATATGATTGTAGAAAACACAAATAAATATTATGAATTTGTGGCATTAGGATTTGCAAGAAACAGGGTTGCAGCTATAACCGATTCCATAGAGATGCGTGCTTTTTTTGGGTTGTTATATTTAGCCAGAATGTATCACGCAAACCGTTTAAATAATGAAGACACTCGTCGAACTAAAAACAAACAGACAAATTAGCAACCATTCGTAATGTGCTTGAACTTTTTGTTACAAATTGTATAACTGGCTATCATCTTTCAGAATTTGTAACCATAGACAAAATGAATGCTAGTTTTCAAGAAAGATGCAGCTTTCGCCAGTACATACCATCCAAACCAAACAAATATGGCATCAAAATATTGGCATTATGCAATGCAAAGATATTCTATACAAGCAAGATTGAAGTTTACGTAGGCACACAAACAGAAGGTCTTCATAAAATATCAAATAGTCCACAAGATGTTGTGCTTAGGCTTTGTGAGCATATTTTTGGATCTAACCGTAATGTAACCATGGATAACTGGTTTACTTCAGTGTCACTTGTAGAAAAGTTACGTTAGGAACATCAACTTACAGTTATAGGAACAATTAGAAAAAACAAACGGGAGTTGTCTCTTGAATTTTCTAAACCCATAGATCGGCCTGAGCATACCAGCATGTTCGGTTTTTCACAAAGCTGCACTCTTGTTTCATACATATCACGAAAAAAGAAAAACGTTCTTCTTGTTTTTAGTATGCATGATCAAGATAATATAGATGAAGAAACAGCCAAATTTAAAAAGCCAGTAATTATCACAGAATTTAACAAGACTAAAGGAGGCGTTGATGTAGTGGACAAACTAACTGCAAGTTATAACTGGGCAAGAAATACACGTCGACGGTCGATTGTAGTCTTCTATAATATTCTAAATATTGCAGGTATTAATTCACAAGTTATTTATACTGCAAATAATTGTAATACTACAAAACGACGACGCAACTATATCAGAAATTTAGCAAATGAATTATTTTTACCGCATTTGCAAGTACGAGCAAGTAAGACCAATTTTCCCAGAAATGTAAAACTCAGATTATTGGATGTTTGCGGTCTGGAAGAAAATAATGATACCTCAGGTAACAGCAAAAAAAGATTTTCTTATTTAAATTGTAAAAAAAATATGTGTGCTCTAAGCACTTAACAGCTATTTGCAAAGTGTACCTACAAAGTGCAACACAAAATTGAATTGATAATTCGTTTGTTTATTTTATTATTATTTGGTTCTAATTATCAGAAAAACTTTTTATTAAACAAATTTTGATTTTTTTATATAAAGCTTGAATAATAAATTAAAAAAATTCATAAATTTATAAATTATGTAAATATCGCAGAAGTTGGTGATTTAATTTATTAAATCAGTCAATTAATTATGTAGCACTGTGACGTGTCAAATTTTAGTGCTGCCCATTTTTTAATCAAGCAATGATGCTGATAAATTCGTGGTCGAAAGGGACTGCAAGATTACTGATGGCTGCAATAGGGTACCTAAATACAAATATAAAGACTAACAATAAAATCAATCAGCAATTTTATATCGACAGAATATGCAATGCCTGTGAGTGATTTCAAAAAATTCATTCCAAATTGAAGGAATTAAGGTAGTAAATATAAAACACTTAAATAAAATACGTCCAGGTTATTTATTACATAAAGAAGAATACAGAAGAGGATTAATTAGCAGTTTTTCATTTAACTACACCACATATGGGAGTTTAAGGCAGTACACGGGACCTACTAAAATTTCTTTCTATAATTACGAAACGAATTGTATTTGTTTCATTGCAATGCCTAAGGATGCCTCTATCTCACTATAGGTCACATGGCGATCTGACAAAATCATTTCACGCACAGCATCAATATTTTTCGGTGCATAAACGACTTTTGCAAAGATCGTCATCAAACGTTGGTCTTCCACGCTTGAATTCTGCAAACCATTTGTAAACCATAGTTTTGAATGGTGCTTCATCCCCAAATAACGAACTTAGTTTTTCCACACATTGCTGCGGTGTTAAACCGTATCGAAAATCATAAAAAATCATCACTTTGAAGTCACAATTCGAAATTTTCATTTTTTACATAATTATTACACTCGTTAAATTTTGTTGAAACAAAACCGAGGATTAGTTAGTTTAGATTTTTGGCGTATCAGCCTAATAAGACTATTAACGCCGATTCTTTTCTCTAATTATAAAAAGTGTAAAATAATATGCTGTAAAATGGCATATTAAAGAATAAAATTAAATAAATAAATAAATAAATAAACAACAAAGATAAAATAAACGTTCACAAACTTTAATGACTATAGCAATGATGACTAGATAATTCCAACAGTGTCTAGGGTGTAAAAAGTCCTAAACACTGCTGGATTTTACGATACACAAACATTAATCATAATAAATTAACAATTATATCCATACACCCAATTTGCTCTGTCCAATAAATTCGAACAGACGATCGACTTCAACGATCTGATCGCCCAAGACAATCGACAAACTGGGTGATAATTCAGACGTAACTCTTTGTTCCGAAAACTGCCGACAATCCAATAAGATATGACGAACAGTCAATGGAACATTAAAAGTATCACAAACTGGCGGCGGCTCAGATGCCAACAAATGCCTGTGAGTCCATCGACAGTGACCGATGCGAAGTCGCGTGAGGATAACCTCTTCCCTACGCTTCGGCCTGCATGACGAACTCCACGGTGTAATAACGCTTTTAGTGCATCGCAGCTTGTTGTCTTGAATAGCAAACCACTCAGTTTGCCAGCTAGACAGCAGCTTTTGATGTAGAAAATTACAAATATCCCTAACGCAAACTTTAAGTGATACATATTCAGCGCTAGTTATTGCCAATTTGGCAAGCGCATCAGCTTTTTCATTTCCACTGATACCTACGTGACTGGGGATCCAGACAAAGTTAACAGTGACATTTATCTGAGACACCTGAAGCAAAATTGAATGAATTTGCCTCAGCAAGTAATGATCAGGGTATTGGTCATCTATGGCGTTTAATGCACTCAACGAGTCTGTACATATAACATAATTTGTACCTGCGCTTAGTTGGATGTAGAGAAGAGCCTGATAGATAGCATACAGTTCTGCAGTATACACGCTGCTAACACTTGGCAAGCCAAATGTAAACTGCAGCTCATCTACCAGAAAAGCACAACCCACACCGTCGTTACTTTTTGAGCCATCGGTATAAATCCAAGTGGCATTTACATTCATTGCTTGAATTTTTGCAAATTCAGTTCGATATTCAACTGGTAAAGTTGAAGCTTTGCTCATTCTCGATAATGCAGTATTTAACCTTGGACGTTGAAAAGTCCAAGGAGGATCGCGACAGTAAGACAGTTGATATACATCAGGGAGTTGGAAATCTAGTTCCCGAAGTATACTGCAATTTCTTACAGCAACCGGTTTTTGGGACCGTATCCTGATGTTGTATAGATCGTCGAGACCATTATTGTACACGACAGAAAACGTCGGATGCAAGCGTTTAGCTTTTAGTTTCGCGGCGTACCTAACAGTCAAAATTTTACGCCGAAGACAGAGTGATGGTTCAGCTGCCTCACACAAAACACTAGCAATAGGGCTAGTGCGAAATGCGCCAGTTGCTAAACGAATTCCAGTATGGTGAGCAGGATCAACAATACGTAATGTGGATGGAGCTGCGGAAGCATAGATTATGGAACCATAATCTAGTTTTGAGCGCACCAAAGCGCGATGCAGAAGTAGCATTGTTTTCCGATCCGCTCCCCATGATTTTCCACTCAACGACCTGAGCAAGTTTAGTACCGGGACACATCTTGATCTCAGATTTATTAAATGAGGACGCCAAGTCAGCGCACGGTCAAATGTGACACTGAGGAATCGAACACTATCCTGTACAGGAATAGGTTCTCCCCCAAGATATAATAAAGGGTCACCGTGTGGGGTTCGTCTTCTACAAAAATGGATAAGCAACGTTTTACTAGTAGAAAAAGTGAATCCATTCTTATTAGCCCAGTTCAAAATGTGATTGATTGTTAACTGAAGTTGACGTTCCAATGTTGCCATGTTTCTCGAGGCACAATAGATAGCTACGTCGTCAACATACATACATCCGTTTACCGGATGCTTGATGAACTGACTTATGCCGTTAATCGCTATCATAAATAGTGTCACGCTTAGAATTGACCCCTGAGGAATACCATTCTGTTGCTGACGTATGCCCGAGATGTTGTCACCTACACGTACCTTAAATGAACGGGAAGTTAAAAAGCTTTGTATAAACAATGCCATGCTTCCGCGAATACCCCATGAATGAAGCGTTCGTAGAACATTGTACTTCCACGTCATGTCATATGCTTTCGCAATGTCAAAGAATACAGCGACAAGATGTTGATTCTGTACAAAAGCATTTTTAATTGCTGTATCCAACCGAACAAGGTGATCAGTCGTAGAACGGTGACGCCTTGAACCACATTGTATGTCAGCAATTAAACCTCTTGAATCTAATAACCAAGTAAGACGCTAATTGATCATTCTTTCTAGTAACTTGCATAAGCAGCTAGTTAGAGAGATAGGCCTATAACTTGTCGGGAGCTTTTTATCTTTACCAGGTTTAAGTACTGGTACTATGATAGCAAGTTTCCACGACTCAGGACAATACCCTGCTGACCATATCCGGTTATAGAGTGCCAATAATTGAAGTTTGGCAGAGCGACTTAATTGCTTGAGCATAGCATTGTGTATCAAATCGACACCTGGAGCAGTATTGTGTGCTTCAGATAATGCCGAGTCAAATTCCCAAACACTAAACGGTGCGTTATATAATTCATTTTCAGCAGAGACAAATGACAGAACGTTTTTCTCCATGTTAACTTTAATATCTCGGAAATTTGCATCGTAATTATTATCGCTGGAAGCGTCAAAATAAACATCGGCCAGGATATTCGAAATGTCAAGGGGATTGGTAATAATTTGATCACCCGACAATAACCCACTAATAGGTAATGATGCGGTTCGGCCAGAAATTTTTCTGGCTTTTTCCCACACCTTCCCGACGGGGGTTCTCGAATTAATAGAAGTGACATATTCTGACCATGATTCTTTTTTAGCTTTTCTGCATGTTCTTCGAGCAACAGCTTTGTACCTCAAATAAAGTAATAGGTTCTCTTCTGTTGGAGAGTGGTTGAATCTACGAAAAGAACGGCGTTTGTTGAGTTTGGCTTGCTCACAATCAAAATTCCACCAAGGAACTGGCTCTCTGCGAGGTTTTCCGGAAGATAACAGTATACTCGTATGTGCTGCCTGTATGATAGAATCGGTATAAGTTTCAATATCTTCGTCGATAGTGGCTTGGACACTGTCATCGTAATCAAACACTTGAACAAACATATTCCAATCGGCATCTTTTATTCTCCAATTTCGATGACGGTTTTCATTAATTACATGACCAAGCACGCGAATGAATATGGGAAAGTGGTCACTATCATAAAGATATTCCGAGACTTCCCAATCCAGCAATGCTGCGATACTTGGAGAACAAATGGTAAGGTCAATAGCCGAGAACGATCTATTGGCCACGGAAAAGTAGGTATTGTTACCTTTATTTAAGATAACTAAATTCGTTTCTGAAAAAAGATTGGCGAAGTTACGACCTCGCACATCAGTTCGATTTGAGCCCCACATAGTGTTATGAGCATTAAAATCGCCCATTAGCAGGAATGGGGACGGAAGTTGTTCAAGTAATTGATCAATCAAACGAATGTCCAAACTGACATTTGGCGGAATATAAATTGAGCAAATGGTCAGTGAAAAGGGATATGTTGTTGAACGGCTACTGCTTCTAATGCAGTGTTGACACGGAATTCTTTACTGAAAACTGTATCACGAACCAATAAAGCCGTTCCACCCTGAGCACGATCAACATTTAAGTGACTATCTGGCTTTTTAATTCAAATGGAATCAACTTCTAACTATGCTACCAACGCAGATGTTATTAGTGGCTCATCAATTTCAGTTAGCATTGCGTCCAGTAATCATCCGTACGCCACCAGAGGACAAATTGTAAAAGATACCACAAACATTAATGAAAATACATTTCGGAAGTAATTGTGCAGGTATAAGTATTTATTATCAGAACTTTAGAGGTTTAATTTCTAAATGTAATGCAGTTGATTGTCTTAGTGTAGTTAGTGATTATTTAATAATTGCTCTTACGTAAACTTGGCTTTCAAGTAAAGTAAAGTTATAAACAGTGAACTATTTGGTAATTATATATTGTATAAAAGTTCAGGCGGCGGAGCTTTGTTGGCCATCTATTCATCGTTAGAGTCTACAGAAATATATATCGATACGTCTAATTTGTCCTGTCTTTGCGTCGACCTTTAATTGTTAAAGTGATTACCTTAAAAAATGTATTCTATGTTATGTTTATCTTAATCAATCTAGAACAAATATTGCAATTATCTATAATTTTAGATAATCTACCGTTGTTATTAAATAGCAACATAATACAACTAGTTCATTTGATTTTAATTAAAGTAAGTCTAATCGTTCGTTAATTACTTTTTTAGAGTATAGTCTGAACATAGCAATTTTTCAATAATTTTAATTAATTTAATAATGTAAATATTAGAACTAAATTTATTTTGTAAATATTTTAAAAATTATGCTGATGCCTTTCTGCTATTTAATTTAGAAAGATATTTTGGAATTGGACTCATTATTTTACTACCGACTAGCTTTGTAAGTTTAACATTAATACATTTACTAAATTATTGTTTATAGAAATGTTTGCTGTTTATGAGAAACTGGGTCTTGTAGTCAAATTTGTAATAAAACAACAAACAATCTTTAATAATACTTATATAATAATAATATGTAGATAATAAGTTGTGGATTTTGTAAATTAAATTTTAAAATAAAAAATACCAGAGGGAACTATGTAAATCATAATAAAAACACCTGGTTCCTGCGCCGGTAGTAGCATGCTAAAAGCTTAAATAATTAAATATACTAACAAGTTTCATATTAGTTGGTGATTTAATTTATTAAATCAGTCAACTATTTATGTAGCAGCGCGACGTGTCAAATTTTAGTGCTGCCGATTTTTTAGTCAAGCAATGACGCTGATAAATTCACGGTCAAAAAGGACGGCAAGATTGGTGATGGCTGCTGCGATAGGATACCTAAATACGAGTATCAAGACTGTAACAATAAAATCAATCAGCTACTTTATATCAACAGAATATGCAGTACCTGTGAGTAATTTCAAAAAGTACATTCCAAATTGTCTAGCAAAGGGAGTTGCTTTTAGCGCAATGAAAAAGTCACATAGTCGATATATGCTTGGGGACGCATTTATGTCCCATGTTTTAAAACCAAAATCAGCTACAAAAAGTAATGAAAAAAATTAAAAAGCTTTTGAGGGTAAAATACAAAAATTGTTTCCTAAAATACGGAGGAGCCGTCGTTTGTAAGAAAAGGAAATTCAAATAAAATAAGCAAAATTTTAAATATTATTATAGTAATTGTGATGTACAAATAAATTATGTTTAATACATATCAAAAACATGCCGGCAAGTTGTATGTACGTATTATTACAGCTACCAAAAACAGTAGGGCACTCTACCCTAATCATCACACAAAGTATAACCAAGTTTGCACGTGGAAGCGGTTTTTGTACTCTGCTTAGTTTGCTCATCAAAGTAATATACCATATGCAACTGAACTAACAGACTGGTAGCGCAAAATAACCACTAGAGCAGTACAAGTTCAAACTAACATTGGTGGTATTATGACATGACCACTAGTACTCAAGGAGTTAATGTAAAAATTATATAAGAAGAGAAAAACGGCAATCATCAGAGTTTGTATACGAAGTATGAACGAGTTTTCATCGGTTTTGTATTGAAAAAGACGGCTGTTTCTGGTACAGTAGTTAGTTGGGAATGCTTAGAGTAGTGAAATCAACACAGCTGGCTTTTTCGTGTTTTTTTTTGTCGTTGTAGTCTACGATGAGTCAAGAAATGTATAATTCTTTTAGTGGTTGATATTTTTCACTATTTTTACGGTTGAGAATCATTATACTTAGGTTTTGTGCAATTATTCAAAGGACGGTAATGCTGACTGGGCCAGCGGATCATTTCATTACTAAAGTTTGTATTATATACCTGGAAGCTATTTAACACCACGGTATTTAAGGGTAAAAATATTATATAAATATACAATATTTGAATACTATTTTGGGTGAAATAACTTCCAGGTTTATAATTCAAACATAATTGCCCCCCAAAGAAGGTTGGTAATGAAATAGTCCGTTGAGATAATTTAAACTCGTGTCGTAAAAAGACTATATCTGTAACTACACTATATCAATAATAATTTTAATGATTGAATTGAATATTTAGTGGATCCCTTCTCAAAACTATGGGTATGCAGTTATACAGGATTAATTTTGTTATCTCAATCAGTTAGTCTTTATATTTTATGCACTATTGATTTTGGATGCAAATATATAAATGTGTAGTTTAATTAATAAAAAAAATTGATTGAATATACGAACTGTTTTACAAATAAAAATATTATTTTATTTCAGATTATTTTGGCTTAAGTTGTCAAAAAATGTATAAAAGCAAATATGCTTTTAATCGACATTTGAAATTAGATTGTGGTGTGGAACCGTGTTATCCATGCCCATTTTGTGCAAGAAAATGCAGACAAAAAGCTCATTTAAAATCACATATGTATCGAGTGCATAAGTTAATGTTATAATTATTACTTGTAAATATTTGGAATTAATATTTATAAATTATGATAAAGTTATTTAATTTTAATTTTTAGTTTTCTCTTTTTCAAATTGTTTTAAGAATTACAGAATAAATTATATACGTTAAACCGTCATTTCCAATACGAGTGCGGAATTATGCCAAGCTATAAATGACCTTTATGTACATCAACATTTAATCGATTGTACAACTTTTTAAGATATAAGAAAACATTACATCCTAAATATTATAATGAAACTAAAGAAATATAATAAGAAAACATGTTAAATAATTTTTTATCAATAAATGTTAATTAAAAACTAAATCAAAACTAGATATACTCAATAGAGCTTTTTTCCAATTTCAACATTGGTATCGCAAGGTTTTAATTGGATTTTATAATAGCATCTTTGAACTTTGTAGCGTTTAATAAAGTGAATAAAGTGAGAGTGGTTTTTACAGACATACTTGCTCAAGATATTTATTTCAAAAAGTGTATAAGTTAGCGTGGTGTTGCGTTCTTGTGAGTGCATATATTAATCATCTATATACTAATATTTGTGTCAACATTTGTATATTATAATAATGCTATTTAATACTATTTTTATTTTCAGTTTTCTCTTTTCCAAATTGCTTCCAGAATTACAGAAGAAAATATACATTAAACCGCCATTTGAAATACGAGTGTGGAATTGTGCCAAGCTTTAAATGTGCTTTATGTTCTGCAACAATTAGTCACAGCTATAGTTTCTTAAGACATAAGAAAATAATACATCCCAAATTTTATAGTAAAACTAATCAAATAATTTAATTTAGTATAATATTTATTTTTGTTATTAATAAATATTAACCCAGTTTAATTAAAAAAAATAATTATAAATATCAGACTAATTAGAATTTTGTTAAGGTTATCAATGCCCGAGATGTCATAAGATATATAGCCGCAAGCTAAATTTAAGCCGGCAAGCAATATTGTTAATAATTTGATACGATTAATTTGAAAAGCATATATGAAAGAAATGTATTGTGCATTTGTTTAAATAAATTTAAAATAGTGAATTATTGTTTATTTTTAGTTGACAATGTTAATGCAAGATGTTGTTCAACCAATAGTAAACATGTTTTCTAGAAATTCAGTTTTAATTACAAACGTATTTTACAGAGTTGTTATGTTTTAAACAGATTGTTTAAAAAATTTTGCTTTAAACATGTTTAGAAATTTTTGTTTTGTTTTTTTTTAATTTGTGTTTTTTTAAGTATTTGCTTATTTATCTCCGGAATATATAAAGCAGTTAAATAGTAATTTGGTTTATTTTGATTTGATTTGACAATTTTAGCAACATACTCGCTCCAAACAGCCATATTATTAGAATTGTTCAACTACGCCTTCTTTTGCACAAAACAAAACATTTTCTATGCGGCTGCGCATAGTAAACAATTAAAAAAAAAACATGATTTTAACTTGTTCATAACATGTTTTTTATTTATTTCATTTTAAACTGTTCTAAAGAAAATAAATTACATTTTAAAATAATAAATTAGCACAAGGAACTATGTAAATCATAAAAATAAATTTGCAATATACATTAAAAACACCTGGTTCTTGCGCCGGTAATAGCATGTTAAAAGCTTATAATCGTTGTGTATAAATAATTAAATATACTAACAAGTTTCACATTAAAATCTTTCATAAATTATGTAAATATCGCAGTAGTTGGCAATTTCATTTATTAAATCAGTCAATTATTTATGTAGCAGCGCGACGTATCAAATTTTAGTGCTACTGATTTTATAATCAAGCAATGGTGCTGATAAACTCACGGTCGAAAAGGACTGCAAGATTGGTGATGGCCGCGATAGGGCACCTAAACACGAATATGAATACTGTAACAATAAAATCAATCAGCAACTTCATATCGACAGAATATGCAGTGCCTGCGAGTGATTTCAAAAAGTACATTGCAAATCGTCTAGCAAAGAGAGTTGCTTTTGGCGCAATAAAAAAGTCACATGGTCGATTTATGTCCTATGTTTCAAACCAATGTCAGCTACAAAAAGTAATGAAAAAAAGAAGGAAGTTTTTGGAGGTAAAATACAAAATTGTCTCAAAAAATACAGAGGAACTGTCGTTTGGGAAAAAAAATCAAATATAATAAGCAAAATTTTAAATAATATTAAAGTAATTGTGATGTACAAATAAATTATGTTTGATACATATAAGAAAATGCCTGCAATTTGTACGTATTAATAATACGTACAAATTGCAGGAGTAATACTCCATAGTTGATAAAAATAAATATGTATAAGCAACTATTATTTATATATAACACATTAGATTTAGTTGATCGCTAATATCAACAAAAATATTAAAGCAAAAAACTAAAAATTATCAAATAAATATAAAACTAGCAAATTAATAAAAAAATGACATTTCCATAAAAACATTACAAAAAAGCTAAAAATCGTATAAGCAACATTGAATGAAATAAGATAGTAAATATAAGACACTTTTTAAACAATAAATTACGTCCAGGTTATTTATTACATAACGTAGAATACAGAAGAGGATTAATTACAAATCGAATCGTACCATAACGATGTTTTATTAAATAGGCCTGTTAGTGGTCGATAACAAAAACCAGTGATTTAAAAAAAAAGTTTAAGAATAATTATTTGAAGCTAGATGTATATATAGCATGATGTTCGTTTTATATAAATAGTTTAAAATTTAGAAGTTTTATTCCAATTATAACCACTGAAAATCACCGCAGGTCAAAATTTAATCAAAAATTTAAATATAATTAATGCAAAAATACCAAGAAAAAAATTATAACCATCTCAATTAAATTTTTATCTTACAATATTTTGTTTTGCAGATATTATAACTCCCAACAACTACGCCACTGTCGCGATACTGCAATACATACTTTTAAAAAAGAAATTAAATTCTATTTAAATTGACCATAGTTGCGATGTATAATTAATTGTATTAATTTAAGCAATGTAATTATTTCTAATCAATTTAATTTTAAAATGGATATATTATATTTATAAAACTTGATAACATGAAGAATAAATAAATCGAAGGATGCCAGAACAACAAAAAAACTGCCAATATAAATCGAACAAAATATTGCAAAATAAGCAATGAAGATCAACAACCTCTGTATAGAAAAAACCTTTGAAGAAAAAACGACCAAAATATTAAATGCAACCAGAAATTGATTAATCATCAATTTATTTTACTTCAAACCAATTAAAACGATGTTGAATTTGTTTTAATTATAATGAAAATTCACACACACTTTTAATTAAATTGTTCATGAAGTTGGAATAAATACGACTATGCTTATTCCATCATTTTAATTTGTTTAAATTTTAATTAATCTGGGATTTTTTAATTTGTACAATCCCATTTTCAATATTAATATAATATTGTAATATTGTATTATTGATTTACAACAAACTACTTTAAAATTTAAAATTTCTAGCCACATAACAGCCCAGTCTAAGGTGTATCGGTGCGTAGGGAGTGGTAGAGAGTGACTGACTGCCCGACTTTACAAATATTTCTAACTAGGTTGGTGCTCCCGTTCCCCCGACCATAGCACTGGCACTAGTAATTCTTAGAAAAGTTCCCCTATGATATTCAAACCCACTCAACCCACGCTTGACGCTACACTAAAAGTACGTTACGAAAACCGCATGATTAGCACGTGAACAAGCAAGCCTGCATGCGATTGGTCGTTAGCAGGGGGGTTCGACTGCTCAATCCAGATCCCATTAAAGTGAGATATAATACATAGTAAATATTTGCGATTTTTAAGAAAATATTTATATTGTAGATAAACTGGACTTGGACAATAATTATGAATGTACTTTTCTAATATTTATTAATATACCTGAACCCGAGGGGTTAACAACTAAGTAAAAAAAATGTACACCTGATTATGAATACGCGTAATTATTACGTGATTATGTAATGATTACATTATTACGATTATGCATTGATTACGTGATTATTTAATAAATACGCAATGATTACGAGATTAATTAATGAAAGCGTTATGATTATGTATGAATACATGATTATTCAATAAGTACACATTTTTTTAAGATTTTATAATTCCGTATTAAATGTGCATGCATTAATTATTTTATACCGATCATAAAATTATTTTGATAATGCTTAATGTTAATATATTATTATAATATTTATGTTTTATAATAATCTTCAATAAAGTACTTACTACAATTTCTTATAGATAATAAGAAACATGAACTAAAAGTATACCTATCTGAATAGTTATTAATGTTTAATGTAGATTGGAAAAAAGAATAAAAGTGTGATTTATTATATTAAAAAATAAATAAAATTAAATATAGAAACATCTTTTCAACAAAAATAATAACAATACATAATAAAATTTGTATCAGTGAATTTATATTCGACTGAAGTAGGTATTTATTTTAATATAATAAATAAATAACTGCACACACACACATGCCAAGAGTTGTATAAAAACACCTGTGGAATTGTCTGTGAATAAATCTCTAGCGGCATAATTATATACAGAATGAACACGACTGAATTTACCATGCGAATATATATGATTCCATAAAATCAATATTAGATTATGTGAATATGCGTACTCAACATTTGATTATTTGAACACGCGTAATAAATATTTGATTATTTAAATACGCGTGTTTTAATATTAGATTGCACTATTTATTACAAGATTATGTAATGGTTACGTGATTATAAAATTATTACGTAACTATATGATTACTTGATTATGTAATAATTACGAATATTACGTAATTATTATTTGATTCTGTAAGGATTATTTTTTATTTTATACACTGATTACCCAAGTTGTTAACCCCTCGGGTAGTATATATAACACCTTTAAAACAATAAAATATGTTCAGGTTATTTATTATACAGGGAGTTTATAAATGAATGGGATTATGTAATCACTTTAAGTATGCCGCTTTTTTTAAATTGTCCACTATACTATTTGTTATGACAAATCAACTTTGACAGCTCTCAAGCAAACATATGAAAACATATGTAGTATAGTGGACAAATCAACCGGCGGTTGTTGCCAAAAAATTTAAAAAAAACCTAGGTGGCGCCTGTCAGTGTGTAATAAAATTAAATTATGGCGCAACATGTTTTAAACCTTTTCCTACATATTTTATTTTATTTTATTCACATTTATATTTACATTTACATTTTTTATTATGACTGGCCTTTGCAAGTGTAACAGTATAGCATCATTACTTGTAGTGTTTGTGGAGTTATTTTCCATAATAGCTGTGCTATTCGCTACAAAAAATTCATTGTGGTGTTTTTTTTAATTTTAAATCGGAGTCTGATCTATGCAAACTATACAAAGAAAACATCGTGTTGTATCAAGTATTGTTAGATGAAGTTCGCTCTAACAATAAACTTTTAACTGACAAAATTTCTTATTTGGAGGAGAAGATAGCTTTGAAAGATATATAAATTTTAAACTTAAAATCTTGTCGTCAACTTGAACCTGCTTCTATTAGGTCTGTTATTAATACGGATTCAATTCAATTGCCACCGGCAAAAACAATTTTATCCAGTACTTCTACCACTACTAATAGTTCACAATCAATTAAACCTAGAGTACAGCACAAAACTCCAACGATTTTTGGATGTGGTCCTGACAATGACCAGCAACAAGCCTACGTTCCCCCATCATATATTCATGTGTCAAAACTTAAGCGTGGAACAAATAAAACTGAAATTGCAAACTATATGAAAGCTAAACTACCATCTGTTTTGATTGATGTTGTTGAGTTGGTAGTGAGATCTGGAAACTACAGCAGCTTTAAAGTATCTATTCTAGCCGATCAAGCTGGTTTAGTTCTTTCTAAAAACTTTTGGCCGGCAAACATTGCCGTCAAGAAATTTATTAACTATGGCCGACCACGAAATTTACCAGCAACTCCTGCAGGGGATTTTCGGACGTTGAATCCGCTCAACAGTTTGGACCCGTCCCCAGAAATACCAACGGCCTCTCAATTTACTACCAAAACGTTGGAGGTATAAAAACCAAACTGAAAAAACTTTTGTTTTGCTCTGTCAAGTTATGACAATATTGTTTTAACCGAAACTTGGCTATCCGAAGACATCACTGACTCAGAACTAAGACTAACTGGCTATAACCTATTTAGATGTGATCGGTCTAATTTAACTTGCCCTAAATTAAGCGGAGGTGGCGTATTGATTGCGGTTAGAAGTCATCTAAAGTGTACATTACTACATCCGCCATATCTAAGTGTTGAACATGTCAACTTTAATTTTGTGTCGTACATAATTGATGCAGTTTATTTACCCCCTCGTTCGGTTATTGATAAATATGCTGACCACTGCTACTCCGTTGAATCTTTTGCTGATGTTTTTCCTAATAGTAAATTAATTTTACTGGGAGATTACAATTTACCAGAAGCAACGTAGCTAAATGATCAATTTGGAACTGGAGTTACTTGCAACGAAAACTACCCTGGACATTTAGTTGCTAATTCATTTGGATTGTTAAGCTGTGTTCAATGTATAATCATACCAAATAGTATGGATGTATTTTTAGATTTGTGTTTTACTAATGATAGTGATAATATTACTGTGATAAATGCTGTAGACGTTTTATTAGATATAAGTCAACATCATAATGCCTATGTGATAGATGTCAAATGTGATACTTCTTGTGATATTTTAAACTGTAACTACGTTTTAAATGATTTTAAATGTGCCAACTTCAGCGCAATCAATGATTTTTTGTTGAACGTTGATTGGTCTGTTCTTTTTAACAACTGTGATATTAATGTATGTGTTGATTTATTTTATTCTGTTTTGTATTATGCAATTGATTGTACCTAAAAAAGTGTGGCATGACAACAACTTTTCTATTTGGTTTAGCAAGGAATAATATTCGGTCTAATCCAAAACATTTTTGAAGATTTGTAAATGAAGCTAAGAAAACTAATGCTTTTCCAGCTACAATGTATTATGGTGATCAAACCTGTATTAATGGTGACGTTCTTGTAAACAAATTTGCAGATTTTTTCTTTTCCGTTTATAATTCTCAAATTCATCCAACTCCATTGTTTAAGTTTGATAAAAATGTAATTCATACAAATTTCTCAGTCAGTTTACTAGATATTTTTAATCTAATTACAAGCCTTAAATCTAATCTTAGCACTGGACCTGACGGTATTCCTTCTATGCTCTTAAAGAATTGTATTTATTCAAATTCAAAACCATTACATTTACTTTTCAACGCTTCATTAAATGAAACTAAATTTCCTGATGTATGGAAACAAACTTATATTATGCCAATGCATAAATCTGCTGCTAAAGAAAATATTACAAATTATAGAGGCATTTGCATTCAATCTGCTATACCAAAATTATTTGATCAAATTATAACTGGTCAAATACGTTGGATGTGCAAAAGTATTTTAGTAAAAGAACAGCATGGGTTTCGTGAGGGTCGATCTACACTTACCAATCTACTTTCTTACGAAAATTACATTTTAAACGCATTTGAATGCAAAACTCAAGTTGACTCTATTTACACTGACTTTTCAAAGGCCTTTGATCGTGTGATCCACAATATTTTGATTGCTAAGCTTCGTGCTTTGGGTTTTCATAATGTAGTGGTTACTTGGTTATCTTGCTTTTTGAAAAACCGAACGCAGTGTGTAAAAATCAATAAATTTCTTTCACAACCTATTTTAGTTCCATCAGGTGTTCCTCAGGGATCTCACTGCGAACCAATTTTATTTTTACTTTTTATCAATGATCTTTCTGACTGTATTAGTTCATCATCATTTCTATTATTTGCAGATGATTTAAAAATTTATAGAAGTATTTTATCAATCGATGATTGTAATCTTTTACAACAAGATTTAGACTCTGTTAATGATTGGTGTCTTATTAATAACCTTGTGTTTAATGTTAATAAATGTTTTGCAATCAGTTTTAATAGAACGCTAAGCAAAATTTCGTACGATTATATTATCGATAACAAGGTGCTACAACAAGTGACACAAATTAAAGACTTGGGTGTAATTTTCGATTTTAAACTTACGTTTGTATCGTTAGTTAGTTTAGATTTTTGGCATATCAGCCTAATAAGACTATTAACGCCGATTCTTTTCTCTAACTATAAAAAGTGTAAAATAAAATGCTGTAAAATGGCATATTATAGAATAAAATTAAATAAACAAATAAATAAACAACAAAGATAAAATAAACGTTCACAAACTTTAATGACTATAGCAATAATGAATAGTTAGTTCCAACAGTGTCTAGGGTGTAAAAAGTCCTAAACACTCTTACGTTTGTATCAGCTACATGTGTAATCGTGCTATAAAAATGCTGGGGTTTGTATACAGGATGTCTGCTGATCTTTCTCCAAGTACTCTTAAATTACTATACTGTGCCTTGGTGCGTTCTCATTTAGAGTACGTTCCGTCAATCTGGTGCCCTTTCTATGAAATCTATAGTCAGAATATTGAACGTATTCAAAACAAATTATTTCGCCTGTTGTCCTATAGATCTGGTATATTGTCGGTTAATTTTGATCGCAATTACATTTCTTCACTATACAATTTACCGTCACTAAAAGTTCGGCGCAAAAGATCAGATCTCTCATTTTTGCGTGGTCTAGTGATGTCTGAAGTAGACTGTCTTGAGTTTCTTGTATCTCTTCCATTCTACATTCCTATTAGTGAACGACGTACCAGGCAGACTTCATTATTTAGAGAATTTACACATTCTACTAATTATGGATTTCACAATCCTATTGGTAGAATTTGTAGCTTTGCAAACAGTTTAACAAACAATTTCAATTTTTTTTGTTCTAAATCTTTGTTTAAGATTCAATTGAGTCATATTGATTAAATGTTATGTATTTTATATTATATTATGTTTTTTATGTCAATCTTTTGCTTCTGTTTTTTATATTGATTATTTTATATATGTATTATATTGTTTATATTCATTGTATTTTTATGTAGATGTAAATGGTTTTACTTATACCGTAAATAAAGAAATATTATTATTATTAACATAACATGACAAATGCAGAATTTGTGGATATGATATTAGACAGCGCATGTGGTATCTTCACGACAGAGCTCCACCACACTTTGTAATAGATGTGCGACAACATTTGAACAATGTTTTCCCGAAGAAGTGGATTGGTCGAGGAGGTCCAACTGCCTGGCCTCCTAGATCACCTAACCTAAATCCCCTAGACTTTTATGTTTGAAGGCATATGAAACATCTGATATAAGCTACCGCATACTAGCTGCCGCTGACACAATTCAGCAACCACCGAGACTTCAACGTGCATGTAGCGCAATATGGCTTCCGGCGGGCGCAGATGTGTTTCGAAAATAGAGGAAATAATTTTGAGCATTTATTATGGTATTAAGAGTTCTAATAATTTTGCATTTTTGTTATTTGTTTATTATTTTAATTTTGGCACGACACACCGATTTTTTTCAAGTAATAGATTTTAATTTTCCAGAAACTTTATATCAATAATAAAAAAATCATAAAAAATCCTAGGCCCATTACTCCATACATACGACACTAGTCGGTCACTTTACTACATGTTGCTAATATACTTTCACATCATTTTACAGCATTTATACAAAATGAGCAAACTCAACCTTGTTTTTGATTGCAATAAGATTTAGCAATGAGAAATAATAACATTTCCTAGTCAAGAATCTTTTTGGTTCACTAAATCACACCTTGCCAACATCTTTAACATCTTCTAGAAATATAATACAATTCCTGATAACTATAAAATTGTACCTATACTTAACGGTAAACCTTTGAAACCTTTGTTAGACATGGAACTTGGTTACAAGCTTATCGCCATTTTCTCCTGTAATCGGTAAACGTTTAAAAATATTATCAAAGTGCGATTGAAAAGATGGTATGAGATAAACTTCATAATTGCAGCTTTCAGAAAAGAATACCGAGTATATAAGAAAATCACCACTCTACATTGTGATGATATTTTTAAATTTTAATTTTATAACATAATTGGGTTTATAAATAAGAATATAACTCCACCAATGCAGCAAAATTATCTACATTACAAAGCAATTACTGAAAGCGTAAAGTACCAAAAGCTGAATCTTTGAGAATGACTCTGCGCTGTCTTTTGCCATTTTGGGGCGTAGCTGTTCCCGCAATAAGAAACAAGCGACCAGTAATAGTGGTAGGTCATAGTAATAGTCTTAAGGCTATAATTAAATATGTTGATGGCATTCATGACGACGATATATTCAAATTAAAAATACCATCTGAAATACTTTTTACATATACGTTTGAAGAATTTAATAAACCTGTTAGAAATAAACGCATGAAATTTTTAAAAGAAACCAGATTTTCAAATATAAATAATCCAACAGCAAGAAGTTATAATTTATATAAATTTTAGGTAATTTTACTTTATAATCCAAAGCGGTTTTTTCAGTATAGTTTTATTACGCAAAAATGTGAAACAAACATACTTCTAGCGGGAGAAGAGGACGCAATTGCTCCTGTGGCAAGCCAACAGACCCCGGCAAATGCTATATATCAAAAGAAGTGAAACGTAGAAAAGAGGGAGCTATATCTACGTTTTTTTAAGCATTTTTCAAAATTTGAAAAAAAGTTGTTTTTTTTGCACTAAACTGTGAAGAGACGTAATTTGTCCTGAGGCTAACTTAAAGCAGTTTTTTGAAATATTTCTACTACGAAAAAGTGTGGAACAAACATCTTTAAGTTGGCAAAAGAGTACGCGGATGCTCCTGTAACAGGCCTATAGACCCCGCCAGTTGCTTTTGCAAACCGGAAGTCCGTAGGTTTAAGGGTTTCCTTTCGGTGATGGAAATAAGTGAAATGTAGAAAAGGGTGTAAATTATCTAGGTAATTTTTGAGCATTTTTTCAACTTTGAAAAAAAAGGTCGTTTTTGCATTTCCTAACGTAAAATTTAACTTCTGTTAAGATTTTGGTGCGACCCCCAATATTCTTAGCATTTATCTGTCAATTTTAAGATAACCACCAAAAACATGTGCAATTTTGATTTTCTTGACTAAAATGTAGCTATCATTCTATATTGCACGCACTGTAATTACGTTTAACAAAATCATGCAAAATTAGAGTGTCTTAATTTATTATTTAAATGTTTTCGTAAACCAAATAAATCTGCTATTTCAAGCAGACTAATTATAATAAAATGTATATTACCAAACAAATAAATGCAACTGTTATCAGTATATTATTATTTTCATTATTGTCTGTATAATTAACGATAATCGCGAATATTGTTACGTGGGTGTGTAATTGATAAATTAGTGGGGCCGAGGTGTGAACAAGCGAGGCGCAACCAGTTATCAATTCACGCGCCAGTCCATTTCTCACGCTCACTACAAGTACATTAAAATAATATGACAAATAGATACACGTAAAATAAAAAAATAATAAATAAAATTTTTGTTTAATGTTATCCAGTATTTTGTCGAAGGTTCATGGGCATACAGTTTGACGTTTGCTGGTAGATCGCTCCGGAGACGTCCTCTCGAATCAAAAGAAAGTTTTATCATTTTACAACCCTTTAAACATATAAATTCTTGTATTCAATAAAATAACTTCAATTATGATACCACATAACTGCTAAACAAATTTTCGGTTAAAAAAAATATTTCCATTGACGAGGCTGGACTGTACATTTATTCAGAGCATAATTTTCTTGCAGCTTGACGATTAGTATTAAAAATATTAATAAAATTTAAAATAATAATTTTTAAACTTAATGTATTAAGTTTAATTAGCAATGATTTCTTGGTAGAAATAAAATTAGTTAGTTAGTAAGTTTAGATATTTGGCATATCAGCGTAAGAAGACTATTAATGTCGATTCTTTCCTCTTACTATAAAAAATGTAAAATAATATGCTGTAAAATGGCATAGTAAAAAAATAATATTAAATTAATACATAAATAAATAATAAAGGTAAAATAAACATTCACAAACTATTAAATACTGTAGCAAAAATAACTAGATAATTCCAACAGTGTCTAGGGTATAAAAGGTCCTAAACACTGCTAGATTTTACGATACAAAATCATTAATCACAATAAATTAAATATTATATCCATATAGCAAATCTGCTCCGTCGAATAAATTCGAGCAGACAATTGACTTCAACTATCTGATCGCCCAAGACAATCGACAAACCGACGCATTCTTTTTAAAAAGGAATAAGCGACAAAATAGCAATTTTACAGGAGACATAAAAAACGATTATCTAGAGAAACTTTAATTAAATTGCAATTTTATTTAAATTTTAATGTGATATATATTATTTAAGGTTTACAAAAAACTGTGACATTTAGAAAATAATATTATAAAGTGAAATAAACCATAAAATTACTGGCATCTGGTGCTTATACCTTTTCTTTAAATTTTGGCGCTTATATCCTGGCTTTTATACCATTTATAGAAACAATATCGTTTACAAATTGGTGGTTATATCATCACTTATATCATTTTAAGTTTATATTCTAAACACGTTTTGGTACTTATAACAAAAAATAAATAAAAGCTTATAATAAATAACGGTTTTCTTTGCTATAATTTCTGATTCGATCTCCGTCTAACAACTGGTCTAATTTGAATGCAATTATTTAAAAACTTCTTTTTGTCAACAATCTTCTCTATTTTCCAAAAAGTTTTAAATGCCAGTAATCTTTGCTCTTCCTCAATATTTTTACATTCGTTAGTGCATGTTTGATTATTTAGACATGAGTTTGCCTTAATTTGTTTTGCTGCTGCTAGTTTACCATCGTATCTTATATAGTCCTTTTCCAAATTTTTATTTTTATTCTCGCATGCTCTCCGCCGTGTTCAACGTTATTGTTTTCCTCCGGAGGAACATTTTCTTGATTTATTTCAAATGCAGTCCCTACTTCTTCAGCTTTCTCCATAAAAATTACATCATTTGTATTAGTATTTAAATTATTTATATCATCATCTAAAAGCGGAGTAGTAGTTAAATCATTACTGTTATTGACAATCGGCATATAATTTCTTAAAGCTAGCTCGACAAGCGCCATACTACGAGATCCCATTATTCTATAAACGAGATAAGCGCTGGTGTTAGATATTGTAAAATATAAACATTATCAAGAAGTGTATAATGACAATTAAATCAAATTTTATAAATTATAATCTAGTCGAATAAATTCATTAACAGAAAGCAATCATTGAGAATGACATTATTAACCAGGATTTAAAAATCAAACTTTCAATTTCCCCTATGTCAATACATGGAGTTGCGTCGCTTATACCATACTGATATTTATTTTGGCAAAAAGATACAAGCAACCAAAACAATACCGATGATTTTTAAATAAAGCAATTAAAATTATATATATGTAACTACGTTTTCTTGTATAGTATTATAGTATTAATTATATTATATACATACCAACTATTAACTTATGATGTATTTCTTACAATTTCACTCAAACACAGACGAGTTGTGTCATGTCTGCACTATAGGATCTTACATGTTAAAGTGGCGGTTATACCCTACTCGCGCACAATTTGAAAATGTGTACTCGTTGGTTATCCCATTTTTATCCTACTAAACGATGAATTGCGACGTTAATATTTTTTTGTCGCTTACACCATTCAGTTATTTGGATTCTATGGAAAATTTCGTATTAGTACAATATCTAAACCAAAAATTGATTTTTTGGAGCTTATACCTTTTTAAAAAGAATGCGTCGAAACTGGGTGATAATTCAGAAGCAGATCTATGTTCCAAAAACTGCCGACAATCCAATAAAATATAACAAACAGTTAATAGAACATTACAGATATCACACACTGAGGGCACCTCAGATGCCAACAAATGCCTGTGAGTCTATCAACAATGACCCTAAGCTACAACCTGCATGACAAACTCCACGCTGTAATGACGCTTTTAACACATTGCAGCTTGTTGTCTTGAATAGCAAACCACTCCGTCTGCCAGCTTGACAA
Source organism: Tachinus rufipes (assembly GCA_963932245.1). Taxonomy (NCBI): domain Eukaryota; kingdom Metazoa; phylum Arthropoda; class Insecta; order Coleoptera; family Staphylinidae; genus Tachinus; species Tachinus rufipes. The sequence continues at coordinate 19,453,900 of OZ010750.1, forward strand.
CATTGATTGTTGTAAAAAATTACAAACACAAGCTTTGTCGGTAACATTATCAGCGCTAGTTATAGCCAATTTAGCAAACGCATCTACTTTTTCATTGCCACTGATACCTACGTGACTGAGAATCCAGACAATGTAAACAATGACATTTAACTCGGACACCTAAAACAACCTAACCTAACCTAACTAGGTGCATCTTATGACGTAAGTTTAGCTTATTCCGTTGCACAATAGCAAAATCACACATCTTATTAGCGTCAAGCAGAGCTCAAATATAAGATATCGTTATTGAGAGCTCAAGCTACAAAATTTTAATATTGCAATGAATGTCATCAACATTATTTTATTAAGCTCTAAATAACAATTACTACTACTTGCCTTTGTACACTGTAATGTATATCAATTTTAATTCTAATATTTATTAAGTTGCATTACCAATTTGCCAAATCAAAAAATGAGTGATATATCCAATAATCGGTTATCACGTTGAAAATATAAGCAAAAATTACGTGAGCGTAATGAACAGAAAACCATATCAACCACATCAGAATCAGAAAATTGGTAGTCATCTAAGAAGAAGGAGTTCATCCTATTTAATAGCCGCATAACTGAGATATTTCCTGGCAAGGACGGAGTAGTTCGAGTTGCCATCAAGAAATGAAATGTCTAGAACAGTATAAATTATGCATTCTGCCAATTGATTCATAGTATACTTGAAAGACCATTCTTTCAAAAGGCGCGGCATGTTGTCAATCTATTTAATCATTTATTTGTGCGGCGGCATGTTGTTCGACGAATTTAGCTTTTGTGCAGATATTATTTAATACCCTTATAAAACTACTCAATTTTAAGCTCATTTTATTTTATATTATTATTGTAGGTATAAGTAGAGAGGCTATGCGGGTTCTGGATCAAAATCCCGTAAGGTTTACATGGGGGGTCTAAAATGACTTTTTGCAATCGGCCTCCCTACTTTACCGACATTATTTTTGGCGCAAAATTCAAATATTTTGTCTCAAGTGTGCGAGTGCAACGCGCGATACCAAAACGGCACTATGACGGGCCTTCATGGTACTCAAATGAAAGCGCCCGTCGCGTACGTCACGAATCTAAAATAAAAACGTGTACTTGACCCGCTCCTAAGCGATAAAAATACAAAAAATATTCTAGATGGTTAAAAATAAAGAAACAATTGTTAAATGTGTAATTATAATTTCACATGTATTTTATAATGCTATATTAATTAAGCATTCTGCCAATTAATTAGTAGTGTACTTGAAAGACAATTTTTTTAAAGGGCGCCATTGTTGCTCGATCTCTTTAATCATTTATTTGTGCGGCGGCATGTTGTTCAACGAATTTAGCTTATGTGCAAATATTATTTAATACCCTTATAAAACTACTCAATTTAAGCTCATTTTATTTTATTTTATTATTGTAGGTTTAATCCTCATAATTGTAGAATTTCCCCAATACCTAATTAGCACATTCCTATTTTATAGCTCTTAATAACAAAGGGTTATACCCTGCCTAGAATTATCCCTCTCCCATTATAACCACTCCTCTAATTCATTGAAAGGTTTTTATCTGTAAAACAATGTTATTACAAATATAGAAAAAAAATGAATAAATGCGATCTATTCAGAGTTTTAATTTTGTATCCTAGAATATAAATTGGGGCATTGCGCAACCGTGTAATTGTGACCCCAAAAAAAAAAAAAAAAAATCAAGATTTTAAACTAACCTTTTTTTAAGGTTGATGACTTACTTTGACTCAATATGAAAAAATGAGGAAAAAATAGAAAAATCAATTACAATTAAAAATTTAAAGTTATTTACACATATTAGTTATAAATTCTGCAAGAAATACAATACCACATTTTCCAAAAACCTGGTTCCGCTATGTCGATGATATTTTTGCAATAATTAAGTCGGACATGGATATAGACCTTTTCTTATCATCAATCAATAGTTTATATACAAGCATAAAATTCACATACGAGCTTGAAGTTAATCAACAACTCCCTTTCCTAGATATATTAATAATTAGAAAACATGAAAAATTAGAATTTAACATTTACAGAAAACCCACCCACACATTTAATTATATTCACTCCAATTCAATTAGCCCAATAAAACATAAACTAGCAGCATTTAATTGCATGATCTATAGAGCAGTCAATCACCCCCTTTCAGAGTCAGATAGAAAATCAGAATTTAACATAATACGACAAATAGCAGATTCATTAAATTATAACAAACCTACAATAAACAAATTAATCAATAAACATGTCAATAAATTTAAAATTGATTCTTCCACACATTTAAAACCTATTCAAGAAAAAACCAAGAAAAAATACATCAAATTATGTTATGTACCAAACATAGACCACCAACTAAATAAACTTTAAAAAAAATTTGATCTAACCCCAGCTCACTATACTAGAAGACAATTGAAAAGTGAATTAGGGAACACCTTTAATAAAACAGATAACCTTTAAAAATCGGGAAAATACTCTATATTTTCGATAAACAATACAACCCTATTAAAACACTCTAATGATTACAGATTAAACATGTTGGAAGCAATAGAAATGAAAAAATTACAATATAAGCTACTTAATTTTGATTTAAGCCCTTTGAACAACGTATTATTGGATATCATTGGAAAACCCTAATTACCTGTTATAAATCTTTTTGGTTAGTTAGTTTAGATTTTTGGCGTATCAGCCTAATAAGACTATTAACGCCGATTCTTTTTTCTAACTATAAAAAAAAAAAAAATAAAGGTAAAATAATATGCTGTAAAATGGCATATTAAAGAATAAAATTATGTAAATAAATAAATAAACAACAAGATAAAATAAACGTTTACAAACTTTAATGACTATAGCAATAATGACTAGATAATTCCAACAGTATCTAGGGTGTAAAAAGTCCTAAACACTGCTGGATTTTACGATACACAAACATTAATCATAATAAATTAACAATTATATCCATACACCCAATTTGCTCCGTCGAATAAATTCGAACAGACGATCGACTTCAACGATCTGATCGCCCAAGACGATCGACAAACTGGGTGATAATTCAGACGCAACTCTTTGTTCCGAAAACTGCCGACAATCCAATAAGATATGACGAACAGTTAATGGAACATTACAAGTATCACAAACTAGCGGCATCTCAGACGCCAACAAATGCCTGTGAGTCCATCGACAGTGACCGATGCGAAGTCGCGTGAAGATAACCTCTTCCCTACGCTTCGGCCTGCATGACGAACTCCACGGTGTAATAACGCTTTTAGTGCATCGCAGCTTGTTGTCTTGAATAGCAAACCACTCAGTTTGCCAGCTAGACAGCAGCTTTTGATGTAGAAAATTACAAATATCCCTAACGCAAACTTTAAATGAAACATATTCAGCGCTAGTTATTGCCAATTTGGCAAGCGCATCAGCTTGTTCATTGCCACCGATACCTACGTGACTGGGAATCCAGACAAAGTTAACAGTGACATTTATCTGAGACACCTGAAGCAAAATTGAATGTATTTGCCTCAGCAGGTAATGATCAGGATATTGGTCATCTATGGCGTTTAATGCACTCAACGAGTCTGTACATATAACATAATTTGTACCTGCGCTTAGTTGGATGTAGAGAAGAGCCTGATAGATAGCATACAGTTCTGCAGTATAAACGCTGCTAACACTTGGCAAGCCAAATGTAAACTGCAGCTCATCTACCAGAAAAGCACAACCCACACCGTCGTTACTTTTTGAGCCATCGGTATAAATCCAAGTGGCATTTACATTCATTGCTTGAATTTTTGCAAATTCAGTTCGATATTCAACTGGTAAAGTTGAAACTTTGCTCATTCTCGATAATGCAGTATTTAACCTTGGACGTTGAAAAGTCCAAGGAGGATCGCGACAGTAAGACAGTTGATATACATCAGGGAGTTGGAAATCCAGTTCCCGAAGTATACTGCAATTTCTTACAGCAACCGGTTTTTGGGACCGTATCCTGATGTTGTATAGATCGTCGAGACCATTATTGAACACGACAGGAAACGTCGGATGCAAGCGTTTAGCTTTTAGTTTCGCGGCGTACCTAACAGTCAAAATTTTACGCCGAAGACAGAGTGATGGTTCAGCTGCCTCACACAAAACACTAGCAATAGGGTAGTGCGAAATGCGCCAGTTGCTAAACGAATTCCAGTATGGTGAGCAGGATCAACAATACGTAATATGGATGGAGATGCGGAAGCATATATTATGGAACCATAATCTAGTTTTGAGCGCACCAAAGCGCGATGCAAAAGTAGCATTGTTTTCCGATCCGCTCCCCATGACTTTCCACTCAACGACCTGAGCAAGTTAAGTGCCGGGACACATCTTGTTCTCAGATTTATTAAATGAGGACGCCAAGTCAGCGCACGGTCAAATGTGACACCGAGAAATCGAACACATTCCTGTACAGGAATGGGTTCTTCCCCAAGATATAATAAAGGGTCACCGTGTGGGGTTCGCCTTCTTCAAAAATGGATAAGCAACGTTTTGCTTGTAGAAAAAGTGAATCCATTGTTATTAGCCCAGCTCAAAATGTGATTGATTGTTAACTGAAGTTGACGTTCCAATGTTGGCATGTTTCTCGAGGCACAATAGATAGCTACGTCATCAACATACATACATCCGCTTACCGGATGCTTGATGAACTGACTTATGCCGTTAAGCGCTATCATAAATAGTGTCACGCTTAGAATAGACCCCTGAGGAATACCATTCTGTTGCTGACGTATGCCCGAGATGCTGTCACCTACACGTACCTTAAATGAACGGGAAGTTAAAAAACTTTGTATAAACAATGCCATGCTTCCGCGAATACCCCATGAATGAAGCGTTCGTAGAACATTGTACTTCCATGTCATGTCATATGCTTTCGCAATGTCAAAGAATACAGCGACAAGATGTTGATGCTGTACAAAAGCATTTTTAATTGCTGTATCCAACCGAACAAGGTGATCAGTCGTAGAACGATGACGCCTTGAACCACATTGTATGTCAGCAATTAAACCTCTTGAATCTAATAACCAAGTAAGACGCTTATTGATCATTCTTTCTAGTAACTTGCATAAGCAGCTAGTTAGAGAGATAGGCCTATAACTTGTCGGGAGCTTTTTATCTTTACCAGGTTTAAGTATTGGTACTATGATAGCAAGTTTCCACGACTCAGGACAATACGCTGCTGACCATATCCGGTTATAGAGTGCCAACAGTTGAAGTTTGGCAGAGCGACTTAATTGCTTAAGCATAGCGTTGTGTATCGAATCGACACCAGGAGCAGTATTGTGTGCTTCAGATAATGCCGAGTCAAATTCCCAAACACTAAACGGTGCGTTATATAATTCATCTTCAGCAGAGATAAATGACGGAACGTTTTTCTCCATGTTAATTTTAATATCTCGGAAATTTTCATCGTAATTATTATCGCTGGAAGCGTCAAAATAAACATCGGCCAGAATATTCGAAATGTCAGGGGGATTGGTAATAATTTGATCACCCGACAATAACCCACTAATAGGTAATGATGCGGTTCGGCCAGAAATTTTTCTGACTTTTTCCCACACCTTCCCGACGGGGGTTCTCGAATTAATAGAAGTAACATATTCTGACGATGATTCTCTTTTAGCTTTTCTGCATGTTCTTCGAGCAACAGCTTTGTACCTCAAATAAAATAATAGGTTCTCTTCTGTTGGAGAGTGGTTAAATTTACAAAAAGAACGGCGTTTGTTTAGTTTAGCTTGCTCACAATCAAAATTCCACCAAGGAACAGGCTCTCTGCGAGGTTTTCCGGAAGATAACGGTATACTCGCATGTGCTGCCTGTATGATAGAATTATACCGATTCTAGTTCTAGTTTCAATATCTTCGTCGATAGTGGCTTGGACACTGTCATCGTAATCAAACACTTGAACAAACATATTCCAATCGGCATCTTTTATTCTCCAATTTCGATGACGGTTTTCATTCATTACATGACCAAGCACGCGAATATATATGGGAAAGTGGTCACTATCATAAAGATATTCCGAGACTTCCCAATCCAGCAATGCTGCGATACTTGGAGAACAAATGGTAAGGTCAATAGCCGAGAACGATCAATTGGCCACGGAAAAGTAGGTTTTGTTACTTTTATTTAAGATAGCTAAATCCGTTTCTGAAAAAAGATTGGCCAAGTTACGACCTCGCACATCAGTTCGATTTGAGCCCCACATAGTGTTATGAGCATTAAAATTGCCCATTAGCAGGAATGGGGACGGAAGTTGTTCAAGTAATTGATCAATCAAAGGAATGTCCAAACTGACATTTGGCGGAATATAAATTGAGCAAATGGTCAGTGCAAAAGGGATATGAAGTTGAACGGCTACTGCTTCTAATGCAGTGTTGACACGGAATGCTTTACTGAAAACCGTATCACGAACCAATAAAGCCGTTCCACCTTGTGCACGATCAACATTTGCACGATCTTTTCTATAAATAGTATAACCACGAAGAACAACAGAACAGTCAACCTTAAAATTTGTTTCCTGTAAGGAAACGCAGATAAGTGAATTTTCGGCTAATAATATTTTAAAGGATTCGTAGTGTGAATTATATCCGTTGCAGTTCCATTGTATAATGGTTGAAACCATTTTTAGTGTTATGTTGCGAACGTAATTTTAACTCTTTGTTTATTAGCGTTTTTATTTTTAACTTCTGAATTATCTTCTGGGGGAGTAGAACTCCCACTAATTGGCATAATTTCATCTGTCAGAGTAGATGGCGCGGAAAGAACATCCACATCCATTGACTCTAACGACACGTCAATATTGGGGTCTGTGGGCGCAGGATCGCTAGAAACCTGCACCTCAGGTGGCGGTAGCCTAGATTGGGCTGCCGTCTTTGCAGGCTTTGACTCGGACTGAGCCTTTGCCTGTTTAGGCTTTGACTTGGAAGTCGCAACCATAGTTGGTTTTGGCCCGATACGAGCCAATACCTTAGATGGTTTAGGCTTTAAATAAGCCCCCATCTTGAGTGGTTTTGCTTGAAGTCCCACTCGTTGTGACCTTGGACCGGATTGGGCCGTAGTCAGTTTTGGTTTTGAACCTGATGGGCCCGCAACCGGTTTTTGACCCTTCACATTAGAGTCCTTGTCTTTATTTAAAGTTTCTGCAATAGCAGTAAATTTCATAATTGGTGGTTGTTGAACGATAAGCGTTTCAACAACTGCAGCAAACGATCTAGAAAAGGTAGGAGCCGTAATTGCTCTATATCTCTTTTGAGCATCAAAGTAAGAGAGTTTGTCTGTTACTCTGATCTCGGCTATTTTTCTTTCCTCTTTCATTTTTGGACAATCTCGGGAATAGACAGGATGCTTACCACCACAATTCACACATAAAGGTGAACTTTTGCATGGATCGGGGTCATGTTTCTCTTTACTGCATTTTGCACATGTTGCAACACCTGGACACCTAACTGCGGTGTGTCTAAAACGTTGGCATTGGAAACACCTCATTGGGTTAGGAATAAACGGGCGGACCGGGCGAGTAACATACGCTACCTTGACTTCATCTGGGAGCCGTTCGGAATCGAATGTTAAGATCATAGATGTTGTATCTCTGACCTCACCACCTTTTCTACGGGTTAGTTTTTTAATATCGATAACGCCTTGCGACGCTAGTTCTTGTTTGCATTCGTCTACAGTTGTGTATAACAACTCATACCATGAAATAACTCCCTTAGAAATATTTAAAGATTTATGCGGCTCAACTGTCACGGCAATATTACTTAACGACGTGCATTCCTGCATTTTACTGCTCTGCATTTTGTCTTTTACTTCAATAAGCAAAGTACCGTCTCTTAACTTCTTACACGATTTTAAAGTTCCGTTAATAATATTGGAAATGGTCCTATGAATTAAGAAGGGAGATACCTCCTTTAGACTCTGGCCATTTTCAGAACATTTAACAATTAAATATCTAACAAACTTTCTACTTGTACTCATACTATCTTCTTTAGCTCTCTCGTCCGTAAACGGGCGAGATCGTTTGGTTGGAGGTTTAGAATCTACCATAATAAACTCCGTCAAATTCATCGCTCAATCTCCCCACCTACCACGGAGCCACATATGGGACGCTACATTACAAACTGATGCAGTCGCCAGGGCTAATCAAGCGATATAGGTTTCATAGATGTAAATGAAAGACTTTCGCGAACACAAAGAATACTTTTGGGAACCAACCGTAGCACATTGTGAACCTTCCATCTATCACCACATAAATAATTTCTCACCCTAACGTTAAACAAAACAAGCCGATTGATTAAAACTGGGTTAGGTTTAACCTCCCGTTTTACCAGAAGCTAAGGCCAAAGCAGTGTGTTGGAATTAACACTCTTTTAAACCTGAGTATTAGCCCCTCAACTACCAGGATCCTCTTTTCCTAGCTTTCGGGTCACCGCGCACGGCAAACACGCAGGTGAGTTTTACAAGCTGTTCGGTAAATTTTGTCAAAAATTAACTCACAAATAAGTTTGACTTGTCCCAGACGAACTATGGGTTTTTTAACGAGGTTATCTCCTCGCCTATTGGTCGCCTTTTACGACCAGCAACGGGGCTAGCGGAAGTATTCTTTTGCACCACCCCCTCCCGCAGGGGGGTAGATGAAGTACATGTGCAAGTTCTAAAACTAAGTAAGGATGTTATTATAGAACCTTTTACCTATCTTTTGAACGAAATGGTAGCAAGCGGAGAAAAGCCAGATATACTTAAAGTTGGCGTTATAGTTCTGATTCATAAAAAAGATGACCTGACTAATATTAAAAATTACAGACCGATTGCGCATCTCATTATACTTAAAAAAATATTTGAAAGAGTTATAGCAGACAGGATTCTGGATTCTGTTAATAAGCATAATACATTATCTAAATCGTAACATGGATTTAGAAAACACAGATCAACAGAAATTGCAACTATTGATTTTGTGCAATGTATTCATTCAAAAATAATTTTAAAACATAAAGTTGTTGCAATATTATTTGATTTATCATTTGTATTTTATACAATTGACGTTTAATTTATACTTACTAAACTAAATTGTATCGGTATTCGCGATAACATATTAAAACTAATTGAATCATATCTGAAGCAAAAGAAAAAGTTGTTAAAGTAAACAATAAAATGTCTAGTGAAGAATATAAGATATATAAAGGTGTGCCCTAAGGAAACGTAGCAGGCCCTTTAATATTTCTACTTTTTATTATTTTATTTTTACCTAAGAAACGGAGTCTTCTACGTTCGTGGTGGGGTTGTTTGATGCTATTTTTGTTAGAAAAAGGACAATCTTTTGTGTACTTTGTCTATGATCATAAATTCCCATCTAACTAAAAAAAAAAAAAATTGAATATTTTTTTTATATATAAATCGTATTAGAAGGCAATTCTACATATAAATCTCCTTATTACTATTGTCTAAAATCTAAATGATTAATTTAATCTCCAATTCGTCAATTTTGTTTAACAAAAATTCAAACTAAAGCTGTTTTCAATCCAGTTTTCTCATATTTTTTTTAAATAAACATAACTTTTATTTCATATAAAACGTTTTTTAAAGACAATTTTTACCTATGAACTTACTTATTAATAATCAGTTTAACCTTCAAACCAAATAGTTAAATATTTCTCATTTCTGCACACGTTGAGTAGTCACTATGTCAGAAAAGGAAGTAATGATATCCAATCTTCTTTAGTTGAAACTACTTGCTTGTAATTGCTTACTTGCCCGAGTGTTTGCTATCAAAGAAATAAAAGTTACTTCTTTCTGAGAGTGTAAGAAGTCGTTTAGTCAAAGAAGAAGAAGGTGATACCTAATTTCTTGATTACCAACACTTGATCGAGTAGGTGGATCACTCCAGATTATGATTACTATCGAATTTTAACTTTCTTTAAATTGACATACCCAATCAACTTTATGTAGTTGCTAACTGGATAAATAAATCTCTATACTCTCTATACTCTATACTAATAGTTTAAACTGAAGGGCTCACCCATCAGCCTGAGTATTTGTTACCAAAGAATAAAACGTTTTTTTCTGCAAGTGTTCAAAGAAGGAGGTGAACGGGTAGGTAGGTTATTCTTGGTCATCAGTTTGGTTGACGTGTTTTGAAAATGTCCTCTTTTAAAACGTTTGATGTAATAGTTTAGACAATTTATTTTTTACTATTTATATACTATATAATTTGATAAGTTGGTGTAACTTACTAACTCCAGGATGTATCGACTCCAACAATTGCTAAATTTATTTGCTTATAACGAGGTTGCTTTCATTGCTAAATTTAGAATTTGGACAACATAATTTATTGTTTATTATTAATTGTACTTTATTCTCAGTCGTAAAATCTTCAAACATGACATTTTGTATATACTAACTACATAAATTTATCTTATTGTCGCACCAGCTTTTTTTGCTAGTTTTGCTACATCACTACTTTAGGTCAAGGTTAGTTGCAATGTGCTACTTGGTCAGCCAAACTTTTATTTTTGAACAAAAAGACGCACATACTGCTTGAATGCTAAATATTTTATTCTAAAATAAAAAATAAAATAAACAGCTATATATAGTTTATTACAATTTAGAAATTCTTTTCACAGAACTCTAAAGAATCCTGTGTCTACTAACAACTGATATATAATAAAATTATATTTCTTTTCCAAAATATGCTGAATTGACTTATTTGATTGCGGCATAAAATGAAACAGCTCCTTTGAATATCTGAAATTAGTCATTTCGGTAATCAAAATCTAATTAAATTCAAATCAAAATTTACATTATTTAATTTAGACTAATATTTTGAATCTAATAAAAATAAACTCATAATTAATTATAACAAAATGGTATGCATGGAGTTTTGTAATATTAGGGCAAAGATCAATAACAATTTAAACGTTTTTGGGAGTTACCATTGATACTAATTTGCAATGAGCACAACAAATTAAGATTACATGTTCCAAATTAAACTCTTTTACAAAAAAATCGCCTTTTTATCTTAGTATTCAATATATGCTATAACAGACTAGCAGCTAATGTTAAAAATATGTGCATTAAACAATTTAAAGCTTTCATTAAACATGCTCTTATCACTGGATGTGTTTAAAATTATAATGAAATTGATAAATTTCCATCTTTTATAATATAGTTTAGCATTTTATTATATTTTTATCATTTATGCATTATGTAAATTTTAGTTATGGTTTTATACTATTTAATTGAATGTGTATGTATACCTAATTATGTGCGTATCATTCGACTAAACGTAAACGGATCTTGCTGGATCTGGCCGGATCCATAAACATTTAAAAAATTAATCAATATCATCAGCTCCGGCAGCCAGCGTCTTTATCAAAAGACTATTTTCTCAAGCTGGAAATGTCTATAAAAAAAATTGACTGCCTGACCGCAAATCATGGAGAAAAATTAATATTCCTACATTATAATTTAAATATTATTTAATAATATTGATTAAAGTAGTAGTAAACATATTTATTTCATATTATATACAGAAAGATAATTTTATATCATTGTGAAAATGGTTGGTTGAATATGAAAAAGACTATCGACCGAGGTCTTACTGCTCTATAGATTATAATATTTTAATTATTATTTATTAATACTATTATATTATATTTATTTTTATTATTATTATTTTTTGTTTTTTTTTTTTAACATTTTTATTCTACTTTCATTAGTGTCATTTATTTAACAAAAAATAAAAATCGAATATGGCCGGATCTGGCCGAATCCGACAGGATAGTTATCAAGATCCGACCGGAACTGGATTTTTCAAATATTTGCCGGATACCAGATCCGGTTCCGGCGGCATCACTAATTGTGATCATTTCAAAGAATAAGATTTAAATTACTTTGTAATAAATTTATTGTTTATAGAAGTGTTTATGAGAAACTTGATTGGGTCTTGCAGTCAAATTTGTAATAAAACAACAAAAAATATTTAGAAAATCTTATATAATAATATTATGTAGATAATAAGTTTTGGATTTTGTAAATAACAAACGGAACTATGTAAAAAAAAAGCTTTTGGGGGTAAAATACAAAAATTGTCTTGAAAAATACGCCGTCGTTTAGCAATATTTTTAATATTATTATTGTATTTGTGATGTACAAATAAATTATGTTTAATACATATCAAAAAATGCCTGCAATTTGTATGTATGTATTATTACTCAATCTTCAATAAATATAAATATAAATATAAGCTATTATTTACACATAAACCAATTAGATTAAGTTGATAGCTAATATTAACAAAAATATTAAGGCAGAAAACTAAAAATTATCAAATTAATATAAAATAGTTACATATTAATACAAAATGACATTTACATCGAAATGTTACATTTTTCATTTATATTAGTGATTTAAGCAAAAAAGCTAAAAATCGCATAAGTAACAGTGAAGGAAATAAGGTAGTAAATTCAAACAATAAAATACGTCAAGATTATTTATTACACAACAAAGAATACAGAAGAGGATTATTTAGCAGTTTTTCATTTAACTAATTACCGACGCCAGATGACTATAACATCTGTGAATTTTGCCGCAAATTCAGGAATTTCAACATAAATTATTGGGATCTTTAACGTGCACGCAACATCAAGGCAGTACGCGGGACCTATTAAAATTTCTTTCTATAATTACGAAACAAATCATACCATAACGTTGTTTTATTAAATAAGTCTGTTAGTAGTTGATAGCTAAAGACAGTGATTTAAAAATATGAAGAATAATTATTTGAAGTTAGATGTATATCTAGATGTTTGTTTTGTATAAATAGTTTTAAAATTTGGAAGATTTATTTCAATTTTAAGCACCGCAGGTCAACATCAAATTAATTCAAAAAACTAAATATAATTAATGCAAGAATACCAAGAAAAAAATTAAAACCATTTCATTTAAATTTTTAAAAAATATTTTAAGTATTTTGATTTGTTTATAAATATTTGCAGAAAAATTTACTCTTAATGTTGATTGAGTTAATTATAATGTATGCATATATACATTTTATATACTGAAATATGAAAATACAAAATAAATAGTACACGTATCGATACAACTCCGAAGTCATGTAGAAGAGATTTTTTTTTGGTATTAAATTTGATCTATAATAACTACTCTTATTTTTAGGTGTTAAGCAGTGGAACTTTTTTAAAACGCTTGGTTCAAGACTTAAAAAAATGTGTTAATTTTACATATAATTAAGAAAATCTTTGTTGGTAATTATAATTTCCATTACGGAAATACTTGATCATGTTAAAAACAAACTCTTACTTACAACAACAGCTGAATTAATTTACTCACGGAGCATTATTAATCTATCAACACGAACAAATTTATTTTCTCTGTTTAGTTCTCTGAGAGATTATTTTATTTATTTGTAAATTTCATATCTAGTGACAAATTTATAACAAAGCGCCAAAGTTGATTTGACACTACAAAAAAGTACTCAAGGAAAACACAAAAACTCTCACATTCTGTCTATATAAAGTCGCTGATTGATTTTATTGTTACAGTCTTTATATTAGTATTTAGGTACCCTATCGCAGCCATCACCAATCTTGCAGTACTTTTCGACTTAAAAAAAATGTGGTAAGTAGATTTTATATGTAATTAATAAAAACTTTGTTCGTTATTTTGCTAATTGTAAATACAATTTCCATAAATCATGTTAAAAGACAAACTTTTATTTTGTATTTGGTAGTGGTGTTGAGCAAAATTTATAAAATACATTTTCTGTTCTCTACCGACATACCATGCATCGCTCAAGGTGTAAAAATTGGTCAGTATGCAGACGACACGACACTGATGTACACTTCAAGGAGTCCGAAAGTCATCACGCTAAGACTTCAAGCAGCATGTGAGGCACTTGCAACTTGGTTTTTTTTGGTACTGGAGAGTAAACTTCAATCGAGAGAAAAACAAGGTTTTTGTTTCACCAAATGTCACAAACGTGAGAACGTTTATCTCAACGGCGCTCCAATTTCATGGATAAATAACGCAAAGTATCTAGAAGTAGAGCTTGATCGTGAACTAACTTTTAGATTACATATTAAGACCATCTTCCGCATCTTCGATAAAGCCAGGATGGCAAGTAATATGTTAACACCACTTCTACGCATGGACAGCAACATGAACTCTACAAACAAGTTGCAATTATTTAAAATAATCATTCTTCCAATACTGACATACGCATGTCTAGCATGGGGAATGGCTGCATAGTCCTATCTAAAACAATAAAGTCGTTTCAAATAAAGTTTTGAGAAGTTTAATCGATATTCGCTTTCAAACATTTGGAAAGTAAATCTAACATTAAAAGATTTTCCAACCAACAAAAAAAAACAACAGTCAGTTAGTAACCAGCATCCTTCAAGGACAGATACAGATCTGACTTAACAATCTACCTGGAATCATCTTGCAACCCCATACTACCTACCCACAGCTGCCACCAACCCATTGACCATGGATACGGATTTGGATCTACACCGACGACCGCACCAGGTGTACCAACCATCGCACCTGGTCTGCACGGGACCTACTGGGCACCCTGGATAGGTTCTTTCCGGACAACTGGATGTTGCCAAGGAAACCCACCGATGACTACGCACCCACACTGACGACGGACGTTGGGGTTTGCACACACCCCTAAGGCTACACATGACTCACGGCACTGCACTCCCCGTCGTGAGCAAAATTTCAACCCTCGGGAACCAAAAATAAACATATACATACAACAAAGCTATGGTGGCGCCACAGCCACCCCATAGTGGCCTTTAAAAATATAAAGTGTTGTGAAACGTAATGAACAATTTTAATTCAATAACCCTGACAAATGTAGCTGAATTTTTAAGGTTAATCTTTAAACTGTAATATAAATATTATGAAGAATTTTTTTTAATTGTATATGCAAAAAAAAATTTATTTTATTTATTTTCAATTATTTTTATTTATTAATTTTTTTTTTATTCTTTGAAGAAGATAACGACTTTATCAAAACGGTAATAAATTATTAGCACACGCTATTTTTTAATTTTTGCTATCTTATTTCCAAACTATACTAATCAAATCAATCAAAAAGGATATACAAAAAAAATAAACAAAAAAAATAAATTACTCGAATGACAAATATTTAAAAAATGCTGTATTAACTATTATTATGTGTGAAAACCTCTGTTTTCAAAATTACAATTCCCATAGCAGTTCTTTCTGCATTAATTAAATAAAAGAAAACAAAATATTTTATCGAAGATAAATTCTACAGAAAAATGCAAATTTATCAATAAATGATATTGTTAACTCAACATTTTAATTGAACGTTAGTATCGTAATATATGAAGATTGGAAGAGAAATTTTAATTAATCAACCGATTTAAAAACTAACTTTAGTTTATTATTAGTAATTAACTGAAAAGCAAAATCATCCATGATCAGAAAAATGAAAAGTGGAAGATGACTTCTAAATGTTACAGTTCATTATAATTTAAAATGAAAAACAATAAATAGTCTACAGGTTGTGAATTTTCGAAAATGTTTAACATCAATGATATTTATATATATATTAGTCATCGATGCTCCGAATGTAGGTATTTTAAGAAATAATATGTTTTTTATTAATTTTTATGTTGAAATTTATATGCACGACAATAAACTATTAACGTTTAATCTTTCAAAAGCATTCAAGCAATCAATGTAAAGCTAATAAACTAAAAAGTTTATGAATTCCGTTTTTTTTGTAAAATAAATTACCAAAAATAACATTATTGCAATCTGGATGTCCAAACTTGCGGTTATGTTACAGTACAATAATAAGGCTAAACCACACTTCCAGCTATCGAGTTGCGGATTATAGGTCAGTGTTAAAAATTGTCATTCTTCCTGAAGCTGCCACAGAAATAATCTGGGTTCATTGCAAGTAACCCCACATTAATTTCCAAATAATGCAAAAAAAAAAACATTCTACATAAGAATCAATTGAGATTGCAGTGAAACCAATTAAAAGTGGCAACTAATGAAGCAACTCCACTAATCAATGTCAAAGATGATGTGAAGTTTTAAAAAATATTAAAACTTAACATTTCTGAAAAATAAATTTAAGGTTTATGTTATGAATGACATTAACAACTGACTCCACCAATGCAGCAAAATCATCCAGATTACAAAGCAATTGAAAATTGCTCAGAATTCCTTGATCGAAATAGCAAAAGCTGAATCTTGAGGATAACTATGCGCCGCCTTTTGGAATGGCGTAATTGTTCCCTTAATAAGAAACACTTAACAAGCAATGGTGGTAGGTTATAGTAATAGTCTCAAAGCTATAATTAAATATGTTGATGACTTTCATGACTACGATATAGTCAAATTAGAAATACCATCAGAAATACCTCTACATATACGTTTTATGAGTTAGAAATGAACGCATGAAAGTTTTAGAAGAATCCAGATTGGCACCAATTTCAAATATAAATAATCCAACAGTAAGAGGTTATAACTTATATAAATCTTTAAAAAATGACAGAATGTTAATTGAGTTAATTATAATGCATGCATATGTACATTTTGTATACTGAAATATAAAAAAAAGTTTATAGTACAAGTATAGATACAACTCCGAAGTCATATAAAAGAGGTATTTTTTTAAGTATTACAATTTTATCCATAATAACTACTTTTAATATTAGGTGTCATGAAAAAAGTGGTAAGTAAATTTTACATGATATTAATAAAATATTTGTGGTTATGTTGGTAATTAGAAATTACTATTTCCTTAGTAAGAAAAAATCTATCATTACGTAAGCACCTCATCAAGTTAAAAGACAAACTTTGGTTTTGGTAGTGATGTTGAGTGAAGTAGTCAAAAAGAATTTTTATGTTGCCAGCTTTGATATTTGATATTATTATTTGAAACTAGATGTATAGCATGATCTTCGTTTTATATAAATAGTTTAAAACTTGGAAGATGTTTGAACATAATTATTTGTTTTGAGTTTAATAAATGTTGGTGTATCGCAAAATCTATTAATGTTTAAAACAATTTACACTGTATAGATACAGACAGTCAAATTTTGTTATCGATATTAATAGTTTGTGATAGTTTATTCTATCTTTGTTATTTGTTTATTTCTTCTCTTAGAGAAAAACATTAATAGTCTTTTTAGGCTAATATGCCAAAAACAATCTAAACTAAATAACTTATAAACATTTAGTTTAGTTTTAAAGCAAGCATAACAATTTTTATTGTTATTTAATTGAATATTATATTTTATTTTATTAGAAATTTTATATTTATTTTCTAGCTCTTGAAGCTTGTTTTTGGATGTTTATAAAAAAAAATACTTATTTAATTTAATTTACAAAACTTATTTCTGTTAATTTTTGACTGGTCAATAATAATAATATGAAAAATATAAACAAAACTATTTCAATGCACATAAAAATATTTTTCAAAATGATTAAAATAATAAATATGTCGATTTCTTTTCCGTTGCTAGGCAAATGTAATCTTCTCTATTAAATCACAGAAAAATTTTCTATACATAAATTTGTGTTAACTAGTGGCAACTAGCAACGACGACTGAATTGGAATTGTAGACAAAGTGCTACTACGACTCCATTAGGTGTCCACACATCTTTAATGAAAAGGCTGAAGCAATAACGGCCGACTTAAACAGTAAAACAATATCTTTAAGATTACATAATTTTAAAGTCCAAAGCAATAATTTCTGACTAGACAGTAAAAATGTTTTAGAAAAATGCAGCCTGTAACGACTCAATTAAGCAATTTTTTTTTAAGTTCTTCAACATATTATTTTAATTATTTATAATTGTAAATTACATAACTATTTTAATTTTTTTTTTAATGCATACATACCAACTTTTAATTATGTATATACAAATGCCAAACACAAATTTTCAAATCTTAAGCAAAGCAACGGCGACTCAACTGATCTGCTCATAGAGCGCTATTAATCTACCATCTCAAACAATATTTTTTTCTCTGTTAAGTTCTCTGAGACATTATTTAATAATATAGACTTTTTATTGCGTCAAAAGCAACTCCTTTTGATAGACAATTTAAAATGTACTTTTTGAAATCACTTCATATTCCTACTTAGGTACCCGCAGCCATCACCAATCTTACAGTCTTTTTCGATCGTAAATTTATCAGCGTCATTGCTTCAAAAATCGGCAGCACCAAAATTTAGCTCGTCGCGCTGCTGAATAAATAATTGACTGATTTAAAAAAATAAATCACCAACATCTTAAAAAATTTACTGTTAATGTTGATTGAGTTAATTATAATGTATGCATATGTACATTTTATATACTGAAATATAAAAATATAAAATAAATAGTACAAGTATCGATACAACTCCGAAGTCATGTAGAAGAGGTTTTTTTTAGTATTAAATTTTATCCATAATAACTACTCTTATTTTTAGGTGTAAAGCGGTGGAAGTTCTTTAAAACGATTGGTCCAAGACTTCAAAAAATGTGGTAATTTTACATGTAATTAATAAAATCTTTGTTGGTAATTTTACTAATTGGAAATTACAATTTCCATAGTAAGAGAGAATCTATCATTACGAAAACACCTGATCATGTTAAAAGACAAACTATTACTTTGTTTTTGGAAGTGGTGTTAAGTGAGGTGCTCAAAGAGAATTTTGATGTTAAAGTAATTTTAAGTGCATGAGTATACCGGAAACTTCCGTATAGAGAGGGGCGTACGACAGGGTGATGTCATATCCCCCAAATTGTTTACGGCGCTTCTGGAGAGAATGTTTAAGCGATTAGACTTCGAGAACATGGGCATAAATATCAACGGCGAAAGACTAAGCCACCTGAGATTTGCTGACGATATAGTTATAATCACAGATCGGATGGATGAAGCAAAAGAACTTCTAGGAAGATTAAACAACGCCTCCAGAACTGTTGGACTTAAAATAAATGCTAAAAACTCAGTACATGACAAACCTGGTCATGAGCGGACATATCACAGCGGGGGAAAGTAATATAGAGCAAGTAAGCTCGTACAAATATCTAGGGCATGCTATACGCATCGGGAGAGACAACCAAACTACGGAAATCACACGCAGAATAGGTCTCACATGGGCATCCTTCGGAAAATTAAAAAACGTATTAAAATCCAGCATTCCTAACTGCCTAAAGAAGAAGGTATTCAATCAATGTGTGCTCCCAGTACTTACCTACGGAGCGGAGACGCTCACTCTTACAAAGAAAACCGCCAACAAAATACGTGTCACGCAAAGAGCCATGGAGAGATCGATGTTGGGCTATTCACTCAGAGACAGAATCCCAAACATAAGGCTACGAGAAATGTCTGGAGTGACCGATGCAATAAAACAAATAGCAACACTCAAATGGAACTGGGCGGGTCATGTGGCGAGGATGTCGGATGAGAGGTGGACAAAGAAGATTCTAGAATGGAGACCGCGCCAAGACGCTCTGCGGAATAGGGGCCGCCCTCCCACAAGATGGAGAGATGACATCAGAAAAATAGAGTCAAATTGGATAAACGCGGCGCAGGATCGTAAATGATGGGCCACATTACGGGAGGCTTATGTTCAGCAGTGGACAGACCAAGGCTGATTGATGATGATGATGAAGTACTAGAATATAAAAAATAAAAAAAAATGTTTTGTTCTAGCTATGATTAAGCAAAAAAATTAAAAAAACCTATAAATAAATAACAATAAAATATATTCAGGTATTTATTACATAACAAAGAATATAGAAGAGATTTTATTAGCAATACGTAACTGAGCTTTTGTTTCAGACACTCTTGCAACTAGCAGTACTTACAAACATAGCCAAGAAATTATAAGTTTGTTGTATATACCAAGGCCTTCAAATTTATTTTGAACTAAACCTTTATTTTATATTAGCGACGACTCATTTTGATTCAGTATGGAAAATGTAGAAAAAATTAAAAATCAATTGCCATTGAAAAATATAATGTTGATTCAAATAGAATTTCTTTCATCTCTGTGTATCTGAATAGAGGTTTGTCATAAAGATCATATTGTCACAGTTTTGATGCAAAATCTAGAGTTGTAAATAATTTATTATTGTTGAATAATATATAAGAATAAATAAAATTTATAACACGATTTAGGCGGTTATTATTAAAAAAAAAAACAATTCAGCTCTATTTGCACAGCGGCTTCCAATTGAAACAGTGATATAAAGCAGCATCAATGCTTTAAAAACTGGTATTCCTCTTCATCCGCTATGAAAACTGATATTATGTTAAGAGAATTCAATTGCAGTGGAGAAATGGTTAAAGATCCTAATGTTTTAAGCAAAATTTATAAAATACATTTCTTTTGGACATGAGGTAAATACGAGATTGTTTTACTTATTTTGAATATATTTATTTAATTATTTATAATCGTATAATATAATTTATTTTTTATTAGATAAATAAAATTGAGTATTCAAATTATGCAACAAAAAATGACACCAAAATTGTTCCATTAGTTATTCTTAAATTGTTAACGGGTGCTGCTAAAAGAGTTGTTTACCAAAATAGTTATAAATCTGTAGAACAGTTAGAAAAAGATTTAATTAATTTGATACTTTATGCTTTTAGAGACCACAAAAAACTGTAAGCACTATTGTAAATCTGTTTGGACAAGTAATGGAAACATTTTGTTATCAGAGATTAGAACTTCTGTATTATATGGCTATATTTATACAAATGCATTAAACCTTATTATTAAAAAGAAAAGTATGTTAGTTGACAATGAGACCAACAACAGAGCAGAAATGATTATGAAACTATTAGCAAGATTCAATATGGGCGTTTGATTAAATTTAGTTGCTAGCGCATCTTAGCATTACGGTCCATGGAAGAATACTACAAATAAAAGTCTGACAAATATATTAAAAACTATATTAAATAAAAAAAGCTTATTCAGAAATGTAGAGTTACCAAAAAATTAAATCAAAAGAACAATGTTGAATTTGTTTTATGGCCCTTCTACAGAGAAACCCAATTTAAGCATCAAAGAACTAGATAATGCTGGTAAACAAATTTTGGAGTCATTAAAAGTATTTAAATTGAATTTATTTAAAACCTATATAGTTTATAATAATAATAAAGAGTGATCTATTTAGAAGTATTTTTTAATAACTAAAAAAACAAAAATTAATTACTAATATATTTTTTTTAAGGAATGCACACCAGTTTTTGTGCCAACTACTACGACTCCATTAGGTGTCCACAAATGTTTAATAAAAGCTGGAGCAATAACTGCCAACTTAAAAAGTGAAATAAACTCTTTATATAATCTTAAAGTCCTAAGCAACAATTGCTGACTTGGACAGTAAAACAATTTAGAAAAAATACTGTCTCAAACAACCAATTAAAAGCAACTCAAAAAAGAAAAGAATGAAGCAATAACAGCTGAACTGATTCACTCACAGAGCGCTAATGGCGATTAATAATCTATAAAGTTTTCCGAGCTATTATTTTATTTATTTGCAAATAAATGTTATAATTATATTAATATATTTATGAATGCAAACTTTTAATTATTATATGGAATACACCACGCATAAATGATGCGACTCCTAAAAGCTTTAAGTCTTAAGTGACAGCGGCTAAATTGATTGACTCACAGATAATTAAGCTTTTAATTATAAATGCATAAAAAGGAATGACCTAAATTCTTTATATAAAGAAGTTGTTTTTTGTTAAGTTCTTCAACAAATTATTTTATTTATTTATAATTGTAAATTCCATAACTATATTAATTTTTTATTGAATGCATATACACATCAGCTATTAATTATGTATACGCAAATGCCAAACACAAACTTTCAAATCTGAAGCAACAACGGCTAAACGAATCTGCTCATAGAGCGCTATTAATCTACCATCTCAAAGAATTTTTTATTCTGTTAAATTTTTTGAGACATTATTTTATTTGTTTTTTTTTATGATTAGTGACATTTTAGAAGAGCGCCGACATTATATTATTAAAGTTAGTTTGACAGTAATAAAAAACCCACAAAAACTCTAACGAAAACCAAGTCTGAAGGAACAAGAGCTAAGCACTAGCTATTAGTACTACTAATTTGCCAGTCACAAATGATAAAGTCCAAAAACCCACATCAAAGCAACTCAGAACATTTGGAAAGAGTAAAACAACCCGCTTAATCTTACCAAGCGTTCCAAAACAGAAATTTGCTAAATGAACCAAACCTGTAGTATAAAAACTATTTTGATTATTTGCAGTTATATTTGTAATTGTCATAACTACTTTTTTTCATAGCTTGCGACAACTTTATTGCCATCAAGTTAGTGTGACACTACAATAAAGTACTCAAGAACCCCCTCAAAAATTTCCACAAAAACAAAGTCTGAAGCAACAATGGCTAAACTGTCAAACAAATGAAAAAGTTCAAAAAGCCACATCACATATATTTAAAGTTATGTTTGAGTGCTGTTAGAGAAAAACAGTAAGCATTCAAAATGAAGTTTAAATGAGAGAGAAACAAGAGGTTTTATTCTATGCAAATATGTGTCCACAGAGTTAGTATGATTATATAATAAAATCTTCAAGATGACACAATCTTAAAGTTCTAAGCAAGAATGACTGATTTGCTCATCAGATAATAACAAGTTAGGCGCTCCACCCAACTCTCCAGACATTAATCTGCGAGTTAATTTAGAACAGTTGGTAAGAGTAAAACAATCCCACTTAATTTATTAAAGCTTTTCAAATTAAAATTTTGCTAAAGAGACCTATTAAAAAGTTTAAAAAGCTACGAAGCAGCTTTCAATTATATGGAATAAAACCTTATAATATTTATTCGTTTTAGTTATATTAATGAGGGATTCTGGATGGTGACAAATGCAACGCATTGAATGATAAAAAAATTGTACACTTCTTAAATCAATTGAAGTGACCATCCATCCACCCAAGGGTTAGTGATCCAGAAAGAAAGTTTTTTTTATAAAAAACAACGTCGGATGGTGTTTGTTGCAAAATAGTCACATCAATGCCATCCATTAGGTCGGTTGTTAAGCAAATTCTCTTTAAGAGGTTATTAATCTAGCAAGTTTTTTTGTTAATTTGGTACAGGTTAGTTTCGATACCTGTTATTTGGTCCAATTCTTTATCTATTAACAAATGAAAAATTGACTTATGAAAAACAGTTGGTTCCGGTGTAGAGTTATTTTGCCTCTCATTTGACGATAAAGACACTCGTCTAGAACGAAAAAAAAAACAGACAAATTAGCACCCATTCGTAATGTGCTTGAACTTTTTGTTACAAACTGTATAACTGGCTATCATCTTTCAGAATTTGTAACCATAGACGAAATGAATGCTAGTTTTCGAGAAAGATGCAGCTCTCGAAAGTACATACCATCCAAACCAAACAAATATAGCATCCAAATATTGGCATTATGCAATGCAAAGATATTCTATACAAGCAAGATTGAAGTTTACGTAGGCACACAAAGAGAAGGTCTTCATAAAATATCAAATAGTCCACAAGATGTTGTGCTTAGGCTTTGTGAGCATATTTTTGGATCTAACCGTAATGTAACCATGGATAACTGGTTTACTTCAGTGTCACTTGTAGAAAAGTTACGTTATGAACATCAACTTACAGTTATAGGAACAATTAGAAAAAACAAACGGGAGTTGTCTCTTGAATTTTCTAAACCCATAGATCGGCCTGAGCATACCAGCATGTTCGGTTTTTCACAAAGCTGCACTCTTGTTTCATACATATCACGAAAAAAGATCAAGATGATATAGATAAAAAAACAGGCAAATTTAAAAAGCCAGTAATTATCACAGAATACAATAAGACTAAAGGAGACGTTGATGTAGTGGACAAATTAACTGCAAGTTATAACTGGGCAAGAAATACACGTAGATGGTTAATTGTAGTCTTCTATAATATTCTAAATATTGCAGGTATTAATTCACAAGTTATTTATACTGCAAATAATTGTAATACTACAAAACGACGACGCAACTATATTAGAAATTTAGCAAATGAATTATTTTTACCGCATTTGCGAGTACGAGCAAGTAAGACCAATTTTCCCAGAAATGTAAAACTGAGATTATTGGATGTTTGCGGTCTGAAAGAAAATAATGATACTTCAGGAAACAGCAAAAAAAGATTTTCTTGTTTAAATTGTAAAAAAATTATGTGTTTAGAGCACTTAACAGCTATTTGCAAAGTGTGCCAACAAAGTGCAACACAAAATTGAATTGATAATTCGTTTGTTTATTTTATTATTATTAAGTTCTAATTATCAGAAAAACTTTTTTTTTTTAAACAAATTTTGATTTTTTTATATAGAGCTTAAATAAAAAATTTAAAAAATTCATAAATTCATAAATTATGTAAATATCGCAAAAGTTGGTGATTTAATTTATTAAATCAGTCAATTAATTATGTAGCAGCGTGACTTGTCAAATTTTAGTGCTGCCGATTTTTTAATCAAGCAATGATGCTGATAAATTCATGGTCGAAAGGGACTGCAAGATTAGTGATGGCTGCAATAGGGTACCTAAATACAAATATAAAGACTAACAATAAAATCAATCAGCAATTTTATATCGACAGAATATGCAGTGCTGTGAGTGATTTCAAAAAATTCATTCCAAATTGAAGGAATTAAGGTAGTAAATATAAAACACTTAAATAAAATACGTCCAGGTTATTTATTACATAAAGAAGAATACAGAAGAGGATTAATTAGCAGTTTTTTATTTAACTAATCACCGACGCCAGAGGACTTTCACATATATTGCGTTGCGACCTTGTCCATGTAGTATATAGCTGTGTTCGATCTGTGCACGTGAACAACGCCTGTATTTGTTTATTTCGAGTCCAGAGTGGCTGTGCATTTTTTATAATAATATATGTATTACAATAATAATAATTAATATTAATATTTTTTAAATTATGTATATACAGGTTGATGTTCACATATGGATAAGTCTATAGAAGGAAAACAATATTTATATAAAAATTAATTTAGCGATATAAAAAACTGCTGCGAAGTTGAAAACAAATTATTGCATACCGTTAGATCGGCAAAAAGACTATGTATACTTCTATAGCAAAACGCGAGCAATAATTGAAGGGCATTCTAATTAATTGAGTATTTCATTAATTAGCAGTAATTGTTTAGCAGTTTTTCACACCGTCACATCTCAATTCTGAATATGGCATTTCAATATATCTTCACTGCACGTACCAGGAAGGAGCGATCTTCATTTGTTAAAATTAAATAATCGCCATTGCAAGTCGCTGAGTGTGCAAGGTTATCAAATTGACAAAATCCGACGTGGCAGAACTCCCGAGTTCAATATCCAAATAAAAAACTTTAAAATTAAATTAATTAAATAATTTTAAGCATTTTTACAGTTGAATTGCACAACATACGATTGAAATTTATTAATTGATATTAAATTGTACAAACGCCATTGTTAGTGCTTATCTGGGGTGATAAAAATAGTAATCTTTAGTAAATTTTCACAACTTATTAAAAAGAGCAACCGTACCAGAAAGACATAATAACGGACAAGACCATGAACCTAACAATTTCATTAAGGTGACAATAAATAGACTAAACAATGACAGATGAACATTGATATCAATACATTCGGTCAACCTTCGCAAAACAAATAAAGCAGTTGATAATTTGTGACTGAATGAGTCTATATTAACATATCAAGTAAAATAGTCGTCAAATGTTATTCCTAACATTTTAACACTTAGGTTTTGTTTTACCGCGTAGGCTGTGGGGTATATGCTGACATCTTATGATTATAGGGGTGGAAAAGATGTCAATTATTAGGAGAAATAAAAACTTTGCACCAAAAGAGGACCGCAATACAAACATATATTAAAGTAGTTTCCATGCAGCGGGCACCGCGTGCAGGCGAAGTTGACTGGAGTTGGACTTATCATCCTGCCAGCTTCTTACCCACCAATAAATATCTATCTATCTATCTATCTATCGTTTTAACTAGGTTGATGTTTTCGTTCCCCCGATTCCCGCACTGGCACTAGGCAAGTGAACGTAGTCTATTTCCCTATAATATTCAAAACTAAACCGACTACACTAAAAGTACATAAACAAAACCACGTGATCAGCACGTGAACAGATGCAAACCTGCATGCGTCATTAACTATATGATTTTTTTTCATGTCTAGTGAGTGACAACTTTATAGCAAAGCGCTAACATCATTAGATGTCCAAAGTTAGTGTGACACTACAAGTACTCAAAAACTCCGACAAAAACAAAGTCTGAAGCAACAATGGCTCAACTGTCAAACAAATGAAAAAGTTCAAAAAGCCACATCACATATATTTAAAGTTATGGTTGAGTGTAAACTAGAGAAAAAGCATTTAAAATGAAGTTTAAAAAAGAGAGTAACAAGAGTGGTTTAATTCTATGAGAATATAAGGCCACAGAGTTAGTATAATTACATAATGAAATTTTCAAGATGACACAATCTTCAAGTTCTAAGCAAGAATGATTGACTTGATCATTAGATAAAATAACAAAAGCAAAAAAAAACTGAAGCAGCTGAACTGATGCACCCACAGAGCGCTATTAATCTATTTTCATAAACTTCCAATTAAGTGCAAAATGTTAATAGGTTTTCCAAGACATTGGTTTATTTATATATTTATAAATTTCATAATTATATTAATATTTTTTTTGTACGCATACCCACCAGCTTTCGATTACACGCAAATGCCAAACATAAACGTTCAAAACTAAAGCAACTGCTATAAATCTATCATCACAAACAGTTTTCTTTCTCCGTTAAGTTCTCAGAGACATTATTTTATTTATTCATAAATTTCATAATTATATTAACTTTTTTTCAGGACTAGTGACAACTATATAGCAAAGATTCGACGTTATTAGACCTCCAAAATAGTGACACTAGAAAACCCACAATAGCTCTGACGAAAAGGGCTGATATTTAAGGGTTTATGCTTGTGCTGCTACTTTACAGCTGATAAAAAATTGTCACATCAATGCCATCCATTAGGTCGGTTGTTAAGTGAAATCTTTTTGAAAGGTTATTAATCTAGCAAGTTTTTTTGTTAATTTGATACAGGTTAGTTTTGATACTTGTTATTAGGCCCTATTCTTTTTCCATTTTATTAACTAAAGCAAATTACTCAGTAAAAGATTATTTTACACATTAAATTATTGTTTGATAATATTATATAAACGCAAATATTTTAGTTTAATTTTTTTTATTTATTTATTTATTCAATTGCCTTTTTACCTTTCGGTGTCAGGCGTATACATTATTAGTTTGTGTAATATTTCCTCCATTTCTTCCTATCCTTGGCAATCTCTTTTATTTCTTCCCACGTGTTTCCTTTTCTTGTAGCTTCTTCCTTTATTGCGCTGTTCCATTTTTTTCTGGGTCTTCTTCTTTTTTGTTCTCCTGTTACTCTTGTCTCATAAATTTTCTTAGTATTTCTTTCTTCACTCATTCTTCTGATATGTCCATACCATCTCATTTGACCTTCAATAATTTTTTCTTGTATTGGTTCTATATTTAAATTCGTCCTATATGTCTCGTTCCTTATTTTATCTTTTCTTGTTTTGTTCTCAATCTTCCTAAGAAGTCTCATCTCCATAGCATTTATTCTTTCTATTTGTTTTCCTGTCATCGTCCATGTTTCGCTACTATATGTTAATGTTGGTCTGATTACTTTTTTTACAATTTCTGTTTTTGTTGTTTTTGATATTTCTTTTTAGTTAAAGAAAGAATTTTTTAACATGTTATATATTTTTGCTGTTTTTCCTATTTTGTCCTCTATCTCTTTGTCTAGTTTTCCGTTGCTTTGTATTATTGTTCCTAAATATCTGTATTGTTCGACCTGTTATATTATTCTTCCTTTTATTCTTATTTCGTGATTAGTTTAATTTTAATATGTATATTTGTATTTTTGTAACTTTTACTTATTAACTGATTATTTTTGTGTCTATGTTTATAGTATAATTAAGAACATTTTGTAAGTAATTCATTTGATTGTTTATACGTGCAAGAAGTGCAAGTGCCAGTTATTAGTAAGTGCTATTGTACGGTGTGTCCTTATTGCCATGATGGAACCTGAAATGAAAACGGAATTAAATCTTAACGATAAGTCTAGACAAGTGGATAGATTTTTCGTTAAAACTTATAGAGAGCTTTTCCGATAAGTATGTTTTACTTTATTCTGTTTGACGGCCATTTTGATGCGTTATATTATAACATCTTTAATTTGAGATTATTAAGAAAAAATACTATTAATTAGCAACGAAGTAATATACTCAGATTAATTAGATTGTATGTTAAGTTTTTATTTTAATTTTGGTAATTTGGGATAAAAATTTTAATGGCGGGAATTTGAAGTTGTTGATAATTTTTGTAATTTAATGCTTGGCAAAAACTAAAATATTATTTAACATTGTTTTTGTGTTTAAAATAAAAGATTCATTTTGATGATGTTTGTGTGCTTACCTAAACACGGTTTACGTGGAAGAAATAATAGGCAAGTAAATTAAGAGTATGTAATATAAATCTTTCTTAGATAAATAAATGATGCTATACCTAGGGTGTTTATATTTTTTTAAGACCCGACCGAAACTTAAAACAAAACAAAAAAACGACAAAATATTGTCTTTAATATAGCAGAATTGATTGTTGCAGAATCCACCTTTAGTGAAAGAAATTACATTCTTTAATCATTTCAAACATGTCGTTACAAATTTCATGCTAAGGGGTATAAAGATCGAGTGTTCACGACCCAACAGTCACACGACCAAACTGACCGAACCATTCATGGCAAAAGAGGTCTTGAATACACTCTGGAAGGCAAAGCCAAAGCCAAAGCATTTGTTTGACAGCCTTGAACTTCAATGCAGGCCGGACTTTGAAAACAACTTGGATTTGGACCACGTGGATAAGGTTCACAAAAAAGTAAAACAATGTATATTATATATATCTAGTTTCACAAACTTTCAATTAAGTGCAAAATGTTAATAAATTTTATTTATTTATCTATAAATTTCATAATTATTATAATATTTTTAAGTATGCATGTGAAACTGCATAACTGATGGACTCCTAAAAGCTTTTGTCTAAAGCAACAGTACCTGAACTGATCTAAAGAGCGCAATTAATTTATCAACTCAAACAAACCTTTTTTGTTCTGTTAAGTTCTCTGAAACATTATTTTATTTGTTCATAATTTCATAAATTTTTTTTTTTTATGATTAGTGACATTATAGATTAGCGCCGACATCATTATATATTCAAAGTTAGTTTGACACTACAATACAGTACTCAAAGGAACCCACAAAAACTCTAACGAAAACCAAGTCTGAAAGAACAAAAGCTCTGGTTCTTAATCTACCAGTCACAAATGATAGAATCCAAAAAGCTGCATCAAAGCAACTCAAAACAACCCTGCTCAATCTTTCCAAGCGTTATTACAAAATACAAATTTGCTACGTAGACCTAACCAATAGTCTAAAAGCTATTTTAATTATTTGTATTTATATTTACAAATGTCATAATTACTTAATTTTTTTTTCATGGCTTGTGACAACTTTATTGCAAAGCAACAACAATAAGATCACCAAAGTTAGTGTAACACTACAATAAAGTACTCAAGAAAACCCCCAAAAACTCCCACAAAAACAAAGTCTGAAGCAACAATTGCTAAATTGTTAGGCTCACAGAGCACTATTAATCTGCCAGTCATAAATGAAAGTCCAAAAAACCATATTGCACATTTAAAAAGATAAAAAACTGAAGCAATAACGGCTGACTTAAACAGTGAAATAAAATCTTTAAGACTACATAATCTTAAAATCCTAAACAACAATTGCCGTTTTGCACGGTAATTCAACCCTGCTTAATCTTTCCAAGCGTTCCAAAATACAAATTTGTAGTTTAAAAACTATATAAATTTGTAAATTTCATAATTACTTAATTTTTCTTTTCATGGCTACTGACAACTTTATTGCAAAGCGACATCATAAGATCACCAAAGTTAGTTTAACACTACAATAAAGTACTCAAGATAAAATTTTATTTATTTGTAAATAAATGTCACAATTATATTAATATATTTATTTGGTTAAATAGTTTAGATTTTTAACCTATCAGCCTAATAAGAAGACTATTATTGCCGATTCTTTTCTCTAACTATAAGAAGTGTGATATATTATGCTGTAAATATTTATGAATGCTAGCACAACAATTTTTAATTATATACATAATGGATCCTAACAGCTTCAAGTCTTTAGCAACAACGACTAAACGGGTCTTCTCCTGGAGGAGTTATTGATCTATCATCACAAACAAACAAAAAAAAATCTTTTACTATGTTGTTAAGTTCTCTGAGACATTATTTTATTTTATTGTAAATTTATAATTATATTAATATACTTTTTGAAGGAATGCACACCAGCTTTTGTGTCAACTACTACAACTCCATTAGGTGTCTACACATCTTTAATGTGTGTGTCCTTATCGCCATGATGGAACCTGAAATGAAAACGGAATAAAATTTTAACAACAACATAGACAAATGGATGGATTTTTTGTTGAAACTTATAGAAAGCTTTTCCGATAAGTATGTTTTACTTTATTATGTTTGAAGACAATTTTGATTCGTTATTTTATTACATCTTTAATTTGAAATTATTAAGTAAAAATCCTATTAATTAGGAACGGACTAATATAATCAGATTATATAGATTAAGATTTTCTTTTAATTTTCGTAATTTGAGACAAAATTTATAATGGCGGGAATTTCAAATTGCTTATAATTTTTGTAATTTAATGCTTGGCAAAAACTAAAATATTATATAACACCGTTTTGATGATTGTGGCAAAGAGTATTTTTTATGTCAATATTGGCAGTGCTAGAATGCAAAGCACCCTGCTTTACTTTTTAGTGTTGGCTTTTGCATTATTTATAGTCGTGCGTAGTTTATCTTTAACAATTATTTTATCATGGATATTAACTGCGTATTAAACGGCAATATTTATATTATCAGTAAATTATTTATGTAGCAGCGCGACGTGTCAAATTTTAGTGCTGCCGATTTTTTAATCAAGCAATGACATTGATAAACTCACGGTCGAATAGGTCTGCAAGATTGGTAATGGCTGCGATAGGGTATCTGAATACAAATATGTGATGGTGAGATAGCTCAGTTACAGAGCGTTAGTGTACCACGCTAACAGTCCCGGGTTCGATCCCCGAATATGACTAAAATAATAACTTTGCTCTTTATCCACCGGGGTGATTCGGAAGTCACTTAATAAGCCGTTGGTCCCATCAACCCCCTTCAAACAAGTCGTAAGACTTCTGGGGCGATGTAAAACAGCTGTAAAACGCGAAATAAAAAAGAAAGAAGACTGTAACAATAAAATCAATCAGCGACTTTATATCGACAGAATATGCAGTGCCTGCAAGTGATTTCAAAAAGTACATTTTAAATTGTCTAGCAAAGGGAGTTGCTTTTGGCGCAATAAAAAAGTCACATGGTCAATATAAGCTTGAGGACGCATTTATGTCCAATGTTTCAAAACCAATGTCAGCTACAAAAAGTAATGAAAAAAAAAGAAAGCCTTTGGGGGTAAAATACAAGAATTGTTTCCAAAAATACGGAGGAGCCGTCGTTTGAAAAAAAAGAAAATCCAAATATAATAAGCAAAATTTTAAACATTATTATAGTAATTGTGATGTACAAATAAATTATGTTTAATACATATAAAAAAATGCCTGTAATTTATATGTATGTATTACTACAGCTACCAAAATCAGTAGGACACTTTACTCTAATTATCACACAAAGTATAACCAAATTTGCACGTGGATGCGGTTTTTGTACCCTGCTTAGTTTGCTCATTAAAATAATATACCATAGGCAACA
The DNA here is from genome assembly GCA_963932245.1 of Tachinus rufipes. Taxonomy (NCBI): domain Eukaryota; kingdom Metazoa; phylum Arthropoda; class Insecta; order Coleoptera; family Staphylinidae; genus Tachinus; species Tachinus rufipes. The sequence goes on from OZ010750.1 coordinate 19,485,977, forward strand.
GAACTAACAGGCTGGTAGCGCAAAATAACCACTAGAGCAGTGCAAGTTCAAAATAATATTGGTGGTATTCTGACATGACCACAAGTCCTTAGGGAAGTTAATTTATTGATTATAGAAATCTTTAATAATTCTTATATAATATTGACATGTAGATATTAAGTTGTGGATTTTGTAAATTACATTTTAAAATAATAAAATAACACAAAGAACTATGTTAATCTTAAGAATAAATATGCAATAAACATTAAAAACACCTGGTTCCTGTGTAGAGCGCTAAAAGCTTATAATCGTTGTGTATAAATAATTAAATATACTATTAAGTTTCACATAACAATCTTTCATAAATTATGTAAATATTGCAGTAGTTGGTGATTTAATTTATTAAATCAGTCAATTATTTATGTAGCAGCGCGACGTGTCAAATTTTAGTGCTGCCGATTTTTTAATCAATCAATGATGTTGATAAATTCACGGTCAAAAAGGTCTGAAAAATTGGTGATGGCTGCGATAGGGTGTCTGAATACAAATATAAAGACTGTAACAATAAAATCAATCAGCGACTTTATATCGACAGAACATGCAGTGCTTGTGAGTGATTTCAAAAAGTACATTCCAAACTGTCTAGCAAAGGGAGTTGCTTTTGGCGTAATAAAAAGTCATATGATCGATATATGCTTAAGAACGCATTGATATCCCATGTTTCAAAACCAATGTCAGCTACAAAAAGTAATGAAAAAAAACGAAAGAAAGTTTTCGGGGTAAAATACAAAAATTGTTTTCAAAAATACGGAGGAGCCGTCGTTTGGGAAAAAAATCAAATATAATAAACAAAATTTTAGTAGTAGTAATTGTGATGTACAAATAAAATATGTTTAATACATATAAAAAAAAAGCCTGCAATTTATATGTATGTATTATTACTCCATCTTCTATAAATATAGGCAATAAAATAATACGTCCATGTTATTTATTACATGACAAACAATACAAAAAAGATTAATTAGCAGTTTTTCATTTAACTAATCACTGGCGCCAGAGGACTATCACATCTGTGAATCTTGCCTCAAATTAAGGAATTCCAACCTTAATTATTGGGATCTTTAACGTGCAAGGCAACATCAAGATAGTATACCGGACCTACTAAAATTTCTTTCAATAAATACGAAACGAATCGTACCATAACGAGGTTTGATTAAAATAGGCCTGTAAGTAGTCGATAGCTAAAACCAGTAATTAAAAAAAATAATATGAAGAATTATTTGAAGCTAGATATTTATAGCATGATGTTAGTTTTATATAAATAGTTTAAAAGTTCTATTCCAATTATAACCATTGAAAATCACCACAAGTCAACGTCAAATTTAATCAAAAAACTAAATGTAATTAAGGCAAGAATACCAAACGAATAAATAGAACCTTCTTATTTAAATTTTTATCTTACAATATTTTGATTTGTTCATAAATATTTGCAGAAATTATAACCTCAAACAACTACGCCTATGTCGCGATACTGCAATACATAATTTTAAAAAAGAAATTAAATTTTGTTTACATTGAACATAGTTGCGGTGTATAATTAATTGTATTAATTAAAGCAATGTAATTATTTTCAATCAATTGAATTTTAAAATGGATAAATTATATTTATAAAACTTGATAACATGGAGGAGAATAAATAAATTGAAGGATGCCAGAACAACGAAAAAACTGCCAAATATAAGTCGAACAAAATATTGCGAAATTAACAATGAAGATGAACAACCTTTGAAGAAAAAACGACCGAAATATTAACGAAAATAGGCTCAGATATTAATTCAATTATTTGTGAAGTTGGAATAAATACGACTATGCTTATTCCATCACTTCAATTTGTTTAAATTTTTAATAAAACTGGGATATTTTAATTTGTACAAAACCAATTTCTAGTAATATATAATTTATGTAATTATTATACTATTTATTTACAAGCTGTTATAAAAATTTAAAATTTCTAGCCACATAACAGCCCCGTGTAAGGTAAATCGGTGCGTAGAGAGTGGTAGAGAGTGACTGACTGGACTGCCCGACTTTACAAATATTTCTAACTAGGTTGGTGTTCCCGTTCCCCCGACCCCCGCACTGGCACTAGTAATTCTTAGAAAAGTTCCCCTATGATATTCAAACCCACTCAACCCACGCTTTACGCTACACGAAAAATACGTTACAAACAAACAAAACCGCGTGATCAACACGTGAACAAATGCAAGCCAGCATGCGATTGGTCGTTAGCAGGGGGGTTCGACTGCTCAAACCAGATCTCATTAAAGTGAGATAGATTATACATAGTGAAATATTTGGGATTGTTAAGATTAAGAAAATATTTATAATTGTAGATACCTGGACTTGGACAATAATTATGAATGTAATCTATGTACTTTTCTAATATTTATACCTGAACCCGAGGGGTTAACAACTAAGTACAAAAATGTACACCTGATTATGAATACGCGTAATTATTACGTTATTATGTAATAATTGCATGATTATGTAATGATTACATTATTATGATAATGCATTGATTACGTGATTAGTTAATGAAACCGTAATGATTATATGATTATGTAATGATTACATGATTATTCAATAAGAACACATTTTTTTAAGATTTTATAATTCTGTATTAAATGTGCATGCATTAATTATTTTATAGCGATCATAAAATTATTTTGATAATGCTTAATATTAATATATTATTATAATACTTATGTTTTATAATAATCTTAAATAAAGTACTTACTACAATTTCTTATAGATAATAAGAAACATAAACTAAAAATATACCTATCTCAATGGTTATTAATGTTAAAAGTAATAAGAAAAAAATCCACCACCAAGAATAAAAATGTGATTTAGAATATTAAAAAATAAATAAAAATAGAAAAATCTTTTCAACAAAAATAATAACAATACATAATAAAATTTGTATCAGTGAATTTATATTCGACTGAAGTAGGTATTTATTTTAATACAATAAATAAATAACTGCACACACACACATGTCACACATGCCAAGAGTTGTATAAAAACACCTGTGAAATTGTCTGTGAATAAATTTCTAGCGGCACAATTAGATACAGAATGGACACGACTGAATTTACCAAGCGAATATATGTATATGATTCCATAAAACCAATATTTGATTATGTGAATATGCGTACTCAACATTTGATTATTACGCGTGTTTAAATATATGATTACACTATTTATTACAAGATTATGTAATGATAACGTGATTAGAAAATTATTACGTAATTATATAATGATTACTTGATTATGTAATGATTTCGAATATTACGTAATTAGTTGTTAACCCTTCGCCTGAACCTATACTAATACTGCATAAATCCCCTTTCAGTTCAGCGTGGCTGTGCATTTTTTATAATAATAAATTTATTAAAATAATAATAATTAATAATAATATTTTTTAAATGTTTCATGTACAGGGTGATGTTCACATACGGATAAGTCTATCCAAGGAGAAAAATATTTATATAAAAATGCATATAAAAGACTGCTAGGAAGTTGAAAACAAAATAAAAAAAACTTAGCAACAGTCCTAGGTAAATTATAAATTGTGTACCGTTAGATTAGCAAAAAGACAATGCATACTTCTATAGCAAAACGCGATAATTGAAATGCATTAACTAATTAATTGAGTATTTCATTAATTAGCACAGTTTTTACACATCAATGGCATTTCAATATTTCTTAACATATATTGCATGCAGCAGAAAGGACCGATCTTCATAATTAGTTAAAATAAAATAATCGCCATTGCATGCTGCTGGCTGTGGGTGATCAAATTAATCAAATTACATTTTGAAATTTGTTTTCGATAACTAAACCACAAACAAGTATAATAATTATACCTTCACCGATATCAGCTTTAATTAGGTACTGAGATATCAACCAAAATAGCAAGCGGTAATTATAAATGATCGAACCGCCATTGCATGTCGCTGGGTGTGCAGGGTGATCAAACTGACAAAATTAAATTTTGAAAATAGTATTTGATAGCTAAAACAAGAACAATGATCATATCTTTAGGATTGATATCAGTTTTAAGTAATTACGTAGATATCAAGCGCAGTGAAAACATACTCATACAGTTTATTAAAGTTAAGAATTTCTGTTCCGATGTGGCAGAACTGCGGTACAGCAGTTGCTGCGCATCTAAAACTTTTAAATTAAATGAATTAAATAATTTTAAGCATTTTTACAGTTGAACTGCACAAAATACTATTCAAATTTATTAATTGATATTAAATTCTACAACAGCAATTGTTAGGGTAATGAAATTAAATTTAAAAAATTGTATTCTATAGCTAAACATGTAGAGTGATCATATCCAGAACCAATATCAGTTTCAATTTTTCTTCTTTTTTTTTCCCTAGTCATAGCTATATTGTCCACTGCTGAACGTAGGCCTCTCCTAGTTTTTGATATTCCTTTCAATTGTTGGCAATCAACTTCCACTTTCTTCCGGCTACTTTGCAATAGTCATCTTTCCAGCGGTCGGTGTTTTGCCTAGCCACATGACCCGCCATTTCAACCGTGCAACACGCGGCATTACGTATTCTACCTTTGTTCTCTTACGTACTTTTGCGTTTCGTATCCGGTCTTTTATGCTCACTCCCAGCATTGCCCGTTCTACTGCTCGTTGGGTGGTTCTAAGTCTTTCTGCACTTTTTGTTGTTACCGCCATTGTGTCTAAGCCGTATGTCATAACGGGAAAGATACACATGTTGAAGACTTCTCTCTTCAGGCAAATTGGTACGTCGGGATTTCTCAAAATAAATTTATATATCGATAAGCGTGCGAATAGTTTGAAAGTGGTCTGTAGTACTGTAGCCTTTTAAAAACCAGCTTATTGTCTCTTTTTTATGTACTAACGTTACATGCGCGTTTCGCCCGGTGCTCGCCCATGAAATGAGAATATTCTGTTGTCAGAGATTAGAAGTTCTGTAGTATATGGCTATATTTTTGGTATACTATCTAAAACTTTAACATTAAAATATTGATTTAAATAATTATTTTTGTAAATGCATTAGAGTTTATTATTAAAATGAAAAGTATGTTAGTTGACAATGAGATCACCAACAGAGCAAAAATTATTATAAATATATCAGCAAAATTCAATATGGCCCAAACTATTAAGTTTAGTTGCAATAGACTTATTTTTACAAAGAAGATCTGCACTTCAATATAATGACAGACGTTCTTAGCACTAAAATAAAGGAATAGAAAAAACAAAGTTGAATTTTGACTATAGTCCTTCTGAAGAGGAATCTGATTTAAAAAGCTTCAAAGAACTTGTTAATGCTAATAAACAAATTTTTGAGTCAATAAAAGTAATATAATTTAATTAAATATTACATAATTTATTATACTAATATTTCAGTGTGTAAAGATGAAATACAAAAGATTTCTTCAACTGTTAGCCGCTTTAAATTAATTTCAATATACATATATTTTGTTCTAGCTTTCAAAAAAAGATTTAAAAGTTATACAGAAATAAATTATTGCTCAAGCATCAGTTAATGATCTGTAATAAATGTTTCGCCATTAATCATGAGAATCAAAATTTACGGTTGATACTGCTGTTAACAACTAAAGAAATATCGTGACACCTCAACAAGAGATGGTCCAACTGGTTTCCAATCAAATAAATACCATAACACCTCAACAAGTGATGGCCCCTGATAATCATCTTGAAACTGAAGTTAAAGAAATGTCTTCAATTTTTATAAAATTACCATCACAACCAGGTACAAATGAACCTCGACCTATATTAAATATACTAATCCCGAAAAGAACGTTGCAAGAAAATCAGCTAGGTGCAATATTAACAAGCTCTGTATTAACCGCTGCAATGAAACTTCCACCAACAGTTGCTTCCTATGTTCTTCAACAGCATGTGAATGCTGTTTTTAAGGTAATATAATTCATGATTGTGACCTCTACTATGTTTATAAAATAATGAAATAATTTACTGTGTTTTTTATAATAAATTTATTGTTTTTAAGGAATTGGCTCAAAAAGGAAATGCTGCAGATGCAGCCATTAATACAACAACAACTGTATTTCAGCTTTTTATGATTACCTTGAAGAAGCTTGTTAAAACTTTCAGAAAAGTGATAAAAAAAGTTTAAAATTAGTCAATCTTTTGCGGCTAACAATTTTTTTGCAAAACTGGCAGCAAAGTACGATGGACTATGGTTGCTAAAGTACTGTCTAGAGCCAGATTCAACCCAAAAGAGAAAAAAAAAATAAAATAAAAAATTTTACATCAAAGCTATCAAACCTATTTAAAAAAAAACTTTATATTTAATTTGTTTTCTTTTATATATATATACAAACAAAAATTGATGTAATAAAACTGCAGTACTCTCCAATATAACCAGCCTTTAAACCTCCAACAAGGAAGAAACAGAACGACTTCATACTGAACAACCTGTATGATAGTCTTCCGAGGATGCATGAAAACGGCCTTCTAGTTACACTAGGCCGAACAAAAGCCGTTGAAAATCCTACTGCCACGGTGGATCCAATCATCGACCTCACAGTTGATGATTTAATTGTACCTTTAGACCGGCTTCATTACCCATACGGCCAATAAAATCAGAACAAAAGATTGAAATTAAATCAACAGTTTGAATCCGACTACCGGAAAAAGTGAACAGGAAGCATCCGGACATGGCCCTGTTTAAGCTCTTAAGTTAAGACGGAAAGTGTGTGAGATGCTTGGTTACAAAAGAAGTCTGCAGCTTATGTTGTTAACCTAAAATGTTTATAATATACATATTTCATTTTATTATATATTAATTATTTCTTTTTTGTTTGTTTTCTAAATAAAGAGAGAGAGTAACGGAATTACTTACATTCCTATACAAACACACTTACTGTTTCTTTATTTTTTTTTAATTTCGCGTTTTACAGTTATTTTACATCGCCCCAGAAGTCTTACGACTTGTTTGAAGGGGGTTGATGGGACCAACGGCATATTAAGTGACTTCCGAATCACCCCGGTGGATAAAGAGCAAAGTTATTATTTTAGTCATATTCGGGGATCGAACCCGGGACTGTTAGCGTGGTACACACTTAATAACAAATATTTAATAATAACAGGGTTATGTATTGTTGTGACACGTGGTACAGTGTGGCCAACTGTTAAATAGTTGCACACAATCAATGTTGCCAACCATAGGTTAGCCACCCAAATAGTTTTTGGAATACTTTTATGTTTAATATTATATATTTGGGTATATAAACCCGCGAATTTATTCGCTGTTGCAAATAAATTTGAGAAAGAGAGCTACTAAAGGGATTGACTTGTAGCCGTTTGAAGCAAGTTAATGTTCTTGAATTATTATTATATTGATATTAATATTATGTTGAGTAGGTTAAAGTGCGACATCTGTTAGCTAGTGGCTGAACTAGTCATTAACAATATTTGGATATATATAGGAAACTGTATCATAGAATATATTTTGATTTTATATTTTAACCACATTTGCATTTATTTTATTTCAAAAAAACTCTACCCTACTGTAGCATGCCATTTTTCATTACCCATCACATGATTATTGTCAGGAGTTATCCGTTGAAAAAAAAAAATCTAAAAAAAATATCATTAATATGTCAAACACTCAGCGGCTAACTTACCTCTTAATATTTCTGGTTCGGCTAAACCAGTTCTATTTTTTGTAATTACTTACTTCCCGTTCCGTTCATTCTTTGGTGATGTCCTCTGGGATGTGGCGGATTAATACTGAAAAGAAAAAACAAAACAAACGTTTAACATAGAAATATAATTAAATTAAATACTCACTTTCATTCTTGAAATAGGCAGATCCTTACGAGACACCCTGTATATGTGTGAGTTGACTCGCCACCCAATACACAGTCAAGCAAGGTAGATGCCGCCGACAAAACAAAAATGTTGATTTGATTGGATTTATTAATGGAGGTTTTAGTTAAACTTACCTGCTCCAAAGACTGTTATGGCACGCTGTCCTTAATCACTGTTTGTTTCTCCTCGACCCTGCAACAATACATTTAAAGTTAATACATAATACATTTAAGTCTAATTAATATAGCTAACCAAGTTAGTAAGTATTGTGTTAATCTACCCGTCGTAATATAGGTTCAAATTGGTTAGGACATAGTTGGTAGTAATTAGAATTTAAGTTAATATATTAATTATCGGTTAATTAACTACTGAGTTTAATGGTAGAGAATGTACTGCTACAGTTTTATTTAATGATTAAATGAATACATACCTTTTTTTATTATTTTCAAACTCTCGCTCTCGAACAAGCTCTTGCGGAGTGGTTCTTGGTTCATTACCTAGAAATAAACTTATTTAATTATGGGATATATTTGGGTGTGTTGGTTACAGTAATGATTGTTGACTTGACAAGTTGGATTAAGTACTATTTAATTTTATATTTACCTGGAAGTCCTCCTGGTTTTGGCACTGCTGATCTGGTTGAATAATGTACAGCGTACATGTATTTATCCGTTCTTAAGAAAGCTACTGGGGCATTGGCAGCAATATTAATTATACCTACAATACGTTTGTATTAATATTTAGTAAACCGTACGATTAATGTAACTTACAATTAATGTTTGTTGTAATTATGTTGATGAGGCACTAGTTGAAGACACTTGCACTGATTTTATTATAACAATATACTATATCACTTATTAGTTATGTTGTGACCTAACCGAACTGTCACTGTTTGTTTATATTTTGTTTTGGTTGTGAAATGTCAACCGACGGCCATGTGATGTTTCTCTTATGTGAAGTTAGCTAACGAAGACATAGGCGTGCTTAACGCTGCCTAATGTATTTAAGATTTATATATTATATATTTTTCTTTAATCATGCCTATTATAGCCATGTCAGTGTTAGTTGTAAGTTACGTGTCGTATTAGAAATCTACAGGATGAAAGATCGTTACCTTGGTATGTTGGCGGCAATATTAATTGAGATTCCATCTACTCCCGATATGAGACGCCTATGTTGATTATGCAAAACCTATTTTTTGCGCGAAAAAATAAATATAAAAAGCATTCGGCTTTTCTCTCAATTTTTGTCGCAAAAGTTGTGCGTGAATTTTCATTGCAAAATGGCGACTCGAGAGCACTCCTAAGCAGCCGACCAACACCTATTGCAACGATTGAATTTATTTTTGTATTTGTAAGGTTAGGGCCTTATGTGTTAATAATTGTAGGCTGCTACCACTATTGCTATTACTTCTGTCGCTTGATGCTACCGTTTAATGCTACCTGGTTATAAAGCCGTTCTTGAGAATTTTATCTCTCGCACCGCGTAGCGTAATCTATAAAATCTTAAAGAAGGATAGTAAAGGGTAATAAGTACCATGATGCACCCATAGTGGGTTTATGAGATTGCCTAAATATCCAGACGCCCTGGAACCACCTATCAATCAAGAAAGTAATGCCAAAGTAGCAAATCCAAGCAGTTAGCGTAGTGCCAGCCATGTCTTTGCTGTACCAATCAGTGTCCAGGAGGAAATAATAAATGATCTGTTTTGAACTTACTTAATTTTTGTATTCGGCTTGTGCCCTATTCTCTTCCAGCAGTGAAATCTTTTTTATTGTTTTTTTACAAATCCATGCCAACCAAATGAAGATCATATTAGATTGTCGCTACTCAACCGATCAAGCAAGCCAACCGATGAGAATAGGAATAGAGTAATAAAAAAACAATTGGAGCCCTCTCGACCTGGTAAGTCTGACTTTTGTTACTGTTATCTAAATGCGACCTCATATATTAACAAAAACGACCCGCAGCCGCAAGCGTTAACCGCGCACTACTGCTGATTCGCAGTAGGTTGTGACCATTAATAAATAATAAAGGTGATACTACACTAGCATACCCGCGGCAGTAATTGTGACTGCAACAAAACCGTTACACTTTGGTTTCAGTCAAAAAGAAGATATGGGGTTTCCTATGCTCAAGATGTTGATGAACAAAATTTAAATTTTTTTCTAGACCACAAATATTAGATAATATAACTTTTGAGCAACAAACTAAGTCAATGTCGATATTTGGTTAATTAAATTGGCTAGTGGAATTGGCGAGGCCTTGTTCCGCCAATTTAACATCATAAGCCATGCTTGATCTTGTTAACGGTTTGTTCCGTAGATTTGTGACACTTTCAGAGATATCAATACGACACAATCATCAACTGAGAACACCCAGACATCATACGTACACAAACAAAAATTCACTTTCTTTTGTCATGTATCTGTTTTTATAACAAAACTCCATCAAACATCAAGAGTAGAAAATCATTTATGTCATTTAAGGAACGCCTTACACTGTAGGCTTAGGATTAAATAAAATTAAAAAATGTCATTCAAGGACAAATTAAAATTATTTTCAATCAATAGTTGCTTTTATTCGCTGGAAGAGTTTATTAATTAATCTTATTTATCAATTATTGATTTATGTACATTTTTTGTTTTGTAATCATATTTAGTTAAGATATTAATTGTAAATTTGACGTATATCGTGTACTCGATCATTTTAATGACTAATAAAGATTATTATTATTACTGGTGCTTAATAACCTTGCTTGCAATTGTTCGCAAATGAAATTCTCAACGATTATAGTCGGAACGAATCGTATCGTAACCATGTTTTATTAAATGGCCTGTTGGTGGTTGATAGCTGAACTTAAAAATTTGGAAGACTTTTGCCAATTATAACCACTTAAAATCACCGCAGGTCAACATCAAGTTTAAAGTTATATATACATATAATTTAAGCATTAAATACCAAAAATTTAATATAATTAAAGCAAGAATACCAACAAAAAATTAAAACAATTTCATTTAACTTTTATCTTGCAATATTATGTATTTGTTTATAAATATTTGCAGATATTATAACCCCCAACAACTACGCTACTACTTCTATTTAAATTGATCATCGTTGCTAAGTATAATTAATTATATCACTTAAAGCAATGTCATTATTTAAAGCCAAATGAATTTTAAAATGGATGTATTACATTTATAGAACTTCATAACATGAAGAATAAACAAATGGAAGAATGCAGAACAAAGAAAAAACTGCTTAATAAAAATCGAACAAAATATTGCGAGATAAGCAATGAAGAGAAAGATGAACAACCTCTGATGTATAAAAACACATTTGGAAAATCGACGAAAATATTAAACACAATTCACAAATTCACACAAACTTCCAATTAAGTTATTTATGAAATTGGAATAATACGACATTATTTGTTTCTTATTCCATCACTTCAATTTGTTTGCACTTTTAATCACTCTGGGGTATTTTAGTTTGTATATTTCCATTTCCTAGTATTATAAAATATTTATTTACAACGAACTGTTATAAAATTTAAAATTTCTGGCCACATAGCGGGGCTGTTATAATCGGTGCGTAGAGCTAGAGAGTGACTGCCCGAACTCAGTGTTGTTCCTGCGAATTTTTGTGCTGTACAATTTCTGATGACGCTGTTAGATATAACTGCTTGCCGCTAGATGTCGCTAGAGGCTCAGTATGATTTATGTTGTAGTGGAGCAACGGCTCCTCAGTCTGTCTTTACCAGTAGCCATCGACGCATCTATTATATACTGTACTTATACTTGTTACAAATATACTATCTTTATTCCAACTACTCTGAATAAAACCCTAAAAGGTTATGGGCCCAGAAAGTAGTCTTGTGATTAAAGTGGTATCAAAAGTGAAAAGACGAAACTAAAAATTGTGAAAACGGTAGAAAACACGTGTTGAAAAATAAAATGGCGTCTACATTCGAGAGTTTTCAACTGCCGCAGCTAAAAGACGGTACGAGTTTCGCTCACTGGCTGTTCAGAGTGTCACTGATATTAGAAACAAAAGACGTTGGCGACGTATTAACAAAGGAAATATTAGAAGACAAAGACAGAAAGAACGATGCAAAGGCTAGATCCATAATCGTGCAGTGTATCAGTGACAAATATCTGGAATATGTGAGGAAGGCAGACTCGGCGAAGAAGATGGTTAAAGCATTAGAAGACATATTCCAAAGAGACAGTACGTTCAACAAATTGAGTTTAAAGAAACAGCTCCTAAAGACACAGTGTTCAAACAACGAGAAGTTAATAGACTATTTCCTAAAATTCGATACATTGATCAACAACATCGAATCAACGGGCAGCAAAATGGAGGAAGAAGACAAAATATGTCAGCTGTTAATCAGCATGCCGCATAGGTACCATCAAGTAGTCACCTCAATTGAAGCTACGAGCATGAACACTCCGCTCACATTAGAGAGGGTAAAAGCGTGCTTGTTAGATGCAGAGTTAATGCAAGGTGATGGAAATAAAACGCGAGAAGAAGTATCATTCACTGCGTCAAGAGATATTGAATGTTTCAAATGCCATCAGTTCGGGCACAAAGCATTTCAATGCCGTAACGGTTACGGAAATCGTCAATTCCCGCCAAATAGAGGGAGAGGAAGAGGACAACAAAGAGGACAACAGAGAGGGCAACAGAGAGGCTACAAAGGCAACGCCGGAACATCCAGATCATCGAGCGCGCAGGCTTCAAACGAAAACGGACAACAGTCGCACGTCACCCAAGGTCAGGCGACCGAATACAACTTCATCGTTACAACGGTGAGTGAAAGTGAGATGTGTAACTGTGCGAAAACAACGGAAAACAGTGAACTAAACTTCATAATAGATTCTGGCGCGACTGAACATTTATTAAAAGAAACGACGAATGAAATTAAAACGGTAGAAATTCTGACGGAAATGATCAATATAAAAATTGCAAATGGAGCTATGCTAAAAGCAAAGAAAAGGGGTAAAAAGTCAATAGTAAGCAATGGCAAAGTAATAAATATAGAAGGATTGATTGTACCTGGTCTTTATCATAATATATTGTCCGTAACAAAACTTGTCGCGAGTAATTTCGAAGTAGTGTTCAACAAACAAGGAGGGACGATCTATACGGAGGACAGAAGTCAGTCATGGAAGTGTCACGAAATAAACGGGCTATACATACTGAAAGGAAAACAGCATAACACGACAACAGAAGAAGTACTCATCTGTAAGGAAGAAACAGCTAACCTATGGCACCAGCGCCTAGGTCATTTAAATAGGAAAGGTTTGGTAGAAATGAAATTACCGGTATCAAAACAAGTGTGTGAACCGTGTATGCAAGGGAAGGCAACTCGATTGCCATTTAAGCAAACAGCTAAACCGTGAAGTAAACAAATTGGGGAATTGATTCATACCGATTTAGCAGGACCAATCGAGCCAAACTCGGAGCAAGGTCACAGGTATTTTCAAACAATAACAGATGATTATTCACATTTTGTTAAGGTGTATCTGTTATCTAACAAATGTGAAGCAGAAGAAAATTTGAAACAATACATTATAGAAATCAATAATCAATTCAATACAAATGTTAAACGCATACGGTGCGATAATGGGGGCGAATTCATTTCAAACAACTACAAAGATTTTTGCTGGAATAGGGGAATAATTCTGGAATATACTCAACCGTACTCTCCACAACAAAACGGTGTTGCCGAACGGTTAAATCGGACATTATATAACAAAGCGCGAACTATGATGATAGAAACGGAAGCACCGAAACAATTATGGAATGAAGCGGTATTGTGTGCCGCCTATCAACTCAATAGATGTCCATCATCGGCAATAGATTTTGAAATTCCTGCACAAATTTTTAAAGGAAGACTTGATTTAAAAATGTTGAAAGTTTTTGGGGCGAAAGCATGGGCCGTAATTTTACCAAAGAGATCAAAGTTTGAGAAAAGAGCGCGTGAACTACGTATGGTAGGATACGCGAGTAACGGGTATAGACTTTACGATCCGATTGATCGAGAAATTGTTATTTCAAGAGATGTTAAGTTTGATGAGTCACAAATAAAGTTTAATAAAAATGTCAAAGATAAAGAAAAAGAAATATCAAAGACTATTAGGTATGAGAGTATAGATGATGAACGAAATGCCGATAGAATTAATGAGAATCATGAAGAAGAACAGAATGCCAATAGAATGAATGAGAGTAATGAAGAAGAAGAAAATGAAACTAATGATGAAGAAGAAGAAGATGAGAACATAAAAGATGCAAAACTCCGAAATAAAAGAATGACAAAAACACCTGGTTATTTAAATGAATATGAATTGTATACAGCGTATTGTATGTTTACAGAGAAAGAGCCAAACAATTATAAAGCAGCTTGTAAAGAAGAGCAATGGCGTAACGCAGTAAATTCAGAACTAGATGCTCTTAAAGCAGTAAATGCCTGGACTGAGACGGCACTGCCAGAGGGACAAAGTGCAATTGAAACCAAATGGGTTTTCAAAATTAAGGAGGGAGGAGTTAAGAAGGCAAGATTGGTAGCCAGAGGCTTTCAAGAAAAAAATAATTTTGAAAACAATTATGCTCCAGTAGCGAGATTAAGTACAATAAGAATTATAATGGCACAAGCAGTACAAAAGAGTTGGAAAATTCACCAAATAGACATTCCGACTGCATTCCTAAATAGCAAAATTGACAAAGATATTTATTTAAAACCACCAGAAGGGGTGAAGATTCAAAGTAATAATGTGTTAAAATTAAACAGGGGATTGTACGGGCTAAAGGGGAGCCCGAAAAGCTGGAACAATATGTTCAATGATTTTGCAGAAAGAAATAACTTAAAACGATCCTCGTTTGATTATTGTTTTTATAACGGAGTTAATGTGTGGCTGGTAATTTTTGTGGACGATATTCTAATCATTGGGGAACAGAGGGAAACAGAAGAATTGCTAACTGCACTAAAAGCAGAGTTCAAGGCAAAATACTTGGGAGAAGTGAGTAATTTTCTCGGAATGGAAATTGAACGACAAACGGAAATATTGAAAGTCCATAAAAAAAAACTCATTACAAAAATTATAGAAAAATTCAATATGAAAGATGCAAAGGGTGCAAAGACACCAATTGAAAAAGACTTCCAAGTAGAAGCAAAGAGCGAAGAAGTAGATGTACCGTACAGAGAGTTAATTGGAAGCTTGATGTTTGTAAGCATTGTCTCAAGACCAGATATTACGTATGCCACAAATTAC
Organism: Tachinus rufipes; assembly: GCA_963932245.1. Lineage (NCBI taxonomy): Eukaryota > Metazoa > Arthropoda > Insecta > Coleoptera > Staphylinidae > Tachinus > Tachinus rufipes. The sequence continues at coordinate 19,501,145 of OZ010750.1, forward strand.
TTGGCACAATGGGTAGAGAAGCCAAACAAAAGTTGTTGGCTAGCGTGCAAGAGGGTTATTAGATATCTGAAAAATACGATGGAGATGGGATTAATATTTAAGAAATCGAGCAAAAATGAACTTGTAACCTACTCAGATGCCGATTGGGCAGGTGATAAACAAAATCGTAAAAGTGTTAGTGGATCGGTCACAATGTTCTCTGATTGTGTTGTGGCATGGTTTTCGAAGAAACAGCCATGCGTATCACTTTCAACTGCAGAGGCCGAATATGTAGCAGCAACCATGAGCGCATGTGATTTAATAAATATACAGGGTTTGTGCAAAGAGTTAAACGAAGAAAGAAAAGCAGTGTTACTGGTTGACAATCAAGGTGCAATAGATATAACAAAAACATACGAAAATAGTAAGAGAACGAAACACATCGAAATTAAATACCATTTCATAAAGGATTTGGTGATGAAAAGAAAAATAGAAATCAAATATGTGCCAACCAATGACAATATAGCTGACATGTTTACCAAAGCATTTACTAATGTTAAATTCCTAGAACTAAGAAATATGTTAAAAATTGATGTTTGATTTATTTTATCTGCAATACTTATATGTGTAATTTTTTGTGTGAAATTAGTTATTATAAGTATTATTAGTTATTATAGTTATAAGTTAGTTAGTTAACTGTTAAATTAGTATTACGATTTAATACGTTGTTATTTAAAGAAACCTATTAATCGAGGAGGGGTGTTAGATATAACTGCTTGCCGCTAGATGTCGCTAGAGGCTCAGTATGATTTATGTTGTAGTGGAGCAACGGCTCCTCAGTCTGTCTTTACCAGTAGCCATCGACGCATCTATTATATACTGTACTTATACTTGTTACAAATATACTATCTTTATTCCAACTACTCTGAATAAAACCCTAAAAGACGCAATCTACTAAAATGCATTGGGATGTACTAACCTTATGGCGCGAAATTTAAAAATAAATAAAAACATGATGTATAAGTATATGTTTATTATATATATATATACATACATACATACATACATACATACATACATACATACATACATACATACATACATACATACATACATACATACATAAATGCTTTGAACAAAACAAAATAAATACAAAACATTTCAAATAAAATAAAATAAATACACAACTCTTTAAATAAATTAAAATAAATAAAAAACTTTTCAAATAAATATAACTGTTATATAATAAAATTGTATCACATTTAATTTTAATCTTTTTCGGTTAAAATACTTTCTACATATTTGGTATCATATTTCAAAAGAGATTGATTTGGCTTCCAATTGATAGCGCCGTTTTCTACAAAACGTAGCATATCTTTAACATGCAATATAGCATCGCACGTTTTAACTAAAAGACGATTTCGTGTCTTTGTTTTTATTAAAGAAAGCTGCGAAAATAGTCTTTCCGCTGCAGCAGAACTATGTGGAAGACTAAGCACTAATTTTACCACAATCATAAGATTTGGAAACATTGGCTCATTTAATCCAATTTTGAAGGTACTAACAAGCCTCCAAAATTCATTTACATCTAAATTTTTTAATTGTTTTAATGAATTAGTTTCACTTACTAATTGATACTCTATGTTCAAAGCTTCCAAATTTATTTCAATATCTGGAAATAATAATGAAAATTGTGAAATTGATAAAATTTCTCCAGATAAAACAATTTCTGGATTAAATTTTTCTGCAAATTCTAAATGTGGGTCGTTAAATTTAAATCGTTTTTTTAATTTGTTTAGCGAGTTCTACATAAAATGCTAAACTCCTTAGTTTGAAATTGTGCAAATCATTTGCATCAATTTCTTCCATTTTAATAATTATATCGACCTGTGCGCCAAAATACATATCATCTATATTTTTATAATTATGCGGGTTTTCTATATTAATTGATTGAAGAGAATTACTGGAATTTATAACATCATGTTTAATAAAACTTTTGATAAGTGATTTATAAGTACTGCAAATTTTTTGCAGTAAAAATGGAATTTTGGGAGTTTCTGCTTGAAACTCTAAATTTAGCTTTGTAATTAATTCCAAAACATACGCCAAAAAATGTAAATATATTTTAAATATTTTATTATTAAGAGCATTTAAAATACTTTTTGCTGCTGGCAAGTTGTCCTCAAGCGCGGCACGTTGAAAAAATAATCTTAGAGGATTCCACTGTCGTAAGATTCGGTCAACAACAGCCTAAAATAAAAATAAATTATAAGTAAAATTATTTAATAAGATTATTTCGTCGGAACCTTTAACGAAAGCCACCTTGTTTGGCTTGGGTATAACATTTTTTGAGGCTTTTCTTCTGCGAATACTTGACATTCCGCCAACTCATACATTCTTTTACTACTATGGTCAAAGTAAGAGTGTAAATTGCTCAACATTTTGAGGTAGTTTTTTTGCTGCATTTGACATTCAAAGGTGTAAAGAATGACATGCACATCCTTGAACATAAATATTGGGAGAAATTTCTTTGAATTTTGCTTGTAACCCTTTTATATTGCCCATCATTACACTGGCGTTATCTGCTCCAAAACCAATGATATTTAAATGAGGAATATTAAATTTATTTAGTATAGTTAGTATAGATTGGAACAATGTTTCAGCATTCGTTTCCTCAAGCTCAACTAATTCCAAAAATCTATCTCTGACTCGGCCATCTTTCCAATACCTGACCATGACAGCCATGCACTTTTTAGTGCTGATGTCGGTAGTTTCGTCCAATATAATTGAAATTTTTTTTTTCTTTATATCATTTATTATGGTTTCTTTGCAGTATTTTCCTATCACACCAACAATTAATTGTGTGGCTTTTTTTCGTTTCAGTTTAATTTTTGAAGCTAATGTCGAATCAGTGAATAAAGTTTTGCACAAATCTCCTAACGAATCCAATAACAGAAAAGATAAGTTGTGTTCACACACATATGCGCACAACTTCAACTCAATTTCTTTTGTAATAGCAACAGTATCATCTTCAACAATTGATTGAAAAACACTATCAATTTTTGGTGTTTGCTTAGCAGCATTAACATTCTTAACATGTATATCGTTAGTTTCGTGCCTTCTTAAATGAAATGAGCCTCCACTTATAGTTGTATTACAATATTTGCAAAAAAATTTGCCGTCCATAACCACGCTCCATTCAAAATCACTTTTTTTTACAGTGATGCGCCGTTTTTTTTTTTAAGGGAAGTTTATTAATTTCTTTTTGTTTTTGTACCTCATCTTGTAAAGTCTTATTTGGGACTTCAGCATTGACTACTACATCAGAAAAATTATCTGCATTCATTTGTGTAGAGCAACTAGGTCCTCCCAGTTTTATTACAAATCTATAGCAAAATAAAAAAAATATTTATTATACAGGGTGTCCGGAAAATACGTGTACAACGTTTGACGACAGACTCCTGACGTCAAAATAGGTCGATCTAAGCCGACTTAGTTATATCCAAAATTGTCTCGTTTAGCCGGTAGAGGGCGTCAAAAATTTGTAAATATTAAAAAGAAATTACCTGTAACAATAATTTTTTAAGTGACCTTGTTGCTATGGCGTTTAATAATTTGACAATTATTGACAAATTGTCACCAGTCTATGAAATTTACTCAAGTATACGATCAACATTCTTGAATAACAAGTTCATTTTACCATTAAAAATGGAAAATTATACAAACTCTCAGAAAGTTGACATGCTCCTGGTATACGGGTTTTGTCAAGGAAATGGGCGTCAGAGTGTTAGGGTTTACATGGAGAGGTTTCCTAACCGTCAAATACCAAACCAATATTGAGCGTCATCTTCGGGAAACGGGCAGTTTTGAGAAAAAGTTTGAAGGCAGGGGTGTATGCGAACAACTCGAACTGTGGAAACAGAAAAGATGATTCTGGAAAGAGTTGAAGAAGAACCAAGTACCAGTACCCGTCTCTTAGAACGTGAGTTAAATGTTCCTAAAACGATTGTCAATGAGGTTTTAAGAGAACAGTTGTTACATCCTTACCACATACAAAAAGTCCAGGAACTTTTACCGACTGATCCCCCCATGCGGCTTACATTTTGTCAATTTATTAGAAACAAAAGAATCCTTGTTCCAAATTTTTGTAGAAAAATTATGTTTACTGACGAGGCATGCTTTACAAGATCTGGGGTAACCAATCTGCACAACGAACATATTTATTCCGATGAAAATCCACATGCCATTAAAGTTGCACATCATCAGCATCAATTTAAAATTAATATTTGGGCAGGTATTATTGATCACTACCTTATTGGTCCCATTGTTATTCCAGACAGGTTAGATGGAAATATTTATTTAAATTTTTTGCAAGACACATTACCAATTTTTCTGGAGAATTTGCCCCTTTTACTTCTGGTATATGCATGATGGTGCCCCGCCCCATTTTTCCGTTGCCGTTCGGCAATACTTACATCATCAATATCCCAACCGATGGATTGGAAGAGGCAATGATGCACCAGTAAAATGGCCACCACGTTCTCCTGAGTTAAATATGTGTGACTTCTTTTTGTGGGGCGCTATTAAAACAGAAGTTTACAAGACTCCGGTAAACACACGCGATGATTTATTGCAGCGGATTTTAAATGCAGGCAACCATTTTAATAATCCCGAGACATTAGATAGGGTCCAATATCATTTTTTAAAGAGTGTTAATAAGTGTATTCAGCAAGATGGCGGTCATTTTACACATTTGCTTAAGTAATGTTTTTGTTTTACTTAGTTTCTTACAATAGATACTTTCAACTTTGTTATACTTTTGTTTTTTTTGACGCCCTCTACCGGCTAAACGAGACAATTTTGGATATAACTAAGTCGGCTTAGATCGACCTATTTTGACGTCTGGAGTCTGTCGTCAAACGTTGTACACTTATTTTCCGGACACCCTGTATATATATATATATATATATATATATATATATATATATATTTATATAACATTTTTATTGCACAAGTAATTTACAACATTTTGAACAGGTAAAATACATAGAAGGAAAAAAATGTTTTGTACAAACGGCTATCGACCGTAGTCTTTCAGCCAGGTAATTAATATTTTTTTAAATATTTTACTTTTAGTAACTACATTTAGCTTTGCTGAATACTATTCTTGAAATTCTCAAGTGTGATCCATCGGTTGCTGTACATGTAAAACATTTGTCAGCACCTGAAAAATGTGTATGACGTTATGGCGTGACATTACAAGAGAAAGCTAATATGAATCTAATGTTTGATAGAATTAGTTTAATTCGAGAGCATAAAGATTTACAATTGGCTTTGAATAGATATGCGCAAGATATACAGGTAGCATTAACGGTTAAATGTGTTATCGATGAATATATTAATCAGATGTCGCAGTTACCAGAAAATAGATTAATGACTATTATTATTAATAAATATAAAAATAACAAAAAAACTGAATAAAAAAAAAAAAAATAATATATTCATACATAATCATCATATCATAATTAGTTTTAAGGAAATTATTTGTTAGGTTATGTAATTAAACTTATGACATAACCTAATTGTATTAAGCACAAATTAAAATTGAAACAAATTCAATTTTAATTCAACAAAGTTTAAGTCTGTGATACTAACGAATTTACTAGGTTATCTGATATTATGATGTAACAAATGCTTAAAATTAAAACTTAAAATGTTTCTCATTTTATTGGTCGAAAATTGTAATGTTTAAATGTTTTATTGATGTGAGTAGAATAATTAAAAATAGTATTGAAATCTATTATGAGTATCTGAAAGTATGTTATGACTAGGTCAAATAATATACCACCACCCTAGTGTTGGTTATCAAGAAATTGGTTTAGTTTGCTTTTGTTTTAAGTTAATGACATCTGTCAGACATTCTCATTTGTTTGCGAGCTGCAGAGACGCGACAGGAGAAAATAAGATTTGACGTGTGAGCAAAAACACCATTCAAAACTACCGCTTGCATTTTATAAATTAATTTTTCAAAAATAGCAAAATCCGGATTTGAAACTTCAAACTATTGTTAAAAATAGCAAAATTCGGCTATAAACTGTTGAAAAGTGTCAAAGTCTATTCAGAAAATCAAAAATAGCTATAAAAGATGACAAAAATCACTAAAATCAGGTCATATCTATTCATAAGATGTCAAAAATAGCAAAATCCGGCTTTGAAACATCAAAATATTGTTAAAAAATAACTATTAGAAACTGACTAGAAACGGTTGAAAAGGGCAAAATTCTTTTCATAAAAAGTGAAAAATATTAAATTTAAGCATTAACTGTTTAAATTCTATTTATTAAAAGTCAAAAATGACAAAATTCGGTCCAAAAACAGCAAAATAGCTAAACAGTATCAAAAAATAGGTATAGGTAATAAATATAATTTTTTTTTTAAAAGAATCAAAATCATGCAAAAAACAGTTGAAAAATGCATCATTTTGTTCAAACAATTGTCGGAAAGAAACAAAACCTGACTTGTAAATTTCAAAATAAAATGTCAAAAATAGCAAAATCCGGCTATGAAGTATGAACATGTTCTCAGAGAGCACCAAAATTTAGTCATTAAATGTTAAAAAGTACGAGAGTAAAAAATAGCAAAATTCGTGCAAGAAATATTAAAATAATTCAAAATCCTGTCTAAAAGTAAGTTATATTCATAGAATGACAAAAATAGCAAAATTTACCAAAAACTGTAAAAGAATTCTAAAAAATTCAGCTATGAAAAAATATTGTTGGAAAGAACCAAAATCTGGTATAAACTGTTGAAACATCATTAGTTTTATTATGTTTTGCTTTTTAAACCACCCGCGTTTGCATTTTATAAACTAATGCTCCGACCACCCACCCAGCAATTGGTCTAGATCGTTTCTTTTTTAACTGAATGAGACTTGTCAGTAATTCTCATACGTTTCTGAGCTGCAAGAACGCGGCAGAAGAAAATAACATCTAAATTTTTGATGAAGTGTGTAGTGGTGGTTCTTGGCCTATTTTATAAGTGATTTTTTTTTTCAGTTTAGTCTTTACGTAGTTTCTTTTATGTAATTGTTTTGGAAACTTTTATCGCCTTTTTTAGATTAGCCTCAATGTGTACTAAATTCAAAATGCTAGCTGGTTGCAGTGCAGTTATTTGCAGAAAAAAAATGTTTAATATATATTTTTGCAAAAGATTATAATTAAATTTCATTATATTTTTTCAGTCTCTGGCCCCAAATAATCATCTTCTTCTTGTAGTGTCAATCCAATTCGGATGTTGGCGACCAACATGGCTATTAGCACTTTACTACTTGCAGCTCTAAAGAGTTCCGTAGATGTTAAGGAAAACAATTGTCTGAGTTTCTGGAGCCAGGAGTTTCTTCTTCTTCCAGCGCTTCTTTTTCCATACATCTTCTCCTGCAGAACTAGCTGTAATAAACCGTATCTACGTGCATTTCTTGAGATGTGACCTAAATGTTCAACTTTCGCATTCTTTATTTAGTTTTTGTAGCACTTCAGTATTGGGGACATAGTCTTTCTAGGATATTCCTAGTATCCGTCTATAGCACCACATCTCAAAAGCTTTCAGTTTTGTCATTGATGCCTCACTCACAGTCCAAGATTCAACCCCATAGAGGAGGACTAAAAATACATAGCAACGCAATAGGCGTAGTTTTGTTGATTATGGCAGATAATGGCTTTTGAAGAGGTTTGACAGGTTGGTGAATGATGCTCAGGCCTTTTCAATGCGTTGTTTGATTTATTTTGCGTGGTTCCATTGATCACTCTTTTTATTGGGTGTTGATCACTTAATCCCAGATGTTTTAAAAACATCGATTTCCCCGTCGATTATAGAGCTATTAAGAAAGGGTTAAATAACCCAATTAATTGTTATCAAATACTTCAAAAAATGCTTAATTAAGAACGCAAACAAAATTTTAGCTGATTAAAATTTACCACAAAAAAACTCTTCTTTTAATAGATGACGCTTCACAGGACATTAAATTTTAAACCAAACTTTAGAATTGTTTTTACCCCACAACTGCATAGCAGTAATGAAGCCAATTGAACCAAAATATAATTTAAAAACATAAAAGTAGCTTACATAAAAAAATATTCTCAATTTTGAAATTTATAATTTAAATTAGTTTAGATTTATGGCATATCAGCCTAAAAAAACTATTAATGCCGTATAATTTAAATGATTCAAACATTTTTATAATTTGAATCAATGGAATTTTTCAAATTTGTTTGCAAACAAACTTAATAAAATTTATTTATAATCAGCAAAAAATATATTGAAATGATATAGTTCATTTCAATATATTTTTTGCTGATTATTATGCAAAAGAACAGATAAAAATATTGATTGTTTATTATACAGATCATTGCTTATTGAGGTCGGAATTTTATTTCAAATTTCTTCAACCATGCAATTTTTTTAATTTGAATCAATAAGTTTGTTCTGTAATTATTAGAAAATATCTTGCGATGAACATTCATTATGCAAATAGACAGATAGAAATATTGATTGTCTATAAAATAGATCAAGGTTAATAAGATTGGAATTTTATAAATGGAGTTTTTCAAATAGTTTGGTAAACGCAATTAACCCAATTTGTTTTAATACTCGGCAGACCAATTGATTAATGATAATGATGAAATAAATCAATACCTCATATCATCAAGATTATTATTTAGTTTTGCAAACGCAATTAACAAAATAAGTTCAATGCTCAGAAAGATATTTGTTTACAGTGCAAACTGTCACAAAGAGATACAAAAAATATCTAATAAATGAACCAAAAACCAGCAAGGTTGGAATTTTATTTCAAATTACTTCAACCCAGTCGACAATAAAACAAATAAATTAACAAGAAGAAGTAATCACTCCGTATTCGGAATATTAATTAGAATAAGAACACAAATACGATTTATGTAGCGAAGTTTTTTATGAATCTTGAACACTATTTTGATATCAATTTATTTTAATGGTAGATGTTTTGATGCACTTGTTCGTAATTCATCTGTGTATTAGATAATAGATTCATCTGGGTATTAACTTAGCTCGTTACGATTTTAAATATTGCATGCTTCTTCATAATTTAACCTGCGATTGTATCGATTTTATGTATTTTATATTATGCTGTAGATTTCATCTTTCACTTTAAACACTTTTTAAATTTTCTTCCAGATGTTCTCTGTTGTAGAATGTAGAATTATATGCGCCATTTCAACTTCATAATAATTGCTTGATGATAATAATATGCTTCAGTCATTCATATTCTTTAATAACTAACTTGTAAACGTTTAAGCCGACAGGCAACCTCGTTTCAACAGATGATGTCGGCGACTGGGGCCCTGACTAGGGGCGCCCGACTGGCGGATCGATCGGCGATGTTGCATGATCTTTTGCGCTGCGCTCGGTCAACGGAGTCGACCGTGGTGGTGATGCTAAATCGCAATTATGGCAGTTGGAATGCTCACTATATGTATAGAAGCCCCCGTGCAAATTTATTGATTATATTTTCACAATAAAAATTAACGTTTTTAGTCGTTAGTCTATAAATTTAGTTATATTTAATTTAATTTTATGATTTCAAGATAATTATAATAATTTTAAATTATAGAACAGGGAACATTTTTCCTTCCCGCGAGATTTATCACACTTTATTAAAAACATACATTATTTGTGCACCCATATATTCAAAAATTAACTGTAGAAATTATGAGAAAAAATTTACTTTGATTTTAAAATAATATTCTTGAGCATATATGATGTTGCCTGTTTAATTTATGAGTTCGCAGCATAATTAAATTAAATTCTGTTTTAATTTTTCACTCCAAAAAATATAGTAGGGCTAAATCTAATATATGGATATATAATTTTATATGCGGTCTGCGGAGCTATGATGCATTCCAAAAAGGCCCGCAAGATCATTTGGGTTGGCCATTATAGAACGTATAAATATACCACATTGCACATTTATTTATTCTTTAAAATTTATTACAGAAATACTTACGCAGACAAACACAATTTTAATTCTGTCAGATTAGAACAATGGTGTTATATAAAATTTAAATAGAAACCAACATGTTTAGTGGGTTTATATTTAAATTCCAGAAATAAAAAATTTAAATAATTAATTATTTATATAAAATTTATCTATTGTTATTAATATGATAAATATTAAGTATGCAGTTGTTATTTGAGTTGGCTGTTTTAATCGATAATATGTATTATTGTTGTCTTTAACTGTAGTAAAGTTTTTATTAAATCTAATTTATCATATTATAATCCCTAAATTTATTTATTGAGAATATTAATGTGAACAACTATAATTCTATAAATTATAAATAACTATTATAAATGACTTGTAGGATCTATTTTATTTATGGCGGCTCGTTCTTTGATTTATTTACTATAATGGTTTACAATCAAGTATTGTGCAGATCTTGATTGTAATAAAAATTAAATACTTGTAATTTTAAAAATTATTTCAATCAGGAAGATTTGGTTGATTTTATAAACTCAGAAAACGTAAATGTAAATGTCAAATATTTATGAATATTATTTTATTATATTAAAATAGTAGTTTCCCAATAGTTAACACGCTGACTACGGAACGTATCCCGGGCGGTATGTTCTCCTTTTAATTTATGTGTGGGCACATAACTGGACAGAATTTCGTTCCGTGCAGAATCGAAAAAACCTCGTTCTTTAACCGAGATCATTGTCACAAATAGCAATAGATTTGTATTGGTCGGTATGATTTTATAGATATAACTTATTTAAAGCGCCGTCAATTTTACGGCAATTTATTGCGGATTTGTTTCACTTTACAGTCGGAAATTTAATTTTTAGTTTTCAATACTGTATAATAATTGTTTGAAACAGTGAAGAGAGTTTTTTTTAGATCAATAAAATTTGATGATGATTTGATGTCCAAAGTCAAATTGGTGGTGCTGTGACAGTTTAACATTTTTAGTGAACAGTAACCCAGTCCGTAACGGTGTAAACAATATTGAGAAAAATGAGCTAGAGAGTGTGGAAGAAGCAAACGTAAGTTTATATTTAATTAAAAAAATTAAATAAGTAATTGTATTGGTTTTTAGACTAACGTTAGAAAAGTTGAGCAATAACGGCCTAATGGTAGAATTTACAGCGACGTCTTCCAGAGCATCGTTTTCTGCAGCTACAAGAAAAAAAGAAGAAATAAATTAAAGATGACAATACCAATTTAATTGCTACTTACAATTTCATACAAAGAGTTGGGTAAATGTGTAAGAACATCCAATTTCTGATTCTGTTTTAGTTAATTTCAAAAATGACTTTAATACAAGATTTTTATATTTCTGTGACTTTGATTTTCAATGCGTGATATGTGTTAGGGGAATAATTAGTTTTTTTACTCAAACTGTTCTCCTTCCATTATTCTTCTGTGTATTTTGTTATCTTTTATAGTAGAAAAAACTGCAACAACGGTTTTGCAAGAGCCAATAACTGCGACAGCGTCTAAGATAAAAAATGTATCACAAAAAAACGTAGTTGCATTGAGAATGCTATATAAAAAGCATTGACTGAATTAAACAAACCGTTCGATGAGCTCGTTACATTTGAAGAATATGTTGCTTGTGAACTTAAATTTTTGCAATGACGAATAATTCAGAAAGCTATATTAGACATATCAGAAATCGACAATAATGAAAGAAGTTTATCAGCTTAATCTACACATCACATTCACAAACATCACATCTACTTCCCGCTGCTCATTCATCACCCTCATGCAGCAATACTCAATATTATCAGGAATTAAGAAAATAAACAAAATTTGAGTATCTTCTATAACCTCACCAAACTATAATCTTTCAAATTACATAACAAATATACTTAATAATTTAGTACCGTATTTTAAATAAAAAACTCATAAGAAGCAATTGAAAAACTAATAAAGTTGAAACTTTCACAAGAACTACGCCACTGTGTTTGTGTTATTGTTTTATTTTATCACTAGTGCTGTTTGGTGTGTAATAAGTGTCTATAATTTTAAAGTTCTTGTCTACTCTGTTGGTAATTATTTAGGCAATTAATTACTTTATATGTTTTGTACATGTATTAGTACAATTTTTGTTAATGTTTATTTATAAATATTAACCTTAAATTATAGACATCCACGCACTAGTACTTCCGCGCCGTCCGTGGCTTAATTTTTAACTACTTTCACCAGTGGCGTAACTTATATTTTGAACTTATATTTTTAATTCAATAATTTTAATTTTGAACTTGTGATTTAAATTATTTTAACTTCATATTCCATATCCTATTGTTTCTTTTGTTACCTTACCGTGGTCTACCTGTGTTTGTTTTTAGTAAGTCACCAGGTGTGTGAAGTGTATCCCTGTATTATCTATTTTCCTTAATATTTTTATCACTTGTTATTGTTTTATTTTAATACTGCATTGATATTATGCCTACTTGCAAATGCAAAAACGTTGCACAATCTGGCATAACTTGCACTAATTGTGGTATTGTCTTTCACAATAGTTGTGCTGTAAAATATAAAAAATGCCTTTGTGGCACTTTATTTGATATGGACGATTCAGAATTACCTAGGCTTTACAAAGAAAACATCGTATTACATCAAGTATTGTTAGAGGAAGTGCGATCTAACAATAAATTATTAATTAAAAAAATCATCTATCTTGAAGGGAAAATTGCCGAAAAAGACAAGGTAATCTTAGAATATGCAACTCGTGATGAGCAACAAACCGCTCCTAATATTGCTTTACCCACAAATGTAACGACTCAGTTGCTTGAACCATCTCTTTTCCATCTTTAGCAAATTCAGGTGTTAAAACTGAAACTAAATCCAACCAGATAGTTCAACCAAAAGCAAAAGTTATTTATGGCAGTGGCCCTAATAATGACAAGCTGCGGAGTCTGGATCCAGCCAACAACCTAGACCGTACTGTTAAATTACCAACGGCCGAAAAATCTACTACCAAAACTTGGGGGGCATAAAAACTAAACTTAAGGAACTAATGCTGGCCGTAGCGGTTTCCAGTTACGACTTAATAGTGTTTACCGAAACTTGACTTACCCAGGATATTGGTTATGGTAAATATAGGAACCATTACGTTTATTCAAGACAACTGCTCCATTCACATAACAAAAATTGTAATAGTAGTTTATCAAATTTCCAAAGATTGTGGTAATAGAATCGCCTGCAAAGTTTTCAAAATGGCAAGTTCCAGCAGAAGATAATCTTACAAATAAAGACAATGCACGCACACATTCATGAACAAAAAATCTAGTTTTTAAGTTAACATTGAATTTATAGAAATGTAACACATATCTAACCTCTAAACATTTGCACCTGTCAATGTTGTTGTTTTGAGGTAGAATTATATTATAGCTACAATGCAACCAACAAAAGTACATATTTCTAGAAAAAAACAGTAGAGGAGCAAATTAAATGTATTACTGTAATTCTTCCTTTGCTACTTGTAAGGAATAAAGCCAAAACAAAATCACCTAATGAAGTTGATGATAAATAATAAATATAATATGGCTCTTCTTTTTTAAGAGTCTGGAAACACTATTGATGTAATCAAGAAAAAGTATCTAAAGTCTACATCGTTTCTTAGCAAAAATACTCGTTTAGAAATGAGATATAAAAGTAATGAATTGCCAAAAAACACGACAAACTTTACAATTACTGCAATTAGTGGCCATAATTTTAACTTATCACTACAAAAAGCTTACGTGTGAACATAATGTTAAATATTTGGAGAACGTATTTATTTTTACATTATTCTAAACTGGTTGAAAGTGGCGCCCCATCACAATCTATACATATAATCTAAAAAACAATCATTCATACTCCTAATAAAGAAAAAAGAAAATGATAAAATTAATAGTACATTAAGTTATTTTATCATTAAATAGCAATTGCAATCTAAAATTGGCCAAAAGTGCCCCCCCCCCCCCATCACATTTTTTGCTAAATTATAAAATCAAAGACGGCGACATCAATCATGTTTTACACGCAAACATGTAATCCAGTCAATGTCACATGTAATTCAAGAAAACATGTTTTATAAAATGCAAGTAAAATAATATTAAAAACAAACAGGTTGTAAGGTTTCAAAACTTAAAGAAAGATAGACAGGTAAAAAGAATGTAGAAAGAAAAAAAATCTTCTCCTGAAAGCAGAGTGTACCGGCGGCTCTTATCATCGAACCAGTCGTAACAAGAAGATATAACCAAATGGTCATATAACCATCTTCCAGGAGGTGGTTAACTAGTAATCGCACCATAGATGGCTACCTAACGCAAACAAAAATGGTACACATTTAAGAACTTATTGTAAAGTGTTTTTCTTTGTATTATCAAATGTTAAAATTATGATTCAGATTTCATTATTATTTAAATATTTTAATTTTTTTGAAATATAGAATAAAATGTTATAGATAAATTTATATATGCAAAAAAGAACAAGAAACTTAATTTTAGACCATCATATATTGTGGAGTTTAAGGCTATTTGAACAATTCACCAATCTGTTGTAGTTCATTTAAAACAACTCAAAAACGTTGTTGTTTCTTGGCTATGTACAATTAGGTGTGGTTTTTGTATCTAATGACCTGCCGTTATATGTCGTTTAATAGTCATATTAGAGTTAATTGGTTTTTATGCTTTCCTGATTAACTTTATTTGACACAAGAAAGTTTTTTCTACCCATGTCATAATAGAGTGGGCTTGTAAATTTGAATCCAAATATGTTTTCACAAAATCTACTTATGGTACAAAGAAATAATGTTATGTAACAAAAGTTTCATTATAGCCATTAAGTTGCAAAATATCCAACCGTAAAGATATCAAATAGTTTCCTAAATTACAGGGGATATAACTAAATATTATGTATAAATATTCACTTGTAGTACAAGACTTGCTAAGAACTCTACCAATTATTCACAGACAGTTATGTAGAACCTTTAAAAAAGATTTTTTTACCAAACTATCGATATAATAGAACAAGCTCATTATTTTTCAAAAATTATAATTTATTATTAACTATTTAAGGTCAATGTCCACAAACTGCTTATATCTCGTCTTTAATCTGATAGTTTCAACAAGTGTAGTTTCACTCGTTGAAATTCAAATGTTGTAACATATTTAGTAATTGAAAAAAAAAAACGAAAAAAATTTGTTGCATATTTTATCTAAAATATAATATCTTATCTGAGCTCTGAGCGAGATTTTTTATTCTGTCATTACTTCTAATTTCATCCTACATTTTAACAGAGTCAAAACTAATATGAGAAAAGAATTATGTGAATAGCAACTGGCTATCATAATTAACATAATTCGCAGTAGGTTGTGACCATTACTAAATAATAAAGGTCATAAAAGTTGAAAACACATTTAAGGCAATATTGTTAGTAGAAAAACTAATTGATAGGTATAATACCACAGCTGAAAATTAAACGTTTTTATTTCAAAAATAATCGTCAGCAAAATGTGGTTATACCTACTGCAGCTGGTGTCACAAAACTGATGCATTTAGCAAAGAAATTTGGATCAAATGCCTTTCAATATTATTAGTATATATATATATATGGCATTCAGCGGGCAAAGACCTAGTGAGTGCCAACGATTTCACAAATTGATGAAAATTCATGGGACATGTTTTCAAAATTAGATTTAAAACAGAAACATTATCTAAAGAGTAAGTCAGAATTCCACTTAAAAGACGTATATTTTTAATACTCAGTCGATTCCGCTTTATCGGACCACCGGTTAACATTTTTTTAAATTTAAAATGCCGAGAAACGACTTAACACTTAAATAAAAATTGAGCTTTTGAGTTTGTTCCAACCGACATTATTTGGCAATTTGCAAACTGGTTACGACTAATACATGGGTTATTTTAGCGCAAGCGCCGACTTTGAAGTCGTCTCTGACTGAATAAAAAGCTTGTCGGTTGGAACGTGGCAAGTTTTTGATTACAGTTTAAAAAGTAAGGTTATGTGATCTAAACAAATCGTAAAAACTAAAACTGTTTAACATATCATACCTGACGCTATGTACCACATTATTTTATTACTAGGTTTATGCAAATAAAAAAATAATTAAACGACTAACCACCTTTAAAATTTTTTTATAATGATCAATTAATTATGTGATAATTTATTTTATTACTAAAGTTTTGAGTTTTAGACAAATAAATTACGGTTATTAGCATTAAATTCAAATTACCCAAGATAAATAAATCGTGGTAGGTGTGGAAAGATTTATTTCAATAGCAGCAACATTTTTACTCTTGCGCATGCCTGACGGTTCTGAATTTTTAATATATGCTTCTAATCGCTTGACTGCATCTGGCGGTCCGCAACTTGGTTGCGGACGATTTGGGGTCAGGTTGGAACGCCCGACTTCTAGTCAGAGTCATGATTTATGTACAGTTGGAACGCGTAAATTTAACTGCGCACAGTCCCAAACTGCGTTTGGTGTCAATTGGAACAAACCTATTAAATCAATAGTTCCGCAAAAAAACTACAATAGGGCGTTTAATTAAACAAGAAGATGAATTACGTGGGCGTTACACACCGGTAAAGCGAGAACTAAAAGTAAACGCGACGGAAAGAATCCAGACGTTGAGGAGGCGTTAGATAAATGGTTTGCAATTGTTACTGGCCGAGATGTGACTATCAGAGGTCCGGTATTAAAAGCAAAATCAGAAGAATTAGCTAAAAAACTAGGTCACAACAATTTTAAAGCAACTGATAGTTGGTTGACTCGCTGGAAAGTGAGACGCAATATCAAATTTAAAAAAGTGCACGGTAAAAAAAAGCAGTGCAGATAGTGTAAATGCCGAAAAGTGCAAAAATACAAAACTTACTGCGTATTTAAAACAATTTAGTCCAGCTAACATTATAATGCCGATGAAAGATGGTTCATTATGCTTTAAACATCTAACACTTTTTGGTTACAAAAAAGCAATGGATAGCATAACAGTTTTATGTTGTGGTAACAATAAACTAAAATTGCTAGTAATTGAGCTAATCCGCGATGTTTAAAAAGGCTAAGACTAGATGCCTTACCGGTAATTTACCAGGCTAACAAAAATGCATGGATGACATCAGACATTTTTCGCGTTTGGATTACTAGTTGAGACGTTAAATTGCAAAAAAAAATTAAAAAAACTTTACTTTTTGTTGACAATTGCGCAGCATATCCTCATTTAAAAACCCTTAAAAATATACTTCCTCGCAACACCACATCAATGCTGCAGCCAATGGATATGAGAATCATAAAAAAATTAATAACGTTATACCGAAAAAAGTTAGAAATACATAATAGAATGCATTGAAGAAAAGTTTTCAATAAATTTGTCAACATCTAAAGATATCAGTTCCAAAATTAACTTAGTGCAAGCAATAGAGTTTTTTGCTGACAGTTGGCGAGCCATAAAGATTGACACAATACAACATTGCTTTGCATTTTCTTGTTTTAAATCATTAAATGTCCGAGAAAATTTAGATAGTGTAGAAAATGATGACAATGTACAAGTTCTTGTTGTTAATTATCATAAGTTTTTAACAATTGATGACAATTTGCTTTGTTATGATAAAAATGATGATTGTGAAAATGCTATTGTTGAAATTATTGAATCAAAACATTAAACTTTTGAGGACAAAGATGACGACAATGAAACTCCTACACCAATCACTAATAAAGAGGCAAACAAATCTATTGCTGTCATACAGCATTATTTTATGCAGGTAGGAAATGATTTTGTACAACATCACTGAAAGTAAAAATAAAACAAAGCATTCTTGACAAATACCTAAATAAATAAAAGTTAGTTGTACATATACAATTCCATATTTATGTGCAATTTTCTTCAGAATTTATTATAGTGAGATATACATGTGCGTATTAATTTATATTATTTATATAAGTTTTATTTTATTTTATATGTTGTATAATGTTGTAACAATGTATGTTTGTACACATATTATCTAATACATTGTAACGGTTTGTATTTTCTAATTAAACATCCAGCCGATATGTTTAGTCGTTGGGAAATTACTAAATAAATATTGAACAATATTTATCATTACTTTTGGTACCATTGGATTATTTACTTAAATCTATATAATTATGGGTATTTAAATAATGTACTCCACCATACGGTCAATCGGAAAAAGCATAACATCACCAAAAGCAAGACCATCAGGTAAACTATTAAATAAATCTCAACTCGGTTTAATTTATTATTAAAGTTACATAAAAAAAGAACTTTTGAATTTTATGTACAGGCTTTTAGGACCTTGTGGTTTGATCCATTTACACATGGTCGAATCAAGAATCTTAAAGTATCGAAGTCATCCTGCTTCCGATTCAATCAAAGCCTTGAGTTAGTTAGTTTAGATTTTTGGCGTATCAGCCTAATAAGACTATTAACGCCGATTCTTTTCTCTAACTATAAAAAATGTGAAATAATATGCTGTAAAATGGCATATTAAAGAATAAAATTAAATAAATAAATAAATAAACAACAAGATAAAATAAACGTTCACAAACTTTAATGACTATAGCAATAATGACTAGATAATTCCAACAGTATCTAGGGTGTAAAAAGTCCAAAACACTGCTGGATTTTACGATACACAAACATTAATCATAATAAATTAACAATTATATCCATACACCCAATTTGCTCCGTCGAATAAATTCGAACAGACGATCGACTTCAACGATCTGATCGCCCAAGACGATCGACAAACTGGGTGATAATTCAGACGCAACTCTTTGTTCCGAAAACTGCCGACAATCCAATAAGATATGACGAACAGTTAATGGAACATTACAAGTATCACAAACTGGCGGCATCTCAGATGCCAACAAATGCCTGTGAGTCCATCGACAGTGACCGATGCGAAGTCGCGTGAGGATAACCTCTTCCCTGTAATAACGCTTTTAGTGCATCGCAGCTTGTTGTCTTAAATAGCAAACCACTCAGTTTGCCAGCTAGACAGCAGCTTTTGATGTAGAAAATTACAAATATCCCTAACGCAAACTTTAAATGAAACATATTCAGCGCTAGTTATTGCCAATTTGGCAAGCGCATCAGCTTGTTCATTGCCACTGATACCTACGTGACTGGGAATCCAGACAAAGTTAACAGTGACATTTATCTGAGACACCTGAAGCAAAATTGAATGTATTTGCCTCAGCAGGTAATGATCAGGATATTGGTCATCTATGGCGTTTAATGCACTCAACGAGTCTGTACATATAACATAATTTGTACCTGCGCTTAGTTGGATGTAGAGAAGAGCCTGATAGATAGCATACAGTTCTGCAGTATAAACGCTGCTAACACTTGCCAAGCCAAATGTAAACTGCAGCTCATCTACCAGAAAAGAACAACCCACACCGTCGTTACTTTTTGAGCCATCGGTATAAATCCAAGTGGCATTTACATTCATTGCTTGAATTTTTGCAAATTCAGTTCGATATTCAACTGGTAAAGTTGAAACTTTGCTCATTCTCGATAATGCAGTATTTAACCTTGGACGTTGAAAAGTCCAAGGAGGATCGCGACAGTAAGACAGTTGATATACATCAGGGAGTTGAAAATCCAGTTCCCGAAGTATACTGCAATTTCTTACAGCAACTGGTTTTTGGGACCGTATCCTGATGTTGTATAGATCGTCGAGACCATTATTGTACACGACAGGAAACGTCGGATGCAAGCGTTTAGCTTTTAGTTTCGCGGCGTACCTAACAGTCAAAATTTTACGCCGAAGACAGAGTGATGGTTCAGCTGCCTCATACAAAACACTAGCAATAGGGCTAGTGCGCAATGCGCCAGTTGCTAAACGAATTCCAGTATGGTGAGCAGGATCAACAATACGTAATATGGATGGAGATGCGGAAGCATATATTATGGAACCATAATCTAGTTTTGAGCGCACCAAAGCGCGATGCAAAAGTAGCATTGTTTTCCGATCCGTTCCCCATGACTTTCCACTCAACGACCTGAGCAAGTTTAGTGCCGGGACACATCTTGTTCTCAGATTTATTAAATGAGGACGCCAAGTCAGCGCACGGTCAAATGTGACACCGAGAAATCGAACACATTCCTGTACAGGAATGGGTTCTTCCCCAAGATATAATAAAGGGTCACCGTGTGGGGTTCGCCTTCTACAAAAATGGATAAGCAATGTTTTGCTTGTAGAAAAAGTGAATCCAGCTCAATTAGCCCAGCTCAAAATGTGATTGATTGTTAACTGAAGTTGATGTTCCAATGTTGGCATGTTTCTCGAGGCACAATAGATAGCTACGTCATCAACATACATACATCCGCTTACCGGATGCTTGATGAACTGACTTATGCCGTTAATCGCTATCATAAATAGTGTCACGCTTAGAATAGACCCCTGAGGAATACCATTCTGTTGCTGACGTATGCCCGAGATGCTGTCACCTACACGTACCTTAAATGAACGGGAAGTTAAAAAGCTTTGTATAAACAATGCCATGCTTCCGCGAATACCCCATGAATGAAGCGTTCGTAGAACATTGTACTTCCACGTCATGTCATATACTTTCGCAATGTTAAAGAATACAGCGACAAGATGTTGATTCTGTACAAAAGCATTTTTAATTGCTGTATCCAACCGAACAAGGTGATCAGTCGTAGAACGATGACGCCTTGAACCACATTGTATGTCAGCAATTAAACCTCTTGAATCTAATAACCAAGTAAGACGCTTATTGATCATTCTTTCTAGTAACTTGCAAAAGCAGCTAGTTAGAGAGATAGGCCTATAACTTGTCGGGAGCTTTTTATCTTTACTGCTGACCATATCCGGTTATAGAGTGCCAACAGTTGAAGTTTGGCAGAGCGACTTAATTGCTTAAGCATAGCGTTGTGTATCGAATCGACACCTGGAGCAGTATTGTGTGCTCAGATAATGCCGAGTCAAATTCCCAAACACCAAACGGTGCGTTATATAATTCATCTTCAGCAGAGATAAATGACAGAACGTTTTTTTCCATGTTAATTTTAATATCTCGGAAATTTTCATCGTAATTATTATCGCTGGAAGCGTCAAAATAAACATATGCCAGAATATTCGAAATGTCAAGGGGATTGGTAATAATTTGATCACCCGACAATAACCCACTAATAGGTAATGATGCGGTTCGGCTAGAAATTTTTCTGACTTTTTCCCACACCTTCCCGACGGGGGTTCTCGAATTAATAGAAGTAACATATTCTGACCATGATTCTCTTTTAGCTTTTCTGCATGTTCTTCGAGCAACAGCTTTGTACCTCAAATAAAGTAATAGGTTCTCTTCTGTTGGAGAGTGGTTAAATTTACAAAAAGAACGGCGTTTGTTTAGTTTAGCTTGCTCACAATCAAAATTCCACCAAGGAACAAGTTCTCTGCGAGGTTTTCCGGAAGATAACGGTATACTCGCATGTGCTGCCTGTATGATAGAATCGGTATAAGTTTCAATATCTTCGTCGATAGTGGCTTGGACACTGTCATCGTAATCAAACACTTGAACAAACGTATTCCAATCGGCATCTTTTATTCTCCAATTTCGATGACGGTTTCCATTAATTACATGACCAAGCACGCGAATGAATATGGGAAAGTGGTCACTATCATAAAGATATTCCGAGACTTCCCAATCCAGCAATGCTGCGATACTTGGAGAACAAATGGTAAGGTCAATAGCCGAGAATGATCTATTGGCCACGGAAAAGTAGGTATTGTTACCTTTATTTAAGATAACTAAATCCGTTTCTGAAAAAAGATTGGCCAAGTTACGACCTCGCACATCAGTTCGATTTGAGCCCCACATAGTGTTATGAGCATTAAAATCGCCCATTAGCAGGAATGGGGACGGAAGTTGTTCAAGTAATTGATGAATCAAACGAATGTCCAAACTGACATTTGGCGGAATATAAATTGAGCAAATGGTCAGTGCAAAAGGGATATGTAGTTGAACGGCTACTGCTTCTAATGCAGTGTTGACACAGAGTTCTTTACTGAAAACCGTATCACGGACCAATAAAGCCGTTCCACCCTGAGCACGATCAACATTTGCACGATCTTTTCTATAAATAGTATAACCACGAAGATTAACAGAACATTCAACCTTAAAATTTGTTTCCTGAAAGCAGAAGCAGATAGGTGAATTTTCGGATAATAATATTTTAAAGGATTCGTAGTGTGAATTATATCCGTTGCAGTTCCATTGTATAATGGTTGAAACCATTTTTGATGTTATGTTGCAAACGTAATTTTAACTCTTTGTTTATTAGCGTTTTTTTGTTTAACTTCAAAATTATCGTCTGGGGGAGTAGAACTCCCACTAATTGGCATAATTTCATCTGTCAGAGTAGATGGCGCGGAAAGAACTTCCACATCCATCGACTCTAACGACACGTCAATATTGGGGTCTGTGGGCGCAGGATCGCTAGAAACCTGCACCTCAGGTGGCGGTAGCCTAGATTGGGCTGCCGTCTTTGCAGGCTTTGACTCGGACTGAGCCTTTGCCTGTTTAGGCTTTGACTTGGAAGTCGCAACCTTAGCTGGTTTTGGCCCGATACGAGCCAATACCTTAGATGGTTTAGGCTTTAAATTAGCCCCCATCTTGAGTGGTTTTGCTTGAAGTCCCACTCGTTTTGACCTTGGACCGGATTGGGCCGTTGTCGGTTTTGGTTTTGAGCCTGATGTCTTTATTTAAAGAAGTTTCTGAAATAGCAGTAAATGTCATAATCGGTGTTTGTTGAATAATAGGTGTTTCAGCAACTGAAGCAAACAATCTAGAAAAGGTAGGAGCCGTAATTGCTCTATACTTCTTTTGAGCATCAAAGTAAGAGAGTTTGTCTGTTACTCTGATCTCGGCTATCTTCCTTTCCTCTTTCATTTTTGGGCAGTCTCGGGAATAAACGGGATGCTTACCTTTGCAATTCACACATAAAGGTGAACTGTTGCATGGATCAGGGTCATGTTTCTCCTTACTGCATTTTGCACATGTTGCAACACCTGGACACCTAACTGCAGTGTGTCCAAAACGTTGGCATTGGAAACACCTCATTGGGTTAGGAATAAACGGGCGAACCGGGCGAGTAACATATGCCACCTTAACGTCATTTGGGAGCCGTTCAGAATCGAATGTTAAAATCATAGATGTTGTATCTCTGACTTCACCATCCTTTCTACGGGTTAGTTTTTTAATATCAATAACGCCTTGCGACGCCAGTTCCTGTTTGCATTCGTCTACAGTTGTGTATAACAACTCATACCATGAAATTACTCCCTTCGAAATATTTAAGGATTTATGCGGTTCAACTGTCACCGCAATGTTACCTAACGACGTGCATTCCTGCATTTTACTGCTCTGCAATTTATCTTTTACTTCAATAAGCAAGGTACCGTCTCTTAACTTCTTACATGAATTTAAAGTTCCATTAATAATATTGGAAATGGTCCTATGAATTAAGAAGGGAGAAACCTCCTTTAGACTCTGGCCATTTTCAGAACATTTAACAATCAAATATCTAACAAACTTTCTGCTTGTACTATTTCTATCTTCATTAGCTCTCTCGTCCGTAAACGGGCGAGATCGTTTGGTTGGAGGTTTAGAATCTACCATAATAAACTCCGTCAACTTCATCGCTCAATCTCCCCACCCAGCACGGAGCCACATATGGGACGCTACATCACAAACTAATGCAGTCGCCAGGCCTAATCAAGCGATATAGGTTTCATAGATGTAAATGAAAGACTTCCGCGAACACAAAGAATACTATCGGGAACCAACCGTAGCACATTGTGAACCTTTCATCGATCATCACATAAATAATTCTTCACCCTTAAGTTAGATAACGAGCCGATTGGTTAAAACTGGGTTAGGTTTAACCTCCCGTTTTACCAGAAGCTAGGGCCAAAGCAGTGTGTTGGAACTAATACTCTTTTAAACCTGAGTATTAGCCCCTCAACTACCAGGATCCCCTTTTCCTGACTTTCGGGTCACCGCGCACGGCAAACACGCAGGTGAGTTATACAAGGTGTTATGTGAAAATTGTCAAAAATAAACTCACAAATAAGTTTGACTTGTCCCAGACGAACTGTGGGTTTTTTAACGAGGTTATCTCCTCGCCTATTGGTCGCCTTTTACGACCAGCAAAGGGGCTAGCGGAAGTATTCTTTTGCGCCACCCCCACCCGCAGGGGGGAATCAAAGCCTTGATGATTACTTGTCAATCTGCCGAGAAGCGTAGTGCAGCCCATATTTTTCTTGGAATGCTGAATCAAGAATTTGCGTTAGAAGTGTTTAGAAATTCTGAGCTAAGTGGATGTTTGGGTATATTTTTCTAGTTATTTTTGAACATTAATTTAACTTTATCCGTCAATTTTCAAATGTTTAATCCATCAGAATAACATTTTCCTTGCATCTGAAATTCAATTTTAAAAGGTTATATATAAACTTGAAAGTAACGCCAGGTACCAAATAGGGGGTACGAAATATTAAGTTATATGTTTGTGTTCTGCTTTTTCAAACTAAAGCTTGGAAAAAACGGAAAATAATTTCTTACAGGAACCCACCGTCGCAATAGGCGACAGCCAGACGTCCGCCGCGTCCCAGCAACAGGAGATGGACCGGCAGAAAAGAACTAGGAGCGCCCACCGCTCCAGGGAGACGTCGCTTGAGCGGAGCTACTCCAACTCCAGGGCCGAAGTGAAGATGCTGGAGGGACAGCTGACGGAGCTCCGGACCTCACCATCGAGGCCCCAGCTGCACCTGCCTACTCCAACTCCAAGGGACCCATCGTCGACGCCGATGGATTCCAGCTGGCAGGAGGAAGGAAACGCAAAAATTCCAGGGGTGAGTCACCGCCTCTAAAACTAATAAAAGGGCAATCAGCCACCCCCAGCTGCCATTAGCAGCTGCTAATAAAAAGCCATCAGCGGCTAATCCTGCCGGCCCACAGGCCAAATGGCCCTCTGACACCAAGGGCGCCGCCCCCGCCAAGGAGGGGAAAAATATCACCGAGGTGAGGTTTAGGCCTGCCGCCTCAAACCCCAACCCCGACGGTGTCGACTCCAAAACCGAAAACCGTCGTCTCCTCGACATCGCTTCCCCCGGCATTCATCCTAAAGCAAAAAGAAAGATTTCCGGAAATCTCCAGCGACTTCAAGGCAAATAATATCAATTATTTGTCTGCCATGCATACCTACGCATCCAACCCGCCGACCATCGGGCAACGATCGCGTTATTAAAAATAAAGGAAGCCAAGTATCACAATTGGGCTACTTCCGATGAACGCAGCCTGGAGGTGGTAATCTTCAAGGGGCCGACCTACCTCACCGAGGAGGACGTCGGCAAAGCGTTAGAGGAACTGGGCTTCAAACCCAAAAACGTACATCGAATGGGGAACCTATTCATCAGGTTCTCCATGGTATTTGTGCAACTCCCAAAGGGAGCTAAGAGCGCGGAGATCCTAAACCTAACTGATCTACTCGGCTTGAAAGTCGCTGTAGAACATAAAAAGAAATCGAATGGCATCCCACAATGTCAGCTTTGCCAGAGGCACGGACATACTGCCAACAGGTGCAGCGCAGATCAGGTCTGCAGAATATGTTTGGGGCCCCACCGATCGGTGGCCTGCCCTAACATATCAGCGCCAAAATGCGCTCTATGTTCAGGCCTTCACCCGGCCAACTACAAGGGATGCAAAGCATACCTGAGAGCGATGGCCGCTCACGAAAAGACAGCTAAATCTAGACCGACAGCCGAGCCCGCGCCGGCCCAGGTCCCTTCTTCTTCGTCTCAACCTACAGGTCCCCGCAATCCTGTAGAAAACGGCAGATCTTTTGCGGCTCCAACGCAACAAAAGCCATTTGCTGCAAAAATAGCCGAAATCTTAAAAGAGATGGGCAAATCTCAAATGAGGTTCATGGCCAATCTCTTGTCTACGCTCATCGACTAAAATGGATAATACACCAGACGTAGTATTACTCCGAGTCTGCTTCTAGAATGCCAATGGCATTACAGAAAAAATGGGAGAAGTGGAAGAGTTCTTCTTTGATCAGAACTTAGATATCTTGCTGGTGTCAGAGTCGGTCCACAAACCCAATCAGGCATTGAAAATTCCGAACACGATTACCTATAGGGGGTCGCCGGTGGTACCCACAAAACGTGCAACTTTGATCTTTGCAAAGAGATCATTGGACCATTCTGAAGTGGATACCCCCGACCTAGTCTCCCTCGAATCGAACGCAATAGTAGTGACCGTGCCAGAGCTTGGCACGGTCAGGATCGCTTCCGGTTACATCCGTCCGCAAAACTTCATCAAAACAGCAGATTTTGAAAGAGTTTTGATAATCCACATCCCACAATAATTGCGGGAGACTTCAATTCGAAGCACAGGTCGTGGAATAGTCGATTAACTAACGTCAAGGGGCGAGTTCTGTTCGACTACGTTGAGCAAAAAGATTTGCAGGTCCTGGGTCCGGACGAACCCACTTTTCACAGCGCCGCAGGCCACAGAGGGGACGTTCTTGACGTAGCAATACTAAAGAACGTCAACTCGCACGCAGTGGTAACTACGCTCAACGGCCTAAGCTCTGACCACAGCCCAGTACTACTGGAGCTACTCGGAAGGGGGTCCGGATAGTGGGTCCGGAAAGGGGGGAAAATTCGTCACACAGACGGATTGGACTCTCTTCTCTCGATGCCTGGAAAATAGCATTGGTAGCCTGACCCCAGTACGAACGGCTGAGGATATCGAAAGAGCCGTCGCCCTTTTGACTACTTAAGTCCAAAAAGCCTCGGAAAAGGCTTCTAAAACCTTTCAGGTTCGCGTCGATAATCCTCTAGGATTATCACGAGAAACAAAGGCGTTGATCCGAACTAGAAATGCCGAAAAACATCAATGGCAAAGGCATCGCGACCCCAGAGATCGAGAGATCTTGAATCGACTTCACAATGAAGTTCGAAAGGCCATAAGGGAGCATAAAAACCAATGCTGGAAAGATACGCTAGAATCGTTCACGGAGGAAGAAAATCCGTTGTGGAGGATCTCTAAAGTCCTTAGGAACAGACGGGTTCCCATTCCCGCCATTCACGGTGAGAGAAGGATGCAATACACTACTGAGGGAAAGGCCGAAGCATTTGCAGACAGCCTGGAACTCCAATGCTCCAATCTGTATGCCGATTATACGGATCTGGAGCACATCGAAAGGGTTTGCAGGGAAGTCAAAGACTTTCTGAAAACCGCTGACGATGACACTACACTTGATAGCGTTAGACCTTCTCGAATCAGAGAAATCATTAAAAGATTCAAATCCCGTTCTGCTCCAGGCCCGGATAAAATATCTAACAAAGCACTTAAATCGTTCTCTCATAAAGCAATTATGGCTCTAACCAATATTGCAAATGCTATTCTTCGCACTGGGCATTTCCCGTCAGCTTGGAAAGGCTCGCACGTGGTAAACATTGCTAAAGTTGGGAAAAACAGGTTGTTTCCCCAAAATTATCGGCCTATAAGCCTACTATGCACCTTAAGCAAGGTCATAGAGAGGGTGATCTAGGATATTATTCAATAGCACTGTTAATGCACTGGCAACAGGGTTGTACAATAACTGGCAACCGTGCCTCGGCAATGCAGAACGACGCATCGGTGGTTCAGTGGAGAACAAGAGTTTGTATAGTCAACAACGCTCCCAATAATAAAAAAACAAAAATAAAGCAGTATTATTTTAGTTACGCCCAATTACAATAAAATCGTTAACAGTGATCGTTATCATTGTTGATGAGTAAAAACATTTGTCCTTTGCCACGAATTAATCAGTGTATGGATGCCAGCCATTGCCATGCTGCCCATGTAAAATTAACACCAGTCATTACCTTTCCCGCGCATGAAGATACACAGTTCCCCAGCACGGACACAGTCGCCACAGCACGGACGGTATCAACACAAAGCAAATGGTCCACAATAGATCATTCTGGAAGGCAACAAAACAATAATTGTAAGTTACCGACATTTCCTTTACTCAAGTCCCATTAAAATAAAACAGAAATTTGAGTGATACGGTAATAAATATCATTTAATTAAATTATCATTATGGCTGAAGAAGCTAAATTAAAATCATTACACATCCAACGGGGGGGGGGGGGGGGGGGAGCATTAAAACGAAAATTAAATGATTTCAAAGCATACATCGACGGTATGCACAATATAGAAAATAAATCTCTCATGCAAATCGAGAATATTGAAGCGCGAATTGAAAGATTCACACCAATCCTAGATAGTTTACAAGAAATACAAAACAATATATTCGAACTCTCAATCGTCATTGAAGCAGACGAATATAATTATGCTTCGGAGTTTGAAAATATTTATTTTTCTACATTGGCAGACGCGCGTTCTATTATAAAGAATAGCACACGTGATTTCAGCGATAATAATACACCTTCCATTGCTAGTGTTCAATCACAATTAAGTAGTTCGGGAGTAAAAACGAATGTAAAATTGCCTCAGATAAAACTACCGACATTTTCGGGAGATTATGTAAAATGGTTAGAATTTCAGGATACATTTACGTCCATTATACATTCTAATAACAATTTAGATTCAATTGAGAAATACCATTATCTGAGGGCATCATTGGAAGGTGAGGCAGCGGATCTCATAAAATCATTACAAATGTCTTCTGATAATTACATAATAGCTTGGGATCTTTTATGCTCACGATACACTAATAAAAAATTGCTAGTACATAACCACATTAGAGATATATTTCATTTAAAAGAAAATACGAAAGAATCTGCCTCACAATTACGAGATCTTTCAAGTAGTGCAATAAAACATTTAAGAGCTCTAAGCTCATTAGGGCAACCTGTCGAGTCATGGGATTCAATCATAATCTACTTAATAGCGAGCAAATTTGACAAAATAACAGCAAGAGATTGGGAAACATATAAATTGGAAGGCGAGTTGCCTACATTCAGTGAGTTAAAAGTATTTATCAATTCAAAGGCAGACATGTTGGAAAATTTAAACCTTTCTTACAATACATCAAAACCATTTATAAAAGAAAAGATGCATAGAAATAATAAATTTCAAAAATCATTTGTCACTTCAAATTTAACATGCTACTTCTGCAAACAAGCACACCCAATCTACAATTGTGATAAATTTCTAAAGTTATCAATAAACGAGAGAATTGAAACAATAAACACTCTAAAATTATGTTTAAACTGCTTAGGAAATAACCATTTAGTAGAAAATTGTCCTTCGCGTGCTCGTGGTTGCAAAAAATGCAAGAAACCTCATAATACATTAATTCATATTGAAAATAAAACAAACCACGAACAACAAAATGTCACAGTTGCATGTTCAAGTCAAACAATGACAAGTTTTACTTGCAACAGTCTTGGTACAAATAGTAGATAAGAATGGCTCTCTACACACTTGCCGAGCGTTATTAGATTCAGCTTCACAGTCTGACTTTATAACAACAGAATTACAAAATAAATTGAAAATTAAAAAACAAAATGTAAACATATCAATTCAAGGCATAGATCAGGTATTAACCTCAATTAAATCTCAGTGCCAAATAAAGATTCAATCCAGAGTAAACAAATTTACTGCTGATTTGAGATGTCTAATCATTGATAAAATTACTGAAAATTTGCCCAATATAGCAATACCATTAAATTCATTAAAGATACCTGATAATTTACATCTAGCTGATCCCTCATTTGATCAACCAAACAAAATTGAATTACTTATTGGTGCTCAATTATTTTGGTCACTAATAATACCGGGACCACTAAATATAGGAAAACATTGTCCAATATTACAAAACAGTCAATTAGGTTGGATACAATCAGGTCCACTAAAACAATCATCTCAAACATCGTACTGTTGTTTATCAAAAACAATTGATGTTCAAAACCAACTCCAATGTTTTTGGGACTTGGAAAAATGTTCAACTACACTATCATTATCCGAGGAAGAGCAATTGTGCGAAGCACACTTTCTTGATAACCTCAAACAAGACAATGCCGGTAGATATATTGTATCAATTCCTTTTAAGAGTTCTACCAATCAATTAGGAGACTCTAGGTCAACAGCTTTAAAATGATTCCATTCGTTAGAAAAACGCTTACATTTCAATCCAACTCTTAAAGAGTCATACATTAATTTCATAAATGAATATGAGTCACTGCAACATATGTCAAAGGTCAATTGTCCAAATGATAATGAACCACATTATTACCTGCCTCATCATGGGGTCATAAATGAAGCCAGTAAAACAACAAAGTTGAGAGTCGTTTTTGATGGGTCTTGTCCAACCTCCTCAGGTATTTCAATTAATGATATTCAATGTGTTGGCCCCACATTACAAAACGATCTCTTCTCTATACTAGTTCGCTTCAGACAGCATAAAATCGCATTTTCAGCTGATGTACAAAAAATGTATAGGCAAATACTCATAGCCAAAAATGATCGCAAATATCAAAGAATTCTTTGGAGAGCAAATGCGTTAGATCCTATAGAAACATATGAATTGAACACCGTAACATACGGAAATGCAGCAGCACCATATTTAGCTACGAGATGTCTAATCCAAACAGCAAACAAAATAAAGATGACTCATCCTAAGGTAGCACAAATCATTACGGATGATTTTTATGTAGACGATGTGCTTTCTGGTGCTAATACACCAGAGGAGGCTTCTGATCTAATCACTCAGATAAACTTTACATTAGAAGAGTCTAAATTTAACTTACACAAATGGGTGTCAAATGACCCTATCATATTTGGCAAACTTAAATATATTGGTGAACCAACAAAACACATTTGTAATGGCTCAGATGACATCACAAAAACGTTAGGTTTATATTGGATGCCAAAATGTGACACATTAAACTATAAAATTGTCTTTCCTCCTTTGTCAGATAAAATAACAAAACGACACATATTGTCTTCGATAAGTAAGATCTTTGACCCTTTGGATTTGTTAAGCCCGTGTATCATTTTAGGGAAAATATTATTACAAGAGATGTGGAAAGAAAACTTAGGGTGGGATGAACAAGTTCCAACGGATATATCTGACAAATGGATTAGGTTTCAAGGGAACTTATCAATCTTAAACAATTTAAAAATTCCAAGACGTATTTGTTGCAGTAGTATACCAACAAAAATTGAGTTACACGGTTTCTCAGATGCTTCCGAAGTCGCTTACGGAGCATGCATTTATGCAAGAAGTGTCGATTCACTTGGAAACATATCAGTAAATCTAATATGCGCCAAATCAAAGGTTGCTCCTTTAAAACGATTAACAATACCACGCTTAGAATTGTGTGGAGCTCATTTATTAGCAAAGCTCGTGAACATTGTAACTAAAGCTTTACGTTTGGAAATACACCAAACTTATCTTTGGTGTGATTCAACCATTGTTCTAGGATGGATAAAAACTTCCCCTAGCATATTAAAGTCTTTGTGAGTCATAGAGTGTCAGATATTCAGCAACGCACTAAAGGTATTATTTGGTCACATGTCCCAACAGCAGACAATCCTGCTGATATGGTATCTCGAGGTGTTCTTCCTGATCATTTGAAGTCATCGACATTATGGTGGCATGATCCATCATGGCTAAGACAGGATGAAAACCAATGGCCTAATCAGTGCATACGATACAAAGGCGAATCATTACCAGAATTAAAGCAAATTGAAATGTCATTGGTTTCAACATTAAAGGAGTGTCCGTTTTTAGATGAATGCGGAATTCTTAGAGTAGGTGGTAGATTACAAAATTCAAATTTAACGTATAACAAGAAACATCAAATTTTGTTACCCAAACATTATGTTACTCAATTACTTTTCTTATCAGAACATAAGAGATTGTCACATGCAGGGCCTCAACAATTGTTATCTTCCATTCGAGATAATTATTGGCAACTGTTATAGATGTAACCCAAAAAATAATGTTCCTTTAATGGCAAATTTACCAAGAGATCGAATAACTCAAGCGCTTCCATTTTAAATAGTTGGCATTGACTATGCGGGCCCATTAACTATGAAAGATAGACTGGCACGAAAATGGCAGCCCATAAAGTGTTATATTGCATTATTTGTTTGCTTGTCAACCAAGGCAATCCATATTGAACTTGTTTCAAATCTCAGTACTGAAGCATTTTTAGCATCATTACGACGTTTTATTTCTCGTCGTGGCAAACCTAACAAGATTCTCTCAGATAATGGAACTAATTTCATTGGAGCAAATAATGAGCTCAATCAAATCATTAAACAATTACATTCAGATAACTCTCAAATTACAGAATACTTAGCACTGGAAGGTATATTATGGGAATTTATCCCCGCAAACCCTCCTCATTTCGGAGGTTTATGGGAGGCAGGCGTAAAGAGTCTCAAGTTTCACATTAAACGTGTTACTCTGGATGCATTTTTAACTTATGAACAACTATATACTTTGCTCACTCAAATCGAATCTGTTTTAAACTCCCGTCCAATTACACCCTTATCTTCCGATCCAAACGATTTAGAACCCATTACTCCATCCCATTTCTTAATCGGTAGGAAACTTACTGCTCTACCAGAACAGAGCTTATTACACTTGCCAAAAAATCGCTTGTCGGACTTTGAACGAGTGCAACAATTATTTCAAGACTTTTGGTCCCGATGGCAGACTGAATACTTACACACGCTGCAACAACGAAAGAAATGGATGCAACCTTTTCCCAATTTGGAGGTCGGAACTATGGTACTACTGAAGACAGACACTCAGCCATCGCTTAGTTGGCCCATTGGACGCATTATTGAAGTGTTTCCTGGAAGCGATGGAACTGTGCGGGTTGTTAATGTGAAAACCGCAAAGGGTATTTACAAACGTGCAGTGCAAAAATATATCCACTGCCTATCTACCTACAGTTAATTGACGATTAAGTGTAAACTTAAGTATTGACTATTAGACTTATATCATGTAAATCATTTATGTATTTTAATGTTTTTTGTTTAAAAATTGTATATTACTTTATGTTAATACTGCATTGTCGTAAGTTTATACTCATTCTATGTTTTGAAAGACTAACCTTTCAAAGCCGGGGCCATATGTTAATGCACTGGCAACAGGGTTGTACAATAACTGGCAACCGTGCCTCGGCAATGCAGAACGACGCATCGGTGGTTCAGTGGAGAACAAGAGTTTGTATAGTCAACAACGCTCCCAATAATAAAAAACAAAAATAAAGCAGTATTATTTTAGTTACGCCCAATTTCAATAAAATCGTTAACAGTGATCGTTATCATTGTTGATGAGTAAAAACAAGCACACGGATATGAACAATCTTTTCCTCTCCCATCAACATGGGTTCAGATGGGGACACTCGAGCGTACATCAACTCAACCGAGTGGCGGATAGAAAAAGGCCACGGGAGTGGTCTTTTTCGACGTCGAAAAAAGCCTTCAACAAAGTCTGGCACAAGGGACTGCTTCTAAAGCTAATCAGACAACGATTTCCTCTGCGTATTATAAGGCTGCTAGCCTCATATCTAAAACGCAGAAGTCTAGCAGTCAAACTCGATAACCACATCTCTACTTCTCGGCAGGTAGAGGCCGAAGTTCCTCAAGGCTCTATTCTCTAGCCGCACCTTTTTAACTTGTATGTAGCCGACAGGCTTTCAGGGCGCATGCACGGGGTTAAAATGGCTCAATACGCTGACTATACAGCACATATCTACTCCTCAAGGTCGATTGAAATTATCACCTTACGTCTTCTAAAATCCACATCCGATCTGGAAGATTGAATGGATAAATGGCACTTTGGAGTAAACCCAGAAGCCGTACTCTTCACTCGGCGTTGGTCACTTAAACCGCATGAGAGCGTCACCTTCAACGACGTTCCCATACCGTGGTCCGACACTGCCAAGTATCTTGGGGTAATCCTGGACAAGGGTCTCTATTACAAGCCTCAGGTTCAATCCATTCTGGACAAATCTAAAATGGCTAAATCTCTTCTCTACCCGATGCTGCGACGGAACAGCGGCATGTCGCTCCGGAATAAAATCCGGCTTTACACCTCGACCGTCAGACCGATGATCACATACGCTTCCCCCATTTGGGGAACGGCGGCAAGTAGCCACTTCCTTGGTACGTTCGAAATCTGGACATTCGAACAGACCTAGAGATTCCTCCACATCGTCAACATTTTGAAGCTTTGGCCGAAAAGTATTTCAAAAACCTAGCGGTTTATTCCAATCCCGATCTGGCAAGACTTGCCGAACCAGATCGGGAAGATTTTGTCCACAAACGACCGGTGAATTCAATAGTAGCCGAGTTACTCCTAACATAAAAACCACATCCAAAAACAAAACCCCAACCTGGCCTAAAAGGCGACTCCTAAACAACCTCCTACATACACATCTCCAAACGGAAGGTACATGAGCCGAAAGGTCTCGAACTTCCAGGCAATTCCCAGATGGGTGGGGTTTAGTCGGAAGGCACCCTTAAAAAGGTGAATCCGACACGTCCTGGGAGCGAAGTCTTTAGAAGATTCCCCATCTACGTCTAACAAAAATATATATATATATATATATATATAATATATAATTGGTTAACAGACTTCTTTGAATATTATTATATTTGTTAACGGGATGATGAGTCTATTTTTTAAAATAATTATTTTAATAAATTAAAATTTATTTATAACGTTTCATATGTTATATACATATATCGTCAGATAAATAAATATATAAATAAAATACAAAATAAAATAATATTATGTAAAATTGTCACATTTGAAGTTAAAAATAATAATAATAAAACAATTTTTTATGAAATAAATAAATAGATGAATTAAACTAACAATAAGCCCTTCTATTGCAGAAATAATTATGAATTCATTATTATATTATTGTTCTAGTCAAGTTTCTTTTGATTTTCCTTTTATTTACCAATATGTTGATGATATTATCTGTGCTGTGCCTAGTCAAGAAATACAAAATACACTTAATATATTTAATACATTTAATTCTAATCTTATCTTTACAGTAGAAGAAGAAAAAAATATGTGTGTACCTTTTTTAGATACCTTAGTTATCAGAACACCTAATAATAAAATTAAACTTGATTGGTATATTAAACCTACTAGTTCAGGAAGATATATTCCATTTAATTCTCATCAACCTTTTAAATATAAAATTAACACTATATTAACATTAAAAAATCGTATTTTAAAAATTTCTCATCCAGATTTTTATAATAATAATCTTAATAAACTCTTTAAAATATTAAAAAATAATCTATACCCATCAGAAATATTAAAAAAAATATTATTTCAACAATCTAATATAAGTCATACTGATAACTTAAATACTAGTCAAAGAAATGATATTACACCCAAAAAAATATATATAAAAATTCCATTTATTAATAATCTTTCACAAAAATTAGCTAACCTTCTTAAAGGATCTAATCCTGACTTAACTATAGTTTTTAGTAAAATAAATACATTAAATTCATTTTTTACTCGTCTTAAAGATCCACTTCCTTTTAATTATAGATATGATTTAGTATATTCTATCAATTGCAAACATTGTGAACAAATTTATATTGGACAAACCTCACAAAAAATTAATAAACGAATCTCTCAACACAAAAGTGATGTAAAACTTAAACCTAAATCTACTGCTTTAAGTGTACATTGTAATAATACTGGCCACATGCCTGATTATAATAATACAAAAATATTATGTTCTGAACAGAATGTTTTTAAACGTTGTTTTCTTGAAATGTGCTATATCAATGCTAATAAAAAAGCTATGAATTTTAAAAAAGATATATTGGGATTAAGTAATATTTATAGCTATTTATTATCCAGACAAGAAAGTATTAATTAACAATTTATAAATTAATATTTAGAATTAATATTTTTAATATATCAATAATTCAAATTTAATTTTGAAAAAGTATAAAATATAATTTATTTTATTAATAATAGAATTATATGTAATATCTTTTTCATTACAAACTTAAATATATATATAATACTAATATTTAATATCTAATGTCAATAGATATTCTTCTTTTTATTTTTATTTTATTTTATCATGTTAGTTTAATTCATCTATTTATTTATTTCATAAAAAATTGTTTTATTATTATTATTTTTAACTTCAAATGTGACAATTTTACATAATATTATTTTATTTTGTATTTTATTTATATATTTATTTATCTGACGATATATGTATATAACATATGAAACGTTATAAATAAATTTTAATTTATTAAAATAATTATTTTAAAAAATAGACTCATCATCCCGTTAACAAATATAATAATATTCAAAGAAGTCTGTTAACCAATTATATATCATAATAACATGGGAACTTTTATGAAGAAAATATTTCAACTAGCAGGAGCAGAAACTGTAAGAAACATCAAGATTTACATGAATACAATTCGTAAGCTTGCATCCATCAATAATAGAATAATATTCCTTTTGGAATGTAGAAGACGAGGAATCATCCCGAATTTTATAAAGAACAATTTTACAAAACTTCAAATCCCGGAAATGTCAAATAATAATAATATAAAGAAGATAGAAGACATTAATAATAAGGTAATGAAAAAGATATTACATATTTCTATTAATGATTGTAATTCAACTAAAAGAAAATTAAATAAATTAATATCTACCACACTATATTTACTAAATATTAATTTACCTAATACTATCCTTAATGATTTTTTGTCTGTACAAGATAATAGATACAAATATTTATTTAATAAAATTAAACTAAAACAAATTAAAAAAATTAATAATTTAGAATCTCCACCAATAAATAAATCCAATATCAGTAAATGGATTACTAATTTAACTAATATAAATATTCCTGATGACATTAATAGATTTCTTGCATGTGGACCTAAATTCTGTTTACCAATTAATAATTATAACACTAATATATATTCTTTATTGGCACATGTTGAAGATGGCATACAACATATTGACGAAACTAAAAGAGATATAACTAGAGCTAAAGCTACACATATCATTACTAATTTCATTAATTCAAAAGAATGTCACTCAGAATACAATAATATTTTAAAAAAGACTAAAATTTTTTTAAAAAGCAATCCTTCAATTATTATTACTAACTCAGACAAAAGTAACACAACTGTTATTATTAATAAATCTGATTATGAAAATAAGTCATTAGAATTACTTCTTGATCAAACAACCTACAAAATTATAAAAAAAGACCCTATTCCTAATTTAGAACGTAAAATTAACAATGTAATTGATAATCTTACCAATAATAAATTGATTGATACTAACATAGCTAAACAACTAAAAAGTTATAAAGGTTCTTGTCCTAAATATTATGGTCTACCAAAAATTCATAAAGACAATATTCCATTACGACCTATTATATCTTGTATTAACTGTCCAACAAAAAAATTAGCTTCTTATTTAGCTAAAATAATTGACCAGTCTTTTAGTTCATATAACAAATTTAGAATTAAAGATTCCTTTGAATTTGCTAAACAAATAAATAATTTTCAACTTCCAAAAGATTTTAAACTTGTATCTTTTGATGTAGTATCATTATTTACTAACATACCTTTAGATTTAGTTATAGATATCATAACTAATAATTTCAATCTAATTGAAGAATATACAAATATTCCATTATCAAAATTTATTTTGCTTATAAATTTGTTATATAATTCTACATATTTTACATATAATAATACATATTACCAACAAATTAAAGGTTGTCCTATGGGTGGTCCAATAAGCCCTTCTATTGCAGAAATAATTATGAATTCATTATTATATTATTGTTCTAGTCAAGTTTCTTTTGATTTTCCTTTTATTTACCAATATGTTGATGATATTATCTGTGCTGTGCCTAGTCAAGAAATACAAAATACACTTAATATATTTAATACATTTAATTCTAATCTTATCTTTACAGTAGAAGAAGAAAAAAATATGTGTGTACCTTTTTTAGATACCTTAGTTATCAGAACACCTAATAATAAAATTAAACTTGATTGGTATATTAAACCTACTAGTTCAGGAAGATATATTCCATTTAATTCTCATCAACCTTTTAAAT
Source organism: Tachinus rufipes (assembly GCA_963932245.1). NCBI lineage: Eukaryota > Metazoa > Arthropoda > Insecta > Coleoptera > Staphylinidae > Tachinus > Tachinus rufipes. Next base: position 19,539,340 of record OZ010750.1, read on the forward strand.
ATAAAATTAACACTATATTAACATTAAAAAATCGTATTTTAAAAATTTCTCATCCAGATTTTCATAATAATAATCTTAATAAACTCTTTAAAATATTAAAAAATAATCTATACCCATCAGAAATATTAAAAAAAATATTATTTCAACAATCTAATATAAGTCATACTGATAACTTAAATACTAGTCAAAGAAATGATATTACACCCAAAAAAATATATATAAAAAATTCCATTTATTAATAATCTTTCACAAAAATTAGCTAACCTTCTTAAAGGATCTAATCCTGACTTAACTATAGTTTTTAGTAAAATAAATACATTAAATTCATTTTTTACTCGTCTTAAAGATCCACTTCCTTTTAATTATAGATATGATTTAGTATATTCTATCAATTGCAAACATTGTGAACAAATTTATATTGGACAAACCTCACAAAAAATTAATAAACGAATCTCTCAACACAAAAGTGATGTAAAACTTAAACCTAAATCTACTGCTTTAAGTGTACATTGTAATAATACTGGCCACATGCCTGATTATAATAATACAAAAATATTATGTTCTGAACAGAATGTTTTTAAACGTTGTTTTCTTGAAATGTGCTATATCAATGCTAATAAAAAAGCTATGAATTTTAAAAAAGATATATTGGGATTAAGTAATATTTATAGCTATTTATTATCCAGACAAGAAAGTATTAATTAACAATTTATAAATTAATATTTAGAATTTATATTTTTAATATATCAATAATTCAAATTTAATTTTGAAAAAGTATAAAATATAATTTATTTTATTAATAATAGAATTATATGTAATATCTTTTTCATTACAAACTTAAATATATATATAATACTAATATTTAATATCTAATGTCAATAGATATTCTTCTTTTTATTTTTATTTTATTTTATCATGTTAGTTTAATTCATCTATTTATTTATTTCATAAAAAATTGTTTTATTATTATTATTTTTAACTTCAAATGTGACAATTTTACATAATATTATTTTATTTTGTATTTTATTTATATATTTATTTATCTGACGATATATGTATATAACATATGAAACGTTATAAATAAATTTTAATTTATTAAAATAATTATTTTAAAAAATAGACTCATCATCCCGTTAACAAATATAATTATATATATATATATATATATATATATATATATATATATATATATATATATATATATATATATATATATATATATGTTTGTGTATGTCTCTTTTTCACAAGAGCTAATTTGTTTAAATATTATAAAACTAAGGTTAGCATTAATTATGTTACGGGATGATAAGCTTATCGGCAGAGGTACCAACTAAGTTTTAGTCGTTAATAAGATTAAGTGATGCATTAGTATCACTAACAAATTGTTTGTCGTGTTGCGCTAAGTCTAATTTGTTCTGTTTATTGTATTTTATTTGGAATGATTAATATGAATATATATTTCATTAATGGGAACCTCGTGCTTAATTTTTGAAACCGATCTTTACAACCAATACTTTTTTTTTATGTGTCACTTATTGTGACTGGAGCCCATATGTATGTCAATAACTAAGTTTTAAGAACTACGACCCACTCTGCGACAGGTGAGCTGCCGTACTGGAACATACATATTATTTATGCATTTTTATTTTAAATTACATATACAATACATAATGGTTTATAAACGTAACAAAAGGTAAGTACAATTTCTTTACATTTGTCTTGTTTATAATTTCGCATAATCGGACTAGCACTTAATTGGACCAAAAACCCCGGTCACGATGTGATCCGATTAAGCGGAATCGACTGTATTAGTTTTTTTTAATAAAAAGCTGCAGAAATATTAGTGTTGAAGTTACCAAATCTTTGGACTACCAAGACTACCAAGTGGAAGATAGAAAGTTTGTAAGGTATCTATTTAAAAGTTAAATGTTCGGAAAGTGGCCAGAGTCTAAAGGTGGTTTCTCCTTCCTTAACTCACAGGACCATTAATGGAACATTATTCTTGCAAAAAGTTAAGATATGGTACCTTACTTATTGAAGTAAAGGTTAGAACACAAAGTAGTAAAACGCAAGAATGTACGGGGGATTAGGAAATATCGCAGTGATAGTTGAGCCGCATGTATCTTTAAATATTTCCAAAAGAGTTATTTCTTGGTATCAATTGTTATACTCAACTGTTAATAAAAAGTTAACTCGCAGAAAGGATAGTAAAGTCAGGGATACAACATCCTAACCTAACATTCGATTCTTAACGGCTCCCAGATAAAGTAAAAGTTTCATACAATACTTGCCCGGTTCGCCTGTTTATTTCAAACCTAGTGAGGTGTCTCCAATGCCAAAGTTTTGTAAATTCTGCACTTAGCGGTCCAAATATATATACAAAAAAGAAAGACATAACCCTGATACCTACACCAGTTCACCTTGATGCGTGAATTGTAATGCTAAGCACCCCGTTTATTCCCGAGATTTTCCAAGAATTAAAAAGGAAAGAAAGATAACGGAGATCAGAGTAACAAATGAACTCTCTTACTTGCTCAAAAAACGTATAGAGCAATTACGACTCCTACTTCTCTAGATCGTTTGCTGCAGTTGTTGAACACCAATTATTACATTTACTGCTGTTGCAAAAAAACCTCTTCATAGGGACTGTAATGGGAATGTAAGGTCAAAAATCGGTTGCCGGTTTATCAGGCTCAAAACCAAAACTGACTACGGTCCAATCTGGACTAAGGTCACAATGAGTGGGATTATGAAAATTCCTATTATACCGCATTAACCATCTTTTAACTAAAGGGAAGTATTCTACTTATCTCAGTATATAAACATTATTTGTTGAAAAATGTACCAATTCTAGTAAATGTACGTAAGATGTAAGATGGTGTCTATTAGTGAACGCCAAATAGACAAAAATGAAGACAAACCCATACAAAATGTTTTATATAAAAATATGAAAATTTTATTTTAAGAGCATAAGTAATGTTACTTTTCAAAAATGTATATTTTTCATCTTAATCTCAACTTTCATCAATTATAACAACAAAAATTGTATATGTACTATAAAGTAATTAATGTAACATTTATTCAAACGTTAAATATTGTTGAACCTTTATTGTCAATTATTTATTTTGTACATTCTGCCCTTAGTAAATAGCTTTGAAGTTTTATCATATTTATATTTCAAACATTAAATATTTTTAAATCTCTATTGCCAGTTATACAACTCATTATATTTAGCGTTATAATTTTGTAAATCCAACTATTAGAAGATAGTTTTGAAGTTTTGTCATATTTACATTTTATATGTTAGATATTTTTGGAGCTAGATAGTAGGGTAGATTAATAATAGAAATTAAAAAAAAAAACAATTAAAAATTAAGAAAAATGTTTTTGCTCGCAACATTATAATACAATTAAGGAAGCTATAGCAAACATATGTAAATTTGATAAAAAAACACCAACCTTTGGAATCGAGTCTTTAGTTTTGCACTATCTTGCTACATTAATAAATGCTGTTGCCTACTATCGAAAACCCGCACTGGTATCACAAATCAAGAAAATTTTTAATGACTGTAAGTAGTAAATATATTGGTGCTTACAAAGGGAAAAGTATAGGCAAAATAGAGATTATAGGAGATAATGAACGTGACCAAGAAGAAGAAATGTTGAAAAAGATTACAAACTTATTAAAGCAGAAAACAGAGATGCCGTTGTCCAATCTTCAATTGAATTGGGTTTGTGTATACATTCATTCAGTTAGTTTTTTTTTTGCAAATAAAGTGTTACTAATTTGTTCTTTATCAGCAAAGTGACACACACAAAGTGTAGAAACATATATCAAAATTTTTAATTAAAACAAACTTTTTTTTAATGCAAAATGTAAAATAAACCTTTTATTGTAAATGTTGCCGGCCTCGGTGGAGCAGCGGTTGAGAGAATAGTTGCGGTACTTGAGGTCCTGGGTTCGAATCCCGAGTAAGGCATAGATATTTGTTCTGTTTGGAGAATTTGTAAAAATTTAGATATTATACAACACATGGTTGTAACTTAATGCTAGAGATAAAAAAAACCAAAATTATGAATGTTTAAATTAAAATATTTAGCCATTATTTCCGCCTTTTTACAACTCTTTGATCAAATTAACTTGTGAGTCATTTATTTTGATCAAACACATCACACATACCTTCAAATATAATTGAACAAACGGTTGTGCAAGTGTAATTGTCAATAAGGCAGTTACGTGTATAGCCAGCATAACATGATAAATTTAAATAATAATAATTATTATTTTTATTATAGTTTAATTACTATGTCTATTTATTTATTTTCCTAGATACAGAAGCAATAATAAAAAATGACTTTCCTATTTCAAATACAAAAGTAAATATTGAAGATAGCAATCATCCTTTGAAGATTCAAATTTTAAAGACACCCTTAAAAAAGAACAGTCGCCAAATTGAAAAAGATTTAAAAATTTGCCAAGAAAAAGAATTTTAACTATTTCTCTAAATAAAAACCTTAGAAGAAAGCGATGGACTACTGAAAAAAAAAAAAAATTTAATGAATTTTTAAATGAGAATAATTTGACTAAACTTAGGTCCTGCAAACATCTCTTAATAATTTTTGTAGGCAAACACTGTGTGTGTTTAATTGGAAACATAGGTGTAATATTGACAATTTTGTATGCACCTAAGAGCCTAACCTATAAATACGTATTTGATTTGTAGTTTTAAGGAGAGACATTAAAACTTATTGCTCTAGTTATAACCAAAAATATTAGACTTCTAATGTAACTCTTCTAGCAACTAGTTTAATTAATTCATTCATTTTTTAAATTTAATTTCTATATATCCTTAAATTTACTTTGTTTATTAACAGTTATTTTATATAGTAAAATGATCACCCCTAAAACTTTAGAGAGCAAGCGCTCCTAACCCATAGTAGACCCCTATATACAGGGTGTCAATTAATGTCGGGAAGATATTACACACATTACGATTCGTCGTCCGATTCTAACACGAATAGTTCCTATGAAGTTATGATCTAAAATGCTTAATTTTGAAATTACAGGGTAATTTTTTTTCCTACAATTTTAAACTTACAGGATCAAAATCTAATGAGCAGCATAACAACAATTTATTTAAATTAAAAACTAATCGTAATAATTCATAAATTAATTACTATTATTAATAACAATGATAATTAACGAAAATATAAAAGATGTTGATCCTCCTGCTCATATACACGCTTCAAAACTTTTTTTCCTCATGGATTGACGGACCCTTTGGAATATTTCTGTGGTGTTTAAATAGTCTGGAATGAGGCTACAATTTTATTTCTTAGCTTCTTAGCTTTCTTCTGTGATTATTGGCGTATTGTAAACCAAACATTTTAGGTGTCCCCAAAAGAAGAAATCAAGACTGTTTAAATCAGGGAACCTAGCAGGCCACGCTTGAGGTCCACCTCCACCTGTCCGTCTCCTTATTGGGAGTTTAAAAAGTAAGCTCTTAGCACCATGGTGGTTGAAATGTGAACTAATGCATGTTGCTACACGTACTTATCATATGATTGATATGTTTGTGTTTATATGCTGTACAATTTATATTAAAAATTGTAAAAAAAATGTAATATTTGTTGTGACTGATAAGCGAAGTAAGTAAATTTATACATTAATTATAACAGTTATATTGATGACACTTAGAAATCTGATAAATTTACTTATTCATCCATCATCTTTAGGTTTCATGAATGTAATTACATGTTCCTTATTGGACTATATTCAGTACAATAATGGTACAGAAAATTTAAGAACAGTTTGTGAAGCAGAACAAATTATAAATGTTGGTCACATAATTCATTGTGGAGTCACCGAAAATACCACTGAATATATAAATGTTTACTAACTATGTTTGCAAACAAGTGCTGTGCAGTCACCCCCATATAAAATAGAAGTTCTTAATTTGATAAACACCAAATGTTTTGTAAGAAATATAGTTTGTTCCTGTAAAGCAGGAAAAGGAGGACGCTGCAAACTAATTTCAGCAGGTTTAATTTTATTAACAAGGTTCAACTATATTTTAACTTGAAAGACGCAATTATGTCTTATGTGATTTTTATTATTTTATTTGAGTATTTTCTTAATTTTGTGTGGTTTGCTTTTCTGCTTAATTTTCAGGACATCAATGGATAAATTGGAACAGGTATCTCAGACTGATATTTCATGTGAATGTTCAAATCAAAAATTAGATACAAGGAAAACTATAAAGCAGGAACAGTCCCAGTCGTGCCGTAGACGATAATTATTTTAAAAAGATTATAGCAAACTTTTTATCAACTTAATCATCGTCTGCTTTATCTTTACATAAATATGCTTATTCTAATATGTTAATAAATATTTAATAAAAACACCAAAACGACCCACTTTATTAGCTAATTTAGATAATGTAAAAAAATTTAATTAAAAGATAAAGTCGGTTTTCTCAATGAGTGTTGCAACATAAGTTACAATAAACATTTTGAGAACACCGACGTTATTATCGATGAAACAATAGTAAAAAATAATGGATATTAAAAAGATCGCATAACAGGCTCAAGGATATGTGGAATATATACATATCATGGTTACGATTGGCCTAAAAAGTTTTTTAAATGCAAATATACCGAACATGGATTAGTTCAGGAAAGTAATGTCAGGAAATGCTTTCAAGAAATTACCAATTTCAATTTCATTCATCGAGTTTGGTCTGGTTGTTTCGGAGTTTAATCCATGGCTAGGATAAATCTCAGATGGAGTTATTATTGATAAAAATGGCAATCCACAGGCCTTATAAATAAAGTGCCCATTTTCAAGTAAATATATATTAAGTTACGCACTAAAGAAGTATAAAGTATTCGCTTGTACAATTGATTATTTATATTATTTAATTTATTCACATGTTTTTTAAATCAAAAATTGTAATAGGAATAATGTGTTGATGTAGTTACTTAACTAATATTTTTAAATTTATTCCATTAGGTTCTACAGATAGTATGAAAATGTGTTAAACCTGCTAAAGTATCTAGAGTACAAAGACAATACTTATGTAGTAAAGGAAAAACATGCGTAATATGCCCAGGTGCAACTGGGAATGACAATACTAAATTTGAAGTTGTTATTTTGTCGTATTTTGTTCATTTGACAACAGTACAGCAATAAAGGAGACAGAATACAATTATAATTATGAAAAAATAAATGTTTACTGTAAACTTTTTTTTTAACATGTTGCATAAAATATGTTATAATTATAGTGTATCAAGAGCCGAAAATCGGCTTTAGCAGCCCGAGGTTTTTAGCAGCACGATGGAGCATTTAGGTGTTTGAATAAATATTTCAGTGCACTCTAAAAAAAATTGCGTATCCATAAAATCCATAAAACAAAGTGGCATATTCTATTGAATTTCTTTCTTTGAAGGAAAATAATTTATAAAATAGTACAAGACCAATGATATCCAATAAAATTGATTGCATGTAAAAAAAATTATATTAATTAAACTTTATTTTTTATCACAGAGATAATAATAGGTGCTTCTATTTTTGCCAAGTGAGGTAAGCCAAGGTAAGCCAAAATACCCACTTAACCTCACAAATATTTGTTTTTGTTTTAATTAAAATTCACTTGTCGTTTACAATTTTATATATTTTTAAATGATTTTAAAATACAACTTATGCTTTATAGTAAACTGTTATTAACATACAAAGTGTTTAATTATTATTGATAAAATTGTTACAATTTCAGAAAAGCCAGTATTTATTTTTTTAAGTTCAAATTTACTATAAAGATTGTTTAAAATAGCCACCGTTGCTCTCGAAGCACATTCTGGCTGTCTTGTCCTACGTAACATATCATCAAACTAATAATCAATACATGGACACTGGTACATATAAATATGCAAACCTTGTAGTGCGTACACACTTACTTTTTTTGATTTTTTTTACGGTTAGAAAATTATTTAAGTGTGTGTACATGTTAACGGAAATGTGAAAAATCCGGTACTCTATGGAATGGCATTTTTACTAATGCCCAAAATCAGTAGACAAGGTATAGAAAAGAGATTATTTCACACTTGACCTAGGCATTCTATAAAATGCTAAATTGATAATTAGCAAAGTATTAATAAATTGAAAGGCAGATTTACAAGCAGTCGCGATGGCGTTGCTGTCACTTGAAAAAAAAGAGATTTTTCAGATTCCAGTTATAAAAAAAAGTGAACGGCGTAAGAAGAATTATATTTTTTTTATATTGCAGCGCGACGTGTCAAATTATAGTGCTGCCGATTTTTTAATCAAGCAATGATGCTAATAAATTCACGGTCGAAAGATTGGTGATGGCTGCGATAGGGTACCTAAATACGAATATGAAGACTGTAACAATAAAATCAATCAGCGACTTTATAACGACAAAATAAGCAGTGCCTGCGAGTGATTGGATCCTTCAATTTGTCAGAATGGCGCTTATTTGGACGACGACGACAAAGTACAAGGTGATTTAAACACACCGGAAAAAGGTAGTTTATAATATACTTTGTTACCTTATTTAATTTGGTTTTATTGTAGGAACAACGTCAAAACATGAATCAAAGCACAAATCGCCGTCAAAATTGCGTACATCACCAATGAAAAGTCCTAGAATTCTATTTCAACAGAAACCGGTTAATAGAATATTAAAAAAAATTATTGAACTAAAGCTGAAAAATACATTTTAATAAAAAACATACATATATTTTAACTAAAGTATATTTAGTTAATAAATGCAATATTATATTATAATATACCAAATGTAATACACCAACCTTTAGTAGAGCGTTCAAAGATCATATTTTCTCCTCTTCACATAAAACTGAGTCTAATGAAGCAGTTTGTTAAAACTTTGAAATTAGATAGTCAATGTTTTAAATACATATGCCTGAATTTCCCAAACTGAGCGTTAAAAAAACTAAATGCTGGCATTTATGATGGACCACAAATTAGAAAATTAGTCAACGATTCAAATTTCTTAAGGTGACGGTACCGACGTACGACTGGTTGGGTCGTATATGGGAAATTATATAGTACGTTTACATCGTTTTACAAGCAAATTACATAACTGATCATGTCATGCACTGTAGAGATTAAAAGGTTGAACTTTTGCGCAAGTCATAAAAGAAGATTCAATTTTTTAAGTTGAGAATAGATTTTTATATTAATTATTATAAACCGGCACTTACAAAATCTTTGTAAATACGTTGTTTATTCATATCCTTGATGTTCTATGACAATCAGATTAAACTATATCCAACTTAAGTAACATATCTTTGAATTAAAACCATTTTGAAAAACTGTTCGACGTAATTTTTAAATAAACCCTTTAGAAAATTTTCAATATTTTGTAACGTTGAATTATTAAATTACTAGGCAACTTTTTGTGCAAAGTTAAGTCGTTTAGTTCCGCTATTATCTCGTATGTGGCGCTAATATAGCATTGGCTCACTGCTCGTGTTTTTTATGCATATCTTCGAATGTTATCGGCGAACTACAAAAGAAATAGTCAGGGACGTAGAAAATGTATACAATTGCAATTTAAGTTAAATTTGATTGAACATTTTTAAATAATATTTTAAATTGTATAATTAAATATTTTTTTATACTTTTATATGCTTTATTTTTTATCATTTTTTATATAAACCGGCTTCGCCGTTGAAGGCATCGTCAGTAACTATAGATATAATTATAATTGTATTAAATTTAAATTTAAATTAAAATATTATATAAATAATAATAACTTACGGTAAAAATATGAATGCCACGATAACACATGAACGGTTGAATAGAACATATCAACAGCAAAAAAAAGTTTTTAGAATGATAACTAACAAGACAAAATAAAACAAATGCCAACATAATAGGATGTTTGAACGACAGCAAATTAATAATTAGAATAATTTAAACTATTATCCTAATTAATAATTAAAGCAATAGTCTACATTATTCTAATTATTAATTTGCTGTAGATTCATTTGCAAAAACCAGTTATTTTTTATATTTTTGCTTTTCTTTTTGCATAATAATATTACAATGATATGTTTTATTTTTGTTTGTAGAGATTTGTCACTAGCAAAGCGTTTATAGCCAAGCTGGTATCTATATAGCAAGGTTGTAAATTCATCTACAAGCCGTGTCTCGTATTTTTTTGATTCTATGTTAAATATTTAATTATTTTAAAAGAGTTATTTATTTTGATATAATTTATTTAATATTAGATGTGATGGTGAAGAAAGCTATTGATTGGATGCGGGATGCATATTCAGTTTATCTATTCGGTTAATATTGACGATACAGAACTATTTTTTTGTAGAATATATTTTTTGTCGGGCTATGTATTATTCTGAAGTGCAACGTATATTATTTGTTGTGTAATGTATTATTTTGTCGTGGATTGCATTATTGCGTCGTAAAATTTTTTTGATTGGGCATTGCATTTTTTAAGACCTCGGCCTAAATAATACAAAAAATAATATACGAATTAAATACTTTTTAAAATTAGGAAAAAAATTATGCATTTTCTGACTATGTATCTTAACATACTATTTTAGCATTCTAGATGTAAAAATAACAAAAAGGATTTTTTGCCATAGTATTTACGAATGTTCTACATATACAGGGTTAGTCAAAATTAGCGGAACATAAATAAAAAAATTAAAAAGTTTTAAACAAATGTTATTTGGTTTTAAACAAACTGTTGTTTAAATATATTTTTAATATTTATGATAAGATGTTCGTTTTATTGTAGACATTTGGTAAACTTTTTTTTGAATAAAAACTTTGCATATTTTTACATTTTTTAATATTGAAATTAATTTTGAGTATCTTCTAGTAGAATTTTTTTTTTATAAACTGCACAATTTTTGAGTTATAACTAAGCAATTAATTCAAACTGCTGAACTTCAAATAAAGAACGTTTTCTCACATACACATTTATTTTAACCAAATAGATAAAAAGAACAATAACATAAAAAACAAATAGCAAAATAATTATTAAAAAATGTAAAAAAATATAGGGTGTTGTATTTAAAAAATTAAAAAGCTTCAAACTTCCATAACAAAATAAATGTCCAGTATATTTTTACATTTTTGTTTTTGATGTTATTATTCTTTTTAAAACGTTTGGATAAAATCAATGTTTGTAGAAAATGTTTAAGAGTTTGAATTAATTGCTTATAACTTAAAAATGGTGCATTTTTACAAAAAAATAATCAAAATTAATCTTAGAATAAAAAAATATAAAAATATACAGGGTGTTCTATTTAAAAAAAAAGTTGGCTTAATATCAACATTAAAATCAACATCCTCTATATTAAAATTTTTTTAAACAAGAGTTTGTTTAAAATAAAAAAAAATTTGTTTGTTACTTTTTTTACGGATACAGAATTATTTAAGTGTTCCAGCAATTTTGACTAACCTTGTTTAAGTCAAATTTTGATATACAGGAAATAATAAAAAAAAATTGACTTATAATATACTTATAATTCTTACCTATTTTTTCCGTACGTAAATTTTATAATACATAAAATTTAAAAAGTAGGAAGTCTACATCTCTCTTAGTAGCTCTGAAAAAAGTTTAGATAAAACTTTCTTCATTTGATAAACAAAAGAACGTAAACAAATTTTTTTTATACAAATTGACACAAGATATTGCAAAACAACACCAACACTAAAATCATTCTTATTGTAAATGTAAAATAAGATTTTGGATTTTACCATGCAATTCATTTACCTCAATTTACCATATATACCTAAATAAAATTGTGTTTACATTGTTTTATTTATCAAATATTCTAATGTGTAGGACAGCAATAAAAACGTTTGTTTGGACAAGTTTTCATACCACCCACAGAGATACTGTCCCGACGATTTGATGTCTTTTGAATGGAGACTCACAGTTCATTAAATCATTACCCACTAAATACATTACGTGTAATCTAATTGGCAAATTATGTTTTATGATGATTATTTTGATTATTTTACATGGACTGTCATAATATGCGTTTATTCAATTGCAATATGGGCAATTCCAATTCAAACGGACTAGAGCAGAGGGGGAAGGATGCATATGATGCATTTTTTTTTGTTTAAAAATCAAAAATTTAACTAAACAAAGCATTTTTCAAATTTCTTTTAACCGCCAAAGTTGACGTATTTTGATGTAAATTGATTGAAAAATATAAATTTGTTTTATGTATTTGGGTTTTAAGGGTCTAAAACTTGAAAAATCTGCCTATTTTTCAACATAAACTCTTACAAATGCACGTTTAGCCGCACTCAAAAGAACAATACACAAAAATTATTAAAATTTTAATTCTGAGGACAATTTTATATGAAAAATAGTCAGTGTTGTACTAATCGTCTATAAAAAAGTCCATTTAGACAGAAATGTTTACAAAATTTTCAATTAATTATTTTTTTAAATTTACAAAAAAATATAAACACACTAGGATGTGATTTAAAACTTTTTTTATTAAATTTTGATAAGCGCCAAGCGGATTTATGTTTAAATGCCAAAAATAATAATATTCTCAAATTTTGGCGCCGATAGATCGAGTCTAAATTTGTCCGCAAGCGCAAAAACTATCAAACAAAGAGTTAAATGGCCCAAAATTAGCTCAAGCGACAAAAGATGTTTTTGTTAAACTATTTCAAAAGTTTAAAAGCTTGAAAAATATAATTCAAATAATCTTTAAGAAAAATTAAAAAAAAAAAATGTAAAGAAATTTTTTTAGATGGGTTTTTCTAAGCCAGATAAGTCCAACACTGACTATTTCTCATGTAGAATTGTTTGCAAAATTCAATTTTTTAATAATATTTGGTGTATAGTTCCTCTAAAAACTGCTAAATGTGTATTTGTAAGAGTTAATGTTGAAAAATAGGCCTATTTTTGCATTTTTTTTAGTATTAGACCTTTAAAACCCAAATACACAAAACAATTTATATTTTCCAATTAATTTTCATCAAAATACGTTAACTTTGACGGTTAAAAAAAATAAAAAATGCTCCTTTTTGCCCAGCCCACTGATAACAAAAACATGGTTTTATGGCTTTTGCGGCTTATAGACAGGGTATCAACTTGAAATGGGGCCAGATTTAGATTCTACAAAAAAATGTCTGATTGATTTTATTAGTAAATTTATTTTTTTTTTGAGTTAAATTTGCGATTTTTAAAACTAACAAAATTTTTTTAAGGTTTCATACCTTCATGAACCGATCAAAAGACTACTAATAAGTTATAGAAACTGAAAAAAAATTTAAAGCAAATTTCTCAATGCACCGCCCTGCTCTGGTCCGTTTGAAATGGAATTGCCTATATAGAAAAATATAAACATTTCAATACAATAATTAAAATAACATTCTATATATAAAATTGGTAAAACAATAACATACACTTACAAGAAAATTGATTAAACGTCGTAATATTCCCAATATTATTTTTTAATTCATAAAATATCATATTATTATGTTACAATAAGCTTTAGTATAATTTTATCTTAGCTTAAAAACACAATAGATACCCGCAAATATTAAAAAAATGCAATTTCTATAGTTTTTTGTTCAACACTTATTGTTTATGTAGTAAAAAAATAACTTAATTGTAAAACTGCAATTTTTATTCGACACTGTTTCAATACAAACTGCACACATAAATTAATTAAATAAAATATTTTAAAAGAAATATATATATATACATAATATACATATTTAATTATAAAAACAATAATAAAAGTTCAATAATAATAAATATTTTATGCGCGCCCCTGATGCAAATCTATATAAATACGTAATTTCATAAATTATTTTCTAAACATACGAATTGTTTTTGTACCAGGGTGGGGTAAGGGGTGATAAGTCTATAAATAAGTTGTGGTCGGCGATGGTGCGTGCTATACCAGCAATGATGATGTCATTGTGCGTACAATCTTATTTCAGCTATTTACCATCAGGAGCCAGCACATGTCAAGCAAATATGATTTTGCTTAATTTTCGCGCGTCAATCGTGCCCTTAAGTTGCATGAATGAGATGGAAAAAAATGCATGGAAATCTTTCGTGGCACTTATCAAAAATTTACTAGAAAATAAAAAAGCGGACAATTATGTTGAACTTGTTCAAAGATTTATAAAGAATTTTCATCGTCTGGGTTGCAACATGAGATTAACGTTCATTTTTTTATACAGTCATCTTGACAAATTTCCAGAAAATCTAGAAGATGTAAGTAATGAGCACGGTGTACGTTTCCACCAAGATTAAAAAAAAACATGGAGAGGATAGCAAAAAAAGTGAGATACTCATATGATGGCTGACTATTGTTGGAACATTAAAAAAAGATTGTTTGGGAATGGTGTACTTCAGAAAATCAGCGTCATTTAGGTCCTTATATGAGGCAAGTGAGGTAGGCTGCTGCTTATTATAAAAGAGTTAGATCCAACTATGATAGATTTAGAGTCGGTACTACAACCGTCAAAGTATAAAATTTTGAAACTAGCAGTTTACAAGATAAGCAAATTAGATTCTGCTAACCAGATATGGAACGCCATATTTAGCAGCCCAGTTTGGAACTATAACAAAAAAATGTGTATGTGAATTGATTGTACAAACTATAAACGACAACATGAACAACAGTGAATCGCAAAAGATCTTCAAAGATTTCTAATCTAAAAACAAATCAATGGAATCAAAAAGTAACTTTACCTACTATTGATGATATTAATAAGTACAAAATTATATAAAAACAAAAGTTAGTTCCAGCTATAACCATTTAGTAAATAATGAATCACCAGGTAAAAAAATGCAATCCTGAGAAGTTACAAACGATCAAAAAATGTAAATTTAAAATTTAAGCCTTTTTTCGGCATTTTTAAGTATTTCTGTGGATACATTGTAAGATATCTCGGAACATAGCACACGACATTTTCTGAAATTTTTGAGGTATCTTTTGCACATATTAAAGCACGTTTTTATTTATATTTAAAAAAAAATAAAATCCACCAGTCATCTTTTTTTAAGAATTTTTTTTAAGTTCTGCAAAATTTTCAAAATTTAAGGAAAATAATTTTAGGCTGTAAAAAATAATTTGAGCGATTTTGAAAAAAAAAAGATCATTGCAGTTTTTTTCTAAAAATTCCCACATATTTAAAGCCATTAGTTAATCTTTTTTTTAGATAATCACCACATATTTTTTAATCTGTTTTGTAATATAATCCTTTTACCATTAGTACCGCATGCTCATTACTGTAATTAACTAATTTTCCCTTAATCACCTTGTGTAACTGCGCCCCCACTCACTTTGTTTGTAGTTTAGATATTTATATAAATTGTTGTTTATTCTTTATTAACTCATATAACTTATTTTATCTGTAGAAGACTTTAGTAAAGCCACAACTAGTAATGTATTCGTAAGAATAAATTTGTGATAAAAAATGTAGTAAATTGTTTTATTATTTCATTTATTTTGGAAAACTCACCAAACAAGGATGTGAAATTAAATTCAACAATACTACATGTGAAATATACTTTAGCAACAAACGCATAGCAGTTGCTGACCTGCACGACAGTCTATTCAAGTTAAGAACGGTAAATGACTAAGAAAGAATAAATTTTGTAAAAAAACCAGAACTCATGTGTCTACAATTGGCATCAACGACAAGGTCATCGCAATTTCAGTGTAATAAAGAAGCTAGGTGAGTGCAACAAACTTGAATTTTCAAAGTGCAACAAAACTGAATGTAATCAAATATGTGAAGCATGCATCAAAGGAAAAACACTTCCCACAGCAATCAACATATCGGGCAACAGACATTCTATAACTCATTCACAGTGATATATCGCGGTCCTACGAAAAACGCTACCAAGTCTGGATTCAAATATATTCTCACACTGGTCCACGACTTCAGTCGTTATTTAACTATACTACTACTAAACAAAAAATCTGAAGCACTTGAAAAATTTAAAATCTATTTTGAAGCAACTAATAAGTTCGAAGATTAAAATAATTCGCTCAGATAGAGGCGGCGAATACATGAATGTCAAATTTCAGAACTCCGCATCAAAATGGTGTAGCAGAACGTCGCAATCGTTACCTGATTGAAACAGCCAGATGTATGCTACTTGATTCCAGATTGGAGAAATCGTTTTGGGGGGAAGCAATGATGACTGCAAATTTTATTCAAAATCGTTTACCGTCACGGAATATAAAAAAACACCACACAAACTATGGCCAATCTATGAAAACATTCACTTTTTGGAATGAAATGCCTTACAAAATTACCTGATGCAAGAAGAAAAAACTCGATCCAAAATCAGAAGACGCAATTTTACTCGGTTTCGAATCCGAGTCCAAGGCCTATCGATGCTACGTCCCACATAGAGAAAAGGTGAAATTACCAGAGACGTAAGTAATAGTTTATAAATATAGCGTTAGAAAGGAACAAACCAACAACAAAAGCACAGAAATAACAACTACCCACTCATAAAGAGGACAAACTCAAGGGGAAAATAAGAAAGAGAACGGGATTCAGGAGGAGCAAAAGCAAGAGGAGGAAGCGGACAGTAGCCGTGGTGAGTATTTAGAATTTTATTTAAATAACTACGATAACGGAGAACATAAAATGCCTGACGAGCACAATATTATTGAGCCTGCAACAATATCGGCAAGAAGTAATAAAAGTGTACCACCACAAAAACTATCAGACTACCACGGATATCTCGTTATGGATACGGAACCACAGACTTATAACCAAGCCATAAACAGTATCGACAAAGACTTATAGATTAATGCTATAAATGATAAAATTAAATCCTTAAACGATAATAAGACATGGTCAATTATAAATGCAACAAAGCATGTAGACATCATAGGTTGCAAATGGGTATATAAAATCAAAACAGACATAAATAATAAGAAAATATGCAAAGCACGACTAGTAGCTCAAGGTTTTAACTAAAAATTTAAAGTAAATTACGATAAAATATTCGCACCAGTAAGGCAGACAATATTCAAAATTTTGCTCATCATAGCTGCTGGAAATAAGATGACGATTATACAAATTGATGCAAAAACTGCATTTTTACATAGAAAATTAAACGACACAATTTACATGAAAATACCACCTGGATTAGACCTAATTAACACAGACTAAAAGGTTTGCTTATTAAATAAAGGTTTATATGACTTTAAGCATGAAATGAAACCTTACATGATGTTTTAATAAAGGCAGATTTGAAACAAAGTCAATATGACCCCTGTCTACACTCGATGAAAAAGAGCAATACCATTCTGTACGTGCTTATCTATGTAGATGACATATTGATTTGTTCAAACTCAAGCTCCACGCTTAAGAGAATCGAAAATTCACTGAAACAAAAATTCTCGATTAAAAACCTAGGAGAGATCAAGCAATATTTAGGCATAAATGATATAAAAGAAAAAAAAATTGTTACTATACCAATCAAGAAAAATATATCAAAAGAACCATCCTTTTGATATATTTCTCCTAGAAACTAGAAAACTAATACCATACCTATGGACCCCCAACAGTTTAAAAATAATGACACTAAACTATTACCAAATAATGATAAATACCGTAAAGCGATCGGTAACCTACTGTATGTATCCGTAAATACACGTGCAGACATTTCTGCTGCAGTATCAATCCTAGCTCAAAATATCGAAAAACTTACAGCAAAAGACTGGAAAATCAAAAAAATTATCAAATATTTAAAAGGTTGTGGACATCAAAAACTAAAATTAGGCTCAAAAGCAAACGATAATCTCCTGGCATATTCAGATGCAAACTGTGCAGAAGATAAAACTACAAGAAAATCTAACAGTGTTTATTTCTTTCTTCTTGGAGAATTAATAAACTGGACTTGTCAAAAATAGGATGTAGTTGCTCTTAGTTCCTCAGAAGCCAAATTCATTGCCTTAGCAGAAACAACAAAAAAATGCATTTGGCTGCAAAAGATTTCTTCATTATTACAAACATGCCAATTTTAATACATGTTAATAATCAGAGCTGCTTACAAATAATAAAAGAAGAACGGAATAGTGTAAGAAGAAAAGATAGATATAAAGTATCATATTAAGAAAAATATTAAATGTGTCTATTGTCCAACAGAAGATAATATTGCAGATTTATTAACAAAACCTTTAATAAAAACAAAGTTTGACCATTTTAAAAACCCGTGTTCACTAGAGGGTGTATATGCATTAGATTTGAAATGTATAGATTGAAGAGGAGAACCGTAATACTTACTAATTATTTAAATCTTTACATTTTATTGACAAAAGGACAATTTTGTTTATGAAGATTTTATATGTTCTATGTTCTTTATTTCTAAATGTGATATTCTTTGTTAATTAAAAGTTAATCATTCATAACATTTGTATTAAGGACGAGTGTTGGAGTATGAAATATTAATACAAATGTACGGTATGCAACCCAAGTTGCATTCCTATTGTATGGTATGCAACCCAAGTTTATATAGCCTAGTATTAGTATTGTGTTAACTACCTTGCGTAACGTGTCGATTTAGGGTAGAACTAAGACCTGAATAAACGTTGTAATTTAATCCAGAAACATCCTTTAATAAATCTACCTAGTGCATATAATATCTACATATTTCAACAATTGGTACGTCGAATGTATTGCCACTTGGACCCACTACGGAAGGTAATAGTGCAACAGTAGCCCAGGTTAACGCCAGTACGTCTACAACGTCGCCGGCACTGAAATCGCCTAGGAAGTCGAGAACACTTAGGCGCACACTTCGTTTCAGCTTGGGTACTTTCGTCATCATCAAATAAAACAAGCAGTAAGCCCTTTATGTAGGAAACTGAAACTCCTGATCCTAGTGTAATAAAAACTGATACAATGCCTTTTTTTCTGAATTTAACCCTGAAATAGGCTTGTGGCATTAACAAACAAGTTCGGGTGTGTGACAAATGTCATTCAGCCATTTTGAGCACATTTTGACAGTTATTAAGGTTAAGGCTTTACATAAATTTATTTAATACAAAGTTTTATCAGTAATCATAATTTTTATATTGAAAAAAAATCAATAAAATATTTTTTAAGATTAATTTGATAAAAACACTTAAGGTCGGAGTGGTGTAAAAATGAGACATACAACATTTTGAGTAAAAAATGAGACG
The DNA here is from genome assembly GCA_963932245.1 of Tachinus rufipes. Lineage (NCBI taxonomy): Eukaryota > Metazoa > Arthropoda > Insecta > Coleoptera > Staphylinidae > Tachinus > Tachinus rufipes. Next base: position 19,558,552 of record OZ010750.1, read on the forward strand.
GTAATATATTTTTCAATAAACATAATATTCGTACGCTAAAGTGACAAACTGCTAAGTATATATATATATAAATCTAAATATTTATTGGTAAATTACTGCTATCGAATAGCAGCGATTAAATCGAAAAATGCTAAAAAAATGAATTTGCAAATATACTTTTTGCATTATAGAATAAAGAAAGCACGGCTACTATAAAAGTCATTTGAATCTACTGCAAAATTGTAAGAAAAAAAAATGATAAAAATATTAAATGAAGTCAAGCTGCAAACATGCAATGCAGGAGACAAACACACGTATGCACTTAATATTGTGTTTGATTAGCAAGAAAGAGAGAAGGAAAATAACGAAGAGGTAATAAATCGGGAAAGTTGACAAGAACACCACAAAAATAATAATAAAAATGAAGAAACTGAATATAATATTAACAGAGATGAGTGAAAATACATCAAAACATTATATTGAAGAAATTCTTACCAGTGCGTCTCTTTCGCTCAAAAATATTTTACTTTTCTAAAATATATATATAAATTCTGAAATAATGTTATTACTTAAAATAGATTCTAATAGTGCTGTGCTTAAAATATTTAGATTGAATTAAAAAAAACTCCATAAAAAGAGAAAAAAGTACCAAGAAAAAAGTACTAAGAAAAAAGTGAAAGTAACTATCGATTCCTCATCAGAAAGTGAAACCGAAGGTGTTGTTTACGACGATGAGAGTGATCTTAAAAATAAATCATTAGATGATCTTTTTTTACTCAAAAGTGAGACACAGTACATGTTTTTTTAGATGAAATGGCTTATAATTTTACGCATATATGTTTTGTACACATTATTAATGAGAATGATATAATCAATTGCCGGCAAAGTATGCAACAGTATAAATTATAACTTGTTGAAAAAACTCGCAGAAAAATTCTATGAAGAAATTCTTAATGGGCACCAATACATACTCTGTTGAATTTCTTATAAAACCAAGACTTGTGTTTGAATATTCCACCCCAAATACATCATCCTCATGAGCAGGAGTCCATTCAATCACCTTAGCTTTGCGTAAACGTTTTCTGGCTTCTTGCCGAGTTAAAATTTATCTATTTTAAGGATATAAAAAAAATTTAGGTGCCAATATAAAATCTATGATATTGGGAAGAACAAAAAAGTTTGTGAGATCTATATTAGAGAAATGTCTTGGTAAGTTATTTCTGTTCAATTCCCAATTTTAATATTTCATTTTACTCTGACTTTTTCAAGTTAAAATTTCAGTATTTAGATCAAGCTTGTATTTATGATGATCCAAAACCTCCAGAACAATGTAACATTGAAAATAATGATCATTCTGGTGTATTAAATGTACCAAGTACAAATACCAAGATATATTGGCCAAATGAATTTGCATTAAATTTACCGAGTACAAGTACCGAGATATATTTGCCTAATAAATCTGCATTAAATTTACCTAGTACAAGTACCGAGTTACATTTCCCCAGTCAATCTGCAACAACTTTAACTTTGCAGGAAAATGTGGTAAGTTACATTACTTAAAAATAAGCATGTTGATTGCAGTCAAATTACTGTTGAATTATATTTTCAAATGTTGCTTAGATTTTAAATATATAACACATACTATGTAAATCAACAATTTTTAGGTTACCATTGAGTCTGTTCAGTCAAGACGTCACAAGCCAACATTTAAAACTCTCCTAAACATACAAAACAGAAGAATTGTTGATGTTTCTTACTTCTTAGAACAGCTGCAAGAACTAAATACGCATGCTCCCCAATTTGGATGCTAGATCAAAAGTTTAATTATTTATAATGAAATAAAACTCCAATTTTTCCATGAAAACTTCAAAAGAAGACATTAATATGACGCAGTTGCGGGAATACAAGCACGGGAAGGGTTTTATAACAGCGAAGAGTTGTTTTCGGTTCTAAATGTTCCAAATATTTGTCTTCAAAATTATATTTAAAATACCAAGATAAAATAAGTGAAGCATGGGAAAAAATAGCACAAAAGTTGATGAAAGATGTTGCAGAAGATAAGGCTGCATTTGCAATATCCAAAGGAAATGTAGACAAAGATGGCGTCCCATTAAATACTGTTGTCGCCGATGGATGTTGGTCCAAGAGATCTTATGGGACAAACTACAGTGCTTTATCTTCAGCAGCTGCTAGTATAGGCAATGAATTTAGAAAAGTTTTGTTTTTAGCAGTAAAAAACAAATAATATTCAGTATGCAGTCATAGTTCTGAACAACGGAATCATATCTGCTTTAAAAATTATAGTGGTAGCTTCAGATTAAGTAAAAATATATATGGTTTCAGATACGCAACAATGATTGTAGAACATATAGAAAAATATTGGAAACAAGGCCTTACCTATCTCTGACAGTTAAAAAAATAGAATGCCGGAATCATCTCTTAAGAAATTATTGCAATAAATTAAGAGCGGTTTCAATTGATACTAAAATCCTGATAATTATAAAAAAAAAATATCAAAAAATATTTTAAGATTAAGAAGAGCTATACCTAGTGCAATTGCTTACCATTCTAAAAATGGCGATGTCTCCACTGCTCCATTATTGTTAAACAAAGATAATGATAATAGTTTATATCATGTCCTAGGAGAGGTGTGTGGGGCGAAGGACAACTGAGAGCCAATGGCATTTAGTTGCCTGGAGCGCTTTCTAGTTTTTATTGTGGAAAAACACGGTTTTATTAAAAACAAATCAACAACAACTGCCAATTTTGAATACATCAACCAAATCTTAAAATCGCTTGAACAAAAAATGTACCCACTAGGCATTAGCATAGATTCGTCAAGAGCTTTCAATAGTGTAAACCATCAAATACTGTTAGACAAATTATATATCTATGAAGTCAGAGGTATAGGATTACAATTAATAACTTCTTATTTAAGTATTTAAAAGATGTGGAATCAAACTTATTAGATATAAAAACAGGGGTGCCCCAAGGAAGCATTAGAACCAACGTTATTTATCGTTTATATAAATGTAGAATAGATAACAACTGTGTAATTACACAAAACTATGCAGATGATACTAATTTTATTATAGCTGAAAAATTTATAAAACAATCCATTTTTTCTACAACCACCAAACAAAGCAGAACCATGGTTTTTAGAAAATAAATTGACTTTAAATGTCGAGAAAACACAAGTAATCTGGTTTACTCATTCAAAAACATGAAATTAAAAAGATATATTTATATAGTTAACCAAATTTGTACTAGACGATTTGTTTATGAAGAGACAAGAAAAAAGTGATGAAAACTGAAATGTGGTTTCTAAAAGTGCTCCAGAAAATACATTAATAGAAGACAAATATAGTATTAATGAAGAATATACAAACAATTAAAAAAAAACAGGCATAGATTTAATTTACAATGTGTCTTGATATTCCGAGCAACCTAGTTTAAGGTTGTGGTTTTAATCCCAGCAGAAAACTAGGTCGGAAACTAAACAAGCACATGTACTACATTTTAAGATTGGTTTAAAATAAAATGAATAAAGGGGCTGCATTATTGTCTTAATATTCTGAGCAACTTAGTTGGAGGTTGTGGTTTTAATCCCAACGGAATTGTCTCTCCGACCAGTGAGATGCTAGGCACACTGATAATGGGTACCCTGATACAGTAGTGTGGGTGAAGAAGCAATTGGATGCAAAAAGAACAACAGTACTGAAGTTTTGGACACTGGGTAGATAAATAATTTACATAAAATACACCATTTATTAAATTAAAATGATAAATTTATTTAGATGAATTTTTGTTATAAAAATGATCACAAATCAAGTTCGTATACTATTAATACTACTCCTAAGCAATTGTATACAGAACCAATTTAAAAAAAGGCATTAGCTTTGGTATGGGCCATAGAGCATTTTAACATACCTCATATTGGAATAAAATTTGATCTTATCATCTAACATAAGTTCTTACAGGTGTTATTTGGACCAAAATCAAAAACTTCGTGTTTGTATTTTTTTACGATTGGTATTAAAACTACAGGCCTATTCATTACAACGTCGAGTACATACCTAGAAAAATAAACATAGCTGACCTGCTAGCACAATTATGTAAACATTCGATTCCCCAATCTAACAAAAAACATGGTTTTGCATGTTTTTTGTTAGATTGTTTACATAATTGCAATTTTTATAAAAAAAGTTAGGACAAATCTATCAACTACAACTTAACCGTTATGTAACAAACAGTCTATCTACTATAATCAAAAAAGTTTACGATTGCCCTGAACATTATTCAACTATCGTTGGTAATCTCTGAGAGAGTGTGACGTATTGACTTAGAAATAGTTTTTCAACGATTGCTACAATCGGCATGTTTAAAAGCTGAACTCAATAATTTTTTTTAGAATATATGAAATACCTTCGGCATGTTATCAGCAAGGGAGGACTCAGAAAATCTCCAGAAAAGGTGGAAGCGATTATAAAAGCACCCAGACCCAAATCTAAAACTCAAATTAAAGCCATTGTAAGGCTAGTAAATTATTATGGTAAATTTATACAAAATGCATTCAGTCTGACAAAGCCATTATTTAACCTATTAGAAGACGTTATAAATAAAACAAGACAGAAGAAGATAGCTTTCAAAAATCAAAGAAATAATTGCATCGGACCAAATATTGCAATGCTTTAACGCTAATTTAGATTGGAGGAGTTCTGCAACACCGGATGAACGATGAATCTATAAGACCAATAGAATTTATTTCCAAAACTTTGTCTAATTCAGGAAACAACTATTTTGTAATTGACCGAGAAGCTTTAGCTATTTATTTTGCGATAAGAATGTTTTATCATTACTTATGTGGAAAGAAATTCATTGTTAGATCGGACCACAAGTCTTTATCTGTTATTTTTGGTAAAAACAAAGGAATACCTGCAATGGTAGCATCACGCCTGCAAAGGTAAGCAGTATTTTTATCAACAATAAACTTTGATATAAAATATATTAAAGGATAAAAAATACTGCAGCCGATGCTTTGTCAAGATTGCCTTTAGTAACCGAGCATGATAATAGCAACATTAATGTAGATTGGTTGTATCATAACTTTTACAACTTATCTGAATTTATTATAAATAACATATACCAGGACTATGCACACAAACAAGGTACTGTGTATAAAAGATTGCGTAAGGATGACAAATATTTGTTTGTGTGCACCGTTTGGACGGTTTGCAAACTGTCCAAACCGTAGGTTGGAACAGACTTAATGTAAACGTCTGCATGTTCCTCTGTCAAACTGTCAATTGTCAGTTTACTTACTTTTAATAATTTTATATTATTATATTTCAATATGTCTAAGAAATGTTGCGTACTTAATTGTGATCAATCAAGAAATTCCATTCCTGATTTAACAATGCACCAACTTCCACCAAATAATAAAATATTGAAACCTACAGGTTATGAAAAATATTACAAGCTTGGCTAGAAAAAGTCAAATCGTATAGATCATTTCATAGTAGCATGAGAGTTTGTGGTCTTAATTTTGACAAATTTGATATTCTCCATGGAAGTATTTATATATGTTTAGATATATTTAAATTAGTTTTTAATATTGTTGTTGCTTTCAAAAACTAAACGTAGCTTGAAAAAGAATGCCATTCCTTTGAAGAATTTACCAGAAGTTAAACATGTAGGAATGATATTATATTGAAATAAAATTTAATTACTTAATGATCGGGGAAAAGAAAAGTTTTCATATTTGAGTTATATGAACAATTGAGTGGAATATTTTGATTAATATGATAGTAGGCTATTTTTTTTATTTAAAAACTAATTTTCATTAAATTCACACTTTTAATAGCCGATAACCATCTTTATCTTTTACTACACGTTGACATATAAAATTTAAATATTGTAATTTTATAGTGGTAATACATAGAGCAATCTCATATTTGATTAGTGTTCAAACTAAAAAAAAAAAATCTGGAATATTGGGACGTTTTTAGCGCTACGATGGGTGAAATGTTAACTATTTTATGTGGAGTAAGATACAAATTATGTTTACATTATTTAAAGCAACATTTTTTATTTCAAAAATTTAAATAATGACATTTTTTCACAGAAGCAGTGGCGTAGTTAGGGTCTTTTTGAGCCTCGCCGCAAAAATGTTGTCCAAGGGTCACCCAGCTACACGTGTTTCATTTGTTTTAATTCACCATTATGGCTCCGCGTAAATTCCGAATTTTGTCGCAACCCCGATTCTTCTTCTTTGATGACGGGACCGGCACCGTCTGGACTGGGAAGAATGCCAAAATCCGAATTTAGTCTCGCGATTCAACCTTGCGCTCGCAAGCTATGGACGCGCAATATAAAATTTCTCGGTAAAATGCGCGTGTTGTTAAGATAGTTGTCTTCTTTGTAATTGTTGTTAGTCACTATGTTAGAGGAGGTGATGGTGGAGGATTTGGATGTGACCTTTTTTGATATACTTTTAACGCTTGCAGAGAGGAAACACTTCTAATCCTTTAATGACAAACACTGGTGGATGTGTCACTTTAGAAAATTAGTACAAACGGATGCTTTGAATACCCGCACACCCGCCCAAGTCTTAGTTGTCAAGAAATTAGCTACTACTACGACTAATGAACCACCTGGAAGTAGACTCTAGCAACGCTCAACGCACTTGACATCAAAGGCAAAAAATACTTCTCAAGGGGTACGAATACAGCCACAATATATTGATGACTTCAAGGAAATCAGAAAGCTATTAAAAAATAAAAAACTCAAATACCACTCATTCCAGCTGAAGGAGAAAAAAACCATAAAATGCCTTCCACAGACGTTGCCGACGCCCTAAATAAATTAGATTTTGATGTCGTGGCAGTAACGCGCCACGGCAATCTAAGCTAACTTCCCACTCGTATATGTCCAGTTAGCAATCAACGATAAGTCCCATGAAATAAAGAAACTTACCGAGCTAATCGGACTCGGTTCGATAGAAGTTGTAAAAAACCTAAAACAACGAAATCTATCATATGTGGAAACATAAAAAAAAATAAAATAAAAAAGATACCTATAGAGTTGTTACCAAAATTAGACCTGTCAACTCCACAATATATGGATTTACAAAAGACACTTCTTTCATATGTTGTGCAAAACAACACAGCCGTTATAATGATATCATCAATGCACCATGCACAAAAACTAGATAATGAAACCAATAAACCAGAGATTATTGCTTTTTATAACCAAGCCAAAAGTGGAGTAGACACCTTGTATCAAAAGTGTGCGTGCTACTCTACTAACAGACGTACAAGGAGATGGTCAACGGCTATTTTTCACACAATTTTAAATATATCGGGAGTAAATGCACACATTTTGCATGGTTAGTTTAGAGATAATAAACTTATATCTAGATTGGAATTTATAAAAGAACTTGCAAACAAATTGATCCAACCACAATTAAATAGAAGATTGATAAACGAAAGATTACCCCATCAGATTCGCCTGTCGATAAGAAATATACTGCATAAACCTGCATTTAATTATGCAAACAATGATGAAGTGCATAAGAGAAGCAGATGTGAAGTCTGTCCAAGGTCCCAAGATAAAAAAACTCTACAATATGCAAGTTTTGTAGAGTTACAGTATGTGCGACTTGCATACAAAAAAAATGTAAACCCTGCGCAGAATGCTAAATTGTGATTTTTGAGCATTTGTGATTTTTACCAAATAATATTTATTTTAGTTTTTTTTTTTATTTATATATTGTATTAAAGAGTTAACTTTTAATTTACGTTTCTAGATTTTTTTTATAATTATTTATTTAAAAAATATGTCTATATAATTATATACCAACAAATGATTTATTTATTAAAATATATCCGATTTTTTGCAGTATTCCATCTACAAGAGTCTATATATATACCTTAATAATTTTATAATTTGGTATAGATTAGTTTTTATAATTATTTTACATGTGGGGTACCTCACCAGTCATGTGACAAAAAAACCACATCACCAGTTATACTGCGTACACATTTGCAACAATCTGCCGTATCGCAACACCGTCGCGTATCATCGTCGCGTACCATCACTCCGCAACACAACTGCGAACCGCAACATCGTCGCGTAACATACTCCCGCAACACAATGCCGTTCCATTGCCGTATTGTTGCGCCCTGCCGTACTAACTTGTAAAGGGAGCTGCAACATCGTCGCGCAACGTTCCTTTGATCCGACGGCATAAAACCGACAAGCGGTGAGACGCTAGAAAAGTCCCATGTTGCGAGGAAATGTTGCTCGAGGATGTTACGCGACGGTGTTGCGATACGGCAGATTGTTGCAAGTGTGTACCGACTATTAAAGGTTAAATAACACGTTACCTAATAGTCGGTACACACTTGCAACAATCTGCCGTACCGCAACACCGTCGCGTAACATCCTCGCGCAACTTTTCTAGCGTCCCATCGCTTGTCGGTTTTATGCCGTCGGATCAAAGGAACGTTGCGCGACGATGTTGCAGCTCTCTTTACAAGTTAGTACGGCAGGGCGCAACAATACGGCAATGGAACGGCATTGTGTTGCGGGAATATGTTACACGTCGATGTTGCGGTTCGCAGTTGTGTTGCGGAGTGATGGTACGCGACGATGATACGCGACGGTGTTGCGATACGGCAGATTGTTGCAAATGTGTACGCAGTATAAGACACTAATAGATAAGATAAATAAATTTAATTTTAAAATATATAATAAGGAATATAGTCGCAAAACACAAAACACCATTTCTAAACTAACTAAATTAAGAAATAACCAAACTACTATATCAGTTAATGAACTAAGTACACATCAATTACCTACACCAGTTAAAAACTTAAAAACACATTAAGTATAGAGCCATTCAACCTACCATAAAAGACATTAATATACCTAGGTTAATAAAAAACACTGAGTATATTATTGACTGCCATCCAGAAAGAATCAAAGAAACAACCCGAGCTAAAATGATTAATATTATCACAAATAAACTACATAAAGTAAAACAAAAACATAAACTCAACCAAATAACTAGAGAATACAATTTGACAAAACATTTTTATGTAATAACGACGATGTTATCGTGACAAAAGCTGATAAAGGAGGTAGTACAGTAATATTGTATAAAAAGGACTATGAGGATAAATTACAACAACTACTCAGTGACGCGGCAACATATAAAATTCTAAAAAACAACCCTACAAATAAATTTTAATCGACGACAACTAACAAACTAATTGATCAATTAATATCAGAGTTTATAATTACAGAAAACCATGGAAAACTATCAAAAAGACATAATTCTAACATTTTATTTCTGATTTTAATTTTTGATTTTGAAACTTTTTATATATTTTTTGCTACGTACGTTTTATTACTAACACGATTAATAACGTCAAATGAAGTAAAAATATTTAAATTATCACTAGCCACTACTTACAGTCATAGATTAGAATTATAATGAAAAAAAGCTAACTGCAAAGTGTGCTGTTAAGCAAACTTCCACAAAACTTAAATTTAACCTTCAGATATTATGGTTACTTTAAGGGTGGTCACATCTGAGAGCCCTGTGCCTATTTATTTTCTTAATTTAATGTACAAATTTGACATTCCGTTTCCCAGATAATACCTTTTAAAAATAACAAATATCCAATAACATACCAAATCTTAAATAAACATCCTTTGTAAAACTAATAAATGTCATGTCCCAGTCAGTAATATATCCATCAACGATATAATTTACCATACATCATAATTATATTTTTAATATTAGGTTCGCCTTCTACAAAAATGGATAAGCAACGTTTTACTAGTAAAAAAAATGAATCTATTTGTTCAAAATGTGATTGATAGTTAACTGAAGTTGACGTTCCAATGTTGGCATGTTATTTATCATCGCTGGAAGCGTCAAAATGAACATCGGCCATAATATTCGAGATGTCAAGGAGATTGGTAATAATTTGATCACCCGACAATAACCCACTAATAGGTAATGATGCGGTTCGGCTAGAAATTTTTCTGACTTTTTCCCACATCTTCCCGACGGGGGTTCTCGAATTAATAGATGTAACATATTTTGACCATGATTCTCTTTTAGCTTTTTTGCATGTTCTTCGACCAACAGCTTTGTACTTCAAATAAAGTAATAGGTTCTCTTCTGTTGGAGAGTGGTTAAACCTACGAAAAGAACGGCGTTTGTTCAGTTTAGCTTGCTCACATTCAAAATTCCACCAAGGAACGGGCTCTCGGGGAGGTTTTCCGGAAGATAACGGAATACTCGCATGTGCTGCCTGTATGATAGAATCGGTATAAGTTTCAATATCTTCGTCAATAGTGGCTTGGACACTCATCGTAATCAAACACTTGAACAAACATATTCCAATCGGCATCTTTTATTCTCCAATTTCGATGACGGTTTTCATTAATTTCATGACCAAGCACGCGAATGAATTTATGGAGTGGTCACTATCATAAAGATATTCCGAGACTTCCGAATCCAACAATGCTGCGATACTTGAAAAACAAATGGTAAGGTCAATAGCCGAGAATGATCTATTGGTTACGGAGAAGTAAGTATTGTTACCTTTATTTAAGATAACTAAATCCGTTTCTGAGCTCCACATAGTGCTAAAAGCATTAAAATCGCCCATTAGCAGGAATAGGGACAGAAGTTGTTCAAGTAATTGATCAATCAATCGAATGTCCAAACTGACATTTGGCCAAATTTAAATTGAGCAAATGTTCAGTAAAAAAGGGAGATGTAGTTGAACGGCTGCTGCTTCTAATGCAGTGTTGAAACGGAGTTCTTTACTGAAAACCGTACCACGAACCAATAAAGCCGTTCCACCCTGCGCACGATCAACATTTGCACGATATTTTCTATAAATAGTATAACCACAAAGACTAACGGAACTTTCAACCTTAAAATTTGTTTCCTGTAAGGAAACGCAGATAGGTGAATTTTTAGCTAATAATATTTTAAAGGAGTCGTAGTGTAAATTATATCCGTTGCAGTTCCATTGTATAATAATTGAAACCATTTTTAGAGTTACGTTGCAAACGTAATTTTAACTTTTTGTTTATTAGCGTTTTTATGTACAACTTCTGAATTATCATCTGGAGGAGTAGAACTCCCACTAATTGGCATCATTTCATCTGTCAGAGTAGGTTACGCAAAAGGAACTTCCAAATCCATCGACTCTAACGACATGTCAACATTAGGGTCTGACGACACAGGATCGCTAAAAACCTGCTCCTCAGGTGCGGTAGCCTAGATTGGGCTGCCGTCTTTGCAGGCTTTGGCTCAGACTGAGGCTTAGCCTGTTTAAGCTTTGACTGAGAAGTTGCCACCTTAGTTTGTTTTGGCCCGATACGAGCAATACCTTAGATCAGTGTTTCCCAACCTTTTTTGTGCCATGCCCCACCTATACATATACTTAATTTTTAATATTAAAATTTTTTATTGTTCACTTAAGAAACTTAAATGATAGGTTTTAGGAAGAAATCACTAGGAAATTGTTAACGAAGCACAGTAAGTAAATTTTCAAAACATATAATGAAAAACTGAAATTCGAAATAACTTTAATAAAGATTTTTCTATATTAATTTTTTTTTTAATTTAGTGAGAATTCTGCGCTTGATGCTTGCTGCACAGAGATTTTATGTTAGGTTCCAATTTTGTTAGCTTCAGTCTCAAGTCTCCCCGTTGTGTTATATCCAGATGATTTTTATTACTAGTAAATTATTTACAGCACTAACTCCACATTTAGTTAAATATAAAGATGAAAACAGTAACAATAGTTTTCTTGCACATTTGGTTGAATTTGGGTATTTGATTTCTGTTTCCTCACAAAGCCATGCCATCACTCCTTTTATATTAAATAAAGTCTTAACTGACTCATCATTTTGCATTTCTGTGAGTTCTTCTTGATACTGCTTATTTGATGTATCAGACAAATCCACTAACATTGGCAGTTTCATCCATGTTGGAAAATCAATTTGTTTTAAATCAAAAAATCTTTCTTTTAAATCAACCGATAGAATTTTCAGATAATTGACAATAACAAGCCAATAAAACTGTTCAAAGTTTTTTTTGTTAATATATTTCTGACATGACTCAATATCAGTAATGAAACCTTATATCTTTGCTTTTCCATCGACAAGAGTTTTATTTGTATCTTGAAGTTGCTTGCCTCCTTTAAAATTTAAAGCGTCCGGGGTCCCCGCGGAACCTTCCGTCTGCCGCGGGGAGGTTAACTTGACGACGCCAAAAACCCAATTGATATTTTGGTCTCATCAAACAAATTTATAATATTTATTGGCCTCAATTATTTAAGAATTTGCTTTTTTTTCAATTTTGGCACCGAAATCTAACATTGCATTTAAATGGCCCGGAGCAAAAGTGTTCAACTCGTGTTGAGTCCATTTTCAAATTGTCCCCCTTAACAATCAAATTGCCATCTGTGAGGCGTGGGCCCCACGTTGGGAAACACCGCCTTAGATGGTTTAGGCTTTAAATAAGACCTTGCATGGTCCTGATTGGATCGTAGTCAGTTTTGGTTTTGAGCCCGATGGGCCCGCAACCGGTTTTTGTTTTTGACCCTTCACATTAAAGTCCTTTTCTTTATTTAAAAAAGTATCTGCAATAGCAGTAAATTTCATAATTGGAGGTTGTTGAACAACAGGCGTTTCAACAACTGCAGCAAACGATCTAAAAAAGGTCGAAGCCGTAATTGCTCTATACCTCTTTTGAGCATCGAAGTAAGAGACTTTGTCTGTTACTCTGATCTCGGCTATCTTTCTTTCCTGTTTCATTTTTAGACATTCTCGGGAATAAACAGGATGCTTACCACCACAATTCACACATAAAGATGAACTGTTGCATGGATCGCCTTACTGCATTTTGCACAAGTTGCAACACCTGGACACCTAACTGCAGTGTGTCCAAAACGCTAGTATTGGTAACACCTCATTGGGTTAGGAATAAACGGACGAACCGGACGAGTAACTTATGCCACATTAATTTCATCTGGGAGCCGTTCGGAATCTTGCAACGCCAATTCTTGTTTGCATTTGTCAACTGTTGTGTATTACAACTCATACAATAACTCCCTTAAAAATATTTAAGGATTTAAGTAGTGATGGAAAGAGTGTTCTACGCCAAATTTGTCATTTGATTTACTAAGGCTTGAAATTTACAATATTTCCGCCACATCTTGGATTTTATTTTGGAGTGGGGGGCAAGCGCCATCTTGGATTTTATTATTTTTCCGCCATCTTGGATTTGATTATATTTCCGCCATCTTGGATTTTATTTTAGAGTGGGGAGCAAGTTTTTATTTTAAAAAATGTTTGCCGATGCCGGGGTTCGTTCCGAGGACCCTTGGTGTAGAATCCAACAATCTAAACAACTAGACCATGAAGCCTAATTATTTGAATAAGTTTATTGATGGTATATATAATATAGATAATATTTAATGTATGCTTAAATGTAAATAGTGTTGCCTATACGGAGAATTAAATATAAGAAATTATTTTATATTTTAATAATTATTATTTTATTAAAAAATGTTGCCGGTGCCGGGGATCGTTCCGTGGACCCTTGGTGTAGAAACTAACAATCTAAACAACTAGACCATGAACCCTAATTATATGAAAAAGTTTATTGATGGTATAATTAATAATTAAATTATGATTAAGTGTAAATAGTGTTGCCTATACGAAGAACTAGTGAAGAGTTACATGTCGATAGATGAAATCAATTATAGTAGTGCTAATTTTTCTATAATATATAATGCAAAATAAATTTTAAATACTAATTGTTGTTTGTACAAAAGCCATGACATTTGAAAATAGCTGTAAGTATTTTTCAACTCAATATATTCTATATGATTAGTTTTATATTTCAACAGATGAAAACCCAATGGCATTTATTGATAATGCTTTTAAAAAATATGATAATCAATTAAAGAAAGAAAAACATCTTCTTAGATCTACTACATATCCTATCAACAGATCTGCTACTAAAAACATAACTCAGTTTGGACGGTTTGCAAACTGTCCAAATCGTATGTTGGAACAGACCTATAGTGAAGATTTTGGGCGGAAAAAGCTGCATCATTTTTAATCAGGAAGAATAAGAGGAGTTCATTGCTGTTGATACGACAAAATTGGAAAGAAATGTACCATTTAACTTTGCAACAAACCATAAAATAACAATTGGATGTTATAAGGCTAATGAGACTGTCATCATTGAATGTAGGAGCTCCTGTGTGATAATTACAGTTGAAACTCTATATAACCTGTATAAATTAAACTATATCATAAATTATAAATTAGTGTTGTTAAAAGCGTTAAACTTTGTTGATTATTATAAACGTATTTTAAACATTTCTTTGAATATGGATGGTGATCTGTTTAACAATATTAATTTATTACTAACTTCAACTGCACTGTCAAAAAAAATATTGTACATGTATGAAATGTTAAAAATTTTATTTAATAAAATTGTGGAAGATTTTGAATTAATTAAATAAATAATAATAATAATAAAAAGTATTTTATTTATATGAAATAATAATTCAAATTTCCAGTTATTATAATTATTCAACTCTAACATGGTTAGCATGTTAAAGAACAAATTGTAAATAAAATTATTGATTGGTCAATGACTTCGTTTGCTACAAATAGATGAATTTACATAATTTGTGTGTGCTACATTTAGGTAAATATACATCCAGAAATATTAACGAATAAGCAGTTTAAATGACATCAAATTATCACGTACACATTACTAATAATATCGAATAATCAATATATAAGCTACGTTTTACAATTACTGTGAGAACGCTGCCAAATTAATATTGACATGACATTTTTTCTATTGTACAAATAATGTAAATTGCCATAAATTTTGGGTATATAAGTAGAATTTTTTTTATAGTATGCTATCATTAGTCCAAACAAGCGAGAGATATACAATGGATTTTACAGCATTAAACAGTAGCTGTAACGTAAAACCAACGTTACGCTTAACTGATTTAAATTTAAACGAGCAATACACTATATTTGGGGTGTTTGAGAAAGAAACGATATATGGTAAAGCGATTTTGTTTACTTTAATTAATTGCCATGTTTGGATGCCCAAACGGATTAATGAACAGTTCACACCGGAAAAAATCGAAGACTTTAACCAGAACTATGCCGGACACAAGGCATTGCTCATCAAGGAGCATAAGGTGTTCTATGGTAGAATGACTCCCATATTCGAAATTGTGGACGGTAAGTCTTATAAGATTATCAATTTGCAAATAATAATAACTGTTTTTTTCTTTTGTTACAGATGACATGAACGATTCGCAATTTCTCCTAACGTAATTTTTTATATTTTATATATTATTTTTTTCTACAATAATTGTTATAAATTAATTGAATAAATACATTATTTTTGTTTTATTTTTTTAAATTATATTTACATACTATTGAGCTGCCTAAAAATTTAACGAAATTAAAATTGCTCTAATTGATTTAACATCAAATAGAAATTTTGAAAGTACCGATATGTTACAAACAATGTAAGATTGCTTGATATGAGTTTGTATTAAATTTAATAGCCAACATAACTATATATATATATATATATATATATATATATATATGATGATTTCCAAAATATGCAAACGTATCAAAATTTGCTGACACAGCTGCTATTATTGATATATGTTTTGCATTGTAAACAAACATTCATATATAGTTTGATACTTTCACACGAAATTAGCGTATTCAATAAAACAACTCGTAATAAGTAAGCATCAATAATATATTAAAACATTAATTGCTACAAAAGGCTGATATAACTAAGCAATAACATTATAATTATTAATTATAATTAATACAACAAAACAAAACAAATCAATATGAATAATCCAATTTTAAACCTTGCTGATGACATGGTCCGTACAATGGAAAATTTTATGGCTATGAAGGAAACCGATATGATGGTGGTTCAGACATGGATCAAACATTGTTCCAGGAATATCAAAGTTTTGAACTTGGCGATAAAGAATGCAAAAACTATAGACTCAAAACAGAAAATTTTAGCGGCAATAAGCAAAATGATGGGATACAGAACTTTGCTAAAAGCAATGGCTAAACGTGGAGGAAGCATGCCAGCTCACGCTAAATGGGCAAGCAAAGCGGTTCATTGGGAAGATGCAAAATGCAGCATTTGATGGCAGAATACGAACAGGAGTTTTAATAAATATGACTCACTACACACCCACGCATTTTTTAAAGATTGCGAGACATTATTTGTACGTCGAATTAGACTGGCATTAAAAAATGAATTTTTTTCAAGATAAATGCTATATTTTGCTGCAAATTTGCTAAGAATGGTCAAGATGGAAACGTTGAAGAGTTCAAACACCTAAATACAAAGAACGCTGTTATAGATCGAGATTCTGAACTGAACGGTTGGTTTCAGGAAAATATATCAAGCGTGCTGATGAAAAAATTAGAAGAATTTCAAGTAAGTAATTATAAAAACTAATGTTTTTATTTCTAATAATAGTATTTTCTAGGAGCGCAACAGCGGTTGGGCCTTATCATCAATAATCAACTTAACAATCAATATTAATAAATACAACCCGCTGCGAGGGCCATCTTATATAGAATTGCCGCAACAAATAAAATTGAAGCATGCATGCATAAATGTTAGAAATAACGATGATGCATGTTTTGCATGGGCGGTGGTATCGGCTTTGCACCCAGTAAACTACCAGAACCATCCAGACATATCTTCGTATCCCCATTATAAAGATGTGTTAAAGCTCGAGGGTATTAATTTTCCTATAAAGCGTGTTGATATTACAAAATTTGAAAAATTAAATAATATCTCAATAAATGTATATGCTATAAACAAAAAAAAGAAAAGGTATGTAGTAAGCCCAACCCGAATCACAAAAAATAAGACCGACAACCACATAAATTTATTGCTTGTACAAGACAAGTATTGCACAGAAGTTGAAGAAGATGATAACGATTTAACCGAGACAAAATATCATTACACCTGGATTAAAGATTTATCGCGGCTCGTGTCGACTCAAGTAAACAAACACAATGGAAAAAAGTTTATTTGCGAAAGATATCTCCATTATTTCCAAACTGAGCTTAAATTGAAAAACCATGTGGAAGACTGCGAGACAGTAAATGAGTATAAAGTGACTCTAATAAAAGATGGGAAAATTAGATTCAATAACTACAAGAACAAAGAACGATGTCCGTTCATAGTATATGCGGACTTTGCATCTATTTTAATCCTTGTTAAGATTCGTATGGGAGACAAGAGCACAAAGTACCAACAACATGAGGCCTATAGCGTGGGTTATTATTTTAAGTGTGCTTACGACGACACACTCTCCTTTTACAGAAGTTATCGAGGTCCCAATTGTACTGAATGGTTTGCATCACAATAGAATCAGCTGGCCGAAGACGTCGAAACAATTTATATGTGTCCTATGCCCACAGAAATTAGTCTCGAGCAAGAGCAGAAGTTTATGCAGACATCATTATGCCATATATGCAAAAAGCCTTTGGATTCCGACCGCGTCAGGGACCACTGCCATTTAACAGGAAAATATCGTGGAGCCGCTCATGCAGACTACAATATAAAATATCAAGATAATCGCACTATTCCTGTAATCTTTCATAACTGGAGTGGATATGACTCCCACTTTATGCTAAAAGATGTTGCTTTAATAATTAAAGGAACAGTGAATTTAATACCTAACAACAACGAAAATTTTATTTCTATGATAAAAAATGTTTCCGAAAGTGAGGTAAAATTCAAATTTATTTTCTCCTTCAGGTTTATGGCTTCCTCTCTTGATAAATTGAGCTTAAACTTGACTGAAAAACCAATATTAAAGTCACAGTTTAGACATATTAATGACGAGCAGTATAAATTATTAACAAGAAAAGGTGTCTTCCCGTACGATCACATAAAATCTTGGGATAGTTTAATTGAAAATCATCTTCCCACTTATAAGCAATTTTACTCTAAGTTGACAGAGTCCGACATTACGTATGAGGATTATAGAAATGCTCAAAAAGTATGGAATGAATTCCAATTACAAACACTAGGAGAATATAGCGATTTGTACTTGAAAACCGATGTTTTATTACTTGCCGATGTGTTTGAAAGTTTTAGAGATGTATGCTTGAAACACTATGAATTAGACCCGGCTCATTATTTCACCGCTCCTGGTCTTAGTTGGGATGCTATGCTAAAATGTACAAAGCAAGAGCTCGATTACATCAATGATATAGATATCCTCATGTTTATTGAGAAGGGGATTCGTGGCGGTCTCACTCAATGCTCCAAGAGACACGCAAAGGCAAACAACAAATACATGCCCGATTATGATTCAAGTTTACCGCAAAAATATCTGATGTATTTTGATATCAATGCGATGTATGCCTGGACAATGTCGCAATATCTTCCCCATGGTAATTTGCAATGGGTTGAAGGAGATATTACAAACTTTAACTTTGAGATATCCGATGAGTCACCAATTGGATATATACTAGAGATTGATTTAGAGTATCCCAAGGCCATCCACGATAGACAAAAAGATATGCCAATATACAAAACTTTCACATTATTAATACAGCATATGCTTTTATGTTTTAAATGATTAAAGCAATAGTGACGATTTTTATTAAACTTTGGGCAATCAGAATATGTTTGGACGTTAATAATATTTACATAATTTGAAATCTTATGTAATAACTCCATTTTCTGATTACCTTTAACATATCGACGCATTCTTTTTAAAAAGGAATAAGCGACAAAATAGCAATTTTACAGGAGACATAAAAAACGATTATCTAGAGAAACTTCAATTAAATTGCAATTTTATTTAAATTTTAATGTGACATATATTATTTAAGGTTTACAAAAAACAGTGACATTTAGAAAATAATATTATACCTTATACCTTTTCTTTAAATTTTGGTGCTTATATCCTGGCTTTTATACCATTTATAGAAAAAATATTGTTTACAATTTGGTGGTTATATCATCACTTATACCATTTTAAGTTTATATTCTAAACACGTTTTGGTACTTATAACAAAAAAGAAATAAAAGCTTATTTGAAATTAAAAACTTATTTGAAATAAAAAACTTATTTGAAATAAAAAACTTATTTGAAATAAAAAATTTATTACAAAAAATATAAATTACATATAATATAAACAAACAAAATTTTAAATATAAAACAAATTTTGTCTATAAAATCTAAGAAAAGCTGAATTCAGGTACAAAAATAATTAGATATATTAGAGTATTTTGCATAAAATATTCTGATAAATTTAATCTTCAACATCGCTTTCTTCCAAAGCATCTGGTATATTTTTAGCGCTATGTAAAATATTATACTCATTATGCAGATCTGGAGGGATAATATTTTTGTTGCATAATTTCCTAAGGTCGTCTAGTTTTTTTTTTCATTAATTGGAAGGTAGTCGCTATAGGCCCTTTTGATGTCAATAATTGGTTTAATTCCAAACTCACATTCAATGCAAATGCCGTTATATTCAGTTGTGACAAAAATAGTTTCTTTTTCATAAAAAACTTAACGAATCTTTGTAATCTTAATATCTTTTCCATTAAGAGTTTTTAACTTTTTCAATAATCTCTTCCAGTCCATGAATTCTTTATTTTGAACGTTCATCACTGTATATGGCTCGGATGATACCCATACGGTCTTGTTTTTTAATGATTTTTCAATTACCGCATGCATAGAATCTACAGGCATGTAGGTATGTCCAGTTATTAAAAATGTTAATGATACATTTTTAATATTTTCCGCACTATTAATAAATGTTTTTATCATTGCAATCATAATTTTATTTTTATTTTGCCCACTACAATTATCGCAATAAAGTGATATCTTGTTGTAAATATTGCTCTTATCCTTTTCTGTTAAGAATATAAATAAAATGCTGCAAATTTCATTGGCACCTCGTTTACCATCCCTTTCACTCCATAAAAAACAAACACCATTTCTTGATGCCGTTTCATATGCGGTAAAATTATAAACGGAGTACTTTCTGTAGTATCCCAAAAGCATGCTATCTCCTTTGGGAGTATTAAGAACTTTTTGTTAGTCAAAACTTACAACCAAATAATTTTTCTTATTTTTGGCAATCTTCTGCTCTTCTACGAAGATTTCTTTTATCAGGTCTTTTTCTTTGATATGAGCTTTATTGGCTTTTATTAATTCGGGAGTTTTTTCTTTTTCGGGTGTGTTTTTATATTTTTCACAGCATTCACACTTGTCTTTTTTAGGGACATGGATTCCAATGTTAAAGTCTTTGGTAATAGTTGTGAAAAACTTTGTGTACATTACGGGCTTCACGTTTTTGACGTTCATCTCATTTTTATACATTTTATATAAATTTTTGAATGACATAATTTTGCTGGGTAAATATTTTCTGTTTGATGAACCACGACAGTAATGCGATGGAACCGCTGGGAGAATTTCAAAAAATAAATCTAATTCAAATTTTTGTTTATTGCTTATTTTATTTTTAGGATAAAAAACAATTTCATGTGATAATGACTCATTGCACTTTTTTTTGCTTACGATGTCATTAATGAATCTTGGGGTTATATAAAGAGTATTCATTAGAAATTGTTTGCAGACTCGTTTGTTATATTCGTTGTTTAAATTCAAATAATAAATAACGATGCAAGTTCTTTGCTTTATTTTCTGAATTGATCTCCGTCTAACAACTGGTGTAATTTGAATGCAATTATTTAAAAACTCCTTTTTGTCAACAATCTTCTCTATTTTCCAAAAAGTTTCGAATGCCAGTAGCTCTTCCTCAATGTTTTTACATTCGTTAGTGCATGTTTGATTATTTAGACATGGGTTTGCCTTAATTTGTTTTGCCGCTGCTAGTTTACCATCGTATCTTATATAGTCCTTTCCCAAATTTTTATTTTTATTCTCGCATGCTCTTCGCCGTGTTTTTGTATCTTTCTCCTTCCTTCTGCTTGTTATCTCAACGTTATTGTTTTCCTCCGGAGGAACATTTTCTTGATTTATTTCAAATGCAGTCCCTACTTCTACAGCTTCCTCCATAAAAATTACATCATTTGCTAAAGCTTCATTTAAAATTTCATCGTTTAACTCAATAGTATTTAAATGATTTATATCATCATCTAAAAGCGGAGTAGTAGTTAAATCATTACTATTATTGACAAGCGGCATATAATGTAAATTGTTTGTGTCCTTAATAATCGGCATAATATTATTATTATTTTGAACCTCGTACTGTCTTAACGCTAGCTCGACAAGCGCCATGCCACGAGATCCCATTATTCTGTAAACGAGATAAGCGCCGGTGTCAGATATTGTAAAATAAAAACATTATCAAGAAGTGTATATTCACAATTAAATCAAATTTATAAATTATAATCTAGTCGAATGTATTGAGTAACAGAAAGCGATCATTGAGAATAACATTATTAGCCAAGATTTAAAAATCAAACTTCCAATTTTCCCTATGTCAATACATGGAGTTGCGTCGCTTATACCATACTGATTTTTATTTTGGCAAAAAGATACAAGCGACCAAAACAATACCGATGATTTTTAAATAAAGCAATTAAAATTATATATATATATAACTACGTTTTCTTGTATAATATTATAGTATTAATTATATTATATACATACCAACTATTAACTTAAGACTCTTTTAGGAGAAGTTTCTGCACCACCAGTAAATGTCATAATCAATGATAGTTTTTCACCACCCCTGAAATAAACCTCCGTGTTCAAAATTACAGTTCACATTAAGCACAAATATAAGAAATGATAAATTAAAAAAAAATGCTGTATTTATAATAACATATGTGAAATAAATCTCAGTGTCACAATTCACATCAAGCACAAATATAAGAAATGATAAACCTTAAAAAAATGTTGTATTTATAAATACATATGTGAAATAAATGTAGTTCACTTAAGACCAAGAAAAACCCACAGAAAGCTTATGCAACATCCACATTAAAGCTGACCTAAATAAAGAAAATGAAAGAGATTCGGAAGCTTGTTAGGAAGTTCCAATCATTTTGCCATGGCACTTTACCAAAGTCATTAAGATATGTCAATAATTGTTTTGGTTTATCACAATATTGCGACTACATGTTAAACGCAATCCTGTTAAAATAAAATAAATTGTTGCTAGTACTTTAATACTGATTATTGAAATACATGATATGTCATGGTGTCTTTCAGATAATACGTTATCAGCTGATGCGATTCACACTGTTCGCAAACCTTACAAGTCCAATACATCTCTTAAATCAAACTTCATCATATTGGCAACTCTAAGCCGGAAAAATTAAAGTTTGGAAATTTGAAACACTTAAAAAGTTTGCCACTTAAAAATGGTTGTATTCAAACTCTTAACAGGGATTAGAGAAATATTGTCTATTTTAGTTAAAAAATAACTTTCTCGTATTAACAAAAAAATTCAATCAGGATCCGATTGAAAATTTATTTGGAGTAATCTGACAAAGTGGAAGGCCTAATTTGAATCCAAATTGTTATCAGTTTGTTGGAACTTTAAAAATTGCTATGTTAAATAATTTCTAGATCTGGTTTCAATTGTGAATGATTACTTTTAATTTTAGTTTTTTTTTCTGAATTTATTTATTGTAAGAATAATGGTTGGATGCATATTAGTAAAAATGTAATAATTACTTTTAAATTTTAAGATTTTGTTCAAACTTTATTTATTGCAAGCACATATGGTTAGATGACCAGTACATATTAGTAAAAATGTAATGATTACTTTCAAACTTTAAGATTTTGTTCAAAATTTATTTATGGTAAGCACAAAGGTTGTATGACCAGTGCATATTAATAAAAACGTAATGTCTTTTTTACAAAAGTTTTTTATTGTAAGCCCAACGGTTGGATTGCCAGTGCAATTTAGTAAAATGTAATAATTACTTTTAAATTGTAGGATTTTTGTTTCAGAATTTGTTTATTGTAAGCACAACGGTTGCAAACAGTTAGCAAAAAATGTATTTTTAGGATTAAAGATGTTTCTTATTTTATTTATAATCCCTTAATTTTTATTGGTTAGTAATTGCCAGTAACCGTTCCTGTATAGTGAGGTGTGTGACAGTGAAGTGAAAAATTATTGGAATTAATTAAATACATATTAAATAAATAAGTAAGATAATTAATTACTCTTAAAACCAGTATATAAGTTGAACAGTAACGAGCCAATCCTACTAAATAAGAAGTAAATAAATTCATTAATATTTCTAAAATTATAGGTTAGCCAACTGTCAGATGACACTGGATACAAAAAAATTAATTAAATAATAAAAGGAATACAATGATAATGCAAACTGTTTTCCATAACCAACATGACTCATCTCAAGAACATTTTTCACACCACAAAAATATCCTTACAAGAAACAAAGTTATTTACTTAAGATTCCATTGAATGTAATGATAAGAATGAAATGGTTTATATGAAAAACACAACAAAAATCAGATCATGACTTAGAATCAATAATTATAAAAGGTAAAGCGATTGAAGACATTAAATATTTAGGTGTAACCCTAGATAACAAGTTAAATTTTAATAAATATTTTGACATACTAATAAATAAAATTAGAAAGAAAATTGGTTTTTTGAGACGAATTTCTTGCAACAAAAGCGTTTACAACCGTAAAGTGATTTATAATACTATAATAAGAACCAATTATCAGTACTACTGTACGATCATAAACATGATCAATCAATCGCAGAAAAATATACTACAAATCCTTCGACAAACTAAACAGGTCAAGTATTACAATGGATGTTAAGTACAAACTGTCTCTGAATCAAAATAAAACAGAAACAATATTATTCTCCTACTACAACACAGGCGTAATGTTGCAGATTTTTGCATTTTCTATAAATAATTTAATATACATTGTTCAAATAAAGTACAAGACAATTTGCCAAGTAAGCAAATATTTACTCGTAGCAAAAGGCTTGCTAGGAATTCTAACAGATATTCACTGACAGTTCAAAGATGTAGGACCAAAACTTTTAAGAAAGATTTAATTATCCAAACTATCGACAAATAAAATAAATTTCCAAATTCAGTATTTCCCAAGACTTATAAGACATTCAAAGTCAATGTTCACAGACTGCTTAAATCTAATCTTCAATGTGATAGTTTTAGCGAATGTGGTTTCACTCGTTAAAACAGCGAACGTGGTTTCACTCGTTGAAATTCAAAGGTATTTTTATGTTTTTGTGGCATATTATGTAATTCTTAAATATCACATTTTAAAATTTAAAAAAAATCTCAATTTAAAAATACTATGATAAAGATATAGCTAAGACATTTTATTATGCTACTTTCTACTGAGTCATTAAATTTGGAATATTATTTTAGGGAAACTGTTCTAAGATTTTAATAACTCAAAAGCAGCTTATCCGAATTGTAAATCTTATGCAACCAAGTGTAAGTTGTACCTTAAAGAACTACGTGTTAAAATTTGCAAAATTTGTCTGGAAACACAAAAACAAATTCTCAACAAATTATAAACTAAACATTAATAAAGAAACCACATAAATTTTATCATCATTTCATGTTTCTATTATTATTATTATTATTATTATTATTATTATTATTATTATTATTATTATTATTATTATTTTTATTATTATTATTATTTTGTTTTCTCGGACAATTCCGGTAGCAGTTACTTATAACGCCGGGTAAATACCAGAGGCTTTATAAGTTTGTATTAATATATTTTAATTTAAAAATTTCCTAACAGTTCGACATGTATTTAAAATGACTGATTTTTGAATTTTAATGTAGATGTTAGCTGGTAAGTTTAGGGTTTGTATGGATTTATGCAGGCTGTGAGGAATAATACCAGTACTTGATATAATTAATGGTACTATAATTACTTTATCCATTCCCCAGATCCTGCGTATCTCATCTGCCAGATCAGTGTATTTTTCAACTTTTTCCGTATAAGTTTTCTCAATATTATGTGTATTAGGAACGGCAATGTCTATAACATACGTAGTTTTATGACTTTTGTCAACTAGTGTTAAGTCCGGTCGATTGTGATGTATGGTTTTATCCGTTATTATTGCTCGGTCATAATACAATTTTTTTTTACAATACAATTTGAACAAGTTGTTTTCAAGTACTGGTTTTGCTATGTACTTATAATACGGTAAATCTGTTGTTGGCAACTTAGTGTTTTTTACAAGATGTTGATCTATTATATTTGCCACGTGGTTGTGTCTTTGCAGGTAATCGGTCTGTGTCAGTATTTTACAACCAGATGTTACATGCTGTATTGTTTCTGACTGAATATGACATTGTCTGCATTTATCCGTTGTTATAGTAATGTCTTTGATAATATACTTCCTATAATTATATGTATTAATGACTTGATCTTGTATTGAGATCATAAACCCCTCCGTTTCCGGGAATAAATCGCCATAATTTAGCCAGGTGTTCGACGCTTCAGTGTCGACGTATAATTGGTTTAAATCATGGTAATGTCTTCCATGTAGTATTTTTTGAGCCCATTGATTTTTTATTTCTACATCTGTTGTTATAGAGTGTGTGTCATTAGCTATTGTGTCCTGGAGGTTGAGAGGTGTATGTCTGTTATCAGCCAAAACAACAGCCTTGTGGAGATGGGAACTTTCTTGTTTAGCATAAAAGAATTTTCTTAAACTGTGGATTTGTTTATTATGCAGTCTTAAAATATTTACCAGGTCTCTTCCCCCTTCTTTTCTTGGTAGGGTAAGTCTGTCAGTATTTGCTTTAGGATGATGCGCTCGGTACTGAGTTAGTGTAGTTCGGGTTAGTCTTTGTAGCCGTTCCAAATCAGTTGTTGTCCATTTAATAACTCCAAACGAATACGTCAAAACTGGTGTTGCGTATGTATTTATAGCCTTTATAATGTTCTTGCCATTTAAGTATGATTTTATTATATTATGAACTTTTTGGGTATACTTTTTTGTTAATTCTGTCTTAATATGTGTATGTTCAAACTCCCTATTTTGTTGGAAACCCAAATATTTATAAAATTCTCCTTCTTCCATTGGTTCTACAACTTCTCCGTTCTTCAAAGCATAGTTTGTAGATTCCCTTGTCCCTTGTGAGATGCACTGCACTTTGCATTTATCAATTCCAAATTCCATGCGAATGTCGTTAGAAAAATATTCAGTTATATTAGTTAACTGGTTTATTTGTATTTATGTGTTTGCGTACAGCTTTATGTCATCCATATACATAAGGTGAGATAGTTTAAAGTGTGTTATACTGTTTTGTTTTATATTAAATCCGTACCCCGTGTCATTTAATATGTTTGATAGTGGGTTTAACGCAAGACAAAGCCAAAGTGGACTCAAAGAATCACCTTGAAATATACCACGATTTATGTCTATTGGACTGGTGGTTATTTGCAAATTGTTGGTATTTAATTTGACAACGGTATTCCAGCTACACATGGCATGTCTGAGAAAAGTTGTTATATGTGGGTGTACCTTATATAGTTTTAATGTTTCAATTGCCAGGAATGCAGAACGGAATCAAACGCTTTTTTGTAGTCAATAAAGGTGGTGTATATGTTTCTACGAGATGTCTTTGCCTGTCTAAGAACTACCGAATCTATCTAGAGTTGTTCTTTGCATCCTTGAGAACCTTTGCGACAACCTTTTTGCTGTTCAGCTAGTATGTTGTTATTATAAATATGATTTTGTAGCTGATGCGTTATGCACGATGTAATTATTTTATAGATAGTTTGTAAACATGTTATAGGTCTGTATTTGTCTGGATTGCTAAGGTCATTTTCGTCTTTTGGTAACATGTATGTAATGCCTTGTGTTAAAAAATTTGGAAACAGACTTGGGTTTTGAACAAAATTTGAGATATGTTGCGCAATGTGTTTATGCGTACATGTGAATTTTTTGTACCAATAATTATGTAAATTGTCAGTTCCAGGAGCTTTCCAATTATGAGTCTTGTTTATAATTTCTTTTAAAATGTTAGGTGTAATATGTAATGGTGCCATCTCAGGTATATGTTTTGTTCGCTCTTTTTCCTCTTTAATCCAATAAGCATTTTTATTATGTTCAATTTGCGTAGACCAAATAGTTGACCGAAATACAATATTATTGGCATTTAAATTTCTATAAAATAACTTTTCGTTATTTGTATAACATTTATTTTGTTGTTTTCGCTTGGTGCACTGTTTATATCGTTTAAGTCTGCTACTAAGCGCAGCAAGTTTTTGTTGTAGAGTGTCCCTGTAGTGAGCAATATTTTGGTTTTGATTTTCATGAGTCGAGTGGATTTTAAATTTGTTCATAGTATTTGTAATATTTTGCTGCAATTTTTTTGATCTTGTTCCATTTATATACGGTGTTACTCGTCCTAGATCTCGGCGAATGTTTTCTATGCGTTTTCCAAGCCGTCTTTCCCATGCTGGTATTTGATTTGACTTATTATTATTATTACTATTATTATTATTATTATTATAATAATAATAATTATTATTATTATTATTTTGTGATTTGTTATGTTTGTTTGACAATTTATCATATGTACTGTATTATGTTTTGTTTTACTGTACAAACACTGATCATAAATGCTATTATTATTATTATTCAGTTTTATGGATGACGGTAACGCTTTGTTGACTTTGAGCATGCATTTATTCTGTTTTGCCAATATTAAATACTGGTTCAGTATTTGTTACTCATACTATTACTTCCATTTTCAACATCTGAGTAGGTGTTGCATCTAATAAATAACGAGGCATTGTTTGCATAGCTTATTATTTTAGTAATGTTACAAATTATTAAAATATTGTTTATGAATATTATAAATGGTCATTAAAATACTTTCCTTTACGCCTTTTGATGTGTTTAATTTAGTGTGTAGCAGAACAGAGATCTGCACGTGGGTACTTACAATTCCTGGGGTCGAGATCACATTAATTGAATAATAAAAAACTTTTATTAAAAATACCTAAAAAGAAATTAATATTAACAAACGGATAAACAGGCGCAGCCAACCAAATATATAATAGGATATAATTATTACTAACATAATTGGTAATAATAATTAGCGACAATTAGGGAAAATATTTTATTTACCATTCTAAATTATATCTCACTAAGTAGATTTTATGAACAATTACGAAGACTGGTACCGTGGAAATGAAATAAATTCCGCATTACAGACGCGAAATGATACCCTTTAAAATATCAATTTATCGGATAGGTTTTTATAACGCATAAGAAATAAACGTACTTATTTTAGGCATTTGCGTTTATTCTTTTTACAGGAATCGTGTATTTTGGGTTGCCTATAATAATAGCCCACATCTGAATATAATTTAATTCTATATT
The DNA here is from genome assembly GCA_963932245.1 of Tachinus rufipes. Classification (NCBI taxonomy): domain Eukaryota; kingdom Metazoa; phylum Arthropoda; class Insecta; order Coleoptera; family Staphylinidae; genus Tachinus; species Tachinus rufipes. The sequence goes on from OZ010750.1 coordinate 19,587,049, forward strand.
ATTTATACCGGTCACAAGTGTAATGCACTCTATTGGTTAGATATGATTTTATTAACAACTTTGGACCTTGAATTTCGCAAACGGTGTAGTTTTACAAATATAATTCAAAGCAACTGTAGAAAAGTAATCTGTAAATAATTCAGATATGTATATACAGAATCGATCTTTTTGTAGTTCAACATTATCACTTTTAATAAAAGTTATTTTTCAAAAACAAGTCTTGAACATTTTTCCTGCTTGTTATATAAATACGATTCACGTTGAGCAACTTTAATTTTGCTGAACAAAAATATGAAAATGTAATTTTGCAAAATCCAAAAAAAAAAAATGGGATTATGAATACTTGGATAATGTAGGCTAAATAATAACCAGCAAAGTTGTATTCAACATGAAACCGTCCTACTTCAACACATTTTTCTATCTTCTTTTGAAATTCATTATAAACATTGTGAATAATCTCTGGTGTCACTGTAGCAATAGCATCAGTAATTCTGTTTTTGAAAATTTCAATATTATGTTGCATGTCCGTGGCACTATAGGCTAAAGATAACCCCACAGAAAAAAATCTATTGCGCTTATGTCCGCATACCAAGCTGGCAAGTGCATCGGTTCATTGCGAGCCATCGAAGTTAAAAAATGTTTATTAAGCTTAAGTGTGTAACAATAAAAACACTATGCGCTGCGCAGCTATCCAGCTAGAATATCATTTCTTCTAAATTCTAAATTTTCTTCATCCAATTGAGGCCAAAAGTATTTACAAAGAATTTTAAAATAATAATTTGCGTTCAGCCTTCCTTCCAAGAAAAATGGACCAATTACTTTATTGCAGTTTATTAAATTTCTGACTGTTTGTACAAATACTAAAGTGCCCAAAAGCAACAATTTTTACTAGAAGGTATCTTATTTGTTGTAATCGTAGATTCGTCACTGAAAATTACAGCATTCAAGTATGTGTTCACCCATTAATAAAGAGAATTCTAGTCGATATGAATGATTGCCTTCTTGAAGTTTATAAATAAAGGCTGGTTTGAATGAGTAAAATTTATTTGTGTACAGAATATCACATACGTGATTTTAAGATGTACCACCCAGCTGATTCGCTCTTGCTCTCAAAGAAAGTCAGTGATTATTGTTAATTCTAACACTAAAATTGTTGCAGCATCATTTTCATTATAAGTCTTTTTTGTTTTTCTAACATTTTTAACATCGCCATAAACATCAAATTTATGTACCAAATTTAAAAAAATTTAAAGCATTTACAGAAACTTGCACACTGGGAAATTTCTGGTAGAAAACTTTAATTGCGTATTTACAGGACACATCTCCAATACCGTAACATTTGACCAAGTAAATGCGCTTTTGTAAGGTCAGCATATTAATTCGATTATTAACAAATAATTGTAGTAATGTTACATAAGCATTACTTGACAGCAACAATCTTGATTTCCAATTACAAAATTTTATTTTTAATATAAAAAAATGTTCAATAAAAATGTTTACACGTATAGTTAAGTCCATCCGTGAACACACTATATAAATAAAATACTATATAAAATTTGTGATAAATGATCCACTAGAGCATCACTATCATTTGAAATGTTAATTACCGAATAATCTATATCAATAAGAAATAAATTTAAAATGTTATCATTTACATAAGTAAAGACTCTAGTTGGTTTGGTGCGGTTTACGTTAAGCTCACAGGATTCTTTTTCTTTGCAATTAAGGACTAAGTTCTGTTATCTGCTTTCTAGTCTTCCCCTAATGATAACGTGCAGCTCTCCATCCATAGTTGTGTCCATTCTATCTATTGGTCTCTGCAGTCGTCTTCGTGATCTGACCCATCTATCTACTACGTCTTCAGTATCTAGTTCTTCTCTAATAACGTTGTTTCTGATTTCATTACGTAGAGTTACTTTTATTATTGTTATAAAAGTTTTCATGCTCCCCATTAATATTTTTGTTTTAGATGTTTCTGCATGAGTATCAGCAGAGTAAGTTAGGCTGTACATACATACCGTTATACATCTTTGCCCGGTGTGAACATATATTTGCTTTTCCATACCATATCTTTAAGATAATTAAATTTTATTATTTATACTATAATTTCATTGCCAACTATTAGTTTGCACCGGATAAGATCCTTTGAAATTTCTGCTGACTTGGTATTTTCGGTTGATTAATAAACTCCTGTCGTAATTTAGCAATACAAATGCTCCACTTTACCGTTGCTTTGGAAATTGGGGTTTCACAGCAATAAAAAAGCTACTAGCTTCTATGTCCGGGTAAAAAGTTCATGCTCTTTTTTAAATATCATAAGCGGCATTGGAATGTGACGTTTGTCAAAAAATAAAACGTTTATTAATACACATCATTTAAAATTAGTGATAATCAAACTCGGTAGCGCTTCTAAAGAATTAATTGCACATGCAGTTGAAAAAACTATTCCAAAATCCACGGTTTTAATGATGTTTCAAAACAAGTTGGTTCTGTCAATATTTAATTGAATTATTAATTTATCATTAATCCATTGCAAATAAAATATGTTATATTTGAGTAGTTTATTAATCTCTTTAAAATACACACGAGCTTGGTTTTTATTTTGATAAACCAATTTCCAATCAACTTGTATTTGGTCGTCACTTGGTAATAATTTTTATTTAAAAAAAAAATTGCAGCTATGTTTAGTTCTTTAATTCTTTAAATTATTTCGTTCCTCAGGATATTGAAGAGGCTTAGACTATCTCCTTGTCTTAATTTTAGCCTTTAGGTCTATTTTATTGCATCAATGCTTCAATAATTTAAATATGGGCTTTGCTGTTTCTGTTAAGGTCTTGGATGATGTGTGTTTTGTTAATTCCATGACGCAGAATACCTATGATGTCTGTCAACTATACTCGGTCAAGTACTTGTATTAGATCTATCATGCATGGGAAGATAGATTTCATAAATTCTTTTCTTTTTTCTGCTAATTGACATAACATAAAGATTGCATCAATCCTCAACAATTTTTTTTAATCCTTGTTCTTGCCCAAAAAAGTTAAACATATTAATTAATAAATTGATTTTTGAATTGTGATGTTTAAAAAAAAAAAAATTTAATGTGTCCACATAAGACTATAAAACTGTTTCTATTATATATGTTAAGAAATTTTGCTTGTAGAAATGCTCTACAATACAATATTAATATTCTATTGCTATTTTTCTATTGCAGTAAGTAATGTTCATATAAGATGTATTTTTTGTCATATAAGACTTGTCGTTTACTAGACTAAATCCCGGCTATACATCATGATCATAATTTAAAGGCTCTTGGGCCTTAAAAACTTTTGCGGTCTTTTATTGGCTGTATATCTTACATGTCGTCATACCGTAAATTCTGACAGAAGTAGTATTTTAACCCTTATTGTTAGAGAATACTCTATGGAGACGAGTAAGATCAAGTTAGGACCCTGGTCAACTCTATTAGTTGAGTACTACAAAAAAATGCATGTGCAATAGCCTTGGGTGGCCGCAGCGATGGTGGGCAGCTGAGGTTAATACAACAGGGCCCATCTGTAGACGACTCAGCATTATTTTTAGAAATACCAATTTAATCAATCAAACATTGACTTAGTTTGTGGCTTAAAAGATAATTTCTCTAATATTTGTGTTCTAAAAAAAATTTAAATTTTGTTCATCAGCATTTCAAACATAGAAAACCCCATATCCTCTTTTTGAAGGAAATCAAAGTAAACAATAAAGGTTCAGATTTCAGATTTCAAAGCCGAAAGGCAATAAATAAACGTTTATTATTATTATTATAAAAATCCAGATTGCTTTAATCTAGTAGATTCTGATTATTATCTTAAACAATCATTTGCTGAATAACAGTGTATTTGTGCCTACATCCATAAACAACAACCATATTCTAGAGTCTAGACTGACAACGTACGAAACTCGTGGCCTAGGTTAAAATAGCATATTAGTTACTAAGTCTTCAACTCAATCAATAGCAGCAAATAAAGCTAGGCTAACCGCGGAAAGATGTCAATTATTAAGAGAAATTAAAACTTTGCACCAAAAGAGGACCGCAATACAAACATATATTAAAGTAAAACATGCGAAATTAACATGTCAGCTTTACCCATTTGAGTTTGATATTTTTGATGATAGGGCAAAAGATACAATAAGTAAAATTATTTATAAAAAATTTCAGGTTCAGACAAAAAAGTTAGAAAATTTAAAATTGATTTCTACACCGCCAGTGAAAAATCCAATGCCACATTTTCAGTTTAAGCCACAAACGGTAAACTTGTCCCGAGCAGAATTTACTGAAAAAGAACTAGATATACTATCAAAAAGTCCAAACTACGCTCCGCCAATCAATACCCATAACTCTAACGAAGCCATGATAGTCGAGTCAGATGCAGCTCTCCAAAAGATAGAAGACAAAACTGTAAGTAGAGCTCACATCCTCAAAATTTTAAAAAGCCAAGATTGTTTACAAATATCTCGGAAAAAAGTAAGGGCAATAAAATCAATTAAAGCAAAGATTGCAAATGAAAAACTAACCGTAACAAAAGCAGATAAATCCAATGCAATAGTAATCCATGAGAAAGAAAAGTACATGCAAAAAGTCAATAATTTTATCAATTCCGAAGAACTAGAAGTACTTAAAAAAGACCCTAGAAGTACTTTTCAACAACAACTAAAACAATTTCTGGAAAAAGCAGATAGGCTCTACAAGACTAAATATAAAAAACGCAAATTAATCAAATGAATCCAGTCGCCCCAAAGTTATACGGTTTGGTCAAAACACATAAGGAGGATTTACCCATTAGACCGGTAGTATCGTACATTAATTGTCCAATTAGAGAATTTTCAGTTAAATTAAAGTCAATTTTGTAATTTTATTCAGTTCTAGGTACCTCATAGCGTAAAAAATTCAGCAGAACTAACTCAACTGCTTAAAAACAAAAACAAACCCAATGGTTGCAAACTAGTCTCATTTGACGTTTGCAGTATGTTTTCTAGTATACCTCCACAAGAATGCCTAAATATTATAAGAGATATACTAGATAAATCCGCTATAAATGTCACTACACAGATGGAATTAGAAGAAGCATTTAAAATGTGTATTAATCAAAATTATTTTCAATTTAACGGAGTTTTACAACCAAACGCTGGACTGCTAATGAAATCACCGCTTAGTCCCCTTCTAGCCGATATGTTTATGACATACTTAGAGGAAAAAATACTATCATCTCTGGCTAAATCACACATTTACTTCTGGTATAGATATGTAGATGATATCTTAGCTTGCTTCAAAGGCACACAAAGACAACTTTCAAATTTCTTACAGTTTATAAACAGCGTCTAGCAATCACAATTCCAATGTCACAAGAAGACCAAGATATAGAATTAAAAACAATCAAACAAGTTGCACTCAACAATGGCTATTCCATTAACACCATAGAAAAGTTAATAACTAAGAAAATTAAAAAAGAAACACTTAAAAACGTATATCCTCAAATAAAGGAAACAGTCGATTCAAGTCTCACATATTTTGGTCCAGTCACCAAATCCGTATAAAATGTGCTTTTTAGACTTAACATGAAAATTGCTTTTAGGTCAACGTCAAAATTATCAAACATTCTATTTAACGCAAAGGAAAAAACGAACAAATTTAGAAAATCAGGAGTATATAAATTAACATGTGGTGACTGCACAAGCGTATATATAGGAAAAACAGGCAGGAATTTTATTAGCCGGTACAAAGAACATAAAAGATCATTTCAAAATAATAAAACAGATTCAACGTATGCCAATCACGTTCAGGAACATCAACATACTTTTCCAAAACTGGAGGACGTAAAAATTTTACTTAATTCACAAAAAGGATTTAAATTAAATTTATTAGAAGCATTAGAAATTTTTAAACAAAAAAGTAATCTTCAATCAAATTCGAAATGATCAAAACAGTTTAGTTAATGATAAAAAAAGCAGATATATTTTTAACATTTTCATTTTTATGTTCTAACTCTTCTATTATAAATCTTCATACTGCTGTACCTACAATGCCAGCTAGTAGTAAAATAATGGGTCCAACCAATTCCGTCTAGGCAACGGGTTGTTAAAAGATATCTTCTTAAATTAAATACCAGGAAGGCATGAAGTATAGATGAAATTAGCTTCCACTTTGCCTAAAATGAATGCCTTAGCACATAAAAATAAAACAGTGCCAAATTGTTGAAAAATTGCAAATGGTCAATCTATATCTAAAAAGAGGACAAGTCTGATACATTATTGTCCAATCTGTCAAAGAAAATTGAAAAATATATTAATTAGTACATTGTCAAGTTGTTAAAACAAAATAACTTTATCTCAGATACTCAGCGTTAGAAGGAAATAAGATAGAAATAACACAAATAATAAACAGATCTCTGATGGAAGGAACATTTCCAGCCTGCTGGAAGAAGGCAAACCTAGTGTTAATTGAGAAAAAAAAAACACGAAACAGACAAATCAAAGGCGTATAGACCGATATGCCTGATCAACACAAATTATGGAAAACGTTATTGTAAGGAGAATTGAACAAGAAATAGAAGAAAAAGAATGGGAGGGAACAAGAGCAATATGGATTTACAAAGAAAAGATTGACTCTAGGGGCCATTGAAAAGGTAAAGGACATAGCAAAAGAAGCAAACAGTGGACCACACAGAAAAAGACAACACTGTGTCATAATAGCGCTAAATATACAAAATGCTTTCAATACTATGAGAAACAATTATAGAAGCAGCAAAAAAATAGAACTAACAAATAAAACTAGCAAGATAATATAAAGTTTTCTTCAAGGGAGAATTCTACTAAAAATGGAAAATTTAGGCTGATCAGGGAAGTACCACAGAATTCTGCACTTGGACCTTAATTGTGGAATCTAGACTAAGATGAGCTACTCAGGATGCGGCTGCCGGAAGGAGTGACAATAACAGCATTTGCAGATGACGTAGCTCTGGTAGGTAAGAATATATACATGGAAGTATTAAAGGAAAAGTTAGAGTTGGCAATAGATATGATAAAAAGATGGATGAAAAATAAAGGTTTAGGTTAGGTTAGGTGATATTTATTTTTCCACAAATAGACCATAATCCCTTAATTGTATCTTTTTAAAATATTTGTTAATCTAAAACATTATATGAATTACATTTTATGTTTTAGTATTATTATATCATTCAATAAAATAAACGTATTTTATTTTTACATTGCTTATAATTTAATCTTTGTGGCACATCCTCATCATTTTAAACGCATTATTGGTCCTTCGAACCGGATTTCTGACATTAAACATTAAATAATTGTATCAAGAACTCAAGAAGCTTCGTATGCAGCAATCAATAATGAAAGGTAGTTTAACTTGTTTTAAATGATACTTTAACTCAGAAAATGCTAACGTCGTTGAGTGCAAATATGAAATTCAACTTTTATCTGAAATTGATGATAAAGAAAGATGTGCCTTTAAAACTCGTTTTAACAAAATGATCGCATAAGCATAAACATGCATATCATCAGTAACAAGACGAGAAAATAATATTATTCCAGAAATAACAGAAGTTACATCTACTGAAGTTCCCGTACGCTCACCCACATTTTCGAAATTATAAATAACAGCTACATTTTCATTGACACACACAAATGCCTTATTAAATGATATTTAATGATTCCATTACTTACAAACCAGCTTAACCGGAGAAGCTATAAATGTTCTGAATTCATTAGAAATATCAGCAGCAAACTACAATACAGCATGAGACATTCTAATAGAGCGATATAAAAATAAGCTTTTACTGTTTACAATCACTTGAAATTATTGTGCGGCCAGATATAAAAAGGAATATTATATCTCTCTACCATCAATACTAGACAACACAACAAAACATATACGAGCATTAAATACTCTAGGCAAACAAACCAAATATTAGGACCGTATATTAATCTACATTATCACAAAAAAGCTTCCTATAACGTGCAACAAGATTGTTAAGCTCAATTAAAATCAACAACACTACCAACATTCAAACAATTCTTTGGTTTCTTAACACAAAGATGTTAGAAGCTATTTAAGTTTCTAAACCAAATGCAAATCAAAATATAAATGCAAAAAGTGTTTAAAACCACACAATTTTCTACATATTGATTCGGAATCAAGACAATCCATTGCCGAAATAGTCAGTACTATCAAGTAGCACATTATAGACTGTCTCAAACGTTTACAATTGCAACAAAATAGATGTATCAGTAGTATTGTCTTTCGTAAATAACGGAAACACGCAACTATCTCACAAGGTAACAACAAACATAAAATCCAAAATAAGTTCCTTTAAGATGAGTTTAGATTAGTTAATCATCAAACACATAGCACAACTTCCATCTGCTTCATTGGCAAAACACCGGTTTCAACTACTACAGAATTTCAATTTAGCTAATCAGCAGTTTTATATATTAAAACCTATCAACAAGCTAATTGGAGCAGATCGGTTCTATTTATTATTGTGCATTGGACAAATCAAGGCATCACTCACAACTTAAAGAAACGCGTTTTAGCTGGATTATGTCGGGCAAATGTTCAGCATCCAACAATATTCAATCTGCGTCAACTTGTCACCTTGCTTTGCTTGAAAATCATTTATCATAAACTAAATTAGTGTGTGAACAGTTAGTTAGTTTAGATTTTTGGCATATCAACCTAAGAAGACTATTAATGCCGATTCTTTTCTCTAACTATAAAAAGTGTAAAGTAATATGCTTTAAAATGGCATATTAAAGAATAAACAAACAGTGTCTAGGGTGTAAAAGGTCCTAAACATTTACGATACACAAACATTAATCACAATAAATAACCAATTATATCCATATACCCAGTCTGCTCCGTCAAATAAATTCGAGCAGACGATCGACTGGGTAATTTGAAAGCAGCTTTATGTTCTAAAAACTGCAAACAATCCAATAAGATATGACGAACAGTTAATAGAACATTACAGATATCACAAACTGGCCACACCTCAGATGCCTGTTAGTCCATCGACAGTGACCGATGCGAAGTCGCGTGACAAACTCCACGGTGTAAAAAAAGCTTTTAATATATCGCAGTTTGTTGTCTTGAATTGAAACCACGCAGTTTGCCAGCTAGACAATTTTAGAAATTTAAATTCATTAGATGAAACATATTCAACTTTTTCATTGCCACTGATACATGAATTTGCCTAAGCAAGTAATGATTAGGATATTAGTCATCTATGGCGATTAATGCACTCAACGAGTGTGTACATATAGCTTAATTTTACCAGTACTTAGTAGGATGTAGAGAAAAGCCGAATAAGTAGCATACAGTTCTGCAGTATAAACGCTGCCAACACTTGGCAAGCCAAATGTAAACTGCAGCTCATCTACCAGAAAAGCACAACCCACACCGTCGTTACTTTTTGAGCCATCGGAATAAAACCAAGTGGCATTTACGTGCTATGCTTGAATTTTTGCAAATTCTATTTGATATTCAATAATGCAGTATTTAACCTTGGACGTTGAAAAGTCCAAAAAGAATCGCGGCTGTAAGACAGTTGCTATACATCAGGGAATTGGAATTCCTGAAGTATACTGCAATTTATTACAGAAACCGGTTTTTGTGAGCGTATCCTGATGTTGTCAGAGTGATGCTTCAGCTGCCTCACACAAAACACTGATAATAGGGCTAGTGCGGAATGCGCCAGTTGCTAAACAAATTCCTGTATGGTGTGCAGGATCAACATTACGTAATGTGGATAGAGCAGCAGAAGCATAGATTATGTAACCAAACTCTAGTTTTGAACGTACCAAAGCGCGATGCAGAAATAGCATTGTTTTCCGATCCACTCGACCTGAGCAAGTTTAGAACCGGAACACATGTTGATCTCAGATTTATTAAATGGGAACGCCAAGTCAAGACAACGAGAAATCAAACACTTTCCTGTGCAGGAATAAGTTCTCCACCAAGAGCCGTGTGGGGTTCGCCTTCTACAAACATGGATAAGCAACGTTTTACTAGTAGAAAAAGTAAATCTATTATTAATAGCCCAGTTCAAAATGTGATTGATTGTTTACTGAAGTTGACGTTCCAATGTTGACATGTTTCTTGAGGCACAATAGATAGCTACGTCAACAACATACATACATACAACCGCTTACCTGATGCTTAATGAACTGACTTATCCAACAATGCTGCGATACTTGGAAAACAGGTAGTTAGGTATTATTACCTTTACTTAAGAAAAATAAATCTATTTCTGAAAATAGATTGGCCAAGTTATGACCTTGCACATCGGTTCGACTTGAGCCCCACATAGTGTTATGAGCATTAAAACCACTCATAAGGAAGATTAAGGACGGAAGTTGTTCAAGTAATTGAATAATCAAACAAGTGTCTAAACTGACATTCGGCAAAATATAGATTTAACAAACTGTCAGTGAAAAAGGGAGTTGTAATTAAACGGATACTGCTTTTAATAAAGTGCACGATCAACATTTATATGATCTTTCCGATAAATAGTATAACCACAAAGATTAAATGAACTTTGAACCTTAAAATTAGTTTTCTGTAAGGAAACGCTGATAAGTGAATTTAAAAAAAATTGTATTGTTTATAATAACCATTGAAGTTCTATTGTATAATGGTTGAAATTACTTTTAGAGCTACGTTAAAAACAAAGTTTCAACTCTTTGTTTATTAGCGTTTTTCTGTTCTAAAATATTATCCGAGGAAGTACAACTCCCACCATTTGACATCATTTCATCTGTCAGAGTAGGTCAAAATGAATCTTAGCCTGTTTAGGTTTTGACTTGGAAGTCGCCACATTAGTTGGTTTAAACTCAATACGAGCCAACACCTCAGATGGTTTAAGCTCAACATTAACACCCATCTTGAGTGTTTTTTTTTTTAATTCCACTCGTTCTGACCTTGGTCCAGAATGGACTGTAGTCAGTTTTGGTTTTGAGCCTGATGGACCCGCAACTGGTTATTGACCCTTTACATTTGAGTCTCTTTTAGAAGAAGTTTCTGCACCAGCAGTAAATGTCATAATCAATAATAGTTGAACAATAGGAGTTTCAACAAATGCAGCAAACGATCTAGAAAAGGTATTAGCCGTAATTGCTCTATACTTCTTTTGGGGATCAAAGTAAGAAAGATTGTCTGTTACTCTGATCTCGGCTATCTTCCTTTCCTTTTTCATTTTTGGCCAATCTCGAGAATAAACAGGATGCTTACCTTTGGAATTCACACATAAAGGTGAACTGTTAAATGGATCAGGGTCATGTTTCTCCTTACTGCATTTTGCACACGTTGCAACACCTGAACTCCTAACTGCAGTGTGTCCAAAACGTTGGCATTGGAAACACTTCATTGGGATAGGAATAAACGGGCGAACCGGGTGAGTAACATATGCCACCTTAACTTCATCTGGAAACCGTTTGGAATCGAATATTAAAATCATAGATGTTGTATCTCTGACCTCACCATCCTTTTTACGGGTTAGTTTTTTGATATCGATAACGCCTTGCAACGCCAGTTCTTGTTTGCATTCGTCAACAGTTGTGTATAACAACTCATACCATAAAATAACTCCCTTAGAAATATTTAATGATTTATGCGGCTCAACTGTCACCGCATTTTACTGCTCTGCGTTTTATCTTTTACTTCAATAAGCAAAGTACCGTCTATTAACTTCTTACACAATTTTAAGGTTCCGTTAATAATATTGGAAATGGTCCTATGAATTAAGACAATTAAATACCTAACAAACTTTCTACTTGTACTCATACTATCTTCTTTAGCTCTCTTGTACGTAAACAAGCGAGATTGTTTGGCTAGAGGTTTAGAATCTACCATAATAAACTCCGTCAACTTCCATTGCTAAATCTACCCATCCACCACGGAGCCACATATGGGACGCTACATCACAAACAGATGCAGTCGCCAGGGCTAATCGATCAATATAGGTTTCATAAATGTAAATGAAAGACTTCCGCGAACACAAAGAATACTATCAGGCTCTAAGCGTTGCACAGTGTGAACCTTTCATCTATCACCACATAAATAATTCCTCACCCTTAAGTTAAATAACGAGCCCATTGTTTAAAACTGAGTTAGATTTAACTTTCCGTTTTACCAGAAGCTAGGGCCAAAACAGTGTATTGGAACTAACACTCTTTCAAACCCCTCAACTACCAGGATCCCTCTTTCCTGACTTTTGGGTTACCGCGCACGATAAACACGCAGGTGAGTTACACAAGATGTTATGTGAAAATTGTCAAAAATAAACTCACAATTAAGTTTGACTTGTCCCTGACAAACTGGGTTTTTTTTAACAATGTTTTCTCCTCGCCTATTGGTCACTTTTTAAGATCAGCAATGGGGCTAGCAAAAGTATTTTTTTGCACCACCCCTGAAATGAACCTCCGTGTTCAAAATTACAATTCACATCAAGCACAAATTTAAGAAATGATAAACCTTAAAAAAATGTTGTATTTATAAATACATATGTGAAATAAATGTAGTTCACTTAAGACCAGGAAAAACCTACAGAAACTTTAAGCAACATCGACATTAAAGCTGACCCAAATAAAGAAAACGAAAGAGATTCGGAGGCTTGTTAGGAAGTTCCAATCATTTTGCCATGACACTTTACTAAAGTCATTAAAATATGCCAATAATTATTTTGGTTTATCACAATATAGCGACTACATGTTAAACGCAATTTTGTTAAAATAAAATGAATTGTTGCTATTTCTGAAAAGGACTGATTTGATTAGTACATCTTTTAACAAAATTGCTGTATCTTCAGCAACATTGTTACTAAAAATAGTTTTTTAGAGTAACCAACATCACCTAAAGAATAAATATTTTGTTATAAGCAAGTAGTACTTTAATTCTAATTATTGAAATACATGATATGTCATAGTGTCTTACAGATAATACGTTATTCACACTTTTCGCAACTTACAAGTCCAATGCATCTTTTAAATCAAAACATCTAAGATATTGGCAGCTTGCAGCCGAACAAATTTGCAAGAAAGTTTGCCATTTAAAATGGTTGTATTCAAACTCTTAACAGGGATTAGAGAAATATTTTCTATTTTAGTTAAAAAAGAACTTTCTCAAATTAACAAAGAAATTCAATCAGGATCCAATTGAAAATTTATTTGGAGTAACCCGACAAAGTGGAGGGCCTAATTCGAATCCAAATTGTTATCAGTTTGTTGGAACCTTAAGAACTGCTATGTTAAATAATTTCTAGATCTGGTTTCAATTGTGAATGATTACTTTTAATTTTATTCTGAATTTATTTATTGTAAGCCCAGCGATTGGATAACCAGTACATATTAGTAAAAATGTAATTATTACTTTTATATTTTAGGATTTTGTTCAGAATTTATTTATTGTAAGCACAACGGTTGGATGACAACTGCATATTAGTAAAAATGTAACTAATGTAATTAGGATTAGCTTTAATTTTAATAATTTTATTCAGAATTTATTGATTGTAAGCACATATGGTTGGAGGACCAGTGCATTAATATTAGTAAAAATGTCATAATTATTTTAAAATTTTAGGATTTTTATTAGAATTTATTTATTGTAAGCACAACGGTTGGATGACCAGTGCATTTTAGTAAAATGTAATAATTACTTTTAAATTGTAGATTTTTTTTCTGAATTTGTTTATTGTAAGCACAACAGTTGGATGACCAGTGCGCACAGTTAGCAAAAAATGTATTTTTAGGATTAAAGATAATTTTTATTTTATTTATATTCGCTTAATTTTTATTGGTTAGTAATTGCCAGTAACCGTTCCTGTATAGTGAAGTGTGTGACATTTGTGAAGTAAAAAATTATTGGAATTAATTAAATACATATTAAAAGGATAAGTCAGATAATTAATTACTTTTAAAACCAGTATATAAGTTGAACAGTCACGAGCCAATCCTACGAAATAAGTAGTAAATAAATTGATTAATATTTCCAAGTTATAGCCAACTGTCAGATGACTCTGAATGCAAAAGAATTAATTGAATAATAAAAGGATTACGATGATAATGCAAACTGTTTTCTATAACCAACATGACTCATCTCAAGGACATTTTTCACACCACAAAAATATCCTTACAAGAAACAAAGTTAATTACTTAAGATTCCATTTAATGTAATGATAAGAATCAGATGGTTTATATGAAAAACACAACAAAATTCATAAAGTAGGCATTGTTGATGAAGAAGAGCTTTTTGTATTAAATGGGATAGTGATTTGTACAAGTTACTAAATTTGGGGAGTTGAAATTATGTTTTCAGTATGGGCATAAATTGTTTGAAATTTAAAAATATATTTAATGGCTTATACTCATTTTATTACTTAATATATATAACTGTGTTACTAATTTTTGTTATATTCTTTGTTAATTAAATATTGATATGTTTTGATGATGCGAAAAAAATATTTTCAAAATCTATGCCTATTTCTGTTAATTTATTTATACAGAAACATTTTATATAAAATAGTTTCACCTTTGCCGATCTCCGTGTAGCGTCGCTTACAGAACATTTTCATATTTATTTGTAACTATTCACTTACACCCTTATGCATAGTCATATTTAGTAGCTACTAAGATGCTACTAGCTTAATATTACTGTTGACTATATGCATAGTGATATTTAAAACACTACTAAGCTTAGTTGTCGACTAAAACGTTAGTAGCCAAATTACCTTGTTTTGTTTGTGATTAAATACATTGCAAATATAACCTACAACTATCAGTTGCAAATATTGAGATATTTACCATTATTTTATGACATATTGCTGTATTTATTGCAATAGATGGTAATACTTAAATATTAGCACCAAAATGTAGTGGTTGCTTCAAGTATAATTAATAAAATAAATTAATGTTATTCATATTAATAATTAAATTAATTTAGTATTTTTCTGTAAGATGGCAGCACATCTAAAATTAAGTTATAATATTAATATGACAGCAGCAAACATCTGATGCAGTGCTTTTGACTGTTACTCTGACTGACTAAACATAATGATTATTTGTTAATTTTAATAATACTTTAAAATTATTATAGCTTAAAAGCTATTAATTGTGTGTGGTCTTATTTTTTTAAGTTATTTTAGTTTAGATAACAATAAATTATATTTTAAAACAAAACAAAAATATATTTATACATTTCCATAATTTTTTTCAATCAATTTTGTTAATTAGGTTTTATTTACAAGTTCTACATTCATTATTAAATCTTTATTTTTGCAAAACCTTTTCTTTATTTGTTTTTTCCGCGCAAAATTGGGACTCAAAACAAACTTCATGTTACATAATGCTATGTTGCCAAAACATAATTTTATAGTTAGTAGCTACTAACTAAATTATACTAAAAATCAACTATGCATATGATACATTTAGTATGGTGTAAGTAGCTACTAGTAAGTAACGTTTTAGTAGCATGCTAACCAAACAACTATGCATAAGGCTGTTAAAGTTTTATATTGTATTAAAAAAAATAATATAATCACATAAAAAACTATCAATCAATTACCAGTCGCCGAAACAGGATACAGTCCACAACATATTAAAACACACATCTACAATGGCACAAATAAAAGCTAATACAAACAGTTGTTACTAATTTTATGTAGATATAGATAGTTTGCTTAGTTATTAATGGTAATGGATAAAACGTTGAGGTAAAATGGAAGGAACTAGAAATTATAGCCGTATTGCTTACACGACAACAAAGAACATCAATAACTGTAAGTAAGTTTTAATATCATAATCCTTTCAAGTTTTGCTTAGCTAAAATATTTCTTTATTCCTAGTTACGTAAGCATAATTTTCAGAGTTTTGTGAAAGTTTTTTATCTTTAATTTAGTATATACTCTGCACATCTGTATATTGAAATTGATACTATTTAAGCCATATACAGGGTGTTAGACAAAAAACGTACGGCTGAATATCTCCGTTATTTTTTAACCGATTTATATGATTCAAAAACCATTTTAAATGGTTTTTTATAAAGGCAGGTACACACATATCTGTTTTTATTTTTATTATAGTTGCTATGGCACCCAACTTAATTTTTTTAAATAGCAACATACATTTTTTATTTTATTTTTTGAATCTTTATGATATTCTTAATGCAACCATGTAAAATAAAAATATACTTTTATAACAAAAATTTTTGATAAATTTAAAAAACATAATATTTGTTTTTTATTTAAAATGATCGTAAACGTTTAGCTTTGTCATTTTTTCTACCACGTCGACTACCTTCGATCTTCTTCTTATTTCTTCGTTTCTAATCCTGTTTTGAAGGGTGACTCCTTGCATACGTTTCTCCATGGCCCGTTGGGCTACTTGCATTTTATTTACGATTTTGTTGTTCAGTGCCCACGTTTTTGTGCCATATGTGAGAACAAGCAGTACACATTGATTAAATGCTGATTCCTTTAGTACGGTTGGAATGTTTACTTTGAAAATGTAGCTCATTTTGCCAAAAGCCGCCCATCCTAGTCTGATTCTCCTGTCGAGATTGGCGATCATGTTATCCTTAGATAATTTATTAGTTGTCCTAGATATATGTAGGACTCTTCAAGGTATATTTGGATGTTATTTTCACCTGGTGTCATTATTTTTGTTTTGCTGCGGTTTATTTTTAGCCTCACCTCTTTAGATTTTTCATTGAGGTCTGTGAGCATTTGCTGTAGTTTTTTTGGCTTTTTGCCACTATGGCGGATGTTGTCTGTAAAGCAAATCTAAGGTGGTTTAACTTTTCTCCGTCTATTTCGATTCCGTAGTCTTCCCAATGTAACTTCCTAAATACCCCTTTTATTGTTAATGTGAATAGTTTGGCCAATATGGTATTGCCTTGTCTAAACCCTTGTTTGATTTTCACATCGTTTGTATATTTGCGGAGAAGCACTTTAAGAGTCGCATTGCTATATATGTTCTTTATCAATTTGGTGTAACTATGATCCACTCTGATGTTACTAGGCGCATTTAATACTGCCCAGATCTCTATGGAACCGAACGCTTTCTCATAGTCAATAAACGCAAGGTATACTGGGAAATTATATTCGATAGACTTTTCTGTAAGGAGCCTAAGCGTTTGAAGGTGGTTTTGGGTACTGAATATCTTCCCAAAGCCTGCTTGTTCTCTAGGTTGGTTAGAATCCAGCTTATTTGTGAGTCTAGTTGTTATTATTTTCGTGAAAACTTTGTATATGGCGGAGAGTATATGGCAGTTGTTATCGAGTTTGTGTTTATCCCCTTTCTTATAGATAAGTATAACTGAAGCTCGCAACCAAAACTGTGAAATGTATGCATTTGTTATATAAAGTAACTAGCATCGTGATTATGGCTTCGTCGCCATTTCTTATCATTTCCAGTGTAACCCCGTCTTCTCCAGGGGCTATTTTGCTTCCCATTTTTCCAACAGCTGATTCGATTTAGTTTGATAATACTGCTCGACGTGCTAATTTATCTGCAATGGCGTGGTAATTTCTTCGTTTCTTTCGTTTATAAGTTTTGTTATATTTGTTTTCCCTGCTAGCATGTTTTGTCTTAGTATTTTTAGATCTTTGTTTTGTCACATTGTATCTTTAACTTGTTTGTTGTTGTACTCTCTTATATCCTTCCGCATGCTTTTATTTACTGATTTATTAAGATCTTTTGTCCGATATGTGCGTCCTTATTTTTTAGCAGTTCTCTTCTCTCTTTTGTCCGTGCTTTTGTGTTTTTCGATATTTTCCCTTTTGTTTTGCCAGGTATTTTCTTAGCCGTTTTCCGCGCAGCTCTCAGACTTTCTTCAGTGATAAATTTGTTCAAACACTCTAAGGATTCGTATTGTGGAATGTTGTTTTCGAATTCTTGAGTTAGGATGTCTTGGTACTTAGACTGTTCTTTTCCTAGTTCGTCCGGGTCTGATTTTATGATCTTATTTAATAGTTGTCTGCGTTCCGTTTCTGTACTTATTTTAATTCTTGCTCTGATCATACGGTGATTACTTCCTACCGTAAGTGAAATTAGTACCATCATCTTTTACTATATATCTTTGGCTGGTTAGCAGACATAATCTGGCTGTTTTATGTCTTCAAGTGTCTTCGCTTTTAATAATTTTATTGTTACTCTATATTTCTGATTCTAATTTATGCTTGATACTATTTTTTGTTTGTTTTTTATTTGTTTCAGCACAGCATTATATTTTGGTTATTTACTTAATAAGTTAAAAACTTGATTAATATGTAATTGTTGTATTTTGCAGGTCATATATTTCTTAATTAATAATTTACATTTTTATTTTTTTATTTTTGTTAATTCATTGTTTTAATATTCAAACGACCATATAGGAAGAATGACTGAAACCAGACTGGTAAAAGTGGCACGAGATAAATCACCACAGGGACGAAGAACAACTGGACGCCCAAGAAAAAGATGGAGCGACAATCTTAATCCCCCCAACTAAGGCAATATGACAAAGAAAAACAAGCTAATAGCTTAACATAAAGGAAGAAGAAGAATATTCAAAGTATTTGTTTTTAATCTGTTAATTTTTATTTTCAAAAATTAACTTTTTATTATTTTTTCAAATAATGTTAACGTTTTCTTCTTTTACCAGCATTGCACGATGATGATTTATGTGTGAAAATTATATATTTATTATAAAAAATAATATTTCATACGCTTTATGAGTGCATATTTTTAAATAAATTTAAAAATATTTTTTTTTTATAAACTAATCAGTACTTAAAACCGATCAGTGTATGTGTATAGAAATTATGTTTAATTTATATAAAAAGAGAAATAGGTAAATAATTTTTAAATTTATTTATTATTGTATATATTATTATATAAAACATAATATATAGATACTGCTTAAGAATTTAAAAAGTACTCTTTTTAGTGTTTTTAAACAATTTAGAGTATTATTTATATAATACGTTTTATTATATTTAACTTTAATTAAATATTTAAGTTATACGCAAGCAATGGTAGTGTTTTGGTGAATGGTGGAGCTACTAAAAAATCACGTGACAACGTGGTTCCAACAAAATACATAGAAGTCGCTGATCTATTTGTTATCTATGATTGTAACAGAAAGCTATGGCAATTTTAAAATTTAATAAATATCAAATAAAAAATTAATAAAAAATCAGATAAAATACAGTTGTTTTAATGTTCAATAGTTCAATTATTTTTGTATATAGCTCTCGTTAAAACTAGTCTAACGGACTTTTAAATGCTTGTAACTCAGTTATGATGGATGTTAGGAAATATGTTTATAAGACATTTAGCAAATGATAGTTGGTCTGGACTACGATTTCCTTAAAATTTGAAGTATAGTCTGAACATATGCAATTTTTCAATAATTTTGAAATATTTTTGATTTATATAATAATATTCATATTATCGAAGTTAATGATTTTATGTAATTATTTATTTTGTTTAAACATACATGTTTTGATGAATAATCATCATTATCAATGTATTAATGTAATATAATATTTCAAACTGATAATTAATTAATATTTAAAAAATTGTTTTTTCCCGCTACCCTGATATCCGTTTTAGCGGGAAAAAACAATTTTTTAAATATTAATCAATTATCAGTTTAAAATATTATATTACATTAATACATTCATAATGATGATTATTCATCGAAACATGTATCTTTAAATAAAATAAATAATTACATAAAATCATTAACTTCGATAATATGAATAAAATACAAGGATTTTATAAAATAAATAGAGAAAATATAAAATTTATACAACAATGTTAATATTTTTTTGAATAAAATTTATTTTCTAAATATTTTAAAAATTATGTTGATGCCTTTCTGGTATTTAATTTATAAAAATAGTTTGGAATTGGACTCATTATTTTACTACCGACTAGTATTGTAAATTCAACATTAAAACATTTATTTTATTTTCAGATAAGTAACTAGATTATTGTGATCATTTTAAAGAAAAAGATTTAAATTACATTGCAATAAATTTATTGTTTATAAAAGTGTTTGCTGTTTATGAAAAACTCGATTGCAGTCAAATTTGTAATAAAACAATAAAAAATCTTTAGTAAATCTTATATAATAATAATATGTAGATAATAAGTTGTGGATTTTGTAAATTTACATTTTAAAATAAAAAAATAGAACAAGGAATTATGTAAATTGTAAATCATAAAAATAAATTTGCAATATACATTACAAACACTTGGTTCCTGCGCCGGTAGTAGCATACTAAAAGCTTATAATGGTTGTGTATAAATAATTAAATATACTAACAAGTTTGACATTTAAATATTTCATAAATTATGTAAATATCGCAGTAGTTGGTGATTTAATAATTTATGTAGCAGCGCGACGTGTCAAATTTTAGTGCTGCCGATTTTTTAATCAAGCAATGGCGCTGATAAATTCATGGTTAAAAAAAACTGCAAGATTGGCGATGGCTGCGATAGGGTACCAAAATACAAATATGAAAACTGTAACAATAAAATCAATCAGCAACCTTATATCAACAGAATATACCTGTGAGTGATTTCAAAAAGTACATTCCAAATTGTCTAGCAAAGGGAGTTGCTTTTGAAGCAATAAAAAAGTCATATAGTCGATATATGCTTGGAGACGCATTTATGTCCCATGTTTCAAAACCAGTGTCAACTACAAAAAATAATTTAAAATTTTGGTGGTAAAATACGAAAATTGTCTCAAAAAGACGGAGATGCCCGTCGATCGAAAAAAAAAGAACTATTATTATAGTAATTGTGATAAATTATGTTTAATACATATAAAAAAATGCCTGCAATTTGTATGTATGTATTATTACTCCATATATACATATAAAATATTAAGACAGAAAACTAAGAATTATCAAATTAATATAAAATAGTTCTTAACAAAGTGATTAAATAACTGGCTGGTTGACATAAACATAAATATGACAGAACCCCTAAACGTCTCACTGTTAAGAGCATACCTAGATTTTCAGTATTTTAGTGAAAAAAGCTACTTTTACGTCATTTCTATTTTCACATATAATTTAATAATTAAGCGGTCGGTATGCTCTCGAGTTGATAATATTCCACAATTTGTAAGTAATGTAAAACATTTTAACCATTTTATAAATGCATGTTAGCATTTTCTAAGGGTATTCCAAAACGTAAATAATACCAATCAGTTTTAAAAAATTGATTTAAAAACAAAAAATCCATTTTATTTGGCATGCAAATTCAAGACTCACAAAGTTTACTTTTCTCAAAATTAAATAATGAAATTAATGATGCAAACAAACAAATTAAAATAGCACATTATGATCATTTTGATTTAATTTTTTTATTCATGGCTTATCTTATAATACGCAATTAGTAATCAGATTAAGAGAACTAGATAGTTTAAAAAATGCATTATCATTAATTACAGAAGAAGAAAACTTTATTTAATTCAGTAAAGATCACAAACTAAACAATTTAATAATAATAATAACCCAATTTACAAACCATCTATTTAACAATTTTCAAAAACTAATCTGATTTGTTTAATTATCCAACATAAAACACCAATATGCACAGTAGTTGTAGCTCCATCATGTTGCTTCAACCAAAGAATCAAAATCATCGATAAAACTTCAGTATCACAACTGGCAACCAAATTATTATCTAACTTGTGTTTAAGAGCGCATAAATCAATTATTCGATTTTAAACCTTTGTTTTTCATTAAACTATATTTGATTGTCTACCTTTTTATAGTCGGTACACACTTGCAACAATCTGCCGTACCGCAACACCGTCGCGTAACATCCTCGCGCAACATTTCCTCGCAGCATGGGACTTTTCTAGCGTCCCATCGCTTGTCGGTTTTATGCCGTCGGATCAAAGGAACGTTGCGCGACGATGTTGCAGCTCTCTTTACAAGTTAGTACGGCAGGGCGCAACAATACGGCAATGGAACGGCATTGTGTTGCGGGAATATGTTACACGTCGATGTTGCGGTTCGAAGTTGTGTTGCGGAGTGATGGTACGCGACGATGATACGCGACGGTGTTGCGATACGGCAGATTGTTGCAAATGTCTAATACATTGCAATTTGGTTGCCAGTTGTGATACTGAAGTTTTATCAATGATTTCGATTCTTTGGTTAAAGCAACATGATAGAGCTACAACTACTTTGCACCACCAATTATTATATAACTTGTGTTTAAGAGCACATAAATCAATTATTCGAATTCATTCTTTACCATCAAGCGATGCCGTACCACCAAGATGCACTGATGAGGATTGAGATAACCGAAACAATTGTCTGTATTTGGTTGGCCGCTTTGAAGTTGGATTGGTTTTGGGTAATTGATATTAAACCTTTGTTTCTCATTAAATTATATTTATATTTCATTTTTTTCAAAATGAACAAAAAAGATTACAAAAAACATCTAACTGCCAAAGAGCTTCTTATAATAATAATCGCGCCTGATTTTTATAAAACGGATAGCAACTGTAGTGGATCTGAAGTCAAAAATTATGTTGAAAATGAACCATTTGAAGATTTGGACAGCAATTACAAACCAAAAAATAATGGTAGCAAATAACCAAACTGGTTGTAGTAAAAAAATAGATCTGATAAGACTGATAGAAAACATCTGTATGCAAAATCCAACCAGAAAATATCTTTAAAATTGCGGCTAAACATTCAAACTTTGCAGCAATCTTTCCGATCTGATATTACAAACATTATTAAGAAAAAAACTGTGAAAGAAACCTTCAAAAAAAGTAACTTGCCAAATATATATAATATTGTGGATTTGCCATAAATGCTTAATACAAATAGTTTCATATTTGCTACAATCATCTGTTAGCTTTAAAAACGGAAGAATGCATTTAATGCGTGGACATTTACACCACATACAGGTTAAAAGTTTACCATATATTTGTTTTGTCAAAAGAAGACTAGGTTTATATTTTATTATAAAAATTTTAACAGTGGTAAAAATATTAAATCATTTTTTATTGTAAACATTAAATTATTTTTGAAGTGATGAACCGTAATTGATCATATAAACTTTTATTTATTCCGCAAATCCATATATTATACCTGTACAAAATCTGTGTATCTAAAGAAAAAGAATGACAACAAATTATTGCAAAGTATGCAAATTGCCAATCTGAGCGAAACATCGCGCGCATGGGAAGAAGCGTGGACCCCGCCCGAACAAAACAAGGTTCGGGTAGGTTTAGTAGAAAACTGCTGCTCCGTGGGCACCCCACGTGATTGCATCGACCAATGGCAGCAAACTTGGCTCACCACCTCGATATCAGCTGATTTTAATATGGTTCTAACCCGAGCTAACCTTTCTCTGACCAAGGTGTTCCAGCTTGGATATTTTGTTATATTATGTATGTTTCAACTTCGGCATTAAAATGTGTTCTGTGTATAAATACTAAAAAGTAAGTACTCTGTTAATTATTATAAGCACCTATTATTTATGTCAGATATATTCTTAATTAAATGAATAAATGAGCAACTCTAGCAACAAAGTTTAACCAAATTCAAAAACAATTAAAAGTTGAAGTCTTAATTTGGTAAGTAGTTAGCAATATGTTTATACAATTTTATAATCTGTGATATTTTAATGTATTTATAAGTTTTATCTCTGTTACATTATAACCTTCCTTTTGAAGAATTATTTGGTCATACCGTACCTGTCTCAAAAGTAACAGGGCCGTAGCGCAGTAGGTTTGGGTGTGGTTCACATCAGTATGAGGTAGCATTAAACACAAATATTTAATTTCTGAATGTTGACATAAACTATATATATAGGTTCAAAAACTCACCAAAAAAAGTTAGGCTCCAATTGTTTTATTTAAATTTTTATTCATTTGAGTCTCTAACGGTCCTGTTCCAATTTTATTTTTTCCGTCTGGGTTGTTGTTAAGTTGATCCAGATGGTAAATGTATTAAAAAACATAAAAATATTACTTTATCTAAATATCCAATATTATGCTTATCAAAACTCTTGAACTAGAGATCCAATAAGTTGCACATTAAACCAGAGATACTGGTTGACAATTTAAAGTAGAATAGATACATATTATTATGTATGTACTACACAATATTACACAATAGTATCGGTTATGAGTTAACCGACAATTTACTTTACTGTAGGTACATATTAATTATATATCGTAATATAATGTTAACTTATCTTATTAAATACCAAGTTTCTTGTTTGTCACTTGATCTATTTTGTTTAAGTGGAAGAGCTGAGGCACAGAATCGTGGTAGCAGCTAGCCATACACACTAGCCGCCTAACCATTCAAGTACTGTCATGGACTTGTGGTCATACAGACACATCATAAAGTTTTCCAATAAAACTTTGGATTATTGGATTTAATATCATATATAATTTTAAATTATACTAAACAGCCTACAAATTAAATTAAAAAAACTAATTTCAATTCACGCATGCTTGTTACGCATCAACCATGAGCGTCTCAAAGTACATAGTTTTATCAATATTTTTTAAATATGCAGTACACACAGCCAATACCTAAGTTATGCAGTCAACATGTGCAAAATAGTAATACACTTAAGGGCGAGTATGTTTTAACTCTTAATAATCCGCAACACACTATGTGCGATGCTATATGAAACTGTAACGCGGCTGAGTCATCGTCCATCTGACATACTTAATTTTAATAAATTTAAACATAACCCTATTTTATGTTATGATTTACATGTAAATAGTGAGTGAGTATCAGTGATTTTATCAAATTTAGTGGATTACATCGTTACAAATTAAAAGGTAAGCAATATATAAATTTATTTATTTTAGCATGCTGGCCGAGAAGGTTCCTTTGTTTTTTATCATCCATCGAAGTTGATCAGGCTATGACTTCTGACAGGGAAGTTATTTTAATTAACTGTAATTCCTATTAATCCTTTTGTTTATTTTGTTTTAATCATTGAACGTCTGAACGCCAGAGCTAGAACGTTACAACATAACTATGGCACAGCGTAGAAAAATTTCTTGTAAATACCCTGAATGTAACAATTCTTACTTGAAATTGCCAACAAACAACTTTTACAGTTCCATCAAATGTTCAATTTAAAAAAATTTGGATGGAGGTTTGCAAAATTAGCCCATTTTTCTTTAAAACAGTTTAAAAATAAACATATTTTTTTTTTTAAATAAGCAAGTTTAAAAAAAAATTTGATAGCTTGTCAACTAAAGTCTTTAGCCTTTAGTCCCTAAAGATCATTTGATACGCGCCCTTTAGCCCTTTGATGTTTTAAAGAGCTAGCCTGGCTCAGCTCGTGGAGATGGGCCGAAGTCCACAAACAAAAATACCCGAAACACAGTTTAAAATAACAGATCAACAAACACTCACCAGATGTCAGGCGCCAATTGCTTTTTGTTTATTTGTCGGCGGTGTGCGTCAACGTCTTGGCAGGAATCCACAGTAAAAAAAAAGCAATAAAAAAAAAATTGAATATCTAAAAGAAGTTGGGGAAAGGGATTCACTCGAAAAAATTAATTATTAAATTACAAATTAAAAAAAAATATATGTATATTCAATTCCAACCCAAATGTAAAATAAATATCTATATATGTATGTGTATACATACATAAACAAAACCAAACATAAGAAAAAAAAACAATGTA
The DNA here is from genome assembly GCA_963932245.1 of Tachinus rufipes. Taxonomy (NCBI): domain Eukaryota; kingdom Metazoa; phylum Arthropoda; class Insecta; order Coleoptera; family Staphylinidae; genus Tachinus; species Tachinus rufipes. Next base: position 19,612,775 of record OZ010750.1, read on the forward strand.
CATATATAATCTATTGCTACCACTCGGTAGTCAAACAAACAAAAATACCTTAACTTTAACTTAAGCCAGCTTTAAATGGGCACCCATTAAATAATTTAAAAAAAAAAGATATATATCGGAATTCAACACCGATCACAATTCTCATTCAATACTATCTTCACACAGTTAACAATCCTAATTAATTCTAAATATAATATTGGCAACTTTACACTTTACACAACAGTTTTGAATTATAAATTCAACATCTATGATAACATTATTAATGAGGTGATCAAACACGCAATTTAAACTATCACAAGAAAAGAAACAGGGGTGGAAGCTTCCCACGTGGCGCTGCTGCCTCCAGCGATTTAATGACGATTTATAGTTTTTGTCCATATAAATCTTATATATGCATACACACACGTACTAGACTAATATTAGTTAGAATTGTTATATTAAAAAAAGATTCCAGTCTAATTTAATAGTAATACATCTGTAATTAAAATTCGAGGGTGACAAAAGGGGATTATATAAAGAAAATTAAAGCAAACTTACGTGGTACTAATTACATATCCTTTTAAATAAAACTCGCTGGGTTTGTAAGTCCGTATAATACGAATTAACACTAAGTTTTAAACCCAACGGCCGTTCCGCTTCGCGAAGTTATACAGGCGAAGTCTCGATATAAAAGGACCTGTTGATCTTGTGTTCGCTCTGGGGAAAACTCATGAAATTGCCCCGCGCATGATCCACTCAGTAAGTTTACTTTAATTAAGGAAAAAAACAACTGTTAACCAGGAATTAAAAATACAGACGTAACAAAAGAAAAAGATACAAAGATTAACAATTAATAAAGGTTTTCATTAAGTAGTATTAATAAGTTTAGTTAAGTCTTGAAAATAAAGTATAAAAAGTACAGTTGGCAACGCCGCCTGTTGAGTTACAGAAAAGTGAGAATAGATAGAAGTGAAGTGTGCGGTCAATTAAGTAAAATTAATTGAATTAATTACTGGGAGTACTGAAGGTACAATGATTAAATATTGAAATGGTAAGTCATAATTAATCAATGCAATAGAAAGCCGCGTTAAACATTGAACAAAATTAATCATCTTTGTATCTTAGTTTTAGGTTATGGAAACAACAACAACAATTAAGGAAAAGGATTTTAAAACTGTAATAAGGAATAAGATGAGGAACTGGAATTGGAATTGGAATCGGAATTGAAATCGGAATTATATAAATCGAAATGAGATGGAATAATACTAATAATTCTGTGTATGTGAATATACTCTGTCGACAAGGAAAACTGGTAAGTCAACTTGATTATCGGCAATCAGAACTGTACCTGTTAAATCTGAAATGCTACAATAAACAAAAACAATCCACGCCGACATTGTCAACGATTGGTAGTATATAGTTTGTTAATTATTAATCTGTGTTTCAGCATCGGACAATTAAATCTGTTACATATGAATCGGCCACCCAAACAGCCTAACGTGCATGATATTGCCTATGATGATTTAAGCTAAGTATATATTTGAATCTTGATGGTATTAATTTAATATTTGTATTTCTAGGGTATCGCAGGAATTGAACCGTAACAACTCCACCTTCGCTTCCCCAAAAAAAAAATGAATGAAATGATTTTTTTTTTTTTGTTGTGCCACCCCTTATTGAAAGTAATCCCCCATAAGATGTTTAAAACTATTCATACAAAAATTAGCAGAAGGGAAGAAAGAACTTGAAACAAATATCACATGACATAATGTAAAATAAACTGACAATAAAACAATGAAATATTTTAATAGTCTTAATTAATATTAATCATAAGAGTCGTGTACAGGTTTTAGATCCTGGACATGGTAGTTGCCTTTTGAATGCCCTTTGTCAGTTATTAATTCATATACGTTTGAGCCTAATTTATTATTTATAAGGTAAGGTCCAGAATATTTTTCACCTAATTTGGCATTAAAGTTCTTAGATGCATCAGACAACTTGAACTCCCTCTTCCACACACTATCCCCGATATTAAAGTTTACAGGTCTCCGTCTTAAATTGTATCTAGTCTGTGCCTTAGCCTGCGCTCCTTGCAATTTATCCTGCACTGCGACACGTAGGTCTTTCAAAATTTCTCCTTTACTATTTATTTCCACTTTGTCATCACTCGCGTCGAAACCCTGCTTGATCCTTCTCTCCTCGTACAAGTCGCCACTCAAAAATAGCTCACATCCGAAGTTTACATAATAAGGAGTTTCCCCAGTAACTTCATGTCGCGCTGTTCGCAAAGCACATCCGAGCTGGGGCAGGTAAACATCCCATTTCTTTTGATCGTCTTTGATATAGCTGGCGATCATGGTTTTGACCACTCTGTTTACCCGCTCACACGGATTGCTTTGCGGATGGTAAACGGCGTTATAAATAACTTTCACATGATAGTCGCTCATTAAACGGGAAAACTCCTTACTACGAAACTGCACCCCATTATCCGTGAGGAGCAATTCCGGCACCCCAAACATTAAAAAAACATTCTCTTCTACTACCTTACACACGTTTTGAGTGGTGGCCTTCCGAAGAGGAAACAACAGCGAGAATTTGCTTAAATAATCCGCAATGACCAGCACAAACGTGTTCCCTTTAGTGCTACGGGGAAATGGGCCGATCAAGTCCATGCTGATCATTTGCCAGCAGCGTGATACCTTCGGCCGGGAGCCCATTAACCCTGCAGGTTTGCATTGCTGTGGCTTGTGGGTGGCACAGACCTGACACGCATTTATGTGTCTGATGACATCAGCCTTCATTTTAGGCCAAAAATATCGAGCAGAGATCCGATTGAAGGACTTGTAAATACCAAGGTGCCCCGCAGTGGGGTCATCATGGCACTTAGTAATTACCTCTTTCCGTTTCTCTTTCGGCACTACCTTTCTCCATCTGCAAGCATCTAAACCCCCCTGCCCTAATGAATTCCCTACAAAGTGATACAAATCCCCATCTACCACCCTCCAATTAACAAGATTCAGCGGCGTGTCTTTAACTCTTTGTAGCATGGACAAAAACCACTTGTCCTTGATCGGCGCTGCCGCAATTGTATTGACCGAGTGTGACGGTCTTTGAACGGAATTTTGAGGAATGGCCCGGGAAAGGCAATCAGGGACTACGTGGTCCTTTCCCTTCCTGTGGACGATGGTAAAATTGAACTGCTGCATTTTTAAGGCCCATCGGCCTAGCCTACCCTGAGGGTCTTTCAGGTGGTCCAGCCATAACAGACTATAATGGTCCGTTATGACTGTAAACCTGCCTCCCTCCAGGTAGCAACGCAGCTTGTCAATACTCCACAGGACCGCCAAACATTCCTTTTCAGTGGGATAATATTTCCGTTCAGCACTAGTGAGAGACCTCGAGAGATACGAAATTACTCTCTCCTCACCTTCGATTTCTTGTGTTAGCACTGCTCCCAACCCCACATCGCTTGCATCACACTGCACTGTAAAGGGCTTTGCAAAGTCAGGACAGGCTAACACCGGAGGGCTCACTAGTGCTTCTTTCAGCACACTGACCGCTCTTTCACACTCTTCGCTCCACACAAACTTTCGACCTTTCCTGGTTAAGTTAATTAATGGTTCTGATGCCTCCGAATACCTAGGAATAAACCGTCGGTACCAAGACACCATCCCCATAAACCTCCTAACCTCTCGGATCGTTTTTGGAGCCGGCATCTCTACAATTGCCCGTACTTTGCCGGGATCGACATTTAAACCCCCCCTGTTTACTAAATACCCTAAATAAATAAGCTCTTCCCGACAAAATATACATTTCTCCTTGTTAAGAGACAACCCCGCTGACAACAATCTTGTAAACACTTCTGACAAAATGTTAATATGAGTAGCAAAATCAGGAGTGACGATGATGATGTCATCCAAATATTTAAAAAGATAAGGCTCTAACTCTGGCCCGAAAATTCGATCTACCAAGGCTTGAAACGTGCCCGGAGCACCACTTAGTCCGAATGGCATTCTTCGAAACTGAAACAGACCCCGACCAGGAATAGTAAATGCTGTTAAAGCTTTACTATCCTCGGCCATCGGAATCTGCCAGTACGCGGATTTAATATCTAAGCTGCTCAGATATCGTGCGCTACCCAACTTAGTTAAAATAGAGTTGATGTAAGGCAGGGGATACGCGCAGGGCTGAGACACCGCGTTTAATTTCCGGAAGTCCACGCAGAACCGATGAGTACCGTCTTTCTTGGGGATCATTAGAATGGGAGAGCTCCACCCACTGGAACTCCTCTCAATGACCCCCAAGTCCAACATATTAGTGACCTCCTCATCGATTTTTTGTTGCATATACGGACTTACCGGGTAGTATCTGGTCTTGATTGGCGGACTGTCCGTCACGATACTATGCTCAACCTTGCTAGTACACCCTAACCTTACCTCCTTGGTACTCTCGAAAAACTCTTTCACAATTCTTTGCAGCTCAGCCATCTCTTGCAAACTCAAATCGCTGCATCCCATTACCGAATTTATTGCCAGTTTTCCTTTTCTGACCACCTCATCATCGTCTCTCCCAAAATGCCACTCCCCCGAACGCAAATTGGGAATAATATCCATACCCACCCAAAAACTGATACCCAGGACTAAACTGTGCTGTAATTCTGGGACTACAAATACATTAAAAATTTTTGTCCTACCCTGAACCTCGAGAGGCAATTGAATACGGCCTGCACACTTAACTCGACTGCCGTCCGCAATTGAAACGGAAGTATCGCATTTCTCTATTCGCAAAGATAAACATCCCAACCGTTTTAACCCTTTTGCGCCTAAAAACACCCCTGTAGCCCCAGAATCTAACAACCCTAACAATGACACCCCATAGACATTTACTGACAAATACGGACATTCACCTTCCCCAGATTGTGCGAGGATAAAATTCAAATACATGTGGTCAAGACGACCACCACCTGCACTTGAATCTTTACTAGGAATCGCTACCCTCTTTTCTAGCGACCCCGTCGAGCGTTTCCCGGACATTGACCACGCATGTGTCCAACTTGACCGCAACCGAAACATTTTACGATTTGCGCCATGCAATTTCTGGCAATGTGCCCAGATTTGTTGCATCGATGACACACAATCTGCCCGCCCGTTTGATTATTATTTCCCCCCCTGGGAAAATGGGATTGGTTCCTCTCTCGAGCATTGGATTCAGACGAACGTTGATAGTTTCCACTATCAACCACTTGCCGACTTGATCCTGGACTATTCCAGCGATCCTCCGTCGGTTCTCTCTGGGCTACCTCGCATACTCTCATGCCTTTAACCCCACTACTAACATACGCCAAATCCGTTTCGACTCCCATTTTCCCTTTGCTAGGTGGACAATATTCGTCAATTGCCCACCTAGACTCTTCTATTCGTCTCCCCAACTCAATTAATCGCTCCTCGCTGACCACGTCTTCCGCCACTAGGAAACTCCTGTAGGAGGGGTGCAAATTCTTTTTAATTATAGTAAGACGCATTTCTTCACTAATCTGATAAGTAAGCCGATGGAATAAGTTACGCATACAGGCCACATAAATACCCATACTTTCATCTTCCCCTTGCGTACGCGATTTTATTTGATCCCACAGACGTTCGTTGTAATTTCGCGGCAAGAATTGTTTACGAAGACCGGTACAAAGATCCGCCCAAGTGTGCAACGTGGTTTTATTTGCGCGATACCATAAGATAGCGTTGTCACGAAGAATTTCAACCGCGCTAAGAAACAGGATTTGTCTACTTACACACCTCGCGTCGGCCAGCTCTTCAATTCGCTCTATGAAGCTATTAACGCTTTCTCCGGCTGCGCCACTAAATGTGGTATCCCATTTCCGTACGCCCGCCTTATCTAATTGTTTCATTAGAGTAGTATTCAGCATGGAAGACCCGGCTTCGTTACTAACATTAATGCCCTCCGCTGACTGCAATCTTATCGGAGTCGATTCCGCCACGTTAATGGTAGGAATCGTCTCCGACAGAAGTACGGCCAGTGGTGCCGCCGCAAGATCTTTTTTTCGATCCTGGTATTGTTGGACCAGATCTTGGAATTCCCCATACTGAATAATGGTTTTAGTATAAAGAATACTCCGAGCAGTTTCCGCCTCTGAGGATGCGGATTCCTCACACCGTTCCAACCGTGCTATTATATGGGCAAATCTAGTTTCAAGTTTGCGGATTGTAGAGAGTTCTAACTTTCCCTTTACGAGAGCTTCTAAATCCACCAACTTAGTCTCGCAAATCTCGCACTCTGATTCTATAGTACCCTCCCACGCGTTTGTAAAGGTTTTTCCATCCTTCTCTAATTTTAATAGACCTCGTAAGGCAGCTACCATGTCCTTTACTTTATCCAAATTTACCACTCCCCGCACCGCTAACTCGTACAAGAGTTCCTCCTTTACTAATCTGTCAGGTTCTAACTTTGACATGATTAATACAATTATTCCACCCCTGTTTACAAATATACAAAAATTACAAGTCCAAAAAAAAATTTCTGCCGATACACCAACAAAAATACCATATATTAATAATAACACGATTACACTGAACTGTTTGGCAGTGGCCCCACGTTGGGCTCCAAATTGATACGCGCCCTTTAGCCCTTTGATGTTTTAAAGAGCTAGCCTGGCTCAGCTCGTGGAGATGGGCCGAAGTCCACAAACAAAAATACCCGAAACACAGTTTAAAATAACAGATCAACAAACACTCACCAGATGTCAGGCGCCAATTGCTTTTTGTTTATTTGTCGGCGGTGTGCGTCAACGTCTTGGCAGGAATCCACAGTAAAAAAAAAGCAATAAAAAAAAAATTGAATATCTAAAAGAAGTTGGGGAAAGGGATTCACTCGAAAAAATTAATTATTAAATTACAAATTAAAAAAAAATATATGTATATTCAATTCCAACCCAAATGTAAAATAAATATCTATATATGTATGTGTATACATACATAAACAAAACCAAACATAAGAAAAAAAAAAACAATGTACATATATACTCTATTGCTACCACTCGGTAGTCAAACAAACAAAAATACCTTAACTTTAACTTAAGCCAGCTTTAAATGGGCACCCATTAAATAATTTAAAAAAAAAAGATATATATCGGAATTCAACACCGATCACAATTCTCATTCAATACTATCTTCACACAGTTAACAATCCTAATTAATTCTAAATATAATATTGGCAACTTTACACTTTACACAACAGTTTTGAATTATAAATTCAACATCTATGATAACATTATTAATGAGGTGATCAAACACGCAATTTAAACTATCACAAGAAAAGAAACAGGGGTGGAAGCTTCCCACGTGGCGCTGCTGCCTCCAGCGATTTAATGACGATTTATAGTTTTTGTCCATATAAATCTTATATATGCATACACACACGTACTAGACTAATATTAGTTAGAATTGTTATATTAAAAAAAGATTCCAGTCTAATTTAATAGTAATACATCTGTAATTAAAATTCGAGGGTGACAAAAGGGGATTATATAAAGAAAATTAAAGCAAACTTACGTGGTACTAATTACATATCCTTTTAAATAAAACTCGCTGGGTTTGTAAGTCCGTATAATACGAATTAACACTAAGTTTTAAACCCAACGGCCGTTCCGCTTCGCGAAGTTATACAGGCGAAGTCTCGATATAAAAGGACCTGTTGATCTTGTGTTCGCTCTGGGGAAAACTCATGAAATTGCCCCGCGCATGATCCACTCAGTAAGTTTACTTTAATTAAGGAAAAAAACAACTGTTAACCAGGAATTAAAAATACAGACGTAACAAAAGAAAAAGATACAAAGATTAACAATTAATAAAGGTTTTCATTAAGTAGTATTAATAAGTTTAGTTAAGTCTTGAAAATAAAGTATAAAAAGTACAGTTGGCAACGCCGCCTGTTGAGTTACAGAAAAGTGAGAATAGATAGAAGTGAAGTGTGCGGTCAATTAAGTAAAATTAATTGAATTAATTACTGGGAGTACTGAAGGTACAATGATTAAATATTGAAATGGTAAGTCATAATTAATCAATGCAATAGAAAGCCGCGTTAAACATTGAACAAAATTAATCATCTTTGTATCTTAGTTTTAGGTTATGGAAACAACAACAACAATTAAGGAAAAGGATTTTAAAACTGTAATAAGGAATAAGATGAGGAACTGGAATTGGAATTGGAATCGGAATTGAAATCGGAATTATATAAATCGAAATGAGATGGAATAATACTAATAATTCTGTGTATGTGAATATACTCTGTCGACAAGGAAAACTGGTAAGTCAACTTGATTATCGGCAATCAGAACTGTACCTGTTAAATCTGAAATGCTACAATAAACAAAAACAATCCACGCCGACATTGTCAACGATTGGTAGTATATAGTTTGTTAATTATTAATCTGTGTTTCAGCATCGGACAATTAAATCTGTTACATATGAATCGGCCACCCAAACAGCCTAACGTGCATGATATTGCCTATGATGATTTAAGCTAAGTATATATTTGAATCTTGATGGTATTAATTTAATATTTGTATTTCTAGGGTATCGCAGGAATTGAACCGTAACAACTCCACCTTCGCTTCCCCAAAAAAAAAATGAATGAAATGAATTTTTTTTTTTTGTTGTGCCACCCCTTATTGAAAGTAATCCCCCATAAGATGTTTAAAACTATTCATACAAAAATTAGCAGAAGGGAAGAAAGAACTTGAAACAAATATCACATGACATAATGTAAAATAAACTGACAATAAAACAATGAAATATTTTAATAGTCTTAATTAATATTAATCATAAGAGTCGTGTACAGGTTTTAGATCCTGGACATGGTAGTTGCCTTTTGAATGCCCTTTGTCAGTTATTAATTCATATACGTTTGAGCCTAATTTATTATTTATAAGGTAAGGTCCAGAATATTTTTCACCTAATTTGGCATTAAAGTTCTTAGATGCATCAGACAACTTGAACTCCCTCTTCCACACACTATCCCCGATATTAAAGTTTACAGGTCTCCGTCTTAAATTGTATCTAGTCTGTGCCTTAGCCTGCGCTCCTTGCAATTTATCCTGCACTGCGACACGTAGGTCTTTCAAAATTTCTCCTTTACTATTTATTTCCACTTTGTCATCACTCGCGTCGAAACCCTGCTTGATCCTTCTCTCCTCGTACAAGTCGCCACTCAAAAATAGCTCACATCCGAAGTTTACATAATAAGGAGTTTCCCCAGTAACTTCATGTCGCGCTGTTCGCAAAGCACATCCGAGCTGGGGCAGGTAAACATCCCATTTCTTTTGATCGTCTTTGATATAGCTGGCGATCATGGTTTTGACCACTCTGTTTACCCGCTCACACGGATTGCTTTGCGGATGGTAAACGGCGTTATAAATAACTTTCACATGATAGTCGCTCATTAAACGGGAAAACTCCTTACTACGAAACTGCACCCCATTATCCGTGAGGAGCAATTCCGGCACCCCAAACATTAAAAAAACATTCTCTTCTACTACCTTACACACGTTTTGAGTGGTGGCCTTCCGAAGAGGAAACAACAGCGAGAATTTGCTTAAATAATCCGCAATGACCAGCACAAACGTGTTCCCTTTAGTGCTACGGGGAAATGGGCCGATCAAGTCCATGCTGATCATTTGCCAGCAGCGTGATACCTTCGGCCGGGAGCCCATTAACCCTGCAGGTTTGCATTGCTGTGGCTTGTGGGTGGCACAGACCTGACACGCATTTATGTGTCTGATGACATCAGCCTTCATTTTAGGCCAAAAATATCGAGCAGAGATCCGATTGAAGGACTTGTAAATACCAAGGTGCCCCGCAGTGGGGTCATCATGGCACTTAGTAATTACCTCTTTCCGTTTCTCTTTCGGCACTACCTTTCTCCATCTGCAAGCATCTAAACCCCCCTGCCCTAATGAATTCCCTACAAAGTGATACAAATCCCCATCTACCACCCTCCAATTAACAAGATTCAGCGGCGTGTCTTTAACTCTTTGTAGCATGGACAAAAACCACTTGTCCTTGATCGGCGCTGCCGCAATTGTATTGACCGAGTGTGACGGTCTTTGAACGGAATTTTGAGGAATGGCCCGGGAAAGGCAATCAGGGACTACGTGGTCCTTTCCCTTCCTGTGGACGATGGTAAAATTGAACTGCTGCATTTTTAAGGCCCATCGGCCTAGCCTACCCTGAGGGTCTTTCAGGTGGTCCAGCCATAACAGACTATAATGGTCCGTTATGACTGTAAACCTGCCTCCCTCCAGGTAGCAACGCAGCTTGTCAATACTCCACAGGACCGCCAAACATTCCTTTTCAGTGGGATAATATTTCCGTTCAGCACTAGTGAGAGACCTCGAGAGATACGAAATTACTCTCTCCTCACCTTCGATTTCTTGTGTTAGCACTGCTCCCAACCCCACATCGCTTGCATCACACTGCACTGTAAAGGGCTTTGCAAAGTCAGGACAGGCTAACACCGGAGGGCTCACTAGTGCTTCTTTCAGCACACTGACCGCTCTTTCACACTCTTCGCTCCACACAAACTTTCGACCTTTCCTGGTTAAGTTAATTAATGGTTCTGATGCCTCCGAATACCTAGGAATAAACCGTCGGTACCAAGACACCATCCCCATAAACCTCCTAACCTCTCGGATCGTTTTTGGAGCCGGCATCTCTACAATTGCCCGTACTTTGCCGGGATCGACATTTAAACCCCCCCTGTTTACTAAATACCCTAAATAAATAAGCTCTTCCCGACAAAATATACATTTCTCCTTGTTAAGAGACAACCCCGCTGACAACAATCTTGTAAACACTTCTGACAAAATGTTAATATGAGTAGCAAAATCAGGAGTGACGATGATGATGTCATCCAAATATTTAAAAAGATAAGGCTCTAACTCTGGCCCGAAAATTCGATCTACCAAGGCTTGAAACGTGCCCGGAGCACCACTTAGTCCGAATGGCATTCTTCGAAACTGAAACAGACCCCGACCAGGAATAGTAAATGCTGTTAAAGCTTTACTATCCTCGGCCATCGGAATCTGCCAGTACGCGGATTTAATATCTAAGCTGCTCAGATATCGTGCGCTACCCAACTTAGTTAAAATAGAGTTGATGTAAGGCAGGGGATACGCGCAGGGCTGAGACACCGCGTTTAATTTCCGGAAGTCCACGCAGAACCGATGAGTACCGTCTTTCTTGGGGATCATTAGAATGGGAGAGCTCCACCCACTGGAACTCCTCTCAATGACCCCCAAGTCCAACATATTAGTGACCTCCTCATCGATTTTTTGTTGCATATACGGACTTACCGGGTAGTATCTGGTCTTGATTGGCGGACTGTCCGTCACGATACTATGCTCAACCTTGCTAGTACACCCTAACCTTACCTCCTTGGTACTCTCGAAAAACTCTTTCACAATTCTTTGCAGCTCAGCCATCTCTTGCAAACTCAAATCGCTGCATCCCATTACCGAATTTATTGCCAGTTTTCCTTTTCTGACCACCTCATCATCGTCTCTCCCAAAATGCCACTCCCCCGAACGCAAATTGGGAATAATATCCATACCCACCCAAAAACTGATACCCAGGACTAAACTGTGCTGTAATTCTGGGACTACAAATACATTAAAAATTTTTGTCCTACCCTGAACCTCGAGAGGCAATTGAATACGGCCTGCACACTTAACTCGACTGCCGTCCGCAATTGAAACGGAAGTATCGCATTTCTCTATTCGCAAAGATAAACATCCCAACCGTTTTAACCCTTTTGCGCCTAAAAACACCCCTGTAGCCCCAGAATCTAACAACCCTAACAATGACACCCCATAGACATTTACTGACAAATACGGACATTCACCTTCCCCAGATTGTGCGAGGATAAAATTCAAATACATGTGGTCAAGACGACCACCACCTGCACTTGAATCTTTACTAGGAATCGCTACCCTCTTTTCTAGCGACCCCGTCGAGCGTTTCCCGGACATTGACCACGCATGTGTCCAACTTGACCGCAACCGAAACATTTTACGATTTGCGCCATGCAATTTCTGGCAATGTGCCCAGATTTGTTGCATCGATGACACACAATCTGCCCGCCCGTTTGATTATTATTTCCCCCCCTGGGAAAATGGGATTGGTTCCTCTCTCGAGCATTGGATTCAGACGAACGTTGATAGTTTCCACTATCAACCACTTGCCGACTTGATCCTGGACTATTCCAGCGATCCTCCGTCGGTTCTCTCTGGGCTACCTCGCATACTCTCATGCCTTTAACCCCACTACTAACATACGCCAAATCCGTTTCGACTCCCATTTTCCCTTTGCTAGGTGGACAATATTCGTCAATTGCCCACCTAGACTCTTCTATTCGTCTCCCCAACTCAATTAATCGCTCCTCGCTGACCACGTCTTCCGCCACTAGGAAACTCCTGTAGGAGGGGTGCAAATTCTTTTTAATTATAGTAAGACGCATTTCTTCACTAATCTGATAAGTAAGCCGATGGAATAAGTTACGCATACAGGCCACATAAATACCCATACTTTCATCTTCCCCTTGCGTACGCGATTTTATTTGATCCCACAGACGTTCGTTGTAATTTCGCGGCAAGAATTGTTTACGAAGACCGGTACAAAGATCCGCCCAAGTGTGCAACGTGGTTTTATTTGCGCGATACCATAAGATAGCGTTGTCACGAAGAATTTCAACCGCGCTAAGAAACAGGATTTGTCTACTTACACACCTCGCGTCGGCCAGCTCTTCAATTCGCTCTATGAAGCTATTAACGCTTTCTCCGGCTGCGCCACTAAATGTGGTATCCCATTTCCGTACGCCCGCCTTATCTAATTGTTTCATTAGAGTAGTATTCAGCATGGAAGACCCGGCTTCGTTACTAACATTAATGCCCTCCGCTGACTGCAATCTTATCGGAGTCGATTCCGCCACGTTAATGGTAGGAATCGTCTCCGACAGAAGTACGGCCAGTGGTGCCGCCGCAAGATCTTTTTTTCGATCCTGGTATTGTTGGACCAGATCTTGGAATTCCCCATACTGAATAATGGTTTTAGTATAAAGAATACTCCGAGCAGTTTCCGCCTCTGAGGATGCGGATTCCTCACACCGTTCCAACCGTGCTATTATATGGGCAAATCTAGTTTCAAGTTTGCGGATTGTAGAGAGTTCTAACTTTCCCTTTACGAGAGCTTCTAAATCCACCAACTTAGTCTCGCAAATCTCGCACTCTGATTCTATAGTACCCTCCCACGCGTTTGTAAAGGTTTTTCCATCCTTCTCTAATTTTAATAGACCTCGTAAGGCAGCTACCATGTCCTTTACTTTATCCAAATTTACCACTCCCCGCACCGCTAACTCGTACAAGAGTTCCTCCTTTACTAATCTGTCAGGTTCTAACTTTGACATGATTAATACAATTATTCCACCCCTGTTTACAAATATACAAAAATTACAAGTCCAAAAAAAAATTTCTGCCGATACACCAACAAAAATACCATATATTAATAATAACACGATTACACTGAACTGTTTGGCAGTGGCCCCACGTTGGGCTCCAAATTGATACGCGCCCTTTAGCCCTTTGATGTTTTAAAGAGCTAGCCTGGCTCAGCTCGTGGAGATGGGCCGAAGTCCACAAACAAAAATACCCGAAACACAGTTTAAAATAACAGATCAACAAACACTCACCAGATGTCAGGCGCCAATTGCTTTTTGTTTATTTGTCGGCGGTGTGCGTCAACGTCTTGGCAGGAATCCACAGTAAAAAAAAAGCAATAAAAAAAAAATTGAATATCTAAAAGAAGTTGGGGAAAGGGATTCACTCGAAAAAATTAATTATTAAATTACAAATTAAAAAAAAATATATGTATATTCAATTCCAACCCAAATGTAAAATAAATATCTATATATGTATGTGTATACATACATAAACAAAACCAAACATAAGAAAAAAAAAACAATGTACATATATACTCTATTGCTACCACTCGGTAGTCAAACAAACAAAAATACCTTAACTTTAACTTAAGCCAGCTTTAAATGGGCACCCATTAAATAATTTAAAAAAAAAAGATATATATCGGAATTCAACACCGATCACAATTCTCATTCAATACTATCTTCACACAGTTAACAATCCTAATTAATTCTAAATATAATATTGGCAACTTTACACTTTACACAACAGTTTTGAATTATAAATTCAACATCTATGATAACATTATTAATGAGGTGATCAAACACGCAATTTAAACTATCACAAGAAAAGAAACAGGGGTGGAAGCTTCCCACGTGGCGCTGCTGCCTCCAGCGATTTAATGACGATTTATAGTTTTTGTCCATATAAATCTTATATATGCATACACACACGTACTAGACTAATATTAGTTAGAATTGTTATATTAAAAAAAGATTCCAGTCTAATTTAATAGTAATACATCTGTAATTAAAATTCGAGGGTGACAAAAGGGGATTATATAAAGAAAATTAAAGCAAACTTACGTGGTACTAATTACATATCCTTTTAAATAAAACTCGCTGGGTTTGTAAGTCCGTATAATACGAATTAACACTAAGTTTTAAACCCAACGGCCGTTCCGCTTCGCGAAGTTATACAGGCGAAGTCTCGATATAAAAGGACCTGTTGATCTTGTGTTCGCTCTGGGGAAAACTCATGAAATTGCCCCGCGCATGATCCACTCAGTAAGTTTACTTTAATTAAGGAAAAAAACAACTGTTAACCAGGAATTAAAAATACAGACGTAACAAAAGAAAAAGATACAAAGATTAACAATTAATAAAGGTTTTCATTAAGTAGTATTAATAAGTTTAGTTAAGTCTTGAAAATAAAGTATAAAAAGTACAGTTGGCAACGCCGCCTGTTGAGTTACAGAAAAGTGAGAATAGATAGAAGTGAAGTGTGCGGTCAATTAAGTAAAATTAATTGAATTAATTACTGGGAGTACTGAAGGTACAATGATTAAATATTGAAATGGTAAGTCATAATTAATCAATGCAATAGAAAGCCGCGTTAAACATTGAACAAAATTAATCATCTTTGTATCTTAGTTTTAGGTTATGGAAACAACAACAACAATTAAGGAAAAGGATTTTAAAACTGTAATAAGGAATAAGATGAGGAACTGGAATTGGAATTGGAATCGGAATTGAAATCGGAATTATATAAATCGAAATGAGATGGAATAATACTAATAATTCTGTGTATGTGAATATACTCTGTCGACAAGGAAAACTGGTAAGTCAACTTGATTATCGGCAATCAGAACTGTACCTGTTAAATCTGAAATGCTACAATAAACAAAAACAATCCACGCCGACATTGTCAACGATTGGTAGTATATAGTTTGTTAATTATTAATCTGTGTTTCAGCATCGGACAATTAAATCTGTTACATATGAATCGGCCACCCAAACAGCCTAACGTGCATGATATTGCCTATGATGATTTAAGCTAAGTATATATTTGAATCTTGATGGTATTAATTTAATATTTGTATTTCTAGGGTATCGCAGGAATTGAACCGTAACAATAAAGATGACAACCATAATATTTTAGGTTTTATCCTTATCAATACATTTAATAAATTGCCTTTAGCAATAGAGACTTGCAACTTGCAAAAAGAAAACTAAAAAGAAAAGCATTTTAACATCTTTGTGATCATGATTATGTTAAATGTAATATTAAACAGTATGTGACCAGAGTCCTACTAACAAATCTGCTCTTTTGCAACTTTGTGGAATAGATAAAGAAAACCCTGCTTTAAATCAGTTTTCCGTTAATAATAAAGTTATATGTGTCATATATGATGTTCCTCATTTAGTCAAAAACACCAGAAATGCATTACTTAAAAGTAAAATAGAATATGCTCTACTAAAATTTGCTATATTTCAATATATAAAAGAATTATTTTTGTTTGATACCAAAAAAAATCAAAATAGTTCCGAAATTAAAAAGAGAAAGATTAAAATTTTTCAAATAGTTATATTAAAATAAAAGTTAAAGTTGCAGTTGCACAACTAAGTCAAACGGTGGCTTGTGGAATAGAAACTCCGTTTTTAACAATAAGTTTACCCTCCGAGTCGATTCACACTTCTGAATTTATTAAAAGTATAGATACTCTTTTTGATTCTTTAAATGGCATGGACACAATAGCACCATCACATAAACCATTTAAATGTGCAGTTTCAAACTGAACCAAACATTTAGATTTTGGGAAACTAAATTAAAGTAAATTAGAGAATAGAAATTAATAAATTTAAAAACTAATAAAAATGTTACTGTTCAATATTCATTCAAAGTGGGCTGGAAAATTGCAATTAAATCTGTTATTTATATTTTCGGACAATAAGTTTGTTGCCAGATTTTAAATACTTAAATTGTAGAAATTTAAATCAGGATTCCAATCCAAATCGCCAACCTGGAATTTTTAATACA
The DNA here is from genome assembly GCA_963932245.1 of Tachinus rufipes. NCBI lineage: Eukaryota > Metazoa > Arthropoda > Insecta > Coleoptera > Staphylinidae > Tachinus > Tachinus rufipes. Next base: position 19,629,273 of record OZ010750.1, read on the forward strand.
AAACTAAGTTTTCATTAGTTTGTAGCTACTTAGAAAACAGTAATTGTAAATAAACTAAGTGCACCTTCAACTAATGAGATGAGTTGGATGATTTGACAACATTTTTGACAAAAAAATATGGTGCAGAGGTTTCTTTAGATTTAGATAATCCTTTAGATAGCTCAGTTATAAATTTATGAACCTCAACAAGTTATTGAAACAGTAAACAGCCAAGATTTGACATATGTTAGTTGCTACATTGTCAATCGAATTAAGATTGAAAATGATTGCGAGCAATGTCAAACTAAAATATATTCAAAAGAAGTAACCGATAGACATACATTAACTCAATTTAAAGATACCACGACTAAACAAAGCCTTATTTATAAAACAGATGATATACTTAACCTTTTAAATAAATATTTAGAAACAAATTCCACAAACATAAATTAAAAACTAAAAACAATATTTAAAACTGTTTTAAAGATATCATTATATATCTTTATTATAAACAAAGTGACAGAATCATTAAAAAAAACCTAAGCAAAATCATGTAAAAAAATGAGAAAACTATGTAATTCATAGTTCAATAATATATTTATGGTTATGTATGTTATTCAAAAAAGTTTTTTATTTATTATTTATTTTATTTAAATATTTTATAGCCTATATATACATATATAAGGCCATGTCAAGTGTACGGAATGAAAATTTGTTTTTGCTCAAACCACTAAAAATAGCTTTTTCAACATGAATTCTGATTATGTGATTTTTTTCAGATTTTTTCAGTGAGCCATTTCCGAGTAATATGCAACCAAATTTGAAAAAATCTATTTTTTTTTCGTTTTTTTACTTTTTTAATGGTTTATAACTTCTCAGTTTTGCATCTTTAGAGAAAAATTATAAAAAAAAAATTTCTTCAAAATTATCTAAAGAATTTTGCGAACTTTAAAAGACAGTTTTTCTTAAAAAAGATGACGGGTATTTTCTTTTTTTCTCAAGTATGGATAAAAACGTGCTTTTAAGTCACGTTGAAGGAAATAAGGTAGTAAATATAAGTCACTTTTTAAACAATAAAATACGTCCAGTTAATTTATTACAGAACAAAGAATACAGTAAGGGATTAATTAGCAGTTTTTTATTTAACTAATCACCGACGCCAGAGGACTATCACATCTGTGAATTTAGCCGCAAATTCATGACATCCAACCTAAATTATTGGAATCTTTACCGTGCACGAAACATCAAGGCAGTACACGAGACCTACTAAAATTTCTTTCTATAATTACGAAACGAATCGTACCATAACGATGTTTTATTAAACAGGCCTATTCGTGGTCGATAACTAAAGCCAGTAATTTAAAAAAATATATATGAAGAATAATTATTTAAAGTTAGATGTATAGCATGATCTTCGTATTATAAAAAAAGTTTAAAATTGGAAGATTTATTCCAATTATAACCATTGAAAATTACCGCAGGCCAACCACAAATTTAATCAAAAATTTAAATATTAATGCAAGAATACCAAAAAAAAATTTAAAACCATCTGATTTATATTTTTATCTTACAGTATTTTGATTTGTTTATAAATATTTGCAGATATTATAACCCCAACAACTACTTCAATTTTATTCAAATTGACCATAGTTGCTGTGTATAATTAATTGTATTAATTAAAGCAATGTCATTATTTCTAATCAATTGAAAAAATAAATCGAAGAATGCAGAACAACGAAAAAACTGCCAAAATACAACCAGAAATTGATAAATCACCAATTTATTTCATTTCAAACCAATTAAAACGATGTTGAATTTGCAAATAAAAATTGTGAATTTGTTGTAATTATAACAAAAATTTACACACTTTTAATTAAATTATTTATGAAGTTGGAATAAATACGACTATGCTTATTCCATCTTTTCAATTTGTTTGTTTTTTAATTAATCTGATATATTTTAATTTGTACAATCCCATTTTATAGTATTAATATAATATTGTATTATTAAACTATTTATTTACAACTGTTATAAAATTTAAAATTTCTAGCCACATTATTACACAATATTTAGATCAAAAGTACTACTTTGACAGTATTTCACGCAAAAACTTTTCATGGGTCTTGTAACAAAAAAGCGTTCAAATTCCTTAAAGAATAACAATAATTAGCCAAAGTTTAAAATAAATAAAGTTGTTGGGACTCCCTTAACATGTCGAGCCTGATCATCTCAGCCAAATAGAGTATGATATGCTATTATTTGCGCATTGATATCAATACATTCGGTCAACCTACGCAAGTCAAATAAGGCTGTTGATAACTTGAGACTGAATGAGTCTATATAAGCATTCCAAGTAAGTCATTTTTTTTCTCTATTAAGCGGTACTGATCCCTTTTTTCAATTTTTTTCGAAATAATAATTTTATTATTATAAATAAAATAATAAGCAACTTTAATTTTTATTAATTATTTCTAATGTATTAATTGTTTTAGTAATAGATTCTGATTTAGTTAGTTAGTTTAAATTTTTGGCGTATCAGCCTAATAAGACTTTAACGCCGATTCTTTTCTCTAACTATAAAAAATGTAAAATAATATGCTGTAAAATGGCATATTAAAAAATAAAATTAAATAAATAAATAAACAAACAACAAAGATAAAATAAACGTTCACAAACTTTAATGACTATAGCAAAAATGACTAGATAATTCCAACAGTGTCTAGGGTGTAAAAGGTCCTAAACACTGCTGGATTTTACGATACACAAACATTAATCACAATAAATTAACAATTATATCCATGCACCCAATTTGCTCCGTCGAATAAATTTGAGCAGACGATCGACTTCAACGATCTGATCGCCCAAGACAATCGACAAACTGGGTGATAATTCAGACCCAACTCTTTGTTCCGAAAACTGCCGACAATCCAATAAGATATGACAAACAGTTAATGAAACATTACAAGTATTACAAACTGGCGGCACCTCAGATGCCAACAAATGCCTGTGAGTCCATCGACAGTGACCGATGCGAAGTCGCGTAAGGATAACCTCTTCCCTACGCTTCGGCCTGCATGACAAACTCCACGGTGTAATGACGCTTTTAGTGCATCGCAGCTTGTTGTCTTGAATAGCAAACCACTCAGTTTGCCAGCTAGACAGCAGCTTTTGATGTAGAAAATTACAAAAATCCCTAACGCAAACTTTAAATGAGACATATTCAGCGCTAGTTATTGCCAATTTGGCAAGCGCATCAGCTTTTTCATTGCCACTGATACCTACGTGACTGGGAATACAGACAAAGTTAACAGTGACATTTATCTGAGACACCTGAAGCAAAATTGAATGAATTTGCCTCAGCAAGTAATGATCAGGATATTGGTCATCTATGGTGTTTAATGCACTCAACGAGTCTGTACATTTAACATAATTTGTACCTGCGCTTAGTTGGATGTAGAGAAGAGCCTGATAAATAGTATACGTTCTGCAGTGTAAACGTTGCTAACACTTGGCAAGCCAAATGTAAACTGAAGCTCATCTACCAGAAAAGCAGAACCCACACCGTCGTTACTTTTTGAGCCATCGGTATAAATCCAAGTGGCATTTACGTTCCTTGCTTGAATTTTTGCAAATTCAGTTCGATATTCGACTGGCTTTGCTCATTCTTGATAATGCAGTATTTAACCTTAGACTTACTGTGGCGATGTAAAATAGCCGTAAAAAGCATAATAATAATAATAATAATATACATCAAGAAGTTGGAAATTCAATTCCTGAAGTATAGTGTAATTTCTTACAGCCACCGGTTTTTGTGACCGTATCCTGATGTTGTATAGATCGTCGAGACCATTATTGTACACGACAGGAAACGTCGGATGCAAGCGTTTAGCTTTTAGTTTTGCGGCGTACCTAACAGTCAAGATTTTACGCCGAAGACAGAGTGATGGTTCAGCAGCATCACACAAAACACTAGCAATAGGGCTAGTGCGGAATGCGCCAGTTGCTAAACGAATTCCAGTAAGGTGAGCAGGATCAACAATACGTAATGTTGATGAACCATAATCTAGTTTTGAGCGCACCAAAGCGCGATGCAAAAGTAGCATTGTTTTCCAATCCGCTCCCCATGACTTTCCACTCAACGACCTGAGCAAGTTTAGTGCCGGGACACATCTTGTTCTTAGATTTATTAAATGAGGACGCCAAGCACGGTCAAATGTGACACCAAGAAATCAAACACTATTCTGTACAGGAATAGGTTCTCTCCCAAGATATAATAAAGGGTCACCGTGTGGGGTTTGCCTTCTACAAAAATGGATAAGCAACGTTTCACTAGTAGAAAAAGTGAATCCATTGTTATTAGCCCAGTTCAAAATGTGATTGATTGTTAACTGAAGTTGACGTTCCAATCTTGGCATGTTTCTCGAGGCACAATAGATAGCTACGTCATCAACATACATACATCCGCTTACCGGATGCTTGATGAACTGACTTATGCCGTTAATCGCTATCATAAATAGTGTCACGCTTAGAATAGACCCCTGAGGAATACCATTCTGTTGCTGACGTACGCCCGATATGCTGTCACCTACACGTACCTTAAATGAACGGGAAGTTAGAAAGCTTTGTATAAACAATGCCATGCTTCCGCGAATACCCCATGAATGAAGCGTTCGTAGAACATTGTACTTCCACGTCATGTCATATGCTATCGCAATGTCAAAGAATACAGCGACAAGATGTTGATTCTGTATAAAAGCATTTTTAATTGCTGTATCCAACCGAACAAGGTGATCAGTCGTAGAACGATGACGCCTTGAACCACATTGTATGTCAGCAATTAAACCTCTTGAATCTAATAACCAAGTAAGACGCTTATTGATCATTCTTTCTAGTAACTTGCATAAGCAGCTAGCTAGAGAGATAGGCCTATAACTTGTCGGGAGCTTTTTATCTTTACCAGGTTTAAGTACTGGTACTATGATAGCAAGTTTCCACGACTCAGGACAATACCCTGCTGACCATATCTGGTCCAACAATTAAAGTTTGGCAGAGCGACTTAATTGCTTAAGCATAGCATTGTGTATCGAATCGACACCTGGAGTAGTATTGTGTGCTTCAGATAATGCCGAGTCAAATTCCCAAACACTAAACGGTGCGTTATATAATTCAACTTCAGCAGAGACAAATGACAGAACGTTTTTCTCCATGTTAATTTTAATATCTTGGAAATTTTCTACGTAATTATTATCGCTGGAAGCGTCAAAATAAACATCGGCCAGGATATTCGAAATGTCAAGGGGATTGGTAATAATTTGATCACCCGACAATAACCCACTAATAGGTAATGATGCGGTTCGGCCAGAAATTTTTCTGACTTTTTCCCACACCTTCCCGACGGGGGTTCTCGAATTAATTGAAGTAACATATTCTGACCATGATTCTCTTTTAGCTGTTCCGCATGTTCTTCGAGCAACAGCTTTGTACCTCAAATAAAGTAATAGGTTCTCTTCTGTTGGAAAGTGGTTAAATCTACGAAGAGAACGGCGTTTGTTCAGTTTAGCTTGCTCACAATCAAAATTCCACCAAAGAACGGGCTCTCTGCGAGGTTTTCCGGAAGATAACGTTATACTCGCATGTGCTGCCTGTATGATAGAATCGGTATAAGTTTCAATATCTTCGTCGATAGTGGCTTGGACACTGTCATCGTAATCAAACACTTGAACAAACATATTCCAATCGGCATCTTTTATTCTCCAATTTCGATGACGGTTTTCATTAATTACATGACCAAGCACTGTAAAATTCTATTTCTGACTGAACACTGGAAAACTAATAATGAGTTAATGGAATACGATGTTCATAACTTTAAATTAATATCGTCCTACACCAGAAAAACGGACCCACACGGAGGCTCAGCTATCTACACTCGTGAGCATATCAACTTCAAAGAACGAAACGACATCAACCAGCTATCCGAAGACTGTATATTTGAATGTACAGGAGCTAATATAACTATTGATAAAATTAACATAACACTTGTATGTATTTATAGACCTCCTTCGGGAGCTCTTGATATATTCTTTAATCATTTTAACAGTGTACTTGATAAACTAAGATTGGAAAATAAGTATTTTGTTATTGGCGGCGACTTTAATATTGACATTCTATCTAATAGCACAAATGCTGATGAATTTATATCATTGCTACAGAGTTACGGTCTAGACCCTACTATTAAAACTTACACGAGAGTAACACAGTACTCAAAAACGTGTATTGATAACATCATTACAAATATTCCACAAATACATAGCTCACACATACTAAACTCTCATATGTCTGATCACTATGGTCAAAAAGTAATATTTAAAATAGAAGAACATAAAATACCAAACTTTTATTTTAAAAGAAATATAAACAATGAATCAATTTTAAATTTTGTACATAACTTATCTAAACAGAATTGGACAAATATGCTAGAAGCAGACAACGTAAACCTAAAATGGGAATTATTTCTAAATAAATTTTTGTTGTTGTATAATGAAGCGTTTCCAAAAGTTAAATGCAAATCCAATGATAATTCAAAGTTAAACTGCATATATAATAATATAAATTTAATCAATTGTAAAAATCACCTAAACATGTTAGAAGTACTGTCAAAATACAATTCTGAATTTCACCAAGATTACCGGAAACAAAAGAAACACTACAACGAGCTTCTTCAAAATTTAAAAAAAGAATATTATGATAAACAGATACAAAATAGTGATAATACAAACAAGGTAACTTGGAATATTATAAACAGCACTACATCAGCTAAATTAAAAAAACATAATAACAAACTTGAAACATCTCACACGGCTGACGAATTCAACTGTTTCTTTATTTCTGGCATTGAAGAATGTCTAAATAAGATCCCACAAATACCATGTAATACAAACACCATACAGTTCAACAATCATTCAATATTTCTTAAACCCATCACAAATTCGGAATTATTTAACATAGTACAAAGCATGAAAAATAAACATTCTGTAGGTATTGATGAAATATCGATATATGTTTTAAAGCAGTGCATTCATGAAATCTCAGTACCTCTATGCCACGTCATCAATCAAATGATGTCAGATGGTATTTTTCCAGAACAGCTTAAATTTTCAGTAATAAGGCCTATATTTAAAAAAGGAGATGCAACAATTATATCAAATTATCGACCTATCTCGATATTAACAAGTTTTTCAAAAATATTTGAACTTGCAATAATGTCTAGAATTACAAACTTTTTTAATAAACATAACATATTTAATAATTCACAGCACGGCTTTCTTAAAAGCAAATCAACTTGCACAGCCACTTTTGATCTTGTGAAGGGATTGTTAAATGCTTTAGATAGAGGTGAGATTTCATTGGGTATATTCTTAGATCTGTCTAAGGCATTTGATACTCTAAACCACAATATTCTATTGAATAAACTTTACATGTACGGCGTTAGGGGACCTTGTTACGATATTATTAAAAGATATCTTACTAAACGAATGCAAATGGTAAGAACGGAAAAATTGATCAGTGAAGAATCAGCTGTTCTAGAAACAAACGTCGGTGTCCCACAAGGGAGTATACTTGGTCCACTTTTATTTATTGTTTACATAAACGACCTACCAAGTGTGTTACCCAATAACCCAAATAGTCAATTAATCAACTATGCCGATGACACAAACCTGTTAATTACGGGAAAAACCCCAATAGGCGTCGGTAACGAAGCTGTTGACAGGCTAAATGAAATTCAAAATTGGTTAAGTGGTAACAAGTTACTACTAAATAAAGACAAAACAAATTGCATTCAATTTAAAACAAAAAACAATCGTTCAAGAAATGAAGAAATAGAATTCGTTTTAAACAACAATGGGTTACAACTAATCGAAAACTGCAGTTTTCTAGGTTTGCAATTGGATAACACACTTGACTGGAAACTTCATATTGATAAATTAAATCTCAAATTGAATAGAGTGATCTATAAACTAAGAGCAATTCGAAACCATGTAAGTTTAAATACACTTAAAACTCTGTATTATGCAGAATTTTATTCATTAGTGAGATATGGCATAATATTTTGGGGATCTTCAACATATAGCCAAAAAATATTTAAAACGCAAAAGAAAGCGCTACGTGTACTTCTCAAGTTACCTTATAGAGAGTCGTGCAGGGGTATATTTAAAAGAAATGAGCTATTAACCGTACCTGCAATATATCTTCTAGAGTCATTATTATTTATTTTCAAAAACAAACATCTATTTCAACAATACCTTTCAATGCACAATATAGGTACCAGAAATGTATCGACACTGTATGCTTATCCAATACATAAGTTAGAAATGGTTAAAAAAGCTCCACACTACGCATGTTTAAAACTTTTTAACGAATTACCCACAAAAATTAAGAAACTAAACTCTTTAAACATTTTCAAAAAGGAAATAAAGAAAATATTATTTCAACTAGAGCCTTACAATATCTATCAATTTACCAATCTGTAACAATGATATTTATTTATTTTGTATTTTGACAAATTTTCTATTATGTGCAACTATGTTTTGTTTTAGTATAAGCTGTGTATGTACATCTTGGGAAAATAAAGATATTATTATTATTATTATTAGCACGCGAATGAATATGGGAAAGTGGTCACTATCATAAAGATATTCCGAGACTTCCCAATCCAGCAATGCTGCGATACTTGGAGAACAAATGGTAAGGTCAATAGCCGAAAACGATGTATTGGCCACGGAAAAGTATCTATTTAAGATAACTAAATCCGTTTCTGAAAAAAGATTGGCCAAGTTACGACCTTGCACATCAGTTCGACTTGAGCCCCACATAGTGTTATGAGCATTAAAATCGCCCATTAGCAGGAATAGGGACGGAAGTTGTTCAAGCAATTGATCAATCAAACGAATGTCCAAACTGACGTTTGGCGAAATATAAATTGAGCAAATGGTCAGTACAAAAGGGATATGTAGTTGAACGGCTACTGCTTCTAATGCAGTGTTGACACGGAATTCCTTACTGAAAACCGTATCACGAACCAATAAAGCCGTTCCACCCTGAGCACGAACAACATTTGCACGATCTTTTCTATAAATAGTATAACCACGAAGATTAACAGAACAGTCAACCTTAAAATTTGTTTTCTGTAAGGAAACGCAGATAGGTGAATTTTCGGCTAATAATATTTTAAAGAATTCGTAGTGTGAATTATATCCGTTGCAGTTCCATTGTATAATGGTTGAAACCATTTTTAGTGTTATGTTGCGAACGTAATTTTAACTCTTTGTTTATTAGCGTTTTTATTTTTAACTTCTGAATTAACATCTGGGGGAGTAAAACTCCCACTAATTGGCATAATTTCATCCATCGACTCTAACGACACGTCAATATTGGGGTCTGTGGGCGCAGGATCGCTAGAAACCTGCACCTCAGGTAGCGGTAGCCTAGATTGGGCTGCCGTTTTTGCAGGCTTTGACTCGGACTGAGCCTTTGCCTGTTTAGGCTTTGACTTGGAAGTCGCCACCTTAGTTGGTTTTGGCTCGATACGAGCCAATACCTTAGATGGTTTAGGCTTTAAATAAGCCTCCATCTTGAGTGGTTTTTCTTGAAGTCCTACTCGTTGTGACCTTGATCCGGATTGGACCGTAGTCAGTTTTGGTTTTGAGCCTGATCTGATGGGCCCGCAACCGGTTTTTGACACTTCACATTAGAGTCCTTGTCTTTATTTAAAGAAGTTTCTGCAATAGCAGTAAATTTCATAATTGGTAGTTGTTTAACAATAGGCGTTTGAACAACTGCAGCAAACGATCTAGAAAAGGTAGGAGCCGTAATTGCTCTATACCTCTTTTGAGCATCGAAGTAAGAGAGTTTGTCTGTTACTCCGATCTCGGCTATCTTCCTTTCGTCTTTCATTTTTGGACAATCTCGGGAATAGACAGGATGCTTACCACCACAATTCACACATAAAGGTGAACTTTTGCATGGATTGTGTTGATGTTTCTCCTTACTGCATTTTGCACATGTTGCAAAACCTGGACACCTAACTGCAGTGTGTCCAAAACGTTGGCATTGGAAACACCTCATTGGGTTAGGAATAAACGGGCGAACCGGGCAAGTAACATATGCTACCTTAACTTCATCTGGGAGCCGTTCGGAATCAAAAGTTAAAATCATAGATGTTGTATTTCTGATCTCACCATCCTTTCTACGGGTTAGTTTTTTGATATCGATAACGCCTTGCGACGCCAGCTCTTGTTTGCATTCGTCAACAGTTGTGTATAACAACTCATACCATGAAATAACTCCCTTAGAAATATTTAAGGATTTTTGCGGCTCAACTGTCACCGCAATATTACCTAACGACGTGCATTCCTGCATTTTACTGCTCTGCATTTTGTCTTTTACTTCAATAAGCAAAGTACCGTCTCTTAACTTCTTACACGATTTTAAGGTTCCGTTAATAATATTGGAAATGGTCCTATGAATTAAGAAGGGAGATACCTCCTTTAGACTCTGGCCATTTTCAGAACATTTAACAATTAAATACCTAACAAACTTTCTACTTGTACTCATACTATCTTCTTTAGCTCTCTCGTCCGTAAACGGGTGAGATCGTTTGATTGGAGGTTTAGAATCTACCATAATAAACTCCGTCAATTTCATTGCTCAATCTCCCCACCTACCACGAAGCCACATATGGGACGCTACATCACAAACTGATGCAGTCGCCAGGGCTAATCAAACGATATAGGTTTTATGAATGTAAATGAAAGACTTCCGCAAACACACAGAATACTATCGGGCTCCAACCGTAGTACAGTATGAACCTTTCATCTATCACCACATAAATAATTCATCACCCTAACGTTAAACAAAACAAGCCGATTGATTAAAACTGGGTTAGGTTTAACCTCCCGTTTTACCAGAAGCTAAGGCCAAAGCAGCGTGTTGGAACTAACACTCTTTTAAACCTGAATATTAGCCCCTCAACTACCAGGATCTCCTTTTCCTGGCTTTCGGGTCACCGCGAACGGCAAACACGCAGGTGAGTTTTACAAGATGTTCGGTAAATTGTGTCAAAAATTAACTCACAAATAAGTTTGACTTGTCCCAGACGAACTGTGGGTTTTTTAACGAGGTTATCTCCTCGCCTATTGGTCGCCTTTTACGACCAGCAAAGGGGCTAGCGGAAGTATTCTTTTGCACCACCCCCTCCCGCAGGGGGGAATAGATTCTGATGTTTTATTGGAAAAAATGTTTTTATTTAATAAAAAAAAAATTTCTTCGTATTTAATATATTCAGAACGGTTTGCAGATTTATTTATGCAGGATCAACGACTTTCTTCTTCGCCGCTCAAGCGCGTTTCTTATTGGCCATCTTATTTTGCAGAGGACGTTGGTTTGTGTTCTCGTCTTTTGTCTCAGTCCGCAGTCCAAAAGCTTATTAAGTATATAAATTTAAATTTCTAAATCCAAAACTATTTAAATTTTTCACCACAAAAATATGCAGATCAAATGCTAAATAGTAACACAACCAAACATGCCAATTTCAAATCGCTTGACGTCAAATGAGATCTGAAAACAAGACAAAAGTTTATAATCCATACTGTCCGCACTAGTCGTGTTCAATTAATTGCAAAAAAATCCAACCTATATATTTCAGAATGGAAAAATGAAAACCAATAAGGCAAATTAAATGAAAAAGGGATTTATGGATTCAATTTACTTCCGACATAAAAGAAGTTGCATTGCAGAAACACCAAATCAATGCGAGAATTGGTATAAAACAATTTTGAAGCAAAAAAAGAAAGCAGTAGAAAACAAGTGAATGTCTAGAGGCTCCAGGCAAGATGTGCCATATGAAAAACAGTTATTGACAATTTTGCAGTTGATGATTCAGTCGAACCAGAGATTTGTATAGAAGTACTTCAACACAAGCGAAGAGATAGTAAGCCATCAAGCAAAGATGGCAATGTATGAAAGACTAACTAACGTTTTTTTTTTTCAATAGCAAAATGAACAATTAAATTTATTATTTAAAAAAATACTATTTATTTTATATTGTTGTTCCCAGAGATTTGTGCATACATTTATAGTATAGGTTATGTTAGGAAAATATTCATCTTCTGGAGTGTTTTATGTAGATATGTTAGGTTAGTTCATTTATTTAACGTCGGTTTATTTCTGCTGCCAGGGCTAATCACCGACGCCAAAGGTTAAAACTACCACATCTGGGAATTGCAAACGCAAATTCAGGAATTTCAATCTAAATTATTGAGTTCTTTGACGTGCACGCAACATTGAGGCAGTACACGGGACCTACTAAAGTTTTTCTTCTTATCCGAAAAAAAGCGTACTCATCACAACACATTTTTTCTTAACCAGAAAAACTGACTGACTCGAACACGAGACCTCTAGTGCGGCAGTCGAGTACGCTAACTACTACACCACCTGGGCGGTTTATGTAGATGTGTGGTAGTGTCAGCTGTATTGTGTTTGTTGAGGTTACTACAGATGTCATCTGTAAACACAATACTTGCTCTTTATCCACTGGGTGATTCGGAAGTTACCTAATAAGCCGTTGATCCCATCAACCCTCTTCAAACGCCGTAAGACTTTTCTGGGGCGATGTAAAATAGTTGTAAAACGAGCAATAAAAAAAGAAAAAGAAGATCAATTTTAACTCTTGAAACTTAACTTCTTATTGTTTCAAAATAAAAATCGGAAGTTTTATTAGTACCAAATATTAAACTCAATCTCACATGATCTTTTTTGGAACGACCATGTTGTTGACACAGCTTTAAAAGTAAAAAATATATCCTAGTGTTTGTCAGTTTAGAATTGCAATACAGCACATGTTTATTCGCCTCCAAAATGAAGAAAACTCCAATTGTAAAGGAGTGGAACGTACAGATATACATTCTTTTAATGAATTTGTGTGGACAATTGGATCAATATTAAAATTGTGGAAAGATCTGAAAGAATAATTTGAATATTTAATCACTAATTCAATGAATCAAGACCCATATCCTAGTGTTCGGCAATTTAGATTTGCAACACAGCACAACATGTTTATTCGCCTCCAAAATGAAGAAAAATTGTAAGAATTACCATGGTGAATATTTAATAAACGTAACTGAAGAAGAAGAAAGAACGCGAGTTGAAAATTAGGCCGTACTGTTTCTTTGAAGAAAAATTCTACATTACATATGAGTCAATTATCAAAATAACATACCAAATTTAAAAATTTGCAATAAAATTTATGTAGTTGAATACTAAGCGCACAAAATAATTAAAAAATATAAATGCGAACATTGCAAGTTTAGTTTATTAAAAGAAAATGAAGAACCATTGGAAGTTATGGAATACCAGTTATTTTGAAGGATTACGGCGTTAACGAAATTATGTCTCTAAAAATGCTAAATAGTGAACTAAGTAATTGAGTTATTAATTTATTAAATTACTTTAATTCGTTGTACGTAGGAAACAATTGCAAAGTTGGAGTATTAAAAACTCTAGTTCACTATTTAAACAACAAAATAAAACAGTTTGAAATTAACAATTGAGTTAACAATTTTAATAATAAACCTCACCGAAAAGTAAGAATTTTAAGTTAATTTATTGTTATTTTTAAGTTTGAACATAAACATCTATTAGTGTTTAAGACCTTTTACACTGTATGGACACAGCCAGTCATATTTAGTTATTGTTATTAATAGTTTGTGATAGTTTATTTTATATTTGTTATTTGTTTATTTCTTCTCTTAGAGAAAAACATTAATAGTATTTTTAGGTTAACATGCCAACATCAATCTAAACTAAGTAACTAATAAACATTTAGTTTAGTCTTAAAGCAAGCATAATATTTTTTATTGTTATTTAGTTACATATTATATTTTATTTTATTATAAATTTGAACTTTATTTTTTAGCTCTTGAAGCTTGTTTTTGGATATTAATAAAAAAAAAAAAATTTAATTTGTAAAATCTATTACTGTTTACTATTTATTTTATTTGCAAAAAAAAATTTTGACCGATCAATAATAACATAAAAAAAAATAAACAAAACTATTTCAATGTACATAAAGATATTTTTCAAAATGAAATAAATTTATCAATTTCATTTCCGTTGCTAGCGCAAATATTGTACAGTTCTCTTAATCAAACCTCCCCACTGTCCGACGTATGGCCAATGATTAAAAAATCTTTAAAATTCTTAAGCCCATTGCTCCCTTTAAAGATAAAAGTTGTGTTTTATAATTTATATCAAAACTAGCCCCTCCATACATACCATTCGGTCACTTTACTAGATGTTGCCAATATACTTTTACAGCACTTATACAAATGAGCGAACTCAACCTTGTTTTAGCTTGCACAAAGCTTTAGCAATAAAAAATAATAACATTTCCTAGTCTATATTCCAAGAATCTTCTTTGTTTACCAAACCACATCTTGTCCACAACTTTAATACCTTCTAGGAATATAAAACAATTCCTGATAACTATCAAGATTGTATCCATACTAAACGGTAAACTGCGATTGGAAAGATGGTATGAGATAAACTTCATATTTGCAGGTTTCAGAAAAGAACATAGTGATCTTTGAGGATGATTATGCCCCGTATTTTGCCATTTTGGAATAGCGTAGTTGTTCCCGCAATATGAAGCAATCGACAAGTATTAGTGGTAAGTCATAGTAATGGTCTCAAGGCAATTATTAAATATGTTAATGACATTCATGACGACAATAGTCAAATTAGAAATACCATCTGAAATACTTTTTACATATACTTTTGATGAATTTATTAAACCTGTTAGAAATAAACGCATGAAATTTTTAAGAGAATCCAGATTATCACCATTTTCAAATATAAATAATCCAACAGCAAAAGGTTATAATTTATATAAATTTTAGGTAATTTGGACTCTTGATTACTATTCCAAAATTTTAACCGGCGGAAGAAGACGTAATTGCTCCTGTGACAAACCCCCATAAATGCTCTTGCAAACCAGTCAAAGTCAAAAGATCAAAGTCGGCGATTAAAAAAATGAAATGTAAGAAAGGGGGCATACCGCTACGTTTTTTTCAAGCATTGTTTCAAATTATAAAAAAAAATCGGACTTGTTGCATTTCCTGACGTAAAATTAACCCCTTGATTACGATTTTCAGGGTTCTCGATATTCTTAGCATTTATTTGTCAATTTTAAGATAAGCACCAAAAAAACATAGGTTTTTTGCGTTTCATATGCACTAAACGGCAAAGAGAAGGGGACGCAATTTGTTCTACTACTACTTTAAAGCGGTTTTTTAGTATACTTCTATTACGCTGTAACGTTGCACTGAACCAGCACACGTTATGGAATACATCCTCTTTTAATCCTTTGATTATACAGTCACTAGAACAAAAAAGAAGTTGAATTTATATCTAATATGGAATTAATCATGCTTATTAATTATATAAATACTTAGCTTACCTGTGGTGTTTGGCCAAACTCATCGGTCAGCTGGTATTATTCCTTTCAAGCTGCATCCTGTTTGGTTGAGCGCTGACTGAACTGGAACAGCATTCCTCCCTTCTGTAAAAAGTGACAAGTAATTAGTAAATACAAGTGGTTATCATATTTAGGTAAATTAATTAAGATACCAGAGAATGATTTGAATTTTTTCTTATTATTATTTTATTTACCCCAATGCCAGATTAATTGCACACTTGATGTCCACTAACATTCGCGCGGCGGTAACAACAATTATTTTAATAATGAGTAACACGACCACGACCCTATGCAACTTTACTCGCAATCGGTCCGGGTTATGTATTTCTTTATTGTGAATTTAATTTTTGACATTGTTTAGACACGTGACGTTTATGTTTTGATCTTATAAAAATAGTCTGTTGGCAGTACTCGGCCATAGGTCACGCCCATCTTGCGGCGATCTCGCGAACCAATGCGCGTAAAGATTCCTGTAATCTCGCTTAAATATTTGAATCTCTATGATCTTCTTTTTTATTAATCTGATAATAAATTTTTTTTACGAGGATGATCCTTTCCGATTTACATGTGGTACCGAGAGGTTGTGAAACTAATCCACATGGTACATTTAAATAAAATGTGCAGTCCAGCTAAACATACAAGGTAATTGATTAAGTTTGTAAATTAATTGAATAGATCGATTCATTGTGGCAATTTTGTTTTGTAGCATAATTTTTGAATTATCTAAAATGCAATGCCATGCGTTTTAATCTAAGCCTACCTACATCTAAGGTAATCCAATGAATCAATTAATAGCTTCTTTAATTAACACATGCATGTTTAGGCTTTTTAGTTTGGGCACATTCCTGCACATGTATTTATTTTGTAAATATGATATTTCGAATTGAGGAACTTGGCAAGGGATTGGTATTAATGGTTTAAGGATTAGCATGCCGCATCAATACCAATTATTTAATCCAATCTTCCCGATTCATCTAATATAAGGATGGATTAGTTCGACCAAGTTCTACAAAATTCGACAGGTAGAATTTTATCAACGTAAGCCATGCTGGGACTACGGTTTTGAATAAGATAAGTCATTACAAGTGTATTCTATATTTGTGTAAAATGTACATAATGTGTGGCGCTACATGTGTTACGATTCAATTAAATTGTAGCTACGTATAACCCTATTGATTATATATAAATAACGAGTAACACCAAAGGTGTTAAGACATTAGTTAATATGAATGAACCCGCATGCTTCACATGTTATTTTAATTAATTATTTTAGATTAATTAAATCCCTTAACAATTGTAGTGCTATTTACAAAATTATAGTCATAAGATATGTTAGTAATTAAGTATTTAGTTATTTATGTCAAGCGAATGGTAAGCTTACCCTCCGTTAACAACTTATTAGTATTAGTTTTTGTTAGTGATATCTAACTGTTTTTATGACTGTAGGCGTATTGCTAATTCATCAAAGAATATATATATACTTTACGTTACATTGTACTTTGCGTTTATCCATGACAGCATTTTGTTTATGGCCGTCGTTCACAAACTATACATTTGGTTTAATATTATCTTGGTCACAAATAATCTTAGAATTAAGGTTTGGTTATTATAGTTTAATTGATTTTGTTAACGCAGTGATTTTGTTAATTATGGTTCACCGATTTGAATATTAGGTGGCTAAGTTTATTGATTTTTTTTTAATTGATGTGTACCAACTTTATTTCTTAAATTTTTATGCAATAAATATTTGATTTGTTTCGGAACAAACTGTGTTAACTTTGTTGCTTTTGGTAAAGTAACTGGAGCCTATTTTTACCCGTTTTTTTAGTGAAATTAACGAGCTGCCGTCTGCCAAGAAGCGGAGGGTAAACGTCTCAACGCAAAAATGTGGAACAAACATACTAAGTTGGCAAAGAAGGACGCGGATGCTCCTGTAGCAGCAGGCCAACAGACCTCGGCAGTTGATTTTGCAAACCGGAAGTCCGTAGGTCAAAGGGTTTGTTATCAAAGTTGTTTTTGAACATTTTTTCAATTTTTGAAGAAAAAGGTCGTTTTGTTGCATTTCCTAACGTAAAATTAACTTCTATTAAGATTTTAGGGGCCGACCCCGATATTCTTAGCATTTATCTGTCAATTTTAAGATAACCTCCAAAAACATGTGTTTTTTTTCTATATAATTAACAATAGCCGCAAATATTTGTCATTAAACTATTTTTCCGTGGGTGTGTAATTGATATATTAGTGGGGCTAGGGTGATAACTAGCAAGGCGCAGCCAGTTATCAATTCACACACCAGTCGCCCATTTCTCACGCCCGCTACAAATACATTCAAATAATATGATAAGTAGATACACGTAAAATAAAAAAATAATAAATAAAAATTTTGTTCAATGTTATCCAGTGTTTTGTCGCGGTTTATGCGCATACAGTTTGACCAAGTTTGACGTTTGCTGGTAGATCGCTCCGCAGACGTCCACTCAAATCAAAAAAAAGTTTCTTAAAATGGCAGGATTATCACCATCCGAGGTGAGTTTTATCATTTTACAACCCTTCAAACATATAAATTCTTATATTCAATAAAATAACTTCAACTATTAAAATATGCCTCATTGCATTGGTGGGCAAATTCAAAATGAAATCATAACGTTATTTGCCACACCAATACAAGGTAAAAAAATGGTGCGAGATTCAAAATATTTCCAATAACCGATACAACAGGAAAAGGTTTATTTGATTTTATAATCAATAAGTTTATAGAATTTAAACTAGATATAAATAACTTAAGAGAACAAGGTTATAACAATGGTGCAAATATGCGTGCAAACATAATGGGCTGCAACAAAAAAATAAAGAATTAACCCTTCGCGCTTAAATTTATTTGTAAACGATTCTGTAAAATATGCATTTGAAACAGTAAATTTCTTAAATCTTGTTCAAGAGTTATTTGTTTATTTTTCTACATCTAGCCACAGATAGAGTATTTTAATCAAACAAGTGCCAAAATTCACTTTTAAACCAATATGTGATACAAGATGAACCAGTCGAACAGATGCAAAACATCAACTTAAAACCCAAATTGACGAAGTTTATAATGCGTTAGTTGAACTACATGAAGATGAAAGAAGAGATATGAATACACGAACTATGGCTGATTCTTTGAGCACAAAAATTAAATCTTTTAGGGTTTTGTGTTCAATTGTGGTATGGCAAGTATATTAAACAGTGTAAACTTAAAAAAATATATGAAAGAACTGAGAACAGATAAAGGTTTTAAAAGATTATTAAATGAAGCAAGACAAAAATGCGGATACTTTATATCCTAGTATTGGAGCTAAAAAAAATTAAAAAAGGCCTATGTTTGATTATAAAAGTCAAGACAAAAATATTGAAGATCCTGAAAGAAAATTTAAAGTTGATTTTTACTTTACAATACTTGACACAACTGTTACTTCGTTACAGAAAAGATTTCAATTATTAAAGAAACACACGGAAATATTTAAAATTTTATATGTAAGTTCTAGTTTAAAAAATTTGAATGATGATGAGTTGGTGAAACAGTGTAATAATATTCAACAAAAATTAACAGATCCAGCTACAGAATATTCTGATATAAATGCTTTAGAATTGTTTGAAGAGTTACGAGCTCTAGAGATTCATATAACTAGCAACATGGGAGCAATTAACGTGCTTGAATATATATCTAAAAATAACTTATCATCAAAGTTTAGTAATGTATCAATACTTATACGTATTTTTTTTTAACTCATCCTGTATCAGTAGCTACTGGCAATCGATCATTTTCAAAACTCAAAATAATTAAAAACTGCTTGCGATCTACAATGTCCCAAGAACGGCTTTGGCAATAATATCTATTGAGCATCAGTTAAGTGATTCTCTTAATCTAGACAAAATAATTGAAAAAATTACATCCCAAAAAGCAAGAAAAACATTATTTTGATTTAAAAAAATGTTATGTAACTAAATGTATTAAAATTGTATTGTGTTAATAGAAACATGTTTTATTTATTTAGTTATATGGTCAAATTCATAAAAATTTGTTTAAAATAAATTACTTGTTTTTAATTATTTATTTTTCTTAGTAGGGCTGAGAAAGTGATCTTACTAACAGACATATTTGTCTTATATGAAAAATACAGTCAAATAGTTTCCAACAAGCACAGCAAATTACAACCACTTATCAATTTCCTATAATTCTATTAAAAAAAACATCGCAACTATTTATAGATACACCCAAAGTGCTCAAGCTGCTTCGAAGATGCGAAAACTGGATACTAGGCGGCAGACAAATTGTTCTTGACAATGTAATTAAAAAATGCATAACATGTTATAAGACGTCTCCAAAAAGTAATACTTCCAAAAAAGAAATTTGCTAATTTATCGAACTAAAGCTGCTCGCCCTTTCATAAATACTGCGTCAATTTTTGCAGATCTGATTTTTATATAAAAGAAGATTTTCGTAAAAGTAAAAAGTTACTTAAGCATAATTATTTGGATAGCATCAAAGGCAGTGCACACTGAATACTTATCTGACTTACCATCCGAAGCATTTTTACCAGCCAAGAAAAGATTTATTTCCAGAAGAAGAAATGTGGCAAAAAGTGTTAAACTAATAAAAAATTTTTTGCAAGCATGCAATAAGCTAAATAAAATGTTAAACTAATTTGTGCGAGAAGAGGTTGAAAATTAATGAAGACGCCTCACCCATTTCAAGAAACAGCAACATTATTAACCCAAATAGAAGCAATTTTGAATTCCAGACCTCTGCCAATTGTTCCAAAAGATGAATAATTTTTATTTCCAAGTCATTTCATGATAGGAGGTATATTAAGGGCATCCGTTGGTCCAAACATTAAAGACCTTCCAATTAATTGTTTATCAAGATAGCAACGTATAGAACAAACTTTTGGCGACGTTGGGGTCAGTAGTATTTAGAAAACCTACAAACTAGAAACAAATAGAAATCATTTGTTCCACTTATTGAAATTGGACAATTGGTGTTTATAAGAAGATAATCAACCGACAATGTATTGGAAACATGGACGCTTTACAGAAGTATATCTAGAAAGTGATGGTGTCATTAGCACTGCATCAGTAACACCGGGAGAAAATACTTTTAAACAATCTACCAGTAAATGATGTCTACTTCCCAGGGCCGCCGTAAACGGGTGTGCAAAGCGTGCGTTGCACGTCGGCGCTATGACAGGGGAGCGCAAATTTATCTAAAATAAAAAATGATTTAAATTGACAATTAGTATGCAGATATTAAATTTTAAAAAAATCTGAAAAAAATTAAGGTTATTTTATATTTCAATTTTAAAGAGCTTTTTTTAAATTGGTTTTTTGCAACGTGTAAGGAATAAAATTTTTAGTGTCATGAAATATATGAGAATTCAAAATCTTCAATTGTTTATTAAAATTTGAAATTAAATCGTGAATTTTTTGTCCAAATTATTGCTTAAACTTTAAGATTATTACTTCATTGCTTCCCAAATTGAGTAGACTTTTTATTGTGCTAAAAGTTTTTTTTAAACCAATATCAGTCATAAAACAGCCAAATTTTTTAATATGGTTTAGAAAGTTTTTTTTTTTCGGAATCTATCAAAGCCTATCTATTACTAAAAAACATGTACCTAATCTTAATTTAAAGCCTGTGACACTGGATGGGTAAGAGGTGACGGCAAGAACCAACAAGTAAGTCCGACCCATATGTCAACCTCTCCTGCACGCGGTGCCCGCTGCTAGATAACTAACGAGGCTCTGGCAACCGAGTCATGGCGGTATAACCATTAAAATGTGAATTAAAGAAATGTAATTCAACCGAAAGATTGCCGGTATAAGTAATTCAACTCTGACGGCCAACAGCTTGGAAAAATCAATAACGCTATTCAAGAAATGAATAGACTTGGTATTTCGAGATGAAAATAAAATAATTATTCGTTACTTAGTAATCGGTACCTGACGAGATCCGAAATAACGAATAACCAAATAAACAAATAATCGTTACTTTTTACAAACAAGTACTCCGTGTCCGCCCGTATTCGATTCGATATATTTTACCCGCGCACGGAACCGGAGTAACTGTTTGATATTTTGTATTCGAAAGAATCAAAAGTAACCGAAAGTACCTACTACTTATAGTACCTATACTACCTATAGTAGTCGGACTCGCGCATTACGCCCATGCACCCGGCGCAGCTATATATTATGAATAACAAAACTAAAATTTATTTAGTTCTTTTTTTTTAATTCCTTAATCGTTATTATATTGATTTAATTAATTAAATAATTTATATAATAATGCAATTACTAAGTTTTAGCATGATTACTATAACATTTAGTAATTGCTTCAATAAATTTTTATATCAAATAGTAATAGTCAACATCACAACATCAATTACATTTACTAATTAACACAATAGGATAGTTAATTAAGTAGTATCATATGAATTAATAATTTATTCAGAAACAGTCAATCGAATCACAGTAAGCAGTAAGTAGTCTCTAAGAGCCGTATATATTATTAGCATTGGTAATTATGATTATAAAATAAGCTTAAAGCAAACTGAAAAGGTTGATTTAGTACTATGTAATTATTTTAAAAATTAATACATTAACATTCAAATATTTCCACGGTAAACTAAACGATTACTTGTAACGAGTATTAAGTAACGAGTATTGTACTAAAAGTAACGATTAGTTACAAGTATCGAAAAGTAACGAAAACTTGCATCTCTACTTGGTATAGACATAATGGGAATCAGCAAAATGCGATGGCCCGGATCTGGATACTGCGTAATCAACAATCACTCAGTCTACCATTCTGGAAACACTGACCACCAACATATACACGGGCGGAATTAATCTTATCCAAAAAAGTCCAACAAAACGTCACAAACTTTATAACAATATCAGAAAGAATACTACTCATCCAATTAAATAGCACCCCAGTAAGAACAAACATTATTCAAGTATACGCTCCCGCCTCCAGCAAACCTGATGAAAAAGCTGAAGAATTCTACAACACACTGTCGGATACACTAAAACAATTCAACAAACACAAAGTAATAATGATCATGGGTGAATTAAATGCTAAAATTGGAAGGGAAAGAGCGGTGAATATATAAGCGAATATGGATTAGGCACAAAAAATAAACGTGGAGACAGACTGAAGCGCTTTGTAGAGGAGGAAGAATACGTAAAACTAAACACCTTCTTCAAACTTCCACCACGACGTCTATATACATGGATCTCACCTCAAAACCAACCCACCAAGGTCGTCAGAAATCAGATCGACTATATACTCATGCTGCCAATCAGTTAAAACTTACTCTAGCGCTGATATAGAATCGGACCACTGCGCACTGGTTGGAAGATTTAGAATAAGGATGAAAAGGGTCACTCAAAAAATAAACATAAAAAGATGAAACATGAGAAGATTAAAACAACCATAAGACATAAGTGAAACAGTAACAAGCCTAAAAACCCAGAGCTGTTCAAAAATAGGGACACTGAAAAACACAGAAAAGACCCTTGAGAAACAGAAAACAGAAGAAAGGCAAAAAACAACACCACAAAATACAGAAACCTTCAAAAACAAATGACAAGAGATACGAACAGCAAAGGCAGACTGGATCAAGCAAAAATGTGCAGAAATAGAAACACTACAAGGAAAACACGATTATTTTAACATGCACAAAAAAATCAAAGAAACAACTGAAACACACAAAACCAATGCAACTGGCAAACTGTACAACACAGATGGCAAGATTATCATCTCTTTTCAGCGTCCTTATTCAAAGATGTAGAGACTTTGACTGCGATGTACACGCATGCTTTATCGATTACCAAAAGGCTTTTGACAACGTACAACACGACAAAATTAAAGAAATACTAAGAAACATACGACTCGATAACAACGATATAAGGGTCATTGGTAACTTGTATTGGAATCAGACAGCATCAATACGTATCCAGGGGGAAAACTCGGAAGACATCGAAATCAAAAAAGGAATCAGACAAGGTTGGGTTCTATCATCAATCCTATTTAACATATACTCCAAGCGAATCTTCCAAGAAGCACTAGAAAACACAAACACTGTTAACAAAATAAATGGCCAACATATAAACAGTATCAGGTATGCTGATAATGCTGATCAGAACTCACGATCTATCCTTGTCAACAAAAATCAGATTATTAAAATGCTATGTTTTTCCGATACTTTTATACGGGGTAGAATCATGAACTTCAACCGAGACCTGTTGTAAGAAACTTGAAGCATTCGAAATCGCATCTTGAAGATTTTCTGGACAGAACATGTAACCAACAAAGAAGTCCTTGAAAGAATTGGCAGAAAAAAGGAACTAATAATAACAGTAAAAGCAAGAAAACTGGAATACCTGGAGCACATAATGAGGAATAATCAACGATACGGACTGCTGCAACTGATTTTACAAGACAGAGTGGAAAGAAAAAGAGGACCAGAAAGAAAGAGAACGTCTTGGTTGAAAAACCTACGCACATGGTTTAATACATCAACGGTAGGCCTCTTCAGAGCAGCAACCGACAAAGTTCGAATAGCTATGATGATCGCCGAAACGGACAGGCACCATAAGAAGAAGAAAGTGACAATCGCTGGTCTACCGGAGTTGATGTTGTGAAACCGTTAAGGTATAATATGGGCGAAATCCTTGATGCTCTTTTAGAAATTGCTAATAATTTTTCTTCAAAACTTCAGATTTGACATTTTAAACAAAATTAATTACACATTGAGTAAATTGATGCAAAATTTTACTATTAACTTTAAGCTTCGTGTAAATAATCTTAAAAATTTAATTACCAAGTTTCAAAATTACTGCTCCAATAAATATTTTGAAAAAATGTTAGACAAATTGTTGTGATTTTCCATCAATTCAGTCAATTCGCCCACGAAATTTTTGCATGTGAACATAGTGATGAAGGCGCTTTACTAGACCCAAAAACACATTATAAAGTTAATTTCTTATATCTAATTTTAGACCAAACATTAACATCTCTGCAAAATAGATTTGAAAAGTTAACCACGTTTGATAATGTTTTTGGTTTTTTAGGTGAATTTTTTAATTGCTCCATAACAGAAGATAAACTTCTGAAATATCTAAAAGTCAATAGCCTAAGAAAAGCTGATATCCATAGTGTTGATCTTTTCAATTAATTAAAAGCTATAAAATTACAGGACAGGTTGAGTTTATTATCAAATGATAACAATTGAAAATCAAATATTGGATAATTTATCAATGAAAGACCTGATTGAAGAATTTGCGACCAAAAAAGCATAATAATATTTTTAGAACAAAATGTAAATTTATTAACTACTAAAATTTATATATGTCAAATTATCTTGTCTCTTAATATTCCTATAATATAACCTAACTAAGCTTTTGCTTTGACAGTGGCGCAGAAGTCGTGTTTGCACAACGGCGCCAAATCATCTAGCAGCGGCACTGCTACTCCCACCAAATGAACCTAGAATATAAAGTCCTGGTTGAAAAATATTTTTTTATGTTACGGCCATAAAACCAAATTATATTCTCTCATATTTACACATTAGTATTTCCAATAATAAATTTTTTTGTATTTAAATTATCATAATTAGTATAAAACAAAACCCTACTGTAAATTATATTTAATTAAATATGTACCTGTAATTAATCATAAATATATACTATCAAACCCGCTAATTGAGAAAATGGAGGCACTGTAGATACTGACAAGGCCTAGTATCTGGTCCACCCATACTCTCATATTAAATGTATGATTAAATAGACACTAATCATATATTAATATTAGATTAATGTCCTGAATTAATAAATGCCATAACTTCTTGAAATTTCCTGCTGGAGCTGGGGCTCAAACCTGCGACAAATTATGATGCGCCAAAATCAAGTTAGGCGCTTCACCTAAATGAGCCGAGCAACTTTCCAGAATAATACCTAGAAATTCATCAAATTACAAGATTCACAAGTTCTTAAACCATAAAACCATACCAAAACCTTGCATTTAACTATTAAACTTTTCACTGGCTGTATATACGACTAGCTATCCACGTGAATCTTTACTGGATAGCTTTGATTTGTTAACGAGGAGGAATCAATTTAAAGTCAAAATTAATATAAAATTGCACTTTCTTTTAGATCAAAAGTGGTTTATCTTGCATTTTTCAAATGCAAGCAATCAATTTAAAGCTAATAAACTAAAACTAATGAATTCTGTTTTTTTTTTGTATATTAAATTACTAAAATTAACATTATTGCGATTTTTCACCTCTTAAATCGCAGAGTTTAAAGCCAAAAACATAGTAGTATAATGTAAAAATTATATTTCTGTAAGATTGCCGAGATCTACATACCTGAACACGGTTTTCGTGGAAAAAATAAAAGACAAGTAATAATAATAACCCAGTAAACACAAGTTTAGATAATATAAGTTTATTGCACGTATATATGGTGTAAAAAGCGTATATGGTATATGTGTATTTGTATAATATACATTTCTTGTACACGTAAGGTATGTATATCTGTATATTATACGTTAATATTTTCCTTTTTTTCTACCGTTGATTATTATACGTATATTATCCATTAGAATACTTGTATAAATAACCTGCATAATATATCTACGTATATTTAACGTTTATTATTTCTGGGTTTAGTTTGCCGATCAATGTTGTCTTGGATATTCGTACGTTCGAGGCTACCCGAGCGCGTGAATATAGTTTGCAAAGTGTATCTTGAGATGCATGATTTATCTTCTTTTTTTTTTTTTTTATTAACCATAATGTGCACTTGCTATTAGTTGCAATATCCGATACAGTTTTAAGTTGTTTGATGTTACACAACAGTGCTGAAGTGTTGTTTAATTGAACTGGAAGCGCAGGTTTAGGAGTACTAATATGAAATACCTAATTTGTGCTAAGTCTGAAAATATGCAATGACATTTTTGTTTCAAATAACTTGTTTTTATAGCCATTACAGTAACATTAATATCAATTCATCGATTTTTTAATTTTTTTTTTTAATTTAAATTTAATACAAATAGCCATCTAGTCAAGTTATTTAAAATAAAGATTACCATATGTGTGTCATATGAGGTTGTGGAAATACACACAGTATATTTTTCAGATGTCACCAAAAGACTGGTTCAAAAATCAAAATGAATCTTTAATTTAATTGTAATGTTCTTTAATATCTATGTTAAATATTATAATGTTTTATTTATTTAGATGTAATATTTTGTATTTTATGTTAAAATGATATACATATTTTACATTATTATATATCCGAGAAAGTAGGCAGTACGGCAGAGAGGGCATGTACAAATACCAGCGTTAACAAAAGTTAAGCAACGTCCGCTCCGGTCACGACTTGGATGGGTGACCCAATTCTTCCCAATATAAGTCCGTTATCTCGTATAGGCATCCAAACATACACATGTCATAAAGTTTAACCTATAATACACGTGTATTTCAATTGAAAAAATTACAAATATATTTATTATATTTTAACGCATTTTTTTACGTTGATAATACGTGTAAATTACACGTTTAAAATACATATAACCTATACGTATATTACACACTAAATATACGAGATATATTCGTTTAGTCGCCGGACATTTTTCCAAATAATATACTTAACAAATAAACAAATATTACACTTAGGTGTAATACCAAAAATAAACGTATCTTAAACGTAACTGTGTTTACTGGGAATAAAATAAAAAAATGTTACACAAGTCAATAAAATTACACGTTAAAATACAATTGATAAAATATTTAAAACATATTAAAAATAAACATTGCAGTACAATTTAAATGTACTGAAAAGAAACATATTACAGTTAAAAACAAGTACAAAATCATTATTCACAGTGAAGTAATAGTAAGTAATATAAATCTTTCTTAGATAAATAATAAATGCTTTACCTATATATTGAATGGTTGAGGCTGATACATGTTTGAACTCCATTAACATTAATAATAAAACACAAATAGTGTAAAAGTTCAAAAAAAGTTTATTGTATACAACAATTGTTTCGCCACACAATAATGATATCATCATTGTTCATTATACCTGATGAATCCAGTGTGTGGCAAAACAATTGTTGTATACAATAAACTTTTTTTGAACTTTTACACCATTTGCTTTTTATTATTAATCATTATCTATATATTTTTTATAGATTATCATTACCCGTTAATGCAGCAAGAATCTAAATCACACTTCTAGCTACAGATTATATATCAATGCTAAAAATTGTTATTATTTCAGGAGTTGTCACACAAATAATCTGGGTTCATTGCAGGTAACCCCACATTAATTTCCAAAGAATGCGAAAGAAGATTAATTAAAAGTGATAAATTATTGAAGCAACTCCACTAATCAATGTCGAAGATGATGTGGGTTTTACATGGGTCAATAAACTGATCATCTGAAAGTTTAAAAAATATAAAAACATAACATTTTTAATGTAATGATAACTTCCATAATATATTCAAAGTTTTCGTTATTTATTGTATGAAATTAAAAGAATTTATTATTATTAAACTCATATTGTTTCATATGTTTATTTTTATTTTTTATTAATATAATTGAGTTTATAAATAAAATTAAAAACTGACTCCACCAATGCAGCAAAAACACCCACATTACAAAGTAATTACTAAAAATTTCTCAGAACTCCTTGATCGAAGCTTAGTACCAAAAGCTGAATTTTGAGGATGACTATGCGCCGTCTTTTGAAATGGCGTAATTATTCGGTGGTAGGTTATATAGTAATGCTCTCAAAGCTATAATTAATTGGTTCTTGTCAAACAGACTTACGCTAAACCAAGAGAAAACAGAACGTATGGTATTTACGCAATCAAAAATACGTACAAATCCACCTGTGATTCCTTTTCTGGGTATAACATTAGACCAAAAATTATCATGGGAAGCTCATATTAATATTTCTGCAAATCAGCTTCCAAAAAACATATTTTTAATAAGAAACCTAGCACCAGTAGTACCGTTTAATATAATACTTCAAGTTTACCATGGACTTTTCCATTCAAGGCTATCTTATGGAATACTTTCATGGGGTCATTCCCCACATACAGCAAAATTATTTGGGTTACAACGGAAAACAATTAGATATATGTTAGGCTTACCTTATAGGGCAGATGTAAAAAACAGTTTTAAAAACCCAAAAATGTTGACACTGCCGTCACAATATATTTTTCAATGTTTGTTGCTACTAAAAAGTAATCTTACACTTTATGAAGAACGCACAATAAACCACAATTACGTGCAAAAAATAATATAGAATTAAATTATGGTGGTATAAATAAATGCAGATGGGCAGGTAATTATTATGGGCCAAAATTTGATAACAAATTGACAATTGAATCCCAAGAGTTAAATTTCAATAGCTTTAATCTACAATTAAACATCTATTAATAAGTAACACCTTTTACTCTTTTGATGAGTTTTTAAACTGTGACATACTTTTTTAATTATATAAGTTTTTAGTTATTATATGTAAATCTATTTATGTTTAGTTTGTGTATGACTTGTGTAAACAAATGTATTTTTTGTATTTAACATGAATAAAATTATTATTATTATTATTATAATTAAATGTGTTGATGACATTCATGACGACAATGTAGTCAAATTAGAAATACCATCTGGTATACCTTTTAAATATACGTTTTATGAAGGCGGTTAAAAATAATGTAACGTTATCCAACGATAAAGAATATTGTGGTGTAACTCCAATAGCCAGTACCAGCGTTAGGACTAACATTGTTAAAAAGTTTACAATGTCTGTTTACAAATGGGACGTAACTTTTAATGGCCAATCAAAATTCAAAGGATTGCTAAAGTTTTTGGAAAAAGTAAAAGAATTGAAGACTGCCAGAAGCGTCTCTAAAACATATTTGTTTAGGTCAGCTATTGACTTATTTTTAGGGGATGTTGTAGCGTGGTATCGATCTGCAAAGAATCGAGTAACTAATTGGGATGACTTGGTAAAAGCTCTGCGAGAACATTTTGACGACAAGCTATGGGAAGAAATACTGATGAAGAAACAGACAAGAGGAGAGAGAGTGACAATATTCATAGCTGTCATAGAGAATTTATTTTCCAGACTAGACTACCATCTGAGCCCACAAGACTACGCTATATAAGAAAAAACTTAGCACCTGTTTATGAAGCACGCTTAAGTCTTGAAGACGTTTTCTCCATTACACAACTAACATCTTTATGTAGAAAAATAGAAACTACCCTTTCTGAGAGTTCACCAAACTCTAAAACAATAGTTTCAACAGTTTAACAGTTTCAAACGTTTCAGCCAACTCAACTCCTACTTCAAGTACTTTGTCCCGAGATCAAAATCAGAAACCTACAGAAAAATTTATGGGAAAATGTTGAAATTGCAATAAGGATTTTGTAAAGGTCCAAAATCTAGAAAATTCTGTTTTAAGTATGGTACCAACGGTCAAGTATCAACTAGTTGTACCAAATGTCAAAAAAACGGAAAATAGGAGTGCACTTTGACCGATAGATCTCCAAGGTCCTACCAAAGATCGACAAAAAGGAATGGGATGAATGAATTAAAATGTTTTTGCAACCACACATTGTAGCCCCTACATTTAATAAATTAAAAGAAGACATTCGGCCGCACATCAATATAAATATTTTTGATTTAGAGTTCTCTGCATTAGTAGACATCGGTGCAAATTGCTCAATTATAGGTAGCAAAGTTCTGGAGCAATTAGGGGATAAGATCTTGGATACGGAAATAGTACCAACTAATGTTAACGAGGTGAGTGTTGCGGATAGATTCTTTAAACCTGCCAAAGGCAGTATTTGTATTGCAGCAAGAGCTGCCAAACCAAACGCTTACCTTTGATTTTTATGTTGTGCCTTCATTTCCTTTGGCAATTATTTTAGGAGCTGATTATATTTAGTCACAAAATGTTTAATAATTCTAAAAATGTTTGGAATCGGGAAAATGATAAAAATAAAATAAAGTGTGTCCCTAGTATAGTTTGTAAAAACAACGCTATTGCATGTAGAATCAGTTCGATGAAATCGTTAGCTTTTGAACAGTTGGCTAAGTTAAAAGAAGTAAAAGGCTTATACTTAGAATTAGGATCCAGACCTCTAGGACGCACCCACCTCTACACCCATGGTATAGATACTGGAGATAACAAACCTATAAAACAACGGCCGTATGTGTTTTCTCAAGAAATGCAAATATATTTGGACAAAGAACTACAGAAAATGTTAGATTTGGACGTAATACGACCGTCATCAAGCCAGTAGAGTTCACCGATAGTGCTTGTTAAAAAGGATGATAGAAGCTATTGTTTCTGCTTTGACGGAAGAAAGTTAAACGCAGTCACAAATCCTTTAGCATATCCTCTTTTCCACATTTAGATAGCAATTTAAACAGATTAAGAGATGCTATGTATATATCGAGCATTGACTTGAAGAGTGCGTTTTGGCAGATCCCTCTCACTGAAGACTCAAAAGAAGAAAAGAGCTTTCTCAATATTGGGCAAGAGTTTGTTTAAATTTAACGTACTACTTTCAGCCTGAACAACGCGGCACAAGTTCAACAACGTCTGATGGACAGTATATTCGGTCCTAAAATAGAACCGAATGTATTTGTCAATCTAGACGACATAATCGTTGTTAACAAAACGTTTGAAGACCACTTAGCAACGTTGAAAGAAGTATGTTATAGATTGAGTAATGCAAACCTTACTGTCAACGTTGAAAAATGCAAATTTTGCAAATCTTCTCTTAAGTATTTAGGATTTGTGGTGGATAAAGAGAGACTCAAAACTGATCCTGACAAGGTTGCAAGCATGTTGGCTTATCCAGTGCCTACCAACACAACAGAAATTAAGAGCTTTGTGGGATTAGCTGGATGGTATCGTCGTTTCGTAATAAATTTCTCAACCATTATGGCACCAATCACTTTTTTGTTAAAAGGCAACAAGAAAAGGCAAGAGATTAAGCGGACACCTGAAGCAAATAAAGCTCTGGCGTAAATAAATGAAGCTTTAGCAAGTGCTCCGATACTGGATCCAACAGACTTCATAATGCCGTTCGTGATACAGAGCGACGCCTCAGATGTTAGTTTGGGGGCCGTGCTACTCCAAACGGATGAAAAAAATGTAGAAAAGGTAATTTCGTACGCAAGTAGGAGTCTAAGTAATACTAAACGGAAAAGGAATTTTATGGATCCGTATGTTGGCTAGGTAGACCATGAAGCTATATCAGCATGATATAAAAACTGTCCATCGAAAAGGAAAGTTGTTGTTTATCCCGGACGCACTATCTCCAATACCTAAAATATTTAGTGTTGAGTTTCGATCCAGTAATGACTGGTATTCGTGTAAGTTCAACAATGTTTTAGAGAATTCAGATAAATTTCCTAACTGAAGAGTTGAAAATGGAATGCTTTTTAAATTTGTTCTGTAAAAACGGTTAATTCCAATCAATAACCCCGAGTGGAAACTAGTTGTCCCTCTTTTGGACATTTTGGTTTCTTCAAAACCTTGAAGAAAATACAGAAAGTTTATTATTGGACATCTTTGCAACAAGATATAAGTAAGTTTGTCAAGAAATGTAAGATTTGTAAGTCGCAAAAGAGTCCAAACGTGGCAAGACCAAGATTAATGGGAAAACCTAAAATTGTTGATCTTCCTTTTCAGACAATATCTATGGATTTAATGGGTCCATTCTCTACGTCTAAAAAAAAACAGGGTACTCACCAAACTCGTAGGTATTTGGCAGAAATACATAACGGGAAAATATTATCAGAATTTCAATCTAGTTGATAGACCTTCCGTTGTAGGGGGTGAAGAGTATTTTGCAAAACTTTCAGACTTGCCGAAAATGTATACTGACATTAAAAGGAAGTTAAAGAACGTATATGAGATAAATGCTCGTCAATACAATTTAAGAAAGAGAGGAGGAAAAATATGACGCTGTCAAATGCTGCAAATGGTATCACTTCAAAATTATTACCTAAATATATTCTCAATCGAGTAAAAACTAAATTATCAAATATTATTTATGTTTTGGAAACTATAGAAGGAAAAACTGAGGGAACTTGGCAAGTCAAAGATTTGAAGCCGTGTTATGGCAAAGAAGATGTGGAACAGTTAGAATAGCGCAGGAATACCCCAAGCATAAAGGGTCCAGTATGAATGTAGGGCCCGATGTGAATATTGATGAGTGATTGAAAGGACTATGTTTATGTGAATACTGAGTGAGAGATGACTGTATGGTTGAAAATTCACTTTCCGTGCCATTTTCTTTGTATGAAGGGGGGTATTTGTAACGTTTTATTTTATTCAAAATAGCATGTCAAGATAGTCCACCCATAGTAACAAACTGAAATTATAACTACTAACAAAGATTGCATAAATTACAAATCAGATGTTTCAAGTCAAACGGAATTGACTAGAAAATTATAACCCACAAATGCTAGTAATAGCAAAAACATTCACAAAGTTGATTATGTTTATAATAATAAACAGAAGAATGTTATAGAATTTGATATATGGAGACGATCATGCTAAACATATTTCTTGACTGTTATCAAATAACATGCCAGACTCGCATTACACAGTGACCAAAGTAGTAAAATCTAGAGCGAAATTTGATAATATTGTCTCAAACATTAATGTTGTCAAAAAAAGTCTACGAAAAACCGATCAATGCATAATTATAATAGCTGGATCTAATGACATTATCGACTGTTTGAACTAATTCGTGTTTTTATGTTAAAATTTGAAAACAAAATCAATACGTTATCAAATATTCCAGTGATAGTACTCTCTATTCCGATTTGCCAGTTTAAGTTTAATAAATTAATCAAACACATAACCAGACGTATGCAATTAATATGTTTGCTAAAAGAAAATACAAAATTTGTTGAATTAAATAGATTGATCTGTAGAAATCATTTTACAAAAAATGGAAAGGTACTAAACAATTACGGAAAAACTATCGCAGCTAACCTTTTATCATCTTCAATCATTCCTTCTGTGAACTGTGACTGCAATGATGATGCTCCAGGACCTTCCAATAAACTGTGTCAATTTGACAAAGCAGACTTTGCAAAAAAATTTGCTACCATCATAATCAATATAATAATATTTTACTTCAATTAAGTCCAATAGTAAACAATCTACAACTAAATGCATTTAAAAAAAGTGCACTACAAAACTTTTGTCAACAAGAAAATTTGCACTATCAAGCCTCAAAGAAGAAACACATCATTTAACTAATAATTCAGTTTGTAAAAAACAAAATTAACTATTTTTAATATAAACGTTCAATCTCTTCTAAATAAAATTAACATAATTGATTTAATATGTAATAATACAGATATTGATATTCTATGTTTTGGTAAAACTTGGCTAAAAGATACACAATTAGACTCTGCAATAATCAAATGATACTGTCATGTAGTTAGCCATTGTCGCATTGCACCCATCTACAAAATATGTAAATAAAGGGATTTTAGAGTATTGTGGCATCTTTATAGATACAGTAATAACTATAATTACTATTTATAGACCACCAAACAATAATACCAATGATATCAATTTATTTTTTTAACTCTTTGATAAGTTGTAGAATAGTGTTTTTAACAAATTTATGAATGAACTAACACCACTTACACAAAACTACAAACAATTATACAACATTTTACAATCTCAAAATCTAACACCCCCAATTAAAGACTCAACGAGGATATATAAATATGCTTATAGAGACACAGTTAGCACAACTTCAGTTGATTATATCATAACTAACTCTCCATCATCAGTTACTTATAAAAGAAATTATGATGCTGGTATAGCGGATCATTAATATGCAAAGTATAAGTATAGAATTTTTATCAGACATTTATTTGACAAATCTTCCAAGTAAATTTTAGAGAACACGCATTTTTAAGGACAATAATATAAATGAGTTTAAGTTTTATCCTTTTTAAATATACTGGTAAAAAATTTAATCGATTATCAAATTATTTGTAGAAGCAGCGAAAAAGCTAAAGTTGCCGTTTTTGTTAGAATGCTACAAATCAAGGTAGCGGTCGGTATGGTCTTTCTTAAATAGCAATAGTATGAATGACATTTTTCTGTATTTTTGGGAACAGTTTTATTGGTGTTTTAATGACCCTTTTCTTAAACGTAAAACTAAATGCACAAATACACCACTTTTTAACAAAAATTTAAATTTTCTCGTGAACTGCAGTGACTATGGTATTAGTATTAAAACAATTGAGTGTCTCCAGAAAAACGATAAACAATGACAAACTTAAAAAACTTTATAAAATTAAGAAAAGTGCAGTAACTAAAGAAATAACTAAACAAAAAAATAACACTATTATCACAATGAAATAAATATGTCACAAAGTAAACCAAAAATGCTTTGGAAAATTGTGAATTATTACAAAAGTGCTAATAAAAACCAGTCACAATCAAAACAAAAAAATACATTAAATGTAAAAGATAAAACTTTAAATAATCCAAAAGAAATTGCAACAGCTTATATTTATATTTATTTACTTAATATGTGACTTGTTATATACATGGTATATATATATATATATATATATATATATATATACAGTGAGTTTATAAATGAATGGGATTATGTAATCACTTTAAATGTGCCGCTTTTGTTAAATTGTTCACTAAACTATTTGTTTTGACAGACCAACTTTGACAGCTATCAAGCAAACATGAAAACATATGTAGTATAGTGGACGATTTAAAAAAAGCGGCATATTTAAAGTGATTACATAATCCCATTCATTTATAAACTCCCTGTATATATATATGTTTTAAATAATGACCAATTACATTACATATAGTATTAGACACAAGATAATAGATACAAATATTTATTTAATAAAATTAAATAAAAACCAATTAAAAAAATTACTAAATTAGAATCTCAAAAAAAAATCTAATATTAATAAATAGATCACTAATTTAACTAACACAAATAAACCTGATGATATTAATAGATTTCTTGCTCGTGAACCTAAATTCTGTTTACCAATTAACAACAATAATACTAATATATTTTCTCTTTTGGCACACGTTTAGGATGGCAACATATTTATGAAACCAAAAAAGATATTACTAAAGCAAAAACTACCCATATCATTACTAATTTCATTAATTCAAAAGAATATCACCCAGAATACAACAACATTATAAAAAAAACTAAAACATTTTTAAAAAAACAATCTATCTATTATTGTAACTAACTCTAACAAAAGTAACACAACTGTTATTATAAATAAATCAAATTATAAAACCAAGTCATTAGACATTAAAAAATTAAATTTATGAAAAAATATTCTAAACTAAAAAACATCCATAGACGCGTTTCGAGGTTTACCTCTCATCAGTATGGCTTTATTTATTTAAACTAATTGATTTTTAACTTACTTCGTCAACATTGTTCACCATCACAATTCAAAGTGAATATTTTAAAGGGTGTATTGACTATTTATACTAACTGACTTAATGACTTTATTTAATGGCTATGGTTAATAGCATTCTGAGAATGAACAAATAAACTAATTATTTCGGGATATTAAGCTGATGGTAATGACATGAAAGAATTGAAACAGAAATTTGAAAATTAAAAATAGAATAAATTTTTTGCATAAATTATAATTACTATTATACAATTTCGTGTATATCAGAACATATATAAAATATATAAAGAAGATTTTTATATATTTTATACAAGTCATTAGAATTACTACTTGATCAAACAATTTATAAAATTATTAAAAAAGACCCAATTATTGATAATCTTGCCAATAATAAATTTATTGGTATTAACACAGCTAAACAACTTAAAAGTAATAAAGATTCTTGTCCAAAATACTATGGTCTACCAAAAATTCATAATTAACGCTTGAAGAGATTCACAGCTGGGGGTATCAATAGGTATAGCGAATATGGCCACACGTATAATTCACGAACTGCACTGACCCAGGATCCAAGCAGTGGCTCGAATAATAGTTTTATTTTATTTCCGTCAAGGTCGAACAGCTGTTTATTTAGACGCGCATCGTGCCATGAATGCCGGCATAACGGGCATAACCTATTCGCGTTCACTTCGATGTTTCCATAGTTTTTAGTTATTATTGTTATTAGTTTTGTAGTTTAATTTTAAGGATTGCCTCAAAGGCAATGTCACTACCAGGTATTTGCAAATATAAATTAAAAGTGTCATTTTGTAATAATATATATTACAGTTCTATAACTGATAGCAGTTATAGGACTATAATATGTATTATTATTTATTTTTACAGAATTTATATTTTGTTTATTTTAAAGAATTATTATTTATTTTAATAGAATTTTTATTTATTTGCAAATTCTGTGTGGATTTGCCATTTTTAACTGTGCCGTTGTCAGTTCCCAGCCCGAAAATGAAGAGGGAAAATGGCAAGTTTTAAAAATAGCGCCTTTTATAGACACAAACGTAACACAGCGCCGCTAGGCGTCCGTTTTACAAACTTAATATTTCTTCCCAGGAGCGAAGAGGCGCTAAAACTCGTGGCGAAATATTTATAGGGAATTGACTTATCTTCTATTGTATGATCTGTGGTTCACAGTGTATGCGCAGAACGCTGAAAGTTTGATAAACCTTAAAGTAAGTAGTCATCAAAAGTATTTAAAATTTTCAAATGAATTAGATATTGGGTTTAAATAGCTCTTATAATAACCACTGTAGTATATGCAAATTGTATAAATTTTTAATCTGCTTTAACACTAATTTATTTTATAATGTATGCAATGTAATTCAAGTATACACATTATACAGTGCCGTATGGTTTATTCAGGGTGATTCAGCTACAAAAAATAATGAAAAAAAGAAGAAGATGTGATAAAATAACAAATCAAAATGGCCAATAAAGTAAAACATACTCATCAAAAAAGCTTTCTATAAGTTACAACAAAAAATCCATCCACTTGTCTAGATTTATATTGTTAAAATTTAATTATGTTTTTATTTCAGGTCCATCATGGCGATAAGGACACAGTACATAATAGCGCTAACAAATAATTGGCACTTGCGCCTCTTGCGCAATAATAAAATGTCTAGACTTATATCGTTAAAATTTAATTATGTTCTTATTTCAAGTTCCATCATGGCAATAAGGACACAGTACACAATAGCACTAACTAATAATTGGCACTTGCACCTCTTGCTCGTATCAACGATCAAATAAATTACGCAAGCGTAGCTATTTGCAAGCGTTGCTGTTGGTTGACGTGATGCATGCTGCAAATGCAAATCAGTAGACAAAATAAAGAAACAATGGCAAACTGAGATCATTCAAAGAAATAATAACTGTTTTTATTTTTGGTCAAATAATGGGTAAAAACAACTAGCAAATTCATTTTGTTCGCACCTTGTCTTCGGCTTTGTCCACAACCTTGTCTTCGATCTTTTCTACGACTTTGTCTTCTACACGACCTTGTCAGATTAATTAGATTATTTGTTAAGATTTTATTTTTATTTTGGTTATTTGGGATAAAAATTATAATGGCGGGAATTTCAAATTGCTGATAATTTTTGTATTTAATGCTTGGCAAAAATTAAAATATTATTTAACATCGTTTTTGTGTGTAAAATAAAAGATTAATTTTGATGATTGTAGCAAAAAGTATTTTTTATGTCAATGTCACCCCATTTTACGTAAGCGCCGTAAGCGTGTATCATTTCAGCAATCAGGCCGTGACAGTGTTATACGTTTGAAAACGTAGCCAATGTAAATCACTGTATTATCGGCAAAACTAACATCATCAGCGCAAGCGTGATTTATTCTAGTGTTGGTTTTTGCATTATTTATTGTCGTGCGTAGTTGCATCGTTAACAATTATTTTATCATGGATATCAACTGCGTATTAAGCGGCAATATTGATATTGGAGGATACTGATGTTAAAATATTAGTGTAATATTTGTTTATTTTGATATATGTTGTTAAATTTTGTTTATAATTTGGTTTTGTATGAAATACAGGTTTATTTATTATTTTAACTGCATTGCGTATTCTGTACAAACAAATTTGTTAAAATTTTGACGTTTCGATATTAAATTTTAACCAAACCACTTTAAAATAAACGGCGACGATAGAGGTGCCTTTAATTTTTAACAGCCTGGTTAATTGCTGAAGTAATAAAAATGGCTGAGTTTGGTTTGCTAAATTTAGTGCTTCTAGAAGAAATTGAAGAAAATTAAAGACGGTAAGTACAAAACTAATACTTGTATTAATAAGAAAAATAAAAATCAATTATAAATATTGGAAAATTGTAAAGTTATGTCAATGTTGACTTTAATTTTAAACTTGTTTTTATGTATTCAATGTATAAAACATTGTCTTTTGTAAGTACATGTTCAAGTAGGTAGATACGTTCTTAAATAATAATTAATTAAATCAACTGTGTTATTTTTTAGTCAACAAACACGACTTCTCCAAAGACACCTACGGGATTCTAGCAATCCGTTTGAATTACCACAGCAACATTTTAGAACGCTATTTCGTTTGAATAAAGAAATAGCTACATATTTAATAAATGAAATAAGTCAGCATTTAGTTTCAAGACGGACAACAAGAATGTATGATTTTATAACGGCAAAAAGAGAGAAAATGTATATAATTGTGTTTTAATTTGGATTTATATTTGTTTTAGGTATTTTAGGTATTACATTTTTTTTTTTTGAAGTGGAAGTTATCAAGTTGCGGTTGGAGGTAATAATTTATTCGGATTGAGTCAACCTTTGGTCAGTAGGTGTATTGAAGCGGTGACTTGGGTTATTGTTAATAATTTAAGTAACAGGTGGATTAAATTTCCAACATCTGAACGAGAAAAGAATTTAAAAAAACTTCAATGAATATTTACAATTTTGTTTAAAATAATTATTATATATATTTTTTTTAGTTATCGACAACTTTTTAGTTTTGATAACATCATAGGGGCTATCGATTGTACACATATAGCCATAATAGCACCTGCTGCCCATGATGAACAACATCCAGGACGTGTGTATTTTAACAAAAAAGGATATGCAAGTATCAACACACAAATTGTAATATTATTTTATCGACATAACTCTACAACTTCTAAAATAAATCCTTTTTAATGTATAGATATGCGATGCAGATTTAAATATATTAAATATAAATGCTCGGTTTTCTAGAAATTATCTAGTAAATAATTATTTAAATGGTGATGAACATACTCATTTGTTAAGTAAGTAAATACATTTTTTATTAGTTTATGTGTTAATTACTATACAAAATTAATTAATTAATTTTTTTCCATAAGGTGATTCCGGCTATCCAACAGAGCCTTGGCTTTTAACTCTAGTAAATGATACAGTTGATGGGTCTCCAGAGAGTCGGTACAATAATAGACACATCACAACAAGGAATTATATCGAAAGATTAAATGGCGTGCTAAAAAGCAGATTTCGTTGCTTACTTCGACATCGTACTTTAAATTATTATCCTATCAAATCAGCAAATATTATATATCTGTGCTGTTCTTCATAATATATATTTTATAACGATCAACAATTTGATTTGGCAGATGTAGATATTGATGATGATTTACAAAATGTACAACTAAATCCTGTTAATATAGATATGTAGTATTTTATTTTTGATAAAAAAATTATTTATCTGTATATATTTAATTTTTCCAAGAAATGGAAGTTTTTTAGTAGAGGGTAGAAGAACAAGAAACATAATACACAATTATTACAACTAAATACTTTTTATTATATAGTTAATACATATATGTATTATAAAAAATGTATTATAAAACAATAATAAGTTTTTAAAAATTTCTTAAATAAAAAATGAACTTTAAAAAATTATATTTTTTTTTATTGGGGCAATGTTTTAATTACAGCTTCAGCTAAAAGTTTGATGGAATTACTTAAGCTGTGCACTGCCTCCGTTAAATTATTACTAGCAACCACTTGTTGTTCAATTACAGCTTCTAATGTAGATTTTCGGGATGTTCCTGCTTATTCTATTCCGTCTTGGATTCCTCACCGGTGTCCGTGTGTTTTCAAATTCTGGTAGCTCAACCTATATTAATTAATTATATGTTCTTATTAAAATATCAATCTAATCAGAAAACATATTTACCTGTACAGCCGGAAGAGAAACATATTCCTCTTCGGTTTGAATTTGTATCGGGTTAGCTTCATACTAAAAACACAATTTATCAACTTAACTTAATAAGAATAATCAGTTTGAAATAAAAATTACATATTAAGGTTTTATTATTATTGGATATACCCGAGGATATACCTGTATAAAAATTGTATCTGTTGAGGTACCAACATCTTCTTGGGCTGTCTGTCCTACTTCTTCTAAAATATTTGGCTGAAATTAATATAGGTAAGAAATTTTTAACATTATAATATGCAAACTACAAATACTTCTATATTATTTAATCTAACTCCGTTAGAGTTTTTGCTAAATTAATTTCTCCGCCAGTCTTATTTCTTTCAATTTGCACTTCTCTTGCTCGCCTTTTTGCGTTGGTCTTCAGTTCTTTGTATACCTGCATAATTAAACACATTAACTTGATATATACTCAATTTAAAGTTATAACCTTTTACCATTCTCGAATTGTCTTCTTCGAGCTCTTTTCACACTCATTTAAAATGTTTTTAATTTCTTCCCACTCATTATCATACATCATCCGGGCTGCTTTCAATTCTGGGCATTTTATGGATTAAAAAATCTACCAGAACCTGTATCTGGTATTTGGTGGTTCTTGCCCGCTTTCTCTCTGGTACTGTTAATATAATAAATATAAAATAATAATTTTCATGACAAAATAAAACAATTAAGAGCGGCAAATTGTTTAATATAACTAAAAACCCGCATTTCTCAAATAATAATAGAGATAATTAAGTTCTGTTTTTGGAAATATAATACATATACTTACAAGACTGCATTTACTAAACTTATTAAAATATAATTATAAATAAAAAACATAATTAATAAAAAAAAAAAAAAAATACTTTTTGTAGTTTTACATAATTGATACATATATTTAAAAATCATTGGCGCTGAATTTTTTTTAAATATTTGTTGAATTAATGTCCGCTGAATGCTCCCGCCTATCGCATGCCTCTTGTCCCGCCCGAGTTCTCACTAAGCGAGTCGGCCGACTTACCAGGATATTTGCTAAAATGCATTTATTATAAGGGATAATCCTTTTTACGAAGTTTACAGCGTTAGACCGCAATTAACTAACGCCTGTTGGTTAGTTAGTTAGTTTAGATTTTTGGCGTATCAGCCTAATAAGACTATTAACGCCGATTCTTTTCTCTAACTATAAAAAAATGTA
Organism: Tachinus rufipes; assembly: GCA_963932245.1. Lineage (NCBI taxonomy): Eukaryota > Metazoa > Arthropoda > Insecta > Coleoptera > Staphylinidae > Tachinus > Tachinus rufipes. The sequence continues at coordinate 19,671,265 of OZ010750.1, forward strand.
AAATAATATGCTGTAAAATGGCATATTAAAGAATAAAATTAAATAAATAAATAAATAAATAAATAAACAACAAAGATAAAATAAATGTTCACAAACTTTAATGACTATAGCAATAATGACTAGATAGTTCCAACAGTGTCTAGGGTGTAAAAAGTCCTAAACACTGCTGGATTTTACGATACACAAACATTAATCATAATAAATTAACAATTATATCCATACACCCAATTTGCTCTGTCGAATAAATTCAAACAGACGATCGACTTCAACGATCTGGTCGCCCAAGACAATCGACAAACTGGGTGATAATTCAGACGTAACTCTTTGTTCCGAAAACTGCCGACAATCCAATAAGATATGACGAACAGTCAATGGGACATTACAAGTATCACAAACTGGCGGCACCTCAGATGCCAACAAATGCCTGTGAGTCCATCGACAGTGACCGATGCGAAGTCGCGTGAGGATAACCTCTTCCCTACGCTTCGGCCTGCATGACGAACTCCACGGTGTAATAACGCTTTTAGTGCATCGCAGCTTGTTGTCTTGAATAGCAAACCACTCAGTTTGCCAGCTAGACAGCAGCTTTTGATGTAGAAAATTACAAATATCCCTAACGCAAACTTTAAATGAAACATATTCAGCGCTAGTTATTGCCAATTTGGCAAGCGCATCAGCTTTTTCATTGCCACTGATACCTACGTGACTGGGGATCCAGACAAAGTTAACAGTGACATTTATCTGAGACACCTGAAGCAAAATTGAATGAATTTGCCTCAGCAAGTAATGATCAGGATATTGGTCATCTATGGCGTTTAATGCACTCAACGAGTCTGTACATATAACATAATTTATACCTGCGCTTAGTTGGATGTAGAGAAGAGCCTGATAGATAGCATACAGTTCTGCAGTATACACGCTGCTAACACTTGGCAAGCCAAATGTAAATTGCAGCTCATCTACCAGAAAAGCACAACCCACACCGTCGTTACTTTTTGAGCCATCGGTATAAATCCAAGTGGCATTTACATTCATTGCTTGAATTTTTGCAAATTCAGTTCGATATTCAACTGGTAAAGTTGAAGCTTTGCTCATTCTCGATAATGCAGTATTTAACCTTGGACGTTGAAAAGTCCAAGGAGGATCGCGACAGTAAGACAGTTGATATACATCAGGGAGTTGGAAATCCAGTTCCCGAAGTATACTGCAATTTCTTATAGCAACCGGTTTTTGGGACCGTATCCTGATGTTGTATAGATCGTCGAGACCATTATTGTACACGACAGGAAACGTCGGATGCAAGCGTTTAGCTTTTAGTTTCGCTGCGTACCTAATTGTCAAAATTTTACGCCGAAGATAGAGTGATGGTTCAGCTGCCTCACACAAAACACTAGCAATAGGGCTAGTGCGAAATGCGCCAGTTGCTAAACGAATTCCAGTATGGTGAGCAGGATCAACAATACGTAATGTGGATGGAGCTGCGGAAGCATAGATTATGGAACCATAATCTAGTTTTGAGCGCACCAAAGCGCGATGCAGAAGTAGCATTGTTTTCCGATCCGCTCCCCATGACTTTCCACTCAACGACCTGAGCAAGTTTAGTGCCGGGACACATCTTGATCTCAGATTTATTAAATCAGGACGCCAAGTCAGCGCACGGTCAAATGTGACACCGAGAAATCGAACACTATCCTGTACAGGAATAGGTTCTCCCCCAAGATATAATAAAGGGTCACCGTGTGGGGTTCGCCTTCTACAAAAATGGATAAGCAACGTTTTACTAGTAGAAAAAGTGAATCCATTCTTATTAGCCCAGTTCAAAATGTGATTGATTGTTAACTGAAGTTGACGTTCCAATGTTGCCATGTTTCTCGAAGCACAATAGATAGCTACGTCGTCAACATACATACATCCGCTTACCGGATGCTTGATGAACTGACTTATGCCGTTAATCGCTATCATAAATAGTGTCACGCTTAGAATAGACCCCTGAGGAATACCATTCTGTTGCTGACGTATGCCCGAGATGTTGTCACCTACACGTACCTTAAATGAACGGGAAGTTAAAAAGCTTTGTATAAACAATGCCATGCTTCCGCGAATACCCCATGAATGAAGCGTTCGTAGAACATTGTACTTCCACGTCATGTCATACGCTTTCGCAATGTCAAAGAATACAGCGACAAGATGTTGATTCTGTACAAAAGCATTTTTAATTGCTGTATCCAACCGAACAAGGTGATCAGTCGTAGAACGGTGACGCCTTGAACCACATTGTATGTCAGCAATTAAACCTCTTGAATCTAATAACCAAGTAAGACGCTTATTGATCATTCTTTCTAGTAACTTGCATAAGCAGCTAGTTAGAGAGATAGGCCTATAACTTGTCGGGAGCTTTTTATCTTTACCAGGTTTAAATACTGGTACTATGATAGCAAGTTTCCACGACTCAGGACAATACCCTGCTGACCATATCCGGTTATAGAGTGCCAACAATTGAAGTTTGGCAGAGCGACTTAATTGCTTAAGCATAGCATTGTGTATCAAATCGACACCTGGAGCAGTATTGTGTGCTTCAGATAATGCCGAGTCAAATTCCCAAACACTAAACCAAATTATATAATTCATTTTCAGCAGAGACAAATGACAGAACGTTTTTCTCCATGTTAATTTTAATATCTCGGAAATTTGCAGCGTAATTATTATCGCTGGAAGCGTCAAAATAAACATCGGCCAGGATATTCGAAATGTCAATGGGATTGGTAATAATTTGATCACCCGACAATAACCCACTAATAGGTAATGATGCGGTTCGGCCAGAAATTTTTCTGGCTTTTTCCCACACCTTCCCGACGGGGGTTCTCGAATTAATTGAAGTGACATATTCTGACCATGATTCTCTTTTAGCTTTTCTGCATGTTCTTCGAGCAACAGCTTTGTACCTCAAATAAAGTAATAGGTTTTCTTCTGTTGGAGAGTGGTTGAATCTACGAAAAGAACGGCGTTTGTTGAGTTTGGCTTGCTCACAATCAAAATTCCACCAAGGAACGGGCTCTCTGCGAGGTTTTCCGGAAGATAACGGTATACTCGCATGTGCTGCCTGTATGATAGAATCGGTATAAGTTTCAATATCTTTGTCGATAGTGGCTTGGACACTGTCATCGTAATCAAACACTTGAACAAACGTATTCCAATCGGCATCTTTTATTCTCCAATTTCGATGACGGTTTTCATTAATTGCATGACCAAGCACGCGAATGAATATGGGAAAGTGGTCACTATCATAAAGATATTCCGAGACTTCCCAATCCAGCAATGCTGCGATACTTGGAGAACAAATGGTAAGGTCAATAGCCGAGAACGATCTATTGGCCACGGAAAAGTAGGTATTGTTACCTTTATTTAAGATAACTAAATCCGTTTCTGAAAAAAGGTTGGCCAAGTTACGACCTCGCACATCAGTTCGATTTGAGCCCCACATAGTGTTATGAGCATTAAAATCGCCCATTAGCAAGAATGGAGACGGAAGTTGTTCAAGTAATTGATCAATCAAACGAATGTCCAAACTGACATTTGGCGGAATATAAATTGAGCAAATGGTCAGTGCAAAAGGGATATGAAGTTGAACGGCTACTGCTTCTAATGCAGTGTTGACACGGAATTCTTTACTGAAAACCGTATCACGAACCAATAAAGCCGTTCCACCCTGAGCACGATCAACATTTGCACGATCTTTTCTATAAATAGTATAACCACGAAGATTAACAGAACAGTCAATCTTAAAATTTGTTTCCTGTAAGGAAACGCAGATAGGTGAATTTTCGGCTAATAATATTTTAAAGGATTCGTAGTGTGAATTATATCCGTTGCAGTTCCATTGTATAATGGTTGAAACCATTTTTAGTGTTATGTTGCGAACGTAATTTTAACTCTTTGTTTATTAGCGTTTTTATTTTTAACTTCTGAATTATCTTCTAGGGGAGTAGAACTCCCACTAATTGGCATAATTTCATCTGTCAGAGTAGATGGCGCGGAAAGAACTTCCACATCCATTGACTCTAACGACACGTCAATATTGGGGTCTGTGGGCGCAGGATCGCTAGAAACCTGCACCTCAGGTGGCGGTAGCCTAGATTGGGCTGCCGTCTTTGCAGGCTTTGACTCGGACTGAGCCTTTGCCTGTTTAGGCTTTGACTTGGAAGTCGCAACCTTAGTTGGTTTTGGCCCGATACGAGCCAATACCTTAGATGGTTTAGGCTTTAAATAAGCCCCCATCTTGAGTGGTTTTGCTTGAAGTCCCACTCGATGTGACCTTGGACCGGATTGGGCCGTAGTCAGTTTTGGTTTTGAACCTGATGGGCCCGCAACCGGTTTTTGACCCTTCACATTAGAGTCCTTGTCTTTATTTAAAGTTTCTGCAATAGCAGTAAATTTCATAATTGGTGGTTGTTGAACGATAGGCGTTTCAACCACTGCAGCAAACGCTCTATACCTCTTTTGAGCATCAAAGTAAAAGAGTTTGTCTGTTACTCTGATCTCAGCTATCTTCCTTTCCTCTTTCATTTTTGGACAATCTCGGGAATAGACAGGATGCTTACCACCACAATTCACACATAAAGGTGAACTTTTGCATGGATCAGGGTCATGTTTTTCCTTACTGCATTTTGCACATGTTGCAACACCTGGACACCTAACTGCAGTGTGTCCAAAACGTTGGCATTGGAAACACCTCATTGGGTTAGGAATAAACGGGCGAACCGGGCGAGTAACATATGCCACTTTAACTTCATTTGGGAGCCGTTCAGAATCGAATGTTAAAATCATAGATGTTGTATCTCTGACTTCACCATCCTTTCTACGGGTTAGTTTTTTAATATCGATAACGCCTTGCGACGCCAGTTCCTGTTTGCATTCGTCTACAGTTGTGTATAACAACTCATACCATGAAATTACTCCCTTCGAAATATTTAAGGATTTATGCGGTTCAACTGTCACCGCAATGTTACCTAACGACGTGCATTCCTGCATTTTACTGCTCTGCAATTTATCTTTTACTTCAATAAGCAAGGTACCGTCTCTTAACTTCTTACATGAATTTAAAGTTCCATTAATAATATTGGAAATGGTCCTATGAATTAAGAAGGGAGAAACCTCCTTTAGACTCTGGCCATTTTCAGAACATTTAACAATCAAATATCTAACAAACTTTCTGCTTGTACTATTTCTATCTTCATTAGCTCTCTCGTCCGTAAACGGGCGAGATCGTTTGGTTGGAGGTTTAGAATCTACCATAATAAACTCCGTCAACTTCATCGCTCAATCTCCCCACCCACCACGGAGCCACATATGGGACGCTACATCACAAACTAATGCAGTCGCCAGGGCTAATCAAGCGATATAGGTTTCATAGATGTAAATGAAAGACTTCCGTGAACACAAAGAATACTATCGGGAACCAACCGTAGCACATTGTGAACCTTTCATCGATCACCACATAAATAATTCCTCACCCTTAAGTTAGATAACGAGCCGATTGGTTAAAACTGGGTTAGGTTTAACCTCCCGTTTTACCAGAAGCTAGGGCCAAAGCAGTGTGTTGGAACTAATACTCTTTTAAACCTGAGTATTAGCCCCTCAACTACCAGGATCCCCTTTTCCTGACTTTCGGGTCACCGCGCACGGCAAACACGCAGGTGAGTTACACAAGGTGTTATGTGAAAATTGTCAAAAATAAACTCACAAATAAGTTTGACTTGTCCCAGACGAACTGTGGGTTTTTTAACGAGGTTATCTCCTCGCCTATTGGTCGCCTTTTACGACCAGCAAAGGGGCTAGCGGAAGTATTCTTTTGCACCACCCCCTCCCGCAGGGGGGAACGCCTGTTGGATCTTAACTTACTATAAACAACAAATAACATGTAATTAAAAAATTATCAATAATAATTTAAAAAAATATATTTTAACATTATTAATTAATTTTTGTTGATTAGGTTATATCCTTTTTTATGATTTCAGATTTAATACTTTGGAAATAGAATATGGGTAATTTTATTACTTTTCGACTAATTTAAAAAAGCCAACCTCTTGAATTTTTCTCAAATTTTGAGGAATTAAAATATGGATGAAAAAAATTGAGATTTCTAAAATTTTATGAAGGATAGAAATTTCACAATAAAACGTTTTTTTTTAAGTTATTTTGTATTTAAATTTTTGAGCCTTTGGAAAAATATAAGAATGTCCACTTTAAACAATTACCTTGTATTGTTTTTTTACATCTGAATCAAAATAAATTAAAAAGTTTTACAAAATGTGTCCTCAGCATTGTTACAAGCAATTAAATAAAACGTCCATTTTTACAAAAAAAAATATCTTTAAAAACTTTACCTTTAATATTAAATAAAGGACAAAAAGATTAATTTCAATATACATATATTTTGTTTTAGCTTTAAATTATTTTTTTTAAACTGGAGTTCTACAGAAATAAACTATTGCTTAAACATCCGGTAATAATCTATAATTAATTTTAGTTTTTACAAATTATAACATTTATTTTTAGCTGCGAGCACAAGAACACCATAGAAAACAAAGATAAGGCCAAGAACAATTTTAATGACAAAGCCAAAAACAAGTTTGTAGACAAGCACAAGTTTAAAGACAAGACCACGGACATGAACAAAAACAAGTTCGTAAAAAAGCCAAAGTCGTAGAAAAGGTCGACGACAAAGCCGAGAACAAGGTCGTAAACAAAAAGCATTTGCTAGTTGTTTTCAACAACTCATCAACATTATTTGACCGAAATAATTAAGTTCTATATTTGTAGGATTTTAGATTAGAGTTTAAAAAATAAAAAAAGAATTATTGTTTAAGAAATAAATTAAAGTGATAATCTTGCACAACTATTTGAACATTCTTTAATAAAGTCAAAATCAACCGAATAAATAATAATTTTATAATAAATTTACTCATCTAAAACTTGTTAAATTAAACTATATTTAGGTTTATATTTAGGTACTGGCATCAAAGTTATTTACAACTTTGTTGACAGCTGTGATAGTAGTTTCAAATTAAGTCTATAACTTGTCATGGCAGTTCTTGCTGATCTTACACCTGCATTAAATAAATAAATTTTTAAAGAATACAATTATAATATGTACCAAAATTACGAAGACTGAAGCAATAACAGCTGAACTGGTCCACTTTATTTTTCAAGCATCGACGACTGAATTAGAATTGTAGGCAAAGTGCCGACTAATACGACTCCATTGGGTGTCCACACATCTTTAAAGAAAAGGCTGAAGCAATAACAGCCGTCTTAAACAGTGAAATAAAATCTTGAAGATTACATAATATTAAAGTCCTAAACAACAATTGCCAACTTGCACAGTCAAAACAAGAGTAGTTTCATTCTATCCAACGGTTCGAAAATGGAAACGTACCTAATAAGAAATCTAAAAACCATCAAACACATGGCCAAGAAAGTCGTTGTTCAGTTTAGTATCTTGAGCCAATATTTTATTTATTTGTGAATTTCATAACTATATTAATATTTTTTTGAACGCATACACACCAGCTTTTAATTATATGCAAATGCCAAACACAAATTCAAATCTGAAGCAACAGCGGCTGAACTGCTATAAATCTATCATCACAAACAGTTTATTCATTTATCAATTTCATAATTATATTAACTTTTTTCTCATGACTAGTGACAACTTTATAACAAAGAACCGACATCATTAGATGATGAAACTACAATAAAGTACTCAAGAAAACCCACAAAAACTCTGACGAAAACCAAGTCTGAAGCAACAAGAGCTAATCCGATAAGCTCACTTTATTTTTCAGTTGCTTGGGCTGATATTTAAGGACTTATGCTTGTGTTGCTTGCTACCTCACAGCTGCCTTTTTAATATGTATCTGTAAATTAATTACTTAAAATATACTACCGAAACCCGTTAAGTAGGCTCTGCCGGAGCTGCGGCTCAAACCTGCAAAAATTCAAGTTATGCGCTTCACCCAACTGAGCCACTCTCCGGACATTGATTTGCAAGTCACAAATACAGAACACATAAAAAGAGTAAAACAACCCCACTTCTTTTCAAACTACAAATTTGATAAGCAGACCTATGCAAAAGTTTAAAAAGCAATTATATATAATATAATTTTATAATATTTAATAAATTTAATGCATAAATTTGGGATCTTAAAAGCTTCAAGTCATAGCAACAACGGCTGAACAGATGCCCTCATGGATAATTATTGATCTATCATAACAAACAGTTTTTTTTTTGTTTCTGTTAAGTTCTCCGAAACATTATTTTATTTATTTATTCATTATTGTATTAATATTTTTATGTGGAAATAAAAAAAAAATTAAATTTAAATTGTAAATATGTATATATAATAAAAAAAAAAAGTCAAAATCATCATAACTAAATAAGTCCTAAATATTAAAAAAAAAATCTGATCTTAAGTTCTGTGATATTATTTTATTAAATAATTTTTAATAATTTTTTTGATGGTTAATGACAAATTATAGCAAAATGTCGACATCATTATATATTAAAAATTAGTTTGACATTACAATAAATCTAAGGGAATCCACAAAAACTCGAACGAAAACCAAGCCTGAATCAACAAGAGCTATTAAGTGCAAAATTTCATAACTATAATAGTATTTTTAAGTATGGATGTAAAACCGCATAAATGATGGACTTCTAAAAGCTTCTAGTCTAATACAACAGCTGCTGAATTAATCCACTCACAGAGCACCAGTTACACACAGATAAAGGAGTCCAAAAAGCCACATACAATAAAGCATTTTGGAACACTTTTGGAAAAAATTTAACAACCTTGTTTATTTTTTCCAAGCATTCTAAAATAGAAACTTGCTAAACGGAGTAGTTTAAAAGCAATAAAGTTTGAAAAAGTCCAAAAAGTCACATTTAATTAAACATTTCGGAACGCTTGAAAAAGTAAAACAAAAGTGGTTTTATTCCATGCAAATAGAGGTCCACAGAGTTAGTATGTTTACATTTATATACTAAAGTCTTCAAAATTATACAATCTTCAAGTTCTCAGACACTACCGCATAAATGATGTACTTCTAATAGATTCAATTTTAAAGTAATAACGGCTTAACTGATCTCAAACAAAGCTATCTATTATCACAAACAATTTTTTTTCTCGTATTTTATTTAATTGTAAACTTCATAATTATAATAATATATTTATAAATGCAAACACACCAGCTTTTAATTATATACATGATGGATCCTAACAGCTTCAAGTCTAAAACAACAACGACTGAACTGATCCCCTTATGGAGAGTTATTAATCTATCATTCTCTGTTAAGTTCTCTGTAAGAGACATTATTTTATTTTATTGTAAATTTTATAATTATATTAATGCATGCAAATATATGCAAATGTCAAGTCTGATGCAACATCAGCTGAACTGATTAACATACCATCTCCAAACAAATTCTAATTAAATTTTCTGAGACATTATTTTATTCATTAAAAATTTCATAATTATATAATTTTTTATGATTAAAGACAACTTTATAGCAAAGCGCTAACATCATTAGAAGTCCAAATTTAATGTGACACTACAATAAAGTTATCAAAAACATTGTAAAGCTCACAGTGCACTAATAATCTGCCAGTCATAAATAAAAGAGTCCAAAAAGCCATATTTACGCATTTGAAAAAGTACAACAAGAGTTTTTGTTGGCTAGTGGCAACTATCAACGACGACTGAATTGAAATTGTAGACAAAGTGCCAACTACTACGACTCCATTAGGTGTCCACACATCTTTAATGCAAAAGCTGTAGCAATAACGGCCAACTTGTCTAGAAGCACCACCTTTAAACATTATTTATATTTCAAAAATTCATTATTAATTTTTTTTTTAATTTCTAGAAACAATTTTATAGTTCGCTGACATCATTATATATTCTAAGTTAGTTTGACAATAAAGTACTCAAAAGAGCCCAACTAAGTTTAAAGAAACAACAGTTAAACTGACTGGCTCTTAATACTATTGATCTGCCAGTCACGAATGATAGAATTCAAAAAGCCACATCAAAGCAACTCGAAACAATAGGAAAGAGTAAAACAACCCAGCTTAATCTTTCCAAGTAAAGTGATATCATAAAATAACCAAAGTTAGTGTGATACTACAATAAAATACTCAAGAAGACCCTCAAAAACTCCCACAAAAACAAAGTCTGAAGCAACAATTGCTAAATTGTTAGGCTCACAAAGCACTATTAATTTGCCAGTCATAAATAAAAGTCCAAAAAACCATATTACTCATTTAAAAAGGTAAAACGTTGAAGCAATAACAGCTGACTTAAATAGTAAAATAAATTTTTTAAAATTAGTTAATCTTTAATTCCTAAACAACAATTGCCGTTTAAATCTTTCCAAGCGTTCAAAAATACAAATTTGATGTTAAAAAACTATATTAGTTTTTAGTAGTAACATTTGTTAATTTCATAACTACTTAATTTTTTTTTTCATGGCCAGTGACAACTTTATTGCAGAGCGACATCATAAGATCCCCAAAGTTAGTGTAACACTACAATAAAGTTCTCAAGATAATATTTTATTTAATTGTACATAAAAGTTATAATTAAATTAATATATATATAAATGCAAGCATACCAGCTTTTAGTTATATGCAATACACCATCCATAAATGATGGACTCCTAAGCTTTAAGTCTGAACCAACAGCAGCTGAACTGATCTGCTCATAGAACGCTATTAATCTACCATCTCAAACAATGTTTTTTCTCTGTTAAGTTCTCTGAGATATTACGAAAGACTACCTAAAAGCTTCAAGTCTAAAGTAACAACGGCTCAACTGATCTCCTCACAGAGAGCTAATAATCTGTCACAAACATTTTTTTTCCTGTTATTTTATTTAATTGTAAAAAATACATTTATGAATACAAGCACACCAGTTTTTATTTATATACATAATAGATTCTGACAGCCTAAAGTTTTTAGCAACAACTACTGAACGGATCCCGTCATGTAGCGTTATCATCACAAACAAACAAACAAAAAATATACACTGTTGTTAAGTTCTCTGAGATATTATTTTATTTCATTGTAAATTTATAATTATATTAATATTTTTATGAATGCATGCACACCAGTTTTTGTGCCAACTACTACGACTCCATTAGGTGTCCAACCATCTTTAATGAAAAGGCTGGAGCAATAACTGCCAACTTTAAAAGTGAAATAAAATCTTTAAAATTACATAATCTTAAAGTCCTAATAAACAATTGCTGACTTAGACAGTACAAAATTTAAAAAAATGCAGCCTGTAACAACCAATTAGAAGCAACACAAAAAAGAAAAGACTAAAGCAATAACAGCTAAACTGATCCACTCACAGAGCGCCAATAACAAATATAGAAGTTGTTTTTTGTTAAGATCATTCAACAGATTATTTTATTTATTTTTTATTGTAAATTTCATAACTATATTAATATTTTATTGAATGCATACACAAGAGCTTTTAATTCTGTATACGCAAATATCAAACACAAACTTTCAAATCTGAAGCAACAGCGGCTAAGCGGATCTGCTCATAGAGCGCTATTAATCTACCATCTCAACCGCATAAATGATGAACTCCTAAAAAAAATTCTTTTTCATGACTAGTGACAACTTTATAACAAAGAACCGACACATCATTAGATGTCCAAAAGTGTGACACTACACTACTAAAAAAAAACCACAAAAACTCCGACAAAAACCAAGTCTGAAACAACAAGGGCTAATCCGACAAGCTCACATTGATCTGTGATTCACAAACTCAGAACACTTGAAAAGAGTAAAACAAAATTAACTAATTTTTTCAAGCTTTTTAAATTACAAATTTGCTTATCAGACCTATTCAAAAGTAGAACAGCATTAAAAAAGCCTGTAACCAAAAAAACTTTGAAATCGTTCTCTTGTAGTAGAATCTAACACTATAATTACAATAGACTCAAAATTAGGTTTTAATTATTTTTTTTAGAAATTTGTTTAATATCTAAAAAGATGCAAACGATTAGTTTGTCATATGATTTGAATCCAAGTTCACATGTAGTTTAATATAAATCACTAATTCGATCAGTTTTAGAATATAATTGTACAGCAGTTTGTCAGGTGGGCACCATAAATAAAATTGAGCAAATTCAATCAACATTTTAAAAACTTTACAAGCCGAGCAGTGTTAACACCAATATGCATCGGGACCATGCTGCTAAATTATACAATGTTAGTTTTTTAAAGATCTTAGTGCAATTTGCGTCTTAAATTTCATTTATAAATTAATACATGCGAAATATATTGTCCCTTTTTATTGGAAAAAAACAGTTCAAATTTTAATCAACAACATTACACACGACAATCAAGTGTTTTTATGTGCAAATTACATAAGAAGAATTACTCTTACTATTCAATATCTAAATATATGAGACTTTGTAATGATAATAATCAAAATCATAACAAATTTAATGTATTTTCATCTTCATTTAGTAAGCCAGCTGTGATAGTAGATTATGTGATATTATTTTTAAATTAAAAGTCTATAACTCATCATTGCAGTTCTTGCAGATCTCAAACATAAGAAATACTTTATCGAAGATGAAGTGGTTTCTACCAGCGTTATGCTGCAGAATAATTACTTCAAAAATAAATATTTAAAAAAATGCTATATTAGATATTATGATGAATAAAAAAATAAATTTTCCAAAGAATTTAAAATAAAAATTAATTTAACCTTTATTAACTAATAAATGAAAAAAAAAAACAAAATATTTTATCGAAGATGAATTCTATAGAAGTGATGCAAATTTATCGATAAATAATATTGTTAACTTAACATTTCAAGTAAACGTTAGTATCGTAATATGTGAAGATTGGAAAAAAAAATTGAATTAATCTACTGATTTAAAGGGTAATTTAAGTTTATTATTAGTAATTAACTGAAAAGCAAAATCATCCAATGATCTGAAAAATGAAAAAAGTGAGATGACTTCTAAATGTTGCAGTTGATTAATTTAAAAAATGAAAAACAATAAATAGTCTACAGGTTGTGAATTTTTCGATAATGTTTGACATCAATGATATATTAGTCATCGATGCTCTGAATGTCTGTATTTAAAAAAAATTTATATTTTTTAATTTTTATGTTTAAAATTACATGCATGACAATACACTATTAAAGCTCAAGAAAACATAAAGTACGGTGATCAGTAAAGATGTTAATAAAGGTTTTCAGCTTCTTTTATCACGTCTTACTAATATTGTCTTTTTTAAATTAATTTAATTTTGTAGCATTTTTCTATGACAACTTAATATTCAATAAATTTCTTTAATACTAAGTCTCAATTGCTTTTATATGCTCTATTTAAAATGATCTTAGTTTCATATCCGCATTGAGACTTGAAACAAAGCAAAGAACAATTTAGTTTTTGATTTATGTGATTACTCAAAATTAATTCTTTACAAAAACTTAAGTTTAATTTGTCGTAAAATAATACCACAAAAATGATCTAGCAATATTATTAAAATATTTCAGTTGGCATTAAAAAAAAACAATCAAAACCACAAGCAGACTTTTAGAACAGTGTTTAAATTACATCATTTACACCATGTGCCAAAACTAGATTCAAAAGGGCCAGAATGATTTGATTTTAATACACAATAATTTATCAACTTTTATATGAAAAAAAAAATTAAAAATAGCTGATAAATAACATGGAACCAGAAATAAAAGTTAATCAATAGTTACAGCTGTTCTTGCAAAATATTTCAAATTGCATACTGCTTGAGATTTGTTTAAAAAAAATTGTCTTATATAAAAAATACAGTCAAATAGTTTTCAACAAGCACAGTAAATTATTATCACTGGACTCTTTTTTTGATCATCATGGTATCATACGGGCAAAAAAATGATTGCGACAATCAGCCATGTCATATAGTCAGTTTCCTATATCTACCCAAAAAACATCCATTTACGCAACTATTAATAGATACTTACAACAAACAATTACATTGTGGTACTCAAGGTACTCAACAATAAAATTAGGGTCCTCAAAAGACCTACTTAAGAATCGATGCTATTGCACATGACCTTACCAGAGTAAGAAAAATAAATAAGGACTTAAGTTGAAAGAAAAAAGGGAGTAATTTAAGACAGAGGGTCAATAATCAAAATATCACACAAAAATCATCACAGTAATTACCTAATAACAATTAACTAAACTAAAGTTGAAACATGGATTAACGTTAATTTTGAAATTAAAATTAACCCGAATTATAAGCAACATTGGCAACACTGTAATTGCCGGTAACCGTTCCTGTATAGTGAAGTGTGTGACAGTTGTTGTAAAGTAAAAAATTATTGGAATTAATTAAATACATATTAAATGGGTAAGTCAGATAATAATTTACTCTTAAAACCAGTATATATGTAAGTCACGAGCCAATCCTACGAAATAGGTAGTAATAAATTCATTAATATTTCCAAAGTTATAGGTTAGCCAACTGTCAGATGACACTGGATTCGAAAAATTTAATAAATAATAAAAGGAATAGCAAGATAAGAAAGGTAATATTGAAAAAAACAAAAATTATAGCCGCATTTCTTACACGACAAGGAACATCAAAATCCGTAAGTAAAAATCAAATAAAATACAGTTGTTTTAATGTTCAATAGTTTAATAATTTCTGTATATATGTATAAAAGTTAAACTCCCCTTAAAACCGAAGAGGTAGGTCTTTTAAGAGTCTAAAGGACTTTTAAATGCTTGTAACTCTGTTATGATAGATGTTAGAAAATTTGTTTATTAGACGTTTAGCAAATGATTGTTGGTCTGGACTACGATTTGCTTAGAACAGTGCAGATGTTAAAATATTTCTTAAATAATTTGAATAGATTTTTTTTATAGTAGTATAGAGTATAGTCTAAACAGATTTAAATTACTTTGCAATACATTTATTGTTTATAGAAGTGTTTATGAGAAACTTGATTGGGTCTTGCAGTCAAATTTGTAATAAAACAACAAAAAATCTTTAGTATATCTTATATAATAATAATAATATGTAGATAATAAGTTTTGGATTTTGTAAATAACACACGGAACTATGTAAATTATAAGAATACATTTGCAATATACATTAAAACACCTAGTTCCTGCGCCGGTAGTAGTATGCTAAAAGCTTATAACCGTTGTGTATAAATAATTGAATAATAAAATATACTAACAAGTGTCACATCAAAATCTTTCATAAATTATGTAAATATTGTAGTAGTTGGTAATTTAATTTAATAAATCAGTTAAATATTTATGTAGCAGCGCGACGTGTCCAATTTTAGTGCTGTCGATTTTTTAGTCAAGCAATGACGCTGATAAATTCAAGTCAAATCAAAAAGGACTGCAAGATTGGTGATGGTTGCGATATGGTACCTAAATACAAATATGAAGACTGTAACAATAAAATCAATCAGCGACTTTATATCGACAGAATATGCAGTGCCTGTGAGTGATTTCAAAAAGTACATTCCAAATTGTCTTTCAAAAGGAGTTGCTTTTGGTGCAATAAAAAAGTGTGCTTGGGGACGCATTTATGTCCCATGTTTCAAAACCAATGTTAGCTAAAAAAGTTAGGGGTAAAATACAAAAATTGTCTCCAAAAATACGGAGGAGCCGTCGTTTAGCAAAATTTTAAATATTATTATAGTATTTGTGATGTACAAATAAATTATGTTTAATACATATCAAAAAATGCCTGCAATTTGTATGTATGTATTATTACTCCATCTACTATAAATATAAATATAAGCTATTATTTACATATAAACCAATTAGATTAAGTTGATAGTTAATATTAACAAAAATATTAAGGCAGAAAACTAAAAATTATCAAATTAATATAAAATAGTTGCATATTAATACAAAATGACATTTACATCAAAACGTTACATTTTTCATTTATATTAGTGATTTAAGCAAAAAAAATAAAAATCGCATATGTAACATTGAGGAAAATAAGTAATAGTAAATATAAGACACGTTTTAAATAATAAAATACGTCCAGGTTATTTATTACACAACAAAAAACACAGAAGAGGATTAATTAGCAGTTTTTCATTTAACATCACATCTGTAAATTTTGCCGCAAATTCAGGAATTCCAACCTAAATGATTGGGATCTTTAACGTTCACGCAACATCAAGGCAGTACACGGAACCTACTAAAATTTCTTTCTATAATTTTGAAACAAAACGTACCATAACGTTGTTTTATTAAATAAGTCTGTTAGTAGTCGATAGCTAAAGACAGTAATTTAAAAATATGAAAAATAATTATTTGAAGCTAGATGTACATATATCTAGATGTTTGTTTTGTATAAATAGTTTAAAATTTGGAAGATTTAATCCAATTATAACCATTGAAAATCACCGCAAATCAACATCAAATTTATTCAAAAAACTAATTATAATTAATTAATTAAAAAATTTAAGTATTTTGATGTTTATAAATATTTGCAAATATTATAACCCCAGCAACTATGCCACTGTCGCTATACATATTTAAAAAAAAATCTATTTAAATTGACCATAGTTGCTGTGTATAATTAATTGTATTAATTAAAGCAATGTAATTATTTCTAATCAATTGAATTTTAAAATGGATGTATTGTATTTATAAAACTTGATAACGTGAAGAATAATAAAATCGAAGAATGCAGCAACAAAAAAACTGCCAAAATAAAATCGAACAAGATAAACAATGAAGATGAACAACCTCTGTATAGAAAAAAAACCTTTGAAGAAAAAACAACCAAAATATTAAATACAACCAGAAATTGATAAATCACCAATTTATTTCACTTAAAACCAATTAAAACGATGTTGAATTTAAAGATAAAAATTGTGAATCTGTTGTAATTATAACAAAAATTCACACACACATTTTTAATTAAATTATTTATAAAGTTGGAATAAATACGACTATGCTTATTCCATCACTTCAATTTGTTTGTATTTTTAATTAAAATAATATTGTATTATTATACTAATTAATTACAACAAACTGTTATAAAATTCAAAATTTCTAGCACCGTTTAAGGTATATCGCTGCGTAGAGAGTGGTAGACAGTGACTGACTTGACTGCCCGACAAATATAACAAATATTTCTAACTAGGTTGGTGGTCCCGTTCCTCCGACCCCCGCACTGGCACTAGGCAAAGGCAAGTTCCCCAACGGTCATTTCAAACCCACTTAACCCACGCTACACTCAAAGTACGTGAACAAAACCGCGTGATCAGCACGTGAACAGATGCAAGCGTGCTTGCGATTGGTCTTTAACAATTATTTGTTCATGTCTAGAGAATGACAAATTTATAGCAAAGCGTTAACACCATTAAATAACCAAAGTTAGTGTGACACTACAATAAAGTACTCAAAAACTCCCACAAAAACAAAGTCTGAAGCAACAATAGCTAAACTGTCAAACAAATGAAAAAGTTCAAAAAGCCATATATATATATATATATATATATGTATATATATATATATATATATATATATATATATATATATATATATTAATATTTTTATGTATAAATGATAGATTCCTAAAAGCTTATTGACCATGTGACTTTTTATTGCGTCAAAAGCAACTCCTTTTGCTAAACAAATTTGAAGGTACTTTTTGAAATCACTCGCTCTTCATATTCCTACTTAGGTACCCGCAGCCATCACCAATCTTACTGTCTTTTTCGATCGTAAATTTATCAGCGTCATTGCTTGATTAAAAAATTGGCAGCACTAAAATTTAGCACGTCGCGCTGCTAAATAAATAATTGACTGATTTAAAAAAATAAATCACTAATCTTAAAAAATTTATTGTTAATGTTGATTGAGTTAATTATAACGTATGCATATGTACATTTTATATACTGAAATATAAGAACACAAAATAAGTAATCGTAAAGTATCGATACAACTCCGAAGTCATGTAGAAGAAGTTTTTTTAGTATCAAATTTTATCTATAATAACTACTCTTATTTTTAGGTGTTAAGCAGTAGAACTTCTTTAAAACGTTTGGTCCAAGACTTAAAAAAATGTGTTAATTTTACATGTAATTAAGAAAATATTTGTTGGTAATTATGCTAATTGAAAATTACAATTTCCATAGTAAGAGAGAATCATTACGGAAACACTTGATCATGTTAAAAACAAACTATTACTTACAACAACAGCTGAATTAATCTACTCACGAAGCATTATTAATCTATCAACACAAACAAATTTATTTTCTCTGTTTAGTTCTCTGAGAAATTATTTTATTTATTTGTAAATTTTATATCTAGTGACAAATTTATAAGAAAGCGCCAAAGTTGATGTGACACGACAATAAAGTACTCAAGGAGAACCACAAAAAATTCCACATCCTGACTATATAAAGTAGCTGATTGATTTTATTGTTAGTCTTCATATTAGTATTTAGGTACCCTATCGCAGCCATCACCAATTTTGCAGTACTTTTCGACTTAAAAAATGTGGTAAGTAGATTTTATATGTAATTAATAAAAACTAAAAGACAAACTTTTATTTTGTTTTTGGTAGTGGTGTTGAGTGAGGTGCTCAAAAAAATATTTTATGTTGCAAGCTTATAATAACTGAAAAAATAGTAGTTTTAAGTAGTTAAATTTAAAAAATAAAAAAGAATGTTTTGTTCTATAGCTATGATTAAGCAAAAAAAAAAAAATAAAATAATCCTATAAGTAATATTAAAGGAAATAGTGTAGTATATATAAAACACCTTTTAAACAAAAAAATATGTTCAGGTATTTATTATATAACAAAGAATATAGAAGAGATTTTATTAGCAATTCGTAACTGAGCTTTTGTTTTAGACACTCTTGCAACTAGCAGTACTTACAAACATAGCCAAAAAATGATAAGTTTGTTGTATATACCAACGCATTCAAATTTATTTTAAACTAACCTTTATTTAAGATGAGCGACGACTCACTTTGATTCAATATGAAATTGTGGAAAAAATAAAAAAAATCAATTTCCATTGAAAAATATAATGTTGATTCAAATGGAAAAAAGGTTCGTCATAAAGATCTTATAGTCACAGTTTCGATGCAAAATCTGGAGTTAAAAATAATTTATTATTGTTGAAAAATACTTTAATAAAATCATGTACAAATGAACTGACACCCTTAATTTGCAAGTTAATAAATAAATAATTTAAATTGGGAACGTTTCCAAAAATGCTTAAACTTGCCCATGTAATACCGGTTTTCAAATTTCATTATTGAACTGCATATCAAAGATTTTTGAAAAAGTTATATACTCAAGATTATTTTTTTTTTAAATAACAACAATTTAATTTCAAACGTACAACATGGTTTTAGACAAAACTAAACAACAAAATCTGCTGCATATGCCTTTACAGAATCAATTTATAATTCTCTAGATCAAAGAAATTATGTATTTGGCATATTTTTTTAAATACTAAAGCTTTTGATACAATTATTGCAAAAAAACTACATAACCTTAGTATCAGAAGTATATCTAATTACTCTGATTATATTATAATTAATAGGATTTTTACTTAATAATCAAATAAAAGAAGTAATCAAATAATGGCCGCCAAACAGAATAAAGTAAAACATACTCATAGAAAAAGCTTTCTATTAGTTACAACAAAAAATCCATCCACGTCTCTAGACTTATATCGTTAAAATTTAATTATGTTTTTATTTCAAGTTCCATCATGGTAATAAGAACACAGTACACAATACCACTTATTACAAGTGGCACTTACACCTCTTGCGCGCATCAACCATCAAATGAATTACGCAAGCGTAACTATTTGCAAGCGTTGGCTGTTGGTTGACGTGAGGATGCATGCTGCAAATGCAAATCAGTAGACAAAATAAAGAAACAATAGCAAACTGAGATCATTCAAAGAAATAATAACTGTTTTAATTTTCGGTCAAATAATGGGTAAAAACAACCAGCAAATGCATTTTGTTTGCACATTGTCGTCGGCTTTGTCCACGACCTTGTCTTCCACCTTTTCTACGACTTTGTCTTCTACACGACCTTGTCAGATAAATTAGATTATATGTTAAAATTTTATTTTAATTTTGGTTATTTGGGATCCCCGAATATGACTAAAATAACTTGCTCTTTATCCACTGGGGTGAGTCGGAAGTCACCTAATAAGCCATTGGTCAACCCCTTCAAACAAGTCGTTAGACTTCTGGGGCGATGTTAAATTGCTGTAAAACGCGTAATAAAGAAGAAAATAATACTAACAATGAACATACATAAAATAATAAAATTAACAGCCATGTACTCTTCAGTTGTATAAAATACTCTTTAGACAAAATTAATTAAATACATATTAAATGGGTAAATCAGATAATTAATTACTCTTAAAACCAGTATATAAGTTGAACACTCACGAGCCAATCTTACGAAATAGGTAGTAAATAAATTCATTAATATTTCCAGTTTTCCAATTTTTTTTTTGTAAAAATTACCTGCACTTGTTTTCTATTTGGCAGAAATTTTATTATATTTTATTGGTTCAAATTACACAAGTTGAAATTATTTATTATAATATTGTTATAGTCCTTTTTTTATAATCATTTGTTTTTTTTAATACATATTACCTTTAACTTTCAACTGTCTTATGATCTATGTGACACATATAAACTGCTTCACAAATTAATTGTCAATTTTCTTCTCAACAAATCTGTTACTTGAATGTCAACTGTTAGTTTAACAAATAAACTGTCAACTTTTTTCAAAAATTTCTTGTATGAACTGTTGACAAAACAACTTTTTGCAAAAAATGTATAACTCTCCAACATATAAGATGCTTTACATAAAAACTATCAAATTCTTTCTTAACAAATTGTATAAATTATCACTTTGACAAATCAATTGTCAACTTTCTGAAAAGCTGTATAACTGTCTGACATCTAAACCGTCAACTTTCCTTTTGAGGAATTTACCTTTTATGTTTGTATAGTTAACATTTTTTGGTGCCCCCAAATTCATTTTGCAAAAAACGTTTATTAACGCAAACCTTCTACTTAGCAAAAAAACTTTAAAATTAATTATTGATTTGATTAAAATTGCAGGTAGGTTAGAGGAAACATTTAACAGAAGAAAACCATAGAACATATCGATAAATTTGACCCGCACGGTTTGACGCAACATCCTTCTGTAAGTCAAAGACTAACATCTGCACCAATAACCAGACCAGCACAAAGAACAACCTACTGGTAAGTGAATAATAATAATTATTGTAATCATAAATTCTTTCTTATTATGTACAAGTGGTAAGGTAATAATAATAATAACTTTAATATGAATGTAAAATTTAATACTAAAAAATAATCAGAGTTGTGTTAAATGCTAAAATTGAAATCACAGCTTGAAAATTAAAGCATGTAGTAGTGTCAAGTGAATAGATGATTCCCATTATTCCTGTAAGGTTAAGATCAGAACTACAAGAAAAATAATCTGACAGTTGACAGAATTTAGATTCGTTGAGAAATAATAGATAATCTCTAAAATGAAACATTTACTAGTTTCTGGTTATTGCATCTAGATTTATCTTAATAATTGTTTACATTTTGTAAAAAAAAGTTTTTCTTGAAAATTGTAGAACAATAAAAAAGGAAGAAATCATGATGAAAAGAGTGAAACATTTAAGAAGTTTACTTATTATTTAAAAATTAAAAAAAAAAAAAAGTTTTTTAATTTTGCATTTAGCGTCATACACTAGCTATTTGATTTGTTAAAATTCATCCTAGACAAAGCCATCAAGTTCAAGATGTATATGGAGGTTTACCATTACATTCTGCATTTATAGGTGACCATAAAGATGGTGTAAAATGTATACTAGATATGGGTGGCAATAAATACATTGTGTGCTAATAAAAATTAGTCCATTGCATTGCGCCATTAAATGTAAGAAATATAATATTGTACAATATTTGATATATCGTCAGTTAGATATACCTTACCAAACTATTTGTGGCGATACACCTTCACATATAGCTGCTTATAATTATAATATTAAATACGTTAATTTACTGGTGAAGAATGAAGCAGATGTAAATTGTTTAAATTTTCGTCGATATACTCCCATACATCATGCCATTTTAAGCGATTGTAAACCAACAAATGACACTGTTAAGTATTTGTAATTAATTATACCAATCAAGATAAAGCTGTTAAGTTTGCGGAAATTGGAAATATATAATTTAATTTTAGGAGAGTTATGGTTTGTTAGGCATTTAGTCAAAAAAAATCTGTACTCTAGGAACGTTTGTTTGAACAGTATTCTATAGTAGTATGACTTAACAATTGAATATATTTTTATAAGATGTTTAAATAAGCAGTGGTGTTGCTCTCATTTTTTTTTTGAAATTTCAGTTCGATTTTTTTGCCTTAGGTAACTTTTGTTATTTAAGTTTAAAAATTAGAATGTGCAAATTGTTCTCTATTTATGCTGTTACTGTATTTAATGCTGGCTGTGCTTTTTAGTAATGTTGCTGCTACTGAGTTAGTTTAGATTTTTGGCGTATCAGCCTAATAAGACTATTAACGCCGATTCTTTTCTCTAACTATAAAAAATGTAAAATAATATGCTGTAAAATGGCATATTAAAGAATAAAATTAAATAAATAAATAAATAAACAACAAAGATAAAATAAACGTTCACAAACTTTAATGACTATAGCAATAATGAATAGATAGTTCCAACAGTGTCTAGGGTGTAAAAAGTCCTAAACACTGCTGGATTTTACGATACACAAACATTAATCATAATAAATTAACAATTATATCCATACACCCAATTTGCTCTGTCGAATAAATTCAAACAGACGATCGACTTCAACGATCTGATCGCCCAAGACAATCGACAAACTGGGTGATAATTCAGACGTAACTCTTTGTTCCGAAAACTGCCGACAATCCAATAAGATATGACGAACAGTCAATAGGACGATACAAGTATCACAAACTGGCGGCACCTCAGATGCCAACAAATGCCTGTGAGTCCATCGACAGTGACCGATGCGAAGTCGCGTGAGGATAACCTCTTCCCTACGCTTCGGCCTGCATGACGAACTCCACGGTGTAATAACGCTTTTAGTGCATCGCAGCTTGTTGTCTTGAATAGCAAACCACTCAGTTTGCCAGCTAGACAGCAGCTTTTGATGTAGAAAATTACAAATATCCCTAACGCAAACTTTAAATGAAACATATTCAGCGCTAGTTATTGCCAATTTGGCAAGCGCATCAGCTTTTTCATTGCCACTGATACCTACGTGACTGGGGATCCAGACAAAGTTAACAGTGACATTTATCTGAGACACCTGAAGCAAAATTGAATGAATTTGCCTCAGCAAGTAATGATCAGGATATTGGTCATCAATGGCGTTTAATGCACTCAACGAGTCTGTACATATAACATAATTTATACCTGCGCTTAGTTGGATGTAGAGAAGAGCCTGATAGATAGCATACAGTTCTGCAGTATACACGCTGCTAACACTTGGCAAGCCAAATGTAAATTGCAGCTCATCTACCAGAAAAGCACAACCCACACCGTCGTTACTTTTTGAGCCATCGGTATAAATCCAAGTGGCATTTACATTCATTGCTTGAATTTTTGCAAATTCAGTTCGATATTCAACTGGTAAAGTTGAAGCTTTGCTCATTCTCGATAATGCAGTATTTAACCTTGGACGTTGAAAAGTCCAAGGAGGATCGCGACAGTAAGACAGTTGATATACATCAGGGAGTTGGAAATCCAGTTCCCGAAGTATACTGCAATTTCTTATAGCAACCGGTTTTTGGGACCGTATCCTGATGTTGTATAGATCGTCGAGACCATTATTGTACACGACAGGAAACGTCGGATGCAAGCGTTTAGCTTTTAGTTTCGCGGCGTACCTAATTGTCAAAATTTTACGCCGAAGATAGAGTGATGGTTCAGCTGCCTCACACAAAACACTAGCAATAGGGCTAGTGCGAAATGCGCCAGTTGCTAAACGAATTCCAGTATGGTGAGCAGGATCAACAATACGTAATGTGGATGGAGCTGCGGAAGCATAGATTATGGAACCATAATCTAGTTTTGAGCGCACCAAAGCGCGATGCAGAAGTAGCATTGTTTTCCGATCCGCTCCCCATGACTTTCCACTCAACGACCTGAGCAAGTTTAGTGCCGGGACACATCTTGATCTCAGATTTATTAAATGAGGACGCCAAGTCAGCGCACGGTCAAATGTGACACCGAGAAATCGAACACTATCCTGTACAGAAATAGGTTCTCCCCCAAGATATAATAAAGGGTCACCGTGTGGGGTTCGCCTTCTACAAAAATGGATAAGCAACGTTTTACTAGTAGAAAAAGTGAATCCATTCTTATTAGCCCAGTTCAAAATGTGATTGATTGTTAACTGAAGTTGACGTTCCAATGTTGCCATGTTTCTCGAAGCACAATAGATAGCTACGTCGTCAACATACATACATCCGCTTACCGGATGCTTGATGAACTGACTTATGCCGTTAATCGCTATCATAAATAGTGTCACGCTTAGAATAGACCCCTGAGGAATACCATTCTGTTGCTGACGTATGCCCGAGATGTTGTCACCTACACGTACCTTAAATGAACGGGAAGTTAAAAAGCTTTGTATAAACAATGCCATGCTTCCGCGAATACCCCATGAATGAAGCGTTCGTAGAACATTGTACTTCCACGTCGTCATACGCTTTCGCAATGTCAAAGAATACAGCGACAAGATGTTGATTCTGTACAAAAGCATTTTTAATTGCTGTATCCAACCGAACAAGGTGATCAGTCGTAGAACGGTGATGCCTTGAACCACATTGTATGTCAGCAATTAAACCTCTTGAATCTAATAACCAAGTAAGACGCTTATTGATCATTCTTTCTAGTAACTTGCATAAGCAGCTAGTTAGAGAGATAGGCCTATAACTTGTCGGGAGATTTTTATCTTTACCAGGTTTAAGTACTGGTACTATGATAGCAAGTTTCCACGACTCAGGACAATACCCTGCTGACCATATCCGGTTATAGAGTGCCAACAATTGAAGTTTGGCAGAGCGACTTAATTGCTTAAGCATAGCATTGTGTATCAAATCGACACCTGGAGCAGTATTGTGTGCTTCAGATAATGCCGAGTCAAATTCCCAAACACTAAACGGTGCGTTATATAATTCATTTTCAGCAGAGACAAATGACAGGACGTTTTTCTCCATGTTAATTTTAATATCTCGGAAATTTGCAGCGTAATTATTATCGCTGGAAGCGTCAAAATAAACATCGGCCAGGATATTCGAAATGTCAATGGGATTGGTAATAATTTGATCACCCAACAATAACCCACTAATAGGTAATGATGCGGTTCGGCCAGAAATTTTTCTGGCTTTTTCCCACACCTTCCCGACGGGGGTTCTCGAATTAATTGAAGTGACATATTCTGACCATGATTCTCTTTTAGCTTTTCTGCATGTTCTTCGAGCAACAGCTTTATACCTCAAATAAAGTAATAGGTTTTCTTCTGTTGGAGAGTGGTTAATTCTACAAAAAGAACGGCGTTTGTTGAGTTTGGCTTGCTCACAATCAAAATTCCACCAAGGAACGGGCTCTCTGCGAGGTTTTCCGGAAGATAACGGTATACTCGCATGTGCTGCCTGTATGATAGAATCAGTATAAGTTTCAATATCTTTGTCGATAGTGGCTTGGACACTGTCATCGTAATCAAACACTTGAACAAACATATTCCAATCGGCATCTTTTATTCTCCAATTTCGATGACGGTTTTCATTAATTGCATGACCAAGCACGCGAATGAATATGGGAAAGTGGTCACTATCATAAAGATATTCCGAGACTTCCCAATCCAGCAATGCTGCGATACTTACTAACAAATGGTAAGGTCAATAGCCGAGAACGATCTATTGGCCACGGAAAAGTAGGTATTGTTACCTTTATTTAAGATAACTAAATCCGTTTCTGAAAAAAGATTGGCCAAGTTACGACCTCCCACATCAGTTCGATTTGAGCCCCACATAGTGTTATGAGCATTAAAATCGCCCATTAGCAGGAATGGGGACGGAAGATGTTCAAGTAATTGATCAATCAAACGAATGTCCAAACTGACATTTGGCGGAATATAAATTGAGCAAATGGTCAGTGCAAAAGGGATATGAAGTTGAACGGCTACTGCTTCTAATGCAGTGTTGACACGGAACTCTTTACTGAAAACCGTATTACGAACCAATAAAGCCGTTCCACCCTGAGCACGATCAACATTTGCACGATCTTTTCTATAAATAGTATAACCACGAAGATTAACAGAACAGTCAACCTTAAAATTTGTTTCCTGTAAGGAAACGCAGATAGGTGAATTTTCGGCTAATAATATTTTAAAGGATTCGTAGTGTGAATTATATCCGTTGCAGTTCCATTGTATAATGGTTGAAACCATTTTTAGTGTTATGTTGCGAACGTAATTTTAACTCTTTGTTTATTAGCGTTTTTATTTTTAACTTCTGAATTATCTTCTGGGGGAGTAGAACTCCCACTAATTGGCATCATTTCATCTGTCAGAGTAGATGGCGCGGAAAGAACTTCCACATCCATTGACTCTAACGACACGTCAATATTGGGGTCTGTGGGCGCAGGATCGCTAGAAACCTGCACCTCAGGTGGCGGTAGCCTAGATTGGGCTGCCGTTTTTGCAGGCTTTGACTCGGACTGAGCCTTTGCCTGTTTAGGCTTTGACTTGGAAGTCGCAACCTTAGTTGGTTTTGGCCCGATACGAGCCAATACCTTAGATGGTTTAGGCTTTAAATAAGCCCCCATCTTGAGTGGTTTTGCTTGAAGTCCCACTCGTTGTGACCTTGGACCGGATTGGGCCGTAGTCAGTTTAGGTTTTGAACCTGATGGGCCCGCAACCGGTTTTTGACCCTTCACATTAGAGTCCTTGTCTTTATTTAAAGTTTCTGCAATAGCAGTAAATTTCATAATTGGTGGTTGTTGAACGATAGGCGTTTCAACAACTGCAGCAAACGATCTAGAAAAGGTAGGAGCCGTAATTGCTCTATACCTCTTTTGAGCATCAAAGTAAGAGAGTTTGTCTGTTACTCTGATCTCGGCTATCTTCCTTTCCTCTTTCATTTTTGGACAATCTCGGGAATAGACAGGATGCTTACCACCACAATTCACACATAAAGGTGAACTTTTGCATGGATCGGGGTCATGTTTCTCCTTACTGCATTTTGCACATGTTGCAACACCTGGACACCTAACTGCGGCGTGTCCAAAACGTTGGCATTGGAAACACCTCATTGGGTTAGGAATAAACGGGCGGACCGGGCGAGTAACATACGCTACCTTGAATTCATCTGGGAGCCGTTCGGAATCGAATGTTAAGATCATAGATGTTGTATCTCTGACCTCACCATCTTTTCTACGGGTTAGTTTTTTAATATCGATAACGCCTTGCGACGCTAGTTCTTGTTTGCATTCGTCTACAGTTGTGTATAACAACTCATACCATGAAATAACTCCCTTAGAAATATTTAAGGATTTATGCGGCTCAACTGTCACCGCAATATTACCTAACGACGTGCATTCCTGCATTTTACTGCTCTGCATTTTGTCTTTTACTTCAATATGCAAAGTACCGTCTCTTAACTTCTTACACGATTTTAAAGTTCCGTTAATAATATTGGAAATGGTCCTATGAATTAAGAAGGGAGATACCTCCTTTAGACTCTGGCCATTTTCAGAACATTTAACAATTAAATATCTAACAAACTTTCTACTTGTACTCATACTATCATCTTTAGCTCTCTCGTCCGTAAACGGGCGAGATCGTTTGGTTGGAGGTTTAGAATCTACCATAATAAACTCCGTCAAATTCATCGCTCAATCTCCCCATCCACCACGGAGCCACACATGGGACGCTACATCACAAACTGATGCAGTCGCCAGGGCTAATCAAGCGATATAGGTTTCATAGATGTAAATGAAAGACTTCCGCGAACACAAAGAATACTATCGGGAACCAACCGTAGCACATTGTGAACCTTCCATCTATCACCACATAAATAATTCCTCACCCTAACGTTAAACAAAACAAGCCGATTGATTAAAACTGGGTTAGGTTTAACCTCCCGTTTTACCAGAAGCTA
This sequence comes from Tachinus rufipes, assembly GCA_963932245.1. Taxonomy (NCBI): domain Eukaryota; kingdom Metazoa; phylum Arthropoda; class Insecta; order Coleoptera; family Staphylinidae; genus Tachinus; species Tachinus rufipes. The sequence continues at coordinate 19,699,566 of OZ010750.1, forward strand.
AGGCCAAAGCAGTGTGTTGGAACTAACACTCTTTTAAACCTGAGTATTAGCCCCTCAACTACCAGGATCCTCTTTTCCTAGCTTTCGGGTCACCGCGCACGGCAAACACGCAGGTGAGTTTTACAAGATGTTCTGTAAATTTTGTCAAAAATTAACTCACAAATAAGTTTGACTTGTCCCAGACGAACTGTGGGTTTTTTAACGAGGTTATCTCCTCGCCTATTGGTCGCCTTTTACGACCAGCAAAGGGGCTAGCGGAAGTATTCTTTTGCACCACCCCCTCCCGCAGGGGGGTGCTGCTACTGAAATAATCCGTTGAGATAAATTAAACCCATGTTATAAAGACACTACATCTATAGATAGGCATACTATATTAATTAAGCATTCTGCCAATTGATTAGTAGTATACTTGAAAGACAATTCTTTCAAGGGGCGCGGCATGTTGCTCGATCTATTTAATCATTTATTTGTGCGGCGGCATGTTGTTCGACGAATTTAGCTTTTGTGCAGATATTATTTATTACCCTTATAAAACTACTCAATTTAAGCTCATTTTATTATTGTAGGTTTAACCCCATAATTGTAAAATTTCCCCAATACCTCATTAGCACATTCCTATACATGTTTTATATCTCTAAATAACCCTTTGTTAATACCCTGCCTAGAATTATCCCTCTCCTATTATAACCACTGCTCTAATTCATTGGAAGGTTTTTATCTGTAAAACAATGTTATTACAAAAATAGAAGAAAAATGAATCAATGCGATCTATTCAGAGTTTTAATTTTCTATCCTAGAATATAAATTAGGGCATTGCGCAACCGAGTGATGGTAATCCCAAAAAAACAAAAACAATCAAGATTTTGAACTAACCTTTTTTTAAGGTTGGTGACTCACTTTGACTCAATATGAAAAAATGCGGAAAAAATAGAAAAATCAATTACAACTGAAAATTAGCATTTAAAATAAATACAGCTCTATTTGCACCGCAGATCAACATCAAATTTAAAGTTATTTACACATATTAGTTAAGTAATAAATATTAAAAATTTAATATAATTCATGCAAGAAAACCAAGAAAAAAATTAAAACCATCTCATTTAAATTTTTATTTTACAATATTTTAATTTGTTTATAAATATTTGCAGATATTATAACGACTACACCACTGTCGCGATACAGCTTAAATACGTACTTTTAAATTCTATTTAAATTGACCATAGCAATGTCATTATTTCTAATCAATTAAAAAAAAATGTAAATAGATATATTTAAAAAAGGATGCAGAACAACGAAAAACTGCCAAATATAAATCGAACAAAATAATGCGAGATAAGATGAGCAATGAAGAGAAAGATAAACAACCTCTGTATAGACAAACATTTGAAGAAAACACGACCGAAAAATTAAATAAAACCTGAAATTGATAAATCACTAAATTATTTCACATCAAACCAATTAATACGATGTTGAATTTGCATATAAAAATTGTAAATTTGTTGTAATTATAACGAAAATTCACACACACTTTTAATTAAATTATTTATAAAGTTGGAATAAATACGACTATGCTTATTCCATCACTTCCAATTTGTTTGTATTTTTAATTATTCTGGGATATTTTAATTTGTACAATCCTATTTTCTAGTATTAATATAATAATATTGTTTTATTATACTACTATTTACAACAAACTGTTATAAAATTTAAAGTTTCTAGTCACATAACAGCCCCGTGTAAAGTAGTGATAGAGACTAGAGAGTGACTGACGCCCGAATTCACAAAATTTCGAAGACCTACAACCACAAAACTAGCAAAAAATGATTATCATATAATACAAAAAAAAAATAGATTATAATAAACAAAACAACCAACAAAAATAAAAAGTCGTCAATAAATCATATTAAAGTAAATAATGAATTAATATCAGACAACTAAAGGATTGCAAATAGTTTTAATACATATTTTGCTACTATAATTAACAACAAACTAATCAATCAATTTCCTTTCGCATTATCTCAAAGTTGTACAACTTCTATTTATATGAACCCAATTACTGATGACGAAATTTTAACTATAATAAGTAAACTACCAAATAAAATATCTATAGGTTTAGATGAAGTACATGTGCAAGTTCTAAAACTAAGTGGGGATGTTATTATAGAACATTTTACCTATCTTTTGAACGAAATGGTAGCAAGCGGAGAAAAGCCAGATATACCTAAAGTTGGCGTTATAGTTCCGATTCAAAAAAAAGATGACCCGACTAATATTAAAAATTACAGACCGATTGCGCATCTCAGTATACTTAAAAAAATATTTGAAAGAGTTATTGCAGACAGGATTCTGGATTCTGTTAATAAGCATAAAACATTACCTAAATCGCAACATGGATTTAGAAAACACAGATCAACAGAAATTGCAGCTATTGATTTTGTGCAATGTATTCATTCAAAAATAATTTTAAAACAAAGTTGTTGCAATATTATTTGATTTATCATTAGTATTTTATACAATTGACGTTTAATTTATACTTACTAAACTAAATTGTATCGGTATTCGCGATAACATATTAAAACTAATTGAATCATATCTAAAGCAAAAAAAAGTTGTTAAAGTAAACAATAAAATGTCTAGTGAATATAAGATATATAAAGGTGTGCCTTAAGGAAACGTAGCAGGCCCTTTAATATTTCTACTTTTTATTATTTTATTTTTACCTAAGAAACGGAGTGTTCTACGTTCGTGGTGAGGTTGTGTGAGGCTATTTTTGTTAGAAAAAGGACAATCTTTTGTCTACTTTGTCTATGATCATAAATTCCCATCTAACTTAAAAAAAAAAAAAAAAATTGAATATTTTTTTTATATATAAATCGTATTAGAAGGCAATTCTACATATAAATCTCCTTATTACTATTGTCTAAAATCTAAATGATTAATTTAATCTCCAATTCGTCAATTTTGTTTAACGTTTTTTAAAGACAATTTTTACCTATGAACTTACTTATTAATAATCAGTTTAACCTTCAAACCAAATAGTTAAATATTTCTCATTTCTGCATACGTGAGTAGTCACTATGTCAGAAAAGGAATAGATTATGATTACTATCGAATAGTTTAAACTGAAAATCCTGAATATTTGTTACCAAAGAATAAAACGTTTTATTCTGCAAGTGTTAGAGGTTCAAAGAAGGAGGTGAACGGGTCATCAGTTTAGTTGACGTGTTTTGAAAATGTCCTCTTTTAAAACGTTTGATGTAATAGTTTAGACAATTTATTTTTTACTACCTCTAGTGTGCCTTCGGCAACAAGACACACAAAAGTCTCTAATTTGATTAGTTGGTGTAACTTACTAACTCCAGGATGTATCGACTCCAAAAATTACTAATTTTATTTGCTTATAACGAGGTTGCTTTCACTGCCAAAATTAGAATTTGGACAACATAATTAATTGTTCATTATTATTTGTACTTTTTGCTCAGTCGTAAAATCTTCATAAGAATTACACTTTAATAAAACATAACATTTTGTACATACTAACTGCATAAATTTATCTTATTGTGGCACCAGCTTTTTTTGCTAGTTTTGAAACGGTGCCTACATGTCACTACTTGAGGTCAAGGTTAGTTGCAATGTGCTACTTGGTCAGCCAAACTTTTATTTTTGAATAAAAAGACGCACATACTGCTTGAATGCTAAATATTTTATTCTAAAATAAAAAATAAAATAAACAGCTATATATAGTTTATTACAATTTAGAAATTCTTTTCACAGAACTCTAAAAATCCTGTGTCTACTAACAACTGATATATAATAAAATTATATTTCTTTTCCAAAATATGCTGAACTTGTATAGACATTCACATCAATTCCAATTCTTTGTTATTGTCCTTGACTTGTTTGATGGCGGCATAAAATGAAACAGCTCCTTTGAATATCTGAAATTAGTCATTTTGGTAATCAAAATCTAATTAAATTCAAATCCATAATTCACAATATTTAATTTAGATTATTATTTTGAATATAAAGTTAATATTATCTTGGAGCAATTTAATTGCTAGTGTAATAAAAATAAACTCATAATTAATTATAACAAAATGGTATGCATGGAGTTTTGTAATATTAGGGCAAAGATCAATAACAATTTAAAATTCAGCATAAATAACATACAATTGCCTCTAAGTAAAACTGCAACATTTTTGGGAGTTACCATTGATACTAATTTGCAATGGGTACAACATATTAAGATTACATGCTCTTATCACTGGATGTGTTTAAAATCATAATGAAATTGATAAATTTTCATCTTTTATAATATAGTTTAGCATTTTATTATATTTTCATCATATATGCTATGCATTATGTAAATTTTAGTTATAGTTTTATACTATTTAATTGAATGTGTATGTATACCTATTTGTGTGAGTATATTTATACGTTTTTATCTTGTGACGCGTTTATACCTATGTAATGGTCTTACAATTTAATAAATATCTATCTATCTATCTATCTATCTATCTATCTATCTATCTATCTATATATTTAACTAGGTTAATGTTTCCGTTCCCCCAATTCCCGCACTGGCACTAGGCAAGTGAACGTAGTCTATTTCCCTATAATATTCAAAACTAAACCGACTCCACTAAAAGTACATAAACAAAACCACGTGATCAGCACGTGATCAGATGCAAACCTGCATGCGATTGGTCATACACTATATAAGTTTTTTTTCATGTCTAGTGAGCGACAACTTTATAGCAAAGCGCCAATATCATTAGATGTTCAAAGTTAGTGTGACACTACAATAAAGTAGTTAAAAACTCCCACAAAATATTATCAAAGTGCGATTGAAAAGATGGTATGAGATAAACTTCATATTTGCAGATTACAGAAAATAATACTGAATATATAAGAAAGTCACCACTCTACATTGTGAGGATATATTCGAATTTTAATTTTATAACATAATTGGGTTTATAAATAAGAATAAAAACTCCACCAATGCAGCAAAATCATCCACATTACAAAGCAATTAATGAAAGCGAAGTACCAAAAGCTGAATCTTTGAGAATGATTATGCTCTGTCTTTTGCCATTTTGGGGCGTAGTTGTTCCTGCAATAAGAAACAATCGACCAGTAATAGTAGTAGTTCATGGTAATAGGCTTAAGGCTATAATTAAATATGTTGATGACATTCATGACGACGATATAGTCAAATTAGAAATACCAACTGGAATACTTTTTACATATACGTTTGAAGAATTCAATAAACCTGTTAGAAATGAACGCATGAAATTTTTAAGAGAATCCAGATTGGCACCATTTTCAAATATAAATAATCCAACAGCAAGAAATTATAACTTATATAAATTTTAGATAATTTAATAAGTTGTTTTTAATAGTTTTAAATTGTATGTTCTGCTTTGTATTTTTTATTTTTTTTCTATGTTAACTTATTGTAATTTTAAATTGTTTCACCATAATTTTACTTCTAGTTTGCTGATGAAGGATATTGTTAATAAATCCGAAACGTCCAAATTTAATTATAGAAATTAATAAAATTCTAATAATTATATTAAAAAAAATAATTATTTATGTCATACCTGGACACTTCGCAAGAAAAAAATTTCAACATTAAACATACTTTAAATTGGCGAAGGGGGACGCGAATACTCGTGTAGTAGGCAAACAGACCCCGGCAGTTGCTTTTGCACTCAACCCACGCTACACTTAAAGTGAGATGAAAGCCTGCATGCGATTGGTCATTAACTATATATTTGTTTTCATGTCTAGTGAGTGACAACTTTATAGCAAAGCGCCAATATCATAAGATGACCAAAGTTAGTGTGACACTACAATAAAGTACTCAAAAACTCCCACAAAAATAAAGTCTAAAACAACAATGGCTAAACTGCCAAACAAATGAAAAAGTTCAAAAAGCCACATCACATATATTTAAAGATATAGATGAGTATTGCTAGAAAAAAACAGTAAGCAGTCAAAATGAAGTTTAAAAGAGAGAGGAACAAGAGTGATTTTATTCTATGCAAGTATGTGTCCACAGAGTTACTATGATTATATAATAAAATCTTCAAAACGACACAATCTTCAAGTTCTAAGCAAGAATGACTAATTTGCTCATTAGATAATAACAAGTTAGGAGCTTCACTCAACTCTCCAAACATTGATCTGCGAGTCAATTCAGAACACTTGGAAAGAGTAAAACAACCCCACTTAATCTATTCAAGCTTTTCAAATTACAATTTTGCTAAACAGACCTATTAAAAAGTTTAAAAAGCTACGAAGCAGCTTTCAATTATATGGAATAAAAGTTTATAATATTTAATCGTTTTAGTTATATAAATTATGGATCCTGAATGGTGACGAATGCAACTTAAGCATCAAACGATAAAAAAGTTGTACATTTCTTGGATTAACTGGAGTGACCGTCCATTCACCCAAGGGTTAGTGATCCAGAAAGAGAATTTTTTTTATAAAAAATCAACGTCGGATGGCATTTGTTGCAAAATTGTCACATCAATGTCATCCATTAGAACGGTTGTTAAGCAAAATCTCTTTGAAAGGTTATTAATCTAGCAAGTTTTTTCGTTAATTTGGTACAGGTTAGTTTTGATACCTGTTATTTGGCAGCATTTTTTATCCATTAATAAATGGAAAATTGTTTAAAAATCAAGTCAAGTCGCTTTTATTAACTAAAGCATATTACTCAGTAGAAGATTATTTTTGTTATTTCTCTATTAAATAATGTATATTTTAGTTATTTCTCCAATAAATAATGTGTATTTTAGTTATTTCTCTATTAAATAATGTGTATTTTACTTATTAACTGATTATTTATGTGTCTATGTTTATAGTATATTTAAGAACATTCTGTAAGTAATTTATTTGATCGTTTATACGTGCAAGTGCCAGTTATTAGTAAGTGCTGTTGTGTACTGTGTGTCCTTATTTCCATGATGGAACCTGAAATGAAAACGGAATTAAATCTTAACGATAAGTCTAGACAAGTGGATGGATTTTTCGTTGAAACTTAAAGAGAGCTTTCCGATAAGTATGTTTTACTTTATTCTGGTTGGCGGCAATTTTGATTCGTTATTTTATTACATCTTTAATATGAGATTATTAAGTAAAAATTTTATTAATTAGCAACAGACTAATATAATCAGATTAATTAGATTGTATGTTAAGATTTTATTTAAATTTTGGTAATTTGGAATAAAATTTATATTGGCGGAAATTTCAAATTGTTGATAAATTTTGCAATTTAATGCTTAGCAAAAACTAAAATATTATATAACATCGTTTTTGTGTGTAAAATAAAATATAAATTTTGATGATTGTGGCAAAAAGTATTTTTATATGGCAATGCCGAGCCCTACATACCTGAACACAGTTTACTTGGAAGAAATAATATGCAAGTAAAGTAAAAGTAAGTAATATAAATCTTTCTTAGATAAATAAATAATGTTATACCTAGGGTGTCCATATGTTTTTAAGACCCGACCGGGACATACAACAAAAAAAAAAGAAAGCCATGATATCTTTAATATAACGGAATTGGTTGTCGTAGAATCCATCTTCAGTAAAAAAAAATACATTCTTAAATGATGTCGTTACAAATTTCATGCTTTGATGCCGTTTTGTGAGCGGGGCCTCAAGAACCAACGGAGAACCGGCTAAGGGGGTATAAAGATCGAGCGTTCAAGGCCTTACAGTCACACGACCAAACTGACCAAACCGAGCTAAACCGGCTAAATAGTGAGGTAAAGAAAGGCAATCAGGATGCACAAAAATCTGTGCTGGAAACCAGATCTTGAATCCACCAAATACGATGAAAATCTGTGGAGGATAGCTAAAGCCCTTCGAAATAAAAGTACACCGATGCCTTTCATTCATGGCAAAAAAGGCATTGGATACACTCTGAAAGGCAAAGCCAAAGCAGTTGTTTGCCAGCCTTGAACTCCAATGCAGACCGGACCTCGAAAACACGTGGATAAGGTTCACAAAGAAGTAAGACAAAGTATACAGTGCACTGAGACCGCTTCAATTTTAAAATCGGTTAAGCCGTCTAAGGCTGAGCGATATCATCACAAATCTCAAACCCAAATCGGCATCTGGTCCGGATTGCATTCCAAATAAAGCTTTGAAAGTATTTTTTCACAATGCTGTAATGTTCCTCACAAATATTATAAATGCAATTCTAAGGACGTCTTATTTTCCGTCGTTTTAGAAAATGTCTCCGAATTATTTCTATCTTAAAGATTGGAAAGGATAGACATTTTCCGCAGACAGAAACTGTAATCTTAGATAGAATTCAAGATCACACAGCAGCTGAGAACTTGTTGCCAAATCATCAACTTATCGCTACCTATGTGAAAGGCAGGACACTGACCCTAAAGCTGTTTGAGCAAGTGTCTACTCCTCGTCCTATCAAAGCAGAACCTTATTCAAGGTTTAGTTCTTTCACAGATGCTCTTCAATCTGTATGTAGCCGACATACCATGCATCGCTCAAGGTATAAAAATTGCTCAGTATGCAGACAACACGACACTGATGTACACTTCAAGGAGTCCGATAGTCATCACGCTAAGACTTCAAGCAGCATGTAAGGCACTTGCAACTTGGTTTTGGTACTGGAGAGTAAACATACATCAATCGAGAGAAAAACAAGATTTTTGTTTCACCAAATGTCACAAACAAACTCCTCATGAGAACGTTTATCTCAACGGCGCTCCAATTTTATGGATAAATAACGCAAAGTATCTAGAAGTAGAGCTTGATCGTGAACTAACTTTTAGATTACATATTAAGACCATCTTCCGCATCTTCGATAAAGCCAGGATGGCAAGTAATATGTTAACACCACTTCTACGCATGGACTGCAACATGAACTCTACTAACAAGTTGCAATTATTCAAAATAATCATTCTCCCAATACTGACATACGCATGTCTAGCATGGGGAATGGCTGCATAGTCCTATCTAAAACAATAAAGTCGTTTCAAAATAAAGTTTTGAGAAGTTTAATCGATATTCGCTTTCAAACATTTGGAAAGTAAATCTATTATATATATATTAAAAGATTTTCCAACCAACAAAAAAAAACAACAGTCAGTTAGTAACCAGCATCCTTCAAGGACAGATACAGATCTGACTTAACAATCTACCTGGAATCATCTTGCAACCCCATACTACCTACCCACAGCTGCTACCAACCCATTGACCATGGATACGGATTTGGATCTACACCGACGACCGCACCAGGTTTACCAACCATCGCACCTGGTCTGCACGGGACCTACTGGCTTGCACACCCTGGATAGGTTCTTTCCGGACAACTGGATGTTGCCAAGGAAACCCACCGATGACTACGCACCCACACAGACGACGGACCTTGGGGTTTGCACACACCCCTAAGGCTACACTTGACTCACGGCACTGTACTCCCCGTCGTGAGCAAAATTTCAACCCTCGGGAACCAAAAATAAACATATACATACAACAAAGCTATGGTGGCGCCACAGCCACCCCATAGTGGCCTTAAAAAATATAAAAGTGTTGTGAAACGTAATAAACAATTTTAATTCAATAACCCTGACTGTAGCTGAATTTTAAAGGTAGATCTTTAAACTGTGATATAAATATGATGAAGAATTTTTTTTAATTGAATATGCAAAAAAAAAATTATTATATTTATTTTCATTTATTTTTATTTTATCAACAATGAAATTTTTCTTAAATTCCTTGAAGAAGATAACGATTTTATCGAAACGGTAATAAATTATTAGCACACGCTAGTTTTTAATTTTTGTTATCCTATTTCCAAACTATACTAATCAAATCAATCAAAAAAGATATAACAAAAGAAAAAAATAATCAAAAAGAATAAATTACTCGAATGATAAATATTTAACCAAATGCTGTATTAACTATTATCATGTGTAAAAACCTTTGTTTTCAAAATTACAATTAACATGGCAGTTCTTTCTGATCTCACACCTGCATTAATTAAATAAAAGAAAACAAAATATTTTATCAAAGATAAATTCTACAAAAAATACAAATTTATCAATAAATAATATCAACATTTTAATTGAACGTTAGTATCGTAATATATGAAGATTGGAAAAGAAATTTGAATTAATCAACCGATTTAAACACTAACTTAAGTTTATTATTAGTAATTAACTGAAAAGCAAAATCATCCATGATCAGAAAAATGAAAAGTGGAAGATGAATTCTAAATGTTGCAGCTCATTAATATTTAAAATAAAAAACTATAAATAGTCTACAGGTTGTGAATTTTCGATAATGTTTAACATCAATGATATTTATATATATATATATATATATATATATATATATTAGTCATCGATGCTCCGAATGTATGTACTTTAAGAAATGATATGTTTTTTTTTTTTTTTTTATGTTGAAATTTATATGCACGACAATAAACTATTAACGTTTAATCTTTCAAATCAAGCAATCAATGTAAAGCTAATAAACTAAAAAGTTTATTAATTCCGTTTTTTTTGTAAAATAAATTACCAAAATTAACATTATTGCAATTTGGATGTCCAAACTTGCGGTTATGTTAAAGTACAATAATAAGGCTAAACCACACTTCCAGTTACCGAGTTGCGGATTATAGGTGATTGCTAAAAATTGTCATTCTTCATGGAGCTGCCACAGAAATAATCTGGGTTCATTGCAAGTAACCCCACACTAATTTCCAAATAATGGAAAAGAAAATCATTCTACATAAGAATCAATTGAGATTGCAGTAAAACCAATTAAAAGTGGCAACTAATGAAGCAACTCCACTAATCAATGTCGAAGATGATGTGAAGTTTTAAAAAATATTAAAACATAACATTTCTAAAAAATATAATTAGGTTTATGTTATGAATGACATTAACAACTGACTCCACCAATGCAGCAAAATCATCCAGATTAAAAAGCAATTGAAAATTGCTCAGAATTCCTTGATCGAAGCGAATTAGCAAAAGCTGAATCTTGAGGATAACTATGCGCCGCCTTTTGGAATGGCGTAATTGTTCCCTCAATAAGAAGCACTTAACAAGCAATAGTGGTAGGTTATAGTAATGGTCTCAAAGCTATAATTAAATATGTTGATGATATTCATGACTACGATATAGTCAAATTAGAAATACCATCTGAAATACCTTTACATGTACGTTTTATGGGGCCAGTTAGAAATGAACGCATGAAATTTTTGAGAGAATCCAGATTGGCACCAATTTCAAATATAAATAATCCAACAGTAAGAGGTTATAACTTATATAAATCTTTAAAAAATGACTGAATGTTAATTGAGTTAATTATAATGCATGCATATGTACATTTTGTATACTGAAATATAAAAAAAAGTTTATAGGACAAGTATAGATACAACTCCAAAGTCATGTAAAAGAGGTATTTTTTAAAGTATTACAATTTTATCCATAATAACTACTCTTAATATTAGGTGTAGAGACAAAACTGCTTTAAAACGGTTGGTCCAAGTCATGAAAAAAGTGGTAAGTGAATTTTACATGTTATTAATAAAATATTTGTGGTTATGTTGGTAATTAAAAATTACTATTTCCATAGTAAGAAAGAATCTATCATTACGTAAGCACCTCGTCAAGTTAAAAGACAAACTATTACTTTGGTTTTCGTAGTGATGTTGAGTGAAGTGGTCAAAAAGAATTTTTATGTTGCCAGCTTTGATATTTGATATTATTATTTGAAACTAGATGTATAGCATGATCTTCGTTTTATATAATTAGTTTAAAACTTGGAAGATGTTTGAACATACATATTTGTTTTGTGTTTAATAAATGTTGGTTTATCGCAAAATCTATTAATGTTTAAAACATTTTACACTATAGATACACAGTCAAATTTTGTTATCGTTATTAATAGTTTGTGATAGTTTATTTTATCTTTGTTATTTGTTTATTTCTTCTCTTAGAGAAAAACATTAATAGTCTTTTTAGGCTAATATGCCAAAAACAATCTAAACTAAATAACTAATAAACATTTAATTTAGTTTTGAAGCAAGCATAACAATTTTTATTGTTATTTAATTACATATTATATTATATTTTATTATAAATTTTATATTTATTTGCACAACCAATCAAATAATTATGATAAAGAAACACTTACCTAAAGGCAGGTAATTTATAATAACCAAAAAGGCTTCTAGCTGCGATGTTACTCGGAACACGTCTTTGGAAGGAAAGGATCGCAAATTCACGCGAATAAATATACCGCGGCGCAAGTACATCACAGCATCAAAAAATTATTATTGATGCTGTTTGAGTGGCCTATGCTATATACGTTATTTTAAACCTTTTCTGTCACACAGTAAAATAATATCTTTAAGAATACATAATTTTAAAGTCCTAAGCAATATATTCTGACTAGATAGTAAACAAATTTTAGAAAAATGCAGCCTGTAACGACTCCATTAAGCAATTTTTGTTTTAAGTTCTTCAACATATTATTTTATTTATTTATAATTGAAAATTTCATCACTATTTTAATTTTTTTTTTTTGAATGCATACACACCAACTTTTAATTATGTATATACAAATGCCAAACACAAACTTTCAAATCTTAAGCAAAGCAACAGCGGCTGAACTGATCTGCTCATAGAGCGCTATTAATCTACCATCTCAAACAATATATTTTCTCTGTTAAGTTTTCTGAGACATTATTTAATAATATAGACTTTTTATTGCGTCAAAAGCAACTCCCTTTGCTAGACAATTTGAAATGTACTTTTTGAAATCACTCACTCTTCATATTCCTACTTCCACTAAAATTTAGCTCATCGCAGTGCTAAATAAATAATTGACCGATTTAAAAAAATAAATCACCAAAATCTTTAAAAATTTACTGTTAATGTTGATTGAGTTACATATAATGTATGCATATGTACATTTTATATACTGAAATATAAAAATACAAAATAAATAGTACAAGTATCGATACAACTCCGAAGTCATGTAGAAGAGGTTTTTTTTTAGTATTAAATTTTATCCATAATAACTTCTTACTTATTTTTAGGTGTTAAGCGGTGGAACTTCTTTAAAACGCTTGGTCCAAGACTTAAAAAAATGTGGTAATTTTACATGTAATTAATAAAATCTTTGTTGGTAATTTTACTAATTGGAATTTACAATTTCCATAGTAAGAGAGAATTTATCATTACGGAAACACCTGATCAAGTTAAAAGACAAACCATTAGATACTACAACAGCTGAATTAATCTACTCACGGAGCATTATTAATCTATCAACACAAACAAATTTATTTTTCTGTTAAGTTCTCTGAGAGATTATTTTATTAATTTGTAAATTTCATATTTAGTGACAAATTTATAACAAACCGCCAAAGTTGATGTGACACTACAATAAAGTAATTAAGGAGAACCACAAAAACTCCCACATTCTGGCTATATAGAGTCGCTGATTGATTTTATTGTTACAGTCTTCATATTAGTATTTAGGTACCCTATTGCAGCCATCACCAATCTTGCAGTATTTTTTGACTTAAAAAAATAAGTAGATATTATATGTAATTAATAAAAACTTTGTTGGTTATTTTGCTAAATAGAAATACAATTTTTATATTAAAAGAGAATCTATCATTACGGAAACACCTGATCATGTTAAATGACAAACTATTACTTTGTTTTTGGTAGTGGTGTTAAGTGAGGGGCTCAAAGAAAATTTTGATGTTGCAAACTTATAATAACTGTAAAAATAAAGTATTTTTAAGCACTTGAATTTAAATGTGTTGTTCTATAGCTATGATTAAGCAAAAAAAATAAAAAATCCTATAAATAAATAACAATAAAATATATTTAGGTATTTATTATATAACAAAGAATTCGTAATTCGTAACTGCCCTTTTGTTTCAGACACTCTTGCAACTAGCAGTACTTACAAATATAGCCAAGAAATGATAAGTTTGTTGTATATACCAACGCCTTCAAATTTATTTTGAACTAAACCTTTATTTTATATTAGCGACGACTCACTTTGATTCAATATGGAAGATGTGGAAAAAATTAAAAAATCAATTGCCATTGAAAAATATAATGTTGATTCAAATGAAGTTTCATTCATCTCTGTGTATCTGAATAGAGGTTCGTCATAAAGATCATATAGTCACAGTTTTGATGCAAAATCTGAAGTTGTAAATAATTTATTATTGTTGAATAATATATAAGAATAAATAAAATTTATAATACAATTTAGGCGGTTATTATAAAAAAAAACAATTCAGCTCTATTTGCACAGCGGCTTCCAATTCAAACAGTGGTATGAAGCAGCATCAATGCTTTAAAAACTGGTATTCCTCCTCATCCGCTATGAAAGCTGATATTATGGTAAGAGAATTCAATTGCAGTGGAAAAATGGGTAAAGATCCTAATGTCTTAAGCAAAATTTATAAAATAGATTTCCTTTGGACATGAGGTAAATACGAGGTTGTTTTACTTATTTTGAATATATAATTATTTAATTATTTATAATCGTATAATATAATTTATTTTTTAATAAATAAATAAATATGAGTATTCAAATTATGCAATAAAAAATGACACCAAAATTGATCCATTAGTTATTTTTAAATTGTTAACGAGTGCTGCTAAAAGAGCTATTTAGCAAAATAGTTATAGATCTGTAGAACAGTTTGAAAAAGATTTAATTGATTTGATACTTTATGCTTTTAGGGAGCTGTAAGCAGTATTTTAAATCTGTCCAAACAGATTAACTAACTAATAGAAACATTTTGTTATCAGAAATTAGAACTTCTGTATTATATGGCTATATTTATACAAATGCATTAGAGCTTATTATTAAAAAGAAAGGTATGTTAGTTGACAATGAGACCAACAACAGAGCAAAAATGATTATGAAACTATTAGCAAGATTCAATATGGGCGTTTGATTAAATTTAGTTGCTAGCGCATCTTAGCATTATGGTCCATGGAAGAATACTACAAATAAAAGTCTAGACAAATATATTAAAAACTATAATAAATAAAAAAAGCTTATCCAGAAATGTAGAGTTACCAAAAAATTAAATCAAAAGAACAATGTTGAATTTGAACTATGGCCTTTCTACAGAGAAACCCAATTTAAGCATAAAAGAACTAGACAATGCTGGTAAACAAATTTTAGAGTCATTATAAATATTTAAATTAAATTTATTTAAAACCTACATAGTTTATAATAATAATAAAGAGTGATCTATTTAATAGTATTTTTTAATAACTAAAAAAACAAAAAAAATTAAGAACTAATATACTTTTTAAAGGAATGCACACCAGTTTTTGTGCCAACTACTACGACTCCATTAGGTGTCCACAAATCTTTAATAAAAGCTGGAGCAATAACTGCCAACTTAAAAAAAAAAAAAAAACTCTTTATATAATCTTAAAGTCCTAAGCAACAATTGCTGACTTGGACAGTAAAATAATTTAGAAAAAATACAGTCTCTAACAACCAATTAAAAGCAACACAAAAAAGAAAAGACTGAAGCAATAACAGCTGAACTGATTCACTCACAGAGCGCTAATGGCTATTAATAATCTATAAAGTTTTCCGAGCTATTCTTTTATTTATTTGCAAATAAATGTTATAATTATATTAATATATTTATGAATGCAAGCTTTTAGTTATTATATGGAATACACCACGCATAAATGATGCGACTCCTAAAAGCTTTAAGTCTTAAGTGACAGCGGCTAAATTGATCGACTCACAGATAATTAAGCTTTTAATTATAAAAGCATAGAAAGGAATGACCTAAATTCTTCAAATATAGAAGTTGTTTTTTGTTAAGTTCTTCAACACATTATTTTATTTATTTATAATTGTAAATTTCATAACTATATTATTATTTTATTGAATGCATATACCCATCAGCTTTTAATTATGTATACTTAAATGCCAAACACTAACTTTCAAATCTGAAGCAACAACGGCTAAACGGATCTCCTCATAGAGCGCTATTAATCTACCATCTCAAAAAAAAAAAATGTTCTGTTAAGTTTTCTGAGACATTATTTTATTTGTTATTTTTTCATGAATAGAAACATTTTAGAAGAGCGCCGACATCATTATATATTTAAAGTTAGTTTGACAGTAATAAAACAACCCACAAAAACTCTAACGAAAACCAAGTCTGAAGAAACAAGAGCTTAACACTAGCTATTAGTATTGCTAATTTACCAGTCCCAAATGATTCCAAAAACCCACATCAAAGCAACTCAGAACATTTGGAAAGAGCAAGGGTTGTTTTACGCTTAATCTTACCAAGCGTTCCAAAACACAAATTTGCTAAATGAACCAAACCTGTAGTTTAAAAACTTATTTAATTATTTGCAGTTATATTTGTAAATGTCAACTACTTTTTTTTCATAGCTTGCGACAACTTTATTGCCATCATAAGTTAGTGTGACACTACAATAAACTATTTAAGTTTTATTCTTATTTTTAATATTAGTTGTTTTATGTTTAATTTATGTTTTTTAAATTGTAAATATATACTTATTTTGTAATGGCTTCCGTTGACTAGTAAATAAATAAATAAATAAATAAATAAAGTATTCAAAAACCCCCTCTATAACTTCCACAAAAACAAAGTCTAAAGCAACAATGGCTAAATTGTCAAACAAATGAAAAAGTTCAAAAAGCCACATCACGTATATTTAAAGTTATGTTTGAGTGTTGCTAGAGAAAAAACAGTAAGCATTCAAAATAAAGTTAAAAAGAGAGAGAAACAAGAGTGGTTTTATTCTATGCAAATATGTGTCCACAGAGTTAGTATGATTATATAATAAAATCTTCAAGATGACACAATCTTAAAGTTCTAAGCAAGAATGACTCATTTGCTCATCAGATAATAACAAGTTAGGCGCTTTACACAACTCTCCAGACATTGATCTGCAAGTTAATTTAGAACACTTTAATAATAATAATAATAATATATATTTATTAATAAAATTTATATAATACAAAACAAATACTGAATGTATAATAAATAATAATAAAAATAAAAATAGATTCTTCCCTCTATCATCACTTGAGGTTTGAGGGTTCAATCCCATCTCAAGTTATCGGTATTGAGGGCTCGTGGTTGTTGTTGTTTTTGTTTATTTTTTATATTTTGTCATGTAATAACATATGTTTTATTTTTAATTTAAATGGTACATAATTTAAAGTTTTTATGTATGTTGGTAGGCTGTTATATTGTTTTATTGTTTCTGTTGTTAGTATCTGGTTGCACTTGACTGTTGAATACTTTGTTGTTCTTATGTGTGATTTTCTTCTTGTTTGGTGATTGTGTATTTCTTTGTTGGACTGTAACGTTATATTGCTTTTTATCATTTTGTTGTTTATTTTATATATCATTAAAATGTTGTTTAAAGTTATCATTTTGTTAATATTTAGCTTTTCTTTGTATAGTTCGGTTGTTGGTGTTCTTCTATCCATTGTGTATAAAATTTTGATAAGTTTGTTTTGTTGTCTTTGTAGTTTATTAATGTTTTTTTTGCTTGTGTTTCCCCATATATGGTTTAAATATGTATTATATGATGTAAATAATGCATGGTATATAGATATTTTTAATTGTTTTGGGAGATAATTTTTTATTTTCTATACTGCTGCTATAGTTGCTGAATTTCGTTTAACAAGTTTATTTATGTGAGTATCCCATTTTAAGTTATCTTGGATTGTTAATCCTAGATAGTTAACTTCTTTAATTTGTTTAATCTTTTCGTTATTTATTTTTATTGTGATTGGAATTTCTTCTTGTTTGCTATGAAAGATCATGAATTCTGTTTTTGTTTCGTTAATAGTGAGTAGGTTATTATAATACCATGTTTCTAATTTTATTATGTCTTCTTCGATAAGTTTTTCTATTTTTTTGTTTTCTTTTCCTGAGTATATAATGCAGGTGTCGTCGGCGTATATGTGAAGTGTACCGTGTAGTTTTAGTTCTAATATGTCATTTGTATATAGTATGTATAATGTCGGCGGTAGGATTCCTCCTTGTGGAATTCCGTATTCAGCTTGCATCGGTTCGCTTTCTATAGAGTTTATTTTTGTTTTTTGTGGTCTGTCTTTGAGGTATGTGTTTATTAGGTTCAATTCGTTGCCTTTTATTCCTATCGCGTCTAATTTTTCTATAAGCTTTGATTTTGATACAGTATCAAAAGCTTTTTTCATGTCGATGAAAATTGCTACTACGGTTTCTTTTTGATCTAGTTTGTTTTTTATGTGATCTACAAGATCATAGGCTGCTGTTGTTGTTCCCGAGTATTGTTGAAAAGCATATTGTTGTTTGTATATTATATTATTTTGATATATATGTTCTGTTAGTCTAATATGGATTACTTTTTCTAATATTTTATTTAATGTTGATAGCAGAGAAATTGGTCGATAGTTTTCTGGTTTTGTTTTATCTTCTTTTTTATGTATAGGCACTATTATTGTTTTCTTCATGTAGTTTGGATATATACCTGTGTCAATGACTTTATTTATTATGTGTACTAAAACTGGTGTTAGTGTTGCTTTATTTTGTTTTATTATGTTGTTTGTAATTTTGTCAAAGCCGGGTGTTTTGTTTTCTTTTAGTTTTATTATTATTTTGTGGATTTCTTCTTGTGATGTGTGTTCAAAATGTATGTCTGTTATTTTCTTTTTTATTGTGGTTGTATGTGTATTGTTGCTCGTTCTTGTAATTTGTTTTTCTGCTAGAGTTTTTCCAATATTTGTAAAGTATTCATTTATTTCGTTTGCTATTTCTATCGGTTCTTTAGTTCTTGTTCCATCTTGTTTTACTATTTCTTCAATGTTGTATTGTTTTGGAGTTTGTTTGTTAAGTTGTTTATTTATTATTTCCCATATTTTTGTGGGGTTATTTTTATTGGTTAGAAATTTTCTTTTATAGTATAACATTTTAGTATTCTTTATGATGTTTGTAGTTTTTTTCTTCTGTTTGTAATATTCATTTTTTGTTGTTTCATTATTTGGATATTTAAGGTGATTTTTTTGTAGTTTGTTTCTTTTTTCAATATTGTTCAACACTTCTTTGTTGATCCATGGGCTTTTTTCTGTTCGTTTGATTCTGATTTTGGTTTGGTTGTTTTCTATAATTGCTTGCAGTTTTTTTGATAGTTCTTGAAAATTATTTATATCTTTTGTGTACATGTTATTGATATCTTTTGTTATTTTTTTGTAATCTGTTAGTGTGTGCTCAAAGTACTTATATATTTGTTTGGTTTTTTGTTTTCTTTTTACTTTGGTTATTAATTCACAATGATCTGATATGTTTGAAGGTAATATTTTTAAATCTTCTATTTCCTGTTTGTTGTTTGTAATAACATGATCTAATATGGAATTTTTTCCATTTGGATCTGGATTCTTTCTTGTGTAGTATTTTATAGATGTTTTATTTATTATTTTATATCCATTTTCTAATAACATGTTCTTGTATTCTTTTGTTGTATTATCATTTTCTGCAATGTTGACGTTTAAATCGCCTATTATTATTTGTGGTTTCTTTCTGTTGATTATATTGTTTTTTAATGTAGTTTTAAGATCTTTAAAGTTTATTCTAGGTGGAAAGAGTAAAACAATACCACTTAATCTTTTGAAGCTTTTCAAATAACAATTTTACTAAACAGACCTATTCAAAAGTTTATAAAGCTACGAAGCAGCTTTCAATTATATAGAATAAAACCTTATAATATTTAATCGTTTTAGTTATATTAATGATGGATTCTGGATGGTGACAAATGCATCGCATTGAACCATAAAAAAGTTAAACACTTCTTGAATCAACTGGAGTGACCGTCCATCCACCCAAGGGTTAGTGATCCAGAAAGAAAGTTTTTTTAATGAAAAATCAACGTCGGATGGCGTTTGTTGCAAAATTGTCACATCAATGCCATCTATTAGGTCGGTTGTTAAGCAAATTCTCTTTGAAAGGTTATTAATATACAATACAATACAAAAAAACTTGCTAGTTTTTTTGTTATTTTGGTACGGGTTAGTTATTTGGCCCAATTCTTTATCTATAACAAATAGAAAATTGTTTAAAAATCAAGTCAAGCCGCTTTTATTAACTAAAGCATATTACTAGGTAGAAGATTATTTTACACATTAAGTTTGTGTTTGATAATATTATATAAACGCAAATATTTTAATTTAATTTTAATATGTATATTTGTATTTTTGTAACTTTTACTTATTAACTGATTATTTATGTGTCTATATTTATAGTATATTTAAGAACATTCTGTAAGTAATTCATTTGATTTTTTTTACGTTCATGAGGTGCAAGTGCCAGTTATTAGTTAAAGTTATTGTGTACGGTGCGTCCTTATTGCCATGATGGAACCTGAAATGAAAACGGAATTAAATCTTAACGATAAGTCTAGACAAGTGGATGGATTTTTCGTTGAAACTTATAGAGAGCTTTTCCGATAAGTATGTTTTACTTTATTCTGTTTGGCGGCCATTTTGATATGTTATTTTATAACATCTTTAATTTGAGGTTATTAAGCAAAAATCCTATTAATTAGCAACGGAGTAATATACTCAGATTAATAAGATTGTATGTTAAGATTTTATTTTAATTTTGGTAATTTGGGATAAAACTTATAATAGCGGGAATTTGAAGTTGTTAATAATTTTTGTAATGTAATGCTTGGCAAAAACTAAAGTATTATTTAACATCGTTTTTGTGTTTAAAATAAAAGATTAATTTTGATGATGTGTGTGTGCTTACCTGAACACGGTTTACGTGTAAGAAATAATAGGCAAGTAAAGTAAGAGTATGTAATATAAATCTATCTTAGATAAATAAATGATGCTATACCTAGGGTGTTTATATTTTTTTAGAACCCGACCGAAACATAAAACCAAACAAAAAAACGACAAAATATTGTCTTTAATATAGCAGAATTGATTGTTGTAGAATGCACCTTTAGTGAAAGAAATTACATTCTTTAATGATTTCAAACATGTCGTTACAAATTTCATGCTTAGGGGTATAAAGATCGAGCGTTCACGACCCAACAGTCACACGACCAAACTGACCGAACCATTCATGGCAAAAGAGGTCTTGAATACACACTGGAAGGCAAAGCCAAAGCATTTGTTTGACAGCCTTGAACTTCAATGCAGGCCGGACTTTGAAAACAACTTGGATTTGGACCACGTGGATAAGGTTCACAAAAAAGTAAAACAATGTATATATATATATATATATATATATATATATATCTAGTTTCACAAACTTTCAATTAAGTGCAAAATGTTAATAAATTTTATTTATTTATCTATAAATTTCATAATTATTATAATATTTTTACGTATGCATGTGAAACTGCATAACTGATGGACTCCTAAAAGCTTTTGGCTAAAGCAACAGTACCTGAACTGATCTAAAGAGCGCAATTAATTTATCAACTCAAAGAAACCTTTTTTGTTCTGTTAAGTTCTCTGAAACATTATTTTATTTGTTCATAATTTCATAAATATATTTTTTTTTCATGATTAGTGACATTATTGATTAGCGCCGACATCATTATATATTCAAAATTAGTTTGACACTACAATACAGTACTCAAAAGAACCCACAAAAACTCTAACGAAAACCAAGTCTGAAAGAACAAAAGCTCTGGTTCTTAATCTACCAGTCACAAATGATAGAATCCAAAAAGCTACATCAAAGCAACTCAAAACAACCCTCCTAAGTCTTTCCAAGCGTTCCAAAATACAAATTTGTAGTTTAAAAACTATATTAATTTGTAAATATCATAATTACTTAATTTTTCTTTTCATGGCTACTGACAACTTTATTGCAAAGCGACATCATAAGATTACCAAAGTTAGTGTAACACTACAATAAAGTACTCAAGATAAAATTTTATTTATTTGTAAATAAATGTCATAGTTATATTAATATATTTATTTGGTTAGTTAATTTAGATTTTTAACCTATCAGCCTAATAAGAAGACTATTAATGCCGATTCTTTCCTCTAACTATAAGAAGTGTAATATAATATGCTGTAAATATTTATGAATGCTAGCGCACCAATTTTTAATTATATACATAATAGATCTTAACAACGACTAAACAGGTCCTATCATGGAGAGTTATTGATCTATCATCACAAACAAACAAAAAAAAATCTTTTACTCTGTTGTTAAGTTCTCTGAGACATTATTTTATGTTATTGTAAATTTATAATTATATTAATATACTTTTTGAAGGAATGCACACCAGCTTTTGTGCCAACTACTACGACTCCATTAGATGTCTACACATCTTTAATGTGTGTGTCCTTGATGGAACCTGAAATGAAAACGGAATTAAATCTTAACAACAACATAGACAAATGGTTGGATTTTTTGTTGAAACTTATAGAGTATTTCCGATAAGTATGTTTTACTTTATTTTGTTTGAAGACAATTTTAATTCGTTAATTTATTACATCTTTAATTTGAGATTATTAAGTAAAAATCCTATTAATTAGCAACGGACTAATATAATCAGATTATATAGATTAAGATTTTCTTTAAATTTTCGTAATTTGAGACAAAATTTATAATGGCGGGAATTTCAAATTGCTTATAATTTTTGTAATTTAATGCTTGGCAAAAACTAAAATATTATATAACATCGTTTTTGTGTGTAAAATAAAATATTAATTTTGATGATTGTGGCAAAGAGTATTTTTTATGTCAATATGGGCAGTGCTAGAATGCAAAGCACCCTACTTTACGTAAGCGCCGTAAACGTGTCATTTCAGCAGTGTTTTTAGTTCCACCAGACGTGTGTTTTAATTATTACAAACATAATAAAGACAATTATGCATTGCACAAATACTGAAACAATTAGGTGAGATCAAACATCATAGTATTGTGCAAACATAATGTATAAAAATTGCATCAAGTAGGCCGTGGCAGTTATATGTTCGAAAACGTATCCACTGTAAATCACTGTATTATCGGCAAAACTAGCATTATCAGCTCAAGCGTGATTTATTCTAGTGTTGGCTTTTGCATTGTTTATTGTCGTGCGTAGTTTATCGTTAACAATTATTTTATCATGGATATTAACTGCGTATTAAACTGCAACATTTATATTGGAGGACACTGGTATTAAAATAAGAGTGTAATATTTGTTTATTTTTTATAATTTGTATAAAACACGGGTTTATTTATATTTATTAGTATTTGTATTTTGATATTGTTGCTTGTTTTTATCTTAAATTTAGTAATGCCACCGGATCCACTTTTAGCCGGAACCGGATACCTACAAAAAAACCAGAACCGGACCGGAGTATTTAAAAATGAAAAAAAAAATGTTTTGTTCTATACCTCTATATTTAAGGAAAAAAAAATCCAACTAATAACATTGAACAAAATAGAGTAGTAAATATAAGACACCTTTTGTTTGAAGCACTCTTGCAACTGGCAGTACTTACAAACATAGCCATGATAAGTGAGTTGAATATACCAACGCCTTCAAATTCATTTTTTTACAAATATAATTAAAATTTTGAACTAATCTTTTTTTAAGGTTGGCAACGACTCACTTTGAATCAATATAGAAAATGTAGAAAAAACAAACAAAAAATCAATTGCTATTGAAAAAAATAATGTTCAATGTTAGAATTAGTTGTATATAAAATGTAGTATTATATTTATGATAATAGAATGTGACTAACTACAACCCTTCAATGTTAATATCTCTCTCCCCATACAGTTACTTGCAAAGCAAGAAATCATTGTAAATTTTTTAATATTAAATAAACCGTTATAATATACAATACAATTCGAGCCATCGTATTAAAACATATTGTCAATAAAGTTTATGTTACATAAAAATAAGTGTATTAATCAAAGTCAACCAATTCAACCCTAATCAGTTGTTCATCAGTAAATTACTGAACATAGTTTCTGTGTTGTAAAATACAGAACTCAACGTTAAATAATGTCAAAAAGATCATACGGTCACAGTTTTAATGCAAATTCTTAAGTTGTAGATGATTTATTATTGTTGAAAACAATAACAATAAATTATAATATAAACACGATTTGGGATGTTATTATTGAAAAAGAAACTTGCAAAGTTTTATTTATCAATATTCAAAATAAACCGTTTCCTTTGGACATGAGATTGTTTTACTTATTTTTAATATATTTATTAATATACTTACAATAGTATAATATAATTTATTTTTTGATAGATAAATAAAATTAAGTGTTAAAATCATGCAATAAACAATTATGGCAAACGTTAATAAATTCACCAAAAACATTCCATTAGTTTTTAAATTGTTGCAGCCAAAAGAAATATTTACGAAAATAGTCATAGATCAGTAAAACAGTTGGAAAAAGCTTTAATTAATCAAAAATCATATTCAAAAAGGTGAATCTTATAAGATAATTTCCGTAGAACACAATCCCGACTTGGCTTTCCAAAATTTCCCGCAAAAAATTACCATTTTATTGAAAAATCGATATCTTCAATTTAGCTACACCTGGAAACTTAAAATTTAAATACGATACTCCCAAAGGACCGTGTTATATGGAAAATTTCCTATAAGATACACCCTTTTTAATATGATTTTTGAAGAAGACAAAATATTCCTAAAAAATTATAACGTATTGCACATAAAAATCTAAAATTTTAGGAATCGTTATAGTTTGGTCCCCAAACACTATCGTCGAATTACCCAATAATGATAAAATACAAATTTTGTTTTTTCATCATTAGAATCAAAATAATCAATTAAAAAAATGAGCGTCAAGCGCAACGAACCATAATTAAAAGAATGCGTATGTTCTCTAAATAGTTGCATTTTTCTGGTAAGCTTATCATTTGGGGAAACATACAAACATTGTTATTAGTAGATTTCCACAATCAATCTTTGACATTGTCCACACACAAAAAATATATTTGTTTTTCTTTGCCAAAATTGCATCAAGAAAAATTAAAATGCAGGAAAATAAAATTGTGGTTAATTAACTAAGATTCTTAATTTATAAAACATTTATTTTAAATACCTTTGGGATATGTATTTTGTAAGAACACATTCTAAGTGTGAGCGCACTAAATCATGTAAAACATGTTCAATAAACATGTGTCCTAAACTCAAATCAAACTGAAAGCTATAGTAATTTTAAATTTTAATAAACATCAAATAAAATTTAATTAAAAATCAGATAAAATACAGTTGTTTTAATGTTCAATAGTTCAATAATTTCTGTATATATGTTTGAGCTCTCATTAAAACCGAAGAGGTATTTTGTCTTTTAAGAGTCTAAAAGACTTTTAAATGCTTATAATTCAGTTATGAAGGATTTTAGAAAATATGTTTATAAGACATTTAGCAAATGATTGTTGGTCTAAATATATGCAATTTTTCAATAATTTTGAAATATTTATAATTTATTTAATAATGTAAATATTTTTTAGAATAAAATTTATTTTGTAATTTTTTTTTAAATATGCTGATGCCTTTCTAGTATTTAATTTAAGAAGATATTTTAGAATTGGACTCATTATTTTACTACCGACTAGCATTGTAAGTTTAACATTTATACATTTATTTTATTTTCAAATAAGTAACTAAATTATTGTTTATAGAATTGTTTGCTGTTTATGAGGTCTTGCAGTCAAATTTGTAATAAAACAACAAACACACTTTAGTAATACATATATAATAATTATATGTAGATAATAAGTTAATAGAGAAGTGTGTAGAATACAATAACAAACTACACCTAGCATTCGTGGACTATGAGAAAGCGTTTGACTCCATCGAATTATGGGCCATATTTACAGCTATGGACAATGCAAGAATAGACTCACGTTACACTAACTTGATAAAATCAATATACGAAAACGCTACGTTACAAGTGACTATAGACGAAGATTTGGCTACTAATAAGATCCAAATAGAAAAAGGGGTTAGGCAAGGCGATACAATATCCCCAAAATTATTCACTCTGGCCTTAGAAGACGTTTTTAAAAACCTAAAATGGGAAAACAAAGGTGTCAACATCGACGGCAAACACCTACACCATCTTCGCTTTGCAGACGATATAATCCTTATGAGCAGCGATATCGACGAACTACAAAATATGTTAAAAAAAAAAGTAGGTCTAAAGATGAACTTAGGAAAAACCAAGATCATGAGCCCACTCGATACAGCAGTCAATATTGAGGAACAGATTATAGAAGGAGTGGAGGAATATATATATCTGGGCCATAAGATAAAACTGGGCAAGGATAACCAAACGGCTGAAATTAGTAGACGAGTACAACACAGCTGGGCTGCATTCGGAAAGTTGGGTTATATACTAAAAAACAGAGACATCCCACACAGCTTAAAAAGAGAAGTATACAACAAATGCATCCTCCCAGTGACAACGTACGGAGTAGAAACAATGTGCCTCACAGTCCAAAGTGCAAACAAGCTTCGAACAACGCAACGAGCAATGGAGCGTGCCATGCTTGGCATAAGCTTACGAGACAAAATCCGCAACGAAGAAATCCGAAGAAGAACGGGAATAACAGACGTCATTAAACGAATAGCGGAACTTAAGTGGAGCTGGGCAGGACACGTTGCCAGAGATGATACAAGTAAGTGGACAAAAACAATAGCCATGTGGAGACCAAGAGCAACCAAACGCAGTATCGGGAGACCACAGAAGAGGTGGCTAGATGATATCAGGGAGGTGGCAGGAAGAAAGTGGTATCAGATAGCCCAGAGCAGAAGTGAGTGGAAAACTATGAAGGAGGCCTACGTCCAGAAGTGGACATTTGAAGGCTGAGAAGAAGAAGAAAGAAGAATAAGTTGCGGATTTTGTAAATTAAATTTTAAAATAATAAAATACCAGAACGAACTATGTAAATCATAATAAAAACACCTGGTTCCTGCGCCGGTAGTTGCATGCTAAAAGCTTAAATAATTAAATATACTAACAAGTTTCACATTACATTTTTTATAAATTATGTAAATACCGTAGTAGTTGGTGATTTAATTTATTAAATCAGTCAATTATTTATGTAGCAGCGCGACGTGTCAAATATTAGTGCTGCCGATTTTTTAGTCAAGCAATGGCGCTGATAAATTCACGGTCGAAAAGGACGGCAAGATTGATGATGGCTGCTGCGATAGAGTACCTAAATACGAATATCAAAACTGTAAAAATAAAATTAATCAGCTACTTTATATCGACAGAATATGCAGTACCTGCGAGTATTTTCAAAAAGTACATTCCAAATTGTCTAGCAAAAGGAGTTGCTTTTAGCGTAATAAAAAAATCACATGGTACAATAAATTACTCAAGAAGACCCTCAAAAACTCCCACAAAAACAAAGTCTGAAAAACAATTGCTAAATTGTTAGGCTCACAGAGCACTATTAATCTGCCAGTCATAAATGAAAGTACAAAAAACCCTATGGCACATTTAAAAATGTAAAAGGCTGAAGCAATAACGGCAAATTTAAACAGTGAAAAAAAAACTTTAAGATTACATAATCTTAAAATCCTAAACAACAATAGTCGTTTCGCAAGGTAATTTTGTTTAGAAAAAATGGAGAAAGAGTAAAGCAACCCTGCTTAATCTTTCCAAGCGTTCCAAAATACAAATTTGTAGATTAAAAACTATATTAATTAT
The DNA here is from genome assembly GCA_963932245.1 of Tachinus rufipes. NCBI lineage: Eukaryota > Metazoa > Arthropoda > Insecta > Coleoptera > Staphylinidae > Tachinus > Tachinus rufipes. The sequence goes on from OZ010750.1 coordinate 19,727,323, forward strand.
TTGTAATTATATTTTATAATTTCATAAGTAGATTAATTTTTAAAATGAAAAACAATAAATAGTCTACAACTTGTGATATTTTTGATAATGTTTAACATCAATGATATATTAGTCATCGATGCTCTGAATGTTTGTATTTTAAAAATTTTACATTTTTAAATTTTTATGTTAAAAATTACATGCACAACAATACACTATTAACGCCTAAGAAAACATAGTACGGTAATGAGTAAAGATGTTAATAAATATTGAAAATTATGTAAATACCGCAGTAGTTAGTGATTTAATTTATTAAATCAGAAAATTATTTATGTAGCAGCGCGACGTGTCAAATTTTAGTGCTGCCGATTTTTTTAAATTCACGGTCGAAAAGGTCTGCAAAATTGGTGATGGCTGCAATAGGGTGTCTGAATACAATTATAAAGACTGTAACAATAAAATCAATCAGCGACTTTATATCGACAAAACATGCAGTGCTTGTGAGTGATTTCAAAAAGTACATTCCAAACTGTCTAGCAAAGGAAGTTGCTTTTGGCGTAATAAAAAGTCACATGGTTGATATATGCTTAGGAACGCACTGATGTCCCATGTTTCAAAACAAATGTCAGCTTCAAAACGTTATGAAAAAAAAAAAGAAAGCTTTTGGAGGTAAAACACAAAAATTGTCTCCAAAAATACGAAGGAGCCGTCGTTTAGCAAAATTTATATAAAATAGTTGCATATTAATACAAAATGACATTTACATCAAAATGTTACATTTTTCATTTATATTAGTGATTTAAGCAAACAAGCTAAAAATCGTATAAGTAACATTGAAGGAAATCAGGTAGTAAATATAAGACACTTTTCAAACAATAACATACGTCTAGGTTATTTACTACATAACAAAGAATACAGAAGATTAATTAGCAGTTTTTCATTTAACTAATTACCGACGCCAGAGAACTATCACATCCGTGAATTTTTCCGCAAATTTAGAAATTCCAACCTAAATTATTGGGATCTACTAACATTTCTTTCTATAGTTATGAAACGAATTTATAGTTATGAAACGCTTGACGATACACTAAAAGTACGTTAACAAATCCGCGTGATCAGCACGTAAACAGATGCAAGCCTGCATGCGATTGGTCAATTTTCAATTTTTTTATTGTTCAAATAGTTTCATGATTGCTTTAACTTCTATTATTGATTTTTTTTAGTTAATCGTGATAATTAACTGATTCGAAAAGAATTGTCGGGACACTGAAACAAAAAAGTTAAAACCGGGACAAATAACTGTCCCGAAAAGAATTGTCGGGACACCGGAACGAGAAAGTTAAATCCGGGACAAATTCGGGAAAACCGGGACGTATGGACACCCTAGATATAATACATAGTGAAATATTTGCGATAGTTAAGAAATATATTTATAATTGTAGATACCTGGACTTGGACAATAATTATAATATACCCAGTGGGTTGCATTAAACGGTTTAATTTTATATTCCGGAATTCACTGAGTGTATATATTTTATACATCTTGTAGATTTTTTTGGCTCCATCTCATGTATTGTATTATAGTTATCAAACCGCCATGATTATTGTAATTTTTTAAAAGAGTTCTCTGATATAAAACTAGCGTTTATTTTACTTGTTTCTTTGATTGGTTAATATTGAGAATAAATGATACTAACCAAAGATACAAATAACATGAAAACATAAAAACAAACTTGCCGTTGTCCACAACGTCTATTATATAAAATAAAAATAAATTTTTCTTAACATTTCTTACTAAAATTATTACCTTGAAATTACTGTATACTACACAAAGTATATAATTTATTTAATAATTATATAGTAACTAATAGTATAGTAAGCCAAATAATTTATTGATTTATTTATTGCAATAAATTGTATTAATTAAATATTAGCACCACAGTGTAGTGGTTGAGTAGGATATAATAAATAAAAAATGTAATCTCTGTACTTTTCTAATATTTATTATTATACCAGAACCCGAGGGGTTAACAACTAAGTAAAAAAAATGTACACCGGATTATGAATTCGCGTAATTATTACGTGAGTATGTAATGATTACATTATTATGATTATGCATTGATTACGTGATTATTTAATAAATACGCAATGATTACATGGTTATTCAATAAGTATACTTCTTTTAAAGATTTTATAATTCTGTATTAAATATTAGAATTTTTTATAGATAATAAGAAACATAAACTAAAAATATACTTATCTCAATAGTCATTAATGTTTAATGTAGATTAGAAAAAATCCACCACCAAGAATAAAAACGTGATTTAATATATTAAAAAATAAATCAAAATAAACATAGAAAAAACTTTTCAACAAACATATTAACAATATATAATAAATTTTTTATCAGTGAATTTATATTCGACTGAAGTAGATATTTATTTTAATATAATAAATAAATAACTGCACACACACACATGCCAAGAGTTGTATAAAAACACCTGTAAAATTGTCTGTGAATAAATCTCAAGCGTCACAATTAGATACAGAATGGACACGACTGAATTTACCAAGCGAATATACATATATGATTCCATAAAACCAATTAGATTATGTGAATATGCGTACTCAACATTTGATTTTTTCAATACGCGTGTTTTAATATTTGATTACACTATTTATTTATTATTTATGTTTGAGTGTTGCTAGAGAAAAATCAGTAAGCATTCAAAATGAAGTTTAAATGAGAGAGGAACAAGAGTGGTTTTATTTTATGCAAATATGTATCCACAGAGTTAGTATGATTATATAATAAAAAATTACAATTTTGCTAAACAGACCTATTCAAAAGTTTAAAAAGCTACGATGCAGCTTTCAATTATATGGAACAAAACCTTATAAAATTTAATCCTTTTAGTTAAATTAATGATGGATTCTGGATGGTGACAAATGCAACGCATTGAATGATAAAAAAGTTGTACACTTCTTAAATCAACTGAAGTGACCGTCCATCCACCCAAGGGTTAGTGATCCAGAAAGAAAGTTTTTTTAATAAAAAATCAACGTCGGATGGCGTTTGTTGCAAAATAGTCGCATCAATGCCATCCATTAGGTCGGTTGTTAAGCAAATTCTCTTTGAGAGGTTATTAATCTAGCAAGTTTTTTTGTTAATTTGGTACAGGTTAGTTTTGATACCTGTCATTTGGTCCAATTCTTTATCCATTAACAAATGGAAAATTGTTTAAAAATCAAGTCAAGCCGCTTTTATTAACTAAAGCATATTACTCAGTAGAAGATTATTTTACACATTAAGTTAGTGTTTGATAATATTATATAAACGCAAATATTTTAATTTAATTTTAATATGTATATTTGTATTTTTGTAACTTATTAACTGACTATTTATGTGTCTATATTTATAGTATATTTAAGAACATTCTGTAAGTAATTCATTTGATCGTTTATACGTGCAAGAGGTGCAAGTGCCAGTTATTAGTTAGTGCTATTGTGTACTGTGTGTCCTTATCGTCATGATGGAACCTGAAATAAAAACGGAATTAAATCTTAACAACAACATAGACAAATGAATGGATTTTTCGTTGAAACTTATAGAGAGCTTTTCCGATAAGTATGTTTTACTTTATTCTGTTTGGCGGCAATTTTGATTCGTTATTTTATTACATCTCTTATTTGAGATTATTAACCTTTCGGTAGTCGCGCACGGTCTCTGAACCCGGGCCAATATAATTTTTTATATTACTAGTAAACCATTGAGCGCTCGCATTCCACACTCAAAGTATCCTCCTAAAATATGTTATTGTGATCGTAGACGCTGCAGGTGCGCGTACAATAAACAAAAAATCGGCAAAACCGGTTTGTGACACCGGGATAAATAACGACGCAATTTTTGTTAGTTATAAATAAATTGTAAAATAAAATGTAATTTCTATATTATTATAATGAATTATTTGCATATATAATGTTTATTATTTGAATAACACTGAGAATAATGTCGTCAAATGATAATGAGCAGGAGCGTCTCCAAAAATTATTAGAAGACAATATGAATGAAGATGACAACAAACTAATAAACTGCGATGATGAATTAGATGCCGACGAATCTGATCATGAAGAACAGCATGATATTGAATCTGAGCAGGACATATCAGAAACGGAAAAAGATAATATTTCATGCAGCAATTCTTTGTCATTTCTAGGAAAAGACAAAGTTACTCGTTGGAGAAAACACCAACAACGAAAAGAAGTAAAGACAAAAAAGAAAAATTTAATAAAGCGTTTGCCCGGTCCCACCAGCTCAACTAAAAATCTAAAATCGGCAATTAGTATGTGGGAATATTTTAAATATTTTAAACAGAGATGCAGCTATAACCGATTCCATAGAGATGCGTGTTTTTTTTTGGGCTGTAATATTTAGCTGGAATGTATCACGTAAACCGTCTAAATAATGAAGACTTATGAAAAACAGTTGGTTCCGGTGTAGAGTTATTTCGCCTCTAATTTGACGATATAGACACTCGTCTAGAACGAAAAAAAAAACAGACAAATTAGCACCCATTCGTAATGTGCTTGAACTTTTTGTTACAAATTGTATAACTGGCTATCATCTTTCAGAATTTGTAACCATAGACAAAATGAATGCTAGTTTTCTAGAAAGATACAGCTCTCAAAAGTACATACCTTCCAAACCAAACAAATATGGCATCAAAATATTGGCATTATGCAATGCAAAGGTATTGTATACAAGCAAGATTGAAGTTTACGTAGGCACACAAACAGAAGGTCTTCATAAAATATCAAATAGTCCACAAGATGTTGTGCTTAGGCTTTGTGAGTATATTTTTGGATCTAACCGTAATGTAACCTTGGATAACTGGTTTACTTCAGTGTCACTAGTAGAAAAATTACGTTATGAACATCAACATACAGTTATAGGAACAATTAGAAAAAACAAACGGGAGTTGTCTCTTGAATTTTCTAAACCCATAGATCGGCCTGAGCATACCAGCATGTTCGGTTTTTCACAAAGCTGCACTCTTGTTTCATACATACCACGAAAAAAGAAAAACGTTCTTCTTGTTTTTAGTATGCATGATCAAGATGATATAGATAAAGAAACAGCCAAATTTAAAAAGCCAATAATTATCACAGAATACAATAAGACTAAAGGAGGCGTTGATGTAGTGGACAAATTAACTGCAAGTTATAACTGGGCAAGAAATACACGTCGGCGGTCAATTGTAGTCTTCTATAATGTTCTAAATATTGCAGGTATTAATTCACAAGTTATTTATACTGCAAATAATTGTAATACTACAAATCAACGACGCAACTATATTAGAAATTTAGCAAATGAATTATTTTTACCGCATTTGCAAGTACGAGCAAGTAAGACAATTTTCCCAGAAATGTAAAACTCAGATTATTGGATGTTTGCGGTCTGGAAGAAAATAATGATACTTCAGGAAACAGCAAAAAAAGATTTTCTTGTTTAAATTGTAAAAAAATTATGTGTTTAGAGCACTTAACAGCTATTTGCAAAGTGTGCCAACATAGTGCAACACAAAATTGAATTGATAATTCGTTTGTTTATTTTATTATTATTAGGTACTAATTATCAGAAAAACTTTTTTTTAAATCAAATTTTGATTTTTTTATATAGAGCTAAAATAATAAATTAAAAAAATTCATAAATTCATAAATTATGTAAATATCGCAGAAGTTGGTGATTTAATTTATTAAATCAGTCCATTAATTATGTAGCAGCGTGACGTGTCAAATTTTAGTGCTGCCGATTTTTTAATCAAGCAATGATGCTGATAAATTCATGGTTGAAAAGGACTGCAAGATTAGTAATGACTAACAATTAAATCAATCAGCATTTTTATATCGACAGAATATGCAGTGCGTGTGAGTGATTCCAAAAAATTCATTCCAAATTAAAGGAAATAAGGTAGTAAATATAAAAAAACTTAAATAAAATACGTCCAGGTTATTTATTACATAAAGAAGAATACAGAAGTGGATTAATTAGCAGTTTTTCATTTAACGAATCACAGACGCCAGAGCACTTTCACATATGAGAGTTTTGCCGTAAATTCAGGAATTCCAACCTAAATTATTGGGATCTAACGTGCACGCAACATCAAGGCAGTACACGGGACCTACTAAAATTTCTTTCTATAATTACAAAACAAATTGCATTTGTTTCACTGCAATGCCTAAGGATGCCTCTATCTCACTATAGGTCACATGGCGATCTGACAAAATCATTTCAGGCACAGCATCAATATTTTTCGGTGCATAAATGACTTTTGCGAAGATCGTCATCAAACGTTGGTCTTCCACGCTTGAATTCTGCGAACCATTTGTAAACCATAGTTTTGGATGGTGCTTCATCCCCAAATAACAAACTAAGTTTTTCCACACATTGCTGCGGTGTTAAATCGTATCGAAAATCATAAAAAATCATCACTTTGAAGTCACGATTCAAAATTTTCATTTTTTACACAATTATTACTCTCGATAAATTTTGTTAAAACAAAACCGAAGAGTTTGAAATCAAACTGTCAACTGAATTATAAGTGAAAAACGCCAAATTTTACGAATATGACAGTCGCAGAAGGCTGGCAATACAGGCAGTACTTGATTCCGCGAACTTTAGCAATGCCCCTCGCATCTTTACCACTCTACGCAGCAATTGTTGCAAAATTGTCACATCAATGCCATCCATTAGGTCGGTTGTTAAGTGAAATCTTTTTGAAAGGTTATTAATCTAGCAAGTTTTTTTGTTAATTTGATACAGGTTAGTTTCGATACTTGTTATTAGGCCCTATTCTTTTTCCATTTTATTAACTAAAGCAAATTACTCAGTAAAAGATTATTTTACACATTAAATTATTGTTTGATAATATTATATAAACGCAAATATTTTAGTTTAATTTTTTTAATTTATTTATTTATTCAATTGCCTTTTTACCTTTCGGTGTCAGGCGTATACATTATTAGTTTGTGTAATATTTTTTCCATTTCTTCCTATCCTTGGCAATCTCTTTTATTTCTTCCCACGTGTTTCCTTTTCTTGTAGCTTCTTCCTTTATTGCGCTGTTCCATTTTTTTCTGGGTCTTCTTCTTTTTTGTTCTCCTGTTACTCTTGTCTCATAAATTTTCTTAGTATTTCTTTCTTCACTCATTCTTCTGATATGTCCATACCATCTCATTTGACCTTCAATAATTTTTTCTTGTATTGGTTCTATATTTAAATTCGTCCTATATATCTCGTTCCTTATTTTATCTTTTCTTGTTTTGTTCTCAATCTTCCTAAGAAATCTCATCTCCATAGCATTTATTCTTTCTATTTGTTTTCCTGTCATCGTCCATGTTTCGCTACTATATGTTAATGTTGGTCTGATTACATTTTTTACAATTTCTGTTTTTGTTGTTTTTGATTTTTTTTTTTTGTTAAAGAAAGTATTTTTTAACATGTTATATATTTTTGCTGTTTTTCCTATTTTGTCCTCTATCTCTTTGTCTAGTTTTCCGTTGCTCTGTATTATTGTTCCTAAGTATCTGTATTGTTCGACCTGTTATATTATTCTTCCTTTTATTCTTATTTCGTGATTAGTTTAATTTTAATATGTATATTTGTATTTTTGTAACTTTTACTAATTAACTGATTATTTTTGTGTCTATGTTTATAGTATAATTAAGAACATTTTGTAAGTAATTCATTTGATTGTTTATACGTGCAAGAAGTGCAAGTGCCAGTTATTAGTAAGTGCTATTGTACGGTGCGTACCTTATTGCCATGATGGAACCTGAAATAAAAACGGAATTAAATCTTAACGATAAGTCTAGACAAGTGAATGGATTTTTCGTTAAAACTTATAGAGAGCTTTTCCGATAAGTATGTTTTACTTTATTCTGTTTGGCGGCCATTTTGATTTGTTATTTTATAACATCTTTAATTTGAGATTATTAAGTAAAAATCCAATTAATTAGCAACGGAGTAATATACTCAGATTAATTAGATTGTATGTTAAGTTTTTATTTTAATTTTGGTAATTTGGGATAAAATTTATAATGGCGGGAATTTGAAGTTGTTGATAATTTTTGTAATTTAATGCTTGGCAAAAACTAAAATATTATTTAACATTGTTTTTGTGTTTAAAATAAAAGATTAATTTTGATGATGTTTGTGTACTTACCTAAACACGGTTTACGTGGAAGAAATAAAAGGCAAGTAAATTAAGAGTATGTAATATAAATCTTTCTTAGATAAATAAATGATGCTATACCTAGGGTGTTTATATTTTTTTAAGACCCGACCGAAACTTAAAACAAAACAAAAAAACGACAAAATATTGTCTTTAATATAGCAGAATTGATTGTTGCAGAATCCACCTTTAGTGAAAGAAATTACATTCTTTAATCATTTCAAACATGTCGTTACAAATTTCATGCTAAGGGGTATAAAGATCGAGTGTTCACGACCCAACAGTCACACGACCAAACTGACCGAACCATTCATGGCAAAAGAGGTCTTGAATACACTCTGGAAGGCAAAGCCAAAGCCAAAGCATTTGTTTGACAGCCTTGAACTTCAATGCAGGCCGGACTTTGAAAACAACTTGGATTTGGACCACGTGGATAAGGTTCACAAATAAGTAAAACAATGTATATTATATATATCTAGTTTCACAAACTTTTAATTAAGTGCAAAATGTTAATAAATTTTATTTATTTATCTATAAATTTCATAATTATTATAATATTTTTAAGTATGCATGTGAAACTGCATAACTGATGGACTCCTAAAAGCTTTTGTCTAAAGCAACAGTACCTGAACTGATCTAAAGAGCGCAATTAATTTATCAACTCAAACAAACCTTTTTTGTTCTGTTAAGTTCTCTGAAACATTATTTTATTTGTTCATAATTTCATAAATTTTTTTTTTCATGATTAGTGACATTATAGATTAGCGCCGACATCATTATATATTCAAAGTTAGTTTGACACTACAATACAGTACTCAAAGGAACCCACAAAAACTCTAACGAAAACCAAGTCTGAAAGAACAAAAGCTCTGGTTCTTAATCTACCAGTCACAAATGATAGAATCCAAAAAGCTGCATCAAAGCAACTCAAAACAACCCTGCTCAATCTTTCCAAGCGTTATTACAAAATACAAATTTGCTACGTAGACCTAACCAATAGTCTAAAAGCTATTTTAATTATTTGTATTTATATTTACAAATGTCATAATTACTTAATTTTTTTTTCATGGCTTGTGACAACTTTATTGCAAAGCAACAACAATAAGATCACCAAAGTTAGTGTAACACTACAATAAAGTACTCAAGAAAACCCCCAAAAACTCCCACAAAAACAAAGTCTGAAGCAACAATTGCTAAATTGTTAGGCTCACAGAGCACTATTAATCTGCCAGTCATAAATGAAAGTCCAAAAAACCATATTGCACATTTAAAAAGATAAAAAGCTGAAGCAATAACGGCTGACTAAAACAGTGAAATAAAATCTTTAAGACTACATAATCTTAAAATCCTAAACAACAATTGCCGTTTTGCACGGTAATACAACCCTGCTTAATCTTTCCAAGCGTTCCAAAATACAAATTTGTAGTTTAAAAACTATATAAATTTGTAAATTTCATAATTACTTAATTTTTCTTTTCATGGCTACTGACAACTTTATTGCAAAGCGACATCATAAGATCACCAAAGTTAGTTTAACACTACAATAAAGTACTCAAGATAAAATTTTATTTATTTGTAAATAAGAGTCACAATTATATTAATATATTTATTTGGTTAAATAGTTTAGATTTTTAACCTATCAGCCTAATAAGAAGACTATTATTGCCGATTCTTTTCTCTAACTATAAGAAGTGTAATATATTATGCTGTAAATATTTATGAATGCTAGCACACCAATTTTTAATTATATACATAATGGATCCTAACAGCTTCAAGTCTTTAGCAACAACGACTAAACGGGTCTTCTCCTGGAGGAGTTATTGATCTATCATCACAAACAAACAAAAAAAAATCTTTTACTCTGTTGTTAAGTTCTCTGAGACATTATTTTATTTTATTGTAAATTTATAATTATATTAATATACTTTTTGAAGGAATGCACACCAGCTTTTGTGTCAACTACTACAACTCCATTAGGTGTCTACACATCTTTAATGTGTGTGTCCTTATCGCCATGATGGAACCTGAAATGAAAACGGAATAAAATTTTAACAACAACATAGACAAATGGATGGATTTTTTGTTGAAACTTATAGAAAGCTTTTCCGATAAGTATGTTTTACTTTATTATGTTTGAAGACAATTTTGATTCGTTATTTTATTACATCTTTAATTTGAAATTATTAAGTAAAAATCCTATTAATTAGGAACGGACTAATATAATCAGATTATATAGATTAAGATTTTCTTTTAATTTTCGTAATTTGAGACAAAATTTATAATGGCGGGAATTTCAAATTGCTTATAATTTTTGTAATTTAATGCTTGGCAAAAACTAAAATATTATATAACACCGTTTTGATGATTGTGGCAAAGAGTATTTTTTATGTCAATATTGGCAGTGCTAGAATGCAAAGCACCCTACTTTACTTTTTAGTGTTGGCTTTTGCATTATTTATAGTCGTGCGTAGTTTATCTTTAACAATTATTTTATCATGGATATTAATTGCGTATTAAACGGCAATATTTATATTATCAGTAAATTATTTATGTAGCAGCGCGACGTGTCAAATTTTAGTGCTGCCGATTTTTTAATCAAGCAATGACATTGATAAACTCACGGTCGAATAGGTCTGCAAGATTGGTGATGGCTGCGATAGGGTATCTGAATACAAATATGTGACGGTGAGATAGCTCAGTTATAGAGCGTTAGTGTACCACGCTAACAGTCCCGGGTTCGATCCCCGAATAGCCGTTGGTCCCATCAACCCCTTCAAACAAGTCGTAAGACTTCTGGGGCGATGTAAAATAGTTGTAAAACGCGAAATAAAAAAGAAAGAAGACTGTAACAATAAAATCAATCAGCGACTTTATATCGACAGAATATGCAGTGCCTGCAAGTGATTTCAAAAAGTACATTTTAAATTGTCTAGCAAAGGGAGTTGCTTTTGGCGCAATAAAAAAGTCACATGGTCAATATAAGCTTGAGGACGCATTTATGTCCAATGTTTCAAAACCAATGTCAGCTACAAAAAGTAATGAAAAAAAAAAAAAGCCTTTGGGGGTAAAATACAAGAATTGTTTCCAAAAATACGGAGGAGCCGTCGTTTGAAAAAAAAGAAAATCCAAATATAATAAGCAAAATTTTAAACATTATTATAGTAATTGTGATGTACAAATAAATTATGTTTAATACATATAAAAAAATGCCTGTAATTTATATGTATGTATTATTACAGCTACCAAAATCAGTAGGACACTCTACTCTAATTATCACACAAAGTATAACCAAATTTGCACGTGGATGCGGTTTTTGTACCCTGCTTAGTTTGCTCATTAAAATAATATACCATAGGCAACAGAACTAACAGGCTGGTAGCGCAAAATAACCACTAGAGCAGTGCAAGTTCAAAATAATATTGGTATTATTCTGACATGACCACAAGTCCTTAGGGAAGTTAATTTATTGATTATAGAAATCTTTAATAATTCTTATATAATATTGACATGTAGATATTAAGTTGTGGATTTTGTAAATTACATTTTAAAATAATAAAATAACACAAAGAACTATGTTAATCTTAAGAATAAATATGCAATAAACATTAAAAACACCTGGTTCCTGTGTAGCGCGCTAAAAGCTTATAATCGTTGTGTATAAATAATTAAATATACTATTAAGTTTCACATAACAATCTTTCATAAATTATGTAAATATTGCAGTAGTTGGTGATTTAATTTATTAAATCAGTCAATTATTTATGTAGCAGCGCGACGTGTCAAATTTTAGTGCTGCCGATTTTTTAATCAATCAATGATGTTGATAAATTCACGGTCAAAAAGGTCTGCAAAATTGGTGATGGCTGCGATAGGGTGTCTGAATACAAATATAAAGACTGTAACAATAAAATCAATCAATCAGCGACTTTATATCGACAGAACATGCAGTGCTTGTGAGTGATTTCAAAAAGTACATTCCAAACTGTCTAGCAAAGGGAGTTGCTTTTGGCGTAATAAAAAGTCATATGATCGATATATGCTTAAGAACGCATTGATATCCCATGTTTCAAAACCAATGTCAGCTACAAAAAGTAATGAAAAAAAACGAAAGAAAGTTTTCGGGGTAAAATACAAAAATTGTTTTCAAAAATACGGAGGAGCCGTCGTTTGGGAAAAAAATCAAATATAATAAACAAAATTTTAGTAGTAGTAATTGTGATGTACAAATAAAATATGTTTAATACATATAAAAAAAAAGCCTGCAATTTATATGTATGTATTATTACTCCATCTTCTATAAATATAGGCAATAAAATAATACGTCCATGTTATTTATTACATGACAAACAATACAAAAAAGATTAATTAGCAGTTTTTCATTTAACTAATCACTGGCGCCAGAGGACTATCACATCTGTGAATCTTGTGTAACGGTGTGGATTTTCTAATTAACATGTAGCCGATATGTGTAGTCGTTGGGAAGTTATTAAATAAATATTGAACAATATTTATCATTACTTTTGGTTCGGCCAAAACCAGACAGTAATCCTTCATGATACAAACTTAAATAAGTTCAGTTAGCGCTGACTGAACCAGATAATTAAATCATATTCTCTCAACTACCACACATATCGACAAACAAACCTCCAACCTATAACTTCATTTAATTAATGTACTTGCCTGTTATTTACCATCTCGCCCCTTTTAGTCCACTTGCACTAGCATCAAACACTATCAAACTACACTTAACAATAATTTAATTAAAATGTTATTGTAAACAAACGAACCTGTTTAGTGAGGTTACGTTTGTTTTCCACACATTGAATGAAACGTCAGATACTGTCAGACGCACGTGTTTAGCTAAGTTGTTTGCGATGCGCAGAGTCCTGTGGTATTGTAGGATACTGTAAGTGCGGTTAGTTGATAGTTCATGCGAAATACATTAGATGGTGCTGCTAGTATATTAAACTTAACGCAGTTTGGTTTTATTGGTCGGTTTGAATTAAGCGCAAGGTGCGCGCATATATTATCAAAGTGTAAATCAAGGTTTTGATAAAGTTTGAAAGTTAAAACGTAGAAGATTAATCCTTCTTTTCTGATCGCGACTTGGTGGAGTAAACCATGCAGTGTGCTGTGTCTTAATTAAGCTTCGTTTTGTGAGAACCAGTAATTTCTTTATGATCAGCAATAATTATTTGAATAATTCCTGTAAAGTGCCATTGAATTATTTGAACATATATAATCATGGGTATTTAAAATAATGTACTCCACCATGCGGTCATTCAGAAATAGCAAAACATCATCAAAAGCCAGACCATCAGGTAAACTATTAAATAAATATCAAACTCGGTTTAATTGATTTATTATTAAAACTACATAAAGAAAAATATACAACTTATAAATTTTATGTACAGGCTTTTAGGAACTTGTGGTTAGATCCAATTACACATGGTCGAATTAAGAATCCTTAAGTATCGAAGTCATCCTGCTTCCGATTCAATCAATGCCTTTATGATTACTAATCAATCTACCAAGAAGCGTAGTGCAGCCTATATTTTCCTCGGAATGCTGAATCAGGAGTTGCGTAGGACGTGTTAAGGAATCTCAGCTAAGTGGATGTTTGCGTATATTTTTCTGTTTACTTTTGAACATTTAACTTCAATCCGTCAATTTTCAAATGTTTAATCCATCAGATTAACATTTTTGTGCATCTGAAATTTAATTTAAAAGGTTTATAAACCTGAAATAATGCCAGGTACCCATTAGGGGGTACAAAATATTAAGTTATATGTTTGTGTATGTTTTCGCTTTACAAGAGCTAATTTTGTTTAAAGATTGTACAACTAAAATTAGAATTAATATTGTTACGGGATGATAAGCTTATCGGCCGAGGTACCATCTAAGTCTAACAAGATTAAATGATAAATTTCTATCATAACAAATTAATCGTTGTGTTGCGCTGAACCTACATACTTGTACTGTCTTTTTAAGATTAATATGAATATATATTTCATTAATGGGAACCTCGTGCCTAATTCATAAAACCGATACCTACAACCAATACTTATTTTTACATGTGTCACCTGTTGTGACTGGAGCCCATATGTATTTCTTTATTATTAATTAAGTTGAGAACCACGACCCACTCTGCGACAGGAGAGCTGCCGTATCGCAGGAAACAAATAACCAAGGTTTCACTTGCCTCAAATTAAGGAATTGAAACCTTAATTATTGGAATCTTTAACGTGCAAGGCAACATCAAGATAGTATACCGGACCTACTAAAATTTCTTTCAATAAATACGAAACGAATCGTACCATAACGAGGTTTGATTAAAATAGGCCTGTTAGTAGTCGATAGCTAAAACCAGTAATTAAAAAAAATAATATGAAGAATTATTTGAAGCTAGATATTTATAGCATGATGTTAGTTTTATATAAATAGTTTAAAAGTTCTATTCCAATTATAACCATTGAAAATCACCACAAGTCAACGTCAAATTTAATCAAAAAACTAAATGTAATTAAGGCAAGAATACCAAACGAATAAATAGAACCTTCTTATTTAAATTTTTATCTTACAATATTTTGATTTGTTCATAAATATTTGCAGAAATTATAACCTCAAACAACTACGCCTATGTCGCGATACTGCAATACATAATTTTAAAAAAGAAATTAAATTTTGTTTACATTGAACATAGTTGCGGTGTATAATTAATTGTATTAATCAATTGAATTTTAAAATGGATAGATTATATTTATAAAACTTGATAACATGGAGGAGAATAAATAAATTAAAGGATGCCAGAACAACGAAAAAACTGCCAAATATAAGTCGAACAAAATATTGCGAAATTAACAATGAAGATGAACAACCTTTGAAGAAAAAACGACCGAAATATTAACGAAAATAGGCTCAGATTTTAATTCAATTATTTGTGAAGTTGGAATAAATACGACTATGCTTATTCCATCACTTCAATTTGTTTAAATTTTTAATAAAACTGGGATATTTTAATTTGTACAATACCAATTTCTAGTAATATATAATTTATGTAATTATTATACTATTTATTTACAAGCTGTTATAAAAATTTAAAATTTCTAGCCACATAACAGCCCCGTGTAAGGTAAATCGGTGCGTAGAGAGTGGTAGAGAGTGACTGACTGAACTGCCCGACTTTACAAATATTTCTAACTAGGTTGGTGTTCCCGTTCCCCCGACCCCCGCACTGGCACTAGTAATTCTTAGAAAAGTTCCCCTATGATATTCAAACCCACTCAACCCACGCTTTACGCTACACGAAAAATACGTTACAAACAAACAAAACCGCGTGATCAACACGTGAACAAATGCAAGCCAGCATGCGATTGGTCGTTAGCAGGGGGGTTCGACTGCTCAAACCAGATCTCATTAAAGTGAGATAGATTATACATAGTGAAATATTTGGGATTGTTAAGATTAAGAAAATATTTATAATTGTAGATACCTGGACTTGGACAATAATTATGAATGTAATCTATGTACTTTTCTAATATTTATACCTGAACCCGAGGGGTTAACAACTAAGTACAAAAATGTACACCTGATTATGAATACGCGTAATTATTACGTTATTATGTAATAATTGCATGATTATGTAATGATTACATTATTATGATAATGCATTGATTACGTGATTAGTTAATGAAACCGTAATGATTATATGATTATGTAATGATTACATGATTATTCAATAAGAACACATTTTTTTAAGATTTTATAATTCTGTATTAAATGTGCATGCATTAATTATTTTATAGCGATCATAAAATTATTTTGATAATGCTTAATATTAATATATTATTATAATACTTATGTTTTATAATAATCTTTAATAAAGTACTTACTACAATTTCTTATAGATAATAAGAAACATAAACTAAAAATATACCTATCTCAATGGTTATTAATGTTAAAAGAAATAAGAAAAAAATCCACCACCAAGAATAAAAATGTGATTTAGAATATTAAAAAATAAATAAAAATAGAAAAATCTTTTCAACAAAAATAATAACAATACATAATAAAATTTGTATCAGTGAATTTATATTCGACTGAAGTAGGTATTTATTTTAATACAATAAATAAATAACTGCACACACACACATGTCACACATGCCAAGAGTTGTATAAAAACACCTGTGAAATTGTCTGCGAATAAATTTCTAGCGGCACAATTAGATACAGAATGGACACGATATGATTCCATAAAACCAATATTTGATTATATATGCGTACTCAACATTTGATTATTACGCGTGTTTAAATATATGATTACACTATTTATTACAAGATTATGTAATGATAACGTGATTAGAAAATTATTACGTAATTATATAATGATTACTTGATTATGTAATGATTTCGAATATTACGTAATTAGTTGTTAACCCTTCGCCTGAACCTATACTAATACTGCATAAATCCCCTTTCAGTTCAGCGTGGCTGTGCATTTTTTATAATAATAAATTTATTAAAATAATAATAATTAATAATAATATTTTTTAAATGTTTCATGTACAGGGTGATGTTCACATACGGATAAGTCTATCCAAGGAGAAAAATATTTATATAAAAATGCATATAAAAGACTGCTAGGAAGTTGAAAACAAAATTAAAAAAACTTAGCAACAGTCCTAGGTAAATTATAAATTGTGTACCGTTAGATTAGCAAAAAGACAATGCATACTTCTATAGCAAAACGCGATAATTAAAAAGCATTAACTAATTAATTGAGTATTTCATTAATTAGCACAGTTTTTACACATCAATGGCATTTCAATATTTCTTAACATATATTGCATGCAGCAGAAAGGACCGATCTTCATAATTAGTTAAAATAAAATAATCGCCATTGCATGCTGCTGGCTGTGGGTGATCAAATTAATCAAATTACATTTTGAAATTTGTTTTCGATAACTAAACCACAAACAAGTATAATAATTATACCTTCACCGATATCAGCTTTAATTAGGTACTGAGATATCAACCAAAATAGCAAGCGGTAATTATAAATGATCGAACCTCCATTGCATGTCGCTGGGTGTGCAGGGTGATCAAACTGACAAAATTAAATTTTGAAAATAGTATTTGATAGCTAAAACAAGAACAATGATCATATCTTTAGGATTGATATCAGTTTTAAGTAATTACGTAGATATCAAGCGCAGTGAAAACATACTCATACAGTTTATTAAAGTTAAGAATTTCTGTTCCGATGTGGCAGAACTGCGGTACAGCAGTTGCTGCGCATCTAAAACTTTTAAATTAAATGAATTAAATAATTTTAAGCATTTTTACAGTTGAACTGCACAAAATACTATTCAAATTTATTAATTGATATTAAATTCTACAACAGCAATTGTTAGGGTAATGAAATTAAATTTAAAAAATTGTATTCTATAGCTAAACATGTAGAGTGATCATTTCCAGAACCAATATCAGTTTCAATTTTTCTTCTTTTTTTTTCCCTAGTCATAGCTATATTGTCCACTGCTGAACGTAGGCCTCTCCTAGTTTTTGATATTCCTTTCAATTGTTGGCAATCAACTTCCACTTTCTTCCGGCTACTTTGCAATAGTCATCTTTCCAGCGGTCGGTGTTTTGCCTAGCCACATGACCCGCCATTTCAACCGTGCAACACGCGGCATTACGTATTCTACCTTTGTTCTCTTACGTACTTTTGCGTTTCGTATCCGGTCTTTTATGCTCACTCCCAGCATTGCCCGTTCTACTGCTCGTTGGGTGGTTCTAAGTCTTTCTGCACTTTTTGTTGTTACCGCCATTGTGTCTAAGCCGTATGTCATAACGGGAAAGATACACATGTTGAAGACTTCTCTCTTCAGGCAAATTGGTACGTCGGGATTTCTCAAAATAAATTTATATATCGATAAGCGTGCGAATAGTTTGAAAGTGGTCTTGTAGTACTGTAGCCTTTTAAAAACCAGCTTATTGTCTCTTTTTTATGTACTAACGTTACATGCGCGTTTCGCCAGCTTGTTGGAATTTCGGCATTTTGGAGGCATTTATATAGTAAGATTTGTTCGACTTCGAGTAGAGCGTTGCCTCTTAGTTTCTTAGTTTTAACATATTGCTCGTAAGGTTGTCTTCGCCCGGTGCTCGCCCATGAAATGAGAATATTCTGTTGTCAGAGATTAGAAGTTCTGTAGTATATGGCTATATTTTTGGTATACTATCTAAAACTTTAACATTAAAATATTGATTTAAATAATTATTTTTGTAAATGCATTAGAGTTTATTATTAAAATGAAAAGTATGTTAGTTGACAATGAGATCACCAACAGAGCAAAAATTATTATAAATATATCAGCAAAATTCAATATGGCCCAAACTATTAAGTTTAGTTGCAATAGGCTTATTTTTACAAAGAAGATCTGCACTTCAATATAATGACAGACGTTCTTAGCACTAAAATAAAGGAATAGAAAGAACAAAGTTGAATTTTGACTATAGTCCTTCTGAAGAGGAATCTGATTTAAAAAGCTTCAAAGAACTTGTTAATGCTAATAAACAAATTTTTGAGTCAATAAAAGTAATTTAATTTAATTAAATATTACATAATTTATTATACTAATATTTCAGTGTGTAAAGATGAAATACAAAAGATTTCTTCAACTGTTAGCCGCTTTAAATTAATTTCAATATACATATATTTTGTTCTAGCTTTCAAAAAAGGATTTAAAAGTTATACAGAAATAAATTATTGCTCAAGCATCAGTTAATGATCTGTAATAAATGTTTCGCCATTAATCATGAGAATCAAAATTTACGGTTGATACTGCTGTTAACAACTAAAGAAATATCGTGACACCTCAACAAGAGATGGTCCAACTGGTTTCCAATCAAATAAATACCATAACACCTCAACAAGTGATGGCCCCTGATAATCATCTTGAAACTGAAGTTAAAGAAATGTCTTCAATTTTTATAAAATTACCATCACAACCAGGTACAAATGAACCTCGACCTATATTAAATATACTAATCCCGAAAAGAACGTTGCAAGAAAATCAGCTACGTGCAATATTAACAAGCTCTGTATTAACCGCTGCAATGAAACTTCCACCAACAGTTGCTTCCTATGTTCTTCAACAGCATGTGAATGCTGTTTTTAAGGTAATATAATTCATGATTGTGACCTCTACTATGTTTATAAAATAATGAAACAATTTACTGTGTTTTTTATAATAAATTTATTGTTTTTAAGGAATTGGCTCAAAAAGGAAATGCTGCAGATGCAGCCATTAATACAACAACAACTGTATTTCAGCTTTTTATGATTACCTTGAAGAAGCTTGTTAAAACTTTCAGAAAAGTGATAAAAAAAGTTTAAAATTAGTCAATCTTTTGCGGCTAACAATTTTTTTGCAAAACTGGCAGCAAAGTACGATGGACTATGGTTGCTAAAGTACTGTCTAGAGCCAGATTCAACCCAAAAGAGAAAAAATAAATAAAATAAAAAATTTTACATCAAAGCTATCAAACCTATTTAAAAAAAAACTTTATATTTAATTTGTTTTCTTTTATATATATATACAAACAAAAATTGATGTAATAAAACTGCAGTACTCTCCAATATAACCAGCCTTTAAACCTCCAACAAGGAAGAAACAGAACGACTTCATACTGAACAACCTGTATGATAGTCTTCCGAGGATGCATGAAAACGGCCTTCTAGTTACACTAGGCCGAACAAAAGCCGTTGAAAATCCTACTGCCACGGTGGATCCAATCATCGACCTCACAGTTGATGATTTAATTGTACCTTTAGACCGGCTTCATTACCCATACGGCCAATAAAATCAGAACAAAAGATTGAAATTAAATCAACAGTCTGAATCCGACTACCGGAAAAAGTGAACAGGAAGCATCCGGACATGGCCCTGTTTAAGCTCTTAAGTTAAGACGGAAAGTTTGTGAGATGCTTGGTTACAAAAGAAGTCTGCAGCTTATGTTGTTAACCTAAAATGTTTATAATATACATATTTCATTTTATTATATATTAATTATTTCTTTTTTGTTTGTTTTCTAAATAAAGAGAGAGAGTAACGGAATTACTTACATTCCTATACAAACACACTTACTGTTTCTTTTTTTTTTTTTAATTTCGCGTTTTACAGTTATTTTACATCGCCCCAGAAGTCTTACGACTTGTTTGAAGGGGGTTGATGGGACCAACGGCATATTAAGTGACTTCCGAATCACCCCGGTGGATAAAGAGCAAAGTTATTATTTTAGTCATATTCGGGGATCGAACCCGGGACTGTTAGCGTGGTACACACTTAATAACAAATATTTAATAATAACAGGGTTATGTATTGTTGTGACACGTGGTACAGTGTGGCCAACTGTTAAATAGTTGCACACAATCAATGTTGCCAACCATAGGTTAGCCACCCAAATAGTTTTTGGAATACTTTTATGTTTAATATTATATATTTGGGTATATAAACCCGCGAATTTATTCGCTGTTGCAAATAAATTTGAGAAAGAGAGCTACTAAAGGGATTGACTTGTAGCCGTTTGAAGCAAGTTAATGTTCTTGAATTATTATTATATTGATATTAATATTATGTTGAGTAGGTTAAAGTGCGACATCTGTTAGCTAGTGGCTGAACTAGTCATTAACAATATTTGGATATATATAGGAAACTGTATCATAGAATATATTTTGATTTTATATTTTAACCACATTTGCATTTATTTTATTTCAAAAAAACTCTACCCTACTGTAGCATGCCATTTTTCATTACCCATCACATGATTATTGTCAGGAGTTATCCGTTGAAAAAAAAAAATTAAAAAAAAATATCATTAATATGTCAAACACTCAGCGGCTAACTTACCTCTTAATATTTCTGGTTCGGCTAAACCAGTTCTATTTTTTGTAATTACTTACTTCCCGTTCCGTTCATTCTTTGGTGATGTCCTCTGGGATGTGGCGGATTAATACTGAAAAGAAAAAACAAAACAAACGTTTAACATAGAAATATAATTAAATTAAATACTCACTTTCATTCTTGAAATAGGCAGATCCTTACGAGACACCCTGTATATGTGTGAGTTGACTCGCCACCCAATACACAGTCAAGCAAGGTAGATGCCGCCGACGAAACAAAAATGTTGATTTGATTGGATTTATTAATGGAGGTTTTAGTTAAACTTACCTGCTCCAAAGACTGTTATGGCACGCTGTCCTTAATCACTGTTTGTTTCTCCTCGACCCTGCAACAATACATTTAAAGTTAATACATAATACATTTAAGTCTAATTAATATAGCTAACCAAGTTAGTAAGTATTGTGTTAATCTACCCGTCGTAATATAGGTTCTAATTGGTTAGGACATAGTTGGTAGTAATTAGAATTTAAGTTAATATATTAATTATCGGTTAATTAACTACTGAGTTTAATGGTAGAGAATGTACTGCTACAGTTTTATTTAATGATTAAATGAATACATACCTTTTTTTATTATTTTCAAACTCTCGGTCTCGAACAAGCTCTTGCGGAGTGGTTCTTGGTTCATTACCTAGAAATAAACTTATTTAATTATGGGATATATTTGGGTGTGTTGGTTACAGTAATGATTGTTGACTTGACAAGTTGGATTAAGTACTATTTAATTTTATATTTACCTGGAAGTCCTCCTGGTTTTGGCACTGCTGATCTGGTTGAATAATGTACAGCGTACATGTATTTATCCGTTCTTAAGAAAGCTACTGGGGCATTGGCAGCAATATTAATTATACCTACAATACGTTTGTATTAATATTTAGTAAACCGTACGATTAATGTAACTTACAATTAATGTTTGTTGTAATTATGTTGATGAGGCACTAGTTGAAGACACTTGCACTGATTTTATTATAACAATATACTATATCACTTATTAGTTATGTTGTGACCTAACCGAACTGTCACTGTTTGTTTATATTTTGTTTTGGTTGTGAAATGTCAACCGACGGCCATGTGATGTTTCTCTTATGTGAAGTTAGCTAACGAAGACATAGGCGTGCTTAACGCTGCCTAATGTATTTAAGATTTATATATTATATATTTTTCTTTAATCATGCCTATTATAGCCATGTCAGTGTTAGTTGTAAGTTACGTGTCGTATTAGAAATCTACAGGATGAAAGATCGTTACCTTGGTATGTTGGCGGCAATATTAATTGAGATTCCATCTACTCCCGATATGAGACGCCTATGTTGATTATGCAAAACCTATTTTTTGCGCGAAAAAATAAATATAAAAAGCATTCGGCTTTTCTCTCAATTTTTGTCGCAAAAGTTGTGCGTGAATTTTCATTGCAAAATGGCGACTCGAGAGCACTCCTAAGCAGCCGACCAACACCTATTGCAACGATTGAATTTATTTTTGTATTTGTAAGGTTAGGGCCTTATGTGTTAATAATTGTAGGCTGCTACCACTATTGCTATTACTTCTGTCGCTTGATGCTACCGTTTAATGCTACCTGGTTATAAAGCCGTTCTTGAGAATTTTATCTCTCGCACCGCGTAGCGTAATCTATAAAATCTTAAAGAAGGATAGTAAAGGGTAATAAGTACCATGATGCACCCATAGTGGGTTTATGAGATTGCCTAAATATCCAGACGCCCTGGAACCACCTATCAATCAAGAAAGTAATGCCAAAGTAGCAAATCCAAGCAGTTAGCGTAGTGCCAGCCATGTCTTTGCTGTACCAATCAGTGTCCAGGAGGAAATAATAAATGATCTGTTTTGAACTTACTTAATTTTTGTATTCGGCTTGTGCCCTATTCTCTTCCAGCAGTGAAATCTTTTTTATTGTTTTTTTACAAATCCATGCCAACCAAATGAAGATCATATTAGATTGTCGCTACTCAACCGATCAAGCAAGCCAACCGATGAGAATAGGAATAGAGTAATAAAAAAACAATTGGAGCCCTCTCGACCTGGTAAGTCTGACTTTTGTTACTGTTATCTAAATGCGACCTCATATATTAACAAAAACGACCCGCAGCCGCAAGCGTTAACCGCGCACTACTGCTGATTCGCAGTAGGTTGTGACCATTAATAAATAATAAAGGTGATACTACACTAGCATACCCGCGGCAGTAATTGTGACTGCAACAAAACCGTTACACTTTGGTTTCAGTCAAAAAGAAGATATGGGGTTTCCTATGCTCAAGATGTTGATGAACAAAATTTAAATTTTTTTCTAGACCACAAATATTAGATAATATAACTTTTGAGCAACAAACTAAGTCAATGTCGATATTTGGTTAATTAAATTGGCTAGTGGAATTGGCGAGGCCTTGTTCCGCCAATTTAACATCATAAGCCATGCTTGATCTTGTTAACGGTTTGTTCCGTAGATTTGTGACACTTTCAGAGATATCAATACGACACAATCATCAACTGAGAACACCCAGACATCATACGTACACAAACAAAAATTCACTTTCTTTTGTCATGTATCTGTTTTTATAACAAAACTCCATCAAACATCAAGAGTAGAAAATCATTTATGTCATTTAAGGAACGCCTTACACTGTAGGCTTAGGATTAAATAAAATTAAAAAATGTCATTCAAGGACAAATTAAAATTATTTTCAATCAATAGTTGCTTTTATTCGCTGGAAGAGTTTATTAATTAATCTTATTTATCAATTATTGATTTATGTACATTTTTTGTTTTGTAATCATATTTAGTTAAGATATTAATTGTAAATTTGACGTATATCGTGTACTCGATCATTTTAATGACTAATAAAGATTATTATTATTACTGGTGCTTAATAACCTTGCTTGCAATTGTTCGCAAATGAAATTCTCAACGATTATAGTCGGAACGAATCGTATCGTAACCATGTTTTATTAAATGGCCTGTTGGTGGTTGATAGCTGAACTTAAAAATTTGGAAGACTTTTGCCAATTATAACCACTTAAAATCACCGCAGGTCAACATCAAGTTTAAAGTTATATATACATATAATTTAAGCATTAAATACCAAAAATTTAATATAATTAAAGCAAGAATACCAACAAAAAATTAAAACAATTTCATTTAACTTTTATCTTGCAATATTATGTATTTGTTTATAAATATTTGCAGATATTATAACCCCCAACAACTACGCTACTACTTCTATTTAAATTGATCATCGTTGCTAAGTATAATTAATTATATCACTTAAAGCAATGTCATTATTTAAAGCCAAATGAATTTTAAAATGGATGTATTACATTTATAGAACTTCATAACATGAAGAATAAACAAATGGAAGAATGCAGAACAAAGAAAAAACTGCTTAATAAAAATCGAACAAAATATTGCGAGATAAGCAATGAAGAGAAAGATGAACAACCTCTGATGTATAAAAACACATTTGGAAAATCGACGAAAATATTAAACACAATTCACAAATTCACACAAACTTCCAATTAAGTTATTTATGAAATTGGAATAATACGACATTATTTGTTTCTTATTCCATCACTTCAATTTGTTTGCACTTTTAATCACTCTGGGGTATTTTAGTTTGTATATTTCCATTTCCTAGTATTATAAAATATTTATTTACAACGAACTGTTATAAAATTTAAAATTTCTGGCCACATAGCGGGGCTGTTATAATCGGTGCGTAGAGCTAGAGAGTGACTGCCCGAACTCAGTGTTGTTCCTGCGAATTTTTGTGCTGTACAATTTCTGATGACGCTGTTAGATATAACTGCTTGCCGCTAGATGTCGCTAGAGGCTCAGTATGATTTATGTTGTAGTGGAGCAACGGCTCCTCAGTCTGTCTTTACCAGTAGCCATCGACGCATCTATTATATACTGTACTTATACTTGTTACAAATATACTATCTTTATTCCAACTACTCTGAATAAAACCCTAAAAGGTTATGGGCCCAGAAAGTAGTCTTGTGATTAAAGTGGTATCAAAAGTGAAAAGACGAAACTAAAAATTGTGAAAACGGTAGAAAACACGTGTTGAAAAATAAAATGGCGTCTACATTCGAGAGTTTTCAACTGCCGCAGCTAAAAGACGGTACGAGTTTCGCTCACTGGCTGTTCAGAGTGTCACTGATATTAGAAACAAAAGACGTTGGCGACGTATTAACAAAGGAAATATTAGAAGACAAAGACAGAAAGAACGATGCAAAGGCTAGATCCATAATCGTGCAGTGTATCAGTGACAAATATCTGGAATATGTGAGGAAGGCAGACTCGGCGAAGAAGATGGTTAAAGCATTAGAAGACATATTCCAAAGAGACAGTACGTTCAACAAATTGAGTTTAAAGAAACAGCTCCTAAAGACACAGTGTTCAAACAACGAGAAGTTAATAGACTATTTCCTAAAATTCGATACATTGATCAACAACATCGAATCAACGGGCAGCAAAATGGAGGAAGAAGACAAAATATGTCAGCTGTTAATCAGCATGCCGCATAGGTACCATCAAGTAGTCACCTCAATTGAAGCTACGAGCATGAACACTCCGCTCACATTAGAGAGGGTAAAAGCGTGCTTGTTAGATGCAGAGTTAATGCAAGGTGATGGAAATAAAACGCGAGAAGAAGTATCATTCACTGCGTCAAGAGATATTGAATGTTTCAAATGCCATCAGTTCGGGCACAAAGCATTTCAATGCCGTAACGGTTACGGAAATCGTCAATTCCCGCCAAATAGAGGGAGAGGAAGAGGACAACAAAGAGGACAACAGAGAGGGCAACAGAGAGGCTACAAAGGCAACGCCGGAACATCCAGATCATCGAGCGCGCAGGCTTCAAACGAAAACGGACAACAGTCGCACGTCACCCAAGGTCAGGCGACCGAATACAACTTCATCGTTACAACGGTGAGTGAAAGTGAGATGTGTAACTGTGCGAAAACAACGGAAAACAGTGAACTAAACTTCATAATAGATTCTGGCGCGACTGAACATTTATTAAAAGAAACGACGAATGAAATTAAAACGGTAGAAATTCTGACGGAAATGATCAATATAAAAATTGCAAATGGAGCTATGCTAAAAGCAAAGAAAAGGGGTAAAAAGTCAATAGTAAGCAATGGCAAAGTAATAAATATAGAAGGATTGATTGTACCTGGTCTTTATCATAATATATTGTCCGTAACAAAACTTGTCGCGAGTAATTTCGAAGTAGTGTTCAACAAACAAGGAGGGACGATCTATACGGAGGACAGAAGTCAGTCATGGAAGTGTCACGAAATAAACGGGCTATACATACTGAAAGGAAAACAGCATAACACGACAACAGAAGAAGTACTCATCTGTAAGGAAGAAACAGCTAACCTATGGCACCAGCGCCTAGGTCATTTAAATAGGAAAGGTTTGGTAGAAATGAAATTACCGGTATCAAAACAAGTGTGTGAACCGTGTATGCAAGGGAAGGCAACTCGATTGCCATTTAAGCAAACAGCTAAACCGTGAAGTAAACAAATTGGGGAATTGATTCATACCGATTTAGCAGGACCAATCGAGCCAAACTCGGAGCAAGGTCACAGGTATTTTCAAACAATAACAGATGATTATTCACATTTTGTTAAGGTGTATCTGTTATCTAACAAATGTGAAGCAGAAGAAAATTTGAAACAATACATTATAGAAATCAATAATCAATTCAATACAAATGTTAAACGCATACGGTGCGATAATGGGGGCGAATTCATTTCAAACAACTACAAAGATTTTTGCTGGAATAGGGGAATAATTCTGGAATATACTCAACCGTACTCTCCACAACAAAACGGTGTTGCCGAACGGTTAAATCGGACATTATATAACAAAGCGCGAACTATGATGATAGAAACGGAAGCACCGAAACAATTATGGAATGAAGCGGTATTGTGTGCCGCCTATCAACTCAATAGATGTCCATCATCGGCAATAGATTTTGAAATTCCTGCACAAATTTTTAAAGGAAGACTTGATTTAAAAATGTTGAAAGTTTTTGGGGCGAAAGCATGGGCCGTAATTTTACCAAAGAGATCAAAGTTTGAGAAAAGAGCGCGTGAACTACGTATGGTAGGATACGCGAGTAACGGGTATAGACTTTACGATCCGATTGATCGAGAAATTGTTATTTCAAGAGATGTTAAGTTTGATGAGTCACAAATAAAGTTTAATAAAAATGTCAAAGATAAAGAAAAAGAAATATCAAAGACTATTAGGTATGAGAGTATAGATGATGAACGAAATGCCGATAGAATTAATGAGAATCATGAAGAAGAACAGAATGCCAATAGAATGAATGAGAGTAATGAAGAAGAAGAAAATGAAACTAATGATGAAGAAGAAGAAGATGAGAACATAAAAGATGCAAAACTCCGAAATAAAAGAATGACAAAAACACCTGGTTATTTAAATGAATATGAATTGTATACAGCGTATTGTATGTTTACAGAGAAAGAGCCAAACAATTATAAAGCAGCTTGTAAAGAAGAGCAATGGCGTAACGCAGTAAATTCAGAACTAGATGCTCTTAAAGCAGTAAATGCCTGGACTGAGACGGCACTGCCAGAGGGACAAAGTGCAATTGAAACCAAATGGGTTTTCAAAATTAAGGAGGGAGGAGTTAAGAAGGCAAGATTGGTAGCCAGAGGCTTTCAAGAAAAAAATAATTTTGAAAACAATTATGCTCCAGTAGCGAGATTAAGTACAATAAGAATTATAATGGCACAAGCAGTACAAAAGAGTTGGAAAATTCACCAAATAGACATTCCGACTGCATTCCTAAATAGCAAAATTGACAAAGATATTTATTTAAAACCACCAGAAGGGGTGAAGATTCAAAGTAATAATGTGTTAAAATTAAACAGGGGATTGTACGGGCTAAAGGGGAGCCCGAAAAGCTGGAACAATATGTTCAATGATTTTGCAGAAAGAAATAACTTAAAACGATCCTCGTTTGATTATTGTTTTTATAACGGAGTTAATGTGTGGCTGGTAATTTTTGTGGACGATATTCTAATCATTGGGGAACAGAGGGAAACAGAAGAATTGCTAACTGCACTAAAAGCAGAGTTCAAGGCAAAATACTTGGGAGAAGTGAGTAATTTTCTCGGAATGGAAATTGAACGACAAACGGAAATATTGAAAGTCCATAAAAAAAAACTCATTACAAAAATTATAGAAAAATTCAATATGAAAGATGCAAAGGGTGCAAAGACACCAATTGAAAAAGACTTCCAAGTAGAAGCAAAGAGCGAAGAAGTAGATGTACCGTACAGAGAGTTAATTGGAAGCTTGATGTTTGTAAGCATTGTCTCAAGACCAGATATTACGTATGCCACAAATTACTTGGCACAATGGGTAGAGAAGCCAAACAAAAGTTGTTGGCTAGCGTGCAAGAGGGTTATTAGATATCTGAAAAATACGATGGAGATGGGATTAATATTTAAGAAATCGAGCAAAAATGAACTTGTAACCTACTCAGATGCCGATTGGGCAGGTGATAAACAAAATCGTAAAAGTGTTAGTGGATCGGTCACAATGTTCTCTGATTGTGTTGTGGCATGGTTTTCGAAGAAACAGCCATGCGTATCACTTTCAACTGCAGAGGCCGAATATGTAGCAGCAACCATGAGCGCATGTGATTTAATAAATATACAGGGTTTGTGCAAAGAGTTAAACGAAGAAAGAAAAGCAGTGTTACTGGTTGACAATCAAGGTGCAATAGATATAACAAAAACATACGAAAATAGTAAGAGAACGAAACACATCGAAATTAAATACCATTTCATAAAGGATTTGGTGATGAAAAGAAAAATAGAAATCAAATATGTGCCAACCAATGACAATATAGCTGACATGTTTACCAAAGCATTTACTAATGTTAAATTCCTAGAACTAAGAAATATGTTAAAAATTGATGTTTGATTTATTTTATCTGCAATACTTATATGTGTAATTTTTTGTGTGAAATTAGTTATTATAAGTATTATTAGTTATTATAGTTATAAGTTAGTTAGTTAACTGTTAAATTAGTATTACGATTTAATACGTTGTTATTTAAAGAAACCTATTAATCGAGGAGGGGTGTTAGATATAACTGCTTGCCGCTAGATGTCGCTAGAGGCTCAGTATGATTTATGTTGTAGTGGAGCAACGGCTCCTCAGTCTGTCTTTACCAGTAGCCATCGACGCATCTATTATATACTGTACTTATACTTGTTACAAATATACTATCTTTATTCCAACTACTCTGAATAAAACCCTAAAAGACGCAATCTACTAAAATGCATTGGGATGTACTAACCTTATGGCGCGAAATTTAAAAATAAATAAAAACATGATGTATAAGTATATGTTTATTATATATATATATATACATACATACATACATACATACATACATACATACATACATACATACATACATACATACATACATACATACATACATACATACATACATACATACATACATACATAAATGCTTTGAACAAAACAAAATAAATACAAAACATTTCAAATAAAATAAAATAAATACACAACTCTTTAAATAAATTAAAATAAATAAAAAACTTTTCAAATAAATATAACTGTTATATAATAAAATTGTATCACATTTAATTTTAATCTTTTTCGGTTAAAATACTTTCTACATATTTGGTATCATATTTCAAAAGAGATTGATTTGGCTTCCAATTGATAGCGCCGTTTTCTACAAAACGTAGCATATCTTTAACATGCAATATAGCATCGCACGTTTTAACTAAAAGACGATTTCGTGTCTTTGTTTTTATTAAAGAAAGCTGCGAAAATAGTCTTTCCGCTGCAGCAGAACTATGTGGAAGACTAAGCACTAATTTTACCACAATCATAAGATTTGGAAACATTGGCTCATTTAATCCAATTTTGAAGGTACTAACAAGCCTCCAAAATTCATTTACATCTAAATTTTTTAATTGTTTTAATGAATTAGTTTCACTTACTAATTGATACTCTATGTTCAAAGCTTCCAAATTTATTTCAATATCTGGAAATAATAATGAAAATTGTGAAATTGATAAAATTTCTCCAGATAAAACAATTTCTGGATTAAATTTTTCTGCAAATTCTAAATGTGGGTCGTTAAATTTAAATCGTTTTTTTAATTTGTTTAGCGAGTTCTACATAAAATGCTAAACTCCTTAGTTTGAAATTGTGCAAATCATTTGCATCAATTTCTTCCATTTTAATAATTATATCGACCTGTGCGCCAAAATACATATCATCTATATTTTTATAATTATGCGGGTTTTCTATATTAATTGATTGAAGAGAATTACTGGAATTTATAACATCATGTTTAATAAAACTTTTGATAAGTGATTTATAAGTACTGCAAATTTTTTGCAGTAAAAATGGAATTTTGGGAGTTTCTGCTTGAAACTCTAAATTTAGCTTTGTAATTAATTCCAAAACATACGCCAAAAAATGTAAATATATTTTAAATATTTTATTATTAAGAGCATTTAAAATACTTTTTGCTGCTGGCAAGTTGTCCTCAAGCGCGGCACGTTGAAAAAATAATCTTAGAGGATTCCACTGTCGTAAGATTCGGTCAACAACAGCCTAAAATAAAAATAAATTATAAGTAAAATTATTTAATAAGATTATTTCGTCGGAACCTTTAACGAAAGCCACCTTGTTTGGCTTGGGTATAACATTTTTTGAGGCTTTTCTTCTGCGAATACTTGACATTCCGCCAACTCATACATTCTTTTACTACTATGGTCAAAGTAAGAGTGTAAATTGCTCAACATTTTGAGGTAGTTTTTTTGCTGCATTTGACATTCAAAGGTGTAAAGAATGACATGCACATCCTTGAACATAAATATTGGGAGAAATTTCTTTGAATTTTGCTTGTAACCCTTTTATATTGCCCATCATTACACTGGCGTTATCTGCTCCAAAACCAATGATATTTAAATGAGGAATATTAAATTTATTTAGTATAGTTAGTATAGATTGGAACAATGTTTCAGCATTCGTTTCCTCAAGCTCAACTAATTCCAAAAATCTATCTCTGACTCGGCCATCTTTCCAATACCTGACCATGACAGCCATGCACTTTTTAGTGCTGATGTCGGTAGTTTCGTCCAATATAATTGAAATTTTTTTTTTCTTTATATCATTTATTATGGTTTCTTTGCAGTATTTTCCTATCACACCAACAATTAATTGTGTGGCTTTTTTTCGTTTCAGTTTAATTTTTGAAGCTAATGTCGAATCAGTGAATAAAGTTTTGCACAAATCTCCTAACGAATCCAATAACAGAAAAGATAAGTTGTGTTCACACACATATGCGCACAACTTCAA
This sequence comes from Tachinus rufipes, assembly GCA_963932245.1. Lineage (NCBI taxonomy): Eukaryota > Metazoa > Arthropoda > Insecta > Coleoptera > Staphylinidae > Tachinus > Tachinus rufipes. The sequence goes on from OZ010750.1 coordinate 19,758,917, forward strand.
CTCAATTTCTTTTGTAATAGCAACAGTATCATCTTCAACAATTGATTGAAAAACACTATCAATTTTTGGTGTTTGCTTAGCAGCATTAACATTCTTAACATGTATATCGTTAGTTTCGTGCCTTCTTAAATGAAATGAGCCTCCACTTATAGTTGTATTACAATATTTGCAAAAAAATTTGCCGTCCATAACCACGCTCCATTCAAAATCACTTTTTTTTACAGTGATGCGCCGTTTTTTTTTTTAAGGGAAGTTTATTAATTTCTTTTTGTTTTTGTACCTCATCTTGTAAAGTCTTATTTGGGACTTCAGCATTGACTACTACATCAGAAAAATTATCTGCATTCATTTGTGTAGAGCAACTAGGTCCTCCCAGTTTTATTACAAATCTATAGCAAAATAAAAAAAATATTTATTATACAGGGTGTCCGGAAAATACGTGTACAACGTTTGACGACAGACTCCTGACGTCAAAATAGGTCGATCTAAGCCGACTTAGTTATATCCAAAATTGTCTCGTTTAGCCGGTAGAGGGCGTCAAAAATTTGTAAATATTAAAAAGAAATTACCTGTAACAATAATTTTTTAAGTGACCTTGTTGCTATGGCGTTTAATAATTTGACAATTATTGACAAATTGTCACCAGTCTATGAAATTTACTCAAGTATACGATCAACATTCTTGAATAACAAGTTCATTTTACCATTAAAAATGGAAAATTATACAAACTCTCAGAAAGTTGACATGCTCCTGGTATACGGGTTTTGTCAAGGAAATGGGCGTCAGAGTGTTAGGGTTTACATGGAGAGGTTTCCTAACCGTCAAATACCAAACCAATATTGAGCGTCATCTTCGGGAAACGGGCAGTTTTGAGAAAAAGTTTGAAGGCAGGGGTTGTATGCGAACAACTCGAACTGTGGAAACAGAAAAGATGATTCTGGAAAGAGTTGAAGAAGAACCAAGTACCAGTACCCGTCTCTTAGAACGTGAGTTAAATGTTCCTAAAACGATTGTCAATGAGGTTTTAAGAGAACAGTTGTTACATCCTTACCACATACAAAAAGTCCAGGAACTTTTACCGACTGATCCCCCCATGCGGCTTACATTTTGTCAATTTATTAGAAACAAAAGAATCCTTGTTCCAAATTTTTGTAGAAAAATTATGTTTACTGACGAGGCATGCTTTACAAGATCTGGGGTAACCAATCTGCACAACGAACATATTTATTCCGATGAAAATCCACATGCCATTAAAGTTGCACATCATCAGCATCAATTTAAAATTAATATTTGGGCAGGTATTATTGATCACTACCTTATTGGTCCCATTGTTATTCCAGACAGGTTAGATGGAAATATTTATTTAAATTTTTTGCAAGACACATTACCAATTTTTCTGGAGAATTTGCCCCTTTTACTTCTGGTATATGCATGATGGTGCCCCGCCCCATTTTTCCGTTGCCGTTCGGCAATACTTACATCATCAATATCCCAACCGATGGATTGGAAGAGGCAATGATGCACCAGTAAAATGGCCACCACGTTCTCCTGAGTTAAATATGTGTGACTTCTTTTTGTGGGGCGCTATTAAAACAGAAGTTTACAAGACTCCGGTAAACACACGCGATGATTTATTGCAGCGGATTTTAAATGCAGGCAACCATTTTAATAATCCCGAGACATTAGATAGGGTCCAATATCATTTTTTAAAGAGTGTTAATAAGTGTATTCAGCAAGATGGCGGTCATTTTACACATTTGCTTAAGTAATGTTTTTGTTTTACTTAGTTTCTTACAATAGATACTTTCAACTTTGTTATACTTTTGTTTTTTTTGACGCCCTCTACCGGCTAAACGAGACAATTTTGGATATAACTAAGTCGGCTTAGATCGACCTATTTTGACGTCTGGAGTCTGTCGTCAAACGTTGTACACTTATTTTCCGGACACCCTGTATATATATATATATATATATATATATATATATATATATATATTTATATAACATTTTTATTGCACAAGTAATTTACAACATTTTGAACAGGTAAAATACATAGAAGGAAAAAAATGTTTTGTACAAACGGCTATCGACCGTAGTCTTTCAGCCAGGTAATTAATATTTTTTTAAATATTTTACTTTTAGTAACTACATTTAGCTTTGCTGAATACTATTCTTGAAATTCTCAAGTGTGATCCATCGGTTGCTGTACATGTAAAACATTTGTCAGCACCTGAAAAATGTGTATGACGTTATGGCGTGACATTACAAGAGAAAGCTAATATGAATCTAATGTTTGATAGAATTAGTTTAATTCGAGAGCATAAAGATTTACAATTGGCTTTGAATAGATATGCGCAAGATATACAGGTAGCATTAACGGTTAAATGTGTTATCGATGAATATATTAATCAGATGTCGCAGTTACCAGAAAATAGATTAATGACTATTATTATTAATAAATATAAAAATAACAAAAAAACTGAATAAAAAAAAAAAAAATAATATATTCATACATAATCATCATATCATAATTAGTTTTAAGGAAATTATTTGTTAGGTTATGTAATTAAACTTATGACATAACCTAATTGTATTAAGCACAAATTAAAATTGAAACAAATTCAATTTTAATTCAACAAAGTTTAAGTCTGTGATACTAACGAATTTACTAGGTTATCTGATATTATGATGTAACAAATGCTTAAAATTAAAACTTAAAATGTTTCTCATTTTATTGGTCGAAAATTGTAATGTTTAAATGTTTTATTGATGTGAGTAGAATAATTAAAAATAGTATTGAAATCTATTATGAGTATCTGAAAGTATGTTATGACTAGGTCAAATAATATACCACCACCCTAGTGTTGGTTATCAAGAAATTGGTTTAGTTTGCTTTTGTTTTAAGTTAATGACATCTGTCAGACATTCTCATTTGTTTGCGAGCTGCAGAGACGCGACAGGAGAAAATAAGATTTGACGTGTGAGCAAAAACACCATTCAAAACTACCGCTTGCATTTTATAAATTAATTTTTCAAAAATAGCAAAATCCGGATTTGAAACTTCAAACTATTGTTAAAAATAGCAAAATTCGGCTATAAACTGTTGAAAAGTGTCAAAGTCTATTCATAAAATCAAAAATAGCTATAAAAGATGACAAAAATCACTAAAATCAGGTCATATCTATTCATAAGATGTCAAAAATAGCATAATCCGACTTTGAAACATCAAAATATTGTTAAAAAATAACTATTAGAAACTGACTAGAAACGGTTGAAAAGGGCAAAATTCTTTTCATAAAAAGTGAAAAATATTAAATTTAAGCATTAACTGTTTAAATTCTATTTATTAAAAGTCAAAAATGACAAAATTCGGTCCAAAAACAGCAAAATAGCTAAACAGTATCAAAAAATAGGTATAGGTAATAAATATAAATTTTTTTTAAAAAAGAATCAAAATCATGCAAAAAACAGTTGAAAAATGCATCATTTTGTTCAAACAATTGTCGGAAAGAAACAAAACCTGACTTGTAAAGTTCAAAATAAAATGTCAAAAATAGCAAAATCCGGCTATGAAGTATGAACATGTTCTCAGAGAGCACCAAAATTTAGTCATTAAATGTTAAAAAGTACGAAAGTAAAAAATAGCAAAATTCGTGCAAGAAATATTAAAATAATTCAAAATCCTGTCTAAAAGTAAGTTATATTCATAGAATGACAAAAATAGCAAAATTTACCAAAAACTGTAAAAGAATTCTAAAAAATTCAGCTATGAAAAAATATTGTTGGAAAGAACCAAAATCTGGTATAAACTGTTGAAACATCATTAGTTTTATTATGTTTTGCTTTTTAAACCACCCGCGTTTGCATTTTATAAACTAATGCTCCGACCACCCACCCAGCAATTGGTCTAGATCGTTTCTTTTTTAACTGAATGAGACTTGTCAGTAATTCTCATACGTTTCTGAGCTGCAAGAACGCGGCAGAAGAAAATAACATCTAAATTTTTGATGAAGTGTGTAGTGGTGGTTCTTGGCCTATTTTATAAGTGATTTTTTTTTTCAGTTTAGTCTTTACGTAGTTTCTTTTATGTAATTGTTTTGGAAACTTTTATCGCCTTTTTTAGATTAGCCTCAATGTGTACTAAATTCAAAATGCTAGCTGGTTGCAGTGCAGTTATTTGCAGAAAAAAAATGTTTAATATTTATTTTTGCAAAAGATTATAATTAAATTTCATTATATTTTTTCAGTCTCTGGCCCCAAATAATCATCTTCTTCTTGTAGTGTCAATCCAATTCGGATGTTGGCGACCAACATGGCTATTAGCACTTTACTACTTGCAGCTCTAAAGAGTTCCGTAGATGTTAAGGAAAACAATTGTCTGAGTTTCTGGAGCCAGGAGTTTCTTCTTCTTCCAGCGCTTCTTTTTCCATACATCTTCTCCTGCAGAACTAGCTGTAATATACCGTATCTACGTGCATTTCTTGAGATGTGACCTAAATGTTCAACTTTCGCATTCTTTATTTAGTTTTTGTAGCACTTCAGTATTGGGGACATAGTCTTTCTAGGATATTCCTAGTATCCGTCTATAGCACCACATCTCAAAAGCTTTCAGTTTTGTCATTGATGCCTCACTCACAGTCCAAGATTCAACCCCATAGAGGAGGACTAAAAATACATAGCAACGCAATAGGCGTAGTTTTGTTGATTATGGCAGATAATGGCTTTTGAAGAGGTTTGACAGGTTGGTGAATGATGCTCAGGCCTTTTCAATGCGTTGTTTGATTTATTTTGCGTGGTTCCATTGATCACTCTTTTTATTGGGTGTTGATCACTTAATCCCAGATGTTTTAAAAACATCGATTTCCCCGTCGATTATAGAGCTATTAAGAAAGGGTTAAATAACCCAATTAATTGTTATCAAATACTTCAAAAAATGCTTAATTAAGAACGCAAACAAAATTTTAGCTGATTAAAATTTACCACAAAAAAACTCTTCTTTTAATAGATGACGCTTCACAGGACATTAAATTTTAAACCAAACTTTAGAATTGTTTTTACCCCACAACTGCATAGCAGTAATGAAGCCAATTGGACCAAAATATAATTTAAAAACATAAAAGTAGCTTACATAAAAAAATATTCTCAATTTTGAAATTTATAATTTAAATTAGTTTAGATTTATGGCATATCAGCCTAAAAAAACTATTAATGCCGTATAATTTAAATGATTCAAACATTTTTATAATTTGAATCAATGGAATTTTTCAAATTTGTTTGCAAACAAACTTAATAAAATTTATTTATAATCAGCAAAAAATATATTGAAATGATAAAGTTCATTTCAATATATTTTTTGCGGATTATTATGCAAAAGAACAGATAAAAATATTGATTGTTTATTATACAGATCATTGCTTATTGAGGTCGGAATTTTATTTCAAATTTCTTCAACCATGCAATTTTTCTAATTTGAATCAATAAGTTTGTTCTGTAATTATTAGAAAATATCTTGCGATGAACTTTCATTATGCAAATAGACATAGAAATATTGATTGTCTATAAAATAGATCAAGGTTAATAAGATTGGAATTTTATAAATGGAGTTTTTCAAATAGTTTGCAAACGCAATTAACCCAATTTGTTTTAATACTCGGCAGACCAATTGATTAATGATAATGATGAAATAAATCAATACCTCATATCATCAAGATTATTATTTAGTTTTGCAAACGCAATTAACAAAATAAGTTCAATGCTCAGAAAGATATTTGTTTACAGTGCAAACTGTCACAAAGAAAAATATCTAATAAATGAACCAAAAACCAGCAAGGTTGGAATTTTATTTCAAATTACTTCAACCCAGTCGACAATAAAACAAATAAATTAACAAGAAGAAGTAATCACTCCGTATTCGGAATATTAATTAGAATAAGAACACAAATACGATTTATGTAGCGAAGTTTTTTATGAATCTTGAACACTATTTTGATATCAATTTATTTTAATGGTAGATGTTTTGATGCACTTGTCCGTAATTCATCTGTGTATTAGATAATAGATTCATCTGGGTATTAACTTAGCTCGTTACGATTTTAAATATTGCATGCTTCTTCATAATTTAACCTGCGATTGTATCGATTTTATGTATTTTATATTATGCTGTAGATTTCATCTTTCACTTTAAACACTTTTTAAATTTTCTTCCAGATGTTCTCTGTTGTAGAATGTAGAATTATATGCGCCATTTCAACTTCATAATAATATGCTTGATGATAATAATATGCTTCAGTCATTCATATTCTTTAATAACTAACTTGTAAACGTTTAAGCCGACAGGCAACCTCGTTTCAACAGATGATGTCGGCGACTGGGGCCCTGACTAGGGGCGCCCGACTGGCGGATCGATCGGCGATGTTGCATGATCTTTTGCGCTGCGCTCGGTCAACGGAGTCGACCGTGGTGGTGATGCTAAATCGCAATTATGGCAGTTGGAATGCTCACTATATGTATAGAAGCCCCCGTGCAAATTTATTGATTATATTTTCACAATAAAAATTAAATTTTTTAGTCGTTAGTCTATAAATTTAGTTATATTTAATTTAATTTTATGATTTCAAGATAATTATAATAATTTTAAATTATAGAACAGGGAACATTTTTCCTTCCCGCGAGATTTATCACACTTTATTAAAAACATACATTATTTGTGCACCCATATATTCAAAAATTAACTGTAGAAATTATGAGAAAAAATTTACTTTGATTTTAAAATAATATTCTTGAGCATATATGATGTTGCCTGTTTAATTTATGAGTTCGCAGCATAATTAAATTAAATTCTGTTTTAATTTTTCACTCCAAAAAATATAGTAGGGCTAAATCTAATATATGGATATATAATTTTATATGCGGTCTGCGGAGCTATGATGCATTCCAAAAAGGCCCGCAAGATCATTTGGGTTGGCCATTATAGAACGTATAAATATACCACATTGCACATTTATTTATTCTTTAAAATTTATTACAGAAATACTTACGCAGACAAACACAATTTTAATTCTGTCAGATTAGAACAATGGTGTTATATAAAATTTAAATAGAAACCAACATGTTTAGTGGGTTTATATTTAAATTCCAGAAATAAAAAATTTAAATAATTAATTATTTATATAAAATTTATCTATTGTTATTAATATGATAAATATTAAGTATGCAGTTGTTATTTGAGTTGGCTGTTTTAATCGATAATATGTATTATTGTTGTCTTTAACTGTAGTAAAGTTTTTATTAAATCTAATTTATCATATTATAATCCCTAAATTTATTTATTGAGAATATTAATGTGAACAACTATAATTCTATAAATTATAAATAACTATTATAAATGACTTGTAGGATCTATTTTATTTATGGCGGCTCGTTCTTTGATTTATTTACTATAATGGTTTACAATCAAGTATTGTGCAGATCTTGATAGTAATAAAAATTAAATACTTGTAATTTTAAAAATTATTTCAATCAGGAAGATTTGGTTGATTTTATAAACTCAGAAAACGTAAATGTAAATGTCAAATATTTATGAATATTATTTTATTATATTAAAATAGTAGTTTCCCAATAGTTAACACGCTGACTACGGAATGTATCCCGGGCGGTATGTTCTCCTTTTAATTTATGTGTGGGCACATAACTGGACAGAATTTCGTTCCGTGCAGAATCGAAAAAACCTCGTTCTTTAACCGAGATCATTGTCACAAATAGCAATAGATTTGTATTGGTCGGTATGATTTTATAGATATAACTTATTTAAAGCGCCGTCAATTTTACGGCAATTTATTGCGGATTTGTTTCACTTTACAGTCCGAAATTTAATTTTTAGTTTTCAATACTGTATAATAATTGTTTGAAACAGCGAAGAGAGTTTTTTTTTAGATCAATAAAATTTGATGATGATTTGATGTCCAAAGTCAAATTGGTGGTGCTGTGACAGTTTAACATTTTTAGTGAACAGTAACCCAGTCCGTAACGGTGTAAACAATATTGAGAAAAATGAGCTAGAGAGTGTGGAAGAAGCAAACGTAAGTTTATATTTAATTAAAAAAATTAAATAAGTAATTGTATTGGTTTTTAGACTAACGTTAGAAAAGTTGAGCAATAACGGCCTAATGGTAGAATTTACAGCGACGTCTTCCAGAGCATCGTTTTCTGCAGCTACAAGAAAAAAAGAAGAAATAAATTAAAGATGACAATACCAATTTAATTGCTACTTACAATTTCATACAAAGAGTTGGGTAAATGTGTAAGAACATCCAATTTCTGATTCTGTTTTAGTTAATTTCAAAAATGACTTTAATACAAGATTTTTATATTTCTGTGACTTTGATTTTCAATGCGTGATATGTGTTAGGGGAATAATTAGTTTTTTTACTCAAACTGTTCTCCTTCCATTATTCTTCTGTGTATTTTGTTATCTTTTATAGTAGAAAAAACTGCAACAACGGTTTTGCAAGAGCCAATAACTGCGACAGCGTCTAAGATAAAAAATGTATCACAAAAAAACGTAGTTGCATTGAGAATGCTATATAAAAAGCATTGACTGAATTAAACAAACCGTTCGATGAGCTCGTTACATTTGAAGAATATGTTGCTTGTGAACTTAAATTTTTGCAATGACGAATAATTCAGAAAGCTATATTAGACATATCAGAAATCGACAATAATGAAAGAAGTTTATCAGCTTAATCTACACATCACATTCACAAACATCACATCTACTTCCCGCTGCTCATTCATCACCCTCATGCAGCAATACTCAATATTATCAGGAATTAAGAAAATAAACAAAATTTGAGTATCTTCTATAACCTCACCAAACTATAATCTTTCAAAATACATAACAAATATACTTAATAATTTAGTACCGTATTTTAAATAAAAAACTCATAAGAAGCAATTGAAAAACTAATAAAGTTGAAACTTTCACAAGAACTACGCCACTGTGTTTGTGTTATTGTTTTATTTTATCACTAGTGCTGTTTGGTGTGTAATAAGTGTCTATAATTTTAAAGTTCTTGTCTACTCTGTTGGTAATTATTTAGGCAATTAATTACTTTATATGTTTTGTACATGTATTAGTACAATTTTTGTTAATGTTTATTTATAAATATTAACCTTAAATTATAGACATCCACGCACTAGTACTTCCGCGCCGTCCGTGGCTTAATTTTTAACTACTTTCACCAGTGGCGTAACTTATATTTTTTAACTTATATTTTTAATTCAATAATTTTAATTTTGAACTTGTGATTTTAATTATTTTAACTTCATATTCCATATCCTATTGTTTCTTTTGTTACCTTACCGTGGTCTACCTGTGTTTGTTTTTAGTAAGTCACCAGGTGTGTGAAGTGTATACCTGTATTATCTATTTTCCTTAATATTTTTATCACTTGTTATTGTTTTATTTTAATACTGCATTGATATCATGCCTACTTGCAAATGCAAAAACGTTGCACAATCTGGCATAACTTGCACTAATTGTGGTATTGTCTTTCACAATAGTTGTGCTGTAAAATATAAAAAATGCCTCTGTGGCACTTTATTTGATATGGACGATTCAGAATTACCTAGGCTTTACAAAGAAAACATCGTATTACATCAAGTATTGTTAGAGGAAGTGCGATCTAACAATAAATTATTAATTAAAAAAATCATCTATCTTGAAGGGAAAATTGCCGAAAAAGACAAGGTAATCTTAGAATATGCAACTCGTGATGAGCAACAAACCGCTTCTAATATTTCTTTACCCACAAATGTAACGACTCAGTTGCTTGAACCATCTCTTTTCCATCATTAGCAAATTCAGGTGTTAAAACTGAAACTAAATCCAACCAGATAGTTCAACCAAAAGCAAAAGTTATTTATGGCAGTGGCCCTAATAATGACAAGCTGCGGAGTCTGGATCCAGCCAACAACCTAGACCGTACTGTTGAATTACCAACGGCCGAAAAATCTACTACCAAAACTTGGGGGGCATAAAAACTAAACTTAAGGAACTAATGCTGGCCGTAGCGGTTTCCAGTTACGACTTAATAGTGTTTACCGAAACTTGACTTACCCAGGATATTGGTTATGGTAAATATAGGAACCATTACGTTTATTCAAGACAACTGCTCCATTCACAAAACAAAAATTGTAAGAGTGTAGTTTATCAAATTTCCAAAGATTGTGGTAATAGAATCGCCTGCAAAGTTTTCAAAATGGCAAGTTCCAGCAGAAGATAATCTTACAAATAAAGACAATGCACGCACACATTCATAAACAAAAAATCTAGTTTTTAAGTTAACATTGAATTTATAGAAATGTAACACATATCTAACCTCTAAACATTTGCACCTGTCAATGTTGTTGTTTTGAGGTAGAATTATATTATAGCTACAATGCAACCAACAAAAGTACATATTTCTAGAAAAAAACAGTAGAGGAGCAAATTAAATGTATTACTGTAATTCTTCCTTTGCTACTTGTAAGGAATAAAGCCAAAACAAAATCACCTAATAAAGTTGATGATAAATAATAAATATAATATGGCTCTTCTTTTTTAAGAGTCTGGAAACACTATTGATGTAATCAAGAAAAAGTATCTAAAGTCTACATCGTTTTTTAGCAAAAATACTCGTTTAGAAATGAGATATAAAAGTAATGAATTGCCAAAAAACACGACAAACTTTACAATTACTGCAATTAGTGGCCATAATTTTAACTTATCACTACAAAAAGCTTACGTGTGAACATAATGTTAAATATTTGGAGAACGTATTTATTTTTACAGTATTCTAAACTGGTTGAAAGTGGCGCCCCATCACAATCTATACATATAATCTAAAAAACAATCATTCATACTCCTAATAAAGAAAAAAGAAAATGATAAAATTAATAGTACATTAAGTTATTTTATCATTAAATAGCAATTGCAATCTAAAATTGGCCAAAAGTGCCCCCCCCCCCCCATCACATTTTTTGCTAAATTATAAAATCAAAGACGGCGACATCAATCATGTTTTACACGCAAACATGTAATCCAGTCAATGTCACATGTAATTCAAGAAAACATGTTTTATAAAATGCAAGTAAAATAATATTAAAAACAAACAGGTTGTAAGGTTTCAAAACTTAAAGAAAGATAGACAGGTAAAAAGAATGTAGAAAGAAAAAAAATCTTCTCCTGAAAGCAGAGTGTACCGGCGGCTCTTATCATCGAACCAGTCGTAACAAGAAGATATAACCAAATGGTCATATAACCATCTTCCAGGAGGTGGTTAACTAGTAATCGCACCATAGATGGCTACCTAACGCAAACAAAAATGGTACACATTTAAGAACTTATTGTAAAGTGTTTTTCTTTGTATTATCAAATGTTAAAATTATGATTCAGATTTCATTATTATTTAAATATTTTAATTTTTTTGAAATATAGAATAAAATGTTATAGATAAATTTATATATGCAAAAAAGAACAAGAAACTTAATTTTAGACCATCATATATTGTGGAGTTTAAGGCTATTTGAACAATACACCAATCTGTTGTAGTTCATTTAAAACAACTCAAAAACGTTGTTGTTTCTTTACTATGTACAATTGGGTGTGGCTTTTGTATCTAATGACCTGCCGTTATATGTCGTTTAATAGTCATATTACAGTTAATTGGTTTTTATGCTTTCCTGATTAACTTTATTTGACACAAGAAAGTTTTTTCTACCCATGTCATAATAGAGTGGGCTTGTAAATTTGAATCCAAATATGTTTTCACAAAATCTACTTATGGTACAAAGAAATAATGTTATGTAACAAAAGTTTCATTATAGCCATTAAGTTGCAAAATATCCAACCGTAAAGATATCAAATAGTTTCCTAAATTACAGGGGATATAACTAAATATTATGTATAAATATTCACTTGTAGTACAAGACTTGCTAAGAACTCTACCAATTATTCACAGACAGTTATGTAGAACCTTTAAAAAAGATTTTTTTACCAAACTATCGATATAATAGAACAAGCTCATTATTTTTCAAAAATTATAATTTATTATTAACTATTTAAGGTCAATGTCCACAAACTGCTTATATCTCGTCTTTAATCTGATAGTTTCAACAAGTGTAGTTTCACTCGTTGAAATTCAAATGTTGTAACATATTTAGTAATTAAAAAAAAAAACAAAAAAAATATGTTGCATATTTTATCTAAAATATAATATCTTATCTGAGCTCTGAGCGAGATTTTTTATTCTGTCATTACTTCTAATTTCATCCTACATTTTAACAGAGTCAAAACTAATATGAGAAAAGAATTATGTGAATAGCAACTGGCTATCATAATTAACATAATTCGCAGTAGGTTGTGACCATTACTAAATAATAAAGGTCATAAAAGTTGAAAACACATTTAAGGCAATATTGTTAGTAGAAAAACTAATTGATAGGTATAATACCACAGCTGAAAATTAAACGTTTTTATTTCAAAAATAATCGTCAGCAAAATGTGGTTATACCTACTGCAGCTGGTGTCACAAAACTGATGCATTTAGCAAAGAAATTTGGATCAAATGCCTTTCAATATTATTAGTATATATATATATGGCATTCAGCGGGCAAAGACCTAGTGAGTGCCAACGATTTCACAAATTGATGAAAATTCATGGGACATGTTTTCAAAATTAGATTTAAAACAGAAACATTATCTAAAGAGTAAGTCAGAATTCCACTTAAAAGACGTATATTTTTAATACTCAGTCGATTCCGCTTTATCGGACCACCGGTTAACATTTTTTTAAATTTAAAATGCCGAGAAACGACTTAACACTTAAATAAAAATTGAGCTATTGAGTTTGTTCCAACCGACATTATTTGGCAATTTGCAAACTGGTTACGACTAATACATGGGTTATTTTAGCGCAAGCGCCGACTTTGTAGTCGTCTCTGACTGAATAAAAAGCTTGTCGGTTGGAACGTGGCAAGTTTTTGATTACAGTTTAAAAAGTAAGGTTATGTGATCTAAACAAATCGTAAAAACTAAAACTGTTTAACATATCATACCTGACGCTATGTACCACATTATTTTATTACTAGGTTTATGCAAATAAAAAAATAATTAAACGACTAACCACCTTTAAAATTTTTTTATAATGATCAATTAATTATGTGATAATTTATTTTATTACTAAAGTTTTGAGTTTTAGACAAATAAATTACGGTTATTAGCATTAAATTCAAATTACCCAAGATAAATAAATCGTGGTAGGTGTGGAAAGATTTATTTCAATAGCAGCAACATTTTTACTCTTGCGCATGCCTGACGGTTCTGAATTTTTAATATATGCTTCTAATCGCTTGACTGCATCTGGCGGTCCGCAACTTGGTTGCGGACGATTTGGGGTCAGGTTGGAACGCCCGACTTCTAGTCAGAGTCATGATTTATGTACAGTTGGAACGCGTAAATTTAACTGCGCACAGTCCCAAACTGCGTTTGGTGTCAATTGGAACAAACCTATTAAATCAATAGTTCCGCAAAAAAACTACAATAGGGCGTTTAATTAAACAAGAAGATGAATTACGTGGGCGTTACACACCGGTAAAGCGGGAACTAAAAGTAAACGCGACGGAAAGAATCCAGACGTTAAGGAGGCGTTAGATAAATGGTTTGCAATTGTTACTGGCCGAGATGTGACTATCAGAGGTCCGGTATTAAAAGCAAAATCAGAAGAATTAGCTAAAAAACTAGGTCACAACAATTTTAAAGCAACTGATAGTTGGTTGACTCGCTGGAAAGTGAGACGCAATATCAAATTTAAAAAAGTGCACGGTAAAAAAAAGCAGTGCAGATAGTGTAAATGCCGAAAAGTGCAAAAATACAAAACTTACTGCGTATTTAAAACAATTTAGTCCAGCTAACATTATAATGCCGATGAAATATGGTTCATTATGCTATAAACATCTAACACTTTTTGGTTACAAAAAAGCAATGGATAGCATAACAGTTTTATGTTGTGGTAACAATAAACTAAAATTGCTAGTAATTGAGCTAATCCGCGATGTTTAAAAAGGCTAAGACTAGATGCCTTACCGGTAATTTACCAGGCTAACAAAAATGCATGGATGACATCAGACATTTTTCGCGTTTGGATTACTAGTTGAGACGTTAAATTGCAAAAAAAAATTAAAAAAACTTTACTTTTTGTTGACAATTGCGCAGCATATCCTCATTTAAAAACCCTTAAAAATATACTTCCTCGCAACACCACATCAATGCTGCAGCCAATGGATATGAGAATCATAAAAAAATTAATAACGTTATACCGAAAAAAGTTAGAAATACATAATAGAATGCATTGAAGAAAAGTTTTCAATAAATTTGTCAACATCTAAAGATATCAGTTCCAAAATTAACTTAGTGCAAGCAATAGAGTTTTTTGCTGACAGTTGGCGAGCCATAAAGATTGACACAATACAACATTGCTTTGCATTTTCTTGTTTTAAATCATTAAATGTCCGAGAAAATTTAGATAGTGTAGAAAATGATGACAATGTACAAGTTCTTGTTGTTAATTATCATAAGTTTTTAACAATAGATGACAATTTGCTTTGTTATGATAAAAATGATGATTGTGAAAATGCTATTGTTGAAATTATTGAATCAAAACATTAAACTTTTGAGGACAAAGATGACGACAATGAAACTCCTACACCAATCACTAATAAAGAGGCAAACAAATCTATTGCTGTCATACAGCATTATTTTATGCAGGTAGGAAATGATTTTGTACAACATCACTGAAAGTAAAAATAAAACAAAGCATTCTTGACAAATACCTAAATAAATAAAAGTTAGTTGTACATATACAATTCCATATTTATGTGCAATTTTCTTCAGAATTTATTATAGTGAGATATACATGTGCGTATTAATTTATATTATTTATATAAGTTTTATTTTATTTTATATGTTGTATAATGTTGTAACAATGTATGTTTGTACACATATTATCTAATACATTGTAACGGTTTGTATTTTCTAATTTAACATCCAGCCGATATGTTTAGTCGTTGGGAAATTACTAAATAAATATAGAACAATAATTATCATTACTTTTGGTACCATTGGATTATTTACTTAAATCTATATAATTATGGGTATTTAAATAATGTACTCCACCATACGGTCAATCGGAAAAAGCATAACATCACCAAAAGCAAGACCATCAGGTAAACTATTAAATAAATCTCAACTCGGTTTAATTTATTATTAAAGTTACATAAAAAAAGAACTTTTGAATTTTATGTACAGGCTTTTAGGACCTTGTGGTTTGATCCATTTACACATGGTCGAATCACGAATCTTAAAGTATCGAAGTCATCCTGCTTCCGATTCAATCAAAGCCTTGAGTTAGTTAGTTTAGATTTTTGGCGTATCAGCCTAATAAGACTATTAACGCCGATTCTTTTCTCTAACTATAAAAAATGTGAAATAATATGCTGTAAAATGGCATATTAAAGAATAAAATTAAATAAATAAATAAATAAACAACAAGATAAAATAAACGTTCACAAACTTTAATGACTATAGCAATAATGACTAGATAATTCCAACAGTATCTAGGGTGTAAAAAGTCCAAAACACTGCTGGATTTTACGATACACAAACATTAATCATAATAAATTAACAATTATATCCATACACCCAATTTGCTCCGTCGAATAAATTCGAACAGACGATCGACTTCAACGATCTGATCGCCCAAGACGATCGACAAACTGGGTGATAATTCAGACGCAACTCTTTGTTCCGAAAACTGCCGACAATCCAATAAGATATGACGAACAGTTAATGGAACATTACAAGTATCACAAACTGGCGGCATCTCAGATGCCAACAAATGCCTGTGAGTCCATCGACAGTGACCGATGCGAAGTCGCGTGAGGATAACCTCTTCCCTACGCTTCGGCCTGCATGACGAACTTCACGGTGTAATAACGCTTTTAGTGCATCGCAGCTTGTTGTCTTGAATAGCAAACCACTCAGTTTGCCAGCTAGACAGCAGCTTTTGATGTAGAAAATTACAAATATCCCTAACGCAAACTTTAAATGAAACATATTCAGCGCTAGTTATTGCCAATTTGGCAAGCGCATCAGCTTGTTCATTGCCACTGATACCTACGTGACTGGGAATCCAGACAAAGTTAACAGTGACATTTATCTGAGACACCTGAAGCAAAATTGAATGTATTTGCCTCAGCAGGTAATGATCAGGATATTGGTCATCTATGGCGTTTAATGCACTCAACGAGTCTGTACATATAACATAATTTGTACCTGCGCTTAGTTGGATGTAGAGAAGAGCCTGATAGATAGCATACAGTTCTTGCCAAGCCAAATGTAAACTGCAGCTCATCTACCAGAAAAGCACAACCCACACCGTCGTTACTTTTTGAGCCATCGGTATAAATCCAAGTGGCATTTACATTCATTGCTTGAATTTTTGCAAATTCAGTTCGATATTCAACTGGTAAAGTTGAAACTTTGCTCATTCTCGATAATGCAGTATTTAACCTTGGACGTTGAAAAGTCCAAGGAGGATCGCGACAGTAAGACAGTTGATATACATCAGGGAGTTGAAAATCCAGTTCCCGAAGTATACTGCAATTTCTTACAGCAACTGGTTTTTGGGACCGTATCCTGATGTTGTATAGATCGTCGAGACCATTATTGTACACGACAGGAAACGTCGGATGCAAGCGTTTAGCTTTTAGTTTCGCGGCGTACCTAACAGTCAAAATTTTACGCCGAAGACAGAGTGATGGTTCAGCTGCCTCATACAAAACACTAGCAATAGGGCTAGTGCGAAATGCGCCAGTTGCTAAACGAATTCCAGTATGGTGAGCAGGATCAACAATACGTAATATGGATGGAGATGCGGAAGCATATATTATGGAACCATAATCTAGTTTTGAGCGCACCAAAGCGCGATGCAAAAGTAGCATTGTTTTCCGATCCGCTCCCCATGAGTTTCCACTCAACGACCTGAGCAAGTTTAGTGCCGGGACACATCTTGTTCTCAGATTTATTAAATGAGGACGCCAAGTCAGCGCACGGTCAAATGTGACACCGAGAAATCGAACACATTCCTGTACAGGAATGGGTTCTTCCCCAAGATATAATAAAGGGTCACCGTGTGGGGTTCGCCTTCTACAAAAATGGATAAGCAACGTTTTGCTTGTAGAAAAAGTGAATCCATTGTTATTAGCCCAGCTCAAAATGTGATTGATTGTTAACTGAAGTTGACGTTCCAATGTTGGCATGTTTCTCGAGGCACAATAGATAGCTACGTCATCAACATACATACATCCGCTTACCGGATGCTTGATGAACTGACTTATGCCGTTAATCGCTATCATAAATAGTGTCACGCTTAGAATAGACCCCTGAGGAATACCATTCTGTTGCTGACGTATGCCCGAGATGCTGTCACCTACACGTACCTTAAATGAACGGGAAGTTAAAAAGCTTTGTATAAACAATGCCATGCTTCCGCGAATACCCCATGAATGAAGCGTTTGTAGAACATTGTACTTCCACGTCATGTCATATACTTTCGCAATGTCAAAGAATACAGCGACAAGATGTTGATTCTGTACAAAAGCATTTTTAATTACTGTATCCAACCGAACAAGGTGATCAGTCGTAGAACGATGACGCCTTGAACCACATTGTATGTCAGCAATTAAACCTCTTGAATCTAATAACCAAGTAAGAAGCTTATTGATCATTCTTTCTAGTAACTTGCAAAAGCAGCTAGTAAGAGAGATAGGCCTATAACTTGTCGGGAGCTTTTTATCTTTACCAGGTTTAAGTACTGGTACTATGATAGCAAGTTTCCACGACTCAGGACAATACCCTGCTGACCATATCCGGTTATAGAGTGCCAACAGTTGAAGTTTGGCAGAGCGACTTAATTGCTTAAGCATAGCGTTGTGTATCGAATCGACACCTGGAGCAGTATTGTGTGCTTCAGATAATGCCGAGTCAAATTCCCAAACACTAAACGGTGCGTTATATAATTCATCTTCAGCAGAGATAAATGACAGAACGTTTTTCTCCATGTTAATTTTAATATCTCGGAAATTTTCATCGTAATTATTATCGCTGGAAGCGTCAAAATAAACATCGGCCAGAATATTCGAAATGTCAAGGGGATTGTTAATAATTTGATCACCCGACAATAACCCACTGTCGCGACGCAATGTCGCGCCGCTAACAAATTATAATATTTTATTATTTTTACTCAATTATTTTATTACTTTACCAAATACTCAATGCACCCTAATAATAATGGGAATTTCCAACAGATTTGTTCGCAACGTATAAATGTTTTAATCTTAAAGATTATATGCAGCTGTAAGGGACAATATAATTAAATTCTGGAATTCCCACATTGACATTATTACCCATTTTTAGTGCTTACTATAATTTGTATATACCTGTAACCCCACTTATGTATTTATTTTGTATATATACTGGACATTATATTTTAATAAATCAGTTTTAACTAAACAGTCTTTCGATACACATCACGTTAACAAAATCACGACAGAACGATCAAAAACCTGATTGTAACAAAACATTGGTCCTTCGACACCGGATTGTTCTTACATACAATCAAGTACGAGCAATAAGTTACCAGAAACTATCATCAAAATACAGTCCACACCACAATCAGAACATATATTCAACATTCTACAATGGCACAACTTAAGGCCATAACAAACAAGATAAGGAGCTTCAAGGGACAAATCACAGTCGTATCCAATTTCTTGAAAATATACATGCATGGAAACATAGACATTCCAAAAATCGAAGCACGTGTTGAGAAACTTAGCGAACTCTTTGAAGAATTTATACCATTGGCAGATGAATTAGATAAAATCGATGAAAATCATGAATCACACCAACCGGATGAACGATATTTAATTGAAGCAGATTATTATAATGTGCTAGCAGAAGTAGAGCGTCTAAAGTATCTTCATCAAAATCCACCTCTAACAACGGTTACTGGATCATCATCAGGATCGAATAATTCACAAATGAACTTTCAAGCTCCACAATCACGAAAACGAGTAAAATTGCCAGAAACAAAGCTTCCCACATTCTCAGGAAACTTCGAAGACTGGCTATCATTCAAAGCCGAATTCGAGTCGATGGTAGACTCTCGCGATGACCTCAGCAACACTGATAAATTAATATATCTCAAAGCTGCATTGAGAGAGGGCCCACTTCGCAAAATACAAATGATGGCAAACAGCGAAGTCATAGAAGAGAAGACATATTCAGATGAACGAATAATATTATCACGTCACATTCATTTACTGTTAAATCTCCCAGTGCAAGAACGCGAAAGTGCAGAGAATTTAACAAAATTAGTTGATGATACACGTCAACATCTAGAATCTCTAAACGCCATGCAAATTGAAACTCCCAACGAATTTATCATATGTATGTTGGAAGGAAAGTTGCACCGAAACACATTAAGTGCATGGGACGAAACATTAGAGAAAGGAACATTTCCAAAACTAGAAGACATGTTTGAATTCTTATCGCGACGAGCCGCTCGTATGGTCAATCGCATCAAAGAAAGAACCACAGTTCTCAACCAACAGACAAACGAACGTAAAGATAATAGAAAAGATCGAACTCACCGAGTTCAAACGTTTGCTACGACAAAAAAACATATCTGTCCGGCTTGCAAAGAAGAAACCGATGCTCTCTACAGATGCAACAAATTTCTGGCTATGTCGATTTCACAGCGAATGCAATTATTGAAGGAGGCTTCACATTGTTTGAATTGCCTAAGAGTCGGAAATCATCAGGCGACTGATTGCAAGTGGGGAAGCTGTAAACACTGCAATGCAAAACATAATTCATTGCTACATGATAATTCACAGGCTAAGTCCACATCACATGCTGAGAACACGATAAACTCAGCATGACTAGTTCCGGAAGAAAGATTATTACAAACAGTCGTCTCTGTGCCCACTGACCAATTGATGCTCACCGCAATTGTAGACGTATTAAACAAAAAACGTCAACCAACCAGATGTCGTGTGCTACTCGATACATGTTCAACAGCAAACTTCGTTACAGAACGACTAGCAGCAGCCCTTCATCTTCCAAACAACCCATGTTCGATTCAAGTAGGAACGTTAAACGATCTATCGACTAAATCAAAAAACATAATCGAGGCAACAATCCGCTCTCATGACAGCAGAGTAGAAAAAACACTTAAATTTTTAACAATTGAAAGCATCTCAGAGAAAACACCAGCTCAACATACACCACAAGAACTTTTATCAATACCAAAAAACTTAAGGTTAGCGGATCCTGAATTTTTCAAGCCTGCACCAATAGACATGCTTCTTGGAGCAGGGCCAACTCTTTCACTCTTCAGTATTGGACAACACGATCTTTCCACAAAACAAACTCCAGATTTATTTCTACAAAAAACGTTATTAGGATAGGTAATTGGAGGAAACGTTCAAACAAAAAATCAACAAAAGAAACGAGTGTGTCACATCACAAGTGCAGAGTTTGAAAAATTTTGGAAAATTGAAGAAGAACCATTTAAACAACATTATACGAAGGAAGAATTAGCCGCAGAACAACATTTTCAAGAAAGTCATTATAGGAATTCATCGGGACGCTATGTAGTAGCACTACCCTTTAATGAACGCCTAAACGAACTTGGCGAGTCAAAGGATACTGCATTAAAAAGATTTTGCACATTAGAACGAAAATTTGAACATAACGCAGAATTCAAAAGGCAATACACAGCGGTACTTGAAGAATATATACGTCTAGGGCATATGTCAAGAATAGAACATAACATAAACAGCAAGGGATATTATCTACCACACCACGCGGTACTCAAAGAAGGTAGCATGACAACAAAATTACGTGTGGTGTTTGACGCATCAGCAAAAACCACCACAGGAATATCACTCAATGATACCCTTATGGTTGGACCTACAATTCAACGCACAATTTTTGCACTTTTAATTGAATTCCGCATACACAACATCATTATTGTCGCTGACATCGAGAAAATGTATCGACAATTTTCTATACGAGAAGAAGATAGATGTTTTCAAAGAGTTTTTTGGAGAAATGAGGAGGGCAAACTAGCAGAATACGAATTGACAACCATCACGTTTGGAACATCGTCAGCTCCGTTCCAGGCGGTGCGATGTTTACAACAACTAGCAGAAGATGAATCCAGCAGATTTCCTATAGCATCACAAATCATCAAAACTAACATGTACGTAGATGATCTAATAGCAGGTTTTGCCGATGAACACACAGCCAGTACGGCTCAAAAGGAAATCACCCAATTACTACACAATGGAGGACTTAATATTTGCCAGTGGGCTTCCAACTCTCAGGGGATTTTAAACAATCTTCCCAAAGATAGCATTAATAAACAAATACAATTAAACGATGATTCAACACTAAAAACCCTCGGACTTGGTTGGAATACACATACTGATTCAATCATATATACGGCCCAACACATCATCATAAAGTAAAATTACACAAAACGAAAAATATTATCCACAGTAGCGAAGATTTTCGATCCTATTGGTCTATTGGGACCTATTATTCTATGGGCAAAACTAATCATCCAAAGACTTTGGCAAGCAAAGGTGCACTGGGACGAATCCGTACCAAACAGCATCCACACAAATTGGATCAACTTTTGCACAGAACTAAATAACATCAACGAATTTATATTTCCCCGAAAAATCATACTCGACAACGCAACAGACATAGTAGCTCCACTGAAGGTCACATCGATTCCCCGACTAGAACTATGCGGCGCGCAGCAACTTACCAAATTATATCAAGCAATCAAAGACGAAATCAAATTGCCATTTAAGAAAATTATTTTTTGGACAGACTCAACGATTGCCCTTCAATGGATCAAAACAGAACCATGTCAATTAAAAACATTTGTTGCAAACCGAGTGGCCGAAATACAAGAGCTTTCTACCAACTGTGAGTGGCGACACATCCGTTCACCGGACAATCCAGCTGATGCTTTATCCAGAGGACAACAGCCATCAGATTTTACAAAAAACCACTTATGGCAATCAGGACCAGTCTGGTTAATCGAAGACGAAACAAATTGGCCCTCAATTCCAACACAAACAACTCAAGATCTATCGGAAGTAAGAAAAATCACGTGTTTTCATGCCAAATTGAATAATTCCACAATTCATACTATTCTGGAACGGCAATCATCATTTGCAAAAATACAACGAATTGTAGCCTACTGTCATCGTTTTATAGCACACAAGTTACAACACAAACAAATTTTGCAGAACGTCCTTCAGATTACCGAATTATGGACAGCCGAAAAGGCAGCACTCCGACTTATGCAGCGCGAAGTATTCGTCCAAGAAATCCATGCATTGGAAAAGGGGCGACCAGTGGAAAAAAATAACAAATTACTTTCATTAAATCCATTCATCGATCAAGAAGGATTGATACGCGTCGGTGGCAGACTTCAAAAATCTAATCTATCCTTTGACAAACGTCATCAGATTTTAATACCAAAAAATCACTATATGACAACCCTTCTAATCAAAAGAGAACACAAAGATAATCTACATGCTGGTAGCCAAACAACACTTTACGCAACGAGGCAACGTTATTGGATCTTAGATGGACGCAATCAAGTTCGCAAAGTCGTACGGTCATGTTACAAATGTTTTCGAGCCAAGCCACTATCAGCAGAATACACCATGGGAAATCTACCAAAATTTCGAGTAAATGCCTCACGACCGTTCTCCAATGTAGGAATCGACTACTGCGGACCATTCTATATAAAGGAAAAAAAATATCGCAACAGAATTCGAATAAAAGCTTATGTTGCCATATTTGTCTGTCTTGTCACAAAAGCAGTACATTTAGAATTGGTAAGTGACATGACAACAGCAAGTTTCCTAGGAGCATTAAAACGATTTGCAGCACGACGTGGCAAACCCCAAGTAATACAGTCGGACAACGGCTCCAATTTCATTGGTGCCAAACGTGAACTTGAAGATTTGGCCAATATATTAAAATCAAATGAACACAACCAAATAGTACAGTCATGGCTAAGCCAGCAACAAATAAAATGGCAATGCATACCACCACTCTCTCCACACTTTGGCGGAATATGGGAAGCGGCAGTGAAGTCATTCAAACATCATTTAATACGAGTCGCCGGAAACGAATTATTTACATTCGAAGAATTTAATACGTTGATAATTCAAATTGAAGCTGTTCTTAATTCTCGTCCATTGACACCCTTATCTACAGATCCACATGACTTGCAAGTATTATCACCTGGACATTTCTTGATTGGCGACTCTCTAAACAGCATACCTGAACAGGATTATAACAAGACCCCCACAAACAGATTAACACATTGGAAACACATTCAGAAGGTACAACAGGATTTTTGGACAAGATGGCACAAGGAGTATCTAAATGAATTGAACATGCGATGCAAATGGAACTCGGGAACACATTCTATTACAATAAATAGCATTGTTCTATTAAAAGATGAAAACTTATCGCCAATGCAGTGGAAGATTGCCAGAGTAATCGAAATTCATCCTGGAGCAGACGGAGTTGTACGTGTCGTCACTCTAAGAACATCCAACGGAATATGCAAGCGAAACATAAGAAAATTAGCACCCATACCCAACGATGAAGGATAATCAAGACCCAGTGCAGCACATACAAGATAGTTGATCGAGAATCTCTCAACGGGGGGAGAATGTCGCGACGCAATGTCGCGCCGCTAACAAATTATAATATTTTATTATTTTTACTCAATTATTTTATTACTTTACCAAATACTCAATGCACCCTAATAATGGGAATTTCCAACAGATTTGTTCGCAACGTATAAATGTTTTAATCTTAAAGATTATATGCAGCTGTAAGGGACAATATAATTAAATTCTGGAATTCCCACATTGACATTATTACCCATTTTTAGTGCTTACTATAATTTGTATATACCTGTAACCCCACTTATGTATTTATTTTGTATATATACTGGACATTATATTTTAATAAATCAGTTTTAACTAAACAGTCTTTCGATACACATCACGTTAACAAAATCACGACAGAACGATCAAAAACCTGATTGTAACAAAACACCCACTAATAGGTAATGATGCGGTTCGGCCAGAAATTTTTCTGACTTTTTCCTACACCTTCCCGACGGGGGTTCTCGAATTAATAGAAGTAACATATTCTGACCATGATTCTCTTTTAGCTTTTCTGCATGTTCTTCGAGCAACAGCTTTGTACCTCAAATAAAGTAATAGGTTCTCTTCTGTTGGAGAGTGGTTAAATTTACGAAAAGAACGGCGTTTGTTTAGTTTAGCTTGCTCACAATCAAAATTCCACCAAGGAACAGGTTCTCTGCGAGGTTTTCCGGAAGATAACGGTATACTCGCATGTGCTGCCTGTATGATAGAATCGGTATAAGTTTCAATATCTTCGTCGATAGTGGCTTGGACACTGTCATCGTAATCAAACACTTGAACAAACGTATTCCAATCGGCATCTTTTATTCTCCAATTTCGATGACGGTTTCCATTAATTACATGACCAAGCACGCGAATGAATATGGGAAAGTGGTCACTATCATAAAGATATTCCGAGACTTCCCAATCCAGCAATGCTGCGATACTTGGAGAACAAATGGTAAGGTCAATAGCCGAGAATGATCTATTGGCCACGGAAAAGTAGGTATTGTTACCTTTATTTAAGATAACTAAATCCGTTTCTGAAAAAAGATTGGCCAAGTTACGACCTCGCACATCAGTTCGATTTGAGCCCCACATAGTGTTATGAGCATTAAAATCGCCCATTAGCAGGAATGGGGACGGAAGTTGTTCAAGTAATTGATCAATCAAACGAATGTCCAAACTGACATTTGGCGGAATATAAATTGAGCAAATGGTCAGTGCAAAAGGGATATGTAGTTGAACGGCTACTGCTTCTAATGCAGTGTTGACACGGAGTTCTTTACTAAAAACCGTATCACGGACCAATAAAGCCGTTCCACCCTGAGCACGATCAACATTTGCACGATCTTTTCTATAAATAGTATAACCACGAAGATTAACAGAACATTCAACCTTAAAATTTGTTTCCTGTAAGGAAACGCAGATAGGTGAATTTTCGGATAATAATATTTTAAAGGATTCGTAGTGTGAATTATATCCGTTGCAGTTCCATTGTATAATGATTGAAACCATTTTTGATGTTATGTTGCAAACGTAATTTTAACTCTTTGTTTATTAGCGTTTTTTTGTTTAACTTCAAAATTATCGTCTGGGGGAGTAGAACTCCCACTAATTGGCATAATTTTATCTGTCAGAGTAGATGGCGCGGAAAGAACTTCCACATCCATCGACTCTAACGACACGTCAATATTGGGGTCTGTGGGCGCAGGATCGCTAGAAACCTGCACCTCAGGTGGCGGTAGCCTAGATTGGGCTGCCGTCTTTGCAGGCTTTGACTCGGACTGATCCTTTGCCTGTTTAGGCTTTCACTTGGAAATCGCAACCTTAGCTGGTTTTGGCCCGATACGAGCCAATACCTTAGATGGTTTAAGCTTTAAATAAGCCCCCATCTTGAGTGGTTTTGCTTGAAATCCCACTCGTTGTGACCTTGGACCGGATTGGGCCGTTGTCGGTTTTGGTTTTGAGCCTGATGGGCCCGCAACCGGTTTTTGACCCTTCACATTAGAGTCCTTGTCTTTATTTAAAGAAGTTTCTGAAAGAGCAGTAAATGTCATAATCGGTGTTTGTTGAATAATAGGTGTTTGCTTCAGTTGGCAAACGATCTAGAAAAGGTAGGAGCCGTAATTGCTCTATACTTCTTTTGAGCATCAAAGTAAGAGAGTTTGTCTGTTACTCTGATCTCGGCTATCTTCCTTTCCTCTTTCATTTTTGGGCAGTCTCGGGAATAAACGGGATGCTTACCTTTGCAATTCACACATAAAGGTGAACAGTTGCATGGATCAGGGTCATGTTTCTCCTTACTGCATTTTGCACATGTTGCAACACCTGGACACCTAACTGCAGTGTGTCCAAAACGTTGGCATTGGAAACACCTCATTGGGTTAGGAATAAACGGGCGAACCGGGCGAGTAACATATGCCACCTTAACGTCATTTGGGAGCCGTTCAGAATCGAATGTTAAAATCATAGATGTTGTATCTCTGACTTCACCATCCTTTCTACGGGTTAGTTTTTTAATATCAATAACGCCTTGCGACGCCAGTTCCTGTTTGCATTCGTCTACAGTTGTGTATAACAACTCATACCATGAAATTACTCCCTTCGAAATATTTAAGGATTTATGCGGTTCAACTGTCACCGCAATGTTACCTAACGACGTGCATTCCTGCATTTTACTGCTCTGCAATTTATCTTTTACTTCAATAAGCAAGGTACCGTCTCTTAACTTCTTACATGAATTTAAAGTTCCATTAATAATATTGGAAATGGTCCTATGAATTAAGAAGGGAGAAACCTCCTTTAGACTCTGGTCATTTTCAGAACATTTAACAATCAAATATCTAACAAACTTTCTGCTTGTACTATTTCTATCTTCATTAGCTCTCTCGTCCTTAAACGGGCGAGATCGTTTGGTTGGAGGTTTAGAATCTACCATAATAAACTCCGTCAACTTCATCGCTCAATCTCCCCACCCACCACGGAGCCACATATGGGACGCTACATCACAAACTAATGCAGTCGTCAGGGCTAATCAAGCGATATAGGTTTCATAGATGTAAATGAAAGACTTCCGCGAACACAAAGAATACTATCGGGAACCAACCGTAGCACATTGTGAACCTTTCATCGATCATCACATAAATAATTTCTCACCCTTAAGTTAGATAACGAGTCGATTGGTTAAAACTGGGTTAGGTTTAACCTCCCGTTTTACCAGAAGCTAGGGCCAAAGCAGTGTGTTGGAACTAATACTCTTTTAAACCTGAGTATTAGTTCCTCAACTACCAGGATCCCCTTTTCCTGACTTTCGGGTCACCGCGCACGGCAAACACGCAGGTGAGTTATACAAGGTGTTATGTTAAAATTGTCAAAAATAAACTCACAAATAAGTTTGACTTGTCCCAGACGAACTGTGGGTTTTTTAACGAGGTTATCTCCTCGCCTATTGGTCGCCTTTTACGACCAGCAAAGGGGCTAGCGGAAGTATTCTTTTGCGCCACCCCCTCCCGCAGGGGGGAATCAAAGCCTTGATGATTACTTGTCAATCTGCCGAGAAGCGTAGTGCAGCCCATATTTTTCTTGGAATGCTGAATCAAGAATTTGCGTTGGAATTGTTTAGAAATTCTGAGCTAAGTGGATGTTTGGGTATATTTTTCTAGTTATTTTTTAACATTAATTTAACTTTATCCGTCAATTTTCAAATGTTTAATCCATCAGATTAACATTTTCCTTGCATCTGAAATTCAATTTTAAAAGGTTATATATAAACCTGAAAGTAACGCCAGGTATCAAATAGGGGGTACGAAATATTAAGTTATATGTTTGTGTTCTGTTTTTTCAAACTAAAGCTTGGAAAAAACGGAAAATAATTTCTTACAGGAACCCACCGTCGCAATAGGCGACAGCCAGACGTCCGCCGCGTCCCAGCAACAGGAGATGGACCGGCAGAAAAGAACTAGGAGCGCCCACCGCTCCAGGGAGACGTCGCTTGAGCGGAGCTACTCCAACTCCAGGGCCGAAGTGAAGATGCTAGAGGGACAGCTGACGGAGCTCCAGCAGCAGCTGAAGACCATGGCGATGAACTTTGAGTAGAAGTTTGAAGCTCTCCAAGACACGATCGCGTCGCTAACAGCGATCAACGCGGAACAGGCCGCCACAATCAAGGCCCTGTTAGCCGCCCAGGCCCCTACCTCTTCGTCGCCGCCATCAAAAAAAGAAGAAGAAAAAAACTACTAATTCTAATTCACTTTCTTCCCATACAGCGACTACCGCACCCCGCCCTAGAAGCGGAAAGCGACAACGAAATGGAAATGACGGAGGAGGCCAGCAGCGACGACGAAGACGTCACCAGCTGCACTCGGTCCGCCGAGACAACCACCGCTTCTCCAGCCGCCATGGACCTCACCATCGAGGCCCCAGCTGCACCTGCCTACTCCAACTCCAAGGGACCCATCGTCGACGCCGATGGATTCCAGCTGGCAGGAGGAAGGAAACGCAAAAATTCCAGGGGTGAGTCACCGCCTCTAAAACTAATAAAAGGGCAATCAGCCACCCCCAGCTGCCATCAGCAGCTGCTAATAAAAAGCCATCAGCGGCTAATCCTGCCGGCCCACAGGCCAAATGGCCCTCTGACACCAAGGGCGCCGCCCCCGCCAAGGAGGGGAAATATATCACCGAAGTGAGGTTTAGGCCTGCCGCCTCAAACCCCAACCCCGACGGTGTCGACTCCGAAACCGAAAACCGTCGTCTCCTCGACATCGCTTCCCCCGGCATTCATCCTAAAGCAAAAAGAAAGATTTCCGGAAATCTCCAGCGACTTCAAGGCAAATAATATCAATTATTTGTCTGCCATGCATACCTACGCATCCAACCCGCGACAATCGCCGACCATCGGGCAACGATCGCGTTATTAAAAATAAAGGAAGCCAAGTATCACAATTGGGCTACTTCCGATGAACGCAGCCTGGAGGTGGTAATCTTCAAGGGGCCGACCTACCTCACCGAGGAGGACGTCGGCAAAGCGTTAGAGGAACTGGGCTTCAAACCCAAAAACGTACATCGAATGGGGAACCCATTCATCAGGTTCTCCATGGTATTTGTGCAACTCCCAAAGGGAGCTAAGAGCGCGGAGATCCTAAACCTAACTGATCTACTCGGCTTGAAAGTCGCTGTAGAACATAAAAAGAAATCGAATGGCATCCCACAATGTCAGCTTTGCCAGAGGCACGGACATACTGCCAACAGGTGCAGCGCAGATCAGGTCTGCAGAATATGTTTGGGGCCCCACCGATCGGTGGCCTGCCCTAACATATCAGCGCCAAAATGCGCTCTATGTTGAGGCCTTCACCCGGCCAACTACAAGGGATGCAAAGCATACCTGAGAGCGATGGCCGCTCACGAAAAGACAGCTAAATCTAGACCGACAGCCGAGCCCGCGCCGGCCCAGGTCCCTTCTTCTTCGTCTCAACCTACAGGTCCCCGCAATCCTGTAGAAAACGGCAGATCTTTTGCGGCTCCAACGCAACAAAAGCCATTTGCTGCAAAAATAGCCGAAATCTTAAAAGAGATGGACAAATCTCAAATGAGGTTCATGGCCAATCTCTTGTCTACGCTCATGGACTAAAATGGATAATACACTAGACGTAGTATTACTCCGAGTCTGCTTCTAGAATGCCAATGGCATTACAGAAAAAATGGGAGAAGTGGAAGAGTTCTTCTTTGATCAGAACTTAGATATCTTGCTGGTGTCAGAGTCGGTCCACAAACCCAATCAGGCATTGAAAATTCCAAACACGTTTACCTATAGGGGGTCGCCGGTGGTACCCACAAAACGTGGAACTTTGATCTTTGCAAAGAGATCATTGGACCATTCTGAAGTGGATACCCCCGACCTAGTCTCCCTCGAATCGAACGCAATAGTAGTGACCGTGCCAGAGCTTGGCACGGTCAGGATCGCTTCCGGTTACATCCGTCCGCAAAACCTCATCAAAACAGCAGATTTTGAAAGAGTTTTGATAATCCACATCCCACAATAATTGCGGGAGACTTCAATTCGAAGCACAGGTCGTGGAATAGTCGATTAACTAACGCCAAGGGGCGAGTTCTGTTCGACTACGTTGAGCAAAAAAATTTGCAGGTCCTGGGTCCGGACGAACCCACTTTTCACAGCGCCGCAGGCCACAGAGGGGACGTTCTTGACGTAGCAATACTAAAGAACGTCAACTCGCACGCAGTGGTAACTACGCTCAACGGCCTAAGCTCTGACCACAGCCCAGTACTACTGGAGCTACTCGGAAGGGGGTCCGGAAAGTGGGTCCGGAAAGGGGGGAAAATTCGTCACACAGACAGATTGGACTCTCTTCTCTCGATGCCTGGAAAATAGCATTGGTAGCCTGACCCCAGTACGAACGGCTGAGGATATCGAAAGAGCCGTCGCCCTTTTGACTACTTAAGTCCAAAAAGCCTCGGAAAAGGCTTCTAAAACCTTTCAGGTTCGCGTCGATAATCCTCTAGGATTATCACGAGAAACAAAGGCGTTGATCCGAACTAGAAATGCCGAAAAACATCAATGGCAAAGGCATCGCGACCCCAGAGATCGAGAGATCTTGAATCGACTTCACAATGAAGTTCGAAAGGCCATAAGGGAGCATAAAAACCAATGCTGGAAAGATACGCTAGAATCTTTCACGGAGGAAGAAAATCCGTTGTGGAGGATCTCTAAAGTCCTTAGGAACAGACGAGTTCCCATTCCCGCCATTCACGGTGAGAGAAGGATGCAATACACTACTGAGGGAAAGGCCGAAGCATTTGCAGACAGCCTGGAACTCCAATGCTCCAATCTGTATGCCGATTATACGGATCTGGAGCACATCGAAAGGGTTTGCAGGGAAGTCAAAGACTTTCTGAAAACCGCTGACGATGACACTACACTTGATAGCGTTAGACCTTCTCGAATCAGAGAAATCATTAAAAGATTCAAATCCCGTTCTGCTCCAGGCCCGGATAAAATATCTAACAAAGCACTTAAATCGTTCTCTCATAAAGCAATTATGGCTCTAACCAATATTGCAAATGCTATTCTTCGCACTGGGCATTTCCCGTCAGCTTGGAAAGGCTCGCACGTGGTAAACATTGCTAAAGTTGGGAAAAACAGGTTGTTTCCCCAAAATTATCGGCCTATAAGCCTACTATGCACCTTAAGCAAGGTCATAGAGAGGGTGATCTAGGATATTATTCAATAGCACTGTTAATGCACTGGCA
Organism: Tachinus rufipes; assembly: GCA_963932245.1. Classification (NCBI taxonomy): domain Eukaryota; kingdom Metazoa; phylum Arthropoda; class Insecta; order Coleoptera; family Staphylinidae; genus Tachinus; species Tachinus rufipes. The sequence goes on from OZ010750.1 coordinate 19,790,039, forward strand.
ACAGGGTTGTACAATAACTGGCACCGTGCCTCGGCAATGCAGAACGACGCATCGGTGGTTCAGTGGAGAACAAGAGTTTGTATAGTCAACAACGCTCCCAATAATAAAAAAACAAAAATAAAGCAGTATTATTTTAGTTACGCCCAATTACAATAAAATCGTTAACAGTGATCGTTATCATTGTTGATGAGTAAAAAACATTGGTCCTTCGCCACGAATTAATCAGTGTATGGATGCCAGCCATTGCCATGCTGCCCATGTAAAATAAACACCAGTCATTACCTTTCCCGCGCATGAAGATACACAGTTCCCCAGCACGGACACAGTCGCCACAGCACGGACGGTATCAACACAAAGCAAATGGTCCACAATAGATCATTCTGGAAGGCAACAAAACAATAATTGTAAGTTACCGACATTTCCTTTACTCAAGTCCCATTAAAATAAAACAGAAATTTGAGTGATACGGTAATAAATATCATTTAATTAAATTATCATTATGGCTGAAGAAGCTAAATTAAAATCATTACACATCCAACGGGGGGGGGGGGGGAGCATTAAGACGAAAATTAAATGATTTCAAAGCATACATCGACGGTATGCACAATATAGAAAATAAATCTCTCATGCAAATCGAGAATATTGAAGCGCGAATTGAAAGATTCACACCAATCCTAGATAGTTTACAAGAAATACAAAACAATATATTCGAACTCTCAATCGTCAATGAAGCAGACGAATATAATTATGCTTCGGAGTTTGAAAATATTTATTTTTCTACATTGGCAGACGCGCGTTCTATTATAAAGAATAGCACACGTGATTTCAGCGATAATAATACACCTTCCATTGCTAGTGTTCAATCACAATCAAGTAGTTCGGGAGTAAAAACGAATGTAAAATTGCCTCAGATAAAACTACAGACATTTTCGGGAGATTATGTAAAATGGTTAGAATTTCAGGATACATTTACGTCCATTATACATTCTAATAACAATTTAGATTCAATTGAGAAATACCATTATCTGAGGGCATCATTGGAAGGTGAGGCAGCGGATCTCATCAAATCATTACAAATGTCTTCTGGTAATTACATAATAGCTTGGGATCTTTTATGCTCACGATACACTAATAAAAAATTGCTAGTACATAACCACATTAGAGATATATTTCATTTAAAAGAAAATACGAAAGAATCTGCCTCACAATTACGAGATCTTTCAAGTAGTGCAATAAAACATTTAAGAGCTCTAAGCTCATTAGGGCAACCTGTCGAGTCATGGGATTCAATCATAATCTACTTAATAGCGAGCAAATTTGACAAAATAACAGCAAGAGATTGGGAAACATATAAATTGGAAGGCGAGTTGCCTACATTCAGTGAGTTAAAAGTATTTATCAATTCAAAGGCAGACATGTTGGAAAATTTAAACCTTTCTTACAATACATCAAAACCATTTATAAAAGAAAAGATGCATAGAAATAATAAATTTCAAAAATCATTTGTCACTTCAAATTTAACATGCTACTTCTGCAAACAAGCACACCCAATCTACAATTGTGATAAATTTCTAAAGTTATCAATAAACGAGAGAATTGAAACAATAAACACTCTAAAATTATGTTCAAACTGCTTAAGAAATAACCATTTAGTAGAAAATTGTCTTTCGCGTGCTCGTGGTTGCAAAAAATGCAAGAAACCTCATAATACATTAATTCATATTGAAAATAAAACAAACCACGAACAACAAAATGCCACAGTTGCATGTTCAAGTCAAACAGTCTTGGTACAAATAGTAGATAAGAATGGCTCTCTACACACTTGCCGAGCGTTATTAGATTCAGCTTCACAGTCTGACTTTATAACAACAGAATTACAAAATAAATTGAAAATTAAAAAACAAAATGTAAACATATCAATTCAAGGCATAGATCAGATATTAACCTCAATTAAATCTCAGTGCCAAATAAAGATTCAATCCAGAGTAAACAAATTTACTGCTGATTTGAGATGTCTAATCATTGATAAAATTACTGAAAATTTGCCCAATATAGCAATACCATTAAATTCATTAAAGATACCTGATAATTTACATCTAGCTGATCCCTCATTTGATCAACCAAACAAAATTGAATTACTTATTGGTGCTCAATTATTTTGGTCACTAATAATACCAGGACCACTAAATATAGGAAAACATTGTCCAATATTACAAAACAGTCGATTAGGTTGGATACTATCAGGTCCACTAAAACAATCATCTCAAACATCGTACTGTTGTTTATCAAAAACAATTGATGTTCAAAACCAACTCCAATGTTTTTGGGACTTGGAAGAATGTTCAACTACACTATCATTATCCGAGGAAGAGCAATTGTGCGAAGCACACTTTGATAACCTCAAACAAGACAATGCCGGTAGATATATTGTATCAATTCCTTTTAAGAGTTCTACCAATCAATTAGGAGACTCTAGGTCAACAGCTTTAAAATGATTCCATTCGTTAGAAAAACGCTTACATTTCAATCCAACTCTTAAAGAGTCATACATTAATTTCATGAATGAATATGAGTCACTGGAACATATGTCAAAGGTCAATTGTCCAAATGATAATGAACCACATTATTACCTGCCTCATCATGGGGACATAAATGAAGCCAGTAAAACAACAAAGTTGAGAGTCGTTTTTGATGGGTCTTGTCCAACCTCCTCAGGTATTTTAATTAATGATATTCAATGTGTTGGCCCCACATTACAAAACGATCTCTTCTCTATACTAGTTCGCTTCAGACAGCATAAAATCGCATTTTCAGCTGATGTACAAAAAATGTATAGGCAAATACTCATAGCCAAAAATGATCGCAAATATCAAAGAATTCTTTGGAGAGCAAATGCGTTAGATCCTATAGAAACATATGAATTGAACACCGTAACATACGGAAATGCAGCAGCACCATATTTAGCTAGGAGATGTCTTATCCAAACAGCAAACAAAATAAAGATGATTCATCCTAAGGTAGCACAAATCATTACGGATGATTTTTATGTAGACGATGTGCTTTCTGGTGCTAATACACCAGAGGAGGCTTTTGATCTAATCACTCAGATAAACTTTACATTAGAAGAGTCATAAGAATCATATTTGGCAAACTTAAATATATTGGTGAACCAACAAAACACATTTGTAATGGCTCAGATGACATCACAAAAACGTTAGGTTTATATTGGATGCCAAAATGTGACACATTAAACTATAAAATTGTCTTTCCTCCTTTGTCAGATAAAATAACAAAACGACACATATTGTCTTCGATAAGTAAGATCTTTGACCCTTTGGGTTTGTTAAGCCCGTGTATCATTTTAGGGAAAATATTATTACAAGAGATGTGGAAAGAAAACTTAGGGTGGGATGAACAAGTTCCAACGGATATATCTGACAAATGGATTAGGTTTCAAGGGAACTTATCAATCTTAAACAATTTAAAAATTCCAAGACATATTTGTTGCAGTAGTATACCAACAAAAATTGAGTTACACGGTTTCTCAGATGCTTCCGAAGTCGCTTACGGAGCATGCATTTATGCAAGAAGTGTCGATTCACTTGGAAACATATCAGTAAATCTAATATGCGCCAAATCAAAGGTTGCTCCTTTAAAACGATTAACAATACCACGCTTAGAATTGTGTGGAGCTCATTTATTAGCAAAGCTCGTGAACATTGTAACTAAAGCTTTACGTTTGGAAATACACCAAACTTATCTTTGGTGTGATTCAACCATTGTCCTAGGATGGATAAAAACTTTCCCTAGCATATTAAAGGTCTTTGTGAGTCATAGAGTGTCAGATATTCAGCAACGCACTAAAGGTATTATTTGGTCACATGTCCCAACAGCAGACAATCCTGCTGATATGGTATCTCGAGGTGTTCTTCCTGATCATTTGAAGTCATCGACATTATGGTGGCATGATCCATCATGGCTAAGACACGATGAAAACCAATGGCCTAATCAGTGCATACGATACAAAGGCGAATCATTACCAGAATTAAAGCAAATTGAAATGTCATTGGTTTCAACATTAAAGGAGTGTCCGTATTTAGATGAATGCGGAATTCTTAGAGTAGGTGGTAGATTACAAAATTCAAATTTAACGTATAACAAGAAACATCAAATTTTGTTACCCAAACATTATGTTACTCAATTACTTTTCTTATCAGAACATAAGAGATTGTCACATGCAGGGCCTCAACAATTGTTATCTTCCATTCGAGATAATTATTGGCCACTTCAGGGTAGAAATTATGCAAGGTCAATCGTGCATCATTGCACCATCTGTTATAGATGTAACCCAAAAAATAATGTTCCTTTAATGGCAAATTTACCAAGAGATCGAATAACTCAAGCGCTTCCATTTTAAATAGTTGGCATTGACTATGCGGGCCCATTAACTATGAAAGATAGACTGGCACGAAAATGGCAGCCCATAAAGTGTTATATTGCATTATTTGTTTGCTTGTCAACCAAGGCAATCCATATTGAACTTGTTTCAAATCTCAGTACTGAAGCATTTTTAGCATCATTACGACGTTTTATTTTTCGTCGTGGCAAACCTAACAAGATTCTCTCAGATAATGGAACTAATTTCATTGGAGCAAATAATGAGCTCAATCAAATCAATAAACAATTACATTCAGATAACTCTCAAATTACAGAATACTTAGCACTGGAAGGTATATTATGGGAATTTATCCCCGCAAACTCTCCTCATTTCGGAGGTTTATGGGAGGCAGGCGTAAAGAGTCTTAAGTTTCACATTAAACGTGTTACTCTGGATGCATTTTTAACTTATGAACAACTATATACTTTGCTCACTCAAATCGAATCTGTTTTAAACTCCCGTCCAATTACACCCTTATCTTCCGATCCAAACGATTTAGAACCCATTACTACATCCCATTTCTTAATCGGTAGGAAACTTACTGCTCTACCAGAACAGAGCTTATTACACTTGCCAAAAAATCGCTTGTCGGACTTTGAACGAGTGCAACAATTATTTCAAGACTTTTGGTCCCGATGGCAGACTGAATACTTACACACGCTGCAACAACGAAAGAAATGGATGCAACCTTTTCCCAATTTGGAGGTCGGAACTATGGTACTACTGAAGACAGACACTCAGCTATCGCTTAGTTGGCCCATTGGACGCATTATTGAAGTGTTTCCTGGAAGCGATGGAACTGTGCGGGTTGTTAATGTGAAAACCGCAAAGGGTATTTACAAACGTGCAGTGCAAAAATATATCCACTGCCTATCTACCTACAGTTAATTGACGATTAAGTGTAAACTTAAGTATTGACTATTAGACTTATATCATGTAAATCATTTATGTATTTTAATGTTTTTTGTTTAAAAATTGTATATTACTTTATGTTAATACTGCATTGTCGTAAGTTTATACTCATTCTATGTTTTGAAAGACTAACCTTTCAAAGCCGGGGCCATATGTTAATGCACTGGCAACAGGGTTGTACAATAACTGGCAACCGTGCCTCGGCAATGCAGAACGACGCATCGGTGGTTCAGTGGAGAACAAGAGTTTGTATAGTCAACAACGCTCCCAATAATAAAAAACAAAAATAAAGCAGTATTATTTTAGTTACGCCCAATTACAATAAAATCGTTAACAGTGATCGTTATCATTGTTGATGAGTAAAAACAAGCACACGGATATGAACAATCTTTTCCCCTCCCATCAACATGGGTTCAGATGGGGACACTCGAGAGTACATCAACTCAACCGAGTGGCGGATAGAAAAAGGCCACGGGAGTGGTCTTTTTCGACGTCGAAAAAAGCCTTCGACAAAGTCTGGCACAAGGGACTGCTTCTAAAGCTAATCAGACAACGATTTCCTCTGCGTATTATAAGGCTGCTAGCCTCATATCTAAAACGCAGAAGTCTGGCAGTCAAACTCGATAACCACATCTCTACTTCTCGGCAGGTAGAGGCCGAAGTTCCTCAAGGCTCTATTCTCTCGCCGCACCTTTTTAACTTGTATGTAGCCGACAGGCTTTCAGGGCGCATGCACGGGGTTAAAATGGCTCAATACGCTGACTATACAGCACTTATCTACTCCTCAAGGTCGATTGAAATTATCACCTTACGTCTTCTAAAATCCACCTCCGATCTGGAAGATTGAATGGATAAATGGCACTTTGGAGTAAACCCAGAGGCCGTACTCTTCACTCGGCGTTGGTCACTTAAACCGCAGGAGAGCGTCACTTTCAACGACGTTCCCATACTGTGGTCCGACACTGCCAAGTATCTTGGGGTAATCCTGGACAAGGGTCTCTATTACAAGCCTCAGGTTCAATCCATTCTGGACAAATCTAAAATGGCTAAATCTCTTCTCTACCCGATGCTGCGACGGAACAGCGGCATGTCGCTCCGGAATAAAATCCGGCTTTACACCTCGACCGTCAGACCGATGATCACATACGCTACCCCCATTTGGGGAACGGCGGCAAGTAGCCACCTAAATCGCTTAGAAGCTTTCCAAAGCAAAACTCTCCGGATGCTCGCAGGAGCTCCATGGTACGTTCGAAATCTGGACATTCGAACAGACCTAGAGATTCCTCCACTTCGTCAACATTTTGAAGCTTTGGCCGAAAAGTATTTCAAAAACCTAGCGGTTTATTCCAATCCCGATCTGGCAAGACTTGCCGAACCAGATCGGGAAGATTTTGTCCACAAACGACCGGTGAATTCAATAGTAGCCGAGTTACTCGTAACATAGCGTGGGTAAAACCACATTCAAAAACAAAACCCCAACCTGGCCTAAAAGGCGACTCCTAAACAACCTCCTACATACACATCTCCAAACGGAAGGTACATGAGCCGAAAGGTCTCGAACTTCCAGGCAATTCCCAGATGGGTGGGGTTTAGTCGGAAGGCACCCTTAAAAAGGTGAATCCGACACGTCCTGGGAGCGAAGTCTTTAGAAGATTCCCCATCTACGTCTAACAAAAAAAAATATATATATATATATGTTTGTGTATGTCTCTTTTTCACAAGAGCTAATTTGTTTAAATATTATAAAACTAAGGTTAGCATTAATTATGTTACGGGATGATAAGCTTATCGGCAGAGGTACCAACTAAGTTTTATTCGTTAATAAGATTAAGTGATGCATTAGTATCACTAACAAATTGTTTGTCGTGTTGCGCTAAGTCTAATTTGTTCTGTTTATTGTATTTTATTTGGAATGATTAATATGAATATATATTTCATTAATGGGAACCTCGTGCTTAATTTTTGAAACCGATCTTTACAACCAATACTTTTTTTTTATGTGTCACTTATTGTGACTGGAGCCCATATGTATGTCAATAACTAAGTTTTAAGAACTACGACCCACTCTGCGACAGGTGAGCTGCCGTACTGGAACATACATATTATTTATGCATTTTTATTTTAAATTACATATACAATACATAATGGTTTATAAACGTAACAAAAGGTAAGTACAATTTCTTTACATTTGTCTTGTTTATAATTTCGCATAATCGGACTAGCACTTAATTGGACCAAAAACCCCGGTCACGATGTGATCCGATTAAGCGGAATCGACTGTATTAGTTTTTTTTAATAAAAAGCCGCAGAAATATTAGTGTTGAAGTTACCAAATCTTTGGACTACCAAGACTACCAAGTGGAAGATAGAAAGTTTGTAAGGTATCTATTTAAAAGTTAAATGTTCGGAAAGTGGCCAGAGTCTAAAGGTGGTTTCTCCTTCCTTAACTCACAGGACCATTAATGGAACATTATTCTTGCAAAAAGTTAAGATATGGTACCTTACTTATTGAAGTAAAGGTTAGAACACAAAGTAGTAAAACGCAAGAATGTACGGGGGATTAGGAAATATCGCAGTGATAGTTGAGCCGCATGTATCTTTAAATATTTCCAAAAGAGTTATTTCTTGGTATCAATTGTTATACTCAACTGTTAATAAAAAGTTAACTCGCAGAAAGGATAGTAAAGTCAGGGATACAACATCCTAACCTAACATTCGATTCTTAACGGCTCCCAGATAAAGTAAAAGTTTCATACAATACTTGCCCGGTTCGCCTGTTTATTTCAAACCTAGTGAGGTGTCTCCAATGCCAAAGTTTTGTAAATTCTGCACTTAGAGGTCCAAATATTGCAACATGTGCAAAATACAATAAAGAAAGACATAACCCTGATACCTACATCAGTTCACCTTGATGCGTGAATTGTAATGCTAAGCACCCCGTTTATTCCCGAGATTTTCCAAGAATTAAAAAGGAAAGAAAGATAACGGAGATCAGAGTAACAAATGAACTCTCTTACTTGCTCAAAAAACGTATAGAGCAATTACGGCTCCTACTTCTCTAGATCGTTTGCTGCAGTTGTTGAACACCAATTATTACATTTACTGCTGTTGCAAAAAAACCTCTTCATAGGGACTGTAATGGGAATGTAAGGTCAAAAATCGGTTGCCGGTTTATCAGGCTCAAAACCAAAACTGACTACGGTCCAATCTGGACTAAGGTCACAATGAGTGGGATTATGAAAATTCCTATTATACCGCATTAACCATCTTTTAACTAAAGGGAAGTATTCTACTTATCTCAGTATATAAACATTATTTGTTGAAAAATGTACCAATTCTAGTAAATGTACGTAAGATGTAAGATGGTGTCTATTAGTGAACGCCAAATAGACAAAAATGAAGACAAACCCATACAAAATGTTTTATATAAAAATATGAAAATTTTATTTTAAGAGCATAAGTAATGTTACTTTTCAAAAATGTATATTTTTCATCTTAATCTCAACTTTCATCAATTATAACAACAAAAATTGTATATGTACTATAAAGTAATTAATGTAACATTTATTCAAACGTTAAATATTGTTGAACCTTTATTGTCAATTATTTATTTTGTACATTCTGCCCTTAGTAAATAGCTTTGAAGTTTTATCATATTTATATTTCAAACATTAAATATTTTTAAATCTCTATTGCCAGTTATACAACTCATCATATTTAGCGTTATAATTTTGTAAATCCAACTATTAGAAGATAGTTTTGAAGTTTTGTCATATTTACATTTTAAATGTTAGATATTTTTGGAGCTAGATAGTAGGGTAGATTAATAATAGAAATTAAAAAAAAAAACAATTAAAAATTAAGAAAAATGTTTTTGCTCGCAACATTATAATACAATTAAGGAAGCTATAGCAAACATATGTAAATTTGATAAAAAAACACCAACCTTTGGAATCGAGTCTTTAGTTTTGCACTATCTTGCTACATTAATAAATGCTGTTGCCCACTATCGAAAACCCGCACTGGTATCACAAATCAAGAAAATTTTTAATGACTGTAAGTAGTAAATATATTGGTGCTTACAAAGGGAAAAGTATAGGCAAAATAGAGATTATAGGAGATAATGAACGTGACCAAGAAGAAGAAATGTTGAAAAAGATTACAAACTTATTAAAGCAGAAAACAGAGATGCCGTTGTCCAATCTTCAATTGAATTGGGTTTGTGTATACATTCATTCAGTTAGTTTTTTTTTTGCAAATAAAGTGTTACTAATTTGTTCTTTATCAGCAAAGTGACACACACAAAGTGTAGAAACATATATCAAAATTTTTAATTAAAACAAACTTTTTTTTAATGCAAAATGTAAAATAGACCTTTTATTGTAAATGTTGCCGGCCTCGGTGGAGCAGCGGTTGAGAGAATAGTTGCGGTACTTGAGGTCCTGGGTTCGAATCCCGAGTAAGGCATATTTGTTCTGTTTGGAGAATTTGTAAAAATTTAGATATTATACAACACATGGTTGTAACTTAATGCTAGAGATAAAAAAAACCAAAATTATGAATGTTTAAATTAAAATATTTAGCCATTATTTTGTGAGTCATTTATTTTGATCAAACACATCACACATACCTTCAAATATAATTGAACAAACGGTTGTGCAAGTGTAATTGTCAATAAGGCAGTTACGTGTATAGCCAGCATAACATGATAAATTTAAATAATAATAATTATTATTTTTATTATAGTTTAATTACTATGTCTATTTATTTATTTTCCTAGATACAGAAGCAATAATAAAAAATGACTTTCCTATTTCAAATACAAAAGTAAATATTGAAGATACCAATCATCCTTTGAAGATTCAAATTTTAAAGACACCCTTAAAAAAGAACAGTCGCCAAATTGAAATAGATTTAAAACTTTGCCAAGGAAAAGAATTTTAACTATTTCTCTAAATAAAAACCTTAGAAGAAAGCGATGGACTACTGAAAAAAAAAAAATTTAATGAATTTTTAAATGAGAATAATTTGACTAAACTTAGGTCCTGCAAACATCTCTTAATAATTTTTGTAGGCAAACACTGTGTGTGTTTAATTGGAAACATAGGTGTAATATTGACAATTTTGTATGCATCTAAGAGCCTAACCTATAAATACGTATTTGATTTGTAGTTTTAAGGAGAGACATTAAAACTTATTGCTCTAGTTATAACCAAAAATATTAGACTTCTAATGTAACTCTTCTAGCAACTAGTTTAATTAATTCATTCATTTTTTAAATTTAATTTCTATATATCCTTAAATTTACTTTGTTTATTAACAGTTAATTTATATAGTAAAATGATCACCCCTAAAACTTTAGAGAGCAAGCGCTCCTAACGCATAGTAGACCCCTATATACAGGGTGTCAATTAATGTCGGGGAGATATTACACACATTACGATTCGTCGTCCGATTCTAACACGAAAAGTTCTTATGAAGTTATGATCTAAAATGCTTAATTTTGAAATTACAGGGTAATTTTTTTTCCTACAATTTTAAACTTACAGGATCAAAATCTAATGAGCATCATAACAACAATTTATTTAAATTAAAAACTAATTGTAATAATTCATAAATTAATTACCATTATTAATAACAATGATAATTAACGAAAATATAAAAGATGTTGATCCTCCTGCTCATTTTCACGCTTCAAAACTTTTTTTCCTCATGGATTGACGGACCCTTTGGAATATTTCTGGGGTGTTTAAATAGTCTGGAATGAGGCTACAATTTTATTTCTTAGCTTCTTAGCTTTCTTCTGTGATTATTAGCGTATTGTAAACCAAACATTTTAGGTGTCCCCAAAAGAAGAAATCAAGACTGTTTAAATCAGGGAACCTAGCAGGCCACGCTTGAGGTCCACCTCCACCTGTCCGTCTCCTTATTGGGAGCTTAAAAAGTAAGCTCTTAGCACCATGGTGGTTGAAATGTGAACTAATGCATGTTGCTACACGTACTTATCATATGATTGATATGTTTGTGTTTATATGCTGTACAATTTATATTAAAAATTGTAAAAAAATTGTAATATTTGTTGTGACTGATAAGTGAAGTAAGTAAATTTATACATTAATTATAACAGTTATATTGATGACACTTAGAAATCTGATAAATTTACTTATTCATCCATCATCTTTAGGTTTCATGAATGTAATTACATGTTCCTTATTGGACTATATTCAGTACAATAATGGTACAGAAAATTTAAGAACAGTTTGTGAAGAAGAACAAATTATAAATGTTGGTCACATAATTCATTGTGGAGTCACCGAACATACCACTGAATATATAAATGTTTACGCACTATGTTTGCAAACAAGTGCTCTGCAGTCACCCCCATATAAAATAGAAGTTCTTAATTTGATAAATACCAAATGTTTTGTAAGAAATATAGTTTGTTCCTGTAAAGCAGGAAAAGGAGGACGCTGCAAACTAATTTCAGCAGGTTTAATTTTATTAACAAGGTTCAACTATATTTTAACTTGAAAGACGCAATTATGTCTTATGTGATTTTCATTATTTTATTTGAGTATTTTCTTAATTTTGTGTGGTTTGCTTTTTTGCTTAATTTTCAGGACATCAATGAATAAATTGGAACAGGTACCTCAGACTGATACTTCATGTGAATGGTCAAATCAAAAATTAGATACAACGAAAACTATAAAGCAGGAACAGTCCCAGTCGTGCCGTAGACGATAATTATTTAAAAAATATTATAGCAAATTTTTTATCAACTTAATCATCGTGTGCTTTATCTTTACATAAATATGCTTATTCTAATATGTTAATAAATATTTAATAAAAACACCCAAACAACCCACTTTATTAGCTAATTTAGATAATGTAAAAAAATTTAATTAAAAGATAAAGTCGGTTTTGTCAATGAGTGTTGCAACATAAGTTACAATAAACACTTTGAGAACACCGACGTTATTATCGATGAAACAATAGTAAAAAATAATGGATATTAAAAGATCGCATAACAGGCTCAAGGATATGTGGAATATATACATATCATGGTTACGATTGGCCTAAAAAGTTTTTTAAATGCAAATATACCGAACATGGATTAGTTCAGGAAAGTAATGCCAGGAAATGCTTTCAAGAAATTACCAATTTCAATATCATTCATCGAGTTTCGTCTGGTTGTTTCTGAATTTAATCCATGGCTAGGATAAATCTCAGATGGAGTTATTATTGATAAAAATGGCAATCCACAGGTCTTATAAATAAAGTGCCCATTTTCAAGTAAATATATATTAAGTTACGCACTAAAGAAGTATAAAGTATTCGCTTGTACAATTGATTATTTATATTATTTAATTTATTCACATGTTTTTAAATCAAAAATTGTAATAGGAATAATGTGTTGATGTAGTTACTTAACTAATATTTTTAAATTTATTCCATTAGGTTCTACTGATAGTATGAAAATGTGTTAAACCTGCTAAAGTATCTAGAGTACAAAGACAATACTTATGTAGTGAAGGAAAAACATGCGTAATATGCCCAGGTGCAACTGGGAATGACAATACTAAATATGAAGTTGTTATTTTGTCGTATTTTGTTCATTTGACAACAGTACAGCAATAAAAGAGACAGAATACAATTATAATTATGAAAAAATAAATGTTTACTGTAAACTTTTTTTTAACATGTTGCATAAAATATGTTATAATTATAGTGTATCAAGAGCCGAAAATCGACTTTAGCAGCCCGAGGTTTTTAGCAGCACGAAGGAGCATTTAGGTGTTTGAATAAATATTTCAGTGCACTCTAAAAAAATTGCGTATCTATAAAATCCATAAAACAAAGTGGCATATTCTATTGAATTTCTTTCTTTAAAGGAAAATAATTTATAAAATAGTACAAGACCAATGATATCCAATAAAATTGATTTCATGTAAAAAAAATTATATTAATTAAACTTTATTTTTTATTTTATATTAAGATATATCATATCTATTTATTGGAGTGGAATCACAGAGATAATAATAGGTGCTTTTATTTTTGCCAAGGTAAGCCAAAATACCCACTTAACCTCACAAATATTTGTTTTTGTTTTAATTAAAATTCACTTGTCGTTTACAATTTTATATATTTTTAAATGATTTTAAAATACAACTTATGCTAAACTGTTATGAACATACAAAGTGTTTAATTATTATTGATAAAATTGTTACAATTTCAGAAAAGCCAGTATTAATTTTTTTAAGTTCAAATATAGATTGTTTAAAATAGCCACCGTTGCTCTCGAAGCACATTCTGGCTCTCTTGTCCTACGTAACATATCATCAAACTAATAATCAATACATGGACACTGGTACATATAAATATGCAAACCTTGTAGTGCGTACACACTTACTTTTTTTGATTTTTTTTACGGTTAGAAAATTATTTAGGTGTGTGTACATGTTAACGGAAATGTGAGAAATCCGGTACTCTATGGAATAGCATTTTTACTAATGCCCAAAATCAGTAGACAAGGTATAGAAAAGAGATTATTTCACACTTGACCTAGGCATTCTATAAAATGCTAAATTGATAATTAGCAAAGTATTAAAAAATTGAAATGCAGGCGTTGCTGTCACTTGAAAAAAAAGAGTCGCGTTTACATCACGTGTGTGCGTGCGATTTTTCAGATTCCAGTTATAAAAAAAAGTGAACGGCGTAAGAAGAATTATATTTTTTTTATATTGCAGCGCGACGTGTCAAATTTTAGTGCTGCCGATTTTTTAATCAAGCATTGATGCTAATAAATTCACGGTCGAAAGATTGGTGATGGCTGCGATAGGGTACCTAAATACGAATATGAAGACTGTAACAATAAAATCAATCAGCGACTTTATAACGACAGAATATGCAGTGCCTGCGAGTGATTGGATCCTTCAATTTGTCAGAATGGCGCTTATTTGGACGACGACGACAAAGTACAAGGTGATTTACAAATTATTTAATTTGGTTTTATTGTAGGAACAACGTCAAAACATGAATCAAAGCACAAATCGCCGTCAAAATTGCGTACATCACCAATGAAAAGTCCTAGAATTCTATTTCAACAGAAACCGGTTAATAGAATATTAAAAAAAATTATTGAACTAAAGCTGAAAAATACATTTTAATAAAAAACATACATATATTTTAACTAAAGTATATTTAGTTAATAAATGCAATATTATATTATAATATACCAAATGTAATACACCAACCTTTAGTAGAGCGTTCAAAGATCATATTTTCTCCTCTTCACATAAAACTGAGTCTAATGAAGCAGTTTGTTAAAACTTTGAAATTAGATAGTCAATGTTTTAAATACATATGCCTGAATTTCCCAAACTGAGCGTTAAAAAAACTAAATGCTGGCATTTATGATGGACCACAAATTAGAAAATTAGTCAACGATTCAAATTTCTTAAGGTGACGGTACCGACGTACGACTGGTTGGGTCGTATATGGGAAATTATATAGTACGTTTACATCGTTTTACAAGCAAATTACATAACTGATCATGTCATGCACTGTAGAGATTAAAAGGTTGAACTTTTGCGCAAGTCATAAAAGAAGATTCAATTTTTTAAGTTGAGAATAGATTTTTATATTAATTATTATAAACCGGCACTTCCAAAATCTTTGTAAATACGTTGTTTATTCATATCCTTGATGTTCTATGACAATCAGATTAAACTATATCCAACTTGAGTAACATATCTTTGAATTAAAACCATTTTTAAAAACTGTTCGACGTAATTTTTAAATAAACCCTTTAGAAAATTTTCAATATTTTGTAACGTTGAATTATTAAATTACTAGGCAACTTTTTGTGCAAAGTTAAGTCGTTTAGTTCCGCTATTATCTCGTATATATTGCATTGGCTCACTGCTCGTGTTTTTTATGCATATCTTCGAATGTTATCGGCGAACTACAAAAGAAATAGTCAGGGACGTAGAAAATGTATACAATTGCAATTTAAGTTAAATTTGATTGAACATTTTTAAATAATATTTCAAATTGTATAATTAAATATTTTTTTATACTTTTATATGCTTTATATTTTATAATTTTTTATATAAACCGGCTTCGCCGTTAAAGGCATCGTCAGTAACAATAAATATAATTATAATTGTATTAAATTAAAATTAAAATTAAAATATTATATAAATAATAATAACTTACGGTAAAAATATGAATGCCACGATAACACATGAACGGTTGAATAGAACATATCAACAGCAAAAAAAAGTTTTTAGAATGATAACTAACAAGACAAAATAAAACAAATGCCAACATAATAGGATGTTTGAACGACAGCAAATTAATAATTAGAATAATTTAAACTATTATCCTAATTAATAATTAAAGCAATAGTCTACATTATTCTAATTATTAATTTGCTGTAGATTCATTTGCAAAAACCAGTTATTTTTTATATTTTTGCTTTTCTTTTTGCATAATAATATTACAATGATATGTTTTATTTTTGTTTGTAGAGATTTGTCACTAGCAAAGCGTTTATAGCCAAGCTGGTATCTATATAGCAAGGTTGTAAATTCATCTACAAGCCGTGTCTCGTATTTTTTTGATTCTATGTTAAATATTTAATTATTTTAAAAGAGTTATTTATTTTGATATAATTTATTTAATATTAGATGTGATGGTGAAGAAAGCTATTGATTGGATGCGGGATGCATATTCAGTTTATCTATTCGGTTAATATTGACGATACAGAATAATTTTTTTGTAGAATATATTTTTTGTCGGGCTATGTATTATTCTGAAGTGCAACGTATATTATTTGTTGTGTAATGTATTATTTTGTCGTGGATTGCATTATTGCGTCGTAAAATTTATTTGATTGGGCATTGCATTTTTTAAGACCTCGGCCTAAATAATACAAAAAATAATATACGAATTAAATACTTTTTAAAATTAGGAAAAAAATTATGCATTTTCTGACTATGTATCTTAACATACTATTTTAGCATTCTAGATGTAAAAATAACAAAAAGGATTTTTTGCCATAGTATTTACGAATGTTCTACATATACAGGGTTAGTCAAAATTAGCGGAACATAAATAAAAAAATTAAAAAGTTTTAAACAAATGTTATTTGGTTTTAAACAAACTGTTGTTTAAATATATTTTTAATATTTATGATAAGATGTTCGTTTTATTGTAGACATTTGGTAAACTTTTTTTTGAATAAAGACTTTGCATATTTTTTCATTTTTTAATATTGAAATTAATTTTGAGTATCTTCTAGTAGACATTTTTTTTTATAAACTACTCAATTTTTGATTTATAACTAAGCAATTAATTCAAACTGCTGAACTTCAAATAAAGAACGTTTTCTCACATACACATTTATTTTAACCAAATAGATAAAAAGAACAATAACATAAAAAACAAATAGCAAAATAATTATTAAAAAATGTAAAAAAATATAGGGTGTTGTATTTAAAAAATTAAAAAGCTTCAAACTTCCATAACAAAATAAATGTCCAGTATATTTTTACATTTTTGTTTTTGATGTTATTATTCTTTTTAAAACGTTTGGATAAAATCAATGTTTGTAGAAAATGTTTAAGAGTTTGAATTAATTGCTTATAACTTAAAAATGGTGCATTTTTACAAAAAAATAATCAAAATTAATCTTAGAATAAAAAAATATAAAAATATACAGGGTGTTCTATTTAAAAAAAAAGTTGGCATATCAACATTAAAATCAACATCCTCTATATTAAAATTTTTTTAAACAAGAGTTTGTTTAAAATTAAAAAAAATTTGTTTGTTACTTTTTTTACGGATACAGAATTATTTAAGTGTTCCAGCAATTTTGACTAACCTTGTATAAGTCAAATTTTGATATACAGGAAATAATAAAAAAAAATTGACTTATAATATACTTATAATTCTTACCCATTTTTTCCGTACGTAAATTTTATAATACATAAAATTTAAAGAGTAGGAAGTCTACATCTCTCTTAGTAGCTCTGAAAAAAGTTTAGATAAAACTTTCTTCATTTGATAAACAAGAACGTAAACAAATTTTTTTTATACAAATTGACACAAGATATTGCAAAACAACACCAACACTAAAATCATTCTTATTGTAAATGTAAAATAAGATTTTGGATTTTACCATGCAATTCATTTACCTCAATTTACCATATATACCTAAATAAAATTGTGTTTACGTTGTTTTATTTATCAAATATTCTAATGTGTAGGACAGTAATAAAAACGTTTGTTTGGACAAGTTTTCATACCACCCACAGAGATACTGTCCCGACGATTTGATGTCTTTTGAATAGAGACTCACAGTTCATTAAATCATTACCCACTAAGTACATTACGTGTAATCTAATTAGCAAATTATGTTTTATGATGATAATTTTGATTATTTTACATGGACTGTCATAATATGCGTTTATTCAATTGCAATATGGGCAATTCCAATTCAAACGGACTAGAGCAGAGGGGGAAGGATGCATATGAGGGTATGAAACTTTATGTCGTTTTTTTAACTTAATTGCATTTTTTGTTTAAAAATCAAAAATTTAACTAAACAAAGCATTTTTCAAATTTCTTTTAACCGCCAAAAGTTGACGTATTTTGATGTAAATTGATTGAAAAATATAAATTTGTTTTATGTATTTGGGTTTTAAGGGTCTAAAACTTGAAAAATCTGCCTATTTTTCAACATAAACTCTTACAAATGCACGTTTAGCCGCACTCAAAAGAACAATACACAAAAATTATTAAAATTTTAATTCTGAGGACAATTTTATATGAAAAATAGTCAGTGTTGTACTAATCGTCTATAAAAAAGTCCATCTAGACAGAAATGTTTACAAAATTTTCAATTAATTATTTTTTTAAATTTACAAAAAAATATAAACACACTAGGATGTGATTTATAACTTTTTTTATTAAATTTTGATAAGCGCCAAGCGGATTTATGTTTAAATGCCAAAAATAATAATATTCTCAAATTTTGGCGCCGATAGATCGAGTCTAAATTTGTCCGCAAGCGCAAAAACTATCAAACAAAGAGTTAAATGGCCCAAAATTAGCTCAAGCGACAAAAGATGTTTTTGTTAAACTATTTCAAAAGTTTAAAAGCTTGAAAAATATAATTCAAATAATCTTTAAGAAAAATTTAAAAAAAAAAAAATTTAAGAAAATTTTTTAGATGGGTTTTTCTAAGCCAGATAAGTCCGACACTGACTATTTTTCATGTAGAATTGTTTGCAAAATTCAATTTTTTAATAATATTTGGTGTATAGTTCCTCTAAAAACTGCTAAATGTGTATTTGTAAGAGTTAATGTTGAAAAATAAGCCTATTTTTGCATTTTTTTTAGTATTAGACCTTTAAAACCCAAATACACAAAACAATTTATATTTTCCAATTAATTTTCATCAAAATACGTTAACTTTGACGGTTAAAAAAAAAGAAAAAATGCTCATTTTTGCCCAGCCCACTGATAACAAAAACATGGTTTTATGGCTTTTGCGGCTTATAGACAGGGTATCAACTTGAAATGGGGCCAGATTTAGATTCTACAAAAAAAATGTCTGATTGATTTTATTAGTAAATTTATTTTTTTTGAGTTAAATTTGCGATTTTTAAAACTAATAAAATTTTTTTAAGGTTTCATACCTTCATGAACCGATCAAAAGACTACTAATAAGTTATAGAAACTGAAAAAAAATTTAAAGCAAATTTCTCAATGCACCCCCCTGCTCTGGTCCGTTTGAAATGGAATTGCCCATATACAAAAATATAAACATTTCAATACAATAATTAAAATAACATTCTATATATAAAATTGGTAAAACAATAACATACACTTACAAGAAAATAGATTAAACGTCCTAATATTCCCAATATTATTTTTTAATTCATAAAATATCATATTATTATGTTACAATAAGCTTTAGTATAATTTTATCTTAGCTTAAAAACACAATAGATACCCGCAAATTTAAAAAAAAAAATGCAATTTATATAGTTTTTTGTTCAACACTTATTGTTTATGTAGTAAAAAAATAACTTAATTGTAAAACTGCAATTTTTATTCGACACTGTTTCAATACAAACTGCACACATAAATTAATTTAATAAAATATTTTAAAAGAAATATATATATATATACATAATATACATATTTAATTATAAAAACAATAATAAAAGTTCAATAATAATAAATATTTTATGCGCGCCCCTGATGCAAATCTATATAAATAAGTAATTTCATAAATTATTTTCTAAACATACGAATTGTTTTTGTACCAGGGTGGGGTAAGGGGTGATAAGTCTATAAATAAGTTGTGGTCGGCGATGATGCGTGCTATACCAGCAATGATGATGTCATTGTGCGTACAATCTTATTTCAGCTATTTACCATCAGGAGCCAGCACATGTCAAGCAAATATGATTTTGCTTAATTTTCGCGCGTCAATCGTGCCCTTAAGTTGCATGAATGAGATGGAAAAAAATGCATGGAAATCTTTCGTGGCACTTATCAAAAATTTACTAGAAAATAAAAAAGCGGACAATTATGTTGAACTTGTTCAAAGATTTATAAAGAATTTTCATCGTCTGGGTTGCAACATGAGATTAACGTTCATTTTTTTATACAGTCATCTTGACAAATTTCCAGAAAATCTAGAAGATGTAAGTGATGAGCACGGTGTACGTTTCCACCAAGATTAAAAAAAACATGGAGAGGATAGCAAAAAAAGTGAGATACTCATATGATGGCTGACTATTGTTGGAACATAAAAAAAAGATTGTTTGGGAATGGTGTACTTCAGAAAATCAGCGTCATTTAGGTCCTTATATGAGGCAAGTGAGATAGGCTGCTGCTTATTATAAAAGAGTTAGATCCAACTATGATAGATTTAGAGTCGGTACTACAACCGTCAAAGTATAAAATTTTGAAACTAGCAGTTTACAAGATAAGCAAATTAGATTCTGCTAACCAGATATGGAACGCCATATTTAGCAGCCCAGTTTGGAACTATAACAAAACAATGTGTATGTGAATTGATTGTACAAACTATAAACGACAACATGAACAACAGTGAATCGCAAAAGATCTTCAAAGATTTCTAATCTAAAAACAAATCAATGGAATCAAAAAGTAACTTTACCTACTATTGATGATATTAATAAGTACAAAATTATATAAAAACAAAAGTTAGTTCCAGCTATAACCATTTAGTAAATAATGAATCACCAGGTAAAAAAATGCAATCCTGAGAAGTTACAAACGATCAAAAAATGTAAATTTAAAATTTAAGCCTTTTTTCGGCATTTTTAAGTATTTCTGTGGATACATTGTAAGATATCTCGGAACATAGCTGACGACATTTTCTGAAATTTTTAAGGTATCTTTTGCACATATCAAAGCACGTTTTTATTCATATTTAAAAAAAAATAAAATCCACCAGTCATCTTTTTTTAAGAATTTTTTTTAAGTTTTGCAAAATTTTCAAAATTTAAGGAAAATAATTTTAGGCTGTAAAAAATAATTTTTTGAGCGATTTTGAAAAAAAAAAGATCATTGCAGTTTTTTTCTAAAAATTCCCACATATTTAAAGCCATTAGTTAATCTTTTTTTTAGATAATCACCACATATTTTTTAATCTGTTTTGTAATATAATCCTTTTACCATTAGTACCGCATGCTCATTACTGTAATTAAGTAATTTTTCTTTAATCACCTTGTGTAACTGCGCCCCCACTCACTTTGTTTGTAGTTTAGATATTTATATAAATTGTTGTTTATTCTTTATTAACTCATATAACTTATTTTATCTGTAGAAGACTTTAGTAAAGCCACAACTAGTAATGTATTCGTAAGAATAAATTTGTGATAAAAAATGTAGTAAATTGTTTGATTATTTCATTTATTTTGGAAAACTCACCAAACAAGGATGTGAAATTAAATTCAACAATACTACATGTGAAATATACTTTAGCAACAAACGCATAGCAGTTGCAGACCTGCACGACAGTCTATTCAAGTTAAGAACGGTAAATGACTAAGAAAGGATAAATTTTGTAAAAAAACCAGAACTCATGTGTCTACAATTGGCATCAACGACAAGGTCATCGCAATTTCAGTGTAATAAAGAAGCTAGGTGAGTGCAACAAACTTGAATTTTCAAAGTGCAACAAAACTGAATGTAATCAAATATGTGAAGCATGCATCAAAGGAAAAACACTTCCCACAGCAATCAACATATCGGGCAACAGACATTCTATAACTCATTCACAGTGATATCGCGGTCCTACGAAAAACGCTACCAAGTCTGGATTCAAATATATTCTCACACTGATCCACGACTTCAGACGTTATTTAACTATACTACTACTAAACAAAAAATCTGAAGCACTTGAAAAATTTAAAATCTATTTTGAAGCAACTAATAAGTTCAATAATACGATTAAAATAATTCGCTCAGATAGAGGCGGCGAATACATGAATGTCAAATTTCAGATCTCCGCATCAAAATGGTGTAGCAGAACGTCGCAATCGTTACCTGATTAAAACAGCCAGATGTATGCTACTTGATTCCAGATTGGAGAAATCGTTTTGGGGGGAAGCAATGATGACTGCAAATTTTATTCAAAATCGTTTACCGTCACGGAATATAAAAAAAACACCACACAAACTATGGCCAATCTATGAAAACATACACTTTTTGGAAAGAAATGCCTTACAAAATTACCTGATGCAAGAAGAAAAAACTCGATCCAAAAGCAGAAGACGCAATTTTACTCGGTTTCGAATCCGAGTCCAAGGCCTATCGATGCTACGTCCCACATAGAGAAAAGGTGAAATTACCAGAGACGTAAGTAATAGTTTATAAATATAGCGTTAGAAAGAAACAAATCAACAACAAAAGCACAGAAATAACAATTACCCACTCATAAAGAGGACAAAACTCAAGGGGAAAATAAGAAAGAGAACGGGATTCAGGAGGAGCAAAAGCAAGAGGAGGAAGCGGACAGTAGCCGTGGTGAGTATTTAGAATTTAATTTAAATAACTACGATAACGGAGAACATAAAATGCCTGACGAGCACAATATTATTGAGCCTGCAAGAATATCAGCAAGAAGTAATAAAAGTGTACCACCACAAAAACTATCAGACTACCACGGATATCTCGTTATGGATACGGAACCACAGACTTATAACCAAGCCATAAACAGTATCGACAAAGACTTATAGATTAATGCTATAAATGATAAAATTAAATCCTTAAACGATAATAAGACATGGTCAATTATAAATGCAACAAAGCATGTAGACATCATAGGTTGCAAATGGGTATATAAAATCAAAGCAGACATAAATAATAAGAAAATATACAAAGCACGACTAGTAGCTCAAGGTTTTAACCAAAAATTTGAAGTAAATTACGATAAAATATTCGCACCAGTAAGGCAGACGATATTCAAAATTTTGCTCATCATAGCTGCTGGAAATAAGATGACGATTATACAAATTGATGCAAAAACTGCATTTTTACATAGAAAATTAAACGACACAATTTACATGAAAATACCACCTGGATTAGACCTAATTAACACAGACTAGAAGGTTTGCTTATTAAATAAAGGTTTATATGACTTAAAGCATGAAATGAGACCTTACATGATGTTTTAATAAAGGCAGATTTGAAACAAAGTCAATATGACCCCTGTCTACACTCGATGAAAAAGAACAATACCATTCTGTACGTGCTTATCTATGTAGATGACATATTGATTTGTTCAAACTCAAGCTCCACGCTTAAGAGAATCGAAAATTCACTGAAACAAAAATTCTCGATAAAAAACCTAGGAGAGATCAAGCAATATTTAGGCATAAATGATATAAAAGAAAAAAAATTGTTACTATACCAATCAAGAAAAATATATCAAAAGGACCATCCTTTTGATATATTTCTCCTAGAAACTAGAAAACTAATACCATACCTATGGACCCCCAACAGTTTAAAAATAATGACACTAAACTATTACCAAATAATGATAAATACCGTAAAGCGATCGGTAACCTACTGTATGTATCCGTAAATACTCGTGCAAACATTTTTGCTGCAGTATCAATCCTAGCTCAAAATATCGAAAAACTTACAGCAAAAGACTGGAAAATCAAAAAAATTATCAAATATTTAAAAGGTTGTGGACATCAAAAACTAAAATTAGGCTCAAAAGCAAACGATAATCTCCTGGCATATTCAGATGCAAACTGTGCAGAAGATAAAACTACAAGAAAATCTAACAGTGTTTATTTCTTTTTTCTTGGAGAATTAAAAAACTGGACTTGTCAAAAACAGGATGTAGTTGCTCTTAGTTCCTCAGAAGCCAAATTCATTGCCTTAGCAGAAACAACAAAAAAATGCATTTGGCTGCAAAAGATTTCTTCATTATTACAAACATGCCAATTTTAATACATGTTAATCATCAGAGCTGCTTACAAATAATAAAAGAAGAACGGAATAGTGTAAGAAGAAAAGATAGATATAAAGTATCATATTAAGAAAAATATTAAATGTGTCTATTGTCCAACAGAAGATAATATTGCAGATTTATTAACAAAACCTTTAATAAAAACAAAGTTTGACAATTTTAAAAACCCGGGTTCACTAGAGGGTGTATATGCATTAGATTTGAAATGTATAGATTGAAGAGGAGAACCGTAATACTTACTAATTATTTAAATCTTTACATTTTATTGACAAAAGGACAATTTTGTTTATGAAGATTTTATATGTTCTATGTTCTATGTTCTTTATTTCTAAATGTGATATTCTTTGTTAATTAAAAGTTAATCATTCATAACATTTGTATTAAGAACGAGTGTTGGAGTATGAAATATTAATAATACAAATGTACGGTATGCAACCCAAGTTGCATGCCTATTGTATGGTATGCAACCCAAGTTTATATAGCCTAGTATTAATATTGTGTTAACTACCTTGCGTAACGTGTCGATTTAGGGTAGAACTAAGACCTGAATAAACGTTGTAATTTAATCCAGAAACATCCTTTAATAAATCTACCTAGTGCATATAATATCTACATATTTCAACAATTGGTACGTCGAATGTATTGCCACTTGGACCCACTACGGAAGGTAATAGTGCAACAGTAGCCCAGGTTAACGCCAGTACGTCTACAACGTCGCCGGCACTGAAATCGCCTAGGAATCATATCTGCTTTAAAAATTATAGTGGTAGCTTCAGATTAAGTAAAAATATATATGGTTTCAGATACGCAACAATGATTGTAGAACATATAGAAAAATATTGGAAACAAGGCCTTACAAATCTCTGACAGTTAAAAAAATAGAATGCCGGAATCATCTCTTAAGAAATTATTGCAATAAATTAAGAGCGGTTTCAATTGATACTAAAATCCTGATTAATTATAAAAAAAATATATCAAAAAATATTTTAAGATTAAGAAGAGCTATACCTAGTGCAATTGCTTACCGTTCTAAAAATGGCGATGTCTCCACTGCTCCATTATTGTTAAACAAAGATAATGATAATAGTTTATATCATGTCCTAGGAGAGGTGTGTGGGGCGAAGGACAACTGAGAGCCAATGGCATTTAGTTGCCTGGAGCGCTTTCTAATTTTTATTGTGGAAAAACACGGTTTTATTAAAAACAAATCAACAACAACTGCCAATTTTGAATACATCAACCAAATCTTAAAATTGCTTGAACAAAAAATGTACCCACTAGGCATTAGCATAGATTCGTCAAGAGCTTTCAATAGTGTAAACCATCAAATACTGTTAGACAAATTATATATCTATGAAGTCAGAGGTATAGGATTACAATTAATAACTTCTTATTTAAGTATTTAAAAGATGTGGAATCAGACTTATTAGATATAAAAACAGGGGTGCCCCAAGGAAGCATTAGAACCAACGTTATTTATCGTTTATATAAATGACCTAGTATGTAGAATAGATAACAACTGTGTAATTACACAAAACTATGCAGATGATACTAATTTTATTATAGCTGAAAAATTTATAAAACAATCCATTTTTTCTACAACCACCAAACAAAGCAGAACCATGGTTTTTAGAAAATAAACTGACTTTAAATGTCGAGAAAACACAAGTAATCTGGTTTACTCATTCAAAAACATGAAATTAAAAAGATATATTTATATAGTTAACCAAATTTGTACTAGACGATTTGTTTATGAAGAGACAAGAAAAAAGTGATGAAAACTGAAATGTGGTTTCTAAAAGTGCTCCAGAAAATACATTAATAGAAGACAAATATAGTATTAATGAAGAATATACAAACAATTGAAAAAAAACAGGCAGAGATTTAATTTACAATGTGTCTTGATATTCCGAGCAACCTAGTTTAAGGTTGTGGTTTTAATCCCAGCAGAAAACTAGGTCGGAAACTAAACAAGCACATGTACTACATTTTAAGATTGGTTTAAAATAAAATGAATAAAGGGGCTGCATTATTGTCTTAATATTCTGAGCAACTTAGTTGGAGGTTGTGGTTTTAATCCCAACGGAATTGTCTCTCCGACCAGTGAGATGCTAGGCACACTGATGATGGGTGCATACCCTGATACAGTAGTGTGGGTGAAGAAGCAATTGGATGCAAAAAGAACAACAGTACTGAAGTTTTGGACACTGGGTAGATAAATAATTTACATAAAATACACCATTTATTAAATTAAAATGATAAATTTATTTAGATGAATTTTTGTTATAAAAATAATCACAAATCAAGTTCGTATACTATTAATACTACTCCTAAGCAATTATATACAGAACCAATTTAAAAAAGGCATTAGCTTTGGTATGGGCCATAGAGCATTTTAACATACCTCATATTGGAATAAAATTTGATCTTATCATCTAACATAAGTTCTTACAGGTGTTATTTGGACCAAAATCAAAAACTTCGTGTTCGTATTTTTTTTACGATTGGTATTAAAACTACAGGCCTATTCATTACAACGTCGAGTACATACCTAGAAAAATAAACATAGCTGACCTGCTAGCACAATTATGTAAACATTCGATTCCCCAATCTAACAAAAAACATGGTTTTGCATGTTTTTTGTTAGATTGGGGAATCGAATGTTTACATAATTGCAATTTTTATAAAAAAAGTTAGGACAAATCTATCAACTACAACTTAACCGTTATGTAACAAACAGTCTATCTACTATAATCAAAAAAGTTTACGATTGCCCTGAACATTATTCAACTATCGTTGGTAATCTCTGAGAGAGTGTGACGTATTGACTTAGAAATAGTTTTTCAACGATTGCTACAATCGGCATGTTTAAAAGCTGAACTCAATAATTTTTTTTAGAATATATGAAATACCTTCGGCATGTTATCAGCAAGGGAGGACTCAGAAAATCTCCAGAAAAGGTGGAAGCGATTATAAAAGCACCCAGACCCAAATTTAAAACTCAAATTAAAGCCATTGTAAGGCTAGTAAATTATTATGGTAAATTTATACCAAATGCATTCAGTCTGACAAAGCCATTATTTAACCTATTAGAAGACGTTATAAATAAAGCAAGACAGAAGAAGATAACTTTCAAAAATCAAAGAAATAATTGCATCGGACCAAATATTGCAATGCTTTAACGCTAATTTAGATTGGAGGAGTTCTGCAACACCGGATGAACGATGAATCTATAAGACCAATAGAATTTATTTCCAAAACTTTGTCTAATTCAGAAAACAACTATTTTGTAATTAACCGAGAAGCTTTAGCTATTTATTTTGCGATAAGAATGTTTTATCATTACTTATGTGGAAAGAAATTCATTGTTAGATCGGACCACAAGCCTTTATCTGTTATTTTTGGTAAAAACAAAGGAATACCTGCAATGGTAGCATCACGCCTGCAAAGGTGAGCAGTATTTTTATCAACAATAAACTTTGATATAAAATATATTAAAGGATAAAAAATTCTGCAGCCGATGCTTTGTCAAGATTGCCTTTAGTAACCGAGCATGATAATAGCAACATTAATGTAGATTGGTTGTATCATAACTTTTACAACTTATCTGAATTTATTATAAATAACATATACCAGGACTATGCACACAAACAAGGTACTGTGTATAAAAGATTGCGTAAGGATGACAAATATTTGTTTGTGTGCACCGTTTGGACAGTTTGCAAACTGTCCAAACCGTAGGTTGGAACAGACTTAATGTAAACGTCTGCATGTTCCTCTGTCAAACTGTCAATTGTCAGTTTACTTACTTTTAATAATTTTATATTATTATATTTCAATATGTCTAAGAAATGTTGCGTACTTAATTGTGATCAATCAAGAAATTCCATTCCTGATTTAACAATGCACCAACTTCCATCAAATAATAAAATATTGAAACCTACAGGTTATGAAACTGTAAAAATATTACAAGCTTGGCTAGAAAAAGTCAAACCGTATAGATCATTTCATAGTAGCATGAGAGTTTGTGGTCTTAATTTTGACAAATTTGATATTCTCCATGGAAGTATTTATATATGTTTAGATATATTTAAATTAGTTTTTAATATTGTTGTTGCTTTCAAAAACTAAACGTAGCTTGAAAAAGAATGCCATTCCTTTGAAGAATTTACCAGAAGTTAAACATGTTGGTATGATATTATATTGAAATAAAATTTAATTACTTAATGATCGGGGAAAAGAAAAGTTTTCATATTTGTGTTATATGAACTATTGAGTGGAATATTTTGATTAATATGATAGTAGGCTATTTTTTTTATTTAAAAACTAATTTTCATTAAATTCACACTTTTAATAGCCGATAACCATCTTCATCTTTTACCACACGTTGACATATAAAATTTAAATATTGTAATTTTATAGTGGTAATACATAGAGCAATCTCATATTTGATTAGTGTTCAAACTAAAAAAAAAAAAATCTGGAATATTGGGACGTTTTTAGCGCTACGATGGGTGAAATGTTAACTATTTTATGTGGAGTAAGATACAAATTATGTTTACATTATTTAAAGCAACATTTTTTATTTCTAAAATTTAAATAATGACATTTTTTCACAGAAGCAGTGGCGTAGTTAGGGTATTTTTTTTTTTTTTTTTTTTTATACGTTTATTCATGTAGCCAAATATACAAAAAGGATATGAAAAGTCAAATAATAGTTTAAACACACACAGGTATAAAATACAATAAATAAAATTACAAAAACATATTAAAATATAGAACAATATAAACATTTAAAAGTATAAAACTATATGTTTTTGAGCCTCGCCTCAAAAATGTTGTCCAAGGGTCACCCAGCTACACGTGTTTCATTTGTTTTAATTCACCATTATGGCTCCGCGTAAATTCCGAATTTTGTCGCAACCCCGATTCTTCTTCTTTGATGACGGGACCGGCACCGTCTGGACTGGGAAGAATGCCAAAATCCGAATTTAGTCTCGCGATTCAACCTTGCGCTCGCAAGCTATGGACGCGCAATATAAAATTTCTCGGTAAAATGCGCGTGTTGTTAAGATAGTTGTCTTCTTTGTAATTGTTGTTAGTCACTATGTTAGAGGAGGTGATGGTGGAGGATTTGGATGTGACCTTTTTTGATATACTTTTAACGCTTGCAGAGAGGAAACACTTCTAATCCTTTAATGACAAACACTGGTGGATGTGTCACTTTAGAAAATTAGTACGGACTGATGCTTTGAATACCCGCCCACCCGCCCAAGTCTTAGTTGTCAAGAAATTAGCTACTACTACGACTAATGAACCACCTGGAAGTAGACTCTAGCAACGCTCAACGCACTTGACATCAAAAGCAAAAAATACTTCTCAAGGGGTACGAATACAGCCACGATATATTGATGACTTCAAGGAAATCAGAAAGCTATTAAAAAATAAAAAACTCAAATACCACTCATTCCAGCTGAAGGAGAAAAAAAACCATAAAGGTCGTCATACGCAACATGTCTGAGGAAATGCCTTCCACAGACGTTGCCGACGCCCTAAATAAATTAGATTTTGATGTCGTGGCAGTAACGCGCCACGGCAATCTAAGCTAACTTCCCACTCGTATATGTCCAGTTAGCAATCAACGATAAGTCCCGTGAAATAAAGAAACTTACCGAGCTAATCGGACTCGGTTCGATAGAAGTTGTAAAAAACCTAAAACAACGAAATCTATCATATGTGGAAACATAAAAAAAAAAAAATAAAAAAGATACCTATAGAGTTGTTACCAAAATTAGACCTGTCAACTCCACAATATATGGATTTACAAAAGACACTTCTTTCATATGTTGTGCAAAACAATACAGCCGTTATAATGATATCATCAATGCACCATGCACAAAAACTAGATAATGAAACCAATAAACCAGAGATTATTGCTTTTTATAACCAAGCCAAAAGTGGAGTAGACACCTTGTATCAAAAGTGTGCGTGCTACTCTACTAACAGACGTACAAGGAGATGGTCAACGGCTATTTTTCACACAATTTTAAATATATCGGGAGTAAATGCACACATTTTGCATGGTTAGTTTAGAGATAATAAACTTATATCTAGATTGGAATTTATAAAAGAACTTGCAAACAAATTGATCCAACCACAATTAAATAGAAGATTGATAAACGAAAGATTACCCCATCAGATTCGCCTGTTGATAAGAAATATACTGCATAAACCTGCATTTAATTATGCAAACAATGATGAAGTGCATAAGAGAAGCAGATGTGAAGTCTGTCCAAGGTCCCAAGATAAAAAAAACTCTACAATATGCAAGTTTTGTAGAGTTACAGTATGTGCGACTTGCATACAAAAAAAATGTAAACCCTGCGCAGAATGCTAAATTGTGATTTTTGAGCATTTGTGATTTTTACCAAATAATATTTATTTTAGTTTTTTCTTTTATTTATCCATTGTATTAAAGAGTTAACTTTTATTTTACGTTTCTAGATTTTTTTTATAATTATTTATTTAAAAAATATGTCTATATAATTATGTACCAACAAATTATTTATTTATTAAAATATATCCGATTTTTTGCAGTATTCCATCTATAAGAGTCTATATATATACCTTAATAATTTTATAATTTGGTATAGATTAGTTTTTATATTTATTTAACATGTGGGGTACCTCACCAGTCATGTGACAAAAAAACCACATCACCAGTTAAATGTTAAATAACACGTTACCTAAGACACTAATAGATAAGATAAATAAATTTAATTTTAAAATATATAATAAGGAATATAGTCGCAAAACACAAAACACCATTTCTAAACTAACTAAATTAAGAAATAACCAAACTACTATATCAGTTAATGAACTAAGTACACATCAATTACCTACACCAGTTAAAAACTTAAAAACACATTAAGTATAGAGCCATTCAACCCACCATAAAAGACATTAATATACCTAGGTTAATAAAAAACACTGAGTATATTATTGACTGCCATCCAGAAAGAATCAAAGAAACAACCCGAGCTAAAATGATTAATATTATCACAAATAAACTACATAAAGTAAAACAAAAACATAAACTCAACCAAATAACTAGAGAATACAATTTGACAAAACATTTTTACGTAATAACGACGATGTTATCGTGACAAATGCTGATAAAGGAGGTAGTACAGTAATATTGTATAAAAAGGACTATGAGGATAAATTACAACAACTACTCAGTGACGCGGCAACATATAAAATTCTAAAAAACAACCCTACAAATAAATTTTAATCGACGACAACTAACAAACTAATTGATCAATTAATATCAGAGTTTATAATTACAGAAAACCATGGAAAACTATCAAAAAGACATAATTCTAACATTTTATTTCTGATTTTAATTTTTGATTTTGAAACTTTTTATATATTTTTTGCTACGTACGTTTTATTACTAACACGATTAATAACGTCAAATGAAGTAAAAATATTTAAATTATCACTAGCCACTACTTACAGTCATAGATTAGAATTATAATGAAAAAGAGCTAACTGCAAAGTGTGCTGTTAAGCAAACTTCCACAATTTTAAATTTATATTCCTAGGCATTATAACACGACCACACGCACACCTTCAGATATTATGTTTACTTTAAGGGTGGTCACATCTGAGAGCCCTGTGCCTATTTATTTTCTTAATTTAATGTACAAATTTGACATTCCGTTTCCCATATAATACCTTTTAAAAATAACAAATATCCAATAACATACCAAATCTTAAATAAACATCCTTTGTAAAACTAATAAATGTCATGTCCCAGTCAGTAATATATCCATCAACGATATAATTTACCATACATCATAATTATATTTTTAATATTAGGTTCGCCTTCTACAAAAATGGATAAGCAACGTTTTACTAGTAAAAAAAATGAATCTATTAGTTCAAAATGTGATTGATAGTTAACTGAAGTTGACGTTCCAATGTTGGCATGTTATTTATCATCGCTGGAAGCGTCAAAATGAACATCGGCCATAATATTCGAGATGTCAAGGAGATTGGTAATAATTTGATCACCCGACAATAACCCACTAATAGGTAATGATGCGGTTCGGCTAATTAATAGATGTAACATATTTTGACCATGATTCTCTTTTAGCTCGAAGAACATGCAAAAAATGTTCTTCGACCAACAGCTTTGTACTTCAAATAAAGTAATAGGTTCTCTTCTGTTGGAGAGTGGTTAAACCTACGAAAATAACGGCGTTTGTTCAGTTTAGCTTGCTCACATTCAAAATTCCACCAAGGAACGGGCTCTCGGGGAGGTTTTCCGGAAGATAACGGAATACTCGCATGTGCTGCCTGTATGATAGAATCGGTAAAAGTTTCAATATCTTCGTCAATAGTGGCTTGGACACTGTCATCGTAATCAAACACTTGAACAAACATATTCCAATCGGCATCTTTTATTCTCCAATTTCGATGACGGTTTTCATTAATTTCATGACCAAGCACGCGAATGAATTTATGGAGTGGTCACTATCATAAAAAAATTCCGAGACTTCCAAATCCAACAATGCTGCGATACTTGAAAAACAAATGGTAAGGTCAATAGCCGAGAATGATCTATTGGTTACGGAGAAGTAAGTATTGTTACCTTTATTTAAGATAACTAAATCCGTTTCTGAAAGTAGATTGGCCAAGTTACGACCTCGCACATCAGTTCGACTTGAGCTCCACATAGTGCTATGAGCATTAAAATCGCCCATTAGCAGGAATGGGGACAGAAGTTGTTCAAGTAATTGATCAATCAATCGAATGTCCAAACTGACATTTGGCGAAATTTAAATTGAGCAAATGTTCAGTAAAAAAAGGAAGATGTAGTTGAACGGCTGCTGCTTCTAATGCAGTGTTGAAACGGAGTTCTTTACTGAAAACCGTACCACGAACCAATAATAGAAGAACGAAGTATATTGCAAAATTAACAACAACAACAACGATGAACTAATTAGTATATCAAACAACGAAATAAATGATGTCAGTGTAAATAGCTTAATCGAAAAAAATCCACCAATACCTAGATCTTCTAACATCCAAGAAGATGATGCTCACAAGAAAGAAATTCAACATTCTTTTTTTGTGTAAATAAAGACGCAAATAAACTAAAAATTGCACATATAAATGTACAAAGTGTAGTAAATAAAATAACAAATCTTGAGTTTTTTTGTTCTTCTGAACATATTGATATTTTATGTGTCACTGAGCATTGGTGCGTTAAGGAAGATATAAAACTAATTAATATTCCTGGGTACAAGCTGGCGGCTAGTTATAGTAGAACTGTCCACATCCATGGAGGATGTGCCATATTTGTAAATTGCGGATTAGAATACAAAACAATAAATATACTAGATATGTATACAGAAGAACTTAATATTGAAATGTGCGGCATAGTTATTAAAGTTGATGGAATAAAATTGAATATATTAAATTTGTATAGATCTACACATGGCACGTTTGATATTTTTGTTTCAAATTTGTCACAAGCCTTAAGCTCTCTTTGTAGATATGGAAATTTTAATATTGTTTGTGGGGATTGTAATGTAAATTATCTTGAAAAATCTCAAAACAAAGATGTATTGGTTGATTTATTTAACTCATTTGGACTAATAATAAAATTAAAAGGGCCCACGCGTATTTTTACTAATGTTAATGGAAGAACGTCGTATTCTGCTATCGATTATATGGTTTCTGATCTACCTATGCAGCAATATAAGTCTTCTATAGTAAATGCATCCATAGCTGATCATCAATCACAAATTTTTGAATATTTATTATGCACAAAAAATGTCATTAATTTACCAGAGAATATTTATAGCTATAGATGTATGTCTGACGATAATATAAATCATTTAATATCTCTTCTAGAAAATGTTAACTGGGATGATATTATATATCTAAATATTGAAGACGCCTTTAAGACAATGATAAATATTATTACAACTGGAGTAGAAAGTACATGTCCTTTGAAGTCTTGTAAACCTAATTCAGATAAAAAACAGTGGATTACAAATGACATTATAGTAGCTAGCATAGAATTAAAAAAACTATATTGGATGTGTTTAAAAAGTAATAACGAAAGACTTAACATGCAGTATAAAGTAACAAAATCAAAACATAAATTAAACATTGATAAAGCAAAACGAGAGTATTTTTCGTCAAAAATCACAAATGCGGAAAATAAGGCTAAAGAAACTTGGAAGCTAATAAACAAAAATTTAGGACGTTCAAAAACAAAACCAATAATTAAATTAAAGATAGACAACCAAACCAAACACAGCTCTAAAGAGCTATCAGATATATTTGCCAACTACTTTGCTAACATAGCTGATAATTCATTAAACGCTCACTTTAGCCGCAGTTTATCAGCAAACTGTACATATATGGAATATCAGTGTAATTCAATGTACATATTTCCAATTGAAAAGGCAGAAATTTTAGAAGTTGTAAATAAACTCAATAATAACAAATCTCCGGGTATAGATGGAATTACTGTTAAGGTTATAAAAAAAATATATTACACTATAGAACTGCCTCTAGTCAGACTTATAAATCGTTCACTATCATTGGGAGTTTTTCCTAGTGTACTGAAAACGGCATGTGTTACACCTGTATATAAAAAGAAAGATTCTATAGATATTGAAAATTATCGACCAATTTCAGTGCTAAGTGTCTTTTCAAAAATACTTGAAAGAATAATATATAATAGAATTATTTTATACTTAAATAACAATAACTTATTTACTGAAAATCAACATGGATTCCGTAAAGACTTTTCAGTTGAAACAGCATCTATTCAGTTCCTACAATACGTTTACGACGAAATGGATAAAAAAAATATGTTCTTGGTCTCTTTTTTGATCTGTCAAGAGCATTTGATACAGTAAATCCGGATTTTGTAATAGCTAAACTTTGTGCAATGGGGATCAGAGGAAATATTTCTGAATGGCTTAGATCTTACTTAACAAATCGTAACTTAGTTGTAAAAATAAATAAAGATTTATCAGGAAACTATCCAATAACTTTAGGTGTTCCTCAAGGATCTGTATTGGGTCCTCTTATATTTTTAATGTACGTGAATGATTTGCCTTCATCGATTAGAAACGGGTTAGTAGTAATGTTTGCAGACGATACTTCTATTGCAATATCAGCAAACACAGAAGAAGAGTTAGTAGCAAATGTGACAAACACTATTAATGATTTTAATCAATGGTGCTATAAGAACAGACTTATATTAAATACAGATAAGACTACATTTATAAATTTTCATGAAAGAAAATGTTTATCCGACGATTTTATAAAAATATTCAATTATGATCTTAGTAAAAATGTAAAATTTCTAGGAACCATAATTGATGAAAATCTGAATTGGTCATGTCAAGTAGACAGCGTTTGTGAAAAGCTTAACAAAGCTTTTTTTGCAATCTTACAAATGCGATTGACTTTAAATTTAGATTCATTAATGAAGATTTATTTTGCTATGGTATATTCACACTTGACCTACAATATCTTAGTATGGGGCCAAGCAACAAACATAAAACGGATATTTGTGCAACAAAAACGTATTATACGTTTAATATATGGAGCGGATAGACTTGCGACTTGCAAAGACTATTTTATCAACAAAAACTTACTAACGCTGCCATGTATCTATATTTATAAGTCAGTAACCTATGTTAAAAAAAATATATCTAAGTTTCAATCAACAACGTCCACACATGGTTACAATACACGTAATATTAATCACTTGCGAGTTAAACACCATAAATCAACCAAATACGAGAAATCTCCAATATTTGCATGCGTGCGACTCTACAGCAAATTACCTACATACTTGCAAGAAATTACTAATTACAAACTGTTTAAAACTCAAACACATACATTTCTAGTCACTAAATGTTATTATAGTTTGCAAGAATATTTAGTTGATTCTTTATAAAATGTTTTTAATATGTGTCTTATATTATAATGTAATATTATTTTTATCTTATTTGTTTATATATGTCTATTTCAATGTGTATTATTAATTTTTATGTATTATGTATATTGACTGTTCATATCCATCTATTTGGCCAAAATGAATAAATAAATTATTATTATTATTAATTAAGCCGTTCCACCCTGCGCACGATCAACATTTGCACGATATTTTCTATAAATAGTATAACCACAAAGACTAACGGAACTTTCAACCTTAAAATTTGTTTCCTGTAAGGAAACGCAGATAGGTGAATTTTTAGCTAATAATATTTTAAAGGAGTCGTAGTGTAAATTATATCCGTTGCAGTTCCATTGTATAATAATTGAAACCATTTTTAGAGTTACGTTGCAAACGTAATTTTAACTTTTTGTATATTAGCGTTTTTATGTACAACTTCTGAATTATCATCTGGAGGAGTAGAACTGACGACACAGGATCGCTAAAAACCTGCTCCTCAGGTGCGGTAGCCTAGATTGGGCTGCCGTCTTTGCAGGCTTTGGCTCAGACTGAGGCTTAGCCTGTTTAAGCTTTGACTGAGAAGTTGCCACCTTAGTTAGTTTTGGCCCGATACGAGCAATACCTTAGATCAGTGTTTCCCAACCTTTTTTGTGCCATGCCCCACCTATACATATACTTAATTTTAAATATTAAATTTTTTTATTGTTCACTTAAGAAACTTAAATGATAGGTTTTAGGAAGAAATCGCTAGGAAATTGTTAACGAAGCACAGTAAGTAAATTTTCAAAACATATAATGAAAAACTGAAATTCGAAATAACTTTAATAAAGATTTTTCTATATTAATTTTTTTTTTCAATTTAGTGAGAATTCTGCGCTTGATGCTTGCTGCACAGAGATTTTATGTTAGGTTCCAGTTTTGTTAGCTTCAGTTTCAAGTCTCCCCGTTGTGTTATATCCAGATGATTTTTTTTTACTAGTAAATTATTTACAGCACTAACTCCACATTTAGTTAAATATAAAGATGAAAACAGTAACAATAGTTTTCTTGCACATTTGGTTGAATTTGGGTATTTGATTTCTGTTTCCTCACAAAGCCATGCCATCGCTCCTTTTATATTAAATAAAGTCTTAACTGACTCATCATTTTGCATTTCTGTGAGTTCTTCTTGATACTGCTTATTTGATGTATCAGACAAATCCACTAACATTGGCAGTTTCATCCATGTTGGAAAATCAATTTGTTTTAAATCAAAAAATCTTTCTTTTAAATCAACCGATAGAATATTCAGATAATTGACAATAACAAGCCAATAAAACTGTTCAAAGTTTTTTTTGTTAATATATTTCTGACATAACTCAATAACAGTAATGAAACCTTATATCTTTGCTTTTCCATCGACAAGAGTTTTATTTGTTTCTTGAAGTTGCTTGCCTCCTTTAATATTTAAAGCGTCCGGGGTCCCCGCGGAACCTGCCGTCTGCCGCGGGGAGGTTAACTTGACGACGCCAAAAACCCACTTGATATTTTGGTCTCATCAAACAAATTTATAATATTTATTGGCCTCAATTATTTAAGAATTTGCTTTTTTTTTCAATTTTGGCACCGAAATCTAACATTGCATTTAAATGGCCCGGAGCAAAAGTGTTCAACTCGTGTTGAGTCCATTTTCAAATTGTCCCCCTTAACAATCAAATTGCCATCTGTGAGGCGTGGGCCCCAAGTTGGGAAACACCGCCTTAGATGGTTTAGGCTTCAAATAAGACCTTGCATGGTCCTAATTGGATCGTAGTCAGTTTTGGTTTTGAGCCCGATGGGCCCGCAACCGGTTTTTGTTTTTGACCCTTCACATTAAAGTCCTTTTCTTTATTTAAAAAAGTTTCTGCAATAGCAGTAAATTTCATAATTGGAGGTTGTTGAACAACAGGCGTTTCAACAACTGCAGCAAACGATCTAAAAAAGGTCGAAGCCGTAATTGCTCTATACCTCTTTTGAGCATCGAAGTAAGAGACTTTGTCTGTTACTCTGATCTCGGCTATCTTTCTTTCCTGTTTCATTTTTAGACATTCTCGGGAATAAACAGGATGCTTACCACCACAATTCACACATAAAGATGAACTGTTGCATGGATCGCCTTACTGCATTTTGCACAAGTTGCAACACCTGGACACCTAACTGCAGTGTGTCCAAAACGCTAGTATTGGTAACACCTCATTGGGTTAGGAATAAACGGACGAACCGGACGAGTAACTTATGCCACATTAATTTCATCTGGGAGCCGTTCGGAATCTTGCAACGCCAATTCTTGTTTGCATTTGTAAACTGTTGTGTATTACAACTCATACAATAACTCCCTTAAAAATATTTAAGGATTTAAGTAGTGATGGAAAGAGTGTTCTACGCCAAATTTGTCATTTGATTTACTAAGGCTTGAAATTTACAATATTTCCGCCACATCTTGGATTTTATTTTGGAGTGGGGGGCAAGCGCCATCTTGGATTTTATTATTTTTCCGCCATCTTGGATTTGATTACATTTCCGCCATCTTGGATTTTATTTTAGAGTGGGGAGCAAGTTTTTATTTAAAAAAATGTTTGCCGATGCCGGGGTTCGTTCCGAGGACCCTTGGTGTAGAATCCAACAATCTAAACAACTAGACCATGAAGCCTAATTATTTGAATAAGTTTATTGATGGTATATATAATATAGATAATATTTAATGTATGCTTAAATGTAAATAGTGTTGCCTATACGGAGAATTAAATATAAGAAATTATTTTATATTTTAATAATTATTATTTTATTAAAAAATGTTGCCGGTGCCGGGGATCGTTCCGTGGACCCTTGGTGTAGAAACTAACAATCTAAACAACTAGAGCATGAACCCTAATTATATGAAAAAGTTTATTGATGGTATAATTAATAATTAAATTATGATTAAGTGTAAATAGTGTTGCCTATACGAAGAACTAGTGAAGAGTTACATGTCGATAGATGAAATTAATTATAGTAGTGCTAATTTTTCTATAATATATAATGCAAAATAAATTTTAAATACTAATTGTTGTTTGTACAAAAGCCATGACATTTGAAAATAGCTGTAAGTATTTTTCAACTCAATATATTCTATATGATTAGTTTTATATTTCAACAGATGAAAACCCAATGGCATTTATTGATAATGCTATTAAAAAATATGATAATCAATTAAAGAAAGAAAAACATCTTCTTAGATCTACTACATATCCTATCAACAGATCTGCTACTAAAAACATAACTCAGTTTGGACGGTTTGCAAACTGTCCAAATCGTATGTTGGAACAGACCTATAGTGAAGATTTTGGGCTAAAAAAGCTGCATCATTTTTAATCAGGAAGAATAAGAGGAGTTCATTGCTGTTGATACGACAAAATTGGAAAGAAATGTACCATTTAACTTTGCAACAAACCATAAAATAACAATTGGATGTTATAAGGCTAATGAGACTGTCATCATTGAATGTAGAAGCTCCTGTGTGATAATTACAGTTGAAACTCTATATAACCTGTATAAATTAAACTATATCATAAATTATAAATTAGTGTTGTTAAAAGCGTTAAACTTTGTTGATTATTATAAACGTATTTTAAACATTTCTTTGAATATGGATGGTGATCTGTTTAACAATATTAATTTATTACTAACTTCAACTGCACTGTCAGAAAAAATATTGAACATGTATGAAATGTTAAAAATTTTATTTAATAAAATTGTGGAAGATTTTGAATTAATTAAATAAATAATAATAATAATAAAAAGTATTTTATTTATATGAAATAATAATTCAAATTTCCAGTTATTATAATTATTCAACTCTAACATGGTTAGCATGTTAAAGAACAAATTGTTAATAAAATTATTGATTGGTCAATGACTTCGTTTGCTACAAATAGATGAATTTACATAATTTGTGTGTGCTACATTTAGGTAAATATACATCCAGAAATATTAACGAATGAGCAGTTTAAATGACATCAAATTATCACGTACACATTACTAATAATATCGAATAATCAATATATAAGCTACGTTTTACAATTACTGTGAGAACGCTGCCAAATTAATATTGACATGACATTTTTTCTATTGTACAAATAATGTAAATTGCCATAAATTTTGGGTATATAAGTAGAAATTTTTTTATAGTAAGCTATCATTAGTCCAAACAAGCGAGAGATATACAATGGATTTTACAGCATTAAACAGTAGCTGTAACGTAAAACCAACGTTACGCTTAACTGATTTAAATTTAAACGAGCAATACACTATATTTGGGGTGTTTGAGAAAGAAACGATATATGGTAAAGCGATTTTGTTTACTTTAATTAATTGCCATGTTTGGGTGCCCAAACGGATTAATGAACAGTTCACACCGGAAAAAATCGAAGACTTTAACCAGAACTATGCCGGACACAAGGCATTGCTCATCAAGGAGCATAAGGTGTTCTATGGTAGAATGACTCCCATATTCGAAATTGTGGACGGTAAGTCTTATAAGATTATCAATTTGCAAATAATAATAACTGTTTTTTTCTTTTGTTACAGATGACATGAACGACTCGCAATTTCTCCTAACGTAATTTTTTATATTTTATATATTATTTTTTTCTACAATAATTGTTATAAATTAATTGAATAAATACATTATTTTTGTTTTATTTTTTTAAATTATATTTACATACTATTGAGCTGCCTAAAAATTTAACGAAATTAAAATTGCTCTAATTGATTTAACATCAAATAGAAATTTTGAAAGTACCGATATGTTACAAACAATGTAAGATTGCTTGATATGAGTTTGTATTAAATTTAATAGTCAACATAACTATATATATATATATATATATATATATATATATATGATGATTTCCAAAATATGCAAACGTATCAAAATTTGCTGACACAGCTGCTATTATTGATATATGTTTTGCATTGTATACAAACATTCATATATAGTTTGATACTGTGACAAGTTAGGCCACCCCATGTACATTTTTATTTAAAATAATACTCCCATATAATAAATTTATACTTACCTATCAGGTCAGGTCAAATTCTTTTGATAAGATCATAAAGAATTTATCCTTCCTGGTTCTTTTACTGCTGATCTTCATCCAGAACACATGTGCCTACAACAATAATTCTGCCGCTTTCTGGGCCTTTTCATAAATTAACACAATTTATGTAATTACCTGCGTAGGTGAGTTAAATATAAACTACATTATCTAATTGGATTTAATTTATTAATTGTTTAAATATTTATATAATCATTTTTACATTTACATGGTGGTAAGGTTAAAAATAACATGTGTTTATTTTATTCGTAGTTTTATATGGTTTATGGACATGTGCGAGTCCCATGATGATTAATGATAATTAATAAAGGATATACATTTGCTAAACCAGCTGTAATTTATTTCCCGGAGTTGGTAGAACCGCTGTCCAAAACCCTGAGATTATTGTTTCGCCACAACTTGGCACCCAAGCGAGGGACCACCTCTGGAATAATATTACAAGATATTAATTATTATAAAATAATGGAACGTACACCAAAACAACACCGATCACAGTATTTCACTCGAGCAAGGAGGAACCAGGAGTTAACCGTTTCAACATCAGATATTGGTGGAGCCTCATTCATTAAGACTACATCAACATCTACAAATGGAATAGCAGATAAGATATATACTAATACTAATAATATAATTAATTTACCTGTTAATATATCTAATTCCGATGTTGTCTCGGATCACTCGGTTACTTCATCGGGGGGCATATTTTTAAATAACCCTGCAGGTACCATACCTGTTAAATCATTTAATGTAATTAGTAATGTGCAAGCAGAGTATAATTTAGATAATTTACCTGTAGATTTAAATCCAAATTCTCAGATATATCATCACTCGGTTACTTCATCGGGGGGCATACTTTTAAATAACCCTGCAGGTACCATACCTGCTAAATCATTTAATGTAATTAGTAATGTGCAAGCAGAGTGTAATTTAGATAATTTACCTGTAGATTTAAATCCAAATGCTCAGATATATCAGCACTCGGTTAATAC
Organism: Tachinus rufipes; assembly: GCA_963932245.1. Lineage (NCBI taxonomy): Eukaryota > Metazoa > Arthropoda > Insecta > Coleoptera > Staphylinidae > Tachinus > Tachinus rufipes. The sequence continues at coordinate 19,832,022 of OZ010750.1, forward strand.
ATCGGGGGGCATCTTAAATGACCCAATAGGTACCATGTCTACAATGCCAGTAAATGTAATTAATAATGCACAAATGGAATCTAACTTAAATAATTTACCTGTACTATTTAATAGGAATCCATCATCTGATATAGCAAGCCACTCGGGCTATACATCAGAGAGCATTAAATTAAATAAACCAACGGGTACCATTCCTAAAAGATCATTTAATGTAATTAATTCACAATGGGAATTAGGACAAAATAACTTACCTGGGCAAATTGAGGTGACTTCCAAACCATTTGTAAGGGGTCACTCTAGTGGCACATTGGGGGACATTGTTAATAATTCCACAGGTGCACTTCCTATTTCATTAAATGTAGTTAATAAGAATAATAATGCACAATTGAATAAAAATAAAATACCTGATCAATATCCAGCAAAAGCTTTGAAGAATGTTCAATATTCACTTGAACAAATGAATAATTCTTTCTCACTGTCAAACACAAGCACAAAATTGTTGTCAACAAATAATCATGAAGTTGGCAATGCATATGCAAGTTTAAACCCGATTTACACTGCACCAAAAGGGTTAAATCCTTATTACACCGGACAATATTCCAAATCAGGGGATATTGGAATTACAAATACTAATTCTTATTCTCCGTATTATGTACACAGTAACATGTTAACAAAAAATGTAACAGCAACAGCATCACACGGTATCCCAAGTCTGTTGACCACTACTCCCAAACCACCTATGGGACAAGTAGTAAATGCGGTTTATCAACCTTTTTATATGGGAAATACCCAACCGCAGGCTGCTGTTTCTGTTGCAAACAATAATGTTAACCGATATGATTACGCTATATCATCAACAGATGATGGCGTAAATGATAATTTAGGTGATCGCTATGTAGCGTCAACACCTTATATTAATAATATTAATCTTAACAAGATATGTAAAGCCTTACCAACATTTGACGGGATTAATTTACATCCAGATCTATTTTTCAACCAATTAGAAAGTGTAGTAGAACTTTATAATGTTTCATTTTCGCAATTAAAATTATGGGGTCATCAATTATTTAAAAATAGCGCTTATGATTGGTTTATAGCCATTTCATACATGAGTCAAGATTTTGATGATTTCAAGCACCTTTTTTACGAACAATATTGGGGTTCGTTTAAACAACATGAGGTTCGCGGTCGCTTAGAATCGGGTCGTTATCGCGCAGTGGATGGCACGTTTTCCAATTATATGTTAAAATTGATAACCGAAGCTCAATTTTTGGTACCATCTTACGAAGATGAACATTTAATCCATCTTATTGCTCGGCACTTTCCGCTTCACATTGCAACTTGTTTAATTGGGACTTCAAATATTCGGCAAGCGTTGTCGGTATTAATTAGTTTAGATTTTTGGCGTATCAGCCTAATAAGACTATTAACGCCGAGCGTTGTCGGTATTGCGTAGTGTGGAATTCATTTCACAAAATCAAACGTTTAGCAACGTTTCAAGTTCTCCATCTGTTCGGCCTAGCCCGAACTATCAAACTCAACAACGCCCAAGATTTTCCCATCCCAATAATATTGTAAGACCACCTCATACCAACGCAATTGCTAATCTAACTCTTGACGACAATAAATACATTGAACAGATGGATCAGGAAAACTACAACGACACTACCGTTTAGACTCGGACGTTGGTGTCATAAAACGAGTCAACCATTTTGACAATCAAAATCCAGGAGAGGCCTTATTTGTTGAAGAATGTGAATTTGATCACGGGGAAGCACCAATTCACTCTCCGGTGTTAACCATTGCTTTTGAAAAGTTTCAATTTCCCGCACTGGTAGATACAGGAAGTGAAATTTCGTGCATCACTTATGAAGTCTTTCAACAAATAAGTGCCGTGTTGGTGAATGTTGTTGTTCTGCCTGTTCAAGGTATTAAAGTCAAAGGGGCTTTTAAAACCAACTTAAGCCGCGTAACCCATCAATTATTAATGCCTTTTGCAATAAATAATTTTATTTCCACTTTTGAATTTTTAGTCGTTCCAAATTTATGTTACCCTGTTATTCTAGGGGTAGATTTTTTAAGATATTTTCACGCAAATGTCAGTTTTCGGGAAAAGCAAGCACTGGTCACGTTTTTACTTGGTGATAAACTTTTGGAAGTTCCAGAAACTATTGTGGAACATGAGTTAATTCCGCCTGTAACTTCTCATCTGCGCATTTGTGCAATCGACCAATCACAACCCCAAGCCATTTTATCTGAATATTCTAATGCTGAGGTAACGGATGTTAGTCCAGAAATTAATTTATCATTGGAGCAAAAAACAATATTTACTTCTCTTCTCCAAAAACACTCAACAACATTTTCAGATCGCCCGGGTTTAACTGTAGAATACGAGCATCAAATTAATTTGATAGATCCCACTCCTTTCACAGTTAAACAGTATCCTATTCCCGTGGCATATAGAACGGCTGTTCAGGCTGAGATTGACAGAATGGAGGCGTGGGGGGTCATTGAACGATCCGACACCCCATATGCTAGTCCGCTACTCACTATCGCTAAGAAAGATGGCACTGTTCGCGTTTGTCTAGATGCGAGACGACTGAACTCACTCACTAAGTCGGAAACCGAACTACCGCGGTCAATTGAGGACCTGAAGGTTAATCTATCTGAGGTAAACTTTATTTCCAGTTTAGATTTGACTGCTTCATACTGGCAGATACCCATTAAACCTGAACATCGTCAGTATACCGGATTTAGGGTCGGCACTCGAGCCTACCATTTTACAGTTTTACCTTTTGGATTAAAAACGGCAGTCAGTTCTTTTACCAGATGCATTGACCAGGTGTTGGGAGTAGAGTGCGAGAAGTTTGTGCATCCCTATGTGGACGATCTTCTTACAAGCCGGATTTACTTTGCGTCTGGCTAAATGTAAATTTTTTTGTCAAGAAGTGAATTTCTTGGGCTATATTCTCAGCTCCCAGGGTTGTCGACCTGACCCAAAACGGGTACAAGCTTTAACCGATTTCCCTGTTCCAAAATCGGTAAAACAATTACAAGGTTTTCTTGGCTTAGTAAATTTTGACCGCTCGTTTGTAAACCATTTTTCAAATATGGTGGCGCCATTAACGCAATTATTAAGAAAAGCGGTAAAATTTAATTGGAAAGCTGAGCATGATGAGGCTTTCAAACGCATTAAATACGAGTTATCACGTGATGTTCTCCTTTATCATCCCCGGCATGACCTTCCTTTTATCGTGCAATGTGACGCGAGCGATGTCGGAATTGGTGGTGTCTTGTATCAGGTGGTTGATAAAAAACGGCATGTGGTAGCGTATTGCAGTCGCCTTCTGCTGGATCGAGAGACTAGATATTTTACGTCCGAAAAGGAGCTCTTGAGCGTGGTGTTTGCCTTGCGCAAATGGCGTGTTCTTCTGCTGGGTAAAAAATTCGTTGTATTAACTGACCATCGTGCGCTTACTTACCTCAATTCTTGTAGACTATTATCACCTCGTCTATCACGTTGGGTTTTGTCAATACAAGAATACGAATTTGATATTCAGCACATCCCGGGACGTGATAATTTAATAGCCGATATTTTGTCTCGCCATCCTCCCAGACGACTACCAACACCACAAGATCGAGAATTCCGTATATTTGCGATGAAAGCAGGTCCTGATATTGGGTTACTTTTGCAAAAGGTACCCGAATTTCAACGAACGGATGACAAACTTTCAGATATAATTAATTCTCCTTCTTCGGGTCATCCTAAATTTTTCTTACATAAAAATATGCTGTTTTTGCGCCGCGAAGCTGATGCATCCGCCTATTTGTGTATTCCAAGATTATTGATACCTGATTTTATTCGGTTGTATCACGAGTTCTATGGACATTTTGGGATATACAAAACCTGGTGTGCGTTGCGTCGAGATCTTTGGTGGCCCAGCATGTTTCGCAGCATTAAACGGGAACTCAAAAGTTGTGAAACTTGCCAGAGATCAAAGCATTCGGCGCTACCAAAGCATTCATTTGAGTCAGTGCTTGCGGGGGAGCCAAATGACTTGATCTCTGTCGATTTTTATGGACCTTTGCCGCGCTCTACTGGTGGAGTAACTTATATTTTTGTTGTGCTAGACGTTTTTTCGAAGTATGTCACGTTATACCCGGTGAAGAAAGCAACCACTGCAGCCATCATCAATCGATTGCAGAAACATTATTTTGAACGCGTTGGAAAACCCGCGCGCATACTCTGTGACCAGGGAACGCAGTTTACATCTAAACGTTGGTCAAGCTTTCTGAATGATCACTCGATTCAGAGTATTTTTTCCTCTGTACGTCACCCTCAGGGAAACCCCGTGCAAAGAGTAATGCGAGAGCTTGGTCGTCTTTTTAGATCTTACTGCCATGATAATCACAGTGCCTGGGCTAAAGAAATTCCTAAGTTAATTGGGTTTCTAAATAATGTAACTAATGAGTCAACCGGATTTGCTCCGGTTGAGCTTCAATTTGGTTGCAGGGTTACGTCACCGCTTTCGGAATTTGGTTTGCTCCCTGAGCATATCATTGATCGAGATGCAAATTGCGTTCTAGCCTTAGAGAATATGAGAAAACGTTCTCGAAAACGTATCTTAGGAGGTCCTTCCGACTCTCCCGGGATAATTTTTGAAGAAGGCGATATGGTGTTATTACGAGCTAATCCCGTCTCCTCTGCGTTGAGTAGGGAAACAAAAAAATTCTTTCATCTTTTTGAGGGTCCATATTTGATTGGAAAACGTATTGCCACCAAAACCTATGTGCTGCTACACCCGGATTCTAAGACAGAGCGTGGGACTTTTCACGGCTGTCATCTTAAGCGCTTCATTCCTTGTTCTGGGAAGTGCAGGTCGCCTCCACAGCTTCCTGGACTCCCCAGAATGGGGGCAGTTGTGACAAGTTAGGCCACCCCATGTACATTTTTATTTAAAATAATACTCTCATATAATAAATTTATACTTACCTATCAGGTCAGGTCAAATTCTTTTGATAAGATCATAAAGAATTTATCTTTCCTGGTTCTTTTACTGCTGATCTTCATCCAGAACACATGTGCCTACAACAATAATTCTGCCGCTTTCTGGGCCTTTTCATAAATTAACACAATTTATGTAATTACCTGCGTAGGTGAGTTAAATATAAACTACATTATCTAATTGGATTTAATTTATTAATTGTTTAAATATTTATATAATCATTTTTACATTTACATGGTGGTAAGGTTAAAAATAACATGTGTTTATTTTATTCGTAGTTTTATATGGTTTATGGACATGTGCGAGTCCCATGATGATTAATGATAATTAATAAAGGATATACATTTGCTAAACCAGCTGTAATTTATTTCCCGGAGTTGGTAGAACCGCTGTCCAAAACCCTGAGATTATTGTTTCGCCACAATACTTTCACACGAAATTAGCGTATTCAATAAAACAACTCGTAATAAGTAAGCATCAATAATATATTAAAACATTAATTGCTACAAAAGGCTGATATAACTAAGCAATAACATTATAATTATTAATTATAATTAATACAACAAAACAAAACAAATCAATATGAATAATCCAATTTTAAACCTTGCTGATGACATGGTCCGTACAATGGAAATTTTATGGCTATGAAGGAAACCGATATGATGGTGGTTCAGACATGGATTAAACATTGTTCCAGGAATATCAAAGTTTTGAACTTGGCGATAAAGAATGCAAAAACTATAGACTCAAAACAGAAAATTTTAGCGGCAATAAGCAAAATGATGGGATACAGAACTTTGCTAAAAGCAATGGCTAAACGTGGAGGAAGCATGCCAGCTCACGCTAAATGGGCAAGCAAAGCGGTTCATTGGGAAGATGCAAAATGCAGCATTTGATGGCAGAATACGAACAGGAGTTTTAATAAATATGACTCACTACACACCCACGCATTTTTTAAAGATTGCGAGACATTATTTGTACGTCGAATTAGACTGGCATTAAAAAATGAATTTTTTTCAAGATAAATGCTATATTTTGCTGCAAATTTGCTAAGAATGGTCAAGATGGAAACTACCAGAACCATCCAGACATATCTTCGTATCCCCATTATAAAGATGTGTTAAAGCTCGAGGGTATTAATTTTCCTATAAAGCGTGTTGATATTACAAAATTTGAAAAATTAAATAATATCTCAATAAATGTATATGCTATAAACAAAAAAAGGAAAAGGTATGTAGTAAGCCCAACCCGAATCACAAAAAATAAGACCGACAACCACATAAATTTATTGCTTGTACAAGACAAGTATTGCACAGAAGTTGAAGAAGATGATAACAATTTAACCGAGACAAAATATCATTACACCTGGATTAAAGATTTATCGCGGCTCGTGTCGACTCAAGTAAACAAACACAATGGAAAAAAGTTTATTTGCGAAAGATGTCTCCATTATTTCCAAACTGAGCTTAAATTGAAAAATCATGTGGAAGACTGCGATACAGTAAATGAGTATAAAGTGACTCTAATAAAAGATGGGAAAATTAGATTCAATAACTACAAGAACAAAGAACGATGTCCGTTCATAGTATATGCGGACTTTGCATCTATTTTAATCCCTGTTAAGATTCGTATGGGAGACAAGAGCACCAAGTACCAACAACATGAGGCCTATAGCGTGGGTTATTATTTTAAGTGTGCTTACGACGACACACTCTCATTTTACAGAAGTTATTGAGGTCCCAATTGTACTGAATGGTTTGCATCACAATTGAATCAGCTGGCTGAAGACGTCGAAACAATTTATATGTGTCCTATGCCCACAGAAATTAGTCTCGAGCAAGAGCAGAAGTTTATGCAGACATCATTATGCCATATATGCGAAAAGCCTTTGGATTCCGACCGCGTCAGGGACCACTGCCATTTAACAGGAAAATATCGTGGAGCCGCTCATGCAGACTGCAATATAAAATATCAAGATAGTCGCACTATTCCTGTAATCTTTCATAACTGGAGTGGATATGACTCCCATTTTATGCTAAAAGATGTTGCTTTAAAAATTAAAGGAACAGTGAATTTAATACCTAACAACAACGAAAATTTTATTTCTATGATAAAAAATGTTTCCGAAAGTGAGGTAAAATTCAAATTTATTTTCTCCTTCAGGTTTATGGCTTCCTCTCTTGATAAATTGAGCTTAAACTTGACTGAAAAACCAATATTAAAGTCACAGTTTAGACATATTAATGACGAGCAGTATAAATTATTAACAAGAAAAGGTGTCTTCCCGTACGATCACATAAAATCTTGGGATAGTTTAATTGAAAATCATCTTCCCACTTATAAGCAATTTTACTCTAAGTTGACAGAGTCCGACATTACGTATGAGGATTATAGAAATGCTCAAAAAGTATGGAATGAATTGCAATTACAAACGCTAGGAGAATATAGCGATTTGTACTTGAAAACCGATGTTTTATTACTTGCCGATGTGTTTGAAAGTTTTAGAGATGTATGCTTGAAACACTATGAATTAGATTATTTCACCGCTCCTGGTCTTAGTTGGGATGCTATGCTAAAATGTACAAAGCAAGAGCTCGATTACATCAATGATATAGATATCCTCATGTTTATTGAGAAGGGGATTCGTGGCGGTCTCACTCAATGCTCCAAGAGACACGCAAAGGAAAACAACAAATACATGCCCGATTATGATTCAAGTTTAACGCAAAAATATCTGATGTATTTTGATATCAATGCGATGTATGCCTGGGCAATGTCGCAATATCTTCCCCATGGTAATTTGCAATGGGTTGAAGGAGATATTACAAACTTTAACTTTGAGATATCCGATGAGTCACCAATTGGATATATACTAGAGGTTGATTTAGAGTATCCCAAGGCCATCCACAATAGACAAAAAGATATGCCAATATACAAAACTTTCATATTATTAATACAGCATATGCTTTTATGTTTTAAATGATTAAAGCAATAGTGACGATTTTTATTAAACTTTGGGCAATCAGAATATGTTTGGACGTTAATAATATTTACATAATTTGAAATCTTATGTAATATCTCCATTTTCTGATTACCTTTAACATATCGACGCATTCTTTTTAAAAAGGAATAAGCGACAAAATAGCAATTTTACAGGAGACATAAAAAACGATTATCTAGAGAAACTTCAATTAAATTGCAATTTTATTTAAATTTTAATGTGACATATATTATTTAAGGTTTACAAAAAACAGTGACATTTAGAAAATAATATTATAAAGTGAAATAAAGCATAAAATTATTAGCATCTGGTGCTTATACCTTTTCTTTAAATTTTGGTGCTTATATCCTGGCTTTTATACCATTTATAGAAAAAATATTGTTTACAATTTGGTGGTTATATCATCACTTATACCATTTTAAGTTTATATTCTAAACACGTTTTGGTACTTATAACAAAAAAGAAATAAAAGCTTATTTGAAATTAAAAACTTATTTGAAATAAAAAACTTATTTGCAATAAAAAACTTATTTGAAATAAAAAATTTATTACAAAAAATATAAATTACATATAATATAAACAAACAAAATTTTAAATATAAAACAAATTTTGTCTATAAAATCTAAGAAAAGCTGAATTCAGGTACAAAAATAATTAGATATATTAGAGTATTTTGCATAAAATATTCTGATAAATTTAATCTTCAACATCGCTTTCTTCCAAAGCATCTGGTATATTTTTAGCGCTATGTAAAATATTATACTCATTATGCAGATCTGGAGGGATAATATTTTTGTTGCATAATTTCCTAAGGTCGTCTAGTTTTTTTTTCATTAATTGGAAGGTAGTCGCTATAGGCCCTTTTGATGTCAATAATTGGTTTAATTCCAAACTCACATTCAATGCAAATGCCGTTATATTCAGTTGTGACAAAAATAGTTTCTTTTTCATAAAAAACTTAACTAATTTTTGTAATCTTAATATCTTTTCCATTAAGAGTTTTTAACTTACTTGTCTTTTTCAATAATCTCTTCCAGTCCATGAATTCTTTATTTTGAACGTTCATCACTGTATATGGCTCGGATGATGCCCATACGGTCTTGTTTTTTAATGATTTTTCAATTACCGCATGCATAGAATCTACAGGCATGTAGGTATGTCCAGTTATTAAAAATGTTAATGATACATTTTTAATATTTTCCGCACTATTAATAAATGTTTTTATCATTGCAATCATAATTTTATTTTTATTTTGCCCACTACAATTATCGCAATAAAGTGATATCTTGTTGTAAATATTGCTCTTATCCTTTTCTGTTAAGAATATAAATAAAATGCTGCAAATTTCATTGGCACCTCGTTTACCATCCCTTTCACTCCATAAAAAACAAACACCATTTCTTGATGCCGTTTCATATGCGGTAAAATTATAAACGGAGTACTTTCTGTAGTATCCCAAAAGCATGCTATCTCCTTTGGGAGTATTAAGAACTTTTTGTTAGTCAAAACTTACAACCAAATAATTTTTCTTATTTTTGGCAATCTTCTGCTCTTCTAGGAAGATTTCTTTTATCAGGTCTTTTTCTTTGATATGAGCTTTATTGGCTTTTATTAATTCGGGAGTTTTTTCTTTTTCGGGTGTGTTTTTATATTTTTCACAGCATTCACACTTGTCTTTTTTAGGGACATGGATTCCAATGTTAAAGTCTTTGGTAATAGTTGTGAAAAACTTTGTGTACATTACGGGCTTCACGTTTTTCACATTCATCTCATTTTTTACATTTTATATAAATTTTTGAATGACATAATTTTGCTGGGTAAATATTTTCTGTTTGATGAACCACGACAGTAATGCGATGGAACCGCTGGGAGAATTTCAAAAAATAAATCTAATTCAAATTTTTGTTCATTGCTTATTTTATTTTTAGGATAAAAAACAATTTCATGTGATAATGACTCATTGCACTTTTTTTTGCTTACGATGTCATTAATGAATCTTGGGGTTATATAAAGAGTATTCATTAGAAATTGTTTGCAGACTCGTTTGTTATATTCGTTGTTTAAATTCAAATAATAAATAACGATGCAAGTTCTTTGCTTTATTTTCTGAATTGATCTCCGTCTAACAACTGGTGTAATTTGAATGCAATTATTTAAAAACTCCTTTTTGTCAACAATCTTCTCTATTTTCCAAAAAGTTTCGAATGCCAGTAGCTCTTCCTCAATGTTTTTACATTCGTTAGTGCATGTTTGATTATTTAGACATGGGTTTGCCTTAATTTGTTTTGCCGCTGCTAGTTTACCATCGTATCTTATACAGGGTGTAGATTAATTGGCGGATAAACGCCAGGTAACTTTGTAGATCGTGCCAAAAGAAAACAAAAATCTTAATTACAAAATGCTGAAAAACTCTTTGTTTGGCCTCACGAGGTCCTCAAAGTTTCAATTTTGTCAATACAAACATTGTTTTAATTGCGTATTTTATGTACTAAGTACCTTCTTTTTTAGTATAATAAAAGTTACGAGGTTTATTAAAAATTAATTATAAAAAATTATTAAAAAATGTGCAAATTACTTTCCAAAAATAAATCAAATTTAAACAAAAAAATCACTTGGCAACGTAGCAAATTTTTTAATAAAATTCAAATTATAACGTAGGCTATGCATTAAATGTCAGTTGATATTTCTATTTTATTATGACTTTTACTTTAAATGAATATGCAAATTACGGTGATGCTTGAGAATGTCATAAATTCGATACCGTATAGTGTTTAGAAGTAAACGGTGGCCAATATAAACAGTTGTAGTTTATAATAAATAATATTTGATGTGTGTATTAAGTTGCCTATATTATAGGTTTGAATTATAGAAATAAATATCAAATTATAACGTAGGCTATGCATTAAATGTCAGTTGATATTTCTATTTTATTATGACTTTTACTTTAAATGAATATGCAAATTACGCCGGTGATGCTTGAGAATGTCATGAATTTGATACCATATAGTGTTTAGAAGTAAACGGTGGCCAATATGAACATTTGTAGCACTTTGTAGTTTATAATAAATAATAACATTTGATGTGTGTATTAAGTTGCCTACATTATAGGTTTAAATAGAGAAATTTTGCTACGTTGCCAAGCGTAACGAAACTTTGAGGATCTCGTGAGCCCAAACGAAGAGTTTCTCAGCATTTTGGAATTAAAATTTTCGTTTTCTTTTGGCACGGTCTACAAAGTTACCTGGCGTTTATCCGCCAATTAATCTACACCCTGTATAGTCCTTTCCCAAATTTTTATTTTTATTCTCGCATGCTCTTCGCCGTGTTTTTGTATCTTTCTCCTTCCTTCTGCTTGTTATCTCAACGTTATTGTTTTCCTCCGGAGGAACATTTTCTTGATTTATTTCAAATGCAGTCCCTACTTCTACAGCTTCCTCCATAAAAATTACATCATTTGCTAAAGCTTCATTTAAAATTTCATCGTTTAACTCAATAGTATTTAAATGATTTATATCATCATCTAAAAGCGGAGTAGTAGTTAAATCATTACTATTATTGACAAACGGCATATAATGTAAATTGTTTGTGTCCTTAATAATCGGCATAATATTATTATTATTTTGAACCTCGTACTGTCTTAACGCTAGCTCGACAAGCGCCATGCCACGAGATCCCATTATTCTGTAAACGAGATAAGCGCCGGTGTCAGATATTGTAAAATAAAAACATTATCAAGAAGTGTATATTCACAATTAAATCAAATTTATAAATTATAATCTAGTCGAATGTATTGAGTAACAGAAAGCGATCATTGAGAATAACATTATTAGCCAAGATTTAAAAATCAAACTTCCAATTTTCCCTATGTCAATACATGGAGTTGCGTCGCTTATACCATACTGATTTTTATTTTGGCAAAAAGATACAAGCGACCAAAACAATACCGATGATTTTTAAATAAAGCAATTAAAATTATATATATATATAACTACGTTTTCTTGTATAATATTATAGTATTAATTATATTATATACATACCAACTATTAACTTATGATGTATTTCTTACAATTTCACTCAAACACAGACGAGTTGTGTCATGTCTGCACTATAGGATCTTACATGTTAAAGCGGCGGTTATACCCTACTCGCGCACAATTTGAAAATGTGTACTCGTTGGTTATCCCATTTTTATCCTACTAAACAATGAATTGCGACGTTAATATTTTTTTGTCGCTTATACCATTCAGTTATTTGGATTCTATGGAAAATTTCCTATTAGAACAATATCTAAACCAAAAATTGATTTTTTGGCGCTTATACCTTTTTAAAAAGAATGCGTCGATATATTGTTGTCGATTTTTTAATAAATTGTTGTAAAATATTTTTAAATTTATGTTGATGAATGTATCCGTCACTGTATCGAAGAGAATGGTAATTTTGTTCCAACCAACGCACTTGCTTTTTTTCTTCTGCATTTAACTTCTTAAAAAGAATTTCTGGTTTAAACATGTATACGTGTAAGTTCACACCGTCCTCTGTAATGCATAATTCTTTTGGTATAAATCTATCATTTATTATAAAACCCTGAATATCAATCACTATATTATGTAAATTTTTTGACATTATGTTGGATTTGTGGTGCAGTATTGATTGTTCTGATTAAAACATAACCTTTTTCTTAATACTTTTCGCACTAATCCTGTGAGAGGTGTGTATTCAACAAGAGTATCGTATTGTGTTTGCAGGAAAAGGTATTCTAGTATCAATTTTAATTTTTAAATCTACAGTACCTGATTTAATAGCTTCATTTTGTTTTGAACAATTGATTACATAAATGGCACAAGATTTGAAATTTTCATAATTAATTAATGGTTGACAGTCATGCATTGGTCTATCATAAAAAAATGATGAGAACATGCTATACATATGATAAGCCATAGCATAGTTTCCTTCAGCAAAATTTAATTGTAAATTACCGTAGGGAAAACATTCAGAGTTTAGATAAGATAAGCTATAATATCTGTAACATTGCAGTGATCAAAAAGTGTACCATTTACAGTTTTGTTATCTTTTCCGTTTACCTGAAATGCAATCAAAATATATCTAGGACTCTCTAAACTTGTGCTTGTTTTAATAGGCCAAACTTCTTTTGTAGTTTGTCTAACAGATGGCAATTCATGAAGTTCCCATTTTCTAAAAGGGATTGATATTGGTTTGTCTATTTTAAGTACATTAAGTAGATTAAGCCGAATTGAATCGTTTACAGCTATATGGGGTACTTTCCATTCTATTTTACTTATTTTTATGTCAGCACTTTCTACATCTGTACTTTCATAACAATTAAAATCGTTTCTAGATCGTAATAAAATTATTCTAACTTTGCATTAATAATAATTTTATTGTAATCTTCCGCAAAACCTGACAAAAACTTTAATGGTATAAATGCGTAAAATGTTTTATTGGTAGGAAAATAAGTTGATATAGTTGTATGACTCCAACCTGCTACATCTAATGCTTGAGATTCGCTAGAATTTAATGATACGTAACCTTTTAATAATGAAGATAATCCCAAATCTCTAATTTTGCAAATTTCCACTCCATTTAACTCAAGTCGTAATTCTTCAAACAAAAAAGCAAAAGCATTATTGGTGAGTTTAAAATTAGATGTCGTTTTTTTAGTTTCTAATATAGTAAGATCAATCTTTCCTTCAAGGTATATAAAACTTTCACTAGGTAAAGTATACACATCTTGATTTCGAATAACTATACGAATTACATCATTTTTTTCAAAATTATCTGCAATATAGCAAGTTTTTTTGTTAATTTGGTACAGGTTAGTTTCGATAATTGTTATTTGGTTCAATTCTTTATTCATTAACAAATGGAAAATTGACTTATGAAAAACAGTTGGTTCCGGTGTAGAGTTATTTCGCCCCTCATTTGACGATAAAGACACTCGTCTAGAACAAAAAAGAAAACAGACAAATTAGCACCCATTCGTAATGTGCTTGAACTTTTTGTTACAAATTGTATAACTGTATAATCATCTTTCAGAATTTGTAACCATAGACAAAATGAATGCTAGTTTTAGAGAAAGATGCAGCCCTCGAAAGTACAAACCATCCAAACCAAACAAATATGGCATCAAAATATTGGCATTATGCAATGCAAAGATATTCTATACAAGCAAGATTGAAGTTTACGTAGGCACACAAACAGAAGGTCTTCATAAAATATCAAATAGTCCACAAGATGTTGTGCTTAGGTTTTGTGAGCATATTTTTGGATCTAACCGTAATGTAACCATGGATAACTGGTTTACTTCAGTGTCACTTGTAGAAAAGTTACGTTATGAACATCAACTTACAGTTATAGGAACAATTAGAAAAAACAAACGGGAGTTGTCTCTTGAATTTTCTAAACCCATAGATCGGCCTGTGCATAGCAGCATGTTCGGTTTTTCACAAAGCTGCACTCTTGATTCATACATATCACGAAAAAAGATCAAGATGATATAGATGAAGAAACAGGCAAATTTAAAAAGCCAGTAATTATCACAGAATACAACAAGACTAAAGGAGACGTTGATGTAGTGGACAAATTAACTGCAAGTTATAACTGGGCAAGAAATACACGTAGATGGTCAATTGTAGTCTTCTATAATATTCTAAATATTGCAGGTATTAATTCACAAGTTATTTATACTGCAAATAATTGTAATACTACAAAACGACGACGCAACTATATTAGAAATTTAGCAAATGAATTATTTTTACCGCATTTGCGAGTACGAGCAAGTAAGACCAATTTTTCCAGAAAATTCATAAATTCATAAATTATGTAAATATCGCAAAAGTTGGTGATTTAATTTATTAAATCAGTCAATTAATTATGTAGCAGCGTGACGTGTCAAATTTTAGTGCTGCCGATTTTTTAATCAAGCAATGATGCTGATAAAATCATGGTCGAAAGGGACTGCAAGATTAGTGATGCCTGCAATAGGGTACCTAAATACAAATATAAAGACTAACAATAAAATCAATCAGCAATTTTATATCGACAGAATATGCAGTGCCTGTGAGTGATTTCAAAAAATTCATTCCAAATTGAAGGAATTAAGGTAGTAAATATAAAACACTTAAATAAAATACGTCCAGGTTATTTATTACATAAAGAAGAATACAGAAGAGGATTAATTAGCAGTTTTTCATTTAACTAATCACCGACGCCAGAGGACTTTCACATATATTGCGTTGCGACCTTGTCCATGTAGTATGTAGCTGTGTTCGATCTGTGCACGTGAACAACGCCTGTATTTGTTTATTTCGAGTCCAGAGTGGCTGTGCATTTTTATATAATAATATATGTATTACAATAATAATAATTAATATTAATATTTTTTAAATTATGTATATACAGATTGATGTTCACATATGGATAAGTCTATCCAAGGAAAACAATATTTATATAAAAATTAATTTAGCGATATAAAAAACTGCTGCGAAGTTGAAAACAAATTATTGCATACCGTTAGATCGGCAAAAAGACTATGTATACTTCTATAGCAAAACGCGAGCAATAATTGAAGGGCATTCTAATTAATTGAGTGTTTCATTAATTAGCAGTAATTGTTTAGCAGTTTTTCACACCGTCACATCTCAATTCTGAATATGGCATTTCAATATATCTTCACTGCACGTACCAGGAAGGAGCGATCTTCATTTGTTTAAATTAAATAATCGCCATTGCAAGTCGCTGAGTATGCAAGGTTATCAAATTGACAAAATCCGACGTGGCAGAACTCCCGAGTTCAATATCCAAATAAAAAACTTTTAAATTAAATTAATTAAATAATTTTAAGCATTTTTATAGTTGAATTGCACAACATACGATTGAAATTTATTAATTGATATTAAATTCTACAAACGCCATTGTTAGTGCTTATCTGGGGTGATAAAAATAGTAATCTTTAGTAAATTTTCACAACTTATTAAAAAGAGCAACCGTACCAGAAAGACATAATAACGGACAAGACCATGAACCTAACAAATTCATCAAGGTGACAATAAATAGACTAAACAATGACAGATGGACATTGATATCAATACATTCGGTCAACCTACGCAAAACAAATAAAGCAGTTGATAATTTGTGACTGAATGAGTCTATATTAACATATCAAGTAAAATAGTCGTCAAATGTTATTCCTAACATTTTAACACTTAGGTTTTGTTTTACCGCGTAGGCTGTGGGGAATATGCTGACATCTTATGATTATAGGGGTGGTGAGTCTTCAACTCAATCAATAGCAGCAAATAAAACTAGGATAACCGTGAAAAGATGTCAATTATTAGGAAAAATAAAAACTTTGCACCAAAAGAGGACCGCAATACAAACATATATTAAAGTAGTTTCCATGCAGCGGGCACCGCGTGCAGGCGAAGTTGACTGGAGTTGGACTTATCATCCTGCCAGCTTCTTACCCACCAATAAATATCTATCTATCTATCTATCTATCTATCGATTTAACTAGGTTGATGTTTTCGTTCCCCCGATTCCCGCACTGGCACTAGGCAAGTGAACGTAGTCTATTTCCCTATAATATTCAAAACTAAACCGACTACACTAAAAGTACAAACAAACAAAAACCACGTGATCAGCACGTGAACAGATGCAAACCTGCATGCGTCATTAACTATATGATTTTTTTTCATGTCTAGTGAGTGACAACTTTATAGCAAAGCGCTAACATCATTAGATGTCCAAAGTTAGTCTGACACTACAAGTACTCAAATACTCCGACAAAAACAAAGTCTGAAGCAACAATGGCTCAACTGTCAAACAAATGAAAAAGTTCAAAAAGCCACATCACATATATTTAAAGTTATGGTTGAGTGTAAACTAGAGAAAAAGCATTTAAAATGAAGTTTAAAAAAGAGAGTAACAAGAGTGGTTTAATTCTATGAGAATATGTGGCCACAGAGTTAGTATAATTACATAATGAAATTTTGCAAGATGACACAATCTTCAAGTTCTAAGCAAGAATGATTGACTTGATCATTAGATAATAACAAAAGCAAAAAAGACTGAAGCAGCTGAATTGATGCACCCACAGAGCGCTATTAATCTATTTTCATAAACTTCCAATTAAGTGCAAAATGTTAATAGGTTTTCCAAGACATTGGTTTATTTATATATTTATAAATTTCATAATTATATTAATATTTGTTTTGTACGCATACCCACCAGCTTTCAATTACACGCAAATGCCAAACACAAACGTTCAAATCTAAAGCAACTGCTATAAATCTATCATCACAAACAGTTTTCTTTCTCCGTTAAGTTCTCAGAGACATTATTTTATTCATTCATAAATTTCATATTTATATTAACTTTTTTTCAGGACTAGTGACAACTATATAGCAAAGATTCGACGTTATGAGACCTCCAAAATAGTGACACTAGAAAACCCACAATAGCTCTGACGAAAACCAAGGCTGAAGCAATAAAGGCTAATCCGATAAACTCACATTTTTCAGTTGCAAGGGCTGATATTTAAGGGTTTATGCTTGTGCTGTTACTTTACAGCTGCATATTTTTAATATGTACCTGTAAATTAAGTACATAAAACAAACGACCAAAACCCGCTAATTGAGCGTAAACAGGCGGCGCTGTAGATGACTGATGACTGATGAGACTTAGTATCTGGTCACCCACACTCTTATATTAAATGTAATTATGGTTTATATGGACACTTGTCATGTATTAGACTAATGTCCAGAATTAATAAATGCCAGTTTCTTAAAATTGCTCTGCCGGAGCTGGGGCTCACCTGTGACAATTTATGCGCCGAGATTTACGTTAGAAGCTTCACCTAACTCTCCAGACATTGATCTGCGAGTAAATTCAGAACTTTTGGAAAGACTAAAACAACCCCACTTAATCTTTTGAAGCTTTTCAAATTACAATTTTGCTAAACAGACCTATTCAAAAGTTTAAAAAGCTACGAAGCAGCTTCCAATTATATGGAATAAAAATTTATAATATTTAATCGTTTGAGTTATATAAATGATGGATCCTGGATGATGAATAAAGCAACTTACGCATCGAACAATAAAAGAGTTGTACACTTCTTGGATTAAATGGAGTGACCGTCCATCCAGCCAAGGGTTAGTGATCCAGAAAGAAATTTTTTTAATAAATTATCAACGTCGGATGGCATTTGTTGCAAAATTGTCACATCAATGCCATCCATTAGGTCGGTTGTTAAGTGAAATCTTTTTGAAAGGTTATTAATCTAGCAAGTTTTTTTGTTAATTTGATACAGGTTAGTTTCGATACTTGTTATTAGGCCCTATTCTTTTTCCATTTTATTAACTAAAGCAAATTACTCAGTAAAAGATTATTTTACACATTAAATTATTGTTTGATAATATTATATAAACGCAAATATTTTAGTTTAATTTTTTTTATTTATTTATTTATTCAATTGCCTTTTTACCTTTCGGTGTCAGGCGTATACATTATTAGTTTGTGTAATATTTTTTCCATTTCTTCCTATCCTTGGCAATCTCTTTTATTTCTTCCCACGTGTTTCCTTTTCTTGTAGCTTCTTCCTTTATTGCGCTGTTCCATTTTTGTCTGGGTCTTCTTCTTTTTTGTTCTCCTGTTACTCATGTCTCATAAATTTTCTTAGTATTTCTTTCTTCACTCATTCTTCTGATATGTCCATACCATATCATTTGACCTTCAATAATTTTTTCTTGTATTGGTTCTATATTTAAATTCGTCCTATATGTCTCGTTCCTTATTTTATCTTTTCTTGTTTTGTTCTCAATCTTCCTAAGTAATCTCATCTCCATAGCATTTATTCTTTCTATTTGTTTTCCTGTCATCGTCCATGTTTCGCTACTATATGTTAATGTTGGTCTGATTACTTTTTTTACAATTTCTGTTTTTGTTGTTTTTGATATTTCTTTTTTGTTAAAGAAAGTATTTTTTAACATGTTATATATTTTTGCTGTTTTTCCTATTTTGTCCTCTATCTCTTTGTCTAGTTTTCCGTTGCTCTGTATTATTGTTCCTAAGTATCTGTATTGTTCGACCTGTTATATTATTCTTCCTTTTATTCTTATTTCGTGATTAGTTTAATTTTAATATGTATATTTGTATTTTTGTAACTTTTACTAATTAACTGATTATTTTTGTGTCTATGTTTATAGTATAATTAAGAACATTTTGTAAGTAATTCATTTGATTGTTTATACGTGCAAGAAGTGCAAGTGCCAGTTATTAGTAAGTGCTATTGTACGGTGCGTACCTTATTGCCATGATGGAACCTGAAATAAAAACGGAATTAAATCTTAACGATAAGTCTAGACAAGTGGATGGATTTTTCGTTAAAACTTATAGAGAGCTTTTCCGATAAGTATGTTTTACTTTATTCTGTTTGGCGGCCATTTTGATTTGTTATTTTATAACATCTTTAATTTGAGATTATTAAGTAAAAATCCAATTAATTAGCAACGGAGTAATATACTCAGATTAATTAGATTGTATGTTAAGTTTTTATTTTAATTTTGGTAATTTGGGATAAAATTTATAATGGCGAGAATTTGAAGTTGTTGATAATTTTTGTAATTTAATGCTTGGCAAAAACTAAAATATTATATAACATCGTTTTTGTGTGTAAAATAAAATATTAATTTTAATGATTGTGGCAAAAAGTATTTTTATATGGCAATGCCGATCCCCATACCTGAACACGGTTTACTTGAAAGAAATAATATGCAAGTAAAGTAAGAGTAAGTAATATAAATCTTTCTTAGAAAAATAAATAATGTTATACCTTGGGTGTCTATATGTTTTTAAGACCCGACCGGGACATACAAAAAAAAAGGAAGCCATGATATCTTTAATATAACAGAATTGGTTGTTGCAGAATCCACCTTCAGTAAAAAAATTACATTCTTAAATTATTTCAAACATGTCGTTACAAATTTCATGCTTTGATGCCGTTATGTGAGCGGGGCCTCAAGAACCAACGGAGAACCGGCTAAGGGGTATAAAGATCGAGCGTTCACGGCCCTACAGTCACACGACCAAACTGGCCGAACCGAGCTAAACTGGCTAAATAGTGAGGTAAAGAAAGGCAATCATGATGCACTAAAATCAGTGCTGGAAACCAGATCTTGAATCCACCAACTACGATAAAAATCTGCGGAGGATAGCTAAAGCCCTTCAAAACAAACTTACATCGCTGCCTTTCTTTCATGGCAAAAGAGGCCTTGGATACACTCTGAAAGGCAAAACCAAAGCAGTTGTTTGACAGCCTTGAACTCCAATGCAGACCGGACTTCGAAAACACGTGGATAAGATTCACAAAGAAGTAAGACAGCGTATACAGCGCACGGAGACCGCTTAAATTTTAAAATCGGTTAAGCCGTCTAGAAGTGAGCGATATCATCACAAATCTCAAACCCAAATCGGTATCTGGTCTGGATTGCATTCCAAATAAAGATTTGAAAGTATTTTCTCACAAAGCTGTAATGTTCCTCACAAATATTATAAATGCAATTCTAAGGACGTCTTATTTTCCGTCGTTTTAGAAAATGTCTCAGAGTTATTTCTATCTCAAAGATTGGAAAGGATGGACATTTTCAGCAAAATTACGGCCCAATTAGTCTCTATCGACCCTAAGTAAGGTGACAGAAACAGTAATTTTGACAAGAATTCGAGATAACACAGCAGCTAAGAACTTGTTTCCAAATCATCAAACTGAACGCTACCTATCCGAAAGGCAGGACACTGACCGTAAAGCTGTTTGAGCAAGTGTCTACTCCTCGTCCTATCAAAGCAGAACCTTATTCAAGGTTTAGTTCTTTCACAGATGCTCTTCAATCTGTATGTAGCCGACATACGATGCATCGCTCAAGGTATAAAAATTGCTCAGTATGCAGACAACACGACACTGATGTACACTTCAAGGAGTCCGATAGTCATCACGCTAAGACTTCAAGCAGCATGTGAGGCGCTTGCAACTTGGTTTTGGTACTTGAGAGTAAATATCAATCAAGAGAAAAACAAGGTTTTTGTTTCACCAAACGTCACAAACAAACTCCTTATGAGAACGTTTATCTCAACGGCGCTCCAATTTCATGGATAAATAACGCAAAGTATCAAGAAGTAGAGCTTGATCGTGAACTAACTCTTAGATTACATATTAAAACCATCTTCCGCATCTTCGATAAGGCCAGGATGGCAAGTAATATGTTAACACCACTTCAACGCATTAGTTAGTTAGTTTAGATTTTTGGCGTATCAGCCTAATAAGACTATTAACGCCGATTCTTTTCTCTAACTATAAAAAGTGTAAAATAATATGCTGTAAAATGGCATATTAAAGAATAAAATTAAATATATAAATAAATAAATAAACAACAAAGATAAAATAAACGTTCACAAACTTTAATGACTATAGCAATAATGACTAGATAATTCCAACAGTGTCTAGGGTGTAAAAAGTCCTAAACACTGCTGGATTTTACGATACACAAACATTAATCATAATAAATTAACAATTATATCCATACACCCAATTTGCTCTGTCGAATAAATTCGAACAGACGATCGACTTCAACGATCTGATCGCCCAAGACAATCGACAAACTGGGTGATAATTCAGACGTAACTCTCTGTTCCGAAAACTGCCGACAATCCAATAAGATATGACGAACAGTCAATGGAACATTACAAGTATCACAAACTGGCGGCACCTCAGATGCCAACAAATGCCTGTGAGTCCATCGACAGTGACCGATGCGAAGTCGCGTGAGGATAACCTCTTCCCTACGCTTCGGCCTGCATGACGAACTCCACGGTGTAATAACGCTTTTAGTGCATCGCAGCTTGTTGTCTTGAATAGCAAACCACTCAGTTTGCCAGCTAGACAGCAGCTTTTGATGTATAAAATTACAAATATCTCTAACGCAAACTTTAAATGAAACATATTCAGCGCTAGTTATTGCCAATTTGGCAAGCGCATCAGCTTTTTCATTGCCACTGATACCTACGTGACTGGGGATCCAGACAAAGTTAACAGTGACATTTATCTGAGACACCTGAAGCAAAATTGAATGAATTTGCCTCAGCAAGTAATGATCAGGATATTGGTCATCTATGGCGTTTAATGCACTCAACGAGTCTGTACATATAACATAATTTGTACCTGCGCTTAGTTGGATGTAGAGAAGAGCCTGATAGATAGCATATAGTTCTGCAGTATACACGCTGCTAACACTTGGCAAGCCAAATGTAAATTGCAGCTCATCTACCAGAAAAGCACAACCCACACCGTCGTTACTTTTTGAGCCATCGGTATAAATCCAAGTGGCATTTACATTCATTGCTTGAATTTTTGCAAATTCAGTTCGATATTCAACTGGTAAAGTTGAAGCTTTGCTCATTCTCGATAATGCAGTATTTAACCTTGGACGTTGAAAAGTCCAAGGAGGATCGCGACAGTAAGACAGTTGATATACATCAGGGAGTTGGAAATCCAGTTCCCGAAGTATACTGCAATTTCTTATAGCAACCGGTTTTTGGGACCGTATCCTGATGTTGTATAGATCGTCGAGACCATTATTGTACACGACAGGAAACGTCGGATGCAAGCGTTTAGCTTTTAGTTTCGCGGCGTACCTAATTGTCAAAATTTTACGCCGAAGATAGAGTGATGGTTCAGCTGCCTCACACAAAACACTAGCAATAGGGCTAGTGCGAAATGCGCCAGTTGCTAAACGAATTCCAGTATGGTGAGCAGGATCAACAATACGTAATGTGGATGGAGCTGCGGAAGCATAGATTATGGAACCATAATCTAGTTTTGAGCGCACCAAAGCGCGATGCAGAAGTAGCATTGTTTTCCGATCCGCTCCCCATGACTTTCCACTCAACGACCTGAGCAAGTTTAGTGCCGGGACACATCTTGATCTCAGATTTATTAAATGAGGACGCCAAGTCAGCGCACGGTCAAATGTGACACCGAGAAATCGAACACTATCCTGTACAGGAATAGGTTCTCCCCCAAGATATAATAAAGGGTCACCGTGTGGGGTTCGTCTTCTACAAAAATGGATAAGCAACGTTTTACTAGTAGAAAAAGTGAATCCATTTTTATTAGCCCAGTTCAAAATGTGATTGATTGTTAACTGAAGTTGACGTTCCAATGTTGCCATGTTTCTCGAGGCACAATAGATAGCTACGTCGTCAACATACATACATCCGTTTACCGGATGCTTGATGAACTGACTTATGCCGTTAATCGCTATCATAAATAGTGTCACGCTTAGAATAGACCCCTGAGGAATACCATTCTGTTGCTGACGTATGCCCGAGATGTTGTCACCTACACGTACCTTAAATGAACGGGAAGTTAAAAAGCTTTGTATAAACAATGCCATGCTTCCGCGAATACCCCATGAATGAAGCGTTCGTAGAACATTGTACTTCCACGTCATGTCATATGCTTTCGCAATGTCAAAGAATACAGCGACAAGATGTTGATTCTGTACAAAAGCATTTTTAATTGCTGTATCCAACCGAACAAGGTGATCAGTCGTAGAACGGTGACGCCTTGAACCACATTGTATGTCAGCAATTAAACCTCTTGAATCTAATAACCAAGTAAGACGCTTATTGATCATTCTTTCTAGTAACTTGCATAAGCAGCTAGTTAGAGAGATAGGCCTATAACTTGTCGGGAGCTTTTTATCTTTACCAGGTTTAAGTACTGGTACTATGATAGCAAGTTTCCACGACTCAGGACAATACCCTGCTGACCATATCCGGTTATAGAGTGCCAACAATTGAAGTTTGGCAGAGCGACTTAATTGCTTGAGCATAGCATTGTGTATCAAATCGACACCTGGAGCAGTATTGTGTGCTTCAGATAATGCCGAGTCAAATTCCCAAACACTAAACGGTGCGTTATATAATTCAACTTCAGCAGAGATAAATGACAGAACGTTTTTCTCCATGTTAATTTTAATATCTCGGAAATTTTCATCGTAATTATTATCGCTGGAAGCGTCAAAATAAACATCGGCCAGAATATTCGAAATGTCAAGGGGATTGGTAATAATTTGATCACCCGACAATAACCCACTAATAGGTAATGATGCGGTTCGGCCAGAAATTTTTCTGACTTTTTCCCACACCTTCCCGACGGGGGTTCTCGAATTAATAGAAGTAACATATTCTGACCATGATTCTCTTTTAGCTTTTCTGCATGTTCTTCGAGCAACAGCTTTGTACCTCAAATAAAGTAATAAATTCTCTTCTGTTGGAGAGTGGTTAAATTTACGAAAAGAACGGCGTTTGTTTAGTTTAGCTTGCTCACAATCAAAATTCCACCAAGGAACAGGCTCTCTGCGAGGTTTTCCGGAAGATAACGGTATACTCGCATGTGCTGCCTGTATGATAGAATCGGTATAAGTTTCAATATCTTCGTCGATAGTGGCTTGGACACTGTCATCGTAATTAAACACTTGAACAAACGTATTCCAATCGGCATCTTTTATTCTCCAATTTCGATGACGGTTTTCATTAATTACATGACCAAGCACGCGAATGAATATGGGAAAGTGGTCACTATCATAAAGATATTCCGAGACTTCCCAATCCAGCAATGCTGCGATACTTGGAGAACAAATGGTAAGGTCAATAGCCGAGAATGATCTATTGGCCACGGAAAAGTAGGTATTGTTACCTTTATTTAAGATAACTAAATCCGTTTCTGAAAAAAGATTGGCCAAGTTACGACCTCGCACATCAGTTCGATTTGAGCCCCACATAGTGTTATGAGCATTAAAATCGCCCATTAGCAGGAATGGGGACGGAAGTTGTTCAAGTAATTGATCAATCAAACGAATGTCCAAACTGACATTTGGCGGAATATAAATTGAGCAAATGGTCAGTGCAAAAGGGATATGTAGTTGAACGGCTACTGCTTCTAATGCAGTGTTGACACGGAGTTCTTTACTGAAAACCGTATCACGGACCAATAAAGCCGTTCCACCCTGAGCACGATCAACATTTGCACGATCTTTTCTATAAATAGTATAACCACGAAGATTAACAAAACATTCAACCTTAAAATTTGTTTCCTGTAAGGAAACGCAGATAGGTGAATTTTCGGATAATAATATTTTAAAGGATTCGTAGTGTGAATTATATCCGTTGCAGTTCCATTGTATAATGGTTGAAACCATTTTTGATGTTATGTTGCGAACGTAATTTTAACTCTTTGTTTATTAGCGTTTTTTTGTTTAACTTCAAAATTATCGTCTGGGGGAGTAGAACTCCCACTAATTGGCATAATTTCATCTGTCAGAGTAGATGGCGCGGAAAAAACTTCCACATCCATCGACTCTAACGACACGTTAATATTGGGGTCTGTGGGCGCAGGATCGCTAGAAACCTGCACCTCAGGTGGCGGTAGCCTAGATTGGGCTGCCGTCTTTGCAGGCTTTGACTCGGACTGAGCCTTTGCCTGTTTAGGCTTTGACTTGGAAGTCGCAACCTTGGTTGGTTTTGGCCCGATACGAGCCAATACCTTAGATGGTTTAGGCTTTAAATAAGCCCCCATCTTGAGTGGTTTTGCTTGAAGTCCCACTCGTTGTGACCTTGGACCGGATTGGGCCGTAGTCGGTTTTGGTTTTGAGCCTGATGGGCCCGCAACCGGTTTTTGACCCTTCACATTAGAGTCCTTGTCTTTATTTAAAGAAGTTTCTGAAATAGCAGTAAATGTCATAATCGGTGTTTGTTGAATAATAGGTGTTTCAGCAACTGAAGCAAACGATCTAGAAAAGGTAGGAGCCGTAATTGCTCTATACTTCTTTTGAGCATCAAAGTAAGAGAGTTTGTCTGTTACTCTGATCTCGGCTATCTTCCTTTCCTCTTTCATTTTTGGGCAGTCTCGGGAATAAACGGGATGCTTACCTTTGCAATTCACACATAAAGGTGAACTGTTGCATGGATCAGGGTCATGTTTCTCCTTACTGCATTTTGCACATGTTGCAACACCTGGACACCTAACTGCAGTGTGTCCAAAACGTTGGCATTGGAAACACCTCATTGGGTTAGGAATAAACGGGCGAACCGGGCGAGTAACATATGCCACCTTAACTTCATTTGGGAGCCGTTCAGAATCGAATGTTAAAATCATAGATGTTGTATCTCTGACTTCACCATCCTTTCTACGTGTTAGTTTTTTAATATCGATAACGCCTTGCGACGCCAGTTCCTGTTTGCATTCGTCTACAGTTGTGTATAACAACTCATACCATGAAATTACTCCCTTCGAAATATTTAAGGATTTATGCGGTTCAACTGTCACCGCAATGTTACCTAACGACGTGCATTCCTGCATTTTACTGCTCTGCAATTTATCTTTTACTTCAATAAGCAAGGTACCGTCTCTTAACTTCTTACATGAATTTAAAGTTCCATTAATAATATTGGAAATGGTCCTATGAATTAAGAAGGGAGAAACCTCCTTTAGACTCTGGCCATTTTCAGAACATTTAACAATCAAATATCTAACAAACTTTCTGCTTGTACTATTTCTATCTTCATTAGCTCTCTCGTCCGTAAACGGGCGAGATCGTTTGGTTGGAGGTTTAGAATCTACCATAATAAACTCCGTCAACTTCATCGCTCAATCTCCCCACCCACCACGGAGCCACATATGGGACGCTACATCACAAACTAATGCAGTCGCCAGGGCTAATCAAGCGATATAGGTTTCATAGATGTAAATGAAAGACTTCCGCGAACACAAAGAATACTATCGGGAACCAACCGTAGCACATTGTGAACCTTTCATCGATCACCACATAAATAATTCCTCACCCTTAAGTTAGATAACGAGCCGATTGGTTAAAACTGGGTTAGGTTTAACCTCCCGTTTTACCAGAAGCTAGGGCCAAAGCAGTGTGTTGGAACTAATACTCTTTTAAACCTGAGTATTAGCCCCTCAACTACCAGGATCCCCTTTTCCTAACTTTCGGGTCACCGCGCACGGCAAACACGCAGGTGAGTTACACAAGGTGTTATGTGAAAATTGTCAAAAATTAACTCACAAATAAGTTTGACTTGTCCCAGACGAACTGTGGGTTTTTTAACGAGGTTATCTCCTCGCCTATTGGTCGCCTTTTACGACCAGCAAAGGGACTAGCGGAAGTATTCTTTTGCGCCACCCCCTCCCGCAGGGGGGCCTTCAACGCATGGACAGCAACATGAACTCTACAAAAAAGTTGCAATTATTTAAAATATTCATTTTTCCAATACTGACATACGCATGTCTAGCATGGGGAATGGCTGCATCGTCCTATCTGAAAAAGATAGAGTCGTTTCAAAATAAAGTTTTGAGAAGTTTAGTCAATAGGCGCTTTCAAACATTTGAAAAGTGAATCTGACACATTAAAAGATTCCCATCACCAGCCAACAAAAAAAAAACAACGATCAGTTAGTAACCAGCATCCATCAAGGACCGAGACAGATCAGACTCAACCATCTACCTGGAATCATCTTGCAACCCCATACTACCTACCCACATCTGCCACCAACCAATCAATCAAAAAGGATATAACAAACAAAAAATCAAAATGAATAAATTACTCAAATAATAAATAATTAAAAAATGATGTATTAACTATTATCATGTGTGAAAACCTTTATTTTCAAAATTACAATTCACATCAAGCAGATCTCGTCTTGGCAGTTCTTGCTAATCTCACACCTGCATTAATTAAATAAATTTTCATTAAATATAAAAAAACAAAATATTTTATCAAAGATAAATTCTACAGAAGTGATGCAAACTTATCGATAAATAATATTGTTAACTCAACATTTCAATTGAACGTTAGTATTGTAATATATAAAGATTGGAGAAATTTAAAATAATCAACCGATATAGAGACTAACTTAAGTTTATTATTAGTAATTAACTGAAAAGCAAAATCATCCCATTATCAGAAAAATTAAAAGTGGAACGTTGCAGTTCATTAACATTTAAAATGAAAAACAGTAAATAGTCTATGAGTTGTGAATTTTTGATCATGTTTAACATCAATGATTATTAGTCATCGATGCTCTGTATGTATGTATTTTAAGAAATGATATTTTTTTTAATTTTTATGTTGAAATTTATATGCACGACAATAAACTATTAACGTTTAATCTTTCAAATGCAAGCAACGAAGCAATCAATGTTAAGCTAATAAACTAAAAGGTTTATGAATTCCGTTTTTTTTTTTATAAAATAAATTACCAAAATTAACATTTTGCAATTTTTCACCTCTCAAATCGCAGAGTTTACAGCCAAAAACATAGTAGTATAATGCAAAAATTACTTTTCTGCAGGATTGACGAGCCATACTTACCTAAACAAGATATATGTGAAAAAAGTAATAGGCAAGTAAAGTTAGTAAGTAATAGGTTAGTTAATAATAAACAAAGATTTTATCAACAAATTGGTTAGATACTTCAGAAATTCAATTTTAACTTTTTTTCTTAGATAACTAACATTCCCCTTTGAAGCAGCGAGAACTTTATATTGTTACACATTGAGATAAAATGTCGAACACTTTGGTGCATCAACAGGGGTGTCCAAACTTGCGGTTATGATACAGTGCAATAATAAGACTAAATCACACTTCCAGCTACCCAGTTGCTGCGGATTATAGGTCAGTGTTAAAAATTGTCATTCTTCCTGGAGCTGCCACAAAAATAATCTGGGTTCATTGCAAGTAACCCCACATTAATTTTCAAAGAATGCCAAAAAAAATAATTCTACATAAGAATCAATTGCGACTGCAGTGATACCAATAA
This sequence comes from Tachinus rufipes, assembly GCA_963932245.1. Classification (NCBI taxonomy): domain Eukaryota; kingdom Metazoa; phylum Arthropoda; class Insecta; order Coleoptera; family Staphylinidae; genus Tachinus; species Tachinus rufipes. Next base: position 19,860,924 of record OZ010750.1, read on the forward strand.
TAAAAGTGGTAAATTAATGAAGCAACTTTACTAATCAGTTAGAAATGAACGCATATAATTTTTAGAAGAATCCAGTTTGGCACCATGTTCAAATATAATATAAATAATCAAACAGCAAGAGGATATAATTTATATAAATCTTTAAAAAAATATTGTAATTGTTGACTGGGTTAACTTTAATGCTGCATGCATATGTACATTTTTTATACAGAAATATAAAAAATCAAAAAAAAGTTGATAATACAAGTATCTATACAACTCCGAAGTCGTATAGAAGAGGTATTTCTTTTAGTATTATAATTTTATCCATAATAACTACTCTTATTTTTAGGTGTTAAGAAGCGGAACTTCTTTAAAACGCTTGGTCAAGTCTAAAAAAATGTAGTAAGTAAGATTCACATGTAATTAATAAAATCTTTGTTTGTTATTTTGCTAATTGGAAATTACAATTTCCATAGTAAGAGAGAATCTATCATTACGAAAACACCTGACCAATCCTTTTTTAAGGTTGGCGACGACTCACTTTGAATCAATATAGAAGATGCGGAAAAAATTAAAAAATCAATTGTTATTGAAAAAAATAATGTTCAATAATGTCAAAGAGATCATATGGTCACAGTTTTAATGTAAATTCTGAAGTTGAAAATAATTTATTGTTGTTGAAAAATATAACAATAAATAATATTAATAACACGATTTAGGCGATTATTGGACAAGACAAGTTTTATTTTACTTAGTTTGAATATATTAATTCAATTATTTATAATAGTAGAATATAATTTACTTTTTTATAAATAAATAAAATTGAGTGTTCAAATCATGCAATAAAAAATTATGGCAAACGCTTGCATGCAATAAAAAATACATCAAAAATATTTCTTTATTAATTCTGAAATTGTTAACGGGTGCTGCCAAAAGAGCTATTTACCAAAATCGTCATAGATCTGTAAAACAGTTTTTTTTCGCATATCCTTTTAAAACAGTTAAAGAAAAATTTAATTAAATCAATATATCATGTTTTTAGGAACCACAAAATGCTGTAAGCACTATTGTATCTGTATCTGTTTGGACAATTGATAAAAATATTTGGTTGTCAGAGATTAGAAGTTCTGTATTAAATGGCTATATTTTTGGTATACTATCTAAAAATTTAACGCATTTAAAGCATTTAATAACAATAATGCTAATAAACAAATTTTTGAATCATTAAAAATAATTTAATTTAATTTAATTAAATAATTTATTGTACTAATATTTAAGTGTGTCAAGATGCAATACTAAGTATTTCTTCAAAAACTGTTAGCCACTTTAAATTAATTTCAATATACATATATTTTGTTCTAGCTTTCAAAAAAAGATTTATAATTATACAAAAATAAATTATTGCTTACGCATCAGGTAATTAAATTTTAGTTTCTATAAATAATGACATTTATTTTTAGCAGCAAATAAAAGGACAAGGACACAGTCGATGACAAGAACAAAACAAAAAACAAGGCCAATAACAAAGCCAAAGGTCGTGGACAAGGCCACGGACAAAACCGATAACAAGTTTGTGAAGAAGACCAAGGACAAGAATGTGGACAAAGCCAAAGATAAATGCATTTGACAGTTCTTAACAAGTCATCAAGATTATTTGATTAAATCGATTAAATAAAATCATCACAAAACTTACTTGTCCACTTGAAAATCCTAAATTTTGATATTAAATTAAGAACAATAAAATTAATAGATTTTATAAATTTTTTTTTTTTTAAATAAATTTTTTCAGTAATAAATTGTTAATTAAGCATTATTTGATAATCTGTAAGTAATTTAAATCTGTAAGGATCCCCTGGAAAGTTATTGATTTATCATCAAAAATTTTTGTCTATATTGTTAAGTTCTCTGAGCTATTATTTAATTTTATTGTAAATTTAATAATTATACAAGGTGATTCAGGGAAACAGGTTTTTTAAACGCGCAGTACGCAACAAGTATAAAAGTTAGAGAAACCGGTCTAGTCATTTAACTTGCATGCTATGCCATTTTAGTCATGGCGCAGTGGAATGTGTAACATCGTGTGTTCATGTACGATAATTATATTAAAACTGGCGAGTCTATTAATCAAACACAGCGCTTGTTTGCAAGCACATTGCCATAGTTCTGTAAAACGGATTTTACGACTAGATTTAAAATTCCATCCGTATAAGATAGTGATTGTCAAAGAGTTAGGTGAACGTTGATAGTCACAACGCTTACAATATAAAATGAAGAGTAGTTCCACTTCAACAGTTCGGTTAAAAAACTAAACTGCCAATATTGTGCAACGGATACTCCACAAGTAATGTGGTGTAATCGGCCTTTACTTTTTGGAAAAACATAGCGGCCCATACAGCAAAGGCTTCAATGCGAGTTTTTAATAAAAAAATTCAGGAACGAATTATTTTACGTTTTGGCGATGTGCCTTTTCCACCTCGTTTTCCTGACCTAACCTAAATAAAAGGCCAAAAAACCATATTTACGGATTTATAAAGTTAAAGGCTGAAGCAATAACGGTCGACTTAAAATCCTAAACACCAATATAGAAAAAGTGTAACAACTCTATTAGGTAAAAACAAAGCAAAAAAAAACTGTTACAGCAACACAAAAGACTGAAACAACAACAGCTGAACTGACACACTCACAGAGCGCTATTATCTAGTTTCACAGACTTCTAATTAAGTGCAAAATGTTAATAAATTTTATTTATTTATCTATAAATTTCATAATTATAATTCCATTCCATAATAATATTTTGACGTATGCATGTGAAACTGCATAACCTATAGACTCCTAAAAGCTTTTGTCTAAAGCAACAGTACCTGAACTGATCTAAAAAGAGCTATTAATTTATCAACTCAAACAAACCTTTTTTGTTCTGTTAAGTTCTCTAAAACATTATTTTATTTGTTCATAATTTCATAAATAAGTAATTGATAAATAATTAGTGACATTATAGATTAGCACCGACATCATTATATATTCAAAGTTAGTTTAACACAACAATACAGTACTCAAAAGAACCCACAAAAACTCTAACGAAAACCAAGTCTGAAAAAACAAAAGCTCTCGCTTTGGCTCTGGCTCTTAATCTACCAGTCACAAATGATAGAATCCAAAAAGCTACATCAAAGCAACTCAAAACAACTCTGCTCAATCTTTCCAAGCGTTATTACAATACAAATTTGCTAAATGGACCTAACCAATAGTCTAAAAGCTATTTTAATTATTTGTATTTATATTTGCAAATGTCATAATTACTTAATTTTTTTTTCATGGCTTGTGACAACTTTATTGCAAAGCGACAACATAAGATCATCAAAGTTAGTGTGACACTACAATAAAGTACTCAAGAAGACCCTCAAAAACTCCCACAAAAACAAAGTCTGAAGCAAAAATTGCTAAATTGTTAGGCTCACAGAGCACTATTAATCTGCTAGTCATAAATGAAAGTACAAAAAACCATATTGCACATTTAAAAAAGTAAAAGGCTGAAGCAATAACAGTAAAAAAAAACTTTAAGATTACATAATCTTAAAATCCTAAACAACAATTGCCGTTTTGCAAGGTAATTTTGTTTAGAAAAAATGGAGAAAGAGTAAAACAACCCTGCTTAACCTTTTCAAGCGTTCCAAAATACAAATTTGTAGTTTAAAAACAAAATTAATTATTTGTAATTATATTTGTAAATTTCATAAGTTGATTAATTTTTAAAATGAAAAACAATAAGGTTGTGAATTTTTCGATAATGTTTAACATCAATGATATATTAGTCATCGATGCTCAGAATGTTTGTATTTTAAAAATTTTACATTTTTAAATTTTTATGTTAAAAATTACATGCACAACAATACACTATTAACGCCTAAGAAAACATAGTACGGTAATGAGTAAAGATGTTAATGAATATTGAAAATTATGTAAATACCGCAGTAGTTAGTAATTTAATTTAATAAATCAGAAAACACGCGACGTGTCAAATTTTAGTGCTGCCGATTTTTTTAAATTCACGGTCGAAATGGTCTGCAAAATTGGTGATGGCTGCAATAGGGTGTCTGAATACAAATATAAAGACTGTAACATTAAAATCAATCAGCGACTTTATATTGACAGAACATGCAGTGTTTGTGAGTGATTTCAAAAAGTACATTCCAAACTGTCTAGCAAAGGGAGTTGCTTTTGGCGTAATAAAAAATCACATGGTTGATATATGCTTAGGAACGCATTAATGTCCCATGTTTCAAAACCAATGTCAGCTTCAAAACGTTATAAAAAAAAAGAAAGCTTTTGGTGGTAAAACCCAAAAATTGTCCATTGATCATAGTTGCTGTGTATAACTAATTGTATTAATCACAGAAATGTAATTATTTTTATTCAATTGAATTTTAAAATGGATGTATTATATTTATAAAACTTGATAACATGGAGATTAAATAAATCGAAGGATGCAGAACAACGACAAAACTGCCAAATATAAATCGAACAACTAAACTTTGCAAGATAAGCAATGAAGATGAACAACCTCTGTATAGAAAAACAGAAGAAAAAACGACCGAAATATTAAATACAATCAGAAATTGATAAATCACCAATTTATTTCACTTCAAACCAATTAAAACGATGTTGAAATTGCTGATAAAAATTGTGAATGTATTGTTATTATAACGAAAATTTACAGAACACTTTTAATTAAATTATTTATGAAGTTGGAATAAATACGACTATGCTTATTCCATCACTTCAATTTGTTTAAATTTTTATTTAATTTGTACAATCCCATTTTCAATATTAATATAATATTGTATTATTATACTATTTATTTACAACGACCTGTTATCAAATTTAAAATTTCTAGCCACGTAACAGCTCCGTGTAAGGTATATCAGTGCGTTGAGAGTGGTATAGAGTGACTGCCCGACTACAAATATTTCTAACTAGGTTGGTGTTCCCGTTCCCCCGACCCCCGACCCCCGCACTGGCGGCACTAGTAATTCTTAGAAAAGTTCCCCTATGATATTCAAACCCACTCAACCCACGCTTGACTAAAAGTACGTTAACAAAACCGCGTGATCAGCACGTGAACAGATGCAAGCCTACATGCGATTGGTCGTTAGCAGGGGGGTTCGACTGCTCAATTCAGATCCCATTAAAGTGAGATATAATTAGGGTGTCCACATTTTGTTAAGACCCAACCGGGACATACAATTAAAAAAACAGCAAAATCTTTAATATAGCAATCCACCTTTAGTGAAAGAAAATACATTCTTGCAAAAAAAATGTTTTTATAGGTAGAAATTTGTCATGAATTCTATTTTCTATTTTCTATTTTTTTATTGTTCTAATAGTTTCATAATTGCTTTAACTTCTATTATTGATTTTTTTAGTTAACCGGGATAATTAACTGTTTCGAAAAGAATTGTCGGGACACCGAAACAAAAAAGTTAAAACCGAGACAATTAACTGTCTCGAAATGAATTGTCGGGACACCGGAACGAGAAAGTTAAAACCGGGACAAATTCGGGAAAACCGGGACGTATGGACACCCTAGATATAATACATAGTGAAATATTTGCGATTGTTAAGAAAATATTTATAATTCTAGATACCTGGACTTGGACAATAATTATAATATACCCAGTGGGTTGCATTAAACGGTTTAATTTTATATTCCGGAATACACTGAGTGTTTATATTTTATACATCTTGTAGTTTTTTTAAATTCGAATTTGATTACTACTGACTCTGGGAATGTTTAACCTCGACTAATTCAACAAGTGTTTTTATCGCGACGTTGAAATCGCATGGCTCCATCTCATGTATTGTATTATAGTTATCAAACCGCCATGATCATTGTAATTTTTTAAAAGAGTTCTCTCTAGCGTTTATTTTACTTGTTTTTTTGATTGGTTGATATTGAGAATAAATGACACTAACCAAACATGCAAATAACATGAAAACATAAAAATAAACATAAAAACAAACTTGCCGTTGTCCACAACGTCTATTATATAAAATAACAATAAATATTTCTTAACATTTCTTACTAAAATTATTACCTTGAAATTACTGTATACTACACAAAGTATATAATTTATTTAATAATTATATAGTAAGTAATAGTATAGTAAGTCAAAAAATTTATTGATTTATTTATTGCAATAAATTGTATTAATTAAATATTAGCACCACAGTGTAGTGGTTGCGTAGGATATAATAAATAAAAAATGTAATATCTGTACTTTTCTAATATTTATTATTATACCAGAACCCGAGGGGTTAACAACTAAGTAAAAAAATGTACACCGGATTATGAATACGCGTAATTATTACGTGAGTATGTAATGATTACATTATTATGATTATGCATTGATTACGTGATTATTTAATAAATACGCAATGATTACATGGTTATTCAATAAGTACACATTTTTTTAAGATTTTATAATTCTGTATTAAATATTAGAATTTCTTATAGATAATAAGAAACATAAACTAAAAATATACCTATCTCAATAGTCATTAATGTTTAATGTAGATTAGAAAAAATCCACCACCAAGAATAAAAATGTGATTTAATATATTAAAAAATAAATCAAAATAAAAACTTTTCAACAAAAATAATAACAATACATAATAAAATTTGTATCAGTGAATTTATATTCGACTGAAGTAGATATTTATTTTAATATAATAAATAAATAACTGCACACACACACACACACACATGCCAAGAGTTGTATAAAAACACATGTGAAATTGTCTGTGAATAAATCTCAAGCGTCACATTAGATACAGAATGGACACGACTGAATTTACCATGCGAATATATATGATTCCATAAAACCAATTAGATTATGTGAATATGCGTACTCAACATTTGATTATTTGAATTCGCGTGTTTTAATATTTGATTACACTATTTATTACAAGATTATGTAATGATTACGTGATTATAAAATTATTACGTAATTATATAATGATTACTTGATTATGTAATGATTATTTTTATTTTATACACTGATTACGCAAGTTGTTAACCCCTCGGGTAGTATATATAAGACACCTTTTAAATAATAAAATATTATAATCTCCCTGGTGAGGTGTTAATAAAAAATAATTTTCTACAAACACTGGAGGTTAAAACAGTGCCGCTAGCTCTCACGGTGTTGGGTCGAGGTCATAAATCCACAATTGTAAATACACAATGGTTGGGCGAATTGAGGAAATCATAAACTAGAGAAAAGAAGACTCCAATTGTTTTGCTTATTTTATTTATCAATCTCTAGTCCTGCTTTCATCGACTCAATTTCAGTTGGGTTTGGTCCGTTCTGTATTATATGGCTATATTTTTGGTATACTATCTAAAACTTTGACATTAAATTTTGATTTAAATAATTATTTTTGTAGAATAGCCAGAAACTGTAATATTGGCATCGATTTGTCACTCGATTGAGTTAGAGTTAAAAATAAAGTAATAATAAATAAAATATAAATTTTTAATGGCATTTATGAATTGAGCATAAATCGGAAATAAAAAGTAAATTATTAGATATTTCTTCATATTCCAGCATACCATAAAAACAATTGCTTAGTGCGTTATAATTTTTATGCAAGAACTTTTTTATTACGCATTAATTTATTTGTTTATATGTTTATATTGTTTTATGTGAGTGCTGACCGTTGGAAATGGGAATAGCTTGGAGCTACAACCAACAACACTTGACACATTATGAGAAGACCTAAAAATCATATAATGGGTGACAAAAGATTACTTCTAATTATCCATACAAAATTGTATTAAAATTATTAATTATTATTGCACGTAAACAATAATGATAAATTAAGCAACAGTAAACAGAAACAAAGAAAATAACAAACTGCATTGAGTGTACGGGAAGCTAAAACAACATTGAAACATGCAAGCTGGTCTAGAATAAGTTGTAGATCCATTGATATATTTTTATGGTACCGAAAGAATTGTCAGTTGTCATGTCATATCAGTTTAGAATTGTAATACAGTACAACATGTTTATTCGCCTCCAAAATGAAGGAAACTCCAATTGTGAGAATGACCATGGTGAATATTTAATAAAAGTAACTGAAGAAGATAATGTCAGTTGAAAATGATGCCGTAGCAACCACTAACTAAAACTTTTTAAAAAAGAATTTTACATTACATGTTAGTCGATTATCAAAATAATATACCAAATTAAAAAATTTGCAACAATATTTATGTAGTTGGAAACTTAGCGCACAAAATAATTAAATAATATAAATGCAAACATTGCAAGTTTAGTTTATTAAAAGAAAATGAAAAACCAGTGGAAGTTGGAAGTTACGGAATACTAGTTATTTTTGAAAACTTCCACCAACAGTTGCTTCCTATGTTCTTCAACATCTGTTTTTAAGGTAATAGAATTGATGATTGTGACCAATGTTTTATTAGTTCATAAACATAGTAGAATGTTTATGATAAATAATAAAACAATTTACTATGTTTTTTATCATAAATTTATTGTTTTTAAGGAATTGGCTCAAAAAGGAAATGCTGCAGATGCAATCATTAATACAACAACAACTGTATCTGTTGTACAAATTGAGTATCAAAATTAAAATTATTAAGAAATTCTTTAAATTTTACTATGTTCATCTTAGAATAATGATAGATGAGGCGCGGTTTTCGTTTGGTAGTAATAGGAAGAACAGTTTTAACAATAGAAGTAATAAGTGAATGAGCAGAATTTCTTAAAGCAACTTCAACAGTAGTTGTTGTAATCTCTGCAATAGTTGAAAAATACAAATCTAATAATCTTGGTTCACCAAGAAGTCCATCACGAAGAAAATATGTAGGTTGCTGAATAAGTTGGTTAAGATTATGAGAAGCAGCAAAAATCATAGATTGTTGTCCAGATAGTTTTTTAACAACATTATTTAAGCTTTTCTATGATTACCTTGAAAAAGATTGTTAAAACTTTCAGAAAAGTCATAAAAAAAGTTTGGAGTTGCCTTATTTGGAGAACTGTATATGCCAATTACAATAATAGTCTTATGAGGAAAATATAGTTTAATAAATATGCTATTATAACCAATGCCTTGAATTTCGTACGTCGTCAGTCTGGAATTTGTTTGTTGTTTGTGGATGAAGGCACAGACCCTGTTGGCCGACTAATAAATGTTTAAGAGTATAATCGGAATCTACTAGATTAAAGCAATCTGGATCTTTATTGTTTATAGATCAATTGTTATGAATAAGAAAATCGTCTACTATGCCAGCAAACAATGATAGCTAGCTACTGTGGGCAGAACTACCGCAACTGGGATAAGCTGGTCCCAGAACTACAATTTACCTTTAATACAGCTAATAAACTACGGACGTGTTTTAAAAACATAAAAAAAACTCTCTGAAACTACTACTAAAACATATGGCATGGCGAAACAACAGGACAGTCTAGATCAGTTAAAAAAATCAGAAGTTAGAACGTCATAATATTAGTGAGGCAGCTAAAGAACAAGCGACTTCATACTGGACAACCTGTATAATAGTCCTCCGAGGATGCATAAAAACGGCCTCGTAGTTACACAAGGCTGAACAACAGCCGTTGAAAATCCTACTGCCACTGTGGATCCAATCATCGACCTCACAGTTGATGATTTAATTATACCTTTAGACGGCCAATAAAATCAGAACTAAGGATTGAAATTAATTCAAAAGTCTTTATCCGACTACCGGAAAAAGTGAGCAGGAAGCATCTGGACATGGCCCTGTTTAAGCTCTTCAGTGAAGACGGAAATTTAGTGAGATGCTTGGTTACAAGAGAAGTCTGCAGCTTATTACAATAATGTTGTTAACCTAAAATGTTTAGAAAATACATATGTTATTTTATTATATAATAATTTCTTTTTTGTTTGTTTTGTAAGTAAGAAGAGAGTGTAACGGAATTACATTCTTATACAAACACACTCACTGTTTACACACTTAATAACTAATATTTAATAATAACATAACATGGTTATGTTTTATTATGACACGTGGTACAGTGTGGCCAACTTATATATTTGGATATATAAACCCGCAAATTTATTTGTAGTTGCAAATAAATTCGAGAAAGAGAGCTACGAGAGGTATTGACTTGTTTGGAGCAATAATAATAATTTAAGTGCAACATCTGTCAGCTATTATAGGAAACTATATCGTAGAATAAATTTTGATTTTATACTTTAACCACATTTGCATTTATTTTATTTCAAAAAAACTCTACCCTACTCTAGCATACCCGCAGCAGTAATTGTGACTGCAACAAAACCGTTACACTTTGGTTTCAGTCAAGAAGAGAATATGGGGTTTCTTATGCTTAAGAAGTTAATGAACAGAATTTATTTTTTTTCTAGACCACAAATATTAGAGAATATAACTTATAAACGACAAACTAAGCCAATGTCAACTAATAAATTATTTATTAGATTATGTTAATGTCTTTTTAAAATTTTTGTCATTTTAATTTGTTTTTTCTTATATATAATGAATATGTACTGTTTCTTTATTAATGTATTCATGTATTGTCTAAAGAAAACTGCAGTCACAGTGTGACAAAATAAATGGTGATATAAAAACAAAGTAATTGTTTTATTTAATTTTGTAAGTCAATGTCAATGTTTGGTTGATTAAATTGGCTAGTGGAAGAGGTGAGGCCTTGTTCCGCCAATTTAACCGTATCATAAGCCATGTTTGATCTTGTTAACGGTTTTTTCCGTAGATTTGTGGCACTTGCAAAGTTGAGAACACCCAGACATCATATTGCCACATACAAGAAATCACTTTTTTTGTCATGTATCTGTTTTTACAACAAAACTCCATCAAACATCAAGAGTAGAAAATTATTTATGTCATTTAAGGCACGCCTTACACTGTAGGCTTAGAATTAAATAAAATTAAAAAATGTTATTAAAGAACAAATTAAAATTATTTTCAATCAATGGTTGTTTTTATTCGCTGGAAGAGTTTATTAATTAATTTTATTTATCAATTATTGATTTATGTACATTTTTTGTTTTGTAATCATATTTAGTTAAGATATTAATTGTAATTTTGACATATATCGTGTACTCGATCATTTTAATGTCTAATAAAGATTATTATTATTACAACTGGTGCTTAATAACCTTGCAATTATTCGCAAATGAAGTTCTCAACGATTATAGTCTTAACGAATCGTACCATAACCATGTTTTATTAAATAGGCCTGTTGGTGGTTGATAGCTGAACCAATAATTAAAAAAAAAATTAGTTATTATTTAAAGCTAGATTATAACTGAAGATCATAGTTTTATATAAATAGTTAAAAATTTGGAAGACTTTTGCCAATTATAACCACTTAAAATCACCGCAGGTCAACATCAAGTTTAAAGTTATATATATATAATATAATTTAAGCATTAAATACCAAAAATTTAAATATAATTAATGCAAGAATACCAACAAAAAATTAAAACAATTTCATTTAACTTTTATCTTGCAATATTATGTATTTGTTTATAAATATTTGCAAATATTATAACCCCAACAACTACGTTACTGCCACGCTACTGATTAAATACCTACTTTTAAAAGTGTGTGATTAAATTCTATTTAAATTGATCATCGTTGCTAAATATAATTAATTATATCAATTAAAGCAATGTCGTTATTTAAACTCAATTGAATTTTAAAATGGATGTATTATATTTATAGAACTTGATAACATGGAGAATAAATAAATCGAAGGATGCAGAACAAAGAAAATAACTGCCAAATATTGCAAGATAAGCAATGAAGAGAAAGATGAACAACCTCTGTATAGAAAAACATTTGAAGAAAAATTAAATACATCAAAATATGAACAACGAAAAAACCGCCAAATGTAAATCGAACAAAATATTGCAAGATAAGCAATGAAGAGAAAGATGAACAACCTCCGATGTATAAAAACACATTCGAAAGAACAACGGAAATATGAAACACGACAAAAAATTTATAAATCACCAATTTATTTCTCAACGCAATAAAAATGATGTTAAACTTGCGAATAAAAATTGTGATTTTTTTTAATTACATATAACGATAATTCACACACTAGTTTATTTATGAAAATTCGACTTAAATTATTTTTTTCTTATTTCATCACTTTAATTTGTTTGCACCTTTAATCACTCTGGGGTATTTTAATTTGTATATTTCCATTTCTTAATATTACTGTAATATTTATTTACAACAAACTATAATAAAATTTAAAATTTCTGGCTACATAGCGGGGCTGTTATAAGGTATGTCGGTGCGTAGAGCTAGAGAGTGACTGCCCGAACCAGGGTCCGGTGAAAGATATGCAGCGACTGGTACCGCCGATTTAGGACCGTTGAAGCTTCACAGATGGCGCAAAGAGCGACGTTTATTAAATTAAAAATTGCCGCCACATTTGTATTTTAAATTTGACCAATAAGAGCCAAGCAGCCAAGGACGAGACTTGTTGATGTTCTAGTCCGCCATTTTAGGTTATGTTGCAGCTAGCCGGCTAACGTGTGTGTATCGTGGGTGTTGTGTGCAGGTGCATTTATTTAGGTAAGTTTATTTTAATTATAATATTATAAGATGTCAGAGATAGGGGTATTTGGGTATATGTGTAAAGCACCTATGTGCGATAGCGTTTATTATCGCAAGTTGTTAAACAATGCGAAAAATATAAACTTTTTTAGAGTTCCATCTGATCCCATTAGACGGGAGAAATGGTTTCTTTCAGTTGAAACAATAACAGGGCTTCATATTAGAACTAAAAAACATATTTCATTTTGTTCAAATCATTTTTCGATTGATTGTTTCCGTAATTCCGAAAAGAAATCTCTAAATCGTAATGCTGTACCAACTATATTCAAAAATGTTGATAGCATAGATTTGTCAGGTCATGACTCTGTTAATTCAATTGATCAGGTTCAGGTTATAAGTAGTTTAGATTGTTCAGTAAATTCTAATGTTGTTTCGGATTTGACAAGTGTAGATTCTACTGTCAAATCATTATCTTCGTTTAGTCATCCTTCTTTAAATCGGAAACGGAAAAATAATTCTATTATTAATGTTCCGGTTGCTCCAAAAAGAAAGTGTAAAAACTCTACCTTGTTGCAAGAGTTAAATATCAGTAGGGTGAGTAATCTCTCGCCAACAAAACAACTATTTTATAAAGTTGATAGAAATCAACGTAATCGAATTTTTAAATTAAAAAGGAAAGTTCGTAACACTATGTGCAGTTTAAAAGAACTTAGCAAAGTTACTGCTCAAAACTTTTTTAAAAAATTAGAAAATAATATGGATTCTGCGGGAATAGAATTTTTAGAGGCTCAATTTAGAAATTGTGATAAAAAGAGACCAACTTGGTCTAATAAAAATAAAGCTTTTGCAATTGCAATATACAAAAGGGGTCCGGCTTGTTATCGATTTAAAAAAAAAAAATTTAAGTTGCCATCTAAATCTACATTGCAAAAATATTTGAAGTCAGTTCCGTTTGATACAGGTATTAATCAATCAGTCATCAGTAATTTATCTTTGAGAGTGCAAAACATGAGTCGTTTGGATAAATATTGCACTGTAATGTTTGACGAAATGTCTCTTTCAGCTCAATCCGTGTATGATAAGTCTTCTGATAAAGTTGTTGGGTATGTAGATTTAGGATCAATTGGTCGTTTTAATCAGTGCGCAAATCATGCTTTGGTATTTATGGTGCATGGCGTAAATAAAAATTGGAAACAACCTTTTTCTTTTTATTTTACAAAAGATGTGATATCCTCGGATAATTTAAAAAAATTGATTATACAAGTTATTGAAGCAGTTCAGTCTTGTGGTCTTAAGGTCATCTCCACTGCTTGTGATCAGGGGACTACAAATAGAAAAGCAATTCGAGAATTAGTAAATTTATATGGAGAGAACGAGCCATATAAATATTTTATTGTCAACGGTCAAAAAATAATTCCTTTGTTCGATGTTCCTCATCTTCTAAAAAACACTCGAAATGCTTTGCAAAAATATAATATAAAGTTTTCTGACAATCAATCTGCAAAGTTTTGTCATATTTTAAAAACTTTTCAATTAGATTCTTTTAATCGTTTCCATAGTTTGCATAAACTTTGTTATTCAGATTTGTGTATAAAAAACCCATAAAAAAAATGAAGGTTTCTGTTGCTGCTCGTACTCTAAGTAATTCTGTTGCATCTACTATGGCATGGTGTGTTTCAAATAATACTTTATCAGCTGATGCAATTCATACTTCAGAATTTGTAGAATTTATTGATACTCTTTTCGATAGTTTAAATTCAAGAGGATTTGCTAATTTTTTCCGCAAACCTTATAAGTCCAATGCATCTCTTAAATCAAAACATCTAAGGTATTGGCAACTCGCAGTCGAAAAAATTCAACTTTGGAAATTTGAATCACTTAAAAATTCTTCGATTCGAAAAAGTTTGCCATTTAAAAATGGTTGGATTCAAACTCTGACGGGGATTAGAGAAATATTTTCTATTTTGGTTAGTAAGGGTCTTTCTAATCTAAAAACAAGGAATTTCAATCAGGATCCGATTGAAAATTTATTTGGAGTAATCCGACAAAGTGGAGGGCCTAATTCGAATCCAAATTGTCATCAGTTTGTTGGCAACTTAAAAACTGCTATTTTAAATAATTTGGTTGCCCCTTCTAGCTCAGGTTTCAATTGTGAATCGGATAGTGGTAGCATTTTAGATAACTTCCAACAATTTTTTGAGACAGGTTCAAATGAAGTTTTGAATGTTGATGTAAATGATGATATAGATTTTCAATTAATTACAATTTCAGTTTCTGAGTTAGACTTCCACAGTTTTGATTTACAAACTGTCAGTTATGTTGCTGGGTATTTTTGTAAAAAAATTAATTCATTTTTCAATTGTAATAATTGCAAGAACTCATTTATTTCTGTTAATTTAGAAGTTCATCATAGTTACACTTTGTTAAAAGATGACGATAGTGCCAGATTACAATATTGTACATCTGATTTTGTATGTTACATTATAAATATTTATGAGAACACTTTCAGTTTTTTAAAAAAATTTGGACACATTTTAAACTTGAGAAAGAATTTATGTAAGATTTTGAATTCCATAGATTTTTCTTGGAATTTATGCGTTGAGCATAAACCGGAAGTGAAAAGCAAATTATTAGATATTTCTTCATGTCTAATAATAAATAAATTTTATAACAATCAATACACAAAGCATAAAAATAGCAAGAGAAAATATAATCATTTTCAGCATGTTTAGGAGCTGAACATGTATACCCACCCAATGATAACTTGTGCTAGTCAAACATTACTTATTTTTATATTTTATTTATTTATCATATATATTTTATTTATTTTCTCTTTGAGATGTTATTCCAGTAATTTTATTTTTATTAAGAATTGTTATAGTTTTATTTTTGTTAAGAATTGTTATTTAGTTTTATAAAGTAAGAAATTATTTTTATTTGTTATTAATATTATTTTTTTTATTATTTCATGTTATTTAATGGTCATCGAGTGAATCAAAGTTGGAGCGTGGAAGACCATCCGATCCTCCACTTAAACCAGAAGTTTTCAATCCAAACTTTAGAAGAGGAGGAGGGGTTTAGTTGGTAGGTTTTCCCGAAAGGGAGAAAATCCAACACGTCCTGGCAGAGAGCCAGGTGTCTTGCGAAGATTCCCCTGCGACCATAAAAAAAACAAAAAAAAAAAACAATTGTTTGGTGCGTAATAATTTTTAGGTAAGATGTTTTTATTATGCATTAATTTATTTATTTATATGTTTATATTGTTTTATGTGACTGCTGATCGTTGGAAATGGGAGTAAGCTTGGAGCTGCGATCAACACAAATCTGATTATGAGAAGACCTGGAAATTATAAAGTGCAACACAAGATTTCTATTTATCCATACAATATTGTAAGTAAATTTAATTTTATATAGAGTAGCAGTAAATGAATTTAGAAAGTTTAATTTATTATTCATTTAAAAAAATTTGATCTGTTTTATTATAAATTGTAAATGATATTACATTTCAAAATTAATATATAATTGAGAAACAAAATATATTATATATATTATATTTTGCTGTTTAATTAGTAAAAATATTAATTATAATTTAATTTTTGTTAAGAATTGTTATCTGTTATTAATATTATTGTTTTATTATTTCAGTTGCCAAAGATTGCAAATGGGAGCTGTGTGTGCTGATCAAATGAACAACAAAAAGGAGATTAATTATATTACTCGTACAATATTGTAAGTAAATTTTGTTTGTTAAATTCTTTATTCGTACTATGAATTATAATATCACTTTAAAAGCACATAAATAACTATGAAATGCTAAATTAAAACAAATTCCAAATTTAATTTGTTTTAACTTCGACAATTTCATTTTTTAGAAATGTTGTACTGTCACGACATCATTATATCTAGTTGATATTTATAAAAGAATAGATGTTAATTCATATTTATTGTATTAATTCATGTTTATTTTTAGTTTCGAAGGAAGTTGGAAGTCAATGGATACCTGAACTTAAAACAATAAAATTTATCATTTATTATGTATTAAATATTTATTTTATTACTGTTTGTTATTAAAATATTAAATTTTATTATTACTTAAATATTTGTTATTTTTATTTATACATGTAAAACCCCTACACATAAATATGAATACATAATATATTTATATTTATGTAAAAATATAATATATTAATTATGTATTCATTTTTGTGTGTAATTTATAAAGTTAAAATTTAATTTTATGTATTTGTTAAATTCAAATCTCCCGCTCGTCGGGTTGTTCTGACAAGCGCGACATCTGTGAAGCATAGACGGTATTATCTGCCTAACGTGTTGCCTATAATTTATATAAGAACGCTGCATCTTTAAGGTGATCTGTGGCCCGAACTAGGTTGATGTTCCCGTTCCCCCGCAGAGGCACTGGGTAAGTGATCTATTCCCCGATGATTGGTGGCCGTCGATCACATGTTCAGGATGCAAACAATCTTGTGGATTTTTCCACTCAATATATTCTCTTTTGTTAACTTTTATACAATATTTTATATATACAACTAATAAAATATTTATTACAATAATAATAATTAATATTCATATTTTTAAAATTATGTATATATAGGGTGGTATTTACATACGGATAAGTCTATCAAAGTAAAAACATATTTATATAAATATGCATTTAACGAAGATTGCTGGGAAGTTGAAAATAAATTTAAAAAGCAACAATTATACTCACACACAACTGACATTTTCCTTTTTATTATGAGTGCAAGGTCAATTATAAATTGTATACCGTTAACTCGGCAAGAAGACAATGCATACTATAGCAATAATTGAATGTCATTAATTAAATATTTCATTAATTATCAGTAATTGTTTAGCACAATTCTTACCCAATCTTAATTCTGAATATTACTTTTAACTATTTCTTCACAAACATTGCACGCGTCGGTCGATTTTCATAATAAGTATTTACCGAGAATAGACAATGTAGACAAACAAATTTTAATTCGGTTATTTATCAATTAAATTTGAAAATTAATACAGATTACTAAAGTGTTTTTGTAATTTTTAGATATCAATCAATAAAGTGCCGTAATAAAATACGATCTCATAAGTACATATTACTAGTGCTTCTTTAATTTTATAATTTTCTTCCGGCGTGTCAGCCCACATGTAGAGCGGTTGCGTCCCATAAAAGTCATTGAAACAACAAAACTAAATATACAAGCAGTAATGTTGCTAACTAACTGCTAGTTTGCTACTGAAACTTTTGCCAGTGGCGTAGCGACATAACTTTGTTTACTAAAATAAAATTAATAATAATGAAATATTGAATTAAACACCAATAACATTACAAAATAGATACAGTGTTCTATCAGATAGAGATGGACGCAGCAAGCATGGACACATCCGCCCCACAACCTCCGCAGCACCTAAAAGAATTAAAAATAAATAAGTGCCTTATTATTTCACTAGTCTTTCCAATAGTAAAAGATACTTCAAAATTATATACGTCACTGAATTACATAGGTATACCCTCTACTACTAAAGTTTCTAAATTATTTTACAATATGTAAATTAAAACATCATTTAAAACCAATAATTCTTTATCAAAATTTATCAATAATTCAAAATATTGATAAGTATATATATAAATATTAAATAATTTAATAGTTATTGGGGTACTTGAAGCTCAAAATGAAATTCTTTATAATGTTATCACAAATATATTTATTAATAAACGTAAGCTGAAAGTTGTAAGCAATGATATTGCTAATATATATCGCATAGATCATGAGAACCTAGAC
This sequence comes from Tachinus rufipes, assembly GCA_963932245.1. NCBI lineage: Eukaryota > Metazoa > Arthropoda > Insecta > Coleoptera > Staphylinidae > Tachinus > Tachinus rufipes. The sequence goes on from OZ010750.1 coordinate 19,879,323, forward strand.
AAAACCTGACCAGTTTTTACAAAATACAATAAGTCGAATCTATTGAACTTAACAATAAAAAATGCCAAACTTCTTAAAGAATCTGATATTTTCATAAACAAAGATTTATCAGCTGAAAATCGTGCAATTCAAAAAGAATTAAGAACCAACAAAAAACGTGCTATGCAGCTGAGAATACTTATTGTTATTGTAGGAAACATATTAAAAGTAAATAATAAATGGCATACTGTCCATAACTTAAGTGACAATCTGGTTTTTTAATTCAAATGGAACCAACTTCTAACTATGCTACCAATGCAGATGTTATTATTGGCTCATCAATTTCAGTTAGCACTGCATCCAGTATTCATCAGTACGCCACTAGGACAAATTGTAAAAGATACCGCAAACATGAAGAAAAATACATTTTGGAACTAATTGTGCAGGTATAAGTATTTATTACCAGAACTTCAAAGGTTTAATTTCTAAATGTAATGCAGTTTATTGGCTTAGTGTAGTAGAAACTTGGCTTTCAAGTAAAGTAAACAGTGAACTATTTGGTAATTACATAGTGTATAAAAGTTGTTAGCCATCTATTCATCGTTAGAGTCTACAGAAATATATATCGATACATCTAATTTGTCCTGACTTTGCGTCGACCTTTAATTGTTAAAGTGATTACCTTAAAAAATGTATTCTATGTCATCAATGTTTATCTTAATCAATCTAGAACAAATATTGCAATTATCTACAGTTCTAGATAATCTACCGTTTTTACTAAACAGCAATATAATACTACTAATACTAGTTGATTTTAATTTAAATAAAAGTAAGTCTAATCGTTCGTTAATTACTTTTTTAGAGTATAGTCTGAACATATGCAATTTTTCAATAATTTTGAAATATTTTTTATTTATTTATTAATGTAAATATTTATTAGAATTAACTTCATTTTGTAAATATTTTAAAAATTATGCTGATGCCTTTCTGGTATTTAATTTAAAAAGATATTTTGGAATTAGACTCATTATTTTATTACCGACTAGCATTGTAAGTTTGACATTAATACATTTATTTTATTTTCAAATAAGTAACTGAATTATTGTTTATAAAAGTGTTTGCTGTTTATGAGAAACTGGGTCTTGCAGTCAAATTTGTAATAAAACAACAAACAAACTTAAATAATACTTATATAATAATAATATGTAGATAATAAGTTGTGGATTTTGTAAATTAAATTTTAAAATAATAAAATGCCTGAAAGAACTATGTAAATCATAATAAAAACACCTATACTAACAAGTTTCACATTAATTTTTTTATAAATTATGTAAATATCGCAGTAGTTGGTGATTTAATTTATTAAATCAGTCAATTATTTATGTAGCAGCGCGACGTGTCAAATTTTAGTGCTGCCGATTATTTTACAGAATATTATTTTACATTTTTTATAGTTTGTGGAAAGTATCGGCATTAATAGTCTTCTTAGGCTGATATGCCAAAAATCTAAACTAACTAACTAAAGTAGCTGTTTTCACTACTATACAAGAAATCGAGGCAGCGGTCGGTATGCTCTTAAGTGACAAACAAAACTAACAAAAAGAGACTATATTGAAGAATATAGAACCAGCACTACAGTAAGTGAATAATAATAATTATTGTAATCATAAATTATTTCTTATCATGTACAAGTGGTAAAGTAATAATAATAATAACTTTAATATGAATGTAAAATTTAATACTAAAAAATAATCAGAGTTGTGTTAAATGCTAAAATTGAAATCACAGCTTGAAAATTAAAGCATGTAGTAGTGTCAAGTGAATAGGAAGAAAAATAATCTGACAGTTGACAGAATTTAGATTCGTTGAGACATAATAGATAATCTCTAAAATGAAACATTTACTGGTTTCTGGTTAATGCATCTAGATTTATCTTAATAATTGTTTACATTGTGACGTTCCAGTTTCAATCCATTCCTAAAAACAATTAATATATTAAAATATGTGTATATATAGTGAAGCGTTTACTTATCTTTGAAGGCAGGTACAGTGTTGATCGTTCTGATTGAGTGGATGTTATCCTCAGGTGGTTGCTGTGGCGGTTTCTGGGCAGATAAGTGCAAAAGATTAGATTCAATAATTAAAACTTACTCCCTTATATAACTCTCGGGTCGGTTGTTAATTGGTTTGTTTTGGGTTATGTTCCTTCAGGTTATTATGAATATTTTTGTTTAATTTATACTCACTTATTCAGCGGTCCGGGAATCAAATTTCAATAATTCCAACATTCTCATACACAGTTCATTATTTCCATTCATATTTTCCATCACACTATTTGTTTTGTCGATTTTCCATTTCATTCCTTCTTTGTTGTTATTTATGTGGGTCCTAACCTTAAAGCAACAATTTTATAAACATGTGATTGATATAGATTATGAATTGACAGTCTTGTGCATAATATTTTGATTTGTTTCTTACCTAATTTTATTTTATCCTGTACCGTTCATTTGCACTTTAATTTAATTAATTTCACTGTTATCACTTCACAAACTGTCATTTTCGTTTTACTACATAAGATTTAAGTATATTTCCTACAACAGAGTAGTGTATTTAGTGTTGGCACAACTGGTTGCTACGTCATCAAACGGGATGCGGCGTTGCCGGATGGGCAGTTTTAAACCCAGGTTCCGCGCATCATAATTAAAGCAGTTTGATGAGTAATTAGCCACTGATTGTAAGGTTGATCGTTGTATTTGTGTTTATGTTATTGTTGCTAATCCTTTTCCTAAGTTCCCTTTCTATCATTCTTCCTTATAGTATTTTTAATTGAGACACTCATGCGCAGGGGAGATTTTGACTTTTCTTCCCAGTGGGAAGTAGGATCACGGTCCTTTTTGATTCGACTTTTGCCCCGATCACATCGTTCTACCTACGGATTACGGGTGTAATACTTGCAATTATTGAAATCGCTGATGCGGATAAAATTGTATTACAAGTCAAATTATTTCGTTTCCTTTATGTGTGAGGTCTCAAGTAAGTACTTTTTTTCAAATTATTTCCTTTGTTTATGTCCATTTTTCTTATGTGCCGTAGGCTTTTACGAACCCCCCATATTTTTTTTTTCTGCATTAAATTCATTAAAAATATCGTGACGCCATATTCTACAAATCAGCCGTGGCCATTAACCGGCTCGTTATTATATTTGACCGAAATTCCTGGGCACGTGTTTTTTAAGTGGATTCTGTGGCGGAAATTAGTTAGTTAGTTTAGATTTTTGGCGTATCAGCCTAATAAGACTATTAACGCCGATTCTTTTCTCTAACTATAAAAAGTGTAAAACAATATGCTGTAAAATGGCATATTAAAGAATAAAATTAAATATATAAATAAATAAATAAACAACAAAGATAAAATAAACGTTCACAAACTTTAATGACTATAGCAATAATGACTAGATAATTCCAACGGTGTCTAGGGTGTAAAAAGTCCTAAACACTGCTGGATTTTACGATACACAAACATTAATCATAATAAATTAACAATTATATCCATACACCCAATTTGCTCTGTCGAATAAATTCGAACAGACGATCGACTTCAACGATCTGATCGCCCAAGACAATCGACAAACTGGGTGATAATTCAGACGTAACTCTTTGTTCCGAAAACTGCCGACAATCCAATAAGATATGACGAACAGTCAATGGAACATTACAAGTATCACAAACTGGCGGCACCTCAGATGCCAACAAATGCCTGTGAGTCCATCGACAGTGACCGATGCGAAGTCGCGTGAGGATAGCCTCTTCCCTACGCTTCGGCCTGCATGACGAACTCCACGGTGTAATAACGCTTTTAGTGCATCGCAGCTTGTTGTCTTGAATAGCAAACCACTCAGTTTGCCAGCTAGACAGCAGCTTTTGATGTAGAAAATTACAAATATCTCTAACGCAAACTTTAAATGAAACATATTCAGCGCTAGTTATTGCCAATTTGGCAAGCGCATCAGCTTTTTCATTGCCACTGATACCTACGTGACTGGGGATCCAGACAAAGTTAACAGTGACATTTATCTGAGACACCTGAAGCAAAATTGAATGAATTTGCCTCAGCAAGTAATGATCAGGATATTGGTCATCTATGGCGTTTAATGCACTCAACGAGTCTGTACATATAACATAATTTGTACCTGCGCTTAGTTGGATGTAGAGAAGAGCCTGATAGATAGCATACAGTTCTGCAGTATACACGCTGCTAACACTTGGCAAGCCAAATGTAAATTGCAGCTCATCTACCAGAAAAGCACAACCCACACCGTCGTTACTTTTTGAGCCATCGGTATAAATCCAAGTGGCATTTACATTCATTGCTTGAATTTTTGCAAATTCAGTTCGATATTCAACTGGTAAAGTTGAAGCTTTGCTCATTCTCAATAATGCAGTATTTAACCTTGGACGTTGAAAAGTCCAAGGAGGATCGCGACAGTAAGACAGTTGATATACATCAGGGAGTTGGAAATCCAGTTCCCGAAGTATACTGCAATTTCTTATAGCAACCGGTTTTTGGGACCGTATCCTGATGTTGTATAGATCGTCGAGACCATTATTGTACACGACAGGAAACGTCGGATGCAAGCGTTTAGCTTTTAGTTTCGCGGCGTACCTAATTGTCAAAATTTTACGCCGAAGATAGAGTGATGGTTCAGCTGCCTCACACAAAACACTAGCAATAGGGCTAGTGCGAAATGCGCCAGTTGCTAAACGAATTCCAGTATGGTGAGCAGGATCAACAATACGTAATGTGGATGGAGCTGCGGAAGCATAGATTATGGAACCATAATCTAGTTTTGAGCGCACCAAAGCGCGATGCAGAAGTAGCATTGTTTTCCGATCCGCTCCCCATGACTTTCCACTCAACGACCTGAGCAAGTTTAGTGCCGGGACACATCTTGATCTCAGATTTATTAAATGAGGACGCCAAGTCAGCGCACGGTCAAATGTGACACCGAGAAATCGAACACTATCCTGTACAGGAATAGGTTCTCCCCCAAGATATAATAAAGGGTCACCGTGTGGGGTTCGCCTTCTACAAAAATGGATAAGCAACGTTTTACCAGTAGAAAAAGTGAATCCATTCTTATTAGCCCAGTTCAAAATGTGATTGATTGTTAACTGAAGTTGACGTTCCAATGTTGCCATGTTTCTCGAAGCACAATAGATAGCTACGTCGTCAACATACATACATCCGTTTACCGGATGCTTGATGAACTGACTTATGCCGTTAATCGCTATCATAAATAGTGTCACGCTTAGAATAGACCCCTGAGGAATACCATTCTGTTGCTGACGTATGCCCGAGATGTTGTCACCTACACGTACCTTAAATGAACGGGAAGTTAAAAAGCTTTGTATAAACAATGCCATGCTTCCGCGAATACCCCATGAATGAAGCGTTCGTAGAACATTGTACTTCCACGTCATGTCATATGCTTTCGCAATGTCAAAGAATACAGCGACAAGATGTTGATTCTGTACAAAAGCATTTTTAATTGCTGTATCCAACCGAACAAGGTGATCAGTCGTAGAACGGTGACGCCTTGAACCACATTGTATGTCAGCAATTAAACCTCTTGAATCTAATAACCAAGTAAGACGCTTATTGATCATTCTTTCTAGTAACTTGCATAAGCAGCTAGTTAGAGAGATAGGCCTATAACTTGTCGGGAGCTTTTTATCTTTACCAGGTTTAAGTACTGGTACTATGATAGCAAGTTTCCACGACTCAGGACAATACCCTGCTGACCATATCCGGTTATAGAGTGCCAACAATTGAAGTTTGGCAGAGCGACTTAATTGCTTGAGCATAGCATTGTGTATCAAATCGACACCTGGAGCAGTATTGTGTGCTTCAGATAATGCCGAGTCAAATTCCCAAACACTAAACGGTGCGTTATATAATTCATCTTCAGCAGAGATAAATGACAGAACGTTTTTCTCCATGTTAATTTTAATATCTCGGAAATTTTCATCGTAATTATTATCGCTGGAAGCGTCAAAATAAACATCGGCCAGAATATTCGAAATGTCAAGGGGATTGGTAATAAATTGATCACCCGACAATAACCCACTAATAGGTAATGATGCGGTTCGGCCAGAAATTTTTCTGACTTTTTCCCACACCTTCCCGACGGGGGTTCTCGAATTAATAGAAGTAACATATTCTGACCATGATTCTCTTTTAGCTTTTCTGCATGTTCTTCGAGCAACAGCTTTGTACCTCAAATAAAGTAATAGGTTCTCTTCTGTTGGAGAGTGGTTAAATTTACGAAAAGAACGGCGTTTGTTTAGTTTAGCTTGCTCACAATCAAAATTCCACCAAGGAACAGGCTCTCTGCGAGGTTTTCCGGAAGATAACGGTATACTCGCATGTGCTGCCTGTATGATAGAATCGGTATAAGTTTCAATATCTTCGTCGATAGTGGCTTGGACACTGTCATCGTAATTAAACACTTGAACAAACGTATTCCAATCGGCATCTTTTATTCTCCAATTTCGATGACGGTTTTCATTAATTACATGACCAAGCACGCGAATGAATATGGGAAAGTGGTCACTATCATAAAGATATTCCGAGACTTCCCAATCCAGCAATGCTGCGATACTTGGAGAACAAATGGTAAGGTCAATAGCCGAGAATGATCTATTGGCCACGGAAAAGTAGGTATTGTTACCTTTATTTAAGATAACTAAATCCGTTTCTGAAAAAAGATTGGCCAAGTTACGACCTCGCACATCAGTTCGATTTGAGCCCCACATAGTGTTATGAGCATTAAAATCGCCCATTAGCAGGAATGGGGACGGAAGTTGTTCAAGTAATTGATCAATCAAACGAATGTCCAAACTGACATTTGGCGGAATATAAATTGAGCAAATGGTCAGTGCAAAAGGGATATGTACTTGAACGGCTACTGCTTCTAATGCAGTGTTGACACGGAGTTCTTTACTGAAAACCGTATCACGGACCAATAAAGCCGTTCCACCCTGAGCACGATCAACATTTGCACGATCTTTTCTATAAATAGTATAACCACGAAGATTAACAAAACATTCAACCTTAAAATTTGTTTCCTGTAAGGAAACGCAGATAGGTGAATTTTCGGATAATAATATTTTAAAGGATTCGTAGTGTGAATTATATCCGTTGCAGTTCCATTGTATAATGGTTGAAACCATTTTTGATGTTATGTTGCGAACGTAATTTTAACTCTTTGTTTATTAGCGTTTTTTTGTTTAACTTCAAAATTATCGTCTGGGGGAGTAGAACTCCCACTAATTGGCATAATTTCATCTGTCAGAGTAGATGGCGCGGAAAGAACTTCCACATCCATCGACTCTAACGACACGTTAATATTGGGGTCTGTGGGCGCAGGATCGCTAGAAACCTGCACCTCAGGTGGCGGTAGCCTAGATTGGGCTGCCGTCTTTGCAGGCTTTGACTCGGACTGAGCCTTTGCCTGTTTAGGCTTTGACTTGGAAGTCGCAACCTTGGTTGGTTTTGGCCCGATACGAGCCAATACCTTAGATGGTTTAGGCTTTAAAAAAGCCCCCATCTTGAGTGGTTTTGCTTGAAGTCCCACTCGTTGTGACCTTGGACCGGATTGGGCCGTAGTCGGTTTTGGTTTTGAGCCTGATGGGCCCGCAACCGGTTTTTGACCCTTCACATTAGAGTCCTTGTCTTTATTTAAAGAAGTTTCTGAAATAGCAGTAAATGTCATAATCGGTGTTTGTTGAATAATAGGTGTTTCAGCAACTGAAGCAAACGATCTAGAAAAGGTAGGAGCCGTAATTGCTCTATACTTCTTTTGAGCATCAAAGTAAGAGAGTTTGTCTGTTACTCTGATCTCGGCTATCTTCCTTTCCTCTTTCATTTTTGGGCAGTCTCGGGAATAAACGGGATGCTTACCTTTGCAATTCACACATAAAGGTGAACTGTTGCATGGATCAGGGTCATGTTTCTCCTTACTGCATTTTGCACATGTTGCAACACCTGGACACCTAACTGCAGTGTGTCCAAAACGTTGGCATTGGAAACACCTCATTGGGTTAGGAATAAACGGGCGAACCGGGCGAGTAACATATGCCACCTTAACTTCATTTGGGAGCCGTTCAGAATCGAATGTTAAAATCATAGATGTTGTATCTCTGACTTCACCATCCTTTCTACGGGTTAGTTTTTTAATATCGATAACGCCTTGCGACGCCAGTTCCTGTTTGCATTCGTCTACAGTTGTGTATAACAACTCATACCATGAAATTACTCCCTTCGAAATATTTAAGGATTTATGCGGTTCAACTGTCACCGCAATGTTACCTAACGACGTGCATTCCTGCATTTTACTGCTCTGCAATTTATCTTTTACTTCAATAAGCAAGGTACCGTCTCTTAACTTCTTACATGAATTTAAAGTTCCATTAATAATATTGGAAATGGTCCTATGAATTAAGAAGGGAGAAACCTCCTTTAGACTCTGGCCATTTTCAGAACATTTAACAATCAAATATCTAACAAACTTTCTGCTTGTACTATTTCTATCTTCATTAGCTCTCTCGTCCGTAAACGGGCGAGATCGTTTGGTTGGAGGTTTAGAATCTACCATAATAAACTCCGTCAACTTCATCGCTCAATCTCCCCACCCACCACGGAGCCACATATGGGACGCTACATCACAAACTAATGCAGTCGCCAGGGCTAATCAAGCGATATAGGTTTCATAGATGTAAATGAAAGACTTCCGCGAACACAAAGAATACTATCGGGAACCAACCGTAGCACATTGTGAACCTTTCATCGATCACCACATAAATAATTCCTCACCCTTAAGTTAGATAACGAGCCGATTGGTTAAAACTGGGTTAGGTTTAACCTCCCGTTTTACCAGAAGCTAGGGCCAAAGCAGTGTGTTGGAACAAATACTCTTTTAAACCTGAGTATTAGCCCCTCAACTACCAGGATCCCCTTTTCCTGACTTTCGGGTCACCGCGCACGGCAAACACGCAGGTGAGTTACACAAGGTGTTATGTGAAAATTGTCAAAAATAAACTCACAAATAAGTTTGACTTGTCCCAGACGAACTGTGGGTTTTTTAACGAGGTTATCTCCTCGCCTATTGGTCGCCTTTTACGACCAGCAAAGGGACTAGCGGAAGTATTCTTTTGCGCCACCCCCTCCCGCAGGGGGGACACTGTGGCGGAAAGAATCGGGTGGAAGGGCACCACGTGATTCCGTGCTACCACCTGCTACCAGTTGATGACTGGAGGATTATTACTGAAAAATATTTTACCGCTGATATTATTTGAAATTAAGTTTGTTTTAATAATTGTATATTTTGTAATTAGGCTTAGGGAAGTGAATGTGTGTGTGTGTGTTGCAAGTGCAAAACGTAAATTTATATATATTCCCCCATTAATCTTTTGTTTATTTTATTTTATCAATTTTATAACTATTATTATAGAGGGTATACAATATTTTTGTGTTAATTTTGTCCCTATTCCATCCTTCCCATTATCACCATACCACCATTTGGAATTATTGGTTTGCCAGTGGACGAGGATTCTCTTAAATCACCCATGCGAGGAAGGAACTGGAAGTATTAAATATAAAACCAATTGGCGCCTGACTTCGTGATTATTTTCTTTGGGTGAGTTTTTTTTTTCTTTTTTCTGTTATTTTGTACTTATCTGTTCGACCCGACCCGACTCCACGAGCTGAGCCAGGCTAGCTCTTTAATCAACCTAAGGGCTAAAGGGCGCGTCGCAACATTTTGTAAAAAAAAGTTTTTCTTGGAAATTGTAGAACAATAAAAAAAGAAGAAATCATGATGAAAAGAGTGAAACATTTAAGAAGTTTACTTATTATATAAAAATTAAGAAAAAAAAATAAGTTTTTCAATTTTACATTTAGCTTCATACACTAGCTATTCGATTTGTTAAAATTCATCCTAGACAAAGCCATCAAGATCAAGATATATATGGAGGTTTACCATTACATTCTGCATTTATAGGTGACGATAAAGATAGTGTAAAATGTATACTAGATATGGGTGGAAATAAATACATTGTGTGCTAATAAAAAATACTCCATTGCATTACGCCATTAAATGTAAGAAATATAATATTGTACAATATTTGATATATCGTCAGTTAGATATACCTTACCAAACTATTTGTGGCGATACACCTTCACATATAGCTGCTTATAATTATAATATTGAAGGCGTTAATTTACTGATGAAGAATGGAGCAGATGTAGATTGTTTAAATTTTAGTCGATATACATCATGTCATTTTAAGCAATTGTAAACCAACAAATGACACTGTTAAGTATTTGTAATTAATTATACAAATCAAGATAAAGCTGTTAAGTTTGCGGAAATTGGAAATATATGATTTAATTTCAGGAGAGTTATGGTTTGTTAAGCATATAGTAAAAAAAAGTCTGTACATTAGGAACGTTTGTTTGAACAATATTCTATAGTAGTATGACTTAACAATTGAATATATTTTTATAAGATGTTTTAATAAGCAGTGGTGTTGCTCTCAATTTTTTTTTTAAATTTCAGTTAGATTTATTTGCCTTAGGTAACTTTTGTTATTTAAGTTTAAAAATTAAAATGTGCAAATTGTTCTCTATTTATGCTGTTACTGTATTTAATGCTGGCTGTGCTTTTTAGTAATGTTGTGGTGACTGCTACTGAAATAATCCGTTGAGATAAATTAAACCCATGTTATAAAAACACTCATACATCTATAGATAGGCATACTATATTAATTAAGCATTCTGCCAATTGATTAGTAGTATACTTGAAAGACAATTCTTTCAAGGGGCGCGGCATGTTGCTCGATCTATTTAATCATTTATTTGTGCGGCGGCATGTTGTGACGAATTTAGCTTTTGTGCAGATATTATTTAATACCCTTATAAAACTACTCAATTTAATTAAGCTCATTTTATTTTATTTTATTATTGTATGATTAATCCCCATGCACATTCCTATACATGTTTTATATCTCTTAATAACCCTTTGTTAATACCCTGCCTAGAATCATCCCTATCCCATTATAACCACTGCTCTAATTCATTGAAAGGTTTTTATCTGTAAAACAATGTTATTACAAACATAGAAGAAAAATGAATAAATGCGATCTATTCAGAGTTTTAATTTTCTATCCTAGAATATAAATTAGGGCATTGCGCAACCGAGTGATGGTGACCCCAAAAAAACAAAAACAATCAAGATTTTAAACTAACATTTTTTTAAGGTTGGTGACTCACTTTGACTCAATATGAAGAAAAACAAAAAAAATAGAAAAATCAATTACAACTGAAAATCAGCATTTAAAATAAATACAGCTCTATTTACACCGCAGATCAACATCAAATTTAAAGTTATTTACACATACTAGTTAAGTAATAAATATTAAAAATTTAATATAATTTATGCAAAAAAACCAAGAAAAAAATTTAAACCATCTCATTTAAATTTTTATTTTACAATATTTTAATTTATTTATAAATATTTGCAGATATTATAACGAGTTTTAAAAGTGAAATTAAATTCTATTTAAATTGACCATAGCAATGTCATTATTTCCAATCAATTTAAAAAAAATTAAAATAGATATATTTAAAGAAGGATGCAGAACAACGAAAAACTGCCAAATATAAATCAAACAAATAAAAAAAATTACATTCTTAAATGATTTCAAACATGTCGTTACAAATTTTATGCTTTGATGCCGTTTTGTGAGCCCTCGAGAAGGTTCAAGGCCCTACAGTCACACGACCAAACTGACTAAACCGAGCTAAACCGGCTAAATAGAGAGAAAGGCAATCAGGATGCACAAAAATCAGTTCTGGAAACCAGATCTTGAATCCACCAACTACGATGAAAATCTGTGGAAGATAGCTAAAGCCCTTCGAAATAAGAGTACACCGCTGCCTTTCATTCATGGCAAAAGAGGCCTTGGATACACTCTGAAAGGCAAAGCCAAAGCAGTTGTTTGACAGCCTTGAACTCCAATGCAGACCGGATTTCGAAAACACGTGGATAAGGTTCACAAAGAAGTAAGACAAAGTATACAGTGCACTGAGACCGCTTCAATTTTAAAATCGGTTAAGCCGTCTAAGGGTGAGCGATATCATCACAAATCTCAAACCCAAATCGGCATCTGGTCCGGATTGCATTCCAAATAAAGCTTTGAAAATAATTTCTCACAAAGCTGAAATGTTTCTCACAAATATTATAAATGCAATTCTAAGGACGTCTTATTTTCCGTCGTTTTAGAAAATGTCTCCAAATTATTTTTATCTCAAAGATTGGAAAAGGTAGACATTTGCTGCAAAATAAAGTGACAGAAACTGTAATCTTAAATAGAATTTGAGATCACACAGCAGCTGAGAACTTGTTGCCAAATCATCATACTTATCGCTACCTATGTGAAAAGCAGGACACTGACCGTAAAGCTGTTTGAGCAAGTGTCTACTCCTCGTCATATCGAAGCAGAACCTTATTCAAAGTTTAGTTCTTTTACAGATGTTCTTCAATCTGTATGTAGCCGACATACCATGCATCGCTCAAGGTGTAAAAATTGCTCAGTATGCAGACGACACGACACTGATGTACACTTCAAGGAGTCGGAATTTCATCAGGCTAAGACTTCAAGCAGCATGTGAGGCACTTGCAACTTGGTTTTGGTACTGGAGAGTAAACTTCAATCGAGAGAAAAACAAGGTTTTTGTTTCACCACATGTCACAAACAAACTCTTCATGAGAACGTTTATCTCAACGGCGCTCCAATTTCATGGATAGATAACTCAAAGTATCTAGAAGTAGAGCTTGATCGTGAACTAACTCTTAGATTACATATTAAGACCATCTTCCGCATCTTCGATAAAGCCAGGATGGCAAGTAATATGTTAACACCACTTCTACGCATGGATAGCAACATGAACTCTACAAACAAGTTGCAATTATTTAAAATAATCATTCTTCCAATACTGACATACGCATGTCTAGCATGGGGAATGGCTGCATCGTGCTATCTAAAACAATAGAGTTTCAAAATAAAGTTTTGAGAAGTTTAGTCGATAGGCGCTTTCAAACATTTGGAAAGTGAATCTAACATATTAAAAGATTCACCAGCCAACAAAAAAAAACAACAGTCAGTTAGTAACCAGCATCCTTCAAAGACAGATACAGATCAGACTTAACCATCTACCTAGAATCATCTTGCAACCCCATACTACCTGGGGAATGGCTGCATAGTCCTATCTGAAAAAGATAGAGTCGTTTCAAAATAAAGTTGTGAGAAGTTTAGTCAATAGGCGCTTTCAAACATTTGGAAAGTGAATCTGACACATTAAAAGATTCCCCTCACCAGCCAACAAAAAAAAAACAACGGTCAGTTAGTAACCAGCATCCATCAAGGACCGAGACAGATCAGACTCAACCATCTACCTGGAATCATCTTGCAACTCCATACTACCTACCCACAGCTGCCACCAACCCATTGACCATGGATACAGATTTGGATCTACACCGACAACAGCGCCAGGTGCACCAACCATCGCACCTGGTCTGCACGAGACCTACCGGCGTGCACACTTTGGATTGGTTCTTTCCGGACAACTTGCTGTTGCTAGGGGAACCGTCCGATGACGGCCGCAACGCCCACGCACCCACGCCGACAACGGGCCTTGGGGCTTGCACACACATGACTCACGGCATTGCACACCTCGTTGTGAGCCAAATTTTGACACTCAGGAACCACAAATAAACATATACATACAACAAAGCTATGGTGGCGCCACAGCCACCCCATACTGGCCTTTAAAAATATAAAGTGTTGTGAAACGTAATGAACAATTTTAATTCAATAACCCTAACAAATGTAGCTGAATTTTAAAGGTAGATCTTTAAATTGTGATATAAATATTATGAATAATTTTTTTTAATTGTATATGTAAAATTTTTTTAATTATATTTATATTCATTTATTTTTATTTTATCAACAATGTATTTTTTTTTAATTCTTAGCACATGCTAGTTTTTAATTTTTGCTATTTCCAAACTATACTAATCAAATCAATCAAAAAGGATATAACAAAAAAAATAATCAAAATGAATAAATTACTCGAATAATAAATAATTAAAAAATGCTGTATTAACTATTATCATGTGTGAAAACATTTGTTTTCAAAATTACAATTCACGTCAAGCATTAATTAAATAAATTTTCATTAAATATAAGAAAACAAAATATTTTATCAAAGATAAATTCTACAGAAGTGATGCAAACTTATCGATAAATAATATTGTTAACTCAACATTTTAATTGAACGTTAGTATCGTAATATATGAAGATTGGAGAAATTTAAAATAATCAACCGATATAAAGACTAACTTAAGTTTATTATTAGTAATTAACTGAAAAGCAGAATCATCCCATTATCAGAAAAATGAAAAGTGGAAGATGACTTCTAAACGTTGCAGTTCATTAACATTTAAAATGAAAAACAGTAAATAGTCTATGAGTTGTAAATTTTTGATCATGTTTAACATCAATGATTATTAGTCATCGATGCTCCGTATGTATTTTTTATTTTTATGTTGAAATTTATATGCACGACAATAAACTATTAACGTTTAATCTTTCAAATGCAAGCAACGAAGCAATCAATGTTAAGCTAATAAACTAAAAAGTTGATGAATTCCGTTTTTTTTTGTAAAATAAATTACCAAAATTAACATTTTGCAATTTTTCACTTCTCAAATCGCAAAGTTTAAAGCCAAAAACGTAGTAGTATAATGCAAAAATTACTTTTCTGCAGGATTGCCGAGCCAAACTTACCTAAACAAGGTTTATGTGAAAAAAGTAATAGGCAAGTAAAGTTAGTAAGTAATAGGTTAGTTAATAATAAACAAAGATTATATCAACAAATCGGTTAGATACTTCAGAAATTCAAATTTAACTTTTTTTCTTAGATAACAAACATTCCCCTTTAAAGCAGCGAGAACTTTATATTGTTACACATTGAGATAAAATGTCGAACACTATCTAAAAATTTAACGCATTTAAAGCATTTAATAACAATAATGCTAATAAACAAATTTTTGAATCATTAAAAGTAATTTAATTTAATTTAATTAAATAATTTATTATACTAATATTTAAGTGTGTCAAGATGCAATACTAAGTATTTCTTCAAAAACTGTTAGCCACTTTAAATTAATTTCAATATACATATTTTTTGTTCTAGCTTTCAAAAAAAGATTTATAATAATACAAAAATTAAATTATTGCTTACGCATCAGGTAATGACATTTATTTTTAGCAGCAAATAAAAGGACAAGGACACAGTCGATGACAAGAACAAAACAAAAAACAAGGCCAATAACAAAGCCAAAGGTCGTGGACAAGGCCACGGACAAAACCGATAACAAGTTTGTGAAGAAGACCAAGGACAAGATTGTGGACAAAGCCAAAGATAAATGCATTTGACAGTTTTTAACAAGTCATCAAGATTATTTGACTAAATCGATTAAATAAAATCATCACAAAACTTACTTGTCCACTTGAAAATCCTAACTTTTTATAGTAAATTAAGAACAATTAAATTAATAGATTTTATATATTATTTTTTTTTTAATAAATTTTTCAGTAATAAATTGTTAATTAAGCATTATTTGATAATCTGTAAGTAATTTAAATCTGTAAGGATCCCCTGGAAAGTTATTGATTTATCATCAAAATTTTTTGTCTATATTGTTAAGTTCTCGGAGCCATTATTTAATTTTATTGTAAATTTAATAATTATACAAGGTGATTCAGGAAAACAGCTTTTTTTTAAACGCGCAGTATGCAACAAGTATAAAAGTTAGAGAAACCGGTCTAGTGTCATTTAACTTCGCATGCTATGCCATTTTAGTCATGGCGCAGTGGAATGTGTAACATCGTGTGTTCATGTACGATAATTATATTAAAACTGGCGAGTCTATTAATCAAACACAGCGCTTGTTTGCAAGCACATTGCCATAGTTCTGTAAAACGGATTTTACGACTAGATTTAAAATTCTATCCGTATAAGATAGCGATTGTCAAAGAGTTAGGTGAACGTTGATAGTCACAACGCTTACAATATAAAATGAAGAGTAGTTCCACTTCAACAGTTCGGTTAAAAAACTAAACTGCCAATATTGAGCAACGGATACTCCACAAGTAATGTGGTGTAATCGGCCTTTACTTTTTGGAAAAACATAGCGGCCCATACAGCAAGGGCTTCAATGCGAGTTTTTAATAAAAAAATTCAGGAACGAATTATTTTATGTTTTGGCGATGTGCCCTTTCCACCTCGTTTTCCTGACCTAACCTAAATAAAAGGCCAAAAAACCATATTTACGGATTTAAAAAGTTAAAGGCTGAAGCAATAACGGTCGACTTAAACAGTGAATAAAAATCTTAAGGATTACATAGTCTTAAAATCCTAAACAACAATATAGAAAAAGTGTAACAACTCTATTAGGTAAAAACAAAGCAAAAAAAAACTGTTACAGCAACACAAAAGACTGAAACAACAACAGCTGAACTGACACACTCACAGAGCGCTATTATCTAGTTTCACAGACTTCTAATTAAGTGCAAAATGTTAATAAATTTTATTTATTTATCTATAAATTTCATAATTATAATTCCATTCCATAATAATATTTTGACGTATGCATGTGAAACTGCATAACCTATAGACTTCTAAAAGCTTTTGTCTAAAGCAACAGTACCTGAACTGATCTAAAAAGCGCTATTAATTTATCAACTCAAACAAACCTTTTTTGTTCTGTTAAGTTCTCTAAAACATTATTTTATTTGTTCATAATTTCATAAATAAGTAATTGATAAATAATTAGTGACATTATAGATTAGCACCGACATCATTATATATTCAAAGTTAGTTTAACACTACAATACAGTACTCAAAAGAACCCACAAAAACTCTAACGAAAACCAAGTCTGAAAAAACAAAAGCTCTGGCTTTGGCTCTGGCTCTTAATCTACACAATACATTTTTTCTGATAGTATTTAACAAATCCAGCCGCCTACAACTGATTCAACCAACAACCAAGAAACAACTGAACTGGTATAATTAATGTAATGAATTAATTGTATTAGCAACACAATTATTATCACACAATGTTCATCAAGAAATATTATATCAGATCTGTTTAATTGTCAAGATAAACAACAAGAAAATAGAACAAAGTGAATTATTATTATATTACATGAATTGTAATTCCATTTAATGCATCGCTTAAAGAAAATTAGAACAAGAAGAATACAAGAACACAATTAAAACAACGAATTCAATTATTGTGGTTTTATTCTATGCAAGTATTTAATTTATTAAATCAGTCAATTAATTATGTAGCAGCTTGACGTGTCAAATTTTAGTGCTGCCGATTTTTTTAATCAAGCAATGATGCTGATAAATTCATGGTTAAAAAGAACTGCAAGATTAGTAATGGCTGCAATAGGGTACCTAAATACAAATATAAAGACTAACAATAAAATCAATCAGTAATTTTATATCGACAGAATATGCAGTGCCTGTGAGTGATTCCAAAAAATTCATTCCAAATTGAAGGAAATAAGGTAGTAAATATAAAACACTTAAATAAAATACGTCAAGGTTATTTATTACATAAAGAAGAATACAGAAGAGGATTAATTAGCAGTTTTTCATTTAACTAATCACCGACGCCAGAGCACTTTCACATATGAGAGTTTTGCCGTAAATTCAGGAATTCCAACCTAAATTATTGGGATCTAACGTGCACGCAAAATCAAGGCAGTACACGGGACCTACTAAATTTTTTTTCTATAATTACGAAACGAATTGCATTTGTTTCACTGCAATGCCTAAGGATGCCTCTATCTCACTATAGGTCACATGGCGATCTGACAAAATCATTTCACGCACAGCATCAATAATTTTCGGTGCATAAATGACTTTCGCAAAGATCGTCATCAAACGTTGGTCTTCCACGCTTGAATTCTGCGAACCATTTGTAAACCATAATTTTGGATGGTGCTTCATCCCCAAATAACAAACTAAGTTTTTCCACACATTGCTGCGGTGTTAAATCGTATCGAAAATCATAAAAAATCATCACTTTGAAGTCACGATTCGAAATTTTCATTTTTTACACAATTATTACTCTCGATAAATTTTGTTAAAACAAAACCGAAGAGTTTGAAATCAAACTGTCAACTGAATTATAGGTGAAAAACGCCAAATTTTACGAATATGACAGTCGCAGAACGCTGGCAATACAGGCAGTACTTGATTCCGCGAACTTTAGCAGTGCCCCTCGCATTGGTAAAGAGTGACTGACTGCCCGACTTCACAAATATTTCTAACTAGTTAATATTCCCGTTCCCCCGACCCCCGCGCTGGCACTAGGAAAGTTCCCCAATGATATTCAAACCCACTCTACACTAAAAGTACGTAAATAAAACCGCGTGATCAGCACGTGAACAGATGCAAGCCTGCATGCGATTGATCGTTAGTAGGGGTTTGACTGCTCAATCCAGATCCCATTAAAGTGAAATGTTATACATAGTGAAGTATTTGCAATTGTTAAGAAAATATTTATAATAATAGATACCTAACTGGTTTTGGACCATAATTATAAATCTCTGTACTTTCCTAATATTTATTAATATATCTGAACCTATACTCATACTGCATAAATGCCCTTTTATTGCGTTGCGACCTTGTCCATGTAGTATGTAGCTGTGTTCGATCTGTGCACGTGAACAACGCCTGTATTTGTTTATTTCGAGTCCAGAGTGGCTGTGCATTTTTTATAATAATATATTTATTACAATAATAATAATTAATATTAATATTTTTTAAATTATGTATATACAGGTTGATGTTCACATATGGATAAGTCTATCCAAGGAAAAAAATATTTATATAAAAATTAATTTAGCGATATAAAAAACTGCTGCAAAGTTGAGAACAAATTATTGCATACCGTTAGATCGTCAAAAAGACAATGTATATTTCTATAGCAAAACGCGAGCAATAATTGAAGGGCATTAACTAATTAATTGAGTATTTCATTAATTAGCAGTAATTGTTTAGCAGTTTTACACAACGTCACATCTCAATTCTGAGTATGGCATTTCAATATATCTTCACTGCACGTACCAGGAAGGAGCGATCTTCATCATTTGTTAAAATTAAATAATCGCCATTACAAGTCGCCGAGTGTGCAAGGTTATCAAATTGACAAAATCCGACGTGGCAGAACTCCCGAGTTCAATATCCAAATAAAAAACTTTTGAATTAAATTAATTAAATAATTTTAAGCATTTTTACAGTTGAATTGCACAACATACGATTGAAATTTATTAATTCATATTAAATTCTACAAACGCCATTGTTAGTGCTTATCTGGGGTGATAAAAATAGTAATCTTTTGTAAATTTTCACAACTTATTAAAAAGAAAAACCGTACCAGAAAGACATTAATAACGGACAAGACCGTGAACCTAACAAATTCATTAAGGTGACAATAAACAAACTGAACAATGACAGATGGACATTGATATCAATACATTCGGTCAACCTATGCAAAACAAATAAAACAGTTGATTTGATAACGTGTGACTGAATGAGTCTATATGAACATTTCAAGTAAGATAGTCATCAAATATTATTCCTAAGATTTTAACACTTAGGTTTTGTTTTACCGCGTAGGCTGTGGAGAATATGCTGCCAACTTATGATTATAGGGGTGGTGAGTCTTCAACCCAATCAATAGCAGCAAATAAAACTAGGATAACCGCAAAAAGATGTCAATTATTAGGAGAAATAAAAACTTTGCACCAAAACAGGACCGCAATACAAACATATATTAAAGTAGTTTCCATGCAGCGGGCACCGCGTGCAGGCGAAGTTGACTGGAGTTGGACTGCCAGCTCCTTACCCACCAATAAATATCTATATCTACCTATCTATCTATTTAACTAGGTTGATGTTTCCGTTCCCCCGATTCCCGCACTGGCACCAGGCAAGTGAACGTAGTCTATTTCCCTATAATATTCAAAACTAAACCGACTACACTAAAAGTACATAAACAAAACCACGTGAACAGATGCAAACCTGCATGCGTCATTAACTATATGATTTTTTTTTCATGTCTAGTGTGAGTGACAACTTTATAGCAAAGCGCCAACATCATTAGATGTCCAAAGTTACTATGACACTACAATAAAGTACTCAAAAACTCCCACAATAACAAAGTCTGAAGCAACAATGGCTCAACTGTCAAACAAATGAAAAAAGCCACATCACATATATTTAAAGTTATAGTTGAGTGTAAACTAGAAAAAAACAGTAAGCATTCAAAATGAAGTTTAAAAAAGAGAGTAACAGGAGTGGTTTAATTCTATGAGAATATGTGGCCACAGAGTTAGTATAATTACATAATGAAATTTTCAAGATGACACAATCTTCAAGTTCTAAGCAAGAATGATTGACTTGATCATTAGATAATAACAAAAGCAAAAAAGTCTGAAGCAGCTGAACTGATGCACCCACAGAGCGCTATTAATCTATTTTCATAAACTTCCAATTAAGTGCAAAATGTTAATAGGTTTTCCAAGACATTGGTTTATTTATATATTTATAAATTTCATAATTGTATTAATATTTTTTTTGTACGATTACCCACCAGCTTTCAATTACACGCAAATGCCAAACACAAACGTTCAAATCTAAAGCAACTGCTATAAATCTATCATCACAAACAGTTTTCTTTCTCCGTTAAGTTCTCAGAGACATTATTTTATTCATTCATAAGTTTCATAATTATATTAACTTTTTTCATGACTAGTGACAACTATATAGCAAAGATTCGACGTTATTAGACCTCCAAAATAGTGACACAAGAAAACTAACAATAGCTCTGACGAAAACCAAGGCTGAAGCAATAAAGGCTAATCCGATAAACTCACATTTTTCAGTTGCAAGGGCTGATATTTAAGGGTTTATGCTTGTGCTGCTACTTTACAGCTGCATATTTTTAATATGTACCTGTAAATTAAGTACATAAAACAAACGACCAAAACCCGCTAATTGAGCGTAAACAAGCGGCGCTGTAGATAACTGATGAGACTTAGTATCTGGTCACCCACACTCTTATATTAAATGTAATTATGGTTTATATAGACACTTGTCATGTATTAGACTAATGTCCAGAATTAATAAATGTCAGTTTCTTAAAATTGCTCTGCCGGAGCTGGGGCTCACCGGTGACAATTTATGCGCCGAAATTTACGTTAGAAGATTCACCTAACTCTCCAGACATTGATCTGCGAGTCAATTCAGAACTTTTGGAAAGACTAAAACAACCCCACTTAATCTTTTGAAGCTTTTCAAATTACAATTTTGCTAAACAGACCTATTCAAAAGTTTAAAAAGCTACGAAGCAGCTTCCAATTATATGGAATAAAAATTTATAATATTTAATCGTTTGAGTTATATAAATGATGGATCCTGGATGGTGAATAAAGCGACTTACGCATCGAACAATAAAAGAGTTGTACACTTCTTGGATTAAATGGAGTGACCGTCCATCCATTCAAGAGTTAGTGATCCAGAAAGAAATTTTTTTAATAAAATATCAACATCATTGTTGCAAAATTGTCACATCAATGCCATCCATTAGGTCTGTTGTTAAGTAAAATCTTTTTGAAAGGTTTTTAATCTAGCAAGTTTTTTTGTTAATTTGATACAGGTTAGTTTCGATACTTGTTATTAGGCCCTATTCTTTTTCCATTTTATTAACTAAAGCAAATTACTCAGTAAAAGATTATTTTACACATTAAATTATTGTTTGATAATATTATATAAACGCAAATATTTTAGTTTAATTTTTATTATTTATTTATTTATTCAATTGCCTTTTTACCTTTCGGTGTCAGGCGTATACATTATTAGTTTGTGTAATATTTTTTCCATTTCTTCCTATCCTTGGCAATCTCTTTTATTTCTTCCCACGTGTTTCCTTTTCTTGTAGCTTCTTCCTTTATTGCGCTGTTCCATTTATTTCTGGGTCTTCTTCTTTTTTGTTCTCCTGTTACTCTTGTCTCATAAATTTTCTTAGTATTTCTTTCTTCACTCATTCTTCTGATATGTCCATACCATCTCATTTGACCTTCAATAATTTTTTCTTGTATTGGTTCTATATTTAAATTCGTCCTATATGTCTCGTTCCTTATTTTATCTTTTCTTGTTTTGTTCTCAATCTTCCTAAGAAATCTCATCTCCATAGCATTTATTCTTTCTATTTGTTTTCCTGTCATCGTCCATGTTTCGCTACTATATGTTAATGTTGGTCTGATTACTTTTTTTACAATTTCTGTTTTTGTTGTTTTTGATATTTCTTTTTTGTTAAAGAAAGTATTTTTTAACATGTTATATATTTTTGCTGTTTTTCCTATTTTGTCCTCTATCTCTTTGTCTAGTTTTCCGTTGCTCTGTATTATTGTTCCTAAGTATCTGTATTGTTCGACCTGTTATATTATTCTTCCTTTTATTCTTATTTCGTGATTAGTTTAATTTTAATATGTATATTTGTATTTTTGTAACTTTTACTAATTAACTGATTATTTTTGTGTCTATGTTTATAGTATAATTAAGAACATTTTGTAAGTAATTCATTTGATTGTTTATACGTGCAAGAAGTGCAAGTGCCAGTTATTAGTAAGTGCTATTGTACGGTGCGTACCTTATTGCCATGATGGAACCTGAAATAAAAACGGAATTAAATCTTAACGATAAGTCTAGACAAGTGGATGGATTTTTCGTTAAAACTTATAGAGAGCTTTTCCGATAAGTATGTTTTACTTTATTCTGTTTGGCGGCCATTTTGATTTGTTATTTTATAACATCTTTAATTTGAGATTATTAAGTAAAAATCCAATTAATTAGCAACGGAGTAATATACTCAGATTAATTAGATTGTATGTTAAGTTTTATTTTAATTTTGGTAATTTGGGATAAAATTTATAATGGCGGGAATTTGAAGTTGTTGATAATTTTTGTAATTTAATGCTTGGCAAAAACTAAAATATTATTTAACATTGTTTTTGTGTTTAAAATAAAAGATTAATTTTGATGATGTTTGTGTGCTTACCTAAACACGGTTTACGTGGAAGAAATAATAGGCAAGTAAATTAAGAGTATGTAATATAAATCTTTCTTAGATAAATAAATGATGCTATACCTAGGGTGTTTATATTTTTTTAAGACCCGACCGAAACTTAAAACAAAACAAAAAAACGACAAAATATTGTCTTTAATATAGCAGAATTGATTGTTGCAGAATCCACCTTTAGTGAAAGAAATTACATTCTTTAATCATTTCAAACATGTCGTTACAAATTTCATGCTAAGGGGTATAAAGATCGAGTGTTCACGACCCAACAGTCACACGACCAAACTGACCGAACCATTCATGGCAAAAGAGGTCTTGAATACACTCTGGAAGGCAAAGCCAAAGCCAAAGCATTTGTTTGACAGCCTTGAACTTCAATGCAGGCCGGACTTTGAAAACAACTTGGATTTGGACCACGTGGATAAGGTTCACAAATAAGTAAAACAATGTATATTATATATATCTAGTTTCACAAACTTTCAATTAAGTGCAAAATGTTAATAAATTTTATTTATTTATCTATAAATTTCATAATTATTATAATATTTTTAAGTATGCATGTGAAACTGCATAACTGATGGACTCCTAAAAGCTTGTGTCTAAAGCAACAGTACCTGAACTGATCTAAAGAGCGCAATTAATTTATCAACTCAAACAAACCTTTTTTGTTCTGTTAAGTTCTCTGAAACATTATTTTATTTGTTCATAATTTCATAAATTTTTTTTTTTCATGATTAGTGACATTATAGATTAGCGCCGACATCATTATATATTCAAAGTTAGTTTGACACTACAATACAGTACTCAAAGGAACCCACAAAAACTCTAACGAAAACCAAGTCTGAAAGAACAAAAGCTCTGGTTCTTAATCTACCAGTCACAAATGATAGAATCCAAAAAGCTGCATCAAAGCAACTCAAAACAACCCTGCTCAATCTTTCCAAGCGTTATTACAAAATACAAATTTGCTACGTAGACCTAACCAATAGTCTAAAAGCTATTTTAATTATTTGTATTTATATTTACAAATGTCATAATTACTTAATTTTTTTTTCATGGCTTGTGACAACTTTATTGCAAAGCAACAACAATAAGATCACCAAAGTTAGTGTAACACTACAATAAAGTACTCAAGAAAACCCCCAAAAACTCCCACAAAAACAAAGTCTGAAGCAACAATTGCTAAATTGTTAGGCTCACAGAGCACTATTAATCTG
This sequence comes from Tachinus rufipes, assembly GCA_963932245.1. Lineage (NCBI taxonomy): Eukaryota > Metazoa > Arthropoda > Insecta > Coleoptera > Staphylinidae > Tachinus > Tachinus rufipes. The sequence continues at coordinate 19,903,803 of OZ010750.1, forward strand.
CCAGTCATAAATGAAAGTCCAAAAAACCATATTGCACATTTAAAAAGATAAAAAACTGAAGCAATAACGGCTGACTTAAACAGTGAAATAAAATCTTTAAGACTACATAATCTTAAAATCCTAAACAACAATTGCCGTTTTGCACGGTAATACAACCCTGCTTAATCTTTCCAAGCGTTCCAAAATACAAATTTGTAGTTTAAAAACTATATTAATTTGTAAATTTCATAATTACTTAATTTTTCTTTTCATGGCTACTGATAACTTTATTGCAAAGCGACATCATAAGATCACCAAAGTTAGTTTAACACTACAATAAAGTACTCAAGATAAAATTTTATTTATTTGTAAATAAATGTCACAATTATATTAATATATTTATTTGATTAGTTAGTTTAGATTTTTAACCTATCAGCCTAATAAGAAGACTATTATTGCCGATTCTTTCCTCTAACTATAAGAAGTGTAATATATTATGCTGTAAATATTTATGAATGCTAGCACACCAATTTTTAATTATATACATAATGGATCCTAACAGCTTCAAGTCTTTAGCAACAACGACTAAACGGGTCTTCTCCTGGAGGAGTTATTGATCTATCATCACAAACAAACAAAAAAAAATCTTTTACTCTGTTGTTAAGTTCTCTGAGACATTATTTTATTTTATTGTAAATTTATAATTATATTAATATACTTTTTGAAGGAATGCACACCAGCTTTTGTGTCAACTACTACAACTCCATTAGGTGTCTACACATCTTTAATGTGTGTGTCCTTATCGCCATGATGGAACCTGAAATGAAAACGGAATAAAATTTTAACAACAACATAGACAAATGGATGGATTTTTTGTTGAAACTTATAGAAAGCTTTTCCGATAAGTATGTTTTACTTTATTATGTTTGAAGACAATTTTGATTCGTTATTTTATTACATCTTTAATTTGAAATTATTAAGTAAAAATCCTATTAATTAGGAACGGACTAATATAATCAGATTATATAGATTAAGATTTTCTTTTAATTTTCGTAATTTGAGACAAAATTTATAATGGCGGGAATTTCAAATTGCTTATAATTTTTGTAATTTAATGCTTGGCAAAAACTAAAATATTATATAACACCGTTTTGATGATTGTGGCAAAGAGTATTTTTTATGTCAATATTGGCAGTGCTAGAATGCAAAGCACCCTACTTTACTTTTTAGAGTTGGCTTTTGCATTATTTATAGTCGTGCGTAGTTTATCTTTAACAATTATTTTATCATGGATATTAACTGCGTATTAAACGGCAATATTTATATTATCAGTAAATTATTTATGTAGCAGCGCGACGTGTCAAATTTTAGTGCTGCCGATTTTTTAATCAAGCAATGACATTGATAAACTCACGGTCGAATAGGTCTGCAAGATTGGTGATGGCTGCGATAGGGTATCTGAATACAAATATGTGACGGTGAGATAGCTCAGTTATAGAGCGTTAGTGTACCACGCTAACAGTCCTGGGTTCGATCCCCGAATATGACTAAAATAATAACTTTGCTCTTTATCCACCGGGGTGATTCGGAAGTCACTTAATAAGCCGTTGGTCCCATCAACCCCCTTCAAACAAGTCGTAAGACTTCTGGGGCGATGTAAAATAGCTGTAAAACGCAAAATAAAAAAGAAAGAAGACTGTAACAATAAAATCCATCAGCGACTTTATATCGACAGAATATGCAGTGCCTGCAAGTGATTTCAAAAAGTACATTTTAAATTGTCTAGCAAAGGGAGTTGCTTTTGGCGCAATAAAAAAGTCACATGGTCAATATAAGCTTGAGGACGCATTTATGTCCAATGTTTCAAAACCAATGTCAGCTACAAAAAGTAATGAAAAAAAAAAGAAAGCCTTTGGGGGTAAAATACAAGAATTGTTTCCAAAAATACGGAGGAGCCGTCGTTTGAAAAAAAAGAAAATCCAAATATAATAAGCAAAATTTTAAACATTATTATAGTAATTGTGATGTACAAATAAATTATGTTTAATACATATAAAAAAATGCCTGTAATTTATATGTATGTATTATTACAGCTACCAAAATCAGTAGGACACTCTACTCTAATTATCACACAAAGTATAACCAAATTTGCACGTGGATGCGGTTTTTGTACCCTGCTTAGTTTGCTCATTAAAATAATATACCATAGGCAACAGAACTAACAGGCTGGTAGCGCAAAATAACCACTAGAGCAGTGCAAGTTCAAAATAATATTGGTGGTATTCTGACATGACCACAAGTCCTTAGGGAAGTTAATTTATTGATTATAGAAATCTTTAATAATTCTTATATAATATTGACATGTAGATATTAAGTTGTGGATTTTGTAAATTACATTTTAAAATAATAAAATAACACAAAGAACTATGTTAATCTTAAGAATAAATATGCAATAAACATTAAAAACACCTGGTTCCTGTGTAGCGCGCTAAAAGCTTATAATCGTTGTGTATAAATAATTAAATATACTATTAAGTTTCACATAACAATCTTTCATAAATTATGTAAATATTGCAGTAGTTGGTGATTTAATTTATTAAATCAGTCAATTATTTATGTAGCAGCGCGACGTGTCAAATTTTAGTGCTGCCGATTTTTTAATCAATCAATGATGTTGATAAATTCACGGTCAAAAAGGTCTGCAAAATTGGTGATGGCTGCGATAGGGTGTCTGAATACAAATATAAAGACTGTAACAATAAAATCAATCAGCGACTTTATATCGACAGAACATGCAGTGCTTGTGAGTGATTTCAAAAAGTACATTCCAAACTGTCTAGCAAAGGGAGTTGCTTTTGGCGTAATAAAAAGTCATATGATCGATATATGCTTAAGAACGCATTGATATCCCATGTTTCAAAACCAATGTCAGCTACAAAAAGTAATGAAAAAAAACGAAAGAAAGTTTTCGGGGTAAAATACAAAAATTGTTTTCAAAAATACGGAGGAGCCGTCGTTTGGGAAAAAAATCAAATATAATAAACAAAATTTTAGTAGTAGTAATTGTGATGTACAAATAAAATATGTTTAATACATATAAAAAAAAAGCCTGCAATTTATATGTATGTATTATTACTCCATCTTCTATAAATATAGGCAATAAAATAATACGTCCATGTTATTTATTACATGACAAACAATACAAAAAAGATTAATTAGCAGTTTTTCATTTAACTAATCACTGGCGCCAGAGGACTATCACATCTGTGAATCTTGCCTCAAATTAAGGAATTCCAACCTTAATTATTGGGATCTTTAACGTGCAAGGCAACATCAAGATAGTATACCGGACCTACTAAAATTTCTTTCAATAAATACGAAACGAATCGTACCATAACGAGGTTTGATTAAAATAGGCCTGTTAGTAGTCGATAGCTAAAACCAGTAATTAAAAAAAATAATATGAAGAATTATTTGAAGCTAGATATTTATAGCATGATGTTAGTTTTATATAAATAGTTTAAAAGTTCTATTCCAATTATAACCATTGAAAATCACCACAAGTCAACGTCAAATTTAATCAAAAAACTAAATGTAATTAAGGCAAGAATACCAAACGAATAAATAGAACCTTCTTATTTAAATTTTTATCTTACAATATTTTGATTTGTTCATAAATATTTGCAGAAATTATAACCTCAAACAACTACGCCTATGTCGCGATACTGCAATACATAATTTTAAAAAAGAAATTAAATTTTATTTACATTGAACATAGTTGCGGTGTATAATTAATTGTATTAATTAAAGCAATCTAATTATTTTCAATCAATTGAATTTTAAAATGGATAAATTATATTTATAAAACTTGATAACATGGAGGAGAATAAATAAATTGAAGGATGCCAGAACAACGAAAAAACTGCCAAATATAAGTCGAACAAAATATTGCGAAATTAACAATGAAGATGAACAACCTTTGAAGAAAAAACGACCGAAATATTAACGAAAATAGGCTCAGATTTTAATTCAATTATTTGTGAAGTTGGAATAAATACGACTATGCTTATTCCATCACTTCAATTTGTTTAAATTTTTAATAAAACTGGGATATTTTAATTTGTACAATACCAATTTCTAGTAATATATAATTTATGTAATTATTATACTATTTATTTACAAGCTGTTATAAAAATTTAAAATTTCTAGCCACATAACAGCCCCGTGTAAGGTAAATCGGTGCGTAGAGAGTGGTAGAGAGTGACTGACTGGACTGCCCGACTTTACAAATATTTCTAACTAGGTTGGTGTTCCCGTTCCCCCGACCCCCGCACTGGCACTAGTAATTCTTAGAAAAGTTCCCCTATGATATTCAAACCCACTCAACCCACGCTTTACGCTACACGAAAAATACGTTACAAACAAACAAAACCGCGTGATCAACACGTGAACAAATGCAAGCCAGCATGCGATTGGTCGTTAGCAGGGGGGGGTTCGACTGCTCAAACCAGATCTCATTAAAGTGAGATAGATTATACAAAGTGAAACATTTGGGATTGTTAAGATTAAGAAAATATTTATAATTGTAGATACCTGGACTTGGACAATAATTATGAATGTAATCTATGTACTTTTCTAATATTTATACCTGAACCCGAGGGGTTAACAACTAAGTACAAAAATGTACACCTGATTATGAATACGCGTAATTATTACGTTATTATGTAATAATTGCATGATTATGTAATGATTACATTATTATGATAATGCATTGATTACGTGATTAGTTAATGAAACCGTAATGATTATATGATTATGTAATGATTACATGATTATTCAATAAGAACACATTTTTTTAAGATTTTATAATTCTGTATTAAATGTGCATGCATTAATTATTTTATAGCGATCATAAAATTATTTTGATAATGCTTAATATTAATATATTATTATAATACTTATGTTTTATAATAATCTTTAATAAAGTACTTACTACAATTTCTTATAGATAATAAGAAACATAAACTAAAAATATACCTATCTCAATGGTTATTAATGTTAAAAGTAATAAGAAAAAAATCCACCACCAAGAATAAAAATGTGATTTAGAATATTAAAAAATAAATAAAAATAGAAAAATCTTTTCAACAAAAATAATAACAATACATAATAAAATTTGTATCAGTGAATTTATATTCGACTGAAGTAGGTATTTATTTTAATACAATAAATAAATAACTGCACACACACACATGTCACGCATGCCAAGAGTTGTATAAAAACACCTGTGAAATTGTCTGTGAATAAATTTCTAGCGGCACAATTAGATACAGAATGGACACGACTGAATTTACCAAGCGAATATATGTATATGATTCCATAAAACCAATATTTGATTATGTGAATATGCGTACTCAACATTTAATTATTACGCGTGTTTAAATATATGATTACACTATTTATTACAAGATTATGTAATGATAACGTGATTAGAAAATTATTACGTAATTATATAATGATTACTTGATTATGTAATGATTTCGAATATTACGTAATTAGTTGTTAACCCTTCGCCTGAACCTATACTAATACTGCATAAATCCCCTTTCAGTTCAGCGTGGCTGTGCATTTTTTATAATAATAAATTTATTAAAATAATAATAATTAATAATAATATTTTTTAAATGTTTCATGTACAGGGTGATGTTCACATACGGATAAGTCTATCCAAGGAGAAAAATATTTATATAAAAATGCATATAAAAGACTGCTAGGAAGTTGAAAACAAAATAAAAAAAACTTAGCAACAGTCCTAGGTAAATTATAAATTGTGTACCGTTAGATTAGCAAAAAGACAATCCATACTTCTATAGCAAAACGCGATAATTGAAATGCATTAACTAATTAATTGAGTATTTCATTAATTAGCACAGTTTTTACACATCAATGGCATTTCAATATTTCTTAACATATATTGCATGCAGCAGAAAGGACCGATCTTCATAATTAGTTAAAATAAAATAATCGCCATTGCATGCTGCTGGCTGTGGGTGATCAAATTAATCAAATTACATTTTGAAATTTGTTTTCGATAACTAAACCACAAACAAGTATAATAATTATACCTTCACCGATATCAGCTTTAATTAGGTACTGAGATATCAACCAAAATAGCAAGCGGTAATTATAAATGATCGAACCGCCATTGCATGTCGCTGGGTGTGCAGGGTGATCAAACTGACAAAATTAAATTTTGAAAATAGTATTTGATAGCTAAAACAAGAACAATGATCATATCTTTAGGATTGATATCAGTTTTAAGTAATTACGTAGATATCAAGCGCAGTGAAAACATACTCATACAGTTTATTAAAGTTAAGAATTTCTGTTCCGATGTGGCAGAACTGCGGTACAGCAGTTGCTGCGCATCTAAAACTTTTAAATTAAATGAATTAAATAATTTTAAGCATTTTTACAGTTGAACTGCACAAAATACTATTCAAATTTATTAATTGATATTAAATTCTACAACAGCAATTGTTAGGGTAATGAAATTAAATTTAAAAAATTGTATTCTATAGCTAAACATGTAGAGTGATCATTTCCAGAACCAATATCAGTTTCAATTTTTCTTCTTTTTTTTTTCCCTAGTCATAGCTATATTGTCCACTGCTGAACGTAGGCCTCTCCTAGTTTTTGATATTCCTTTCAATTGTTGGCAATCAACTTCCACTTTCTTCCGGCTACTTTGCAATAGTCATCTTTCCAGCGGTCGGTGTTTTGCCTAGCCACATGACCCGCCATTTCAACCGTGCAACACGCGGCATTACGTATTCTACCTTTGTTCTCTTACGTACTTTTGCGTTTCGTATCCGGTCTTTTATGCTCACTCCCAGCATTGCCCGTTCTACTGCTCGTTGGGTGGTTCTAAGTCTTTCTGCACTTTTTGTTGTTACCGCCATTGTGTCTAAGCCGTATGTCATAACGGGAAAGATACACATGTTGAAGACTTCTCTCTTCAGGCAAATTGGTACGTCGGGATTTCTCAAAATAAATTTATATATCGATAAGCGTGCGAATAGTTTGAAAGTGGTCTGTAGTACTGTAGCCTTTTAAAAACCAGCTTATTGTCTCTTTTTTATGTACTAACGTTACATGCGCGTTTCGCCAGCTTGTTGGAATTTCGGCATTTTGGAGGCATTTATATAGTAAGATTTGTTCGACTTCGAGTAGAGCGTTGCCTCTTAGTTTCTTAGTTCTAACATATTGCTCGTAAGGTTGTCTTCGCCCGGTGCTCGCCCATGAAATGAGAATATTCTGTTGTCAGAGATTAGAAGTTCTGTAGTATATGGCTATATTTTTGGTATACTATCTAAAACTTTAACATTAAAATATTGATTTAAATAATTATTTTTGTAAATGCATTAGAGTTTATTATTAAAATGAAAAGTATGTTAGTTGACAATGAGATCACCAACAGAGCAAAAATTATTATAAATATATCAGCAAAATTCAATATGGCCCAAACTATTAAGTTTAGTTGCAATAGGCTTATTTTTACAAAGAAGATCTGCACTTCAATATAATGACAGATGTTCTTAGCACTAAAATAAGGAAAAGGAAAAAAAGGAATAGAAAGAACAAAGTTGAATTTTGACTATAGTCCTTCTGAAGAGGAATCTGATTTAAAAAGCTTCAAAGAACTTGTTAATGCTAATAAACAAATTTTTGAGTCAATAAAAGTAATTTAATTTAATTAAATATTACATAATTTATTATACTAATATTTCAGTGTGTAAAGATGAAATACAAAAGATTTCTTCAACTGTTAGCCGCTTTAAATTAATTTCAATATACATATATTTTGTTCTAGCTTTCAAAAAAAGATTTAAAAGTTATACAGAAATAAATTATTGCTCAAGCATCAGTTAATGATCTGTAATAAATGTTTCGCCATTAATCATGAGAATCAAAATTTACGGTTGATACTGCTGTTAACAACTAAAGAAATATCGTGACACCTCAACAAGAGATGGTCCAACTGGTTTCCAATCAAATAAATACCATAACACCTCAACAAGTGATGGCCCCTGATAATCATCTTGAAACTGAAGTTAAAGAAATGTCTTCAATTTTTATAAAATTACCATCACAACCAGGTACAAATGAACCTCGACCTATATTAAATATACTAATCCCGAAAAGAACGTTGCAAGAAAATCAGCTACGTGCAATATTAACAAGCTCTGTATTAACCGCTGCAATGAAACTTCCACCAACAGTTGCTTCCTATGTTCTTCAACAGCATGTGAATGCTGTTTTTAAGGTAATATAATTCATGATTGTGACCTCTACTATGTTTATAAAATAATGAAACAATTTACTGTGTTTTTTATAATAAATTTATTGTTTTTAAGGAATTGGCTCAAAAAGGAAATGCTGCAGATGCAGTTATTAATACAACAACAACTGTATTTCAGCTTTTTATGATTACCTTGAAGAAGCTTGTTAAAACTTTCAGAAAAGTGATAAAAAAAGTTTAAAATTAGTCAATCTTTTGCGGCTAACAATTTTTTTGCAAAACTGGCAGCAAAGTACGATGGTCTATGGTTGCTAAAGTACTGTCTAGAGCCAGATTCAACCCAAAAGAGAAAAAAAAAATAAAATAAAAAATTTTACATCAAAGCTATCAAACCTATTTAAAAAAAAACTTTATATTTAATTTGTTTTCTTTTATATATATATACAAACAAAAATTGATGTAATAAAACTGCAGTACTCTCCAATATAACCAGCCTTTAAACCTCCAACAAGGAAGAAACAGAACGACTTCATACTGAACAACCTGTATGATAGTCTTCCGAGGATGCATGAAAACGGCCTTCTAGTTACACTAGGCCGAACAAAAGCCGTTGAAAATCCTACTGCCACGGTGGATCCAATCATCGACCTCACAGTTGATGATTTAATTGTACGTTTAGACCGGCTTCATTACCCATACGGCCAATAAAATCAGAACAAAAGATTGAAATTAAATCAACAGTCTGAATCCGACTACCGGAAAAAGCGAACAGGAAGCATCCGGACATGGCCCTGTTTAAGCTCTTAAGTTAAGACGAAAAGTTTGTGAGATGCTTGGTTACAAAAGAAGTCTGCAGCTTATGTTGTTAACCTAAAATGTTTATAATATACATATTTCATTTTATTATATATTAATTATTTCTTTTTTGTTTGTTTTCTAAATAAAGAGAGAGAGTAACGGAATTACTTACATTCCTATACAAACACACTTACTGTTTCTTTTTTTTTTTTAATTTCGCGTTTTACAGTTATTTTACATCGCCCCAGAAGTCTTACGACTTGTTTGAAGGGGGTTGATGGGACCAACGGCATATTAAGTGACTTCCGAATCACCCCGGTGGATAAAGAGCAAAGTTATTATTTTAGTCATATTCGGGGATCGAACCCGGGACTGTTAGCGTGGTACACACTTAATAACAAATATTTAATAATAACAGGGTTATGTATTGTTGTGACACGTGGTACAGTGTGGCCAACTGTTAAATAGTTGCACACAATCAATGTTGCCAACCATAGGTTAGCCACCCAAATAGTTTTTGGAATACTTTTATGTTTAATATTATATATTTGGGTATATAAACCCGCAAATTTATTCGCAGTTGCAAATAAATTTGAGAAAGAGAGCTACTAAAGGGATTGACTTGTAGCCGTTTGAAGCAAGTTAATGTTCTTGAATTATTATTATATTGATATTAATATTATGTTGAGTAGGTTAAAGTGCGACATCTGTTAGCTAGTGGCTGAACTAGTCATTAACAATATTTGGATATATATAGGAAACTGTATCATAGAATATATTTTGATTTTATATTTTAACCACATTTGCATTTATTTTATTTCAAAAAAACTCTACCCTACTGTAGCATGCCATTTTTCATTACCCATCACATAATTATTGTCAGGAGTTATCCGTTGAAAAAAAAAAATCTAAAAAAAAATATCATTAATATGTCAAACACTCAGCGGCTAACTTACCTCTTAATATTTCTGGTTCGGCTAAACCAGTTCTATTTTTTGTAATTACTTACTTCCCGTTCCGTTCATTCTTTGGTGATGTCCTCTGGGATGTGGCGGATTAATACTGAAAAGAAAAAAACAAAACAAACGTTTAACATAGAAATAAAATTAAATTAAATACTCACTTTGATTCTTGAAATAAACAGATCCTTACGAGACACCCTGTATATGTGTGAGTTGACTCGCCACCCAATACACAGTCAAGCAAGGTAGATGCCGCCGACGAAACAAAAATGTTGATTTGATTGGATTTATTAATGGAGGTTTTAGTTAAACTTACCTGCTCCAAAGACTGTTATGGCACGCTGTCCTTAATCACTGTTTGTTTCTCCTTGACCCTGCAACAATACATTTAAAGTTAATACATAATACATTTAAGTCTAATTAATATAGCTAACCAAGTTAGTAAGTATTGTGTTAATCTACCCGTCGTAATATAGGTTCTAATTGGTTAGGACATAGTTGGTAGTAATTAGAATTTAAGTTAATATATTAATTATCGGTTAATTAACTACTGAGTTTAATGGTAGAGAATGTACTGCTACAGTTTTATTTAATGATTAAATGAATACATACCTTTTTTTATTATTTTCAAACTCTCGGTCTCGAACAAGCTCTTGCGGAGTGGTTCTTGGTTCATTACCTAGAAATAAACTTATTTAATTATGGGATATATTTGGGTGTGTTGGTTACAGTAATGATTGTTGACTTGACAAGTTGGATTAAGTACTATTTAATTTTATATTTACCTGGAAGTCCTCCTGGTTTTGGCACTGCTGATCTGGTTGAATAATGTACAGCGTACATGTATTTATCCGTTCTTAAGAAAGCTACTGGGGCATTGGCAGCAATATTAATTATACCTACAATACGTTTGTATTAATATTTAGTAAACCGTACGATTAATGTAACTTACAATTAATGTTTGTTGTAATTATGTTGATGAGGCACTAGTTGAAGACACTTGCACTGATTTTATTATAACAATATACTATATCACTTATTAGTTATGTTGTGACCTAACCGAACTGTCACTGTTTGTTTATATTTTGTTTTGGTTGTGAAATGTCAACCAACGGCCATGTGATGTTTCTCTTATGTGAAGTTAGCTAACGAAGACATAGGCGTGCTTAACGCTGCCTAATGTATTTAAGATTTATATATTATATATTTTTCTTTAATCATGCCTATTATAGCCATGTCAGTGTTAGTTGTAAGTTACGTGTCGTATTAGAAATCTACAGGATGAAAGATCGTTACCTTGGTATGTTGGCGGCAATATTAATTGAGATTCCATCTACTCCCGATATGAGACGCCTATGTTGATTATGCAAAACCGAGGGGTTAACAACTAAGTAAAAAAATGTACACCTGATTATGAATACGCGTAATTATTACGTGATTATGTAGTGATTACGTGATTATGTAATAATTACGTGATTATGTAATAATTACGTGATTATGTAATGATTACTCAATCATGATTATGATTATGCATTGATTACGTGATTATTTAATGAATACACAATGGTTACGTGATTATTTAATGAATACGCAATGATTATATGATTATGTAATAAATACATGATTATTTAATGAACACGTGATTATGAAAATGATTATGTGATTTTGTAATGATTACATGATTATTCAATAAGTACACATTTTTTTAAGATTTTATAATTCTGTATTAAATCTGCATGCATTAATTTATATTATACCGATCATAAAATTATTTTGATAATGTTTAATATTAATATATTATTATAATACTTATGTTTATAATAATTTTCAATAAAGTACTTACTACAATATTATTTCTTATAGATAATAAGAAACATAAACTAAAAATATACCTATCTCGATGTTTATTTGTTTTATGTACATTAGAAAAAATCTACCACCAAGAATAAAAATGTGATTTAAAAAATAAACATATAAAAATGTATGTACAACAAAAATAATAACAATACATAATAAAATTTGTACCACTGAATAATTATATTCGACTGAAGTAGGTTTTTATTTTAATATAATAAATAAATAACTGCACACACACACACATGCCAAGGGTTGTATAAAAACACCTGTGAAACTGACTGGGAATAAATCTCTAGCGGCACAATTAGATACGATTGGACAAGACTGAATTAACCATGCGAATATAAATGATTCCATAAAACCAATCATTGATTATGTGAATATGCGTACTCAACATTTGATTATTTGAATACGCGTAATCATTATTTGATTATTTGAATACGCGTACTCAACATTTGATTATTTGAATACGCGTAATCAATATTTGATTATTTGAATACACGTGTATTAATATTTGATTACATTATTTATTACAAAATTATGTAATGATTATGTGATTATGTGATTATATAATTATTACGTGATTATATAATGATTACTTGATTATGTATTGATTACGAATATTACGTAATTATTAATTGATTTTGTAATGATTATTTTTATTTTGTACACTGATTACGCAAGTTGTTAACCCCTCGTGCAAAACCTATTTTTTGCGCGAAAAAATAAATATAAAAAGCATTCGGCTTTTCTCTCAATTTTTGTCGCAAAAGTTGTGCGTGAATTTTCATTGCAAAATGGCGACTCGAGAGCACTCCTAAGCAGCCGACCAACACCTATTGCAACGATTGAATTTATTTTTGTATTTGTAAGGTTAGGGCCTTATGTGTTAATAATTGTAGGCTGCTACCACTATTGCTATTACTTCTGTCGCTTGATGCTACCGTTTAATGCAGGTAGCATTATAAAGCCGTTCTTGAGAATTTTATCTCTCGCACCGCGTAGCGTAATCTATAAAATCTTAAAGAAGGATAGTAAAGGGTAATAAGTACCATGATGCACCCATAGTGGGTTTATGAGATTGCCTAAATATCCAGACGCCCTGGAACCACCTATCAATCAAGAAAGTAATGCCAAAGTAGCAAATCCAAGCAGTTAGCGTAGTGCCAGCCATGTCTTTGCTGTACCAATCAGTGTCCAGGAGGAAATAATAAATGATCTGTTTTGAACTTACTTAATTTTTGTATTCGGCTTGTGCCCTATTCTCTTCCAGCAGTGAAATCTTTTTTATTGTTTTTTTACAAATCCATGCCAACCAAATGAAGATCATATTAGATTGTCGCTACTCAACCGATCAAGCAAGCCAACCGATGAGAATAGGAATAGAGTAATAAAAAAACAATTGGAGCCCTCTCGACCTGGTAAGTCTGACTTTTGTTACTGTTATCTAAATGCGGCCTCATATATTAACAAAAACGACCCGCAGCCGCAAGCGTTAACCGCGCACTACTGCTGATTTGCAGTAGGTTGTGACCATTAATAAATAATAAAGGTGATACTACACTAGCATACCCGCGGCAGTAATTGTGACTGCAACAAAACCGTTACACTTTGGTTTCAGTCAAAAAGAAGATATGGGGTTTCCTATGCTCAAGATGTTGATGAACAAAATTTAAATTTTTTTCTAGACCACAAATATTAGATAATATAACTTTTGAGCAACAAACTAAGTCAATGTCGATATTTGGTTAATTAAATTGGCTAGTGGAATTGGCGAGGCCTTGTTCCGCCAATTTAACATCATAAGTTCCGTAGATTTGTGACACTTTCAGAGATATCAATACGACACAATCATCAACTGAGAACACCCAGACATCATACGTACACAAACAAAAATTCACTTTCTTTTGTCATGTATCTGTTTTTATAACAAAACTCCATCAAACATCAAGAGTAGAAAATCATTTATGTCATTTAAGGAACGCCTTACACTGTAGGCTTAGGATTAAATAAAATTAAAAAATGTCATTCAAGGACAAATTAAAATTATTTTCAATCAATAGTTGCTTTTATTCGCTGGAAGAGTTTATTAATTAATCTTATTTATCCATTATTGATTTATGTACATTTATTGTTATGTAATCATATTTAGTTAAGATATTAATTGTAAATTTGACGTATATCGTGTACTCGATCATTTTAATGACTAATAAAGATTATTATTATTACTGGTGCTTAATAACCTTGCTTGCAATTGTTCGCAAATGAAATTCTCAACGATTATAGTCGGAACGAATCGTATCGTAACCATGTTTTATTAAATGGCCTGTTGGTGGTTGATAGCTGAACTTAAAAATTTGGAAGACTTTTGCCAATTATAACCACTTAAAATCACCGCAGGTCAACATCAAGTTTAAAGTTATATATACATATAATTTAAGCATTAAATACCAAAAATTTAATATAATTAAAGCAAGAATACCAACAAAAAATTTAAACAATTTCATTTAACTTTTATCTTGCAATATTATGTATTTGTTTATAAATATTTGCAGATATTATAACCCCCAACAACTACGCTACTACTTCTATTTAAATTGATCATCGTTGCTAAGTATAATTAATTATATCACTTAAAGCAATGTCATTATTTAAAGCCAAATGAATTTTAAAATGGATGTATTACATTTATAGAACTTCATAACATGAAGAATAAACAAATGGAAGAATGCAGAACAAAGAAAAAACTGCTTAATAAAAATCAAACAAAATATTGCGAGATAAGCAATGAAGAGAAAGATGAACAACCTGTGATGTATAAAAACACATTTGGAAAATCGACGAAAATATTAAACACAATTCACAAATTCACACAAACTTCCAATTAAGTTATTTATGAAATTGGAATAATACGACATTATTTGTTTCTTATTCCATCACTTCAATTTGTTTGCACTTTTAATCACTCTGGGGTATTTTAGTTTGTATATTTCCATTTCCTAGTATTATAAAATATTTATTTACAACGAACTGTTATAAAATTTAAAATTTCTGGCCACATAGCGGGGCTGTTATAATCGGTGCGTAGAGCTAGAGAGTGACTGCCCGAACTCAGTGTTGTTCCTGCGAATTTTTGTGCTGTACAATTTCTGATGACGCAATCTACTAAAATGCATTGGGATGTACTAACCTTATGGCGCGAAATTTAAAAATAAATAAAAACATGATGTATAAGTATATGTTTATTATATATATACATATACATACATACATACATACATAAATGCTTTGAACAAAACAAAATAAATACAAAACATTTCAAATAAAATAAATACACAACTCTTTAAATAAATTAAAATAAATAAAAAACTTTTCAAATAAATATAACTGTTATATAATAAAATTGTATCACATTTAATTTTAATCTTTTTCGGTTAAAATACTTTCTACATATTTGGTATCATATTTCAAAAGAGATTGATTTGGCTTCCAATTGATAGCGCCGTTTTCTACAAAACGTAGCATATCTTTAACATGCAATATAGCATCGCACGTTTTAACTAAAAGACGATTTCGTGTCTTTGTTTTTATTAAAGAAAGCTGCGAAAATAGTCTTTCCGCTGCAGCAGAACTATGTGGAAGACTAAGCACTAATTTTACCACAATCATAAGATTTAGAAACATTGGCTCATTTAATCCAATTTTGAAGGTACTAACAAGCCTCCAAAATTCATTTACATCTAAATTTTTTAATTGTTTTAATGAATTAGTTTCACTTACTAATTGATACTCTATGTTCAAAGCTTCCAAATTTATTTCAATATCTGGAAATAATAATGAAAATTGTGAAATTGATAAAATTTCTCCAGATAAAACAATTTCTGGATTAAATTTTTCTGCAAATTCTAAATGTGGGTCGTTAAATTTAAATCGTTTTTTTAATTTGTTTAGCGAGTTCTACATAAAATGCTAAACTCCTTAGTTTGAAATTGTGCAAATCATTTGCATCAATTTCTTTCATTTTAATAATTATATCGACCTGTGCGCCAAAATACATATCATCTATATTTTTATAATTATGCGGGTTTTCTATATTAATTGATTGAAGAGAATTACTGGAATTTATAACATCATGTTTAATAAAACTTTTGATAAGTGATTTATAAGTACTGCAAATTTTTTGCAGTAAAAATGGAATTTTGGGAGTTTCTGCTTGAAACTCTAAATTTAGCTTTGTAATTAATTCCAAAACATACGCCAAAAAATGTAAATATATTTTAAATATTTTATTATTAAGAGCATTTAAAATACTTTTTGCTGCTGGCAAGTTGTCCTCAAGCGCGGCACGTTGAAAAAATAATCTTAGAGGATTCCACTGTCGTAAGATTCGGTCAACAACAGCCTAAAATAAAAATAAATTATAAGTAAAATTATTTAATAAGATTATTTAGTCGGAACCTTTAACGAAAGCCACCTTGTTTGGCTTGGGTATAACATTTTTTGAGGCTTTTCTTCTGCGAATACTTGACATTCCGCCAACTCATACATTCTTTTACTACTATGGGCAAAGTAAGAGTAAATGTCTCGTGTAAATTGCTCAACATTTTGAGGTAGTTTTTTTGCTGCATTTGACATTCAAAGGTGTAAAGAATGACATGCACATCCTTGAACATAAATATTGGGAGAAATTTCTTTGAATTTTGCTTGTAACCCTTTTATATTGCCCATCATTACACTGGCGTTATCTGCTCCAAAACCAATGATATTTAAATGAGGAATATTAAATTTATTTAGTATAGTTAGTATAGATTGGAACAATGTTTCAGCATTCGTTTCCTCAAGCTCAACTAATTCCAAAAATCTATCTCTGACTCGGCCATCTTTCCAATACCTGACCATGACAGCCATGCACTTTTTAGTGCTGATGTCGGTAGTTTCGTCCAATATAATTGAAATTTTTTTTTTCTTTATATCATTTATTATGGTTTCTTTGCAGTATTTTCCTATCACACCAACAATTAATTGTGTGGCTTTTTTTCGTTTCAGTTTAATTTTTGAAGCTAATGTCGAATCAGTGAATAAAGTTTTGCACAAATCTCCTAACGAATCCAATAACAGAAAAGATAAGTTGTGTTCACACACATATGCGCACAACTTCAACTCAATTTCTTTTGTAATAGCAACAGTATCATCTTCAACAATTGATTGAAAAACACTATCAATTTTTGGTGTTTGCTTAGCAGCATTAACATTCTTAACATGTATATCGTTAGTTTCGTGCCTTCTTAAATGAAATGAGCCTCCACTTATAGTTGTATTACAATATTTGCCGTCCATAACCACGCTCCATTCAAAATCACTTTTTTTTACAGTGATGCGCCGTTTTTTTTTTAAGGGAAGTTTATTAATTTCTTTTTGTTTTTGTACCTCATCTTGTAAAGTCTTATTTGGGACTTCAGCATTGACTACTACATCAGAAAAATTATCTGCATTCATTTGTGTAGAGCAACTAGGTCCTCCCAGTTTTATTACAAATCTATAGCAAAATAAAAATATTTATTATACAGGGTGTCCGGAAAATACGTGTACAACGTTTGACGACAGACTCCTGACGTCAAAATAGGTCGATCTAAGCCGACTTAGTTATATCCAAAATTGTCTCGTTTAGCCGGTAGAGGGCGTCAGCACCTGAAAAATGTGTATGACGTTATGGCGTGACATTACAAGAGAAAGCTAATATGAATCTAATGTTTGATAGAATTAGTTTAATTCGAGAGCATAGAGAAGATTTACAATTGGCTTTGAATAGATATGCGCAAGATATACAGGTAGCATTAACGGTTAAATGTGTTATCGATGAATATATTAATCAGATGTCGCAGTTACCAGAAAATAGATTAATGACTATTATTATTAATAAATATAAAAATAACAAAAAAACTGAATAAAAAAAAAAAAAATTAATATATTCATACATAATCATCATATCATAATTAGTTTTAAGGAAATTATTTGTTAGGTTATGTAATTAAACTTATGACATAACCTAATTGTATTAAGCACAAATTAAAATTGAAACAAATTCAATTTTAATTCAACAAAGTTTAAGTCTGTGATACCAACGAATTTACTAGGTTATCTGATATTATGATGTAACAAATGCTTAAAATTAAAACTTAAAATGTTTCTCATTTTATTGGTCGAAAATTGTAATGTTTAAATGTTTTATTGATGTGAGTAGAATAATTAAAAATAGTATTGAAATCTATTATGAGTATCTGAAAGTATGTTATGACTAGGTCAAATAATATACCACCACCATAGTGTTGGTTATCAAGAAATTGGTTTAGTTTGCTTTTGTTTTAAGTTAATGACATCTGTCAGACATTCTCATTTTATAAATTAATTTTTCAAAAATAGCAAAATCCGGATTTGAAACTTCAAACTATTGTTAAAAATAGCAAAATTCGGCTATAAACTGTTGAAAAGTGTCAAAGTCTATTCATAAAATCAAAAATAGCTATAAAAGATGACAAAAATCACTAAAATCAGGTCATATCTATTCATAAGATGTCAAAAATAGCAAAATCCGGCTTTGAAACATCAAAATATTGTTAAAAAATAACTATTAGAAACTGACTAGAAACGGTTGAAAAGGGCAAAATTCTTTTCATAAAAAGTGAAAAATATTAAATTTAAGCATTAACTGTTTAAATTCTATTTATTAAAAGTCAAAAATGACAAAATTCGGTCCAAAAACAGCAAAATAGCTAAACAGTATCAAAAAATAGGTATAGGTAATAAATATAAATTTTTTTTTTAAAAGAATCAAAATCATGCAAAAAACAGTTGAAAAATGCATCATTTTGTTCAAACAATTGTCGGAAAGAAACAAAACCTGACTTGTAAAGTTCAAAATAAAATGTCAAAAATAGCAAAATCCGGCTATGAAGTATGAACATGTTCTCAGAGAGCACCAAAATTTAGTCATTAAATGTTAAAAAGTACGAAAGTAAAAAATAGCAAAATTCGTGCAAGAAATATAATATTAAAATAATTCAAAATCCTGTCTAAAAGTAAGTTATATTCATAGAATGACAAAAATAGCAAAATTTACCAAAAACTGTAAATGAATTCTAAAAAATTCAGCTATGAAAAAATATTGTTGGAAAGAACCAAAATCTGGTATAAACTGTTGAAACATCATTAGTTTTATTATGTTTTGCTTTTTAAACCACCCGCGTTTGCATTTTATAAACTAATGCTCCGACCACCCACCCAGCAATTGGTCTAGATCGTTTCTTTTTTAACTGAATGAGACTTGTCAGTAATTCTCATACGTTTCTGAGCTGCAAGAACGCGGCAGAAGAAAATAACATCTAAATTTTTGATGAAGTGTGTAGTGGTGGTTCTTGGCCTATTTTATAAGTGATTTTTTTTTTCAGTTTAGTCTTTACGTAGTTTCTTTTATGTAATTGTTTTGGAAACTTTTATCGCCTTTTTTAGATTAGCCTCAATGTGTACTAAATTCAAAATGCTAGCTGGTTGCAGTGCAGTTATTTGCAGAAAAAAAAATGTTTAATATTTATTTTTGCAAAAGATTATAATTAAATTTCATTATATTTTTTCAGTCTCTGGCCCCAAATAATCATCTTCTTCTTGTAGTGTCAATCCAATTCGGATGTTGGCGACCAACATGGCTATTAGCACTTTACTACTTGCAGCTCTAAAGAGTTCCGTAGATGTTAAGGAAAACAATTGTCTGAGTTTCTGGAGCCAGGAGTTTCTTCTTCTTCCAGCGCTTCTTTTTCCATACATCTTCTCCTGCAGAACTAGCTGTAATATACCGTATCTACGTGCATTTCTTGAGATGTGACCTAAATGTTCAACTTTCGCATTCTTTATTTAGTTTTTGTAGCACTTCAGTATTGGGGACATAGTCTTTCTAGGATATTCCTAGTATCCGTCTATAGCACCACATCTCAAAAGCTTTCAGTTTTGTCATTGATGCCTCACTCACAGTCCAAGATTCAACCCCATAGAGGAGGACTAAAAATACATAGCAACGCAATAGGCGTAGTTTTGTTGATTATGGCAGATAATGGCTTTTGAAGAGGTTTGACAGGTTGGTGAATGATGCTCAGGCCTTTTCAATGCGTTGTTTGATTTATTTTGCGTGGTTCCATTGATCACTCTTTTTATTGGGTGTTGATCACTTAATCCCAGATGTTTTAAAAACATCGATTTCCCCGTCGATTATAGAGCTATTAAGAAAGGGTTAAATAACCCAATTAATTGTTATCAAATACTTCAAAAAATGCTTAATTAAGAACGCAAACAAAATTTTAGCTGATTAAAATTTACCACAAAAAAACTCTTCTTTTAATAGATGACGCTTCACAGAACATTAAATTTTAAACCAAACTTTAGAATTGTTTTTACCCCACAACTGCATAGCAGTAATGAAGCCAATTGGACCAAAATATAATTTAAAAACATAAAAGTAGCTTACATAAAAAAATATTCTCAATTTTGAAATTTATAATTTAAATTAGTTTAGATTTATGGCATATCAGCCTAAAAAAACTATTAATGCCGTATAATTTAAATGATTCAAACATTTTTATAATTTGAATCAATGGAATTTTTCAAATTTGTTTGCAAACAAACTTAATAAAATTTATTTATAATCAGCAAAAAATATATTGAAATGATAAAGTTCATTTCAATATATTTTTTGCGGATTATTATGCAAAAGAACAGATAAAAATATTGATTGTTTATTATACAGATCATTGCTTATTGAGGTCGGAATTTTATTTCAAATTTCTTCAACCATGCAATTTTTCTAATTTGAATCAATAAGTTTGTTCTGTAATTATTAGAAAATATCTTGCGATGAACTTTCATTATGCAAATAGACATAGAAATATTGATTGTCTATAAAATAGATCAAGGTTAATAAGATTGGAATTTTATAAATGGAGTTTTTCAAATAGTTTGCAAACGCAATTAACCCAATTTGTTTTAATACTCGGCAGACCAATTGATTAATGATAATGATGAAATAAATCAATACCTCATATCATCAAGATTATTATTTAGTTTTGCAAACGCAATTAACAAAATAAGTTCAATGCTCAGAAAGATATTTGTTTACAGTGCAAACTGTCACAAAGAAAAATATCTAATAAATGAACCAAAAACCAGCAAGGTTGGAATTTTATTTCAAATTACTTCAACCCAGTCGACAATAAAACAAATAAATTAACAAGAAGAAGTAATCACTCCGTATTCGGAATATTAATTAGAATAAGAACACAAATACGATTTATGTAGCGAAGTTTTTTATGAATCTTGAACACTATTTTGATATCAATTTATTTTAATGGTAGATGTTTTGATGCACTTGTCCGTAATTCATCTGTGTATTAGATAATAGATTCATCTGGGTATTAACTTAGCTCGTTACGATTTTAAATATTGCATGCTTCTTCATAATTTAACCTGCGATTGTATCGATTTTATGTATTTTATATTATGCTGTAGATTTCATCTTTCACTTTAAACACTTTTTAAATTTTCTTCCAGATGTTCTCTGTTGTAGAATGTAGAATTATATGCGCCATTTCAACTTCATAATAATATGCTTGATGATAATAATATGCTTCAGTCATTCATATTCTTTAATAACTAACTTGTAAACGTTTAAGCCGACAGGCAACCTCGTTTCAACAGATGATGTCGGCGACTGGGGCCCTGACTGACTAGGGGCGCCCGACTGGCGGATCGATCGGCGATGTTGCATGATCTTTTGCGCTGCGCTCGGTCAACGGAGTCGACCGTGGTGGTGATGCTAAATCGCAATTATGGCAGTTGGAATGCTCACTATATGTATAGAAGCCCCCGTGCAAATTTATTGATTATATTTTCACAATAAAAATTAACGTTTTTAGTCGTTAGTCTATAAATTTAGTTATATTTAATTTAATTTTATGATTTCAAGATAATTATAATAATTTTAAATTATAGAACAGGGAACATTTTTCCTTCCCGCGAGATTTATCACACTTTATTAAAAACATACATTATTTGTGCACCCATATATTCAAAAATTAACTGTAGAAATTATGAGAAAAAATTTACTTTGATTTTAAAATAATATTCTTGAGCATATATGATGTTGCCTGTTTAATTTATGAGTTCGCAGCATAATTAAATTAAATTCTGTTTTAATTTTTCACTCCAAAAAATATAGTAGGGCTAAATCTAATATATGGATATATAATTTTATATGCGGTCTGCAGAGCTATGATGCATTCCAAAAAGGCCCGCAAGATCATTTGGGTTGGCCATTATAAAACGTATAAATATACCACATTGCACATTTATTTATTCTTTAAAATTTATTACAGAAATACTTACGCAGACAAACACAATTTTAATTCTGTCAGATTAGAACAATGGTGTTATATAAAATTTAAATAGAAACCAACATGTTTAGTGGGTTTATATTTAAATTCCAGAAATAAAAAATTTAAATAATTAATTATTTATATAAAATTTATCTATTGTTATTAATATGATAAATATTAAGTATGCAGTTGTTATTTGAGTTGGCTGTTTTAATCGATAATATGTATTATTGTTGTCTTTAACTGTAGTAAAGTTTTTATTAAATCTAATTTATCATATTATAATCCCTAAATTTATTTATTGAGAATATTAATGTGAATAACTATAATTCAATAAATTATAAATAACTATTATAAATCTGACTTGTAGGATCTATTTTATTTATGGCGGCTCGTTCTTTGATTTATTTACTATAATGGTTTACAATCAAGTATTGTGCAGATCTTGATAGTAATAAAAATTAAATACTTGTAATTTTAAAAATTATTTCAGTCAGGAAGATTTGGTTGATTTTATAAACTCAGAAAACGTATATGTAAATGTCAAATATTTATGAATATTATTTTATTATATTAAAATAGTAGTTTCCCAATAGTTAACACGCTGACTACGGAACGTATCCCGGGCGGTATGTTCTCCTTTTAATTTATGTGCGGGCACATAACTGGACAGAATTTCGTTCCGTGCAGAATCGAAAAAACCTCGTTCTTGAACCGAGATCATTGTCACAAATAGCAATAGATTTGTATTGGTCGGTATGATTTTATAGATATAACTTATTTAAAGCGCCGTCAATTTTACGGCAATTTATTGCGGATTTGTTTCACTTTACAGTCGGAAATTTAATTTTTAGTTTTCAATACTGTATAATAATTGTTTGAAACAGCGAAGAGAGTTTTTTTTTAGATCAATAAAATTTGATAATGATTTGATGTCCAAAGTCAAATTGGTGGTGCTGTGACAGTTTAACATTTTTAGTGAACAGTAACCCAGTCCGTAACGGTGTAAACAATATTGAGAAAAATGAGCTAGAGAGTGTGGAAGAAGCAAACGTAAGTTTATATTTAATTAAAAAAATTAAATAAGTAATTGTATTGGTTTTTAGACTAACGTTAGAAAAGTTGAGCAATAACGGCCTAATGGTAGAATTTACAGCGACGTCTTCCAGAGCATCGTTTTCTGCAGCTACAAGAAAAAAAGAAGAAATAAATTAAAGATGACAATACCAATTTAATTGCTACTTACAATTTCATACAAAGAGTTGGGTAAATGTGTAAGAACATCCAATTTCTGATTCTGTTTTAGTTAATTTCAAAAATGACTTTAATACAAGATTTTTATATTTCTGTGACTTTGATTTTCAATGCGTGATATGTGTTAGGGGAATAATTAGTTTTTTTACTCAAACTGTTCTCCTTCCATTATTCTTCTGTGTATTTTGTTATCTTTTATAGTAGAAAAAACTGCAACAACGGTTTTGCAAGAGCCAATAACTGCGATAAAAAATGTATCACAAAAAAACGTAGTTGCATTGAGAATGCTATATAAAAAGCATTGACTGAATTAAACAAACCGTTCGATGAGCTCGTTACATTTGAAGAATATGTTGCTTGTGAACTTAAATTTTTGCAATGACGAATAATTCAGAAAGCTATATTAGACATATCAGAAATCGACAATAATGAAAAAAGTTTATCAGCTTAATCTACACATCACATTCACAAACATCACATCTACTTCCCGCTGCTCATTCATCACCCTCATGCAGCAATACTCAATATTATCAGGAATTAAGAAAATAAACAAAATTTGAGTATCTTCTATAACCTCACCAAACTATAATCTTTCAAAATACATAACAAATATACTTAATAATTTAGTACCGTATTTTAAATAAAAAACTCATAAGAAGCAATTGAAAAACTAATAAAGTTGAAACTTTCACAAGAACTACGCCACTGTGTTTGTGTTATTGTTTTATTTTATCACTAGTGCTGTTTGGTGTGTAATAAGTGTCTATAATTTTAAAGTTCTTGTCTACTCTGTTGGTAATTATTTAGGCAATTAATTACTTTATATGTTTTGTACATGTATTAGTACAATTTTTGTTAATGTTTATTTATAAATATTAACCTTAAATTATAGACATCCACGCACTAGTACTTCCGCGCCGTCCGTGGCTTAATTTTTAACTACTTTTACCAGTGGCGTAACTTATATTTTTTAACTTATATTTTTAATTCAATAATTTTAATTTTGAACTTGTGATTTTAATTATTTTAACTTCATATTCCATATCCTATTGTTTCTTTTGTTACCTTACCGTGGTCTACCTGTGTTTGTTTTTAGTAAGTCACCAGGTGTGTGAAGTGTATCCCTGTATTATCTATTTTCCTTAATATTTTTATCACTTGTTATTGTTTTATTTTAATACTGCATTGATATCATGCCTACTTGCAAATGCAAAAACGTTGCACAATCTGGCATAACTTGCACTAATTGTGGTATTGTCTTTCACAATAGTTGTTAGTTAGTTTAGATTTTTGGCGTATCAGCCTAATAAGACTATTAACGCCGATTCTTTTCTCTAACTATGAAAAAATGTAAAATAATATGCTGTAAAATGGCATATTAAAGAATAAAATTAAATAAATAAATAAATAAACAACAAAGATAAAATAAACGTTCACAAACTTTAATGAATATAGCAATAATGACTAGATAGTTCCAACAGTGTCTAGGGTGTAAAAAGTCCTAAACACTGCTGGATTTTACGATACACAAACATTAATCATAATAAATTAACAATTATATCCATACACCCAATTTGCTCTGTCGAATAAATTCAAACAGACGATCGACTTCAACGATCTGGTCGCCCAAGACAATCGACAAACTGGGTGATAATTCAGACGTAACTCTTTGTTCCGAAAACTGCCGACAATCCAATAAGATATGACGAACAGTCAATGGGACATTACAAGTATCACAAACTGGCGGCACCTCAGATGCCAACAAATGCCTGTGAGTCCATAGACAGTGACCGATGCAAAGTCGCGTGAGGATAACCTCTTCCCTACGCTTCGGCCTGCATGACGAACTCCACGGTGTAATAACGCTTTTAGTGCATTGCAGCTTGTTGTCTTGAATAGCAAACCACTCAGTTTGCCAGCTAGACAGCAGCTTTTGATGTAGAAAATTACAAATATCCCTAACGCAAACTTTAAATGAAACATATTCAGCGCTAGTTATTGCCAATTTGGCAAGCGCATCAGCTTTTTCATTGCCACTGATACCTACGTGACTAGGGATCCAAACAAAGTTAACAGTGACATTTATCTGAAACACCTGAAGCAAAATTGAATGAATTTGCCTCAGCAAGTAATGATCAGGATATTGGTCATCTATGGCGTTTAATGCACTCAACGAGTCTGTACATATAACATAATTTATACCTGCGCTTAGTTGGATGTAGAGAAGAGCCTGATAGATAGCATACAGTTCTGCAGTATACACGCTGCTAACACTTGGCAAGCCAAATGTAAATTGCAGCTCATCTACCAGAAAAGCACAACCCACACCGTCGTTACTTTTTGAGCAATCGGTATAAATCCAAGAGGCATTTACATTCATTGCTTGAATTTTTGCAAATTCAGTTCGATATTCAACTGGTAAAGTTGAAGCTTTGCTCATTCTCGATAATGCAGTATTTAACCTTGGACGTTGAAAAGTCCAAGGAGGATCGCGACAGTAAGACAGTTGATATACATCAGGGAGTTGGAAATCCAGTTCCCGAAGTATACTGCAATTTCTTATAGCAACCGGTTTTTGGGACCGTATCCTGATGTTGTATAGATCGTCGAGACCATTATTGTACACGACAGGAAACGTCGGATGCAAGCGTTTAGCTTTTAGTTTCGCGGCGTACCTAATTGTCAAAATTTTACGCCGAAGATAGAGTGATGGTTCAGCTGCCTCACACAAAACACTAGCAATAGGTTTAACCGTTTAGAAAAAATGTTGGCGGACAATTTCCATAGAATTGAAATTCGTGAAAAATTAAACAGGCGGGTACCAGTTCTGTTATTGCCAATGCACATTGAGTATGTAGACATGATTTTAAAACTAAGAAGCAACGCAGGTAATAAAATAAAAACGTTATTACTACAGAAAATATTTATAGCATATATTTTTTAGGAGTTCCTGATACCAATGTGTATTTATTTGGCACATGCCATAAGTCTGGCTTTGTTCATTGCGCCAAAGTTTTAACAGAATTTTCGAAAAACTGCGGGGCTTCTAATCCTAAATCATTAAGAGGAACAATAATGAGAAAACAAGTGGCAACAATTTCACAATTGTTAAATCTTAATGAAAATGAAACTCAACAAATTGCCGATTTTATGGGGCATGACATAGGAATCCATCGACTACATTACAGAATTCCCGAAATTACGCAACAAATTACCAAGCTTTCAAATTTTTTTATGGCAGCAAATGACGAAGATTTGAATCAGTTTAGGGGAAAATCTTTAGAGGAGTTAGAATCGCTACATTCATCCTTGCAAAGTGTAGAAAATTCCGATGATGAACCTGATAACGACTTAGTTTTGGCAACAAAAACTTTGGCTACACCATCCACAAATCAAAATATTTCTTGAGACAAAGGTCCTGTTACTCCTAGAAAGAAAAATAAAGGTATTATTAATTTAAAAGTATATGTTTTGTATACTTGTTATACATTTTTATATTTAGTGTTTAATGTAAATTTGTAATAAATTGTTAATTTTTAGTATAAAGCCCAAGGAAGTTAATTATGTCTCCAACCAAGAGACTATTTCGCAAAAGAATCCCATGGAGTTCTTCCGAAACACAAATCATTCAAAAAGAATTTGCAAAATATTTTTTAACAAAAACATTTCCAACTGGACTAGAATGCATGGAATTAAGACACAAATATACAGAACTTGAACACAGAACAACCGTCCAGATCAAAGCATTTTTACAATACAAATATAAATCATTGTAATTTTTTATGTAATATTTTTATTAACTAAACTTTATCATATAATAAAATTTATTAACCAAAAATTGCATTACAATTAACCAACCTTACTTAATTTTGATGAAATATAATTTTTATAACTGAAACAAAATAAAATTTAGATTACTATGTTTCAAAATCTAAACACAAAACAAAACCAAGCAAATATCAGTTATAATTATAAGAATTTTCAATTTACAATTTTAAAGAATGTCATTAACATTATGATATGTACGCATTGAAACTTCTATTTGCTAAATATTGGTTAAATTCGGTTATTTTGTGCATCATTTTTAAAATTCTTTAATTAGAAATGCTGTTATCATTATTGTTATTGTCGTTTTTAAATATTATTTAGTTATATTGTTATAATAGTATACAACGTTAGACCAGCCGGTAACCGTCGGCAAATTACAAGACAACTTTTAATTAAGAAAAACGTAAGCAATTTAATTGATATGAATATTACAGAAAGCATTCTTAATAATAAGTATTTTTTTCAAATAAATACTTAGTACTAGAAAGCATATTAAATAAATTATTATAAACGTAATAATATCTAAAAGAATATAACAAGTGAATTTTATTCCATTGAAAATTTTATTCTATTAAAACATTTGAACAAAAAATGTTAAATGTTAATGGGTTGCACGGTCGGCTATGGTCGCACAGCAGGAGATATATATGAGAATATATATGCCCGCAGACATATTTTTGTGTAGTAAGATCTAAAGGGGTATCGGGCTACACAAATCGTGTAGGACGATATCTTCTATACAAATGTAGGACTAAGCCTCTTTAGACATGTATATATATATATATATATATATATATATATGAATCCTTTGTTATTTTCAGTTTTCCTGTTTTTTATTTGGGTTTGTTTATTAAATATAACAATAGTTACGTCATTGAGACAGTTTGAGACAGTAGATTTACACGGTTCTGAGACGAGTGCAATATCTATGTTGTTTTCTTTCCCGTTTTGATACATAATGCCTGTTGCTTCTCTTTCTCTATGGAGATTTAGAACTTGTATGATTTTCATAATTGGATTTTGATACTCTTTTTTTTGTTGATTTGTTTCTTTACACACGTAGTACCCTGGTTTTTCTTTACATTGCTTTACAATGTGTCATGTTTTTCCACAATTTAGCATAATTTCCCCAATCCTCTTCTCGAAGACATATTTTTGTGTAGTAAGATCAGATCTCTCATTTTTTGGATTAATTATGGATTTCACAACTCCATTGGTAGAATTTGTAGATTTGCAAACTGTTTAACAAACAATTTCATTTTTTTTTTGTTCTAAATCTATGTGTAAGATTCAATTGAGTCATATTGATTAAATGTTATGTTTTTTATGTCGATCTTTTGCTTCTGTTTTTTATATTGATTATTTATTTTATATATGTATTATATTGTTTATATTCATTGTATTTTTATGTAGATGTAAATGGTTTTACTTATACCGTAAATAAAGAATTATTATTATTATTATTAATAAAACCTGTGATTTCTATAGCGTCTGCCGGGTTGGCGTCTTACGACCGCTGACATTTACGTTTGTTATTTTTAATAAAAATATTGGTTGATGTAACAATATAATACATTAAGAAATAAATCAAAAATTTTGATTACGGAGGTTTTATTCCTAGTCTCAGCTTTTAGACCAGAAACTTACAAAAAAAATTGTGATTTATTCATAACTTCAGCCTTTCGACTAGGTGAATGTATTACCAAATTATGAGCGCGAGTTTACCGTCTTTTCCTACAAAATTGCTGATTTTAGAATTGTCACACTGTAAACTTTCATCACTTATTTCTTGCTCAGACAGGGAATCATAGTCACTTTAATAAACATGATAAGTTTCTTCATCTTCACTTTTATATTTATCGTTTATTATTTTCACTCTTGGTTCGCACTCCCCAAACCATTGCATCCAAACATTTAGATCTCTACTTATTTCAGTTTTGTGCTTTTTGAATCCGCCAATTTTATAAGCTTATAAAATAACAGTTATTTCATTTAACACCATTGTTATATCAATAATAATTTAAAATTTCCAATTCTTGGTCATAGTTCACGGTTGAGTAATTAATAAAATTTCAAGAATAAAACCACTTTGTATCTATTTAGCTTACAGAAATAACAATTATTTCAACCACACCTCGCTATTATCGAGAGGTTTTTCGAGCATACTAGGATAGGGTCGTGGGTGGTCGTGGTAAGTACCATTACTCGCCGCAAGGATAAACAGATAAGCTATACAACCTTTCACAAACCTTCAATTTTTATTAATCATATATCCATAGTTATTGATTTTATGGTTCAATATTATTTCGGCTATTGCCGCATATGTAAAATCAACAATTGCATGCGTATCGATTCTTTTCTTGTAAATTATCGATGTATTTATTACGTTTTATTTAAATCTACATATAGATATATTATTTCGAACTTTACCAAATGCGATTGATTTCTTTTTATTTGTTTTTTTTTTTAAATATAAATAATGTTTGCTTGTATAGTTTAATATAATGGTTTCATTATTTAACTACCACTTTCGTGTTTTTTAATAACCTTGCCGATCTGGTATATGCATTTTTATCCTCGCCTTCTCCTCCGAAGCAACTCGGGCTGGTGCATAATACCACGGTAATAGTGGGACAAAATTTTATATTAAACTAATTTAGGTTTTGCTGAAAATAAAGCGTCACAAAACCGCTAAATATTTTTTATCAACTTCTCAAAATTTGTTTCTGCAAACTATGTTTTTACACAATCATGTTTTTTACATTACTTATCTTATAACAGTAAGTGAATTTCACAAACTATTGTTTTTATAACAATAGAAAATACACATATTGTACTGTAATGTTGTCAAAAAACACATGTTCAGTAAGTATACAAGAAAATATAAGTTAAATCACACACTCAATTCAACAAGAGAGATACAATGTCTAATAAAACAAAAGCAGCTTGTCACTAAATTATTTTAAAATATTAATATTACTTTTATTCTTTTTTGTGAAATTATATTTGCAAATAGCAAAAATACAGAAAAACGCATTTATTTCTATATTTGATGGGTTTTTTCGGCTATTTCCTAACTATTATTTGACTAAAAGACTTTGACATATCATAGTTTAATCCTTTCTAAACGATGAAGCCAAAGTTGCAGTTTTTGTTAAAATACTACAAATCAAGGTAGCGGTCGGTATGCTCTTAACACAGAAGTATTTTGGTTTTCTAAAAGTGCATGTTAGGATCGCTTCTATTCGCTCTTTGATTCAGTGTTGGAATTCCTGGAGAGTAAAGACAATGATTTGCGGCACAATTTAATTATCTTAAAAAATGACATCGCTTATATGACTGATTCATTTGCCAGATTTAACTAATTTGAAACTACAAGGTGACACATTACATTTAATCAAAACTAAAAGTGTAATATCTGCCATTGTTGCAAAACTTTTGCAATACAAACAAAACTTAGGAAGAAGAGAATGTTCTCAGTTTCCAAATCTTTCAAAATTGCAAAATAGAGATGAAGATTTGTTTGCTTATTGTCAACACTTAACGGCGCTTTATTCGGACTTTAACCAATGATTTGAAGACATTCTTCACTTGAATATTGCCGACTGGATGTTGAACCCTTTTGCAAGTAGTCAAACTCAGAACACAAATGCAGATGAATACATATTAATACAAGAGCAACCTATTGAATTATCCACAAATGAGGAGTTGAAACCAAAACGACAATTTCTGGTTACAAAAATAGATCCCAGTTTTATATCCAGCATTATGAGTTATTGTACAGAAGCTGTTGATTGCTTTTCCGTCTTCCTATTTGGTAGAACGTGGATTCAGTGCTGTTATGAGCCTCGTCACAAAAAAAAGAAACCGACTAGAAATTAGTACTCGTGGGGATTTGCGGTTGCTACTCACAAATATTGAGCCGGACATATATACACTTATAACATCCCATCAGGTTCATCCAAGTCATTAATTTTTTTTGTATTTTAAAACAAAAGTTATAATTTCAATAAATACTTCTTCAACAAAAAGTTTTATTTATATTTTATTGTTACGTCACCATTTACCATTCAAGACATCAAAGTTAAATTTTTAATTTTTCTATTATGCATTTATGTAGTTTTTCACCCAGGGTCCGTGGGCAAGTTTTGACTATGAAAAGAGGTCCGTGAGCCAAAAGAGTTTGGGAACCACTGATCTAAACGATGGATTGATATATCTGCAAAATGTCAAACAAAAACTCCTTCTAATAACTATATTACATGCTGGTTCAGAAGTTGGTTGGATTTCAAATTGTTTGCTTTTAACAGTAAAAAAACGTATCCGATTCTAGTTTGTATGCCCAAAGATATAATGTCTTTACAACATGGGCTTGAATTATCTCTGAGGATTACTTGATTACTAATCGCTTTGAAGAGACAATTATGTTTGTATTGTATACCATAAATAGCTTATAACACCTCGATGTTTAACGGTGAAAATATTATATAAATATATAGTATTTTTACCCTTGAATACTACCTCGGGTTCCAGGTATATAACACAATCATAATTGGTTGCTAATGAAATAGTCCGTTAAGATAATTGAAACCCATGTCGTAAAGACACTATATCTATGGGCATACTGTATCAGTTTAATTATCTAGAACGAATTCAAACAAATTTTACACTGGAATGGTTTGTGTTATTATAATAAATTAAACTTTTAAGAATTAGTTCTTTTGTTTTTAAATTTGGATTTTTTGCTTTGAAAATTTGGATGTTTTCTAGTTAAGTAGAGTGAAATTTCTCAATGAGTGCTCTTCCTTGAGATCTCGTAGCAATGTTAAAGAGCCAATTAATGTTTAATTCGTTACTAAAATCTCGAATTAATTGGTTATTAAATTCTTAACCGTTGTCGCTCGTAATAGATTTACTTATATTATGTTGAGCAAAAAGGTCTAGTAAGCTATGTTTAATGTCAACCGGGTTTTTACTTTCCATTGTCATGGCTTGTCCATAACGTGAAAATAAATCAATTATTGTAAGATAAATAATACTGTCAAGAGTGATTGTGTCTATATAATTATGATCAACTATTAATAGAGAACTCCATAATCTCAACCAAATAGAAATAGAAAAGTATAATATTTACCAAAACCTAACCAAACATCTACACCACATAGAAATAGAATATATCAAAAAAATATTAAACATACTTGGTCCAATTAAAACTAAAAATATTAACAAGAAAAAACGGAAAATTAAAATTCTAAAAAAATTAAAAAAAAAATGGAATTAGAAAATAAGAAACTTGAAAACAATTTCACGCACATGTTTTTTACAATAAATTTACGAACTTAACAAATATTACGCTTACTGAAAAAGAAACTAAGCTATTAAACAAAGGTTACAAATACGCAACCAAAAACCCTACTATAAATTTATAATACCAATCCATCAAACTAGAAACTGCAATATATGGACATTCTGCTCGAAACACCATCAAAACAGATCTAATTAAAATACTAAAACAAAAAGAAAACAAAGGTACCCCATCAACCTCTCTCAAAACCAACCAAAACAACATAATAATTAAACAACTTAAAAACAAAATTAACAATAATAACATCACAGCTATGATAGCTGATAAAGGAGCTGGTCTTGTAATTATGAATAAAGAAGATTATAACAACAAAGTACTAGAATATATAGAAGGTAACCACTTCACTGAAGTTACAACAACTTACAACAACTTACAACAACACTCTCAACCAACTCATGCTCCGTACTAAAAATATTATAATGTTAACCGAACCAACTATCACCAAATATAACCCTACCTACTATACTCTAATACCCATGAATCCCCAACTTCCTAAACTATATGGTCAACCAAAACTACACAAATTTAACACACCCATCAGACCTATAGTATCTACAAAAGAATCCCCAACCAGCAAACTTGATAAATTACTCACAAACATATTAACTAAACACTTACAAATTACACACTAACACACCACCACAAATTCCATAGAGTTAGCCAACAACCTAAAAAACATCATAATAGAACCTACCAATACTATCATCTCCTTCGACATAACAAATTTATACACTAATATCCCTATAACTGATACTATTATTGCTCTCCATAACACTCTAACATCAAAAAACATGGACAAACAAGAAATTAGTGATATAATTCAACTAACAAAATTAATAACATCTGAAACAATATTTACATATAATGAGAAAATTTACAAACTAACTGATGGATTACCTGGGAGCATCTAGCTCAACAATACTAGCCAATGTATTTCTAAATACACTAGAAGAAGATATTATCATCAATAGTAGTAATCCATTCAACAACAACAACATCATTTTTTGGCAAAGATACATTCATGACATTATTTGCATATTCAGAGGACCACCAACTAACATAACAGACTTTCATAATTTCATAAACAGCTTACACCCTAATATCCAATTCACCTTAGAAATAGAAAACAACAAACAAATCAATTTCCTAGACCTCACAATATTAAAAATTGCTAACAAACTAGAATTTAAAATATACAGAAAACCTACAAACCCTGGAATAATAATACCATTTGACTCTTACCACAGCAACAATAATAAATTTGCAGCCTTTCATTCACTTACACATACTTACCTCTCTCTCCTACCAATCTGCAACATGAACTAAACATCATCAAACAATTAGCCATAACAAACCATTTCCCCATAACAAATAAACAAACACAAACACAAAATGAAACTAAATACCAACACAACACTAACACACAATAACAAACACACAACAACACAATACAGAAAACTCACATACTATAACAATAGCAACAAAATTAAAAAACTACTATACAAATATGACATCAAAGGATCTTTCTTCACCACCAATACTATCAAAAACATATTCTGTAATAACAAACAAAAAACAGATATCTTAAAGAAATCTGGAGTATATAAAATAGATGGCCAAGTCTGCAACGCCACTTACATCGGGCAAACAGGCAGAGCACTAAAACACAGAATTGAACACAATTAAAAAAAAACAAATCTAATTTATCTAAACATCTACACATACATAAACATAGCTTTAACAACCATAACAACATAAAACTCATGCACCAATGCAAAAAAGGACTTTAAATGAGCATACTGGAAGCATACGAAATAAACAATATTGAAAATAACAAAAAATACAACTGCCTCAACGAACAATTAAACAATACATTTCAACACAGATACACCTTTCTCAAACCACATAAAAATTTCTGAGGTCGGCTGCTTTGCTCCGTGTAATGCGTAAGGGGTCTTGTCGGTTCACGATTTCCTCTTGTTGCGTGGAAGTATTTCATAATTTACAGTAATTTAGAATAATTTCACTAACGCGACGACTGCGCCAATTTTCGGTAGAAAACTTCAATTGCGTATTTATAGGACACCTCTCCAATACCGTAACATTTAATCAAGTAAGTGCGCTGTTGTAAGGTCAGAATCTTTTTAAAGATGTTAGTTCAAATATTAACAAATAGTTGTAGTAATCTTAGATAAGCATTACATGACAGCAACAATCTAGATTTCTTATACCAAAATGAGACTTTATTCTTAATATGAAATAAAAAAATTGAATTTACAAATTTTTTATTTTTTTAAGCACACTGGGTATCAGAGTTTTTCAACGTAGTTCGTATTATTATAACAACCAGAATGAAGAATGACTTTTTTTTTCAAAAATTGTTCAATATAAATGTTTTTCAGATAAAAAAAATGTTGTAATTTTTTTTGTTTGCATCCTCAGAAAGTGATATTTATGCAAATAAAGTAAGCAATGCCAAATTTCAGCCCCTAAGTGTCAAAAGAACACGTTTTTTTAGAAATCTAACACATATCTAACCTACGGCTCTAATATTTGCACCTGTCAATGTTGCTGTTTTGAGGTAAAATTATATTATTGTTGCAATGTACAACTGTTTAATGTCCACTTATTCATTTGATTTGTTATAAGGTTATTCATTTCACAGGTTAGTTATTAAGTCATTGTCCAATTGTACAGTTGCAGGTTGTTCTCTTCATCAGTTGTGAACTTATTTGTTTGTTAAGTTGTTTAAGTGTACAGTTTAGTTTAGTTGTTCGATTCTTTTCTCTAACAATAAAAAAGTGTAAATTGGCATATTAAAAAATAAAAATAAATAAATAAATAACAAAAATAAAATAAACTTTCACTTTCATGACTAGATAATTCCAACAGTGTCTAGAGTGTAAAAAGTCCTAGACACTGCTGGATTTTTCGATACACAAACATTAATCACAATAAATAAATAATTATATCCATATACCCAGCCTGCTCCGTCAAACAAATTCGACCAAACGATCGACATCGGCGATAATTCAGACGCAACCCTTTGTTCCGAAAACTGCCGACAATTAGATATGACGAACGCTTAATAGAACATTCCAAATATCACAAACGGGGCATCCCAGATGCTAACAAATGCCTGCCATCAGTGCCATAACTGGGGCGGTTCCGTCGGTGCCCCGCACCGGGCGCAGGTTGGTTGGAGCGCAGATAACTACATAAGTTTAATAATTTTAGAGTTTGATGGGCGCAAACTGACGATCTCACACCGGGCGCATCAAAAGCTAGCTACGACACTAACTGCCATCAACAATGACCAATGCAAAGCCGCATGAGGATAACCTTCTCCCTACCCTTCGGTCTGCATGACACGGTGTAATAACGCATTCAGTACATCGGAACTTGTTGTCTTGAATAGCAAACTACTTCATCTGCCAGCTAGACAACATGAATTGTTGTAAGAAATTACCAAAGTCCCTAACTCAAGCTTTGTCTGTTATATTATCAGTGCGAATTATTGCTAACTTGGCAAGCGCATCAACTTTTTCATTGCCACTGATTCTGTAACGTTCCAATTATTGTTAAACCTAAAACAAATAAAACGATTGAATTTTGTGTATAATTTTAAGAGCCTACTTATCTTTTGTATCAGGTTTCTTGTTCGGTCGTTCTGGTTGAGATGTGTATCATGCGTAGTGGCGATGAGTCCGGCTCCTAAAGTACAAGTGACATTATTTTAGTAACAATGTGATTAATGTTTGAGTTTAATTATTGTTGAATTATTGGCCAAATGACTGAGTCGGTGGCCCATTGGTTTAATGGTTAATTTTTATGATCTATTTGTGTAATTATAAAATGTACTCACCATGAAGGTTTTTGTTGGAGAATCCATTAACTTAGTAGTTCCATCCGTCCTGGTAATCAGTTTATTATTATTAATATAATGTTTCTCAATATATTTTTATTTTCCTTAACTGTCATGTCCTAACCTAAAACAACAATAACATTTTTACAGTGAGGGGAGCCTGCAGAATATGCATTAAGGAGTATTTAATTGTGTTATTACTTACCAATTCATTTGTATTTTCTTTATTCCATTTATTTCACTGTTTCACGTTTACTTTTAATTGCTGTATTTATTTTCACAACATCTTTTCCTTTTATTTTGGGAGTTGGTAGCCACAGGTATGGTGAATGTCTCACTTTATGAGTTAGATGCGCGTCGGCGCAATTCCGGATTGCGGCGTTGCCGGTTAGGTAATTTTGTACCCATTTACCGACGGAACAATTTTTGTTGTTTTAATTAAGTATAGTTCATTAGTTAGTGCTTCTTATGACTTGATTATGTTCTTGTTGTTTATTCCTTATTATTTCCTTAGTGTATTTTCTATTATTATCATTCCTACTTTATTATTTAAGACGGACTTGCGCAGGGCAAATTATTGCCCTGGTCCCAGGGAAAAACGAGATAACAAACCTCTTTTACCACTGACTTTTGCCCGGTTAACATCGCTTTGCGGATTAAGGGCTGTTAATTATTTCAATAACGCGTGCTGCGGATACTTAGTTAAATAAAGTCAGTTGTTTTTGGCAATCTTCGAGACGTCTTGAATAGTAAGTAGGATTCCCTTATTTTAATTTTAAATATATCCTCCCCTTACCAATATTTTGCTTTTCTTACATTGTAGTACTGAAGCCTTTTTTTTCATCCATTTCAAATTTATTTATGATGATAACTGTTTTATAACAAACAATTATGGCCAGATAAAAAAAAAACCACAAATACTTAATTATTGAACTGAGACCTCCCATTTAATTCCACCAAGTGAGAGTTAGAAAATTGAAAGCCCCAACTTACATTTGAAATTGGGAAGCCTTCACACTAGTTAATTGATACTTAAATAGATGTATATTGTTTTGGACATTTTTATTTGATATTGTTGTGTATTAAATTTGTATTGGTGAGAATGAGAACGTGTGTTTCAGTAGTGATTATTTATTTTTTAAGTTAATTGTCTACCGGTAAACCTTATTTTGTTATGGTACAAGAATATTCTTTTGTTTATTTGTTCCATTATTATGCAACATTAATATATTCAGTTGTGTTCAATCCTAAATTTTGTTCTGTGTTCCTTCCTCTGTCCTCTCCTACTTTCAGAGGATTTATTGGTTTATCCTCCAAAATCTTTAAGGCGGGAAATATACTACCAGGACGACATTTATTTCAAGTTAAACCAATTCCTGCCCTACTGGAATTTAGTGCTGGTGAGTTCTTTTTTTTTTTAATTAAATTTTTGCATTGTCACATTGTACTTATCTGAGCTGAGCCAGGCTAGGCCTTAACAAAAAGCACCTAAGGGCTAAAAGATCAAGTCAAGTCAACTCCTATTCAACAAGGTTGAAAATCCAGTTCCCAAAGTGTACTGATGTTGAATAAATCGTCAAAACCATTATTGTTTACGACAGGAAAAGTCGAATATAAGCTTATTGCTTTTAGTTTCGCGGCGTACCTAAAAGTCAACATTTTACGTCAAAGACAAAGTGATGGTTCAGCTGCCTTGCACATAACACTAGCAATAGGCTGATAACATTTTGATGAACTATTTACAACAACAACAAAGAGGTTAAAGGAAGTAAAAAAAGATATCACTGAATTAAAATATAAAATAACAACATTCAGACATTGTAATAAAAGTAATGAAGGACTGAACATCAAAAATGCTGACGGTGATATAAATAATTTGTTGAAATGTTAATGACTAGAAAACAAAAGCAAAACGAGTAATATTATCGTTAAAGTAAAAAACAAAAATGTTATAAAAAAAAAGAAAAGAAATAAAATCAATTAACGTTGGCAAATACAGTTTGAAAGGAAAAAGCAGCAATGTTATCTACATCAATAAAGCATTAACCAAACATAATAGCAAATCATTTTACGAAGCTAGGTAGATGTTAAAATCAAATCTTAAGTATGTTTTGATTAAAGTTAATTAGTTTAGATTTATGGCATATTAGCATAAAGAGACTATTAATGCTGATTCTTTTCTCTTAAATATATAAAATGTTAAATAATATGCTGTAAAATGGCAACAATTTTATAAATAAATAAATAACAAAGATAAAATAAACTTTTACAAATAATTAAAAACAATAGCAAAACATGACTTCCAACAGTGTCTAGAATGTAAAAAGTCCTAAATACTGCTGGGTTTTACGATACACAAACATTAATCAAAATAAATAAACAATCATATTCATGCTCCGTCGAACAAGTTCGAACAGACGGTCGACATCACCGATCTGATTCCCCAAGAAAATCGACAAACTGGGCGATAATTTAGACGCAACTTTTTGTTCCAAAAACTGACGACAATCCAATAAAATATCACAAACTGGAGGCACCTCAGATGCTTACAAATGCCTGAGGGTTAATCGACAGTAACCGATGCAAAGCCGCGAGAGGATAACCTCTTCCTTACGTTTTGGCCATTATGATCAACTCCACGGTATAGTAACGCTTTTAGTACATCGCAGTTTGTTGTCTTGAATAGCAACCAACTCAGTCTGCCAGCTCGACAACAGCTTTTGATGTAGAAAATTACAAAATATCCCTAACACAAACTTGATGATGTAACATATTCAGCGCTAGTTATTGCCAACTTGACAAGTGCATCAGCTTTTTCATTGCCACTAATACCTACGTGAGTGGGAACCCAGAGAAAGTAAACAGTGATATTTATCTGAAATACCTGAAGCAAAATTGAATGAATGGTCTTAGGTTCGAGCCTCAAGCCCCCTATCTGTAGGGTCACTTTTTCTGGTTAAGAAAAAATGTGTTGTGATGAGTACGCCTTCTTTCGGATAAGAAGTGAAACTTAAGTAGGTCCCCTTGATGTTGCGTGCACGTTAAAGAACCCAATAATTTAGGTTGGAATTCCTGAATTTGCGGTAAAATTTCCAGATGAGGTAGTCTTAACCGCTGACGTCGGTGATTAATCTAGGCAGCAGAAATAGACCGACGTTAAATAATTGAATTAAAAAAAAAAAACTAAGACCTTGAAAAGTCCAAGGAAGATTGCGACAAGATAGTTGGTTATACATCAGGAAATTGGAAATCCAGTTCCTGAAATATACCAAAATTTTTTACAGGTTTTTGTGACCGTATCCTGATGTTGTATAGATCGTCGACACCAACGACAGAAAACGTCAAATGTAAGCGTTTAGCTTTTAGTTTCGCGGCATACCTATCAGTCAAGATTTTACGCCGAAGACAGAGTGATGGATTAGCCGCCTCACACAAAACACTAGCAATAGGGCTACTACGGAATGCATCAGTTGATAAACAAATTCCTGTATGGTAAACAAGATCAACAATACATATGTGGAATGGAGCGGAAGCATAGATTATGGTACCATAATCTAGTTTTGAACGCACCAAAGCATTGTTTTCCGGTCTGCTCTCCATGACTTTCCACTCAACGACCTGAGCAAGTTTAGTGCCGGAACACATCTTGATCTCAGATTTATTTATTGGGGACGCCAATTCAAAGCATGGTCAAATGTGATACCGAGAAATCGAACACTTTCCTGTACAGAAATAGGTTTTCCCCCAAGATATAATGAAGGGTCACCGTGTAGGGTTTGCATTTTACAAAAATGGATAAGGAAAGTTTTAGTAGTAGAAAAAGTGAATCCATTGTTATTAGCTCAGTTCAAAATGTGGTTGATTGTTAACTGAAGTTGACGTTCCAATGTTGACATGTTTCTAGAGGCACAATAGATAGCTACTACTATCATCATACATTTATCCTCTTACCAGATGCTTGATGAACTGACATAAAATGGACACTTGAGGAGTGCCATTCTGTCGCTGACGTACGCCCGATGTCACCTACACGTACTTTAAATGAACAGGAAATTTTTTATTTTTGTATTTGCCATGCTTCCGCGAACACCCCACGAATGAAGCGTTTGTAAAACATTGTACTTCCATCTCATGTCATATGCTTTTGCAATGTCAATGAATACAGCGACAAGATGTTGATTCTGTACAAAGGCATTTTTAATTGCTGTATCCAACCGAACAAGGTGATCAGTCGTAGAACGATGGCGCCTTGAACTACATTGTGTATCAGCTATTAGACCGCTTGAGTCTAATAACCAAGTAAGACGCTTATTGATCATTCTCTCTAGTAACTCGCATAAACAGCTAGTTAAGGAGACAGGCCTATAGCCTGTCGGGAGTTTTTTATCTTTACTAGGTTTGAGTAGTGGTACTATGATAGCTAGCTTCCACGACTCAGGGCAGTACCCTGATGATCATCCATTGCATAATGGTTGAAGCCATTTTTAAAGCTACGTTGAAAACGTAATCTTAACTCTCTGTTTATTAGCGTTTTTTGTTTTTCTTCTGAACTGTCATCTGGGGGAGTAGAACTCCCACTATTTGACATCAAAGTTTACTTTTTTTAAGATTAATTAACATATTGTTTGACGCAATTTTACCAAAATAACAAAAAAAAATAATATCTACTTGTTTGGTCTATTGTTGCGACAGAAACAATTTCTAAGCAGAAAATTTAAAAAAAATGTTTGTTTATAGTAATAAAAAAAAAACTTTGAACTGTTTTTGTAAAAATAAATAAAAACTTAACCCAACCCAATTAGGTAACATTAATTAATATTATTACT
This sequence comes from Tachinus rufipes, assembly GCA_963932245.1. Classification (NCBI taxonomy): domain Eukaryota; kingdom Metazoa; phylum Arthropoda; class Insecta; order Coleoptera; family Staphylinidae; genus Tachinus; species Tachinus rufipes. The sequence goes on from OZ010750.1 coordinate 19,945,254, forward strand.
TTATCCATTTTTATTATTTATTATAACTGAAAAAAAAAATTTGGCATTTTATTATACTTTTTCAAATCTAAATTAAAAAAACTAACATAAGTTGTTTTAGAAATCTAACACATATCTAACCTACGGCTCTAATATTTGCACCAGTCAATGTTGTTGTTTTGAGGTAAAATTATATTATTGTTGCAATGCAACCCACAAAAAAATACAAAGAACAAGAGTTTTAATTTATCATAGTAAATGTAAAACTCACGTGTAAACATGTCAAATGATTGGAGAACGTATTTATCTATAAAGTTGATTCTGATCTGTAACTGGTTGGAAAGTGGCGCCCCATCACAATCTATACATATAATCTAGAAATTATTTAATCATACTCGTCCTATTAAAGAAAAAACAAAGTAAAATAATAGTACATTACGTTATTTTGCTAAATTAAAAAAACCAAAACACGGCGACAGCAACATGTTTTACACGCAAACATGTAATCCAGAAGACATTCAAGTATACATGTTTTATCAAATTTAAGTAAAATAATATTGCCTTACCTTTTTCTATTTTCCATAAAAAGGTTTTAACCGAAAGAAAAAATGAGCAAAAAAAAAGTACGATGTATTTGTAAAATAAGTAGAATGAAAAAGATTGCTTCTTCTGAAAACAGAAAGTGTATCAACGGCTCTTAACATAAAACAACTCGTAACAAGAACGTATAACCAAATGGTTACATAACCATCTTCAAGGAGGTGGTTAGCAAGTAGGCGCATCATAGATGGCTACTAAAAAAATGTTAGCATAAAGTTCAGAAAACCATGTATTCAGTTTAGAAAATTAGGGATACTTGGAATTTTGTTTTTAATTTTAGCTAAGGAGTGCAAAGCGCTTTTGATTTCTCATACGATGTATACGATTTGTATATATCAGAACCGAGATGAAAGAAAACAATTTGATAATCTTGCACCAATTCGAGAGTTATTTGAAACAACTATTGCTAATTTCCAAAATAATAATAATAATAATAATAATAATAATAATGTTTATTTCATAATTTGATACAAAAATAAATAAATTATATTAGTAAACAGAAAATGAAATACGTCCAAGAAAATAATTACATAAAGTACATAGTGTAATATAGTACAAATAATACATAAAATTGATTTTACGGTTCGGTATGATTAGAAAATTCGTTCCAATTATACGGTTCCAAGTTTATTAAAAAATTAGTAACTGTTTTTTTAAAGCAATTAAATTGTTCAATAATTTTTATACTATTTGGAAGCATATTAAAACATTGTATACATGAGTATATTGTACTAGTATGAGATGACGTTAGTCTATATACTGGATATTTGTAATTGCAATGTCTTGTATTATACAAATGCGTATACTCATGCATTTTAAATTTATTTTTGTGTTTGAACATAAACAAAACGCACTCTAATACGTATATGGCAGTTAATGTCAATAAATTATTTAATTTAAATTTTCCCCTACATGATTCATTAAATTTCAGTTTTAACATTGACCTAATTGCTTTCTTCTGAATTATGAATGCCGATTCAATATTTGCGCATCTTCCCCAGAAAATGATTCCGTATCGCAGTAGACTACAAAAGTTTGCAAAGTACATTAATTTTCTTGTTTCTAAGTGCAAATACGTTGTGGCTATTCTAATTGTATAACACACGCTGTTTAACATAACACATAATTGTATAATATGATTATTCCATTTGAGCAGTTCGTCTACATAGATTCCAAGAAATTTAACATTTCTGCTAAACGTGAAAGTTTTGTTTTGTACTGTTAAAGAAGCTGGCGTCTCAAACTGAGATTGGCATGTTTTAAACAAAATAAAGTTTGTTTTACACTCGTTCAGTACTAAACGATTTTGTGTGAACCATTCTGAACACATTGACATGACAACGTTAACTTTTTTTAACAGAAGTGGATAATTTATAGCTTTTATTAAAATGTTTGTATCGTCTGCATAACTTACAATTTCGACACCATCCTGCAATATTGATAAGTTAATATCATTCATATATATTATAAACAATAATGGACCTAGTAGACTTCCTTGTGGAACACCCATGTTTATTTGCAATAAGTTAGATTCTGCTTGCTTATGTTGATGTTTTACGACTACTTTTTGGTACCGGTTTTGTATATATGATTTTATCCATTCAAATGCTGGTCCTCTGATTCCATATTTGAATAGTTTTTTTAGTAAAATGTTATGGTCTATGCTATCGAACGCCTTGGATAAATCGAGAAATATGCCTAGGCACATTTCTTTATTCTCCAATGCTGATCTAATAGTACTTGTAAATTCAAAAATAGCTGTTTCTGTAGATTTTTTTTTAAGATATCCATGTTGTGACGGACTGAACAAATTTAATCTTGTCATAAAACTTGTAATGCGTATGTGCATAACTGATTCGAATATTTTCGAGAAAGATGGCAATAGACTTATAGGTCTATAATTGTCTAGGTTCTCCCGATCTCCTTTTTTATAAATAGGTCTAACCAGTGCTACTTTTAATTGATTTGGAAATATACCGTGCATGAGTGAATTATTTATTATAAATATAAGAGGTTCTATGATGGAAGAAATACATTTCTTTATAATAGTTATGGGAATTTCGTCGGTGCCTGCACTCATTTTCAGTTTTAAATTGTTTGTTATTTCATTTATTTCCATTGTTGTTACTGGTGCTATGTATATGGTGTTATTTACAGTTTTAATATTATCAGTGTGGGGAATACTTGGTAACGATTTTAAAATATTTGGTGCACAATTGATGAAATGCTCATTGAGTGCGTAAGCCGAGTTACTTGTTGTTTCTACGCCTAACATATTATTTGATTTTTTAAGTTTATTTTTGCCAGTTACTTCATTTATTATATGCCATGCACATTTAGATTTATTGTTGCTATTTATGAGTTTATCATTATACATTTTATGTCTACTTACAGTTAAAGCATTTGTGTATTCTTTTTTCGTTTCTTGGTAAAGGATTTTATGTGCTTCACTTTTGCTAACCATATACATTGTAAATAAAGCATCTAGTCTATTTTTGATAGTTTGTATCTCTGGGTTGATATTTTTGGGATTTGTTGGTCTTATTTGCTTTAATCTTAATGGAAAAGATTCGTTAAAATGTAATAAAAATATTTTCATAAACTTTGTCCATTGATAATTAACATCGTGGTTTTCTATGTTATAAATACTGCCCCAATTTTGCATCATTAAAGTGTTGAAAAAAATATCAATGTTTATATCGGTGAAAGATCTGGAATATTTATATTGTGTTTTATTTTTATGGGTTGGTATCCAAATTGTAAGTTTTTGTGCAGTATGATCTGAAATTAATGAATGTATGACTTCTGATTTAAAATCATACTCTGATAAATTTGTAAAAATGTTATCTATACAAGTACTGCTAGTCTTCGTAATGCGAGTATCTTCAAATATTGTTTGAACAATATTATAAGAAAGCAATAATAAAATAAAATCGATTTTAGTTTTGTTCTCAATGTTAAGATCAATATTAAAATCTCCACAAATAAAAATAATGACATTTTCTTGGTTTACAATTTCTAATATGCATTCCAATATGTTTAAAAAAATGTGTATGTCCCCACCGGGAGTCCTATATACAGATAATATAACTAATTTAATATTTTCATACATAAATTCTGCAGCTGAACATTCAAAGTCAATTTTTACAGAAAAACAACTTAAATCTTTGCGCTCTTTGTATTTCACACTATCAGTTTTACAATAAATAGCCGAGCCTCCGCGTTCGCCCGAATTTCTACAGAAGCTGCTCACTAGATTATATCCTTCTAATGGATGTATATTAAGTTCCACTTGACTTTTCCAATGTTCAGTTATACATAGGAATATATTTGCTTTATGGTTACATAAAAATGCATCAATTTCATTTACACTGTTCCCAATCGATTGAACATTTTGATGTATCACACTGATACTGGGTAATTGAGCATCTGCTGAAGTCTGTTGGGTCTGATTTATTAAATTAAATGATTTGTTATTTTCATTATTTTTCTGTAACCTTGCTGCTTTTGTCAAATAGAAAAAAATTAAACCGCTTAACTATTATACCATCATTCCATGAGTTAGCGTCATTTAATAATTCCAGGAGAGCTGCATTCGCTCCTACTCTGAATGAATTAAACGTCGGATTTGGATGTTGGGTAGCTAATTTATCGCAAACAAAGTCATTTCGATTATGCTTTTTGTTAAGATAATTACATAAATCATTAGCGTTTACTTCTAATGGCAACCTGGAGACATGAAACCATATTTTCGGTATTTTTTTTACTCCTGTAAATTTAATATTATCGGCTTGTGATGATCCGACAATTCCTTTATTTTTATTTTTATTTTTATTTTTATTTTTATTTTTATTTTTATTTTTATTTTTATTTTTATTTTTATTTTTATTTTTATTTTTATTTTTATTTTTATTTTTATTTTTATTTTTATTTTTATTTTTATTTTTATTTTTATTTTTATTTTTATTTTTATTTTTATTTTTATTTTTATTTTTATTTTTATTTTTATTTTTATTTTTATTTTTATTTTTATTTTTATTTTTATTTTTATTTTTATTTTTATTTTTATTTTTATTTTTATTTTTATTTTTATTTTTATTTTTATTTTTATTTTTATTTTTATTTTTATTTTTATTTTTATTTTTATTTTTATTTTTATTTTTATTTTTATTTTTATTTTTATTTTTATTTTCATTTGTTTTACGACGAATTGTAATAAAATCATCATCTTTGATGTTTTTATTAGTAGTAACTTTTTCTGCGACCACATTCACATTTTCCTTGCTTATTTTATTTTGATTTTTTTTCTCCACTTCATGATCTTTTATTTGGATGCTAGTTTGGTTGCAGCCTTGAATTGAGAGAATGCTGCTATAAGTTGTTTTAGTTCCTTCTACTTGTATAGGAGAGCTATGTGGAGTAATAAACTTCTCAATCACAGGTGGCAAACTTTGAGAATTTACAGATTCCTGTTCAGTATATTTTAAATTTGATATGTTATTTACTGTTTTTTCGTAGTTTTCCATTTTTAGGGTTAGCGTATTTATAATTTTATTTCTACTTTTAATTACCACTTGTTGTTGTTGTAATTCTTTCTTGAGTACTTGAACTTCATTTTTCAGTTGGATTAACACTTGCAAACTTATACGTTGCATGCCATTTTTCTCGCACTTGCTGCACGCATTGATTCCGTGTTTTTTCTCGGATTTTATACAATTTTCATGATAACATAGATCACATACCTCACAGACACTACACTGATCATGATTTTGAAAGATAACTTTATTGCATTGATTACAAAGTTGGTCTTCACTAATAACTGTTGAATTTGAAGTGTTTAAATCATTTTCACTTAACGAACGACTTAAGTTAGCCGCCGCCATATTATTAAAATAACTTTGATGACTGATGAACAATTGCTGGTGTTTATAAGACGTTGCTCATTCAAGCAATATATACCCAGCAAACCGTATAAATATAGAGTAAAGATGTTTGCATTAGTTGATGCTAAAACATTATACTCGATTAATCTAGAAACGTACGTTGAAAGTCAACCAGAAGTTCCATATAAAGTAATTCTACTGAAGATATTGTTCTTCGACTGGTACATCCGGAAACCAATCATAAGATGTTTTTTTTTTCAGTATACCATTAGCCAGAAAGCTATTAGCACAAAAAAGCTAACATATTTGGGAACTATCAGGAAGGAAGATATCCTTAGAGTTTTTGCCAAATAAAACAATGCAGCCAACAACTTCACTATTTAGTTTCCAAGAAAAACTTTAACTTTAGTGTCGTACTGTCCCAAAAAAAGCAAATCCGTGCTTTTAATTTCATCTACGCATCATAATTATGCAATTGGTTCCGAAACGAGAAACAATAAAAAACCAGAATTAAAAACTGCATACAATAAAACAAAAATTGGCGTTGATTTGGTAGACCAGCTTTGCTAAAAATATGATGGGGCAAAAAACACATGTCGCTGCCAATGGTAGTATTTTACGACCTTTTAAATATCTGGTATCAACTCCTATTGTGTTTATAAGGCCAACTACCCAGAACACAAAATTTCAAGAAACGATTTTATTATCAACTTTGCGTTAAGTTGATAAAACCTCAATTAGAGTTTAGGACAAAAATAGCTACTTGAAAAACGGGCTACCAATCCATCCGTAACGTGTTATCCTAGAGTAAGGAATGCTATGGAAGCATTTGATGTTGTGGTAATAGAAACACCACAACAAAGATCTGAATCTGAATTTGCACCACGTAACAATCGTTGGTCATGCCATTTATGTTGTCAGAAAAATGATCGTCAACGCAAGACCCGTTCCAAATGTTTTACCTGTCAATTACCGGTTTGTGGTGAACCAAAGTAAGAATCGGTGGTAATACTAAAAAAAAAAGGAATATATGTATATAAAACAATTGGAGCCCTTTTACACCTATTCGCAGGTGAGTTAGTTTGTCATGTGCATATTAATTATATCTATACTTGCCATAAAGTTTGTTTTGAATCTCGACCCACAGCCGCAATCGCTAGCCGCGCCTGCCATTAAGGCTTTGGCAGTCTGTGCCTTTGCTTAAATAAAATTTAGCAAAAAAAGGTTACACATTTGAAGCCAAAGTAATAAATATAGCAATATGTCGAAAACGGAATCGAGTAATGAAAATGTAAACCAGATGAGCCCACCACGTAAAAGATACAAAACAACTCATTTAGGTGTAAAAGTTAAACAAGTTATTTTAAATGTTTATAAAGCAAAAATCTTAGATTTTTTTTTTTATTAATAAAATTTATATAATACAAAACAATACTGAATGTATAATAAATAATAATAAAAATAAAATAGATTCTTCCCTCTATCATCACTTGAGGTTTGCGGGTTCATTCCCATCTGTTATCGGTATTGAGGGCTCGTGGTTGTTGTTGTTTTTGTTTATTTTTTATATTTTGTCATGTAATAACTTGTTTTTTTTTTAAGATAATAATAGCGACACTGTAAATGCTATTGTAAATAAAAACGCAAGCAAGAACAAAGTCGATGCAGCAGATAAACTTGGTAGAAATGCAATTCGATGAAAAGTGCATCGATTTTATTTTAAAAAACAAATTTCCGGCGGTAGATAATGTTTTAAAAGAAGTTAATGATGACAATGATCTCCCCAATTTTAAACGATCAACCTTCTACAAACTATTTAAAACATTGAATTTTAAATTTCAACTTTGCGGAAGAAATAGCATTTTATTTATTTATTTATTCAATTGCCTTTTTACCTTTCGGTGTCAGGCGTATACATTATTAGTTTGTGTAATATTTTCTCCATTTCTTCCTATCCTTGGCAATCTCTTCCCACGTGTTTCCTTTTCTTGTAGCTTCTTCCTTTATTGCGCTGTTCCATTCTTTTCTGGGTCTTCCTCTTTTTTGTTCTCCTGTTACTCTTGTCTCATAAATTTTCTTAGTATTTCTTTCTTCACTCATTCTTCTGATATGTCCATACCATCTCATTTGACCTTCAATAATTTTTTCTTGTATTGGTTTTATATTTAAATTCGTCCTATATGTCTCGTTCCTTATTTTATCTTTTCTTGTTTTGTTCTCAATCTTCCTAAGAACTCTCATCTCCATAGCATTTATTCTTTCTATTTGTTTTCCTGTCATCGTCCATGTTTCGCTACTATATGTTAATGTTGGTCTGATTACTTTTTTTACAAATTCTGTTTTTGTTGTTTTTGATCTTTCTTTTTTGTTAAAGAAAGTATTTTTTAACATGTTGTAATAACATATTATTACTACAACTTAAAACCCCCGCGCTACCTCATATTCTACCGGATGAGCTGCGCGCGATCTTCCCCCACTGCAACAAATGAAGCCGGCGCGTGACGTTCCCCTACTCCAAACGGACGAAGCGCGCACAAGGTTTCCCACTTCATCTCCCACTCCAGTGACGTAGGACAAAGAGCAGGGATTGGCGGAAGATGACAACAGCAGACCCCACCGCTCCAGAACTGGGTATATAACTGCGAACCCATCACAAGAGCGGCAGTCTTTCCTCAGAGTCAGACCAGCTTCAATAGAAGTATAATTACGGTGAGCCGAGCAGCGCCCCTTACCCATACCCTACTATCAAACATTACTTGCTTAGATAGCACATACGTGTTTCCTGGTAATGTTTGAAAAATCTGTTTAATGTTAAACGCTTAGATGGCTCATTCGAGTCTCCCTTTAACATTAAACCTCTACTATCCTCTCATCACTAAGCATTGCTTGCCTAGATAGCACATACGTGTTTCCTGGCAATGTTTATTGATTTATTCAATGTTGGATGCTTAGATGGCTCATCCGAGTCTCCTTCTAACATTGGATCGTACTCCCGCTTTCCAACCTCCACTTCGTTCGAAAGTAACAGTTTTTATATTATTAGTTTAGTTATTAGTTAGGTTAGTTTAGTTTATTTGAATAAACATATTATTATTGCAATCATGTTGCATTATTTGTCTCCACCTCACCTTTCCCCCTTTATAGGAAGTTAAAGTGGTCACAATTTGGCGCCCGAGCAAAATAGTTTCTTGATAACAAAATTAGGTTAGATTAGTTAGTTATCTCTTAGGAATTTTTTTTTAATTACACAAATATAAAGTGTATATTAAATAAGTTAAAAGTCCAAAATTTTAAGCATTAAAATTTTAATATATTTTCTTTAAACATAGACGGAAAATACATTACAAAAATGCCTAAAAATACACGAGCGAAAAGGCTATCAATTACGATAGACAAACAATTAAATACACGTTTCGAATGGATAAATAATTTATCCGAAACGGAATTAAAAGCTGAAATGAGTATTCATAATCTCAACACAAATTCAGAGTTAGTTTAGATTTTTGGCGTATCAGCCTAATTAGACTATTAACGCCGATTCTTTTCTCTAACAATAAAAAGTGTAAAATAATATGCTGTAAAATGGCATATTAAAGAATAAAATTAAATATATAAATAAATAAATAAACAACAAAGATAAAATAAACGTTCACAAACTTTAATGACTATAGCAATAATGACTAGATAATTCCAACAGTGTCTAGGGTGTAAAAAGTCCTAAACACTGCTGGATTTTACGATACACAAACATTAATCATAATAAATTAACAATTATATCCATACACCCAATTTGCTCTGTCGAATAAATTCGAACAGACGATCGACTTCAACGATCTGATCGCCCAAGACAATCGACAAACTGGGTGATAATTCAGACGTAACTCTTTGTTCCGAAAACTGCCGACAATCCAATAAGATATGACGAACAGTCAATGGAACATTACAAGTATCACAAACTGGCGGCACCTCAGATGCCAACAAATGCCTGTTAGTCCATCGACAGTGACCGATGCGAAGTCGCGTGAGGATAACCTCTTCCCTACGCTTCGGCCTGCATGACGAACTCCACGGTGTAATAACGCTTTTAGTGCATCGCAGCTTGTTGTCTTGAATAGCAAACCACTCAGTTTGCCAGCTAGACAGCAGCTTTTGATGTAGAAAATTACAAATATCTCTAACGCAAACTTTAAATGAAACATATTCAGCGCTAGTTATTGCCAATTTGGCAAACGCATCAGCTTTTTCATTGCCACTGATACCTACGTGACTGGGGATCCAGACAAAGTTAACAGTGACATTTATCTGAGACACCTGAAGCAAAATTGAATGAATTTGCCTCAGCAAGTAATGATCAGGATATTGGTCATCTATGGCGTTTAATGCACTCAACGAGTCTGTACATATAACATAATTTGTACCTGCGCTTAGTTGGATGTAGAGAAGAGCCTGATAGATAGCATACAGTTCTGCAGTATACACGCTGCTAACACTTGGCAAGCCAAATGTAAATTGCAGCTCATCTACCAGAAAAGCACAACCCACACCGTCGTTACTTTTTGAGCCATCGGTATAAATCCAAGTGGCATTTACATTCATTGCTTGAATTTTTGCAAATTCAGTTCGATATTCAACTGGTAAAGTTGAAGCTTTGCTCATTCTCGATAATGCAGTATTTAACCTTGGACGTTGAAAAGTCCAAGGAGGATCGCGACAGTAAGACAGTTGATATACATCAGGGAGTTGGAAATCCAGTTCCCGAAGTATACTGCAATTTCTTATAGCAACCGGTTTTTGGGACCGTATCCTGATGTTGTATAGATCGTCGAGACCATTATTGTACACGACAGGAAACGTCGGATGCAAGCGTTTAGCTTTTAGTTTCGCGGCGTACCTAATTGTCAAAATTTTACGCCGAAGATAGAGTGATGGTTCAGCTGCCTCACACAAAACACTAGCAATAGGGCTAGTGCGAAATGCGCCAGTTGCTAAACGAATTCCAGTATGGTGAGCAGGATCAACAATACGTAATGTGGATGGAGCTGCGGAAGCATAGATTATGGAACCATAATCTAGTTTTGAGCGCACCAAAGCGCGATGCAGAAGTAGCATTGTTTTCCGATCCGCTCCCCATGACTTTCCACTCAACGACCTGAGCAAGTTTAGTGCCGGGACACATCTTGATCTCAGATTTATTAAATGAGGACGCCAAGTCAGCGCACGGTCAAATGTGACACCGAGAAATCGAACACTATCCTGTACAGGAATAGGTTCTCCCCCAAGATATAATAAAGGGTCACCGTGTGGGGTTCGTCTTCTACAAAAATGGATAAGCAACGTTTTACTAGTAGAAAAAGTGAATCCATTTTTATTAGCCCAGTTCAAAATGTGATTGATTGTTAACTGAAGTTGACGTTCCAATGTTGCCATGTTTCTCGAGGCACAATAGATAGCTACGTCGTCAACATACATACATCCGTTTACCGGATGCTTGATGAACTGACTTATGCCGTTAATCGCTATCATAAATAGTGTCACGCTTAGAATAGACCCCTGAGGAATACCATTCTGTTGCTGACGTATGCCCGAGATGTTGTCACCTACACGTACCTTAAATGAACGGGAAGTTAAAAAGCTTTGTATAAACAATGCCATGCTTCCGCGAATACCCCATGAATGAAGCGTTCGTAGAACATTGTACTTCCACGTCATGTCATATGCTTTCGCAATGTCAAAGAATACAGCGACAAGATGTTGATTCTGTACAAAAGCATTTTTAATTGCTGTATCCAACCGAACAAGGTGATCAGTCGTAGAACGGTGACGCCTTGAACCACATTGTATGTCAGCAATTAAACCTCTTGAATCTAATAACCAAGTAAGACGCTTATTGATCATTCTTTCTAGTAACTTGCATAAGCAGCTAGTTAGAGAGATAGGCCTATAACTTGTCGGGAGCTTTTTATCTTTACCAGGTTTAAGTACTGGTACTATGATAGCAAGTTTCCACGACTCAGGACAATACCCTGCTGACCATATCCGGTTATAGAGTGCCAACAATTGAAGTTTGGCAGAGCGACTTAATTGCTTGAGCATAGCATTGTGTATCAAATCGACACCTGGAGCAGTATTGTGTGCTTCAGATAATGCCGAGTCAAATTCCCAAACACTAAACGGTGCGTTATATAATTCATCTTCAGCAGAGATAAATGACAGAACATTTTTCTCCATGTTAATTTTAATATCTCGGAAATTTTCATCGTAATTATTATCGCTGGAAGCGTCAAAATAAACATCGGCCAGAATATTCGAAATGTCAAGGGGATTGGTAATAATTTGATCACCCGACAATAACCCACTAATAGGTAATGATGCGGTTCGGCCAGAAATTTTTCTGACTTTTTCCCACACCTTCCCGACGGGGGTTCTCGAATTAATAGAAGTAACATATTCTGACCATGATTCTCTTTTAGCTTTTCTGCATGTTCTTCGAGCAACAGCTTTGTACCTCAAATAAAGTAATAGGTTCTCTTCTGTTGGAGAGTGGTTAAATTTACGAAAAGAACGGCGTTTGTTTAGTTTAGCTTGCTCACAATCAAAATTCCACCAAGGAACAGGCTCTCTGCGAGGTTTTCCGGAAGATAACGGTATACTCGCATGTGCTGCCTGTATGATAGAATCGGTATAAGTTTCAATATCTTCGTCGATAGTGGCTTGGACACTGTCATCGTAATTAAACACTTGAACAAACGTATTCCAATCGGCATCTTTTATTCTCCAATTTCGATGACGGTTTTCATTAATTACATGACCAAGCACGCGAATGAATATGGGAAAGTGGTCACTATCATAAAGATATTCCGAGACTTCCCAATCCAGCAATGCTGCGATACTTGGAGAACAAATGGTAAGGTCAATAGCCGAGAATGATCTATTGGCCACGGAAAAGTAGGTATTGTTACCTTTATTTAAGATAACTAAATCCGTTCCTGAATAAAGATTGGCCAAGTTACGACCTCGCACATCAGTTCGATTTGAGCCCCACATAGTGTTATGAGCATTAAAATCGCCCATTAGCAGGAATGGGGACGGAAGTTGTTCAAGTAATTGATCAATCAAACGAATGTCCAAACTGACATTTGGCGGAACATAAATTGAGCAAATGGTCAGTGCAAAAGGGATATGTAGTTGAACGGCTACTGCTTCTAATGCAGTGTTGACACGGAGTTCTTTACTGAAAACCGTATCACGGACCAATAAAGCCGTTCCACCCTGAGCACGATTAACATTTGCACGATCTTTTCTATAAATAGTATAACCACGAAGATTAACAAAACATTCAACCTTAAAATTTGTTTCCTGTAAGGAAACGCAGATAGGTGAATTTTCGGATAATAATATTTTAAAGGATTCGTAGTGTGAATTATATCCGTTGCAGTTCCATTGTATAATGGTTGAAACCATTTTTGATGTTATGTTGCGAACGTAATTTTAACTCTTTGTTTATTAGCGTTTTTTTGTTTAACTTCAAAATTATCGTCTGGGGGAGTAGAACTCCCACTAATTGGCATAATTTCATCTGTCAGAGTAGATGGCGCGGAAAGAACTTCCACATCCATCGACTCTAACGACACGTTAATATTGGGGTCTGTGGGCGCAGGATCGCTAGAAACCTGCACCTCAGGTGGCGGTAGCCTAGATTGGGCTGCCGTCTTTGCAGGCTTTGACTCGGACTGAGCCTTTGCCTGTTTAGGCTTTGACTTGGAAGTCGCAACCTTGGTTGGTTTTGGCCCGATACGAGCCAATACCTTAGATGGTTTAGGCTTTAAATAAGCCCCCATCTTGAGTGGTTTTGCTTGAAGTCCCACTCGTTGTGATCTTGGACCGGATTGGGCCGTAGTCGGTTTTGGTTTTGAGCCTGATGGGCCCGCAACCGGTTTTTGACCCTTCACATTAGAGTCCTTGTCTTTATTTAAAGAAGTTTCTGAAATAGCAGTAAATGTCATAATCGGTGTTTGTTGAATAATAGGTGTTTCAGCAACTGAAGCAAACGATCTAGAAAAGGTAGGAGCCGTAATTGCTCTATACTTCTTTTGAGCATCAAAATAAGAGAGTTTGTCTGTTACTCTGATCTCGGCTATCTTCCTTTCCTCTTTCATTTTTGGGCAGTCTCGGGAATAAACGGGATGCTTACCTTTGCAATTCACACATAAAGGTGAACTGTTGCATGGATCAGGGTCATGTTTCTCCTTACTGCATTTTGCACATGTTGCAACACCTGGACACCTAACTGCAGTGTGTCCAAAACGTTGGCATTGGAAACACCTCATTGGGTTAGGAATAAACGGGCGAACCGGGCGAGTAACATATGCCACCTTAACTTCATTTGGGAGCCGTTCAGAATCGAATGTTAAAATCATAGATGTTGTATCTCTGACTTCACCATCCTTTCTACGGGTTAGTTTTTTAATATCGATAACGCCTTGCGACGCCAGTTCCTGATTGCATTCGTCTACAGTTGTGTATAACAACTCATACCATGAAATTACTCCCTTCGAAATATTTAAGGATTTATGCGGTTCAACTGTCACCGCAATGTTACCTAACGACGTGCATTCCTGCATTTTACTGCTCTGCAATTTATCTTTTACTTCAATAAGCAAGGTACCGTCTCTTAACTTCTTACATGAATTTAAAGTTCCATTAATAATATTGGAAATGGTCCTATGAATTAAGAAGGGAGAAACCTCCTTTAGACTCTGGCCATTTTCAGAACATTTAACAATCAAATATCTAACAAACTTTCTGCTTGTACTATTTCTATCTTCATTAGCTCTCTCGTCCGTAAACGGGCGAGATCGTTTGGTTGGAGGTTTAGAATCTACCATAATAAACTCCGTCAACTTCATCGCTCAATCTCCCCACCCACCACGGAGCCACATATGGGACGCTACATCACAAACTAATGCAGTCGCCAGGGCTAATCAAGCGATATAGGTTTCATAGATGTAAATGAAAGACTTCCGCGAACACAAAGAATATTATCGGGAACCAACCGTAGCACATTGTGAACCTTTCATCGATCACCACATAAATAATTCCTCACCCTTAAGTTAGATAACGAGCCGATTGGTTAAAACTGGGTTAGGTTTAACCTCCCGTTTTACCAGAAGCTAGGGCCAAAGCAGTGTGTTGGAACTAATACTCTTTTAAACCTGAGTATTAGCCCCTCAACTACCAGGATCCCCTTTTCCTGACTTTCGGGTCACCGCGCACGGCAAACACGCAGGTGAGTTACACAAGGTGTTATGTGAAAATTGTCAAAAATAAACTCACAAATAAGTTTGACTTGTCCCAGACGAACTGTGGGTTTTTTAACGAGGTTATCTCCTCGCCTATTGGTCGCCTTTTACGACCAGCAAAGGGACTAGCGGAAGTATTCTTTTGCGCCACCCCCTCCCGCAGGGGGGAACACAAATTCAGACACAGTAGAACAATGCAGAAAGGAACTGTTTGACTTTTTCATAACAGGCCGAAAACAAACGCCTGAAAAACCATCAGTTCCATTACAAGAACCGAACATATACGACAAAGTACGGTCTTGGAACTTGCATTATAATGGTGATAATACTGCACTGTCTTTTCTTGAAAGGCTTGATGAGTTAAAAGTGGGTAACAAAATTAAAGAAGAAACGTTGTTACTAGCCTTGCCAGAAATATTTGTAGGTAAAGCATTAATGTGGTACCGGAATTTCAATAAGAACTGGACAAAATGGTCCGACTTTGAAAAAGATTTTAAAATTTTTTCTTTCTTCCGTACAGACAACTTTCAAAGTTGGAAGATGAAATTAGAAATCGCACTCAGCACAGAACAGAAAATGCAAAAAATTACATCAACGAATTATACACGTTGATACGCAGACACGGCGGCTTTACAGAGGAAAGCACTATGGAACGCATTTATACAAATCTGCTACCAACCTATAGGCAATACATAAAAAGAGCCGAAGTGGATAACTTATTTCAATTAATGGAGCAAACTGATGAGTTTGAGGCATTACAACAGGAGTTATCTAGTTTTAATCCAGAACCTAAATTCAATACTCAAAACTCAAGTTACAACAAATCCGCATCAAAGAATGTGGAAATATACTCAAGATTCGACAAGAACACTTGTTGTTGGCGTTGTAGCTATCCGCTACACCCAAATCAACCATGTTCAAATCCACGAATAATTTTTTGCTTTCACTGCCGTAAAACAGATACTCTAACAAAACATTGCAACTGTTCAAAAAAATCTGTTTCGGGAAACGAGCACCCGATCGGTCTAAGTCAAGGGTATTCCGATCGACCCAACTAAACACTACCAAAAACCTTGATACCTCTCAGTGGATCTTAAAAATAAACGTTTATGGACGCTCCTACAACGCACTTATTGATTCAGGCTCTGCCAAATCATATATAAGTGAAAACGTTTATAAACATTTTCCACAAAACCAGCAATTAAAAACGAAAGAAATTAATTTTGCTGCATCTTTAGCAGACGGTACTTTAGTGACAATTGACAAAACTGTCAGCGCTAAAATAACAGTACAAAACAAAAAGGATACCGTAAACTTTATGGTTTTTAAAAAACTGTCATTTCCAATCATTATAGGAATGGATTTATTAACAAGATGGAAGGTAAAACTTGACTTTGCAAACCACAAGTGTACTATACCAAATCTATCCCAACCTACTAATACACCAGTTAAGGCAATCTCAACGTTGAATGAGTTAGAAACAAACAACTTAGAACAACTTCTCAAAAATGAACGAGAAATGAGCAATAAAAGCAAAATCGGAAAAACAAATGTGTTAACTCACAAAATCCGGTTAGCGCAAACAACTCCTCTAAAACAACGCTACTGGCCCAGAAATCCGAAAATCACAGAAATTATAAACGAGGAAGTAAACAAGATGCTAGAAAGTGATATTATAGAACCATCAAAGAGCCCTTGGAGTTCACCTGTAGTAGTGGTTAAAAAGAAAAACAACAAAAATCGGTTTTGCATTGATTTTCGCCAAGTTAATAAGGTGACAATTAAAGACGCATACCCTTTACCATTTATAAACTCCATACTCGACAAGCTCAAAGAAGCAAAATATATTTCTACTTTAGATTTACAAGACGGTTACTGGCAAGTCCCACTGGATAAAGCAAGTAGAGAAATAACTGCTTTTACAGTTCCAGGACGTGGACTATTTCAGTTCAAAGTTATGCCGTTTGGATTACATTCTGCACCAGCAACATTCCAAAGACTTTTAGACAAAATAATTGGTCCAGACCTAGAGCCAAAGGCATTTGCATATTTAGACGACATCATTGTCTTAGGTAAAAGCTATGAAGAGCACCTTGAAAACCTGAAAGAAGTATTTCAGCGACTACGCTCGGCTAATTTAAAATTGAATTTAGACAAATGTCATTTTTTTGAAACAAACATTAAATATCTAGGACACGTAATTTGTGAAGAGGGAATTAAAACAGATCCGGACAAAATAAAAGCGTTCCTCCAGATACCACCACCAACCAAACCAAAAGAAGTTCGCAGTTTCCTTGGAATTGCATCATGGTATCGTAGGTTTATTCCATCTTATTCAAAATTGGTTAGCCCATTGAACAATCTTTTAAAAAAAGGAAATAAGTTTATTTGGACAAATAGTCAAGCGGAAGCTTTTCAAAATTTAAAAGACAAACTAACATCAGCACCAATATTGACATGTCCAGATTTCAGCAAACAATTTATTTTACAAACAGATGCGTCAGACGTAGGGATAGGAGCAGCATTACTACAAAAGACCGACGAAGGAAATAAAGTAATTGCATACGCAAGTCGCTCCCTCAACAAAGCTGAGAAAAATTACCACACAACAGAAAAGGAATGTTTAGCTATTATTTGGGCTATTAAAAAAATGAAACATTACATAGAAGGCTATAAATTCATAGTCGAATCAGACCATCAAAGTCTCAAATGGCTACAAACTATGAAAAACCCCACCGGACGAATCGCAAGATGGGTAATGGATCTTCAGCAATATGACTTTGAAATTAAATACCGCAAAGGCACACAAAATCAATTAGCAGACACACTATCCAGACAACCATGCGAAGAACCATCAACAACGGATAATCTGATCATTGCTGACTTATCAACAAACTGGTACAACAAAACAAAATCTGATGTCGAATTACAACCAGAAGAACATCCAAAGTTTTGCCTTAAAGATAACCAGCTGTACAAACACATCTGGGAAAGCAATAACTACAAAAATGCTGAAAACAACAATCCTTGGAAATTATGCATTCCAGAACATTTAAAAGAAGATGTACTAGCTCAAAATCATAATGTTCCAACTGCAGGTCATTTAGGTATAGCAAAAACAATAAATAGAGTAGCAGCACAGTATTATTGGCCCGGCATGTTTAAAGACATTAAAAACTTTGTACACAGTTGCAACACCTGTCAGCAATATAAACCACAACAAAAACAGACAGCAGGTTTAATGAAACAAATTTCAATTAAACATCCATGGCATACTGTGTCAATTGACCTAATGGGCCCTTTCCCAAGATCAAAGAAAGGTTTCACATTTTTAGTAGTAATGCAGGACAGATTCACAAAATGGGTAGAATGTGTTCCAATACGAACAGCTACTGCAAAGAAAGTATCAGAAGTATTTAACAATTACATTATTCTAAAATTTGGTGCCCCAGAAAAGGTAATAGCAGACAATGGCAAACAGTTTGTAAGTAAAGAGTTTACAGAACTACTGTCCAGTTCAGGAATTCAAAAAGTAGACATACCTCCTTACTCGCCACAGGCAAACCCCGTAGAACGGGCCAACAGAACCATCAAAACAATGATGGCGTTGTTTTGTGGAAAAGACCACAAAAACTGGGACTATTTTATTCCAGAAATAACATTTGCATTTAACACATCTGTTTCAGAATCAACAAAATTTACACCAGCATTTTTAAACTTTGGCAGAGAATTAAAACAACCCATGCCATGGTCCGAACATCTTCCCGATCCGCCAACAACAGATGATCAAAACGAAACCGACCGTTTTGCATCCTTCCAAGATACATTAGACTTAGCAAGGAGAAACATGGAAGAAGCAAGCGGCAAGCAAGCACACCACTACAACCTACGAAGACGAGACTGGGTGCCAAACGTTGGGGATCAAGTAATGAAAAAAGAAGTAAACTTGTCAAATGCTGCCAAAGGAATTTCAGCCAAGCTGTCTCCAAAATATTCAGGACCCTACACAGTCGAAAAACAAATCTCTAGCGTCCGATTTAACTTAAAAAAAGAAAACGGAAAAACAGTCAAGAACATACACGTCAAAGACATAAAATCAATTTCATAAAAAAAAAACAAACAATAATATACAGTTTTTTTTTCAGAGATTTTTATTTTAATTGTTTTCTATATATTTTTTTTCTTTTTTTTTCCGAAGAAAGGGGAGGATGTAATAACATATTATTACTACAACTTAAAACCCCCGCGATACCTCATATTCTACCGGATGAGCTGCGCGCGATCTTCCCCCACTGCAACAAATGAAGCCGGCGCGTGACGTTCCCCTACTCCAAACGGACGAAGCGCGCACAAGGTTTCCCACTTCATCTCCCACTCCAGTGACGTAGGACAAAGAGCAGGGATTGGCGGAAGATGACAACAGCAGACCCCACCGCTCCAGAACTGGGTATATAACTGCGAACCCATCACAAGAGCGGCAGTCTTTCCTCAGAGTCAGACCAGCTTCAATAGAAGTATAATTACGGTGAGCCGAGCAGCGCGAACCACCACCTTACCCATACCCTACTATCAAACATTACTTGCTTAGATAGCACATACGTGTTTCCTGGTAATGTTTGAAAAATCTGTTTAATGTTAAACGCTTAGATGGCTCATTCGAGTCTCCCTTTAACATTAAACCTCTACTATCCTCTCATCACTAAGCATTGCTTGCCTAGATAGCACATACGTGTTTCCTGGCAATGTTTATTGATTTATTCAATGTTGGATGCTTAGATGGCTCATCCGAGTCTCCTTCTAACATTGGATCGTACTCCCGCTTTCCAACCTCCACTTCGTTCGAAAGTAACAGTTTTTATATTATTAGTTTAGTTATTAGTTAGGTTAGTTTAGTTTATTTGAATAAACATATTATTATTGCAATCATGTTGCATTATTTGTCTCCACCTCACCTTTCCCCCTTTATAGGAAGTTAAAGTGGTCACAATGTTATATATATTTGCTGTTTTTCCTATTTTGTCCTCTATCTCTTTGTCTAGTTTTCCGTTGCTTTGTATTATTGTTCCTAAGTATCTGTATTGTTTGACCTGTTCTATTATTCTACCTTTTATTCTTATTTCGTGATTCAGTTTTTCTTTTGCAATTATCATGGTCTTTGTTTTTTCATAATTTATTTTCATGTTTATTTTCTTTAGTTGCTTCTCTATTATTTCCATGTTGTGTTGTAACTCTTCTTCGGTTTCAGCAATCACTGCCATATCGTCTGCAAATAGCAGTTCTGCCATTTTTGTTACTTCCATTTTCCAATATCCTATTTTTACCATTTTCATTTTTTTCTTTGCCTGTTTTATTGCCCTGTCTAGCACAACTGAGAAAAGCAATGCGCTTAACACACATCCTTGCTTCACACCTTTTTTCGTTTGGAATTCTTTTGATTCTTCGTTATTCATTCTGACTATGTTTTTGTTTTCTGTGTACATGTTTTTAATTACGTTTATTATTTTCTTCTCAATTCCTCTCTCTTCTAGTTCTTTCCATATGTCCTCTCTCTTGATCCTGTCGAAAGCTTTTTCAAGGTCAACAAAGCATACGTGCATTACTCTAATTTTTTTAATCATTTTCTCACTTAATTGTCTTATTATAAATATTAGATCCTGTGTGCTTCTTCCTCTTCTAAATCCACATTGGCTGTTTTCTATTGTTGTTTCTAGTTTGTCTCGCATTCTTTTTTCAATAATTCTTGTGAATATTTTGCTTGGTATGCTCGTTAGTGTGATTCCTCTATAGTTTTCACATTTCCTTTTATCGCCTTTTTTATGTATGGGTATAATATTTCCTTTATTCCATTCCTTTGGGGTTTTCCCATTCCTCATTATGTCGTTTATTAATTCCGTTATTTGTGTAATTCCCTCATCTTCCATGTGTTTCATCATTTCCGGCGTTATTACATCTGTTCCCGGTGCCTTTCCGTTTTTTATTTTTTTAATTGCTTCTATTACTTCGTCTTTTTTAATTTTTTCTATTTCTTCCGTTCTTCTGTCCTGTAGCAATTCTTCATCTTCTATTGTTTTGCTTTCTTCTGTTTCTTGTTCTGTTAGTTCTTGGAAGTATTGCCTCCATCTTTCCATTATCTTATCTTCTTCCGTTATTATTTTACCATTTTTGTCTTTTATGTTCATCATTATGTATTCTTTTTTTTGATTTAGATGTTTTAACGTTCCGTAAAATAGTTTTTGGTTTCGGTTGAAATTTTCATTCATTTTTTTTCCAAATTTTGTCCATGATTTTATCTTTGTTTCTTTTAATATTTTCTTTGTATTATTTCTCTTTTCTTTGTATTTTTCGTAATCTTCTATTTCCTTTGTTTGTAAGTATCTTTTCCATTTTTCTTTTTTGTCCCTTATCTCTTTTTTGACTTCTTCTGTCCACCAATTAGTTTTTTTAGTATCTTTGTATACTATTTTTGCTGATCCACAGCTTTCTTCGGCAGCTTCTAGAATAATTTGTTTAAAAACTTCCCATTTTCCTTCTATGGACGTTCTTTTTTCTTTCTCTCTGAATTTTTTTTGTAGTATCTTTTGGTATGCCACTTGTATTTGTTCTTCTTTTAGTTTGTATGTTTTTATTTTTATCTTAACTTTTTTCCTTCTTTTGTCTGGTTTAAGTTTTGCATTTCATATCCATTTGTAGTAAATGATGATCGCTTCCTATTTCCGCCTGTCTTGTTACTTTTACATTCTTTATCTTGTTCCAGTTCTTTCTGTTAACTAGGTAGTAGTCAATTATTGATTTCTCGTTTCTGGTTGGTTGTGTTCTTGTGTATTTGTGAACTTCCCTGTGTTTGAATTTAGTGTTTGTTATTACTAGATTGTTTTCAATGCATAGTTGGATAATTCTTTCTCCGTTGTTGTTTCTAATTTCTTCTCCTTCTTTTCCCATGGCCTCTTCTATTCCGTTGTTTTGATTTCCTACTCTCCCATTTAGGTCTCCTAGTATCATTATGTTTTCTGCTCCCTCGTCTATTTCTTCTTGTAATTTTGTATAGAAGCTGTCTTTCTCTTCTTTTTTTGCGTCTTCATTTGGTCCGTATGCTACTATCATGGTCCATGTTTCGTTCTCTCCTAGCTTCATTTCTACTGTCATAATTCTTTCATTTATGTGTTTTTCTCTTATTGTATCTTTTATCCTTTCCGGAGCTATTATCATTCCTACTCCTCCTTTTGCTCTATCCTTTTCCTCCACTCCTGTCCACATTAACCAATAACCTCTATGTATTCTTTCTATCCCTTGCCCTTTCTTTTTTGTTTCCGTTATTCCTAGTATTTCTATTTTTTGGTTTATCAAAGAAATAGCATGCTGGTAGATAATGCTGGAGACAAAATTGTAGTATGGAGAAGAAATTATTTAAAAGATATTAAAAAATATCGAAATCAAAACAGACAAATTTATTACCTTGCTAATGCTAGGGTGTCCATAAGTCCCGGTTTTCCCGGATTTGTCCGGTTTTTACTTTTTGGTCCCGGTGCTCCAATATTTTTTTTCGGGACAGTTAATTGTCAGTTTAACTAAAAAAACTTTCATACAAATAATTTTAAAAAATGAAAAAAAAAAACTATAATAGAAGTCAAAGCAATCACGAATGAAAAATAGAATTCAAAACAAAAAATGGCGTAATTGCAAGTTAGAATTGCAAACAATTGATTTCAAAACAAAACAAATTAAAAATGTTGAAAGTTATTTTATCTTATCATTAAAAATCATTAAAAAATGTAATTTATATGATGATATCACTTTATGACGTTTGTTTTTTGTTGTATGTTTGTATGTCCCGGTTGGGTCCTAGAAAAATATGGACACTATAGTTAATGGACACACCAAATCGCATGTTTGGGTTGTTTAATATTAACACCAAAAGTTGCGTTTTTAACTGGTTTGTCAACAGGCCTAAAAAATTCTTCAGGTAAAACTTGTTTTATAAATGCTATATTAAATTATTTATATTTTTAATGTGTTAAACAAATTATTTATATGTTATTTACAAGTATTTATTACAATATTTTTATTGATATTTAATTTTTTATTTCATTCCATAATTTTGGATTTATATTTACATTAAATTTAATTTTAAACCTCCTATAATTAATATACAGTTATTTATAAAATATTCACTATCAATTTTTATTTTAAGGTAAAAGGCTTATAATTTTCCATATCGGCAGTGATGAAGGTTTTGTTCTCAAAGCACTTTGGCTTATTGAATAAAAAAAATATAAAATTTGAATTTAAAAAAATCAGAAATTGGTTTGCAAATGTTTTACCAAAGTTAGCAGATAATGCTGTCATAGTTTAAGATAATCTTTCCTACGTAGGCAACCTAAAAAATTGAAATAAAAAATTGATTAACTTTAAAAACTATTAGTTTTGGAGATGAAGCCTGAGGCGCTAAATATAGTCAATACACATAGAAGCCAATATAACAAATATATAGTGAACGAAATGACAAAGAACAAAATAAAACAGTTTTACAACTCCCTCGATACCACTGCGAACTAAATCTTATTGAACTCATTTAGGAGTAAATTAATAATATGTTGCTTCTAATAACAAAACTTTTGAATTTGCTGGAAACTTGGAAAAACTGCATTAATCACGTAGTTGAAAAAAAAATGTGTCATCCTGACAATATTATAGTAGAAAATGTGAAACTTATAATAAATTTTAATTCTAAACATAGACCATTTTCGCAATAATTATTTTGTGTATATTATACGTTAGAAAAACTTAATTTCAAGTTTTTCTTTACAAAAATGCATGGTTTTATGGTTCAAAATTAAATAATAAATTTTATCGTTTAAAGTTTGCAAACTCTTTGATAAAATTAATTACATATTTCATTGATATATTGTCCGCATAAGTTGTTTATGTACAAGATAAGGATTATATAACTGACGCAACAAATTTTATGTTGATACATCCGACCACATCACTTCACTGCGGAAAAATCACTGATAGTCCTTTCATTTTCCCGCTCTATTTTCTTCTTTCGCATCAGCGAGTTGCCGCTAAGACCCGCAACTTTTCCCGCACACTTTTCCATAAATTGAACCTGCACAATTAGCAAACATAGAATCTCTCTATCATAGGACCCAATAAATCTTGATGTTAATTAATAAACGACGTATACGTACGGTGTGGTGGATGAGAGGATAAGCGTTTGTTGCGTCAGTTATGTAAAAAAACAAATTCTATTAACTGGGTGTAATATAAGTATATTAAAATTACTATTTTTAATATGAAAATAAATGTTTTGCTTGCTTAAAATTGATTTAATCAAACAAATCACTTGACCTTTTTGAATGACTTTACAGGTGTGTAAGTCGGTCTAATAAAAATGCACAAATATAAAATACCGCTGTTTATTATATAACTGAATATGTAAATGAACTTTGCGTAAACAGATTGAATAGTTGTTTTTCTATTTAAAAAAGCATACACTCTTATAACGATGCTGACTGTTGTTGACTGTTATTAAAATAAATTTTAACTGGGCTTTTGAAATGTGAATAGCACAAAATCAAGTAGCTCTATTATGTGTACTTTACAAGCTTCTTCCAACTAATAAAAATAACAAATAATACATTTATTGCCTCATTTTTTATATAAAAATTACATTTTTTTTATAAATAAATTATTTATTTATTCAAACTCAATTCAGCGAACACAGCGGCCACATAAATTTGTTTTGATTCTACAAATCTCGTCAGTGTGGTTTATATTACTACTACATCACATAATAGCAAAATAATTAATTAAAATTATAACAGTCACATTTATCCAATTAAATTTTAAACTATAGTATGACACATTACAAAATCATTTGTATGCAAAAGAAAAACGTTTTTATTAATATTTTAAATGTATTGTTATAAAGATTATTGCAACGCGATTTTATTGACATAACTGATTTTTTTAATTACCAAAACAAAACAAACAAAAAACTACATCGCTTTCCAGTATTTTTTAGTAATATTGGAAATAAAAATAAGTGATTAAAACAGACGAAAACAGATGTTGGAAAGGACTAAAACTCAATACTGTGCTCTAAACTATAAAATATATATTTACTATAATAATAATAATAATAATAATAATAAGTTTATTGACAAGAATGATCACAGACGTGAAATTTGCAAAGTTAAACATAGGCGTACACAAATAAAAATATAAAAAGTATAAAATTATCTCAAATACAGAACAAATTTAAAAACGGCAATAAACAAAGTATACATTTTAAAATACAATAAATTCTTTAAACTTTGGTCTACACAATTCGCTATATTGCATGTTGTATAAAATTCGGATCGATCGCTTTTGTGCAATCAGTATTCTATTGGAGTATGTCGCTTTTTCCCATGCAATGGCATAGTAAACTTGCAGCAGAGATTTTTGGGAAACAATTAGTTTTAGTCTGGAAATTGCATAATATGCGCTGTTTAATTTTTTAGTTACATGCTCGATGTGATCATTTGAGTTCTTGGTCAATATAGCAACCAAGAAATTTGATACCAGAGGCACAGTGCGGTATATCAATAACTGTAGTTCTTCTCTCGAAGAATGTGCACGCTTATAGTTTTTCCTGCATTTACTATTGTTACAGTCACAATACTGTTTAATCTGCTCTATTACAAGTGTTACTTTATTTTGTAGTCCATCCGCAGTTTTTGATTTTACAATCACAGATATATCATCTGCAAAATTTATCATAAAGTCACAGCTAATATGATTAGAAAAGTCATTTATGTACAAAATGAATATTAGTGGACCTAAAACCAAACCTTGCGCTACAACTAAAGAAAGGTCAAACGTTTTGGAGTTCGATGTATTGATATTTACATATATTTTACGATCTGTTAAAAATAATTTGACTAGATCTAGTGCAGTTCCTCTTAGTCCTAGGTTCCATAGTTTATTCTAAATAAACTTTATGTTTAATTTATCAAACGCGCTTGATAAATCAAATATAGTATAACGTATAACGATTTTTTTTTAAATTTCAAAATGTGATATTTAGGAATTACATAATACGTCACGACAACATAAAAATATCTTTAAATAGACTAGATTTAAGCAGTCTGTAAACATTAACTTTGAATATTTGTAGCTTATAAGTTTCGGAAAATACTGAATTTGGAAGTTTATTCCAATTGCTTGTGTTGTAAAGAGTCTAAGCCATTAGTCAATTTTGGATCGGCAATAATCCAAATAGCTCGTTTCTAAATAGAGTTTAGAAGAGATAGTGTAGTTTCTGATGTTCCTCCCCATACTTGGGAACAATATTTAATACAAGGACGAATATAAGTTTTATATACTTGCAAAAGTTGAACGGAAGTAAAAAACTTTTTACACCTATTAAGAAATCCTAGTTGTCCTAGATGCGTTTGAAGCTATGTCAACAACATGTTCGTTCCAGAGAATATTATGTGAGATTGTAACACCTAGAAGACAAATTGAAGAAGATTTAGATATGAATACGTTGCTTAGATTAATATTTGGTACTAATGATACCATGTTGGGAGTGCCCCATTCAGATATTGTTTTAAGATTTTTTTTTATAAGTGCTACAGACGCTCTGCCAGATTTGTCGATATGGCCTTTGGAAAGTATGAAGTATGAATGGTGCTATTATCTGCAAAATTATGAATAGGACTTTTAGTTATTTGAAGAAGTTTATTAATGTAAAAAAATAAAGTTGGCAAAAGGGCAGAACCTTGAACACCAGCATTTATAATTTTAGGGTCAGAATTAAAACCATCAATTCTAACTATAATTTTTCTATTGTCAAGAAAACTATTGATGAGATTTACAGTTTTTTTTATATAAGACCTATACAATGGAGCTTGTTGACAAATTTTAATTAAGTAATACTTACTTCAGAATATTTATTTTTTAATTTTTTTAATTTAAATATTATTCTACCTATTTATTCTAAAAAATACTTTTAGAGATCGTTTTATAAAGAATTGAAAGAAGAAAAGTCAAAATACTTTTGATTTTTTAAATATAAACAAAAGTTGCTATAGTTTTATTACCGGAACAACAACATAACCTCAAGCAATTTGTTTTGACATGAATGTAACTACAAACAATTAACAACATACAATATTGCCATAATCGTTTTAATATATAGTCAATTTTCATTCTTTTTCAAATATATATATTAATCCGTCAAGTCGGGCTCTTTCTGGGTATGAATCCGGCAAGTCGGGCTCTTTTTGGCAAGTCAGGCTCGTGTGTCACGTTGCCGTTCACTTTCGGCAACTAATCCGGCAAGTCGCGCTCCACGGCACCTTCACCAAAATTATTTTGATATGTAATAAAAATAATTTGACTTTACAAGATAGTATACTTACATCCAATACATTTTTTATTTAATTGCTAACAACCCTAAATTAGTATTTTAATAAATAATTTAAATAACAAAATTTTTAGAGTAATTGCTTCTTGGAATATTTATTTTTTTGCGCAGTTTATCCTTAACAACCCCTAATTATAAAATTCATTATTTTTAATTAAATTTGGTTGACAAACGGCTTTTGAAGTAAGCGGATTACAATGGTAGTGTTAGATTATATGTATTAGAAATAACAATGTCAAAAAGTTACAAATTAAGTTAAATACTTCAGAATTTTGCAAAATTCAACAAACATGATTTTTTAAGTTTTTAAAAATTTTATTGATGATTGAATTAGATTATGAGTTATCACAGTAGTAATGCCCACATTTTGACATTAATTATTAAAATAATACATTCATACATATTTTGTGTAGAAATGTTGACATTTATGTATGTTCAATATTTTTAGATTTTACTAAAATTTTGCATACAAAGGATTTACAGTTGGAGGATTACAATGATAGTGTTAAGTTATAAGTATTTTAAATAATTTTGTCAAACTTTTGGCATTTAAGTTAAATCCTCAATTTAGCTATAAATCAGCTTTCCATCAGGTGCAAAAAGACTATCCACTGCAAATAAAAATTTTTGGGACCTTTCTAAGACATTTAAGGAGCATTTGACAATATTTCATTTTCTATAAACTGCTACGGGAATGGAAAACAGAAGCGCTTTACTTCTTGTTAGATATTGGGTGAACTTTATGTTCAAAAATCAAACTCAAACAATTACATTATAAGAAAAGAGCTCAAACTGCTGGCGGATGTCTAGACCAACAAACGTGTTACATGAGAAAGAAACACTGAAAATAATATCACACTTTATAAAAAGTTAATGCATGAAAAAAAATTTCATTTAATACTACCGTCGCAAAGCAAAAGAATTTATATGATATACAGATAGATCTAAACACTACAATAGCATCAGAACCGGAATTATCCCTGGGCAAACATGCTCTTTCAAGCAAAATTAGCTATTATTAAATGTAGCTCTAAAAACATCAAATCAAAACAATACTTTAACTGACCAATAACTATCATGTCGCAGAGCTAATCGGTTCTATAGGCTATACGGTTGTCAATAATTAAATGCAAACTAGTGATATGATGCCTCATCTGCATACCAAAAGATTATAATCTAAAAAGGCTTACAATACGCAACGTAGAGCCTTCTTTGGCAAGCAGAAGCTAACCAAAGGAAAGCTTAAAACAGTCTATCTTTTAGCAAAAGTTTCTGAAGAAAACTGGATTTACTAAAAAAGTAACAAGGTACACAAGAAATTAAAGTCGCTAGACCACCTCAAAAACCAAAAGTTTTCAAAATTCTATCAATTATAATTAGAATTTTTGGATTCTATTGAAATTTAGCAACCATGCAGTAATAATAATAAACAATCATTGTAAACTGCACTTGATCCATAAATAACTATTTTGTATAGTTGAATAAATATATATATATAAAAAAACATGCCAATTTTAATTGAATAAATAAACTTAATTAATTTAAATTTATATTGTTTTTCTTAATCATTGTTCACTTCTGTATCAAATAAAATAATCTAAGGTAAAATCAAATTATATATTATATATTATGATTATTACATATTTGAATGAAAACATTGCCGCTTTACGAGCAAATGTTTCCAAGTATTTGACCCTAAATTTATTTATGATCTTTTTTGTAATCAGCCTTCACCACAAACCAACGACTTCGAGATTTAAAATCTACCAGCAAATGTGTATATTGAGTCGTGTTCCGACGGCAAGAAATTTTGTATATTCTTATTTTAAATGTTTATTCTAATTGTTTTATATGCATTGTACTGGAACATTTTATAGCCCAGATGTGCAGTTTCATTTGTAAAAATCTTTCATATTCTATATTTTTCATGTCATTATTAAGCCACAAGTTTTACCATTGGCTAATTATCTATTGCAATTATTTATACTTATCTTTTAAAAACAATTTCCATTAATTTATATATTTAAGTATAATATTTCAAATGTTATTTATGTAATAATAAAATATAATAATAATAGTATAACAAAATTAATTAAAATCTTAATATACCTAAACATAAATATAACAAAACTAACTATTTTCACCAACGTTTGTTTTCATTCTTCCAACGCGGCTTCACTATAATCCACGTCATTAATTGCTTCTTTGCAATTAAATAGCAATAAGTAAAACAAAAACAAAAAACTGTTTTAAATATTTATTATTATTCAATTAGATATATATTATAAATGTAAGAATATTAACATTGCATTATAATACGATTCTGTGTCGGACATGAGAAGTTATCACTTTAATTTATGACACTACCTGCTGCTATAGACCCAATTGCGGCCTATAGAGATATTTTAAACATAAATATAATAGAATTATATTACATAATATAATGTCGTGTTGTTTTTGCAATAGCTACACAATTAAAAATATGTTCATCTTTTAGATAATGTGTATCTTACATTAATTGCATTTTCTTCTGATGGGATAGATTAATTAAAATTTCTATCAAAACAGGTTATTGTGCTATTTATTACAAATGCTCAAAAGTCAGCAGCATTCTGTTTTAGTTTTTGATTTTGTTGAAATAATGATATTGCATACTTATATAAAAATATCTACAGAGAGTTCATTATTTTATTGCATGATGTTATGCTTAATTGAGTCTTATGCGGATAATAAAACATACAACTAAATATCTTTATTTTTCTACCGATTGCATCTATGTTTTTAATTTTAGTATTTTTCAAACTTTCATAACAAAATGTTGTTGACCCATAATATATATTTCAAAAACGTGAAAGATGTTAACGCGTTAGTTTAATTAACATCTCTTAAAGAAAAACTGATTATTAATCTAGAACAGTAGCAATTTTTGATTCTTAGAAAATTATGAAATTAAAAACCAAATAGTTGTCTTGATAGTCCAGTTAAAAAAAAATCTTTGTCAAAGTTTTAGTCTTACATGCCTAAATATAGTATGTAAGTGTTAAAATGCTTTGCTATGTACTAAGAGTTTATTTAAACATCATTGTTTTGAAAGTTTTTGAACATAAATCATATTTATAACAATTGCAAATAATTGAGTGTACTTAATGCGCTTAATCCACCATCACTGCTAAGCTTAAGCTAGTTTTATTAATTTTTAAAATAAATTTTGATAACATTACTTTGAATAATATTAGTTTGGTATTATTATTATAATCCGCATACAGTAAAAGCACGGCCATGTGTATCAAACATCAAACTGATTCTTTGAATGCTTATTATTACTTTTATTTACTGCATAATTTAAAACCAGTATTCTCTAAATATTTTGAAATTGGAATTTTTATTTTTCATTTATTTGATATTACGCTGTTTGCTAAACTTTAGTTAAATCCATACTTTTTAACATACATTTTGACATTTTGACTTTATCATTATTAGTGTTCTGCTTTTTGCAGGTCCTAAGTGTATCTTCTTCAGTTTTCTTGGTTCATTGTCTTTTGCTTTGTTCACTGTACCTTTCCCTATTCCTTAAAACATCAGTTTTCTTGCATCTTTTTCTTTACGGATTTTGCACTTACCATTCTTTTGATCACGATCTTTAATAAACAATCTCTTCTTATTTCATGTACTATCTGTCTTTTCTCTCTTACTAGCGCTCTTTCCTCCCCTGACATTCTTAATACTCCTTTATTCCGAATCTTGTCTGACCACGTAATGTCCAAGCTTCACACTTTATGCTTAACATTTCACAATTGTTATTTGCAAATTTATATCTAACTTGCTACTCAAAATCTTTCTTTTCTTTCTAAAAGCTTTTTCATTATTCCTATGCTAACTATTATTTATCTTTGTTGTTCTAATTCTTTGTTATTTTAGTAGCAGTACTTTCTCACTTGCTCCAATTTATCTCTTTTAACGTACGTTTTTTCTTTCTCATAACCTTTGTTTTGTTTTTGTTTATACTCAGTCCATACATTGATTTTATTTCTTTCTTCTTTAACTATGATCTTTAGTGCTTTTGTGCTCTCTGCAAACACGATCATATCATCATAAATTATATTCTTCTTTCTCCTATGCAACAAAGGAGTGATCTTTCTCTTTTCAGCACTTTGCTACCATCTTTTTGGCATGGATATAGAACAACGTTGATGATAAACAACAACCCTGTCTCACTCTTTTTTAACTATAATCCACTTAGTACTTTGGTCATTTAACCTCAATGCTATTTAGTGTCTCATAAACACTTTCAAAATTTCAAACAAATTTTTTTGCTTTTACTGATTTAATTTAGTCAGACTTCTTTCAATTTGTCATTTTTATTGTAATCCCCAAACCATAAAACTTATGATTTCTAAATTTCAGTTAAATATTGCATATGACCACACATATTGGACCTGCTACTTAGAAAGCTTATAATTCAACTTTACTTTTGACCGCTTGCTTTGAAACTTCTGTATCAAACATTTTTGTTGAAAATGTCAGCTAAGTCTATAGTAATAAAATCGTTGTTAACCAAATTTTAAGTAAATCCAAGATACTGCACAGGCATATCAAAATTTTGACCCTGTTACTTTGAATGCTTATAACTTCACCACATTATTGTAATTTGCATACTTTAAACCGCAACTTTTAGCTAAACCAATAAATGTTGTTATTTTGTCCTACTTTTAATACTCCTAATTTTACAAATTTTCTAAACTTTTGTAAAATTTATTAATCCTTAAATTAATATCAAAGTTTTGTCTGCTCATAATTTAACAAGTATTTGTCAAGTTAGTAGAATTTATTCTATTTGAACAAAAATATGATTCAAATTATTCACTTAAATATTTATAATTTAATTAAAACTTTGACATTACTTTGAATGCTCTAAATTTCACAACAAACAAACATAAAATCATAAGATGATAGCCATGTAATGAATCACATGACTTAAAATTAAAAACTTAAGTCTCAGTTTTCAAAATTACAAAGATGATTATTTTTTAAATTTTCTACCTATTTGTTTGTCGCAAATGCAAGTGGAAAATATTACTAATTTATATAACTTTTAATAAATATTAAAACTTATTTAACTTTTAATAAATATTAAAATTTATGTAAACAACTTGTTACTATTGCCGCTTGTTATTTTTTGCAACTATCCAGATAGAAGGAAATTCTGAATATATATCAGGACAATAAAGAAGTCGTAAATTAAAAAAAACATGCATGAATAGACTGACCTTAAAATAATTTTACTGCTTTTAAAATAATTCATCATAAATTCATTGATAATAATAAAAATTAAAGATGTAATACTTTGAATATTGTTTATATTTGTTAATCAATAATATAGCAGTTTCAAATACATGCTACTATTTTGTTGTAGTCGACATCATTAAATTATTTGACAAATAAATATGCAAAGAAGTCTTTCTATAAAAGAATATAATAAGTAATATTAAAAAAAATCAAAATATAAATTGTCGATGTTATGCATAAACATTCAACAAAACTTACTTAATTTATATTTTTTTCATCGTAACTGTGTAAGTAAACTTTTAGAAACAATTTAAATTATTATAGATTATAAATATTTCTGTAAAACAATTTCTTAACTTTTACGGTAAGAGCCCAAGTTGTCGAGTTTATAAACAAACATTCAAATAAACATTTATAACTTTTTTATCACAAAAATATAAGATACATTTAGAACAACTTAAATGATAATAGATTCTAAATTTGTCTATAAAACTATTTTTTAACTTGGTCTTATACGATAAATTCTAATAAGAGCCCACGTTGCCGAGTTTATACACGAATATTCAAATAAACATAGGTTATTTATAATTTTTTTTTTCATAAAAGTATTAGCAACGTTTACTAGCTATGAAAATAACAATAAATTATAAATATATTTTAAAAATATTATATCCACTTTGAGTTACAATAAGTAGCAAAGAGCCCGACTTGCCGGATTTAAACCATTGTGGCTATAACTTTTTTATTTGAAGTAATAGACAAGGGTTTGTTTGTCCCTATGAGGTTAGTTTGACAAAATACATTAGAATATGACATAATATAAATATATATCCCATCAATCAGATTGCGTATCATAATCGTTCAGTCAGAGACCCAGTCATCTCCAACTACGAACCATCTAGGGAAAACTTTCCCAAGCGGAAAAAATCATATGGCAAGTCTCCTGAGAAACTACGTTTCCAGAAAAACTTATCTCTCCAGTCCCTGCCCGGTCCCTCAACATATAACCCTCTAGCGTACCCCTCCTTAGACACAAGACCTTCTACCGATGCATCGTTTATTTTTAACTTGGTAGACATTTTAATTAAAGCTCTTGAGCAGCTGTCCGTCCAAAACCCAAACAAATCAACCCCGTTCATGTCTAGTCTTCTCACGTCCCTTAATAATCTAGTATCGCAATCAAACAATGACTCATGCGCCGATACGTCTGGTTAGCTGGAATATCCAATCTGGATATAACAAAAAACCGGAACTTCTACGCATGATGCACGAATTAAATATTAATGCAGTTGCTTTGTGTGAAACTTGGATTCGTCCAAATAAACACTTTGCAATTCCTCGATTCAGCTCTTTCCACAACATGAGAGATGATGGCTATGGAGGAGTATCCTCTTTTTTTAGCCATGATATCTTTGTTAAATCTAAAATTCCTACGTTAAATGTCTCTCCTTGCTTTCAATTTGTACAGTCCTCTATGTCTAACCTCACCATTTTGTCATGTTACTGTCCCCCTAATCGGTCGTTGAATAGGAATCTTTGGAAACAAATATTCTTGTCCTTATCATCCCCTTTCATTATTGTTGGCGACTTTAACGCCCACCATCCTCTCTGGGGTCACCATTATCATAACCGCAATGGATTGGAATTAGAAGCTGATTGAGTCCTTGGGTCTTATTATTCTAAATGATGGGTCGCCAACGAACATCCACATGAACGTAATCGATCTAGTCATAGCCTCACCGGATATTGCTTTAAAATGTCATTCGGTAACATTGCAAGACACCTATGGAAGTATTCATTTCCCTATCATTACCGAAATCCACCTCACTCAGTCTCAGAATGCTCCGTACATTCACTGCAATCAGATCTGTCCAAAAAAAAATAGACTGGGTGTCATATAAAGAAATTATCTCTGCCAAACTTGAAGAAATCCCGTATCCAAACTACCATCAACTTGTCACCTGGTTTGTTGATGCTGCCAAATCTTCCTCTCCTAAGCTCCCGACTCTGCCTCATAAAGCCAAAAGAGCACCTTGTCCATGGTGGGATAAGGAATGTTCTGAGGCTGTCAACAAAAGAAAGCGCTTTCTTACTATTTTCCGCCGTACAGGAAAACTAGTGCATCTTGATGCGGCTAGAAAAGCTATGGCCCAAGCAAAAAGGCTTTTGCTCCGCAAAAAGAGAGAAAGTTTTAAAATCTTTTGCAGTTTTCTGAACCGATCCTCCTCGCCTTCCTACGTCCGGTCAACGATTAAAAAATTCTCAAGAATCCCTAGACCTGTTACTCCCATCAAAGATGAGATTTGGGTTCCAGAATTCTTGTCAAAACTAGCCCCTCCATACGTTCGACACCATTCGGTGCTTTCCCTGCTAGATGTTTATAACTCCCCTCCTCATACTTTGACTGTACTCATACAAATGAGTGAACTCAACCTTGTTCTGGCTTACAGAAAGGATTCAGCCATGGGAAATGATAATATTTCCTATTCTATGTTGCAAGAAGCTCCTTTGATCACCAAAGCTCACCTGGTGGACATATTTAATTCCTTCTTTGAATATGGAACAATTCCTGATAGTTGGAAAACTATCAAGATTGTACCCATACCAAAAGGGAAACCTTCTCCAGATATGGAGTCTAGTTTCAGACCAATTGCCATTTCTTCCTGTGTTCGTAAAACCTTTGAAAACATCATCAAAGTGCGTTTGGAGAGATGGTGTGAGATAAACTCCATATTTACAGGGTCTATCACAGGTTTCAGAGAAGGCCACAGTATCTATGAGAACGTCACGACCCTTTACTGTGATGTTATCTCTGCCTTGTCCTAAAAAAAATGTTTATGTGTCACTTTCCTAGATAATAAAGGAGCTTATGATAATGTGTGTACAGCCTACTTAAAATCCGTCTTAATTAATTTGAATCTGCCCCCCTTGTTTATCAACATTATCATCGAACTGGTCTCTGAAAAACGGTTATACTTGGCAGGGACATCCGCGGAAGAAGGGCTCGTTACTTCTTTCATAGGTCTCCCACAAGGTAGCCCTCTCAGTCCCTTGCTCTTCAACATGTACATACATGACCTAGTACACTCCTCTATTCCCTCAGTAAAAATCATCTCTTATGCAGATGATTTTGCTATTTACTCTTCAGGCTACTTTCCAGACAGTGTAATTCGAAACATCAACCTTGTACTAGCACAGACCTTCAGTCGCCTTGTTAGCAGAAACCTTGAGCTCTCTCTTGATAAATGCAGGTCAATGTTCTTCTTAGGCCGGTCACGCAATGTCATACCCAATAATGTCTGTCCTAGTCTTAATAACATTAATATTGTCCGAGTACCCTTTTATAAATTCCTTGGTGTCACTTTTGACAACAAATTGTCTTGGAGTAATCATGTCAATGGACTTCAAAAATCCTGTGCTCAAGGCATTAATATTTTGAGAAGTGTTTCAGGTACCTACTGGGGAGGAGACCCGGAAATCCTTCTCATTTTTTACAAAGCCTTTGTTAGATCCCGCCTTGACTTTGCCTCCCACCTTCTATCTTTTTGCAGCAAATTTAACCTAAAAATTCTGGACAGAATTCAAAACAGGGCATTAAGAATCTGTTTGGGTGCTATGAATTCTACTCCTATTAATGTCATGGAAGTAGAAGCCGGTATTATGCCACTGGAAATTAGAAGAAATCTGCTTACCAGAAGATATGTTGCCAAACTTTTTGGCATGGGTGGGGGCATGACATATGATGTCTTGTCACAAACATGTAACATGTTTGGCAACCATCCCTTTTGGCCAGCAAAAGGTTGTCCTCTAGTAGTTTTGGCTTTTAATGAAATTTTGCAATATGACCGCGTGATTAATAAGAGCTCCTTTTCCAAGTTATTTGTTTCTCCTAGCCAATCCCTATCCTTACAAGTTAAATACAATTACTTTCCTCATAAATCCTTATCTCCGTCCGTAATCAATGTAGTGTTTGAGGAATTTATATCTCAACGCTGGCCTAATTACATTCAAATTTTTACTGACGGTTAGGTGAAACTTAATCCTCGATCAGCCGCGTTTGGAGTGTGGATTCCGTCTTTGAAGTTGGAAGAATCAGGACAACTTCCCAACCTCTCTTCTGTATTTACCGCCGAACTATATGCCATTTATAGGGCTCTGTTTTTGATCTCTGCAAATAATTGGGAAAAAACTATAATAGTGTCTGACTCCCAAAGTTCCCTTGATGCTATATGTTCCTATGCATCTAGCATCAAAGACAACATTTGGATCTCGCATATCAAAAACATGATCTTTGAATTACGAAGCAAAAGTTTGGTAACTCAATTTTGTTGGGTGCCAAGCCACAAAGGCATAAATGGCAATGAACATGCAGATTATGTGGCGGGACTGGGACATGGGAGGCGGTGTAATGATATCACTATCAATTACACCGACCTCTATGCCAGTTTTCTGCAGGACGGCTTAAATTCTTGGCAGCAGCAATTCAGTACCATCAGTCAAAGCAAGGGAACTACTTACTTTAATCAGATAAACCAAGTAGTATACCAAAAACCATGGTTTAAGAATTTTCCATTTCACTCTAAAATAGATGTATGCCTTTTGAGTCGACTTAGATCTGGACACATGCGTTCTCCTTGGCATCTATTTAAAATCAATGTTGTGGATAACCCACTCTGCGTCTGTGGTGAAGTAGGTACTACTGATCATCTGTTTTTTGAATGCCCTCGTTACACGATTGCTCAATCTATTCTATGGCAAAACCTTATTTCAATGGACATCCATCTACCGACGAGCATGGCGTTACTCATATCTTCCAAAAACGTCAAAGTATACTGTTGCCTACTGAAGTATATTAAACACACTAAGATAGTTCTGTAATGTTTCATGTTTATCCGTGTCACTCATCCTAAAATCTTATAACTATTAACTCATCCCGGCCGAGGCTCCCCCCTGTGTTGTGACAGAGTCGCCGGAGCTCCGACTCGAGAAGAGTACTCATCCTTTGTTTTTCCTTTCCATGTTATTAATGTAGTCACTGGCTTTCGCACATATACGTAATTGTATATGTGGCAGTAACCAGTGATATTTACTTTCTTAGTGTCTAGATAAGGCGGTTTTTGGCAACAATGTACGGAAGCGTGAAGCAACGTACGAGCCAAGATAAGTGAGAGCTCACTCACAACGGAGCTGTCACTCTTGAATTCAACAACAACATAAATATATATTTTACAAGCCCGACTTGCCGGGTTAACATATATATATATATATATATATATATATTTTTATTTAAATTTATTTTCGGATTATCCCGCGTTTTCTTTTTGAGTTGGACTCGACGTTTCGGCTGAATCTCATCAGCCATCATCATGAGATATTTATTATTAATATTTATTAATATACTATTACATCAATATGACATTGATATATAAACTAATTTTGTTGTCAAAGCTAACTTTCAAGAAACTTTATTGTGTGTAAAGTTTCTTTGTTTGACTTCTGGTAGTTGGTCTATTAATTGATCCTTCTACAGTCAAAACTTGTAAAGGAACTGGTTGTGATTTGGATGCTGTAATTAAATTAGTTGTTGTTGGTAAAGAAGCTGTTAGTGGTTTTTTTAAATTTAATTTAGTTGTTGCCAATGCTGTTTTCCAAGTAGATGGTAAACGTAAAGCATCATCTCTCTTATTGAGATTGTCTGGTCTTTTTTCAATTTCGATGGCTTCTCTAGTTATTCTAGTATGAAAATGATTAATTTTTGCTAAAATTTTAGTTCCTTCAAAGTTAATTTTGTGATGACTTGAATTTACATGTTCCGTTAAAGATGAAGTAGATTCATTTTTTTGAACTGCTCGAATATGTTCTTCTTTTCTTGTGCTAATTTTGCGGTTAGTTTGTCCAATATAAGATCTCGTACAATCTGCACATGGAATTTCGTACACGCCTTGACTTTCTAAAGGGATAATATCTTTTGGGCTTTTTAAAACTTGACTTATTTTTAAATTTGTATTGAAAACTGTTTTTATGTCGTATCTTTTTAAAACTTTAGAAATTTTGTTTGTGGTACCTTTGACAAATGGTAAAAAAGCGTATTTTTGTGTTTCATCTTTTTCTTTGTCGTTGTTTGTAATTTTATTGTTTAATAACAGTTTTAATGATGCTTTATTGAAACCATTTTGTAAGAGGGCGTTTTCTAACGTTTCAATTTCTTCTTTTATGTGATTTTGATCACATAATGTTAAAGCTCTATGTAATAAAGATTTTGTTACTGAATTTATTTGGGCTGGATGATGATGAGAAAGTGCATTAAGATAACGGTTTGTATGAGTTGATTTTCTATGAATAGTATGCCCTAAACTACCATTAGATTGTTTAATTAATAAAATATCTAAAAAGGATATTTTATTTTCTTTTTCAATTTCAATTGTAAACTGAATTTTATTATTTATATTGTTTAGATGATTTAAAAAAGTATCTAAATTATTTTTACCATGTTGCCAAATTACAAATGTATCATCTACATATCTAAGCCATAATTTTGGTTTTAGTGGAGCAGAATTAATAGCTTTAGTTTCAAAATCTTCCATAAATAAATTAGCTATGACAGGGGATAATGGAGAACCCATTGGTGCGCCTTCTATTTGTTTATATCGTTGACCGTTGTAAATAAAATATGTATTTGAAAGACAGTGATTAGCTAGGTCCATAAGATAGTTTGGTGGATTATATTTTAATTTAATTATTTCTAAAGCATCATTTATTGGAATTTTTGTAAAAAGGGAAATAATATCAAAACTTACCAGAATGTCGTTTTTATCAATATTTATGTTTTTTATTATATCAAGAAAATGTTTTGAATTTTTTACGTATGATCTGGCTTCTTCAGCATGAGGCTGCCATTGTTTAGCAATGTATTTAGCAAGTTCTTGTGTTGGAGATCCGATTGAACTAACTATAGGTCGTAAAGGAATATTTTGTTTGTGAATCTTTGGTAAACCATATAATTTAGGACATATTGAAGATTTTTCTCTTGGTATCAAACTAACCATGATTTTTTTGTCAATAAGTGAATTTTTAATTTTTGCTTTGGTAGTTTTTTCTAAATATGTGGTTGGGTCACTGTTGATTTTGTTATAAGCTTGGTCTTCTAGAAGTTTTAACATTTTGTTGTTGTAATCACTTCTATTCATTACAACAGTTGCGTTACCTTTGTCTGCTTGTAGAATAATTATTTCGTTATCTTCTTTTAAATGTTTTAAAGCAGTATGTTCTTCTTTACTTAAATTTGGTTTTGGTGGATGTGCCTTTCTAAGAATTGTTACAACTTCTTGGCGTACACATTCAGATGATAAATTATCCATACCTTTGATAGCCGATTCTATGCCACAGATAATGTTTTCTACAGGTATTTTGGATGGAGAAATAGCAAAGTTAAAACCTTTAGATAAGACTTGTTCTGCGGAATTGCTTAATATTTTGTTTGATAAATTATAAACTGTTTTAATTTCTCGTCTTGATTTTGTTACATTTGATTTATTATTTAAATTATTAAATTTATTTTTGAGTCGATTGGTTTTAATTTCCATGTTTGTTTCAGTTCTAAAATATGCCAATGTTTCTATTATATTCCATAATATTGGATGTATTTTATTTGCAAGTTCTAAGTGTAGGATCAAAAGTTCAGTATCTAAATTATTTAAATCTCTTCTGGTTTTGTGAATCGATTCTCTTACTAAAGATTCACTGC
Source organism: Tachinus rufipes (assembly GCA_963932245.1). Taxonomy (NCBI): domain Eukaryota; kingdom Metazoa; phylum Arthropoda; class Insecta; order Coleoptera; family Staphylinidae; genus Tachinus; species Tachinus rufipes. The sequence goes on from OZ010750.1 coordinate 19,985,460, forward strand.
ATTTATTTAGTATCTTGTTGATTTGTTTTGAATATCTGTTAAATTTAATTTTCATACATGTTGGTATTATGTGACAGTTTCGACATCTTTTGAAAAATGTTAAATCACAAAGAAGTTCTCCACGTTTTGATCGTAGTTTTTCATATTTCTTTAGTTTATGTTGTATTTCCTCTCCGTAAAGGTTTATAATGTTATTTTTTAAATTTTCGCGGATATAATTATTTTTATTTAAATTTATTTTCGGATTATCCCGCGTTTTCTTTTTGAGTTGGACTCGACGTTTCGGCTGAATCTCATCAGCCATCATCATGAGATATTTATTATTAATATTTATTAATATACTATTACATCAATATGACATTGATATATAAACTAATTTTGTTGTCAAAGCTAACTTTCAAGAAACTTTATTGTGTGTAAAGTTTCTTTGTTTGACTTCTGGTAGTTGGTCTATTAATTGATCCTTCTACAGTCAAAACTTGTAAAGGAACTGGTTGTGATTTGGATGCTGTAATTAAATTAGTTGTTGTTGGTAAAGAAGCTGTTAGTGGTTTTTTTAAATTTAATTTAGTTGTTGCCAATGCTGTTTTCCAAGTAGATGGTAAACGTAAAGCATCATCTCTCTTATTGAGATTGTCTGGTCTTTTTTCAATTTCGATGGCTTCTCTAGTTATTCTAGTATGAAAATGATTAATTTTTGCTAAAATTTTAGTTCCTTCAAAGTTAATTTTGTGATGACTTGAATTTACATGTTCCGTTAAAGATGAAGTAGATTCATTTTTTTGAACTGCTCGAATATGTTCTTCTTTTCTTGTGCTAATTTTGCGGTTAGTTTGTCCAATATAAGATCTCGTACAATCTGCACATGGAATTTCGTACACGCCTTGACTTTCTAAAGGGATAATATCTTTTGGGCTTTTTAAAACTTGACTTATTTTTAAATTTGTATTGAAAACTGTTTTTATGTCGTATCTTTTTAAAACTTTAGAAATTTTGTTTGTGGTACCTTTGACAAATGGTAAAAAAGCGTATTTTTGTGTTTCATCTTTTTCTTTGTCGTTGTTTGTAATTTTATTGTTTAATAACAGTTTTAATGATGCTTTATTGAAACCATTTTGTAAGAGGGCGTTTTCTAACGTTTCAATTTCTTCTTTTATGTGATTTTGATCACATAATGTTAAAGCTCTATGTAATAAAGATTTTGTTACTGAATTTATTTGGGCTGGATGATGATGAGAAAGTGCATTAAGATAACGGTTTGTATGAGTTGATTTTCTATGAATAGTATGCCCTAAACTACCATTAGATTGTTTAATTAATAAAATATCTAAAAAGGATATTTTATTTTCTTTTTCAATTTCAATTGTAAACTGAATTTTATTATTTATATTGTTTAGATGATTTAAAAAAGTATCTAAATTATTTTTACCATGTTGCCAAATTACAAATGTATCATCTACATATCTAAGCCATAATTTTGGTTTTAGTGGAGCAGAATTAATTCAGTAACAAAATCTTTATTACATAGAGCTTTAACATTATGTGATCAAAATCACATAAAAGAAGAAATTGAAACGTTAGAAAACGCCCTCTTACAAAATGGTTTCAATAAAGCATCATTAAAACTGTTATTAAACAATAAAATTACAAACAACGACAAAGAAAAAGATGAAACACAAAAATACGCTTTTTTACCATTTGTCAAAGGTACCACAAACAAAATTTCTAAAGTTTTAAAAAGATACGACATAAAAACAGTTTTCAATACAAATTTAAAAATAAGTCAAGTTTTAAAAAGCCCAAAAGATATTATCCCTTTAGAAAGTCAAGGCGTGTACGAAATTCCATGTGCAGATTGTACGAGATCTTATATTGGACAAACTAACCGCAAAATTAGCACAAGAAAAGAAGAACATATTCGAGCAGTTCAAAAAAATGAATCTACTTCATCTTTAACGGAACATGTAAATTCAAGTCATCACAAAATTAACTTTGAAGGAACTAAAATTTTAGCAAAAATTAATCATTTTCATACTAGAATAACTAGAGAAGCCATCGAAATTGAAAAAAGACCAGACAATCTCAATAAGAGAGATGATGCTTTACGTTTACCATCTACTTGGAAAACAGCATTGGCAACAACTAAATTAAATTTAAAAAAACCACTAACAGCTTCTTTACCAACAACAACTAATTTAATTACAGCATCCAAATCACAACCAGTTCCTTTACAAGTTTTGACTGTAGAAGGATCAATTAATAGACCAACTACCAGAAGTCAAACAAAGAAACTTTACACACAATAAAGTTTCTTGAAAGTTAGCTTTGACAACAAAATTAGTTTATATATCAATGTCATATTGATGTAATAGTATATTAATAAATATTAATAATAAATATCTCATGATGATGGCTGATGAGATTCAGCCGAAACGTCGAGTCCAACTCAAAAAGAAAACGCGGGATAATCCGAAAATAAATTTAAATAAAAATAATTATATCCGCGAAAATTTAAAAAATAACATTATAAACCTTTACGGAGAGGAAATACAACATAAACTAAAGAAATATGAAAAACTACGATCAAAACGTGGAGAACTTCTTTGTGATTTAACATTTTTCAAAAGATGTCGAAACTGTCACATAATACCAACATGTATGAAAATTAAATTTAACAGATATTCAAAACAAATCAACAAGATACTAAATAAATGCAGTGAATCTTTAGTAAGAGAATCGATTCACAAAACCAGAAGAGATTTAAATAATTTAGATACTGAACTTTTGATCCTACACTTAGAACTTGCAAATAAAATACATCCAATATTATGGAATATAATAGAAACATTGGCATATTTTAGAACTGAAACAAACATGGAAATTAAAACCAATCGACTCAAAAATAAATTTAATAATTTAAATAATAAATCAAATGTAACAAAATCAAGACGAGAAATTAAAACAGTTTATAATTTATCAAACAAAATATTAAGCAATTCCGCAGAACAAGTCTTATCTAAAGGTTTTAACTTTGCTATTTCTCCATCCAAAATACCTGTAGAAAACATTATCTGTGGCATAGAATCGGCTATCAAAGGTATGGATAATTTATCATCTGAATGTGTACGCCAAGAAGTTGTAACAATTCTTAGAAAGGCACATCCACCAAAACCAAATTTAAGTAAAGAAGAACATACTGCTTTAAAACATTTAAAAGAAGATAACGAAATAATTATTCTACAAGCAGACAAAGGTAACGCAACTGTTGTAATGAATAGAAGTGATTACAACAACAAAATGTTAAAACTTCTAGAAGACCAAGCTTATAACAAAATCAACAGTGACCCAACCACATATTTAGAAAAAACTACCAAAGCAAAAATTAAAAATTCACTTATTGACAAAAAAATCATGGTTAGTTTGATACCAAGAGAAAAATCTTCAATATGTCCTAAATTATATGGTTTACCAAAGATTCACAAACAAAATATTCCTTTACGACCTATAGTTAGTTCAATCGGATCTCCAACACAAGAACTTGCTAAATACATTGCTAAACAATGGCAGCCTCATGCTGAAGAAGCCAGATCATACGTAAAAAATTCAAAACATTTTCTTGATATAATAAAAAACATAAATATTGATAAAAACGACATTCTGGTAAGTTTTGATATTATTTCCCTTTTTACAAAAATTCCAATAAATGATGCTTTAGAAATAATTAAATTAAAATATAATCCACCAAACTATCTTATGGACCTAGCTAATCACTGTCTTTCAAATACATATTTTATTTACAACGGTCAACGATATAAACAAATAGAAGGCGCACCAATGGGTTCTCCATTATCCCCTGTCATAGCTAATTTATTTATGGAAGATTTTGAAACTAAAGCTATTAATTCTGCTCCACTAAAACCAAAATTATGGCTTAGATATGTAGATGATACATTTGTAATTTGGCAACATGGTAAAAATAATTTAGATACTTTTTTAAATCATCTAAACAATATAAATAATAAAATTCAGTTTACAATTGAAATTGAAAAAGAAAATAAAATATCCTTTTTAGATATTTTATTAATTAAACAATCTAATGGTAGTTTAGGGCATACTATTCATAGAAAATCAACTCATACAAACCGTTATCTTAATGCACTTTCTCATCATCATCCAGCCCAAATAAATTCAGTAACAAAATCTTTATTACATAGAGCTTTAACATTATGTGATCAAAATCACATAAAAGAAGAAATTGAAACGTTAGAAAACGCCCTCTTACAAAATGGTTTCAATAAAGCATCATTAAAACTGTTATTAAACAATAAAATTACAAACAACGACAAAGAAAAAGATGAAACACAAAAATACGCTTTTTTACCATTTGTCAAAGGTACCACAAACAAAATTTCTAAAGTTTTAAAAAGATACGACATAAAAACAGTTTTCAATACAAATTTAAAAATAAGTCAAGTTTTAAAAAGCCCAAAAGATATTATCCCTTTAGAAAGTCAAGGCGTGTACGAAATTCCATGTGCAGATTGTACGAGATCTTATATTGGACAAACTAACCGCAAAATTAGCACAAGAAAAGAAGAACATATTCGAGCAGTTCAAAAAAATGAATCTACTTCATCTTTAACGGAACATGTAAATTCAAGTCATCACAAAATTAACTTTGAAGGAACTAAAATTTTAGCAAAAATTAATCATTTTCATACTAGAATAACTAGAGAAGCCATCGAAATTGAAAAAAGACCAGACAATCTCAATAAGAGAGATGATGCTTTACGTTTACCATCTACTTGGAAAACAGCATTGGCAACAACTAAATTAAATTTAAAAAAAACCACTAACAGCTTCTTTACCAACAACAACTAATTTAATTACAGCATCCAAATCACAACCAGTTCCTTTACAAGTTTTGACTGTAGAAGGATCAATTAATAGACCAACTACCAGAAGTCAAACAAAGAAACTTTACACACAATAAAGTTTCTTGAAAGTTAGCTTTGACAACAAAATTAGTTTATATATCAATGTCATATTGATGTAATAGTATATTAATAAATATTAATAATAAATATCTCATGATGATGGCTGATGAGATTCAGCCGAAACGTCGAGTCCAACTCAAAAAGAAAACGCGGGATAATCCGAAAATAAATTTAAATAAAAATAATTATATCCGCGAAAATTTAAAAAATAACATATATATATATATATATATATATATTAATTTTCTGATTGGATATATATATATAGCTATTATTTTCTTCCAAACACTACTACCGTTATAAAAACATTGTAACCGTTCAGTAATATAAAATAGAACAAATATACCCAAATTTCTTACATAAATTTACTGAACACATAGGCCTTTCCACTTTTTCAAAATTATATACTGTTGTTCACTTTCTTATTTTATTTATTAGGTAACCAGAAGGCTGTAGTAGAGTCAAAACTAGTCTTGTATTCGAAAAAATAATGCACTTGTGTTAAGGCTAAAGTAGTAATAGAATAATATTTTTTGATGGTAACTATTAGTGAATAAATAAATTGTTAAGTACAAGTTGTTGTTTTTAGTTACAATAACTGCAAAAAGTTGTCAAGCTTTCGCCGGTGAATGATCAACAGTCAGCAACATCGTTCAAATTATCATTAAATAATTCATAAATAAAAGCTTGTTTAGATTCATTCTATTAATGTAGTGTAAGTTATCAATGTTGAGAGTAAAGAAAGTTAACAAAACAAACTTTATGTGAAAGTAACTAGACAGAAGACATTTGAAGCATTCGCAAATCATAATTATAGGCTTCATGTCATCAACACCGGTTAGGTTAGGTTATGATATGATATGATATGAAAAAAGAGAGCACTAAGAGCCAATCTGAAAATGAAAAATGAAGATCAGAGAGCTTAAATTAACTTTTAATTTTGGAAAAAGTGAAAAATATATCACACACCAAGTTTCTCACATTAAGTAAAGGAACATTAAAAAAAAGCGCAAGGCCTGCTAAAGTATGCTAAGTATAAATAAATAATCTGCCGTTAGCGACTATACGTCACCTTCAAATTGGGACTGTTCAATTCAAATCGTTAATGATACAATAAATATTCTGCAATTTATTTAAAAAACATATTTGTATAAAGTAGGACATATTTGTATAAAGTAGGACATGTACAAATAAATATTATGGTATTTTAGGAAATGGAATATAGAAGTAAAAGTCCAACTAGTTGCAAAAAAAATGACATCCGAGAGAGGTGCTAAAAAATACAACTATAACTAAAGATGGAAGACAACTAAACAAAAGCACAATAATTATTAACCCGTTTTTATTTTATTTTATTTTAGGAATCCGACCCGCAATTAATACTAATTTTTATCAAAAAATAATACTAATTGTTATTATAAAAATACTATAAAATCTAAAACTAATAAATAAATTTATATAAGCAAAAGAAAACAAGAAACTTAATTTTAGACCATCATGTTTTATGGAGTTTACGGCCATCTGAACAATACTTTATTGTTGTTTATTTAAAATAACTTGTATAAAGACATACAATAGTCAATATATCGTAAACAGTACTATTAAATGTGCACAACGTCAACGAAAAGTTTTTAAAAAGTTGTTATTGACTATCCACAATAGGGTGTGGTATGGCTATTGCATCTAATGACCTGCCTTTGTATGCCGTTTAATAATCAATGAACAGTTGTTTAGTTTTATGCTTTTCCGATAAACTTGTAAATTATTGGTCATGTTGACAATTATTAAATAAGAAACCAAACAAAAATATCAGAAATTTAAATAAGTCTAAATTATGTGTATGTTTTCACAAAACATAATAATCACTAACGCAAAGATTTCAAAAAGGTTCCTAAATCCTAAATCAATTACTCAATTCAATTTTTATGAAATAAAATGACATGTAACTAAATATTATAAATAAATATGTAGTCGTAATACAATGCTAAGAATTCTACCAATTATTCAATGACAGTTCTGGAACCTTTAAGAGAGAAATATAATCTGCAACTCTTTATGGTCAAAGTCCACAGACTGTTTATATCTCGTCTTCAATGTGATAGTTTCAATAAGTGTGGTTTCACTCCTTGAAACTCAAATGCTGTAACATATTAGGTAATTCCTAAATGTTATATTTTGAAATTTAAAAAAATCAAAAGTATGTTGTTTTCAAAACTGTCTAGTTTCGTGGACCACCATATTTTACCGTGGAATTTCGGAATGTAAAATATAAAATCTTGATGGATCCCTGAGCAAGATTTGTTTGTGATTTTTTAAATTAGAATTAAAAAAGCCTTCGGCTGATTTCCAAAAACATATGCAATATAATATATAACGATCAAAATATTTATCAAGTATACTTCTTGATCAACTTTTCATTATTTTCAAATCATTTTCTAATTTCAATAAACAATCTAACAGAGTCAAAACTAGTAATGTGAGAAAAGAATATGTAATTTAATTATGTAAAGTCATAATCAACAACAAAATTTTCAAATTTCTTGAAAAATAAATTTTCCTGTGGTTTACTTCCACTCAAAAATGGGAAAAATATTATATATAAATTATTTTTTACAATAACCAAAACTTGCAGATTTTTAATAATAATTTGTTAAGCGTATAAATAATGTTTAACAAATTATTAAGATTGTTAGCCAAAGACACAACAAATTGAACAACTAAACTGAAAAATTGTTACTTGTATTTTGACTCCCATGTCAATTAAAATACAAAAATAGATGAAAACGTTGAAATTGCAAACCATATAATGGTAGAAAAAAGTAAGTAGAGTAGTAAATAAAACACCGAAAGTCTCCGAGTAGCAAAGCAATAAGGCACGACTATTAATTAAAATTTCACTGGATTTGATAACGTCACGACCGTCCATCCAGTTGTATATTATTTATTATATTTTACTATGATTATCACTATTCGACTCAATATATAATTGTGTAATTGTCTCCTATTTCAATTAGTATTCACATTTGTATTTTTTTTATTATTATCTGTATTTCATCTGGTCATTTTTAATTGACTTCAATTCATATTAAATTATAATTATTGTGACTAAAATAAGTAGTTGCGTTGTAGCAGCTCACAAACAAATGGAAGAAATGAATAAATTCAGTTCAGATTTATGTAGATAAATATTTTCCGTTAGAGTAAAAACAAATATTTTTTGTCATATATAGGTAAAATAAATAAATTTTATGAAACGAACAAAAAAATGTAGAAATATTAAAATAATTTCTTTTTGTTTATTATTTTAATAAAAATAAAATATATAATAAATGTTTATTGATAAGCTTTTATTGAAAGTAATTATGATTATCATTAGTATTAGATGTCGTAAAATCTATAATATTATGTTTTTTTAATATTTTACTTACATACGAGTATGCAGAAATAAATCAATAAATAATTTTTGAGATTTTTTTAAATTAAGTTTAAAATATATTAACTTTGATGCTATTGCAAACATAAAGCAATAGCATACATTTATTAATTAATTTGAAATAATTAATAATAATAAATGATTAAAAATATTATTAATTATATTTATCAACAAAATGTATTAGTAACATTTTATTTAGGCGTGCTCGCTCACGGCTTGTGCATTATAAATGTGCTATTAAGACCATTCCGACCGCTAAAACGTATTTATTTCTGTATTTGATGAGTTTTTTCAGCTATTCCCTAACTATTATTTGACTAAAAGACTTCGACATATCATAGTTTAATCCTTTCTAAATGAACTGGTAAAAAAATCGATTATCAAATTATTTGTAGAAGCAGCGATGAAGCAAAAGTTGCCGTGTTTGTTAAAATACTACAAATCAAGGTAGCGGTCGGTATGCTAAGAAACGGCCGCGACGCGATTTGGAGAGCCACCAGTCGATCTTATCTTTCAGAATAAGCAGGATTAAATAGAATGAAAATAGCTGAATTATTTATTCATAAATATTATTAATTATTCTTTAATTGATTGAACGGTTACTATATGAAAGAAACATAAAAATAGCTAATAAGGACTACTTTTGCTTTTTTATTCAAATCTTTAATTAATAAAAAGTTATGAGGACTGTTCGAAAGAACATTTATTCTTTCTTCGGCGTTAAATTATGAGTTTTTAAGTACAATTTAATATTTTGTAAAATTTAAATATTCTTATAATTTAATTGAGTAACTGTTTTAAAAACCAACAATTTATTTACATAATTTATTAATTTAACAGAATTAAGTTGAACATTAAAATCTTAATAATGTTAATTCTTCTCTTTTTAGTTACTAAAATATAATTACAGTTTTTTTAGACAAATAATATCAGATAGAATGAAATTCCAAATTAAAAAACAAATGTTATCCTTACCTCCTTGGGTTATTACAAAACAAAAAATAAAATGTTGGTAAGTCATTTATTTTCAAATTCTACTGTGCCGTTCTTTTTGAAATTCCATACTTACTACTATACATAGTTACACCTTATTACACCTAAATAATTTTCCAATCGTAAAAAATCCAAGAAAGTAAGTCAATTAATAATACATTTGATAACATTGGTCCTTCGGAATCATCTATATTAATTAACCTGACAATTAGGCTTAACCATAATAATGGCCGATAAATTTAAAAAGATGCGAATTGTTTTTGAGAAACTCAAGTTAAAAATCAACAACATAGAACCAGTAAGAAATGAATTCGAGAAGCTTCAACTTGAAATCGAAGAACTAGAACCCGACGAAGAAAACATTGAATTTGATTCATTTGAGGACAAATACTTCCATGTATTAGGAAAGGCAAACACCTTTATAAAAAGGTTAGAAATCAAACAAAACTTTGTTAATTCATCAAATTTAATATCATCTACTATTGCACCAGAAGCACAATTGCCAATCCGATTACCAACAATTATTTTACCAAAATTTTCTGACAAATATGAAGATTGGGTGTCATTTTATGATCATTTAGTTCATTAATCCATGATAACAACAAGCTTTCAGAAATTCAAAAACTTCACTATCTTCATTTATCACTGGAAGAAGAAGCCAAGACGATCCTGAATGGAATTGAAAAAACGGCACATAATTATACAATTCCTTGAGATTTTTTGAAGAACAGATTCGAAAATAAGTGAATCATCATAGCAAACCATGTTCGAGGTTTGGTTGAATTACAACCAGTATCTCGCGATTTTCAACTTCAAAAGCTTCTTGACGAAATCACATGCTACTGCATATTGACAACCAATATGAAGAACCAACTAATGCTCATTATGTATCACTTCAAGTGAAACCAGCACATGTGCTTCTCTTTACTGCCATAATTCTTCTTAAAGATAGCAAGAGTTTCATGCAACCTTTTCGGGCTCTCTTGGACTCAGGCGCACAGTTAAACTTTATATCAACAAGTTGTGTGTGCAGACTGAACCTACGTACGTCTAAAAAAAATATTTCGGTCAATGGACTAAATAAAGCATCAACGAATATTACAAGAAAATGCACAACAAACATTCAATCACGCATAAACTCATATATTGTTTAGTAATACCTTCAATTACAAAAAATCCGCATACAACAACCAACACCAAAAATATGACATTTTCAGATAATATAATGTTAGCAGGTCCGCATTTTTATATTTCATCAGAAATCAATTTATTAATTGGAACACATTTATTCAACTCGCTTTAATGTATCAGTCAGATTGCACCGACGGATCAACATCCATGGCTGCAAAAAACACACTTTGGATGGATAATTGCCGGAAGTTGTCAAACCACACATTTTCTAGCATCGTCATATTATAATTTATCAATGGAGAAAACAATGTCTAAATTCAAGAATTTAGAAGAAGTGCAAAATCTGACCAACCTTACACCATTGGAACAATATTGTGAAGAGCATTTTAAAACTCATACCAATAGAGACAAACACGGCAGATTTATTGTAAAACTACCATTCAAACCAACTCTTCAAATATTTGGCAAATTAAGATTTACAGCGGAAAAAAAAATTGAACATTTGAAAAAGAAATTTGCCAAAAACTGCACGTATAGAGATGAATATACTGCATTTATTCAAGAATACATAGAAATGGGTCACATAAAATTGATTAAAGACAATGATCAGGAAACTAGCAAACACTTTTATCTTCCACACCACGGTGTTATAAAAGAATCAAGCACAACTACCAAACTAAGAGTTGTGTTTAATGGTTCAGTTAAAACCAATTCAGGAATATCACTTAACGATAAATTGCTGATTAGTCCACGGTTACAAGATAACTTATTTGACATCTTATTGAGGTTCCGAGAACACACTTATGTTGTGACTGCAGATATCGCCAAAATGTATCAACAAATATTACTTTATCCCAAAGACGCAAAATGTCATCGAATTTTATGGAGAGATCATCCGTCCCAAGCAAAACGCTGTTACGAATTGCAAACTGTTACGCATGGCACATCTTCAGCTCCATATTTAGATATCAAGTGTTTGCAAACAGTAGCGGAAGAATCCAAGGTTCAACTCCTAATAGAGACTAAGTTAATCACAGGCGCTGACGACATAGAAGTTTTGAAACAAACCAAGAATCAATTGAGCAAACTCCTACAGTGCGCAGGATTTGAATTAAGGAAATAGAGATCTAATCATTTGACATTATAGATTTCGACAACTCTATAACTAAAACATTAGGCGTTCGATGGTCAACAACTGAAGATGCTTTCCAATTTAAACACACCAATAAGTTAAAATCTACAAAATTGACTAAAAGAATTATCCTATCACAAATTGCTCAAATATTTGATCCACTAGGTCTAGTTGGCCCCATGGTTTTATCAGCAAAAATTCTCATGCAAAAAGTGTGGCAATTGCAGTTATCATGAGATGAATCAGTTCCTACTCACATTTATACAAAATGGATGACCTTTCAAAACGAGCTGAAACTAATAAACCAATTAACAATTCTAAGACATATTTTTGATCAATTCGATGTACATGATGCCAGCAATGATGCATATAGTGCGTCAATATAGTATGTCAAATCTTACTTTATGACAGGATCATCGATAAAACTATTGTGCTCAAAATCCAGAGTAGCACCTCTCAAGACAACCGACATCCCACGGCTAGAATTATTTAGTGCACTTCTATTAGCCAAATTAATGCAAAAAATAATCCAGACATTGATAAAAAACAAAAAATGTTACATATTGGACCGATTCATCTATTGTACTAGGTTGGATCAATGCTGAAGAGAAATCATTCAAGATTTTTGTAGCCATTATAGTTGCTGCAATCAAAGAAATAACAAATACCAATAACTGGAGACATATATCTAGACTAGACAATCCAGTAGATCTTATATCACGAGGCAGCAGTATTTCTAAACTCATATTCAATGAGCTATGGTAGAATGGTCCTGCATGGGTCACTAAAGACCAAGTTAGTTAGTTAGTTTAGATTTTTAGCGTATCAGCCTAATTAGACTATTAACGCCGATTCTTTTCTCTAACTATAAAAAGTGTAAAATAATATGCTGTAAAATAGCATATTAAAAAATAAAATTAAATAGATAAATAAATAAACAACAAAGATAAAATAAACGTTCACAAACTTTAATGACTATAGCAATAATGACTAGATAGTTCCAACAGTGTCTAGGGTGTAAAAAGTCTTAAACACTGCTGGATTTTACGATACACAAACATTAATCATAATAAATTAACAATTATATCCATACACCCAATTTGCTCTGTCGAATAAATTCGAACAGACAATCGACTTCAACGATCTGATCGCCCAAGACAATCGACAAACTGGGTGATAATTCAGACGTAACTCTTTGTTCCGAAAACTGCCGACAATCCAATAAGATATGACGAACAGTCAATGGGACTTTACAAGTATCACAAACTGGCGGCACTTCAGATGCCAACAAATGCCTGTGAGTCCATCGACAGTGACCGATGCGAAGTCGCGTGAGGATAACCTCTTCCCTACGCTTCGGCCTTTAGTGCATCTTGAATAGCAAACCACTCAGTTTGCCAGCTAGACAACACCTTTTGATGTAGAAAATTACAAATATCCCTAACGCAAACTTTAAATGAAACATATTCAGCGCTAGTTATTGCCAATTTGGCAAGCGCATCAGCTTTTTCAATGCCACTGATACCTACGTGACTGGGGATCCAGACAAAGTTAACAGTGACATTTATCTGAGACACCTGAAGCAAAATTGAATGAATTTGCCTCAGCAAGTAATGATCAGGATATTGGTCATCTATGGCGTTTAATGCACTCAACGAGTCTGTACATATAACATAATTTGTACCTGCGCTTAGTTGGATGTAGAGAAGAGCCTGATAGATAGCATACAGTTCTGCAGTATACACGCTGCTAACACTTGGCAAGCCAAATGTAAATTGCAGCTCATCTACCAGAAAAGCACAACCCACACCGTCGTTACTTTTTGAGCCATCGGTATAAATCCAAGTGGCATTTACATTCATTGCTTGAATTTTTGAAAATTCAGTTCGATATTCAACTGGTAAAGTTGAAGCTTTGCTCATTCTCGATAATGCAGTATTTAACCTTGGACGTTGAAAAGTCCATGGAGGATCGCGACAGTAATACAGTTGATATACATCAGGGAGTTGGAAATCCAGTTCCCGAAGTATACTGATACTGACACATCTTGTTCTCAGATTTATTAAATGAGGACGCCAAGTCAGCGCACGGTCAAATGTGACACCGAGAAATCGAACACATTCCTGTACAGGAATGGGTTCTTCCTCAAGATATAATAAAGGGTCACCGTGTGGGATTCGCCTTCTACAAAAATGGGTAAGCAACGTTTTGCTTGTAGAAAAAGTGAATCCATTGTTATTAGCCCAGTTCAAAATGTGATTGATTGTTAACTGAAGTTGACGTTCCAATGTTGCCATGTTTCTCGAGGCACCATAGATAGCTACGTCGTCAACATACATACATCCGCTTACCGGATGCTTGATAAACTGACTTATGCCGTTAATCGCTATCATAAATAGTGTCACGCTTAGAATAGACCCCTGAGGAATACCATTCTGTTGCTGACGTATGCCCGAGATATTGTCACCTACACGTACCTTAAATGAACGGGAAGTTAAAAAGCTTTGTATAAACAATGCCATGCTACCGCGAATACAGCGACAAGATGTTGATTCTGTACAAAAGCATTTTTAATTGCTGTATCCAACCGAACAAGGTGATCAGTCTAGAACGGTGACGCCTTGAACCACATTGTATGTCAGCAATTAAACCTCTTGAATCTAATAACCAAGTAAGACGCTTATTGATCATTCTTTCTAGTAACTTGCATAAGCAGCTAATTAGAGAGATAGGCCTATAACTTGTCGGGAGCTTTTTATCTTTACTAGGTTTAAGTACTGGTACTATGATAGCAAGTTTCCACCACTCAGGACAATATCCTGCTGACCATATCCGGTTATAGAGTGCCAACAATTGAAGTTTGGCAGAGCGACTTAATTGCTTAAGCATAGCATTGTGTATCAAATCGACACCTGGAGCAGTATTGTGTGCTTCAGATAATGCCGAGTCAAATTCCCAAACACTAAACGGTGCGTTATATAATTCATTTTCAGCAGAGACAAATGACAGAACGTTTTTCTCCATGTTAATTTTAATATCTCTGAAATTTGCATCGTAATTATTATCGCTGGAAGCGTCAAAATAAACATCGGCCAGGATATTCGAAATGTCAAGGGGATTGGTAATAATTTGATCACCCGACAATAACCCACTAATAGGTAATGATGCGGTTCGGCCAGAAATTTTTCTGGCTTTTTCCCACACCTTCCCGACGGGGGTTCTCGAATTAATTGAAGTGACATATTCTGACCATGATTCTCTTTTCGCTTTTCTGCATGTTCTTCGAGCAACAACTTTGTACCTCAAAGAAAGTAATAGGTTTTCTTCTGTTGGAGAGTGGTTGAATCTACGAAAAGAACGGCGTTTGTTGAGTTTGGCTTGCTCACAATCAAAATTCCACCAAGGAACGGGCTCTCTGCGAGGTTTTCCGGAAGATAACGGTATACTCGCATGTGCTGCCTGTATGATAGAATCGGTATAAGTTTCAATATCTTCGTCGATAGTGGCTTGGCCACTGTCGTCGTAATCAAACACTTGAACAAACATATTCCAATCGGCATCTTTTATTCTCCAATTTCGATGACGGTTTTCATTAATTACATGACCAAGCACGCGAATGAATATGGGAAAATGGTCACTATCATAAAGATATTCCGAGACTTCCCAATCCAGAAATGCTGCGATACTTGGAGAACAAATGGTAAGGTCAATAGCCGAGAACGATCTATTGGCCACGGAAAAGTAGGTATTGTTACCTTTATTTAAGATAACTAAATCCGTTTCTGAAAAAAGATTGGCCAAGTTACGACCTCGCACATCAGTTCGATTTGAGCCCCACATAGTGTTATGAGCATTAAAATCGCCCATTAGCAGGAATGGGGACGGAAGTTGTTCAAGTAATTGATCAATCAAACGAATGTCCAAACTGACATTTGGCGGAAAATAAATTGAGCAAATGGTCAGTGCAATAGGGATATGAAGTTGAACGGCTACTGCTTCTAATGCAGTGGTGACACGGAATTCTTTACTGAAAACCGTATCACGAACCAATAAAGCCGTTCCACCCTGAGCACGATCAACATTTGCACGATCTTTTCTATAAATAGTATAACCACGAAGATTAACAAAACAGTCAACCTTAAAATTTGTTTCCTGTAAGGAAACGCAGATAGGTGAATTTTCGGCTAATAATATTTTAAAGGATTCGTAGTGTGAATTATATCCGTTGCAGTTCCATTGTATAATGGTTGAAACCATTTTTAGTGTTATGTTGCAAACGTAATTTTAACTCTTTGTTTATTAGCGTTTTTATTTTTAACTTCTGAATTATCTTCTGGGGGAGTAGAACTCCCACTAATTGGCATAATTTCATCTGTCAGAGTAGATGGCGTGGAAAGAACTTCCACATCCATTGACTCTAACGACACGTCAATATTTGGGTCTGTGGGCGCAGGATCGCTAGAAACCTGCACCTCAGGTGGCGGTAGCCTAGATTGGGCTGCCGTCTTTGCAGGCTTTGACTCGGACTGAGCCTTTGCCTGTTTAGGCTTTGACTTGGAAGTCGCAACATTAGTTGGTTTAGGCCCGATACGAGCCAATACCCACCCACCACGGAGCCACATATGGGACGCTACATCACAAACTGATGCAGTCGCCAGGGCTAATCAAGCGATATAGGTTTCATAGATGTAAATGAAAGACTTCCGCAAACACAAAGAATACTATCGGGAACCAACCGTAGCACATTGTGAACCTTCCATCTATCACCACATAAATAATTCCTCACCCTAACGTTAAACAAAACAAGCCGATTGATAAAAACTGGGTTAGGTTTAACCTCCCGTTTTACCAGAAGCTAAGGCCAAAGCAGTGTGTTGGAACTAACACTCTTTTAAACCTGAGTATTAGCCCCTCAACTACCAGGATCCTCTTTTCCTAGCTTTCGGGTCACCGCGCACGGCAAACACGCAGGTGAGTTTTACAAGATGTTCTGTAAATTTTGTCAAAAATTAACTCACAAATAAGTTTGACTTGTCCCAGACGAACTGTGGGTTTTTTAACGAGGTTATCTCCTCGCCTATTGGTCGCCTTTTACGACCAGCAAAGGGGCTAGCGGAAGTATTCTTTTGCACCACCCCCTCCCGCAGGGGGGGGGGTTCCGGTGTAGAGTTATTTCGCCCCTCATTTGACAATAAAGACACTCGTCTAGAACGAAAAAGAAAACAGACAAATTAGCACCCATTCGTAATGTGCTTGAACTTTTTGTTACAAATTGTATAACTGGCTATCATCTTTCAGAATTTGTAACCATAGACAAAATGAATGCTAGTTTTAGAGAAAGATGCAGCCCTCGAAAGTACATACCATCCAAACCAAACAAATATGTCATCAAAATATTGGCATTATGCAATGCAAAGATATTCTATACAAGCAAGATTGAAGTTTACGTAGGCACACAAACAGAAGGTCTTCATAAAATATCAAATAGTCCACAAGATGTTGTGCTTAGGCTTTGTGAGCATATTTTTGGATCTAACCGTAATGTAACCATGGATAACTGGTTTACTTCAGTGTCACTTGTAGAAAAGTTACGTTAGGAACATCAACTTACAGTTATAGGAACAATTAGAAAAAACAAACGGGAGTTGTCTCTTGAATTTTCTAAACCCATAGATCGGCCTGAGCTTACCAGCATGTTCGGTTTTTCACAAAGCTGCGCTCTTGTTTCATAGATATCACGAAAAAAGATCAAGATGATATAGATGAAGAAACAGGCAAATTTAAAAAGCCAGTAATTATCACAGAATACAACAAGACTAAAGGAGACGTTGATGTAGTGGACAAATTAACTGCAAGTTATAACTGGGCAAGAAATACACGTAGATGGTCAATTGTAGTCTTCTATAATATTCTAAATATTGCAGGTATTAATTCACAAGTTATTTATACTGCAAATAATTGTAATACTACAAAACGACAACGCAACTATATTAGAAATTTAGCAAATGAATTATTTTTACCGCATTTGCGAGTACGAGCAAGTAAGACCAATTTTCCCAGAAATGTAAAACTCAGATTGTTGGATGTTTGCGGTCTGGAAGAAAATAATGATACTTCAGGAAACAACAAAAAAAGATTTTCTTGTTTAAATTGTAAAAAAATTATGTGTTTAGAGCACTTAACAGCTATTTGCAAAGTGTGGCACAAAGTGCAACACAAAATTGAATTGATAATTCGTTTGTATATTTTATTATTATTAAGTTCTAATTATCAGAAAAACTTTTTTTTTTAACAAATTTTGATTTTTTTATATAGAGCTTAAATAATAAATTAAAAAAATTCATAAATTATGTAAATATCGCAAAAGTTGGTGATTTAATTTATTAAATCAGTCAATTAATTATGTAGCAGCGTGACGTGTCAAATTTTAGTGCTGCCGATTTTTTAATCAAGCAATGATGCTGATAAATTCATGGTCGAAAGGGACTGCAAGATTAGTGATAGCTGCAATAGGGTACCTAAATACAAATATAAAGACTAACAATAAAATCAATCAGCAATTTTATATCGACAGAATATGCAGTGCCTGTGAGTGATTTCAAAAAAATCATTTCAAATTGAAGGAATTAAGGTAGTAAATATAAAACACTTAAATAAAATACGTCCAGGTTATTTATTACATAAAGAAGAATACAGAAGAGGATTAATTAGCAGTTTTTCATTTAACTAATCACCGACGCCAGAGGACTTTCACATATATTGCGTTGCGACCTTGTCCATGTAGTATGTAGCTGTGTTCGATCTGTGCACGTGAACAACGCCTGTATTTGTTTATTTCGAGTCCAGAGTGGCTGTGCATTTTTATATAATAATATATGTATTACAATAATAATAATTAATATTTTTTAAATTATGTATATACAGGTTGATGTTCACATATGGATAAGTCTATCCAAGGAAAACAATATTTATATAAAAATTAATTTAGCGATATAAAAAACTGCTGCGAAGTTGAAAACAAATTATTGCATACCGCTAGATCGGCAAAAAGACTATGTATACTTCTATAGCAAAACGCGAGCAATAATTGAAGGGCATTCTAATTAATTGAGTGTTTCATTAATTAGCAGTAATTGTTTAGCAGTTTTTCACACCGTCACATCTCAATTCTGAATATGGCATTTCAATATATCTTCACTGCACGTACCAGGAAGGAGCGATCTTCATCATTTGTTAAAATTAAATAATCGCCATTACAAGTCGCCGAGTGTGCAAGGTTATCAAATTGACAAAATCCGACGTGGCAGAACTCCCGAGTTCAATATCCAAATAAAAAACTTTTAAATTAAATTAATTAAATAATTTTAAGCATTTTTACAGTTGAATTGCACAACATACGATTGAAATTTATTAATTGATATTAAATTCTACAAACGCCATTGTTAGTGCTTATCTGGGGTGATAAAAATAGTAATCTTTAGTAAATTTTCACAACTTATTAAAAAAAGCAACCGTACCAGAAAGACATAATAACGGACAAGACCATGAACCTAATAAATTCATTAAGGTGACAATAAATAGACTAAACAATGACAGATGGACATTGATATCAATACATTCGGTCAACCTACGCAAAACAAATAAAGCAGTTGATAATTTGTGACTGAATGAGTCTGTATTAACATATCAAGTAAAATAGTCGTCAAATGTTATTCCTAACATTTTAACACTTAGGTTTTGTTTTACCGCGTAGGCTGTGGGGAATATGCTGACATCTTATGATTATAGGGGTGGTGAGTCGTCAACTCAATCAATAGCAGCAAATAAAACTAGGATAACCGCGAAAAGATGTCAATTATTAGGAGAAATAAAAACTTTGCACCAAAAGAGGACCGCAATACAAACATATATTAAAGTAGTTTCCATGCAGCGGGCACCGCGTGCAGGCGAAGTTGACTGGAGTTGGACTTATCATCCTGCCAGCTTCTTACCCACCAATAAATATCTATCTATCTATCTATCTATCTATCTATCTATCGATTTAACTAGGTTGATGTTTTCGTTCCCCCGATTCCCGCACTGTCACTAGGCAAGTGAACGTAGTCTATTTCCCTATAATATTCAAAACTAAACCGACTACACTAAAAGTACATAAACAAAACCACGTGATCAGCACGTGAACAGATGCAAACCTGCATGCGTCATTAACTATATGATTTTTTTTCATGTCTAGTGAGTGACAACTTTATAGCAAAGCGCTAACATCATTAGATGTCCAAAGTTAGTGTGACACTACAAGTACTCAAAAACTCCGACAAAAACAAAGTCTGAAGCAACAATGGCACAACTGTCAAACAAATGAAAAAGTTCAAAAAGCCACATCACATATATTTAAAGTTATGGTTGAAAAAACTAGAGAAAAAGCATTTAAAATGAAGTTTAAAAAAGAGAGTAACAAGAGTGGTTTAATTCTATGAGAATATGTGGCCACAGAGTTAGTATAATTACATAATGAAATTTTCATTATTAATCTATTTTCATAAACTTCCAATTAAGTGCAAAATGTAAATAGGTTTTCCAAGACATTGGTTTATTTATATATTTATAAATTTCATAATTATATTAATATTTTTTTTGTACGCATACCCACCAGCTTTCAATTACACGCAAATGCCAAACACAAACGTTCAAATCTAAAGCAACTGCTATAAATCTATCATCACAAACAGTTTTCTTTTTCCGTTAAGTTCTCAGAGACATTATTTTATTCATTCATAAATTTCATATTTATATTAACTTTTTTTCAGGACTAGTGACAACTATATAGCAAAGATTCGACGTTATTAGACCTCCAAAATAGTGACACTAGAAAACCCACAATAGCTCTGACGAAAACCAAGGCTGAAGCAATAAAGGCTAATCCGATAAACTCACATTTTTCAGTTGCAAGGACTGATATTTAAGGGTTTATGCTTGTGCTGCTACTTTACAGCTGCATATTTTTATTATGTACCTGTAAATTAAGTACATAAAACAAACGACCAAAACCCGCTAATTGAGCGTAAACAGGCGGCGCTGTAGATAACTGATAAGACTTAGTATCTGGTCACCCACACTCTTATATTAAATGTAATTTTGGTTTATATGGACACTTGTCATGTATTAGACTAATGTCCAGAATTAATAAATGCCAGTTTCTTAAAATTGCTCTGCCGGAGCTGGGGCTCACCTGTGACAATTTATGCGCCGAGATTTACGTTAGAAGCTTCACCTAACTCTCCAGACATTGATCTGCGAGTCAATTCAGAACTTTTGGAAAGACTAAAACAACCCCACTTAATCTTTTGAAGCTTTTCAAATTACAATTTTGCTAAACAGACCTATTCAAAAGTTTAAAAAGCTACGAAGCAGCTTCCAATTATATGGAATAAAAATTTATAATATTTAATCGTTTGAGTTATATAAATGATGGATCCTGGATGGTGAATAAAGCAACTTACGCATCGAACAATAAAAGAGTTGTACACTTCTTGGATTAAATGGAGTGACCGTCCATCCAGCCAAGGGTTAGTGATCCAGAAAGAAATTTTTTTAATAAATTATCAACGTCGGATGGCATTTGTTGCAAAATTGTCACATCAATGCCATCCATTAGGTCGGTTGTTAAGTGAAATCTTTTTGAAAGATTATTAATCTAGCAAGTTTTTTTGTTAATTTGATACAGGTTAATTTCGATACTTGTTATTAGGCCCTATTCTTTTTCCATTTTATTAACTAAAGCAAATTACTCAGTAAAAGATTATTTTACACATTAAATTATTGTTTGATAATATTATATAAACGCAAATATTTTAAATTAATTTTTTTTATTTACTTATTTATTCAATTGCCTTTTTACCTTTCGGTGTCAGGCGTATACATTATTAGTTTGTGTAATATTTTCTCCATTTCTTCCTATCCTTGGCAATCTCTTTTATTTCTTCCCACGTGTTTCCTTTTCTTGTAGTTTCTTCCTTTATTGCGCTGTTCCATGTTTTTCTGGGTCTTCTTCTTTTTTGTTCTCCTGTTACTCTTGTCTCATAAATTTTCTTAGTATTTCTTTCTTCACTCATTCTTCTGATATGTCCATACCATCTCATTTGACCTTCAATAATTTTTTCTTGTATTGGTTCTATATTTAAATTCGTCCTTATTTTATCTTTTCTTGTTTTGTTCTCAATCTTCCTAAGAAATCTCATCTCCATAGCATTTATTCTTTCTATTTGTTTTCCTGTCATCGTCCATGTTTCGCTACTATATGTTAATGTTGGTCTGATTACTTTTTTTACAATTTCTGTTTTTGTTGTTTTTGATATTTCTTTTTTGTTTTTAACATGTTATATATTTTTGTTGTTTTTCCTATTTTGTCCTCTATCTCTTTGTCTAGTTTTCCGTTGCTTTGTATTATTGTTCCTAAGTATCTGTATTGTTCGACCTATTATATTATTCTTCCTTTTATTCTTATTTCGTGATTAGTTTAATTTTAATATGTATATTTGTATTTTTGTAACTTTTACTTATTAACTGATTATTTTTGTGTCTATGTTTATAGTATAATTAAAAACATTTTGTAAGTAATTCATTTGATTGTTTATACGTGCAAGAAGTGCAAGTGCCAGTTATTAGTAAGTGCTATTGTACGGTGTGTCCTGATTGCCATGATGGAACCTGAAATGAAAACGGAATTAAATCTTAACGATAAGTCTAGACAAGTGGATGGATTTTTCGTTAATACTTATAGAGAGCTTTTCCGATAAGTATGTTTTACTTTATTCTGTTTGGCGGCCATTTTGATTCGTTATATTATAACATCTTTAATTTGAGATTATTAAGTAAAAATCCTATTAATTAGCAACGGAGTAATATACTCAGATTAATTAGATTGTATGTTAAGTTTTTATTTTAATTTTGGTAATTTGGGATAAAATTTATAATGGCGGGAATTTGAAGTTGTTGATAATTTTTGTAATTTAATGCTTGGCAAAAACTAAAATATTATATAACATCGTTTTTGTGTGTAAAATAAAATATTAATTTTAATGATTGTGGCAAAAAGTATTTTTATATGGCAATGCCGAGCCCTACATATTTGAACACGGTTTACTTGAAACAAATAATATGCAAGTAAAGTAAGAGTAAGTAATATAAATCTTTCTTAGAAAAATAAATAATGTTATACCTTGGGTGTCTATATGTTTTTAAGACCCGACCGGGACATACAAAAAAAAAAGGAAGCCATGATATCTTTAATATAACAGAATTGGTTGTTGCAGAATCCACCTTCAGTAAAAAAATTACATTCTTAAATGATTTCAAACATGTCGTTACAAATTTCATGCTTTGATGCCGTTTTGTGAGCGGGGCCTCAAGAACCAACGGAGAACCGGCTAAGGGGTATAAAGATCGAGCGTTCACGGCCCCACAGTCACACGACCAAACTGGCCGAACCGAGCTAAACTGGCTAAATAGTGAGGTAAAGAAAGGCAATCATGATGCACTAAAATCAGTGCTGGAAACCAGATCTTGAATCCACCAACTACGATAAAAATGTGCGGAGGATAGCTAAAGCCCTTCGAAACAAGCTTACACCGCTGCCTTTCTTTCATGGCAAAAGAGGCCTTGGATACACTCTGAAAGGCAAAACCAAAGCAGTTGTTTGACAGCCTTGAACTCCAATGCAGACCGGACTTCGAAAACACGGATAAGATTCACAAAGAAGTAAGACAGCGTATACAGCGCACTGAGACCGCTTAAATTTTAAAATCTAAGCCGTCTAGAAGTGAGCGATATCATCACAAATCTCAAACCCAAATCGGCATCTGGTCTGGATTGCATTCCAAATAAAGATTTGAAAGTATTTTCTCACAAAGCTGTAATGTTCCTCACAAATATTATAAATGCAATTCTAAGGACGTCTTATTTTCCGTCGTTTTAGAAAATGTCTCAGAGTTATTTCAATCTCAAAGATTGGAAAGGATGGACATTTTCAGCAAAATTACGGCCCAATTAGTCTCTATCGACCCTAAGTAAGGTGACAGAAACTGTAATTTTGACAAGAATTCGAGATAACACAGCAGCTAAGAACTTGTTTCCAAATCATCAAACTGAACGCTACCTATCTGAAAGGCAGGACACTGACCGTAAAGCTGTTTGAGCAAGTGTCTACTCCTCGTCCTATCAAAGCAGAACCTTATTCAAGGTTTAGTTCTTTCACAGATGCATCGCTCAAGGTGTAATTGCTCAGTATGCAAACGACACGACACTGATGGTCACTTCAAGGAGTCCGATAGTCATCACGCTAAGACTTCAAGCAGCATGTGAGGCGCTTGCAACTTGGTTTTGGTACTGGAGAGTAAATATCAATCAAGAGATAAACAAGGTTTTTGTTTCACCAAACGTCACAAACAAACTCCTTATGAGAACGTTTATCTCAATGGCGCTCCAATTTCATGGATAAATAACGCAAAGTATCAAGAAGTAGAGCTTGATCGTGAACTAACTCTTAGATTACATATTAAAACCATCTTCCGCATCTTCGATAAGGCCAGGATGGCAAGTAATATGTCAACACCACTTCTACGCATGGACAGCAACATGAACTCTACAAAAAAGTTGCAATTATTTAAAATATTCATTTTTCCAATACTGACATACGCATGTCTAGCATGGGGAATGGCTGCATCGTCCTATCTGAAAAAGATAGAGTCGTTTCAAAATAAAGTTTTGAGAAGTTTAGTCAATAGGCGCTTTCAAACATTTAAAAAGTGAATCTGACACATTAAAAGATTCCCCTCACCAGCCAACAAAAAAAAAACAACGATCAGTTAGTAACCAGCATCCATCAAGGACCGAGACAGATCAGACTCAACCATCTACCTGGAATCATCTTGCAACCCCATACTACCTACCCACATCTGCCACCAACCAATCAATCAAAAAGGATATAACAAACAAAAAATCAAAATGAATAAATTACTCAAATAATAAATAATTAAAAAATGATGTATTAACTATTATCATGTGTGAAAACCCTTATTTTCAAAATTACAATTCACATCAAGCAGATCTCGTCTTGGCAGTTTTTGCTAATCTCACACCTGCATTAATTAAATAAATTTTCATTAAATATAAAAAAACAAAATATTTTATCAAAGATAAATTCTACAGAAGTGATGCAAACTTATCGATAAATAATATTGTTAACTCAACATTTCAATTGAACGTTATTATGGTAATATATAAAGATTGGAGAAATTTAAATTAATCAACCGATATAAAGACTAACTTAAGTTTATTATTAGTAATTAACTGAAAAGCAAAATCATCCCATTATCAGAAAAATTAAAAGTGGAACTTTGAAGTTCATTAACATTTAAAATGAAAAACAGTAAATAGTCTATGAGTTGTGAATTTTTGATCATGTTTAACATCAATGATTATTAGTCATCGATGCTCTGTATGTATGTATTTTAAGAAATGATATATTTTTTTATTTTTATGTTGAATTTTATATGCACGACAATAAACTATTAACGTTTAATCTTTCAAATGCAAGCAACGAAGCAATCAATGTTAAGCTAATAAACTAAAAAGTTTATGAATTCCGTTTTTTTTTTGTAAAATAAATTACCAAAATTAACATTTTGCAATTTTTCACCTCTCAAATCGCAGAGTTTAAAGCCAAAAACATAGTAGTATAATGCAAAAATTTCTTTTCTGCAGGATTGCCGAGCCATACTTACCTAAACAAGGTATATGTGAAAAAAGTAATAGGCAAGTAAAGTTAGTAAGTAATAGGTTAGTTAATAATAAACAAAGATTTTATCAACAAATCGGTTAGATACTTCAGAAATTCAATTTTAACTTTTTTTCTTAGATAACTAACATTCCCCTTTGAAGCAGCGAGAACTTTATATTGTTACACATTGAGATAAAATGTCGAACACTTTGGTGCATCAACAGGGGTGTCCAAACTTGCGGTTATGATACAGTGCAATAATAAGACTAAATCACACTTCCAGCTACCCAGTTGCTGCGGATTATAGGTCAGTGTTAAAAATTGTCATTCTTCCTGGAGCTGCCACAAAAATAATCTGGGTTCATTGCAAGTAACCCCACATTAATTTTCAAAGAATGCCAAAAAAAATAATTCTACATAAGAATCAATTGCGACTGCAGTGATACCAATAATAAAAGTGGTAAATTAATGAAGCAACTTTACTAATCAGTTAGAAATGAACGCATATAATTTTTAGAAGAATCCAGTTTGGCACCATGTTCAAATATAATATAAATAATCAAACAGCAAGAGGATATAATTTATATAAATCTTTAAAAAAATATTGTAATTGTTGACTGGGTTAACTTTAATGCTGCATGCATATGTACATTTTTTATACAGAAATATAAAAAATAAAAAAAAAAGTTGATAATACAAGTATCTATACAACTCCGAAGTCGTATAGAAGAGGTATTTCTTTTAGTATTATAATTTTATCCATAATAACTACTCTTATTTTTAGGTGTTAAGACGCGGAACTTCTTTAAAACGCTTGGTCCAAGTCTAAAAAAATGTAGTAAGTAAGATTTACATGTAATTAATAAAATCTTTGTTTGTTATTTTGCTAATTGGAAATTACAATTTCCATAGTAAGAGAGAATCTATCATTACGTAAACACCTGGTCATGCTAAAAAACATACTATTTGTTTATTACGTTTTTGATAGTGGTGTTGAGTGAGGTGCTCACAGAGAAATTTTATGTTGAACGCTTCGATGTTAACTGTAAGAATAAAAAGTATTTTTTAGTAGTTAAATTTCAAAAATTAAAAAGGATGTTTACAAATATAATTAAGATTTTGAACCAATCCTTTTTTAAGGTTGGCGACGACTCACTTTGAATCAATATAGAAGATGCGGAAAAAATTAAAAAATCAATTGTTATTGAAAAAAATAATGTTCAGTAATGTCAAAGAGATCATATGGTCACAGTTTTAATGTAAATTCTGAAGTTGAAAATAATTTATTGTTGTTGAAAAATATAACAATAAATAATATTAATAACACGATTTAGGCGATTATTGAACAAGACAAGTTTTATTTTACTTAGTTTGAATATATTAATTCAATTATTTATAATAGTAGAATATAATTTATTTTTTTATAAATAAATAAAATTGAGTGTTCAAATCATGCAATAAAAAATTATGGCAAACGCTTGCATGCAATAAAAAATACATCGAAAATATTTCTTTATTAATTCTGAAATTGTTAACGGGTGCTGCCAAAAGAGCTATTTACCAAAATCGTCATAGATCTGTAAAACAGTTTTTTTTGGCATATCCTTGTAAAACAGTTAAAGAAAAATTTAATTAAATCAATATATCATGTTTTTAGGAACCACAAAATGCTGTAAGCACTATTGTATCTGTATCTATTTAGACAACTGATAAAAATATTTGGTTGTCAGAGATTAGAAGTTCTGTATTAAATGGCTATATTTTTGGTATACTATCTAAAAATTTAACGCATTTAAAGCATTTAATAACAATAATGCTAATAAACAAATTTTTGAATATATTATACTAATATTTATGTAAGTGTGTCAAGATGCAATACTAATGCTGGGTTGCACCAACATCAGTCGGTCCGAACCGTCCGTTAATTTTTTTTTATAAAGTTGTTTGTTTCGTTGTGTAGTGGGTATCATATCCGCTAAGCACACGAAAGGTCCCCGGTTCGATACCAGGCAAAACAAAACTTTTTTTTATTAAATTATGGTTTTTAATTATTATTAAATGAGTGATAATCACTTAAAATTAAAATAAATAATAATTAAAAACCATAATTAAAAAAAAAAAGTTTTATTTTGCCTGGTATCGAACCGGGGACCTTTCGTGTGCTAAGCGGGTATGATACCCACTACACCACAAAACAAGCAACTTTATAAAAAAAAATTAACGGACGGTTCGAACCGACTGATGTTGGTGCAACCCAGCATAAGTATTTCTTCAAAAACTGTTAGCCACTTTAAATTAATTTCAATATACATATATTTTGTTCTAGCTTTCAAAAAAAGATTTATAATTATACAAAAATAAATTATTGCTTACGCATATCTGTAATTAAATTTTAGTTTCTACAAATAATGACATTTATTTTTAGCAGCAAATAAAAGGACAAGGACACAGTCGATGACAAGAACAAAACAAAAAACAAGGCCAATAACAAAGCCAAAGGTCGTGGACAAGGCCACGGACAAAACCGATAACAAGTTTGTGAAGAAGACCAAGGACAAGATTGTGGACAAAGCCAAAGATAAATGCATTTGACAGTTCTTAACAAATCATCAAGATTATTTGACTAAATCGATTAAATAAAATCATCACAAAACTTACTTGTCCACTTGAAAATCCTAACTTTTGATATTAAATTAAGAACAATTAAATTAATAGATTTTATATATTTTTTTTTTTAATACATTTTTTCAGTAATAAATTGTTAATTAAGCATTATTTGATAATCTGTAAGTAATTTAAATCTGTAAGGATCCCCTGGAAAGTTATTGATTTATCATCAAAAATTTTTGTCTATATTGTTAAGTTCTCTGAGCCATTATTTAATTTTATTGTAAATTTAATAATTATACAAGGTGATTCAGGGAAACAGCTTTTTTTAAACGCGCAGTACGCAACAAGTATAAAAGTTAGAGAAACCGGTCTAGTGTCATTTAACTTCGCATGCTATGCCATTTTAGTCATGGCGCAGTGGAATGTGTAACATCGTGTGTTCATGTACGATAATTATATTAAAACTGGCGAGTCTATTAATCAAACACAGCGCTTGTTTGCAAGCACATTGCCATAGTTCTGTAAAACGGATTTTACGACTAGATTTAAAATTCCATCCGTATAAGATAGCGATTGTCAAAGAGTTAGGTGAACGTTGATAGTCACAACGCTTACAATATAAAATGAAGAGTAGTTCCACTTCAACAGTTCGGTTAAAAAACTAAACTGCCAATATTGAGCAACGGATACTCCACAAGTAATGTGGTGTAATCAACCTTTACTTTTTAGAAAAACATAGCGGCCCATACAGCAAGGGCTTCAATGCGAGTTTTTAATAAAAAAATTCAGGAACGAATTATTTTACGTTTTGGCGATGTGCCCTTTCCACCTCGTTTTCCTGACCTAACCTAAATAAAAGGCCAAAAAACCATATTTACGGATTTAAAAAGTTAAATAAGTAATTGATAAATAATTAGTGACATTATAGATTAGCACCGACATCATTATATATTCAAAGTTAGTTTAACACTACAATACAGTACTCAAAAAAACCCACAAAAACTCTAACGAAAACCAAGTCTGAAAAAACAAAAGCTCTGGCACTTAATCTACACAATACATTTTTTCTGATAGTATTTAACAAATCCAGCCTCCTACAACTGATTCAACCAACAACCAAGAAACAACTAAACTGGTATAATTAATGTAATGAATTAATTGTATTAGCAACACAATTATTATCACACAATGTTCATCAAGAAATATTATATCAGATCTGTTTAATTGTCAAGATAAACAACAAGAAAATAGAACAAAGTGAATTATTATTATATTACATGAATTGGAATTCCATTTAATGCATTGCTTAAAGAAAATTAGAACAAGAAGAATACAAGAACACAATTAAAACAACGAATTCAATTATTGTGGTTTTATTCTATGCAAGTATTTAATTTATTAAATCAGTCAATTAATTATGTAGCAGCTTGACGTGTCAAATTTTAGTGCTGCCGATTTTTTAATCAAGCAATGATGCTGATAAATTCATGGTTAAAAAGGACTGCAAGATTAGTAATGGCTGCAATAGGGTACCTAAATACAAATATAAAGACTAACAACAAAATCAATCAGTAATTTTATATCGACAGAATATGCAGTGCCTGTGAGTGATTCCAAAAAATTCATTCCAAATTGAAGGAAATAAGGTAGTAAATATAAAACACTTAAATAAAATACGTCAAGGTTATTTATTACATAAAGAAGAATACAGAAGAGGATTAATTAGCAGTTTTTCATTTAACTAATCACCGACGCCAGAGCACTTTCACATATGAGAGTTTAGCCGTTAATTCAAGAATTCCAACCTAAATTATTGGGATCTAACGTGCACGCAACATCAAGGCAGTACACGGGACCTACTAAATTTTTTTTCTTTTATTACGAAACGAATTGCATTTGTTTCACTGCAATGCCTAAGGATGCCTCTATCTCACTATAGGTCACATGGCGATCTGACAAAATCATTTCACGCACAGCATCAATATTTTTCGGTGCATAAATGACTTTCGCAAAGATCGTCATCAAACAAAATTTTACGAATATGACAGTCGCAGAACGCTGGCAATGCAGGCAGTACTTGATTCCGCGAACTTTAGCAGTGCCCCTCGCATTGGTAAAGAGTGACTGACTGCCCGACTTCACAAATATTTCTAACTAGTTAATATTCCCGTTCCCCCGACCCCCGCGCTGGCACTAGGAAAGTTCCCCAATGATATTCAAACCCACTCTACACCTGGGGTATCAATAGGTATAGCGGATAAGGCCACACGTATAATTCACGAACTGCACTGACCCAGGATCCAAGCAGTGGCTCGAATAATGGTTTTATTTTATTTCCGTCTAGGTCGAACAGCTGTTTATTTAGACGCACAATTTCATGCGCATCATGCCATGAATGCCGGCGTAACGGGCATAACCTATTCGCGTTTACTTCGATGTTTCCATAGTTTTTAGTTATTATTGTTATTAGTTTTATAGTTTAGTTTTAGGGATTGCCTCAAAGGCAATGTCACCACCAGGTATTTGCAAATATAAATTAAAAGTGTCATTTTGTAATAATATATATTACAGTTCTATAACTGATAGCAGTTATAGGACTATAATATGTATTATTATTTATTTTTACAGAATTTATATTTTGTTTATTTTAAAGAATTATTATTTATTTTAATAGAATTTTTATTTATTTGCAAATTCTGTGAGGATTTGCCATTTTTAACTCTGCCGTTGTTAGTTCCCAGCCCGAAAATAAAGAGGGAAAATGGCAAGTTTTAAAAATAGCGCCTTTTAATGTCACAAACGTAACTCAGCGCCGCTAGGCGTCCGTTTTACAAACTTAATGTTTCTTCCCAGGAGCGAAGAGGCGCTAAAACTCGTGGCGAAATATTTATAGGGAATTGACTTATCTTCTATTGTATGATCTGTGCTCTACACTAAAAGTACGTAAATAAAACCGCGTGATCAGCACGTGAACAGATGCAAGCCTGCATGCGATTGATCGTTAGTAGGGGTTTGACTGCTCAATCCAGATCCCATTAAAGTGAAATTTTATACATAGTGAAATATTTGCAATTGTTAAGAAAATATTTATAACAGTAGATACCTACCTGGTTTTGGACTATAATTATAAATGTAATCTCTGTACTTTCCTAATATTTATTAATATATCTGAACCTATACTCATACTGCATAAATGCCCTTTTATTGCGTTGCGACCTTGTCCATGTAGTATGTAGCTGTGTTCGATCTGTGCACGTGAACAACGCCTGTATTTGTTTATTTCGAGTCCAGAGAGGCTGTGCATTTTTTATAATAATATATTTATTACAATAATAATAATTAATATTAATATTTTTTAAATTATGTATATACAGGTTGATGTTCACATATGGATAAGTCTATCCAAGGAAAAAAATATTTATATAAATATTAATTTAGCGATATAAAAAACTGCTGCAAAGTTGAGAACAAATTATTGCATACCGTTAGATCGTCAAAAAGACAATGTATATTTCTATAGCAAATCGCGAGCAATAATTGAAGGGCATTAACTAATTAATTGAGTATTTCATTAATTAGCAGTAATTGTTTAGCAGTTTTACACAACGTCATATCTCAATTCTGAATATGGCATTTCAATATATCTTCACTGCACGTACCAGGAAGGAGCGTTATTCATCATTTGTTAAAATTAAATAATCGCCATTACAAGTCGCCGAGTGTGCAAGGTTATCAAATTGACAAAATCCGACGTGGCAGAACTCCCGAGTTCAATATCCAAATAAAAAACTTTTGAATTAAATTAATTAAAAAATTTTAAGCATTTTTACAGTTGAATTGCACAACATACGATTGAAATTTATTAATTCATATTAAATTCTACAAACGCCATTGTTAGTGCTTATCTGGGGTGATAAAAATAGTAATCTTTTGTAAATTTTCACAACTTATTAAAAAGAGAAACCGTACCAGAAAGACATTAATAACGGACAAGACCATGAACCTAACAAATTCATTAAGGTGACAATAAACAAACTGAACAATGACAGATGGACATTGATATCAATACATTCGGTCAACCTATGCAAAACAAATAAAACAGTTGATTTGATAACGTGTGACTGAATGAGTCTATATGAACATTTCAAGTAAGATAGTCATCAAATATTATTCCTAAGATTTTAACACTTAGGTTTTGTTTTACCGCGTAGGCTGTAGGGAATATGCTGCCAACTTATGATTATAGGGGTGGTGAGTCTTCAACCCAATCAATAGCAGCAAATAAAACTAGGATAACCGCGAAAAGATGTGAATTATTAGGAGAAATAAAAACTTTGCACCAAAAGAGGACCGCAATACAAACATATATTAAAGTAGTTTCCATGCAGCGGGCACCGCGTGCAGGCGAAGTTGACTGGAGTTGGACTGCCAGCTCCTTACCCACCAATAAATATCTATATCTACCTATCTATCTATCTATTTAACTAGGTTGATGTTTCCGTTCCCCCGATTCCCGCACTGGCACTAGGCAAGTGAACGTAGTTTATTTCCCTATAATATTCAAAACTAAACCGACTACACTAAAAGTACATAAACAAAACCACGTGATCAGCACGTGAACAGATGCAAACCTGCATGCGTCATTAACTATATGATTTTTTTTCATGTCTAGTGAGTGACAACTTTACAGCAAAGCGCCAACTTTATTAGATGTCCAAAGTTACTGTGACACTACAATAAAGTACTCAAAAACTCCTACAAAAACAAAGTCTGAAGCAACAATGGCTCAACTGTCAAACAAATGAAAAAAGCCACATCACATATATTTAAAGTTATAGTTGAGTGTAAACTAGAGAAAAACAGTAAGCATTCAAAATGAAGTTTAAAAAAGAGAGTAACAAGAGTGGTTTAATTCTATGAGAATATGTGGCCACAGAGTTAGTATAATTACATAATGAAATTTTCAAGATGACACAATCTTCAAGTTCTAAGCAAGAATGATTGACTTGATCATTAGATAATAACAAAAGCAAAAAAGACTGAAGCAGCTGAACTGATGCACCCACAGAGCGCTATTAATCTATTTTCATAAACTTCCAATTAAGTGCAAAATGTTAATAGGTTTTCCAAGACAATGGTTTATTTATATATTTATAAATTTCATAATTGTATTAATATTTTTTTTGTACGCATACCCACCAGCTTTCAATTACACGCAAATGCCAAACACAAACGTTCAAATCTAAAGCAACTGCTATAAATCTATCATCACAAACAGTTTTCTTTCTCCGTTAAGTTCTCAGAGACATTATTTTATTCATTCATAAATTTCATAATAATATTAACTTTTTTCATGACTAGTGACAACTATATAGCAAAGATTCGACGTTATTAGACCTCCAAAATAGTGACACAAGAAAACTAACAATAGCTCTGACGAAAACCAAGGCTGAAGCAATAAAGGCTAATCCGATAAACTCACATTTTTCAGTTGCAAGGGCTGATATTTAAGGGTTTATGCTTGTGCTGCTACTTTACAGCTGCATATTTTTAATATGTACCTGTAAATTAAGTACATAAAACAGACGACCAAAACCCGCCAATTGAGCGTAAACAGGCGGCGCTGTAGATAACTGATGAGACTTAGTATCTGGTCACCCACACTCTTATATTAAATGTAATTATGGTTAATATGGACACTTGTCATGTATTAGACTAATGTCCAGAATTAATAAATGCCAGTTTCTTAAAATTGCTCTGCCGGAGCTGGGGCTCACCTGTGACAATTTATGCGCCGAGATTTACGTTAGAAACTTCACCTAACTCTCCAGACATTGATCTGCGAGTCAATTCAGAACTTTTGAAAAGACTAAAACAACCCCACTTAATCTTTTGAAGCTTTTCAAATTACAATTTTGCTAAACAGACCTATTCAAAAGTTTAAAAAGCTACGAAGCAGCTTCCAATTATATGGAATAAAAATTTATAATATTTAATCGTTTGAGTTGATGATGGATCCTGGCTGGTGAATAAAGCAACTTACGCATCGAACAATAAAAGAGTTGTACACTTCTTGGATTAAATGGAGTGACCGTCCATCC
The DNA here is from genome assembly GCA_963932245.1 of Tachinus rufipes. Lineage (NCBI taxonomy): Eukaryota > Metazoa > Arthropoda > Insecta > Coleoptera > Staphylinidae > Tachinus > Tachinus rufipes. The sequence continues at coordinate 20,019,634 of OZ010750.1, forward strand.
AGCCAAGGGTTAGTGATCCAGAAAGAAATTTTTTTAATAAAATATCAACATCGGATGGCATTTGTTGCAAAATTGTCACATCAATGCCATCCATTAGGTCCGTTGTTAAGTGAAATCTTTTTGAAAGGTTATTAATCTAGCAAGTTTTTTTGTTAATTTGATACAGGTTAGTTTCGATACTTGTTATTAGGCCCTATTCTTTTTCCATTTTATTAACTAAAGCAAATTACTCAGTAAAAGATTATTTTACACATTAAATTATTGTTTGATAATATTATATAAACGCAAATATTTTAGTTTAATTTTTTTTATTTATTTATTTATTCAATTGCCTTTTTACCTTTCGGTGTCAGGCGTATACATTATTAGTTTGTGTAATATTTTCTCCATTTCTTCCTATCCTTGGCAATCTCTTTTATTTCTTCCCACGTGTTTCCTTTTCTTGTAGCTTCTTCCTTTATTGCGCTGTTCCATTTTTTTCTGGGTCTTCTTCTTTTTTGTTCTCATGTTACTCTTGTCTCATAAATTTTCTTAGTATTTCTTTCTTCACTCATTCTTCTGATATGTCCATACCATCTCATTTGACCTTCAATAATTTTTTCTTGTATTGGTTCTATATTTAAATTCGTCCTATATGTCTCGTTCCTTATTTTATCTTTTCTTGTTTTGTTCTCGATCTTCCTAAGAAATCTCATCTCCATAGCATTTATTCTTTCTATTTGTTTTCCTGTCATCGTCCATGTTTCGCTACTATATGTTAATGTTGGTCTGATTACTTTTTTTACAATTTCTGTTTTTGTTGTTTTTGATATTTCTTTTTTGTTAAAGAAAGTATTTTTTAAAATGTTATATATTTTTGCTGTTTTTCCTATTTTGTCCTCTATCTCTTTGTCTAGTTTTCCGTTGCTCTGTATTAAGTATCTGTATTGTTCAACCTGTTATATTATTCTTCCTTTTATTCTTATTTCGTGATTAGTTTAATTTTAATATGTATATTTGTATTTTTGTAACTTTTACTTATTAACTGATTATTTTTGTGTCTATGTTTATAGTATAATTAAGAACATTTTGTAAGTAATTCATTTGATTGTTTATCCGTGCAAGAAGTGCAAGTGCCAGTTATTAGTAAGTGCTATTGTACGGTGTGTCCTTATTTGCCATAATGGAACCTGAAATGAAAACGGAATTAAATCTTAACGATAAGTCTAGACAAGTGGATGGATTTTTCGTTAAAACTTATAGAGAGCTTTTCCGATAAGTATGTTTTACTTTATTCTGTTTGGCGGCCATTTTGATTTGTTATTTTATAACATCTTTAATTTGAGATTATTAAGTAAAAATCCTATTAATTAGCAACGGAGTAATATACTCAGATTAATTAGATTGTATGTTAAGTTTTTATTTTAAATTTGGTAATTTGGGATAAAATTTATAATGGCGGGAATTTGAAGTTGTTGATAATTTTTGTAATTTAATGCTTGGCAAAAACTAAAATATTATTTAACATTGTTTTTGTGTTTAAAATAAAAGATTAATTTTGATGATGTTTGTGTGCTTACCTAAACACGGTTTACGTGGAAGAAATAATAGGCAAGTAAATTAAGAGTATGTAATATAAATCTTTCTTAGATAAATATATTTCAAAATTGCCACACTAAGGGTCAATGATCTATTGAGATAGTAAACTTATGTCCAAAAATATAAAGACGAAATTGATTGACAGCGTATACGACTGCAAGTAATTCCTTCTTGATGGTGGAATATCGTTGTTCTGTTTCTGATAGGGTTCTTGATGCAAAACAGATTGGTTAATCTCTTCTAATTTGTCCTTGGGAAAGCACTGCTCCTAAGGCTATGTCTGAAGCGTCGGTGGTGACAACAAATTCTTTTGAGAAATCAGGGTATTGCAAATTAAGGTCATGAGTTAGAAGTTTTTTGCATTCGATAAATGCTCGGATGTATTCAGGTTTGTCGATATCTGTTTTTGCCTTTTTTTTAGGTAAGTTGTAAATGGTTTTGTTACTTCTGTAAAGTTTTTAATAAACTTTCGGTAGTAACCTACTAATCCAAGAAAACTTTTGATCTCTGTTCGAGTTTTAACTATTGGAAATTTAGTGAAAACAGGTTTTTTCAGGATTTGGCTTAACTCCTTTATCCGTTACAATATGTCCAAGATAATTAAGCTCTTTTTTTAGAAATTCGCATTTCTCTAATTTAATTTTAAAGATGGCCAATTTTAATCGTTCGAATACTTTTATAAATTTTTGTATATGATCCTGTAAAGAAGACAAAAATATAATTGTATCGTCTAAGTATACGAGGCAAGTATCTTCCAGTAATCCTCGTAAAACGTCATCCATAATCCTCTGAAACGTTGCAGGGGCATTTCGGAGACCGAAGGGCATTCTCTTAAATTCGAAATGTCCTTGTTCGGTACTGAAAGCTGTTTTTTGCATGTCTTTTTCAGTTATCTCTATTTAGTGGTACCCTGAAGCAAAGCCAAGTGACGTAAAATAATCTTAGCTTATCCAAGATGTCGGTAATATTTGGGATCGGATACTTGTCTTCAATTAGTTGTTCATTTAATTTTCTAAAATCAACTACCATTCGTTGTTTTCTTTTTCCTTCTTTGTTGGTTGTAACAATGTGTACTAAAGGATTCCATGGTGATATGATTTCTCTAACTATGTCCTGTCGTAGTAAATCAAGAGTTTGCTTCTTGATTTCTTTTTTTTTATTTCCAGTGGTTGTCGATAGTTACGTACATAAATAGGAGTGTTATTTTTCATTTTGGCCTTCTGCATAAAAAAGATTTTTATTTTTCATAAGTAATGTTTTTATTGCTAAAGATTCTTCTAAATTTAAATGATCATTTTTGAAATTTTTGATAATATTTTCATTCTGTAGTTTTGATAAATTGTTTTGGTTTGTTGTATAATAACCCATATTAATTTTTTTTTTCTTCATTTACTAGTGTTAGCTTTATTGGGTTTAACTTAACATGAATTGGTGACTACAATTTGTTGTTTCTACACAAATTCTATGATTTTTAACCTCAACTACAAAAGGTTTTTGTTGATATGGATATTGTGTTGTTGGTGTTCTAGCAAACATTTGTGATCATAGGAATGATTGACTTGGATATTGATTTTGATTATATTTGGGTAGATCTTTGTCGCTGAGTGTTGAAATTTATGTCTTAGGAAAGTTTGTCACCGAATGCGTGAATTAAAATATCTTTTAATTCAATCCATGATGTTGGAGTTTTATTTGCGTCAACTGCTTCTCGGGCTTTACCGCAAAGTTTTTCCGTAAATATTAATAATAAGCGTTTGGCCATTCTGAATTCATTTACATTTTGTGCAAATATTCTTCTATTAAAATTTCACATTCATTTATGTAACTACGTAAGGTTATTTTATCTTCTTCGAACACAGGTATCAAGTCCTGGTCAACCTTTGAAACGTCTCGCATTTCTACTTCTTCTAATGCTAATAATAAATCTTGTAAATTTTCCACAATAATTTATTTTATTTCCAATATTAATTTAATCTAGCCGGTTTTAAATTTTATAATGCAAAACGTTTATTTTTTTTACAAAAGGAATTTATTTTATTAAAAAGAAATAATAAAAAATAGAATGTTGGCATTAATTAATCAAGGTACTTACAACAACATTAATACTAAATTTATCATTTATTTCCGGTGAGTGGGCGACTGCTTTTCTGCTGTGTTGTTCGTCTTGGAATTCCGCGATTTGAGCTGCATCCACTCCACGTAAATTCCTTCGGTCCTTCCTGGGATGTTGGCGATTCTAGCGGTGTCCCCGGAGCGATTCAGTTTACAATAATTAAGAAGTTTGAAATTCACCACTTGTGCACTTGTGTCTGTCTTTCTTATTTTAGAAACAGCCGAAATATCACACTCGTTTATTGATCCTTTAAAACTGCGCTATTTAACTCTTTATTATTATTTATTTATAAAAATAATAAAATAAGTATAATAAATTAAATATTAATTGTGTCAAATTTACTCACAACATTAAACTTTGAGCGATTCAGCTCCACTGACTAAATTAATATCAAATTATTGTTTTTATATGACAAAATAATGGTTCTTTGAATTGCTCAAGGTTTTTTATTGTCAGCGATTTCGTTTCCAGGAAAATAATATTTAGATAACGGATTTCCGGGATACTTCGCTGTCGTTCTAGAGTGCAGGTGTTAACTCTATATGTGAACTGCAACAACATTAAACTTTGCTCAAACGTCTACGGATAATTACCAGAGTTATGTTAGTAGACTTTAAAAAGTTAGAAGCCCAGTTTTCAAATATTATGATATAAAGCAATATTGTATAGTAACCGGTGTTTGCAACCTTAAATAAAATATTACGCAGAAGACAAAAAGATAGTTCAGTTGCTTTGCACAAAACACTAATAAGGTTAAATGCAAAATGCGCTTGTTTCTATTCAAATTTTTGTATTGTATACATACGCAATCCACAATACGTAATGTGAGTGGAGCTACTAAAACATAGATTATAAAGCAATATTTCAGTCAGCTAGCTACACTAAAGCAAACCTAAATGTAATTTTTTTATTGATAAATTTTAAACTATTTATATATTAATCAAGTGTTACGCCCAGTTATACAATTTTATTTTTTATATAACTGATGCAACGCACGTTAAACCTCCCAACCATCCCACCGTGCTTCAACCGTCGTATCGTTCGACCGCATCTCTTCGGTGCGCCAACGTTACCGATCCTGCTTTCTTCGTTTCAAAATCGATTCCCACTTCACTTCAGTTCAATCCATTCGTGCCAAACCGGTTCATCTAGTCTTTTTTCAATAACTGGCTAATGTTCCCGTGTACTTTTCTATAAATTAAACCTTATTAATACATTCTGTCCAATTAATAAATATATATATATATATCTCTAGCACAGGACCAATTGTTATGCCAGAGTTTTTATAATTATATCAATACATAGTATACTAGCAATTACCTAATTAACATATCCCCAACATTCTAATACCAATGTGTTTATAAATGCTCCTTTCCGCTGTAATGTAGGGCTCATACAACCTCTAGCCCTAACCGGCCTGTGTAAGCTTTACAATCTTTTGCAGTTATTGTGCAATCCCAAGGCCTCAACTGTCAGTGCACAAAATATTTTTGACTGTTACGTATAAAGCCTTACTGCTAAACACAGTGTTATTCACTCAACCAAAAGGCCTCGGCTGCCAGTGTGTGAAATAACAATGCACTCCAAGCATACTATATCAGTACCTCGATGACCTTACTGCCAATGTAGGTAGTTTTCAAAATGGCGCTAGATGAAGACGGAAAGTGTTTCCTCCGAAAAATCTAGTAAAAAAACGTGTAATTTCTGCCAAGTCATTTAAAAAATCGGTGTTATGTATTCATATTGCTCAGTAAGCTAAACCGTGAATTAATAACTGTTAATAATTTGCTTAAGTTAAAGTTAAGTGAGACTGATAAAAATTGCAAGCATTGTGCAGTAATAAAAAATTACAGTTTTCTAAAATAAATTTAACTAATGTTGTCTCCAAAGAGTCAAAGATGTCGTCCGTATCCACTTACAGCAATATTGTAAAATCCAATGCTAATGAAAAACCAAAAGAGATAATTTCTTCCCATGTTCTTTTACTCAAGCGTAAAAATAATAAAGATGATATGAATGCAATAAAATCGTCAATAAACCCTGTCGATTTAGGATCGGGGATAACAAAATTCAACAAGAGAAGTGATGACTTGTTAGTTTTAAACTGTGCAAGTGTAGATTGTATAAATAGCATCAAGAAAAAACTAAAATTAAAGATAGGTGAAAAATAGATGTATCTGTTGGTAAAAAGAAAAGTCCTCTAATAAAAATATTTAATACTGAAGAAGTTACAATAAATAATGATAAATTATCTAAAAATATTATAAAACAAAATAACTTATATGAAAATTGTAATTTAAAGTGCTCAGAGAATCACAAGCTAGATTAATGTGTACAAAGTCCGGTACTAAAATGCATAAACTGCACAATAAATAACAAAGAAAGAAAAACTACCACAGATGTATTTCACCCTGCAATGGATAACAACTGTCCAGCTTATCAGGATATTGTGAGTTCTATAATATCAAGAACGCAATATGAACATGAATAACAAATGAAAGACAAATACTACTGCATCACTTTCTATAACTATAGCACTCTTAAATGCTAAAGCATAAAAAATAAAATGGAAGAAATAGAAATACTCTTATACAATCATAATATTGACATTTTATGTATTTTAGAATCGTGCATTAGTCAAACAGAGTTGCCTTTTATTACTTTTTGTGGATACAATATAAACAGTAGCTATTGCAGAAAGTGTGATAAAAAAATATTTGAGTGTGCAGCTTTAAAATTAAAATATAAAAATAGAAAAGGAATATTTAAATATTATTTGTGTGTATAGATCACCTAAATCGGATTTAAAATTGTATTTTAATAAACTTGAAGATTTTAAAATTAATAAATGTGTATTTTATGTAAATTGCCTTTCATCCAGTAAGAAACACATACACTCGTGTTTCAGGTCAAAGGTACATAAAATCACAGTAACTATTAAACAATTTATGTTTATTAAGGTGTTAACGCAATGCCCCCTATACCAATACATCATTTATTAATTTTAATTAATAAATCATTTATTGACCCATTGCAAGTAAAATATAAAAGAAAAGAACATGTATTCATTACAATATACCTAAGAACTATAAACTCAATAATGGTCAAAAGGGCTTAGATCATTCGCAGTATTTGATGTCACCGCCAAATATTAAGACTGGTCTTTTTCCAATCCCTGAAACTAATCTAATTAAACTAAAACTTAAAGAAATATAACAATTTTAACGTTAACTGAAATTAATATAATATGACTATACAGACACAATTACATTCAAAAACACAGGTCAATTGATTTAGTTAGTTAGTTAGTTAGTTTAGATTTTTGGCTGTAAAATGCTATATTAAAGAATAAAATTAAATAAATAAATAAATAAAAAACAAAGATAAAATAAACATTCACAAACTTTAAAGACTATAGCAAAAATGACTAGATAATTCCAACAGTGTCTAGGGTGTAAAAGGTCTTAAACAATTAACAATTATATCCATATACTCAATTTGCTCCGTCGAATAAATTTGAGCAGACTATCGACTTCAACGATCTGATCGCCTAAGACAATCGGCAAACTGGGTGATAATTCAAACGCAACTCTTTGTTCCGAAAACTGCCGACAATTCAATAAGATATGACGAACAGTTAATGGAACATTACAAGTATCACAAACTGACGGCACCTCAGATGACAACAAATGCCTGTGAGTCTATCGACAGTGACCGGTGCAAAGTCACGTGAGGATAACCTCGTCCCTACGCTTCGGCCTGCATGACGAACTCCACGGTGTAATGGCGCTTTTAGTACATCGTATATTGTTGTCTTGAATAGCAAACCACTCCGTCTGCCAGTTAAACAACATCAATTAGTGTAAAAAATTACAAACATCCTTAACACAAGCTTTGTCTGTAACATTATCAGCGCTAGTTATAGCCAATTTGGCAAGCGCATCAACTTTTTCATTGCCACTGATACCTACGTGACTGGAAATCCAGACAAAGTAAACAGTGACATTTAATTCAGACACCTGAAGCAAAATCGAGTGAATTTGCCTCATCAAATAATGAACAGGATATTAATAATCAATAGCATTTAATGCACTCAACGAGTCTGTACATATAACATAAAATGTACCTGCACTTAGTTGGATGTAGAGAAGAGCAAGCCAAATGTAAAGTGCAACTCATCAACCAGAAAACCACAACCCACACCGTCGTTACTTTTTGAGCCATCGGTATAAATCCAAGTGGCATTTACGTGCGTTCTCGATAATGCAGTATTTAACCTTAGACCGTTAATTGAAAGAGTATATAAAGATGCGCGACGTATATGCGAATTCCCGTCAACTAATGCCGACTTCAGTTGTAGGTGGCGCGAGTCGTCTCTTACTTGAACACTTTAAGGTTTATAAAATAATATTGCCGGCAGCGTTGCCAGAGTCATTACGTTCGTACTAAATCTAGTACTAAATTGAACGCTTTGTTACGTTGTTACGCCGTTTCAGAAACTATTACGTTTTCAGATTTCCGGATTCTTTTTGTTGAATTTAAAAGTTTTCAAATTAAACATATCTCTAATCCAAGCGTTCGCACCACATACATCTCTCTCTCTATCGATGAGTCAGTCAATTTGTGAATACCACTCTAGGAGAGCCAGGCAGGTTGCAGGAGCAGGTTCAGAATTTCACACTTTCACACCATCTGGCCTTTTACGGTGATGAATATAATGTATGTTTCATTGTAAACGAATTCGAATCAGTGTTATTAGTGTTAATAGTGTTATGTTATGCTGTTTCATATTAATTTTATCTCTATTATTAAGTCTTATATTTTACAATGAGTCTTTTCGATTGAAAATATTTGCGAACTTGCGGCAATATACATTAAATCATTCGATACAATCGTTGTATGTGTCTACAGACTGCCAAAATCTGACTTTGAAACTTTTTTATCAATTTTTATTAAAATATTAGAATATCTAGATCCCAATCGTAATATTATTTTTGTCGGTGATTTTAATATAAAATTTGGATCAGCTGAAAGAGATGCAATACATTTTCAAGACCTTTTATCTACATATGGATTAATGACGACAATAACAGAGAATACTCGGAAAAACAATTGTATCGATAATATAATAATTAATTTAAAAATCTTCAATAACTTGAAATATGCAGCAGCTATTGTAGACACATCTCTATCAGATCACTATGGTCAGAAAATTATAATTAACATGCACATTGAAAATAATATAGTACTTACTGAACAAAGACCTATTACTCAAGCTGGATTATTTAATTTATTCCGTGCATTAGAAAAAGAAAACTGGTCATTCATAGATCAAACTCATGATATTGAAACAAGCTTTGAAATGTTTATTAGTGTTATTGTTAATGCTGTAAATGTATCATTTCCTTTTATTACCATGTCTAGCCAAAATACTGTAAAAAGAAATTGGTTTAATAGCAATCTAAAACATATGCGTGCGAATATATTGTTTTTAACAGACTTTAATAAAAAATTTCCTTATTTGAGTTTAAATGAATCTATTTCAAAACTGAAATTAAATTATAAAACTGAAATAAAAAATAGTAAATTAAAAGCAAATAGTGACTACATCAACAAAACAAACAATAAAGCTAAAGCAATGTGGAATTTAGTAAATTCAAAACGAAATCAAGTAAAGTGTGTTAAAAATGATATATCTCCTAATGATTTCAATAATTTTTTTATAAATATTTCTACCGAAATTATAAACAATATCCCATCGAGTAATCATGATCCTATAAGTGAAATGGGTGAAGAATTATTATGTGATGATTTTGAAATATCAGAAGTATCTATAGTTGAAGTTAGAGATATTATAAAGGGCTTAAGCACCAGCAATAGTCTCGATTCAGATGGATTAAATAGTAAAATAATAAAACATGTAAGTAATATTATTATTTTCCCATTAACAAAGCTAATAAATATATGTATTAATAAACAGTGTTTTCCAACTTGTTTAAAAACTTCCAGAGTAATACCCATTTTTAAAAAAGGCAATGAGGAAAACAAAAACGATTATAGGCCAATATCAATTATTAGTGTATTTGGTAAAATCTTTGAAATTGCATTAAAAACAAGATTGGTAGAACATTTTGAAAAAATCAATTGTTCTCTCCAAATCAATTTGGTTTTCGAGCAAATAGATCGACAACATCAGCCTTATTGGAGTTTGTTTCCCATGTTTATGAAGCAATTGAAAATCGTGAATATATTAATGCAGTACTTTGCGATTTGACAAAAGCATTTGACTGCGTTTCACACGATATTTGATTAAAAAAACTGAATTACTACTAAGTAGGATTAAAAGCCAAAAACTTTTTCAAATGTTATTTGTCAAATCGCAAGCAATTTGTAGAAATTAACAACAAAAAATCTGACACTTTGTCAATAAAAAATGGGATATTGCAAGGATCAATACTTGGGCCTTTGTTTTTTCTTATTTTTATAAATGATATTGATAAACACATAAACTCACGTATCATACTTTTTGCGGATGATACTACAGCGTTAAACCGCCATACCAACTTAAACGAGGCACTTCTGAAGTCTGAATTATCATTATATGAATTGCAAAATTGGTTTCATAAAAATAAACTACACATAAATCCAAATAAAACTCAACAACTAGTTATAAGCACAAGATGCTTGGATCAGTCTAGCTTCACAGAACCAGTCAAATTATTAGGAATTTACTTTGATAGTAATTTAACATGGACTAAACATTGTGATAAGTTATCAAATAAATTATGTTCAATTACATATTTATTTAGAAACCTAAATAAAACTGTACCACTTGACGTTTTGTTATCAACATTTCATAGCTTGTTTCAATCACTTGTGAGTTACGGCATTCTTATATGGGGAAACTCGGCAGCCGCAAAAAGAGTTTTGGGTATCCAAAGACGCATAATTCGGATAATAGCTGATGTTCACTACCAAGATTATACTCGGCCGTTATTTAAAAGATTGAAAATATTAACTTTGCCAGGGTTGTATATTCTTCAATGCTTGATATATGTCAAATCCAATCCAAGTCTATACACTAACATAGAATGTATTCATGATTATGATACACGAAATAAATTGAATATTTACCAGCCATATTGTAGAATAAATAAAACAAAATACAGCACAAATTATTACGCAATAAAATGTTTTAATGCCCTGCCAAACGTCATACGTAATATGTGTAATGTTAAATTTAAGCTCTTTGTAAAAAATATTTTAATAGATTGTAGTCCGTTTTCTGTAGACGAATTTCTTAGTATTAAGTTTTTAAACTATTTGTAAATTGTACCAATTTTTAGACATGTGCAATATGTATTTAATTTAGCACGAATAAAAATATTATTATATTATTATATTTCCAGCACAATAAACATGAAAGCGAGTATAATTGCTTCGCCAACGTGTCCGAGATTTTTATTGATAAATTCAAATATCCGATGGTTAAATGTAATGGCCAACGTGTACTTGGGCCCCCGACCGATCTTGATTTGGATTATGAGCCGGATTACACCTGCGAAGTATTTATATATAAGATTCCATATTACATCTTTGAAACAACATTGATTCAAATTTTCAAGAGATTTGGTACCATCTACACCATGAAGATCTTTTTTGATCATGAACAAAAGAACCAAGGATACGTTTATCGTAAATATCTGACCCAGAAATGTGCTATTAGAGCAGTTCTATCATTTAACAAAATGGGATTTATAGTAAAGCTAAGCGAGCAGAATTGTATTTTTTTCATTGGAAATCTTTCCATAAATAAAATCAAGCCAGCGTTCTGCCCTGCCAGTTGTTTTTGTGATTTTGGAAATTAGAAGTTGCTTATTAATATTATTTAATATTCAAATGGACAAGTAAGTACATACATGCATTAAATTATATTAATCACATAAATATATGAATGAATGAATATTAATTAATTTAAAATAAAATAACATTATCATGATTAATTTTAGTTTTGCTTATTGCCATTTTTTAAATACATGCATATTTTATTACCATTTATTGTAAAAGCAGTTAAGTTTTTAACTAGGTATTATTATTAGTTATATTTATAATATATATATATATATATATATATATATACGCACCTCGCGGATGATGTGAAGCCCAGTACACACTACAGGCCACCAGAAGCCCGGTCTTAAAAAAAACAGTTTTGCTGTATATTTAGCAAATTTACTCTTTGATAATGAATATAATTATATCTGATATGCGAGGGGTAAGTTTAAATAGAAATTTATTGTGTATAGATTTGTCAGGTTATGCGAGCCCTACGAGACAACACGGATATTGCGAAGCCTACGTGCATATGTTTATATTGTCCACGGTTTATTTGACGCCCAACGGTGTTGCCAATTTTGTCGCTATTAAATCGAATAAAATATTAGAAAATTAATCGGACAAATATTTTCATAAATGTGGCTGTTGAAGTAATTTATCACATAATAGTTTTAAATAATTAATATAATGTTAGTATTCTAATGCTATATATAGATCATTGTAAAAAATCTATACAATACCTAATTGTTGTTGTGACAAACTAAGTAATTTCTAAATATTACATATTAAAACTTAAAAAAAATACATATATTAATGTATGTAAAGTTTTATGATTGGTTATTAATATCAATACTTATAATTTGTTAAGTAAAAAATAATAACTTAACTAAATAAATATACTAATTTTATAATAAAGTTACGTATAACCTCACGTATAATGCGAAGCCCGATATACACTACCGGTCACCAGAAGCCCGGGTTAAAACTGTATATTTTGTATGTACAATTTAGTTTTCATAAAATAATAAAATTGTGATAGAAATGTAAGAGGAGTATGTTTTTATCAAAACAGGTGTTATTTATATTTGCCAGTCTATAACTTTCCGTCGAGAAAGCACTATCGTTATTATGCCAATGTGTATCAATTTATATTACCCGCAGTTTATTAGAAGCCCTGCGTTATTTGTTTTAAATTGTAACGTCTAAAACATTTAAATAACATGAATCGAACAAACTTATTGTTGAATTTGGCTGTTGAAAATAAAGTAGCTGTAATTTCTAATGCAGTAAACTTTTACCAATTACCAGATAATAGTGAAAAATCTTCATATGGGTCTTTCAATATATCAGATAATTCCACTTTTTCTGACGTAAATGTAAGCAAAGAAAAAACAGAAAATGTTTCAAACATTAACGCTACGACATTGCTTAATTTAACCATTCCGGAAACATCAACATATTTTGAATTCAGCAACATACAATTTGAAGATTTAAATAAAACGGAATGTATATCACCAATACTTCCTAATGAGAACAGCATAGAGATAAAGACGCCTTATTACGACAACATTATATTAACAAAACAATCTACTCCAAATAATGATCACTCAGCCGAATCACTGTTTAGAATTTCCGACAGTGAGTCTGATATTAATAATAGCTCAAATGTATTTGCGTTTATGGATTCCAAATCAGACAATTCTCAAAATAATCAAACCTCCGGATCCGAATACGTTCTTTCTGATAACTCGAGGCGACCGTAGCACAATGGTCTAGTGCGAGGACTGTTGTGCAGGCAGCCCGGGTTCGATTCCCGGCAGCGGCAATATCTAATTTGTCGAATATATTTCGATGCGGTCGTCTCCTTTGCAAGGCAATGGCAAACCAGCAAAGTATTTGCCTAGTAAACCCCTCTAGTGGTGTGGTTCGGATTCCACGTTAAACTGTAGGTCCCGTATGTTTGTGTGGAACTATTATCGCGCACCACAAACATACGAGAGGGGCGCCGAACGCTCGTAGCGAGTATGGCACTATAAGAAGAAGATAACTCGAGCATTGCGCCATCTCTTACATTAGAGTTAGAAAACTCAACTGAAAATTGGAATCAACCATCAACAAGCAAGGTATTGTTTTTATTTCTTAAATATTCATTTAAAAAATTGTAAATATAAAATAAAAACATTTTAATTAGTCAAATATCATTTGTATTAAATTTGTATTTAGTTGCTTTTAATTTGAATCATTTGTTTTAATTATATTGTGTTCAGTTTACAAAGTCTATCACCTTGTAGAATTTGTTAGGCAATTTATAATCTGATGCAATAAAGTAAACTTAAGCAATCGGTAATCAGTTTGTGGTTTCTTTTTCTATTAGAAAAAACGTGAGCGCGTCGAACGTTTTATGACTGGAAATAAACCAACATGTTATATTTAATTCTGAATTTGTTTTTTAGTGCACTATTATTGTTAATCAGATTTATTTGAACGTTTATTACATAATATTCTTGAGTAATTAATTAACATTAATTAATTTTGTATTTGAAAATTAAATTTTTTAATTAGAATTAGAAGTAACAATAACATATTTTTTAAAATAAAGTTTGCACCGATGACCAAACGTAAATTAGAAGGTAATTTTGAAAAAATGTTTTTTTTATACTATGCATCATTCATTCATTCTTTCCCATTTATACATCATCTACCTATCATAATATTATTCAGTAATTTCTTCATATTTCATACCATGTGCTTACAATTGTTTGCATAATTTACTAGTTTGTTATTATTTTATTTTAGACCATAGTAGAATTTGGACAAAATAGAAAATTATCTGGTGAAACTGACAATTCCAATAAAGAAAATTTGATTCCAACATTTAAAGAGGAAATTTTTAATGACGCTTCAGTAAGTTTTGTTTTTAATTCATAATTTTGTTGGATCTTTTAAATTATAATAAGCACAATATAAAATTAAATTAAATTGACTTGGCAGTTGTTAAATAACTTTAATTATGATATAGATCTACAAGTCATTTGTGTACATGATTCCTTTCAGTAACAGTTTCATTTCATTTTCAAAATGTGATTTTTAGTAATTACTTGAATGTCACTTATTTTGCTTAATGTCAACTAAATTTTTTAAACTGGTTCACAACAGAACTAGTCTTTGGATATTTATCTTAAAGAGTTCAGGATTATAATTTCATGAAAATAATAAATTTAGAAATTTAGTTTTTAAATTATAAGAGATAATTCAGTAAAGCTTTCTGTATTTTTACAACGCAGTTGCTGAAAATGCATTGTTTGTATTTTTTTTATATTTCTACCACAATTGTTATGGTTTTAAGATTAACATCAAATCCAAAATAATATAATATAAAACAGTTATTTATGTTCTCACTATTTTCAATTGTGCATTCTTTTCATTTAGGAACTTAAACAACTATCAACATATATTAGGAAACCTTCTGCTAGAGAAAGACCAACTATGTGCCCAATTTGTTACCAGGATGTAATAACACATTTTAGTAGACATTTATTCAGACATCACAAAGATAATAAAGATGTAAAGATTAAGTATGAAATCTGGTAGCAAAAAACGATTAGCTATGATTACAACGCTTAGAAAACAAGGGTATTTTCATTTAAAAATAGAAAAAAATGTAGTCAATCCGGTTAAAACTTCAAGAGATCCAAAGACAAATTATTTTGTTTGCAATTATTGTTTGGGCCAGTACACCAAACAACTATTATATAAACATGTAAAACTCGGCAAAAACAAACCTGTAGAAGTCGTCAATGCTGGTCAAAATTGTTTGTCAAAATCGCAAACATTTTTGGCGTCTATGTTGGCAAGAAACCATGAATATTTAAAGTCATTCCGAATAAAAAATGAAGTTTTTGAAATAATGCGTGAGGATGATATAAGCGCAGTTGCAAAAAACGACCCCTTAATTTGTTTATATGGAGAGGCTCTTTTGAGTAAACATAAAAGACAGCAAATTGCAACTGTCATATCAAACAGGATTAGGGAAATGGCCAGATTGCTAATGTCATTGAAATCAATAAATGATGAAATAGATGGATTGTTTGACGCACTCAAACCCGAAATGTTCCGAGTTTTAATATCAGCGACTAAAATGATTAGCGGTTACGATGAAAATAAAAGAAGCTTTAAAGCACCTTCTTTGGCTTTGCACATGGGAACTAATTTAAAAATTATATGTGATGTTGCATTTAAAATTGTAATTGAAAAAAGGAACCTTCCAAACATTAAATGGGATAATAAAGATAAAGAAAGTTGAAATTAAAGAACTAAAAAAATTAATTGAAGGCCATTGGTGCGGAGAAATTTTTAGTTTAGCTTTAAAGACGCTTAAGGAAAGACAATGGGCAAAACCATTACAGTTGCCTTTAACAAGCGACATACTTAAATTTCAAAAACATGTTAACAATTTAGCACAGAATGCATATGAAAATTTAAAACAAAAAACTAATACTAGAGTAAATTATAAAATTTTGACTGAATGTGTTCTAGCCCAAACTGTCATGTTTAATAGAAAAAGAGTAGGTGACGTTCAATATTTAAAAATAGAAACATACACCATAGAAAACTCTAGAGTTGACCAATAAGCGTTTACCGAATCATTGTCAGCTGTAGAAAAAATTATTAGCAAACAGTTTAAAATAGTAGTTACGAGAGGAAAAGGGTCTAAACCGGTCCCAATTCTTTTTTCTAAGCGAATTCAAAAATTTATAACTTGTTTGCTAAAATTTAGACAAACTACTAATATTGTTCCCAAAACAAACACATACATATTTGCAAATCCAGGATCGGAAAATAAATGGATGAATGGAGCTAATATAATAAGACGTTGAGCACAAAATTGTGGTGCAGAACAACCATCACTTTTAACGTCTACAAAATTCAGGAAACATATAGCAACTACACTCCAGCTAATGAACATGCAACCAGACGAAATGGAGCAAATAGCGTCATTTATGGGACATACAAAAAAAACGCACGCTGAATTCTATAGGTAAGCATTATCATTACTGTTACACAATAATAAAAAAACTTACAAATAAAACTTTATTGATAATATTAACAAGTACTTAAAAAAAGCTAATCTCATTTTTCATTTAGGTTGCCACAAGATATTTACCAAACAGCAAAGGTTGCAAAAGTACTGCTTTTACTTGAAAAGGGAAAGGGCAAAGAATTTTGCGGTAAAAACCTGAATGAAATTCAGATGAGCAGAGACGTGTATTATAGCTCCGAATCTGAAAATGAAGATTTAGATATAATATCAGAAACAGAATTGATTATACCTGCTGTTCAGGAAGAAACAAAAATATCAGAACCTGCAGAATCTTCACAAGCTAAAACAACTAAAAAAAAGATTTCGAGAATCAGACACAGACATAGTTTTAAATAAAAAAAATATAAAAATAAGAGAAGAAGAAAATCTTATTGAAATGCCCAAGGAACAGCATAAAATTGACAAGAATGAACAGATTGGCCGCGTTAGATGGAGTAATTTAGAAAAAAAAATTGTGTTAAATTATTTCAAACACCACATCAAAAAGAAAATTACACCAAAAAAGCATGAGTGTGAAAAATTTATTTTAAAACACGGCGAAAACTTAATAAATAAAGATTGGGTCAGAATAAAAACTCTAGTTTACAATACTTTTAGATTAAATAAATAAATAATTTGTAATAATGTACACAAATGTATTATTAAAACTGTTGCATGTTGTAAAATTAAAATAGAAATAAAAACATTTTTGAAGAATTAATAAAAATTTAATTAAATTAGTAGTAAAAAAAAAAAAAAAATTAATGATTGATTAAGTAGTCAGCAAAGATATGTTCTTTAAAAACACAAATGTATTCATAAAAACATGTTTTATGAAAATATGTAACATCCAATAATTGCAATACCAACAAAAAGCAACTAAAATTAAATTTGAAATAAAAGTATATAATAAAAACATTAAAGTTCTAAATGGTAATTTTGATTTGAATTGATAATCAGAATCTTGTATGGGGTTTTGTTATTTTGGTCAAAATGATTATTGGTTGTTGCGTATTGTTACATTTAAGTTAATTGTCAAAATATTAATGCTAGTAAGATGACAATTAGTAATTAAAGTTTTTGAACCACTAGGTCATAACAAGAAAGTCTTTTTTTTAATTTTTTGCGTTTTACAGCTATTTTATATCGCCCCAGAAGTCTTACAACTTGTTTGAAGAGGATAGATAAGTTTACAAAGTAAAGCAAGCATTAAATTTAACGCAGTAAAATTTAAAAAAAATATAACTTAAACGTTGTACATAACCATACAAAACAAATTTAAAAAAATAATAATATATTGTGTATTTTCTTTTTCAAACAGGAAATAATAAAACAAGTTATTTTGTTTTTTATCACAAATTTATTTTTACAATTACATTTCGGCTCTACTTATAATTTTATAACTAAGTAGAGCCGAAACTATTATTGTATTCGTAAGAATAAATTTGTGATAAAAAACATAGTAACTTGTTTTATTATTTCATAAACATGAATTATCACGTAGCAGAGTCACAACCATCAATTATATTTTTCAAACATTTTATTGTAATAGACTGTTATAGAAAAGCACTGATGCCAAACTTAAGGGCTTCCTATAATCCATAAAACATGCTTGGCTCCTAACATCCGTAAAACATATGTACTGTATATGCAGTTTAAAACGTAAGCCCTCTATAGTTGCATATAATGAACTATAAGTGTATAATTTGCGATAGTATACCGACATAGGAAGCCCAATAAATTTTGCTAAAAAAGTACAGGATTGTTTCATTTTTCATATCTGTTCATTATACATGAAAATTTTTAGGAAGCCCGAAACGGGCTTTGTAAAACTTTAGTGGGCTCGGTATCATCCGCACAACATACTGTTTTGGGCTTCATATTGATGGTTAATGCGTCTATATATATATATTTACATCTCGGTATCTATAAAGCGTCCGCTATGAGAAACTGTCATAGGGCGTCCCTTAAAAAAAAACGTACTTCTAGTGCTCGCAGGTGAATATACTCGAGCTCAAAAAGATTAACGCGGTTTTCTTATTAAATACAAACTAAAACATTTTTCTATTGTACATAAAACTACTTTTTAGCGTCCGTACATTTTTCTGTTTTTGAGCGTCTTACATATACACAAAAAACATGAATATGTGTTATAGAGCGTCCTGTTTGCTACCTTAAAGCGTCCGGCAGTGTTGCAACATGTTTTCTATTGTAGATATACATATTTGACACGGATCGTGCATACTATAAAGCGTCCAAACCAGTTTGACCAGTCTATTTATAGAATATCTGTGGTAAATTAACTATACGGCGTCCATAAAAAAATAAACAATAATATACCCACTTAGTATTGATTGAATAATTCTTTTGGTTTTTAGATTTAAGTAGAAAATAATATAAAATTTACTGCATTTTTAGTGTCGGAAACATTTTGGATAGCTCAGGCTTTGCAAATCTATCGATGCCCTCTAACAGGTGTCTTTAATTGAAATGCAGAATATTAAAATTGTATCTGCTTTTTCTTGGAAACAGTACCGTCTAACAATTTTGAAATATTAAAATTTATAAAAAAATTTGGTCTTAAATCAAAATAATGCAAAAATTAAAATGACGACACTAAATCTTTTTGCTAATGTTTAGAGTAGCATGCAAAGATAAAAAAATATTGAATACAAATATTGTATTAGTTCCTTCTTGAAAACAGTAGTGCCCAAAAGTTTGTAAACACTAAAAATTTAAAAAATTGAAAAGTTTTTAAATAAATACAGTTTATGTCTAAGTGTATTACTCAAAATAATTTGTGTTTTTAATTTATTAACATGTATTTGAAATATAGGGTTTTCCAATAAGAGGTTTCATTTCATTTCATTTTATTTGATATTAAAAAAAACATTAACATTTGAAAACAATATCGGTCAAATAGCCGCTACGGTTACGGTTGCAGTAACACATTCTTTTTATGAAATTTTTCATGACCAATTCGCACATTTGAGGCTGTATGTCCTTGATAACTTCACAAATTTCATTTATAAGGTTTTGAATCGATTGTAGAGCATTGGCATAAACCTTGTTTTTTACGTGACCACAAAGAAAAAAGTCTAAAGATGTTGAATCACAAGATCTCAGTGGTCAATTGTGATCACCTCTTTGAGAAAAACACGACCAGGAAATTTTTCTTGCAAAATTGCGATTGTTTTGTTGCTTGTGTGGCACGAGGCGCCGTTTTGCTGAAAATAAACGTCGTCCACAGCAATATCTTTCAATTCCGGCCATAAAAAATCAATAATCATAGCTTGGTAGCGCCATCCATTCACCGTAATAGTTGCACCAGCCTCATATTTAAAAAAAAGTAGGGTCCAATCACACCGCCAGCTTAAAAACCGCACCAAACAGTGACACGTTGAGGGTGCAAAGACTTTTCAACTACCATTCTTGGATTTTCTGAGCTACAAATGCGACAATTCTGCTTATTAACGTAGCTTCCGAGGTAAAAATGGGCCTCATCACTGAAGATGATTTTTTGATGAAATTCCAAATCATTTTGATGCATTTGAAGGACCCAATCTGCAAAGAAACGACGTGGTGATCGACCAATTTGAGTTCTTGTGGTAACTGAATTTTAAAAGCCTTAAGACTTAAGTCAAAAGTGCAAAATACAATTTAATGTCGTTTGTAAAATGTCTAATTGCAAAGATCAACAAGGAATCAACAAACCTGGGTTTTTTTTAACACTACGCGCTACATCAGCAATATTCTCATGTGTTCTTAAGCGATGCACACGCTTTTAATTCTTTACATCACAAACTTGTTCCAACAGCTAAAATTATTCCACTAAGTTGACTATTGCCGGCCGAGAAGGTGCTTTACGACAACCAAAAAGTGTTTTAGTTTTGCAAACTGTGACTGAAAATTTTTCACTATTTTTGTAGTAAATTTTAATAATTTTAATGCGTTGTTGAAGTGTGTATCGTTCCATTTTTAATAACGGCGTAGTTTTTACTTGTCAAATGTCAAAAGATAATAGCTTCAAAATTGACAGCTGCCCAAATAGCCTGCTATTCAAAATGAAACTTCTTATTGGAAAACCCTTTACAATAGAATGTTATTAAGTTTTCAAAATTAAATGTGGTATGTATTAAAGTCGACAATTGCGTTTTTTAATCTTTCCACATAACGTGGATCATTAATTATTTTGATATTATAACGAGACTATACAGTTTTAAATTCATTATGAATAGTTTCACCAGCATGTTCCTACCATCTACCCAAACCTAAACTCAAGTAATATAACGCATGAGGTAATTGGTATAAAATAATATGAAGTTTTGTTTCGATAAAGTCCGTTGCTTCAAAATATTTTCTCAAGTTTCTAAATTTAAGATTTTTTTATCCGGTTTTGATGTAGAAAAACATAGATTTACAATTTTATCCATTGATTTGAAACATAATACGTATGGAATAATTATCAATGAGCTGATATTTCCTACTATATTGTCACTAACAAAAATATCAGTTTTTCAACATTGTTCGCCAAGCATTCCCCGCAAAAACTTTGCCATTGTAATTTTTTGATATTATTTTTAACTGTTTTGGCCAAAGATGAGCTTGTTTACGATCTAAATTTTTTATTAATTTGCTTCAAACTATGAAAATTTTTGAATAACAGTTACATATATCATCGTATTCATTGAAGAGTAGAAGATTCACTACAAATTTGCTATGTTAAGCAAATGCTTAACATAGCAAATTTCTTATTACTTCCATTAGATTGAAATATTTTAAAGAAATTTCTTAAATTTCCGAACGGCTTCAGCCTGAAGCATTTGTTTTCTATTTTCAAATTTGCAAATTCAAACAATTAATTTAAGAAATATAAAATTAAATTTAATTAAACTGCAATAAAAACTTATTAATGTTATTATTTTCTTCCTCGTCGTCATTTTTAATACCAACTAATAATTCATTATAATGTTCAGAGCAGTTGCTTACCTTTTCTTGCAAATATACATAGCGGTATAGGCAAGGATACTTTGCAGATGCAATTTGTTGACCGTTTACAATGAAATTTATTTTTAAATCGCCGATGAATTTGAATGAGAAATCATTCAAAACAATTTTCATTAAATTTAAATTTCTATAACTTTCCTTCACATCGGGAACAATACATAACAAAATAATCTTTTTTTACATTTGTAGCTTTACCAAATTTTTTAAGTCCGCACTGCATTTATATGTAGATCTCAACAACCTTTCATTTGTGTTATTTTCTAGCTCAGGTTTATTAATTACCATATCAAATATTTCAGAAACGTTACCCCACACTATTGGTTTTTTAATTGTTTTGGTTGAATTTCCATTACCAACATCAAACCTAGGAAATCAATTTTTATAATGGAATCAAAGTCTAATTTCCTATTCTTCATATCTTCAGAAAAATGAGCAGGAATACATTTGCGTTGACCAGTTGGTGACCGAAAAAAGTTAGTTCGTTTTTTGTATATATAACGCAGACACATTCATGATAGATTTATAATTTAATAATTTCTCCAAACTGATCTGAATCCTTTGAATTTGTTTGGGAAACCTTCATTCTTTTTTTAGAGCTGCTGTATGATGCAATTTTTTATTGATCAGACAGTTCCGCAACCATATTGTTTGTTATGTTACTGGTTGTTTATTTTGAAGAACATATATTAGATTGATTCTTTTCTATGGTTGAAAAACATTTTGTGCAAACAATTGTTGCAGTGTTGGGTTTAGGATTTTTTTTTTCATTTTCTGAACTGATTTTTCATAATTTACTGATGCTATCGTACCAAACTTAATTTGTTTATATACTTTTATATGTTCTCTTCCTTTTATTACTGCAGATCTAAAGTTCTTTTTTGCAGTTATACTTATATAGCAATTACAATCAATTTTAATTCGAGTTCTTTTAAGAAAAACATTTTTTTCAAAATTCGGTATTGTAGAAATGTTTCTTTTAGGATTATCATTCTTTTTATCTTTTAGTGCTAAACAACAAGTGGTACATATAATTTTTGGAAAATGTAAATCTTGAGTATTAAATTTAGGATTTGAATGTCTTATTAATTCAGCTGTGTTTTTATTAACGTGGAAAAAAAATCCTATTTTGTGCGCAAAAAAAAATTCCACAATACATACAATTAAAACTGACTATTATTAGTAGTATTAGTATGAAAAACCATTTTCACAAATTCTTTATCACAAATCAATCAACACTTTGACAATATACTCAGTAAAATATTTTTTTGATCATAAATATTTAATTTAAAAAAATTGTTAATATTTAAAACTATTCACATCAGCCAAATCCTTCAAATCAGAAAGTACAATTGACTGCTTATGGAATCAAGTAAAACTAAAATAATACAACAAAATCCTCATAAAAACAAACTTAATTTTTTAATTTGTATCGTATCAGCCTACTTAGAACAATAATCGTATTGTTGTTGAATTTTTTATTTATGCTAACTCAAGTCAGACAAATTGTGAAAATTCAATTTTATAAACT
The DNA here is from genome assembly GCA_963932245.1 of Tachinus rufipes. Lineage (NCBI taxonomy): Eukaryota > Metazoa > Arthropoda > Insecta > Coleoptera > Staphylinidae > Tachinus > Tachinus rufipes. The sequence goes on from OZ010750.1 coordinate 20,042,776, forward strand.
TTTGGGCACCATTGTGCTTCAAGAAGGAGCAAATACAATATTCGTATTCAGTATTTTTTGATCTTTGCATGCTACTCTAATCATTAGAGAAAAGATTTAGTGACGTCATTTTAATTTTTGCATTATTTCGATTTGGAACCAATTTTTTGATAAATTTTATAAATTCTAAACTTTTGGGCGGTACTGTTTCCAAGAAAGAGCAAATACAATTTTATTATTTTGCATTTTGTAATCTACCAAAGCTACCCTGTAATGATGAGTTCCAGCGTTATTTTTTTTTTTTTTTTTCATTTAGGACACTCTGACTTGCTTCGCGACGTTGAACAAGAAAGTTACGTCTATACGGTAGTGCCCAAGACTAAAAATCTGACGGCTCCAATCAAAACATTTTTTTTTTAATATTGTAAATCTTTAAAAACCATTCTGTCAAAGAATTTTTTTGAAATTAAATTTTTAGCCCAGATTTTTGGTCAAAAGTGCAAAAAGAAACTTTTTTGGGTAAAATTTGGAGCAACATTTTAAACAAAATTTGGGCAACTTATTTAAAAAAAAATCATAAAGATGCTGCGTTCATTAGCTATTCGACAAAAAAAAGAACTTAGCTCAAACCACGCAAATCACGCTTTTGGGGTTACTTTGAGCGGGACGCATTTGAATTGCACTGAAGCGCTTTGACACAGCTTGGTCGGAACACTTTCAATGTTTAGTATCAGAAATATTTTTGCTAACTTGTCTTCCAAATTCAATAATGTTCTCGGGTTTGCTCTGCAACCTAAGACATGAAAATTATGTCTATACGCACAAGGCGGTAAAATATTAGAGCTTCACCCCGATTGGACTTGACTGAGCATTGAGGCGAGAAGACATGGCCAAAAATCCGACGGTTCCGATTAGAACAAACTTTCTAGCTGCAATCGTTACTTAGCTACGTCGATCCAAGTCGGGTCGCCTTTTGGGGTCGTTTTGAGCGCGACGCATTTGAATTGCACAGAGGTGCTTTGACCGTTACTGCTTGGTTGGATAACTTCTGATTTTTAGTGTCAGATATATTTAAATTAACTCTGGCATTGCAACGGGGTCAGGGCTTGGCTGGGCAAATTGAAACGGGAAAACATGACATGAACAAAAATTTTGTGGAAGTTTTTTCAATTTTTGAAAACCATCTTGTTTAAGAATTTTTTTAAATTTTTGTTTTAAGATTTATGGTCCGAAGTGCAAATGATGACTTTTTTGGGTCAAGTTTGGAACGAAATTTAGACAAAATTTGGGCAGTTTATTAAAAAAAAAAAATGAAGATTGCCGAGTTTATTAGATTTTCAACAAACAAAGTATCTAGCTGCAACCGTTACCAAACTACGTCTATCCATATCAGACGGGTCACTTTTTGGAGTTTTAAGCGCGACGCATTTGAATTGAACGGATGCGTTTTGACCGTCACAGCTCGGTTGGATCACTTCTGATTTTTAGTGTCGTGAATATTCTGGCTTATTCATGCCTTGCAAATTTATTTCTGCCCTCAAAATTGCATTACAATTTTGGACAAAAAAGTTAGAACTTACTGAACAAATCAGAATATTTTTTGAACGTCCCAGAGCGATGCAATTTTCACGATTCTTTTTTTGATGCCAAAATTAGACTGTTGTTTATTACATTATTATTTAAACCGAAATATTTGTGATAAATGTTAAAATTTTGCACTTTTGCAATTATGTTTTAAACCACTTTAAACAAGTCGTAGACTTACTGTGGCGATGTAAAATAGCCGTAAAAAGCATAAATAAATAAAAAAAAAAATGTAATTTTTTAACACCGTTGAGTTAGGTACCTCATTAATAATTTTTGATAATACCATTACAGTTGGCAAACTTAGTTCACTAAATTTTATTTAAATCCATAGTTATACAAGACATGACTTTGCTCGCCCGGCATTAACTAGCAACCAAGCCAAGCAAATTTTGCCCGTCAAATTTATCTTGCAACTTGCAGGGATTTACCGTCTTTAACCCGCTAGGCTTTTAGGCATAAAAATCGGTTAGTCTGTAACTAGATCGAGCAGCACAGGCTTCCGCCCGCCGGTTTTACATAAGAACTAATCATCTATCATGATAAGAAACTAATTATATTGCTAACTCAGCCTCCGCAGTTGTGTTTATGAACGGCCACTTACAAGGACATTATGCCGTTTCAACGCCGCTCGACTTCGGAACTCCTGGTTGCACCCACATATGGATGTTTCCAACCAACGGGGAGCTCAACCAGACAATCCAAGCCACGGTATATTAAACCGAGGCCTTCCCGGCGTCACTGCCCTCGACGCCGATAACCCCACACAGACGCCCTAGGGTAACTTCTCACCGGGAAACTTTTTCCGGGAGATTACTCAAAACCCGGCCCAACACAGCACCGGGCAAACAACAAACAAATAATTTTGATTTTCAAATAAATCTTTAAAATCCAAAACCACCTGTGTTTTAATTAATGAAATTTTTACAACGCTACTTTAAATATTCAAAATCTTATATTATTATTGTAAGCGGGAGTTTTCAATTCTTTAGTAATTCTTCTTATAAAAAAATTGTAAAAATAAAATGTAAATATACAATTTGGCGTCCGTTAGATAATATATGCCGACGTGCCTATAAATAGAAAAAGTAATTCTAATTTTAACTTGCGATCGATATTTTAAATGCGGTGTTGCCATATTACGCGGACGCTTAGTAATGCATTTTTTGTACAGAAAAATATACTTGTAAATATACGCCAAGCTCTTTACCGCCTCCTTGCGGCAAATGGTGTGAACTAAAAATATGCTCGAAAATATACATTTTTACACAAATCGCCATATAGAGCGTCTTAGACTGAATTTTTTTTATATGTATCTATCGACTCGCCTTGATGCGCAGAATCAATTTATAAAGGTTTCCTTTTGGCGTCCGTATACGGACGCTCTATTCTTCTCGGACGCTTCAAAGTGCGTAAAAGGACAATGTATGGACGCTCTATAGTTAGGTTGATGTAAATATATATATATATATATATATATATATATATATTTACATCAACCTAACTATAGAGCGTCCATACATTGTCCTTTTACGCACTTTGAAGCGTCCGAAAAGAATAGAGCGTCCGTATACGGACGCCAAAAGGAAACCTTTATAAATCGATTCTGTGCATCAAGGCGAGTCGAAAGATACATATAAAAAAAATTCAGTCCAAGACGCTCTATATGGCGATTTGTGTAAAAATGTATATTTTTGTGCATATTTTTAGTTCACACCATTTGCCGCAAGGAGGCGGTAAAGAGCTTGACGTATATTTACAAGTATATTTTTCTGTACAAAAAATGCATTACTAAGCGTCCGCGTAATATGGCAACACAGCATTTAAAATATCGATCGCAAGTTAAAATTAGAATTACTTTTTCTATTTATAGGCACGTCGGCATATATTATCTAACGGACGCCAAATTGTATATTTACAGATAAAAAAGCTTTGGCCGTTGGGATAATCATTACAATAATTTATTTATATAATAATTACTAAAGAATTGAAAACTCCCGGGTACAATAATAATATAAGATTTTGAATATTTAAAGTGGCGTTGTAAAAATTTTAATAATTAAAACACAGGTGGTTTTGGATTTTAAAGATTTATTTGAAAATGAAAATGAATTGTTTGTTGTTTGCCCGGTGCTGTGTTGGGCCGGGTTTTGAGTAATCTCCCATAAAAAGTTTCCCGTTGAGAAGTTATCCTCGGTTTAATATAGCATGGCTTGGATTGTCTGGTTGAGCTTCCCGTTGGTCGGAAACTTCCAGATGTGGGTGCAACCAGGAGTTCCGTGGTCGAGCGGCGTTGAGACGGCATAATGTCCGTGTAAGTGGCCGTTCAGAAACACAGCAGCGGGGGCTGAGTTTGCAATATAATTAGTTTCTTACCTTGATAGATGATTTGTTCCTATGTAAAACCGGCGGGCGGAAGCCTAGCGAGTTACAGACTGTAAATCCCTGCTAGTTGCAAGATAAATTTGACGGGCAAAATTTGCTTGGCTTGGTTGCTAGTTAATGCCGGGCGAGCAAAGTCATGTGTTGGATAACTATGGATTTAAATAAAATTTAGTAAACTGAGTTTGCCAACTGTAATGGTAATATCAAAATTTATTAATGAAGTACCAAACTCAACGGTGTTAAAAAATTACATAATTGCAAAAGTGCAAAATTTTAACATTTATCAATAATATTTGGGTTTAAATAATAATGTAATAAACATCAGTCTAATTTTGACATAAAAAAGAAATGGTGGAAATCGCATCGTTCTGGGACGTTCAAAAAAGATTCTGATTTGTTCAGTAAGTTCTAACTTTTTTGTCCAAAACTGTAAAGCAATTTTGAGACAGCAATAAATTTGCAAGGCTCGAATAAGCCAAAATAGTCTCTACACTAAAAATCAAAAGTGATCCAACCGAGCTGTGACGGTCAAAACGCATCCGTTCAATTCAATGCGTCGCGTTTAAAACTCCAAAAAGTGACAAGTCTGACTTGGATAGACGAAGATTGGTAACGGTTGCAGCTAGATAGTTTGTTTGTTGAAAAGTTAATAAACTAACTATTTTCATTTTTTTTTTTTTAATTAACTGCCCAAATTTTGTCTAAATTTTTTGATCAAAAAAAATCTTAAACAGGATGGTTTTCAAAAAATAAAAAAACTTCAACAAAATTTTTGTTCTAATTGGAGTTTTCCCGATTCAATTTGCCCAGCCAAGCCCAGACCCCGTTGCAAGGCCCAAGTTAACTAAAATATTTCTGACACTAAAAATCAGAAGTGATCCGACCAAGCAGTAACGGTAAAAGCACCTCTGTGCAATTCAAATGCGTCGCGCTCAAAACGATCCCAAAAGGCGACCCGTCCGATTTGGATCGAAGTAGCTAAGTAACGGTTGCAACTAGAAACTTTGTTCTAATCGGAACCGTCAGATTTTTGGCCATGTCTTCTTGCCTCAATGCTCAGTCAAGTCCAATCGGGACTGGGCGAAGCTCTAATATTTTAACGCCTTGTGCGTATAAACATAATTTTCTTGTCTTAAGTTGCAGAGCAAACCCGAAAACACCATTGAATTTGGAAGACAAGTTAGCAAAAATATTTCTGATACTAAAAATTGGAAGTGTTCCGACTGCTGTGTCAAAGCGCTTCAGTGCAATTTAAATGCGTCCTGCTCAAAGTAACTCCAAAATCGTGATTTGCCCGACTTGGACCAACGTAGTTCGGTAAGGGTTTTAGCTAAGTTTTTTTTTTGTCGTATAGCTAATAAACGCAGCATCATTATGATTTTTTTTTATATAAGTTGCCCAAATTTTGTTTTAAATGTTGCTCCAAATTTAATCCAAAAAAGTCTCTTTTTGCATTTTTGACCAAAAATCTGGGCCCAATTAAAATACTAAAAAAAATGTTTTGATTGGAGCCGTCGGATTTTTGGTCTTGGCCACCACCGTATAGTCATAACTTTCTTGTTCAACGTCGCGAAGCAAATTAGTGTCTTAAATTAAAAAAAAAAATTATTAAAAATAACGCTGGAACTCATCATTTCAGGGTAGCTTCGGTAGATAACAAAATGCAAAATAATAAAATTGTATTTGCTTTTTCTTGGAAACAGTACCGCCCAAAAGTTTAGAAATTATAAAATTTATCAAAAAATTGGTCCCAAATCGAAATAATTGAAAAATTAAAATGACGTCACTAAATCTCTTCTCTAATGATTAGAGAGTAGCATGCAAAGATAAAAAAAATACTGAATACAAATATTGTATTTGCTCCTTCTTGAAGCACAGTGGTGCCCAAAAGTTTATAAAATTTAAATTTCACAAAATGTCTGACTTAAGTTAGCATAAATAAAAAATTCAACAACAATACGATTATTGTTCTAAGTAGGCTGATACGATACAAATTAAAAAATTATATTTGTTTTTATGAGGATTTTGTTGTTGTATTTTAGTTTTACTTGATTCCATAAGCAGTCAGTTGTACTTTCTGATCTGAAGGATTTGGCTGATGTGAATAGTTTTAAATATTAACAATTTGATTTTTTTAAATTAAATATTTATGAACAAAAAATTACTTTAGTGAGTATATTGTCAAAGTGTTGACTTATTTGTGATAAAAAATTTGTGAAAATGGTTTCTTATACTACTACTACTATTAATAATAGTCAGTTTTAATTATATGTATTGTGGATTTTTTTTTACACATAGAATAGGATTTTTTTTCCATGTTAATAAAAGCACTCCTAAATTTAATACTCAAGATTTACATTTTCCAAAAATTATATGTACTACTTGTTGTTTAGCGCTAAAAGATAGAAAGAATGATAATCCTAAAAGAAACATTTCTACAATACCGAATATTGAAAAAAATGTTTTTCTTAAAGGAACTTGAAATAAAATTGATTGTAATTGCTAAATAAGTATAACTGCAAGAAAGAACTTTAGATCTGCAGTAATGAAAGGTAGAGAACATATAAAAGTATATAAACAAATTAAGTTTGGTAGGATAGCATCAGTAAATTATGAAAAATCAGTTCAGAAAAAGAAAAAAAAAATCCTAAACCCAACACTGCAACAATTGTCTGTACAAAATGTTTCTCAAAGAAAAATATCATAGAAAAAAAAAACAATTTCATTAATGTTCTTCAAAAAAAAGCAACCAGTAACATAACAAACAATATGGTTGCGAAACTGTCTGATCAGTAAAGAATTGCATCATACAGCAGCTTTAAAAAAAGAATGAAGAGAATTGTTATCAATCCCAAACAAATTAAAAAGATTCAGATCAGTTTGGAGAAATTATTGAATTATAAATCTATCATGAATGTGCGTTATATATACAAAAATCGAACTAACTTTTTTCGGTCACCAACTGGTCAACGCAAATGTATTCTTGCCCATTTCTCTAAAGATATGAAGAATAGAAAATTAGAATTTGATTCCATTATAAAAATTGATTTCCTAGGTTTGATGTTGTAATGGAAGTTCAACCAAAACAATTAAAAGACCAATAGTGTGGGGTAACGTTTCTGAAATATTTGATATGGTAATTAATAAAAGTGGAGAAAATGGTAATGTTGACATTAAAATTAGGACAGACGGCATTTTTTTTTTAAATATGTCTTAGCATATTACCTGAGCTAGAATATAATACAAATGAAAGATTGTTGAGATCTACGTATAAGAACAGTGCGGACTTGAAAAATTTGGTAAAGCTACAAATGTGAAAAAGATAATTTTGTTATGTATTGTTCTCGATGTGAAGGAAAGTTATAGGAATCTAAATTCTTGTAATTTTGAATAATTTCTCATTCAAGTTCATCGGCGATTTAAAAATAAATTTCATTGTAAACGGTCAACAAATTGCTTCTGCAAAGTATCCTAGCCTATACTGCAATGTATATTTGCAAGAAAATGTAAGCAACTGTTCTGTACATTATAATGAATTAATAGGTGGTATTGAAAATAACGACGAGGAAGAAAACAATAACATTAATAAGTTTTTATTGCAGTTTAATTAAATTTAATTTTACATTTCTTAAATTAATTGTTAAAAATTGCAAATTTGAAAATAGAAAACAAATGCTTCAGGCTGAAGCCGTTCGGAAATTTAAGAAATTTCTTCAAAATATTTCAATCTAATGGAAATAATAAGAAATTTGTTATGTTAAGCAAATCAGTAGTGAATCTTCTACTTTTCAATGAATACGATGATGTAACTGTTATTCAAAAATTCATAGTTTGGAACAAATTAATAAAAAAATTATTTCGTAAACAAGCTCATCTTTGGCCAAAACAGTTAAAAATAATATCAAAAAATTGCTATGGTAATGTTTTTGCGGGAAATGCTTGCCGAACAATGTTGAAAAACTCTAATATTTTTGTTAGTGACAATATACTAGGAAATATAATAATAATAATGTGTTTATTTTAGCATTTTGCTACATATACAGTTACATATAAACATTAATAAAAATAAAATTATCATGTATTTACACACTTGTCACAGATTTAAAATAATATAATAATATAGTAAGTAAAATAAATAAATAACTAAAAATATAAACCGACTACAAAATACCATCTCTCATGTTCACTATATTTAATGTTACCATTCTTTTAAATTGTCCTGCGTTTAAGGAAGCTTTTATTATTGTAGGTAGGTTATTAAATTCTTTTACGCCATCGATAAAAATTGACTTTTTAGTCGAGGTTTTCATGGCTCTCTCTATTCTTAAATCTTCATTTATTCGAGTCGGATAGGAATGAACTTGATAATTATATTTTAGTTGTAGGTAGCTTGGTAAAGTTCCATTTCTAATTTTATATATAAATACCATACAATAGAGATAAATTGTTTCATGTATAGATAGCCAGTTAAGAGTGTTTAACATTAGAGTGATAGGTGTATACCTGTTACATTTTAATATAGCACGCATTGCTTTATTCTGCAGTACTTGTAATGCTGTTTGTTGCGATTGGTTTAACATATATAATATTGTAATGCAATATTGATATTGGGGACGAATTATACAATTATAGAGAGTTATCCTATTTTGTAGAGATATCTCGCTCGATACTCTTCTAAAAAATCCAGTTTTCTTTCTTATTTTCTTAGTAAGTTCCAGAAAATATTCGTTAAAATTTAATTTATTATCTATAATAATTCCTAAGTATTTGATTTGTCGAACCCATTGCAGCTTATTGTTATGTATGTGTAAATGAAAATTACCATTTACAACGCTGTCGGTGTTTCTTGTGTTTATCATCATTGCTTTGGTCTTATCAACATTAAGAGCTACTCTATTACAGTTTAACCATTCCATTAAATCTACTAGGTCTTCGTTAACTATGCTAATAATTTCGCAAATATTTTTTCCTGATAAGTAAATCAAAGTATCATCAGCAAATAATTTAAAATGACATCTTGTAATAGCATTTCCTATGTCGTTAATATAAATCACAAACAACAATGGACCCAATACACTCCCTTGAGGGACACCATGATTACTTGAAATTTTATTCGAAAACTGTTCATTGTATTTAGTTATCTGGTATCTGTTCGATAAATAATTTTCTAACCAGTTTATAACAACACCCGATACACCGTAATACTGTAGTTTCTTTAATAACAGATCTCTATTAATGGTTTCAAATGCTCTTTTGAAATCTAAGAAGAGAGCAATAACAGTTTCATTAGAATCTAATGTTTGCTTCCATTCTCTAATAATTAATTGAAGTGCTGTTTCACAAGAGTGTTGTTTTCTAAACCCAGATTGCTTACATATTATTAGGTTATTAGATTCAAAATATTGAACTAATTGTTTATGCACTACAATTTCGATTATTTTCTCTAAGATTGGCAATAGATGAATACCTCTAAACTCAATTGGTTTAACTGTACCATTTACTTTAGGAATTGGTATCACTGTACTAATTTTAAGATCATCCGGCAGTTGACCATGCTCCAACGACGTATTAATTAAGTTTAATATAACATGGCCAGTAATATCAAATATGTTTTTTAATAATTTTGCATTAATTGCATTTGTACTTGATTTATTTTCTAGACCCATTACAATTTGTTTTAATTCTGCGTGCGTTATAGGTTCAAAGGTGGTGAATAATGTTTCGACTACTGGTAAATTTTGAGTTGACCATACAGATGTAGAATTAATATTTGTTGCGATGTCATTAAGAGTAAATGTAAAAAAATTATTAAAATTTTCGGCATTATTCTTACTGTCATAATTAATATCATCAAAGATTACATTAGTTTCATTTCGATTAGTGCTTTTAATTAATGTTTTCAGGGTTTTCCACATTTCTTTAGGATTATGTTTATATCAGCTCATTGATAATTATTCCATACGTAGTATGTTTTAAATCAATGGATAAAAATGTAAATCTATGTTTCTCTACATCAAAACCGGATGAAAAAATGTTAAATTTAGAAATAGAAAGACTTTATCGAAACAAAATTTCATATTATTTTATACCATTTACCTCATGCGTTATATTACTTGAGTTTAGGTTTGGGTCGATGGTCGGAACATGCTGGTGAAACTATTCATAATAAATTTAAAACTGTATAGTCTCGTTATAATATCAATATAATTAATGATCCACGTTATGCGGAAAGATTAAAAAACGCAATTGTCGACTTTATTACATACCACATTTAATTTTGCAAACTTAATAACAATTTATTGTAAAGGGTTTTCCAATAAGAAGTTTCATTTTGAATAGTAAGTAAAAACTACGCCGCTATTAAAAATGAAACAATACACGCTTCAACAACGCATTGAAATTATTAAAATTTACTACAAAAATGGTGAAAATTTTTCAGTCACAGTTCGCAAAACTAAAACACTTTTTGGTCGTCGTAAAGCACCTTCTCGGCCGGCAGTAGTAAACCTAGTGGAAAAATTTAAGCTGTTGGAACAAGTTTGTGATGTAAAGAATCAAAAGCGTGTGCATCGCTTAAGAACACATGAGAATATTGCTGATGTAGCCCGCAGTCTTGAAAAAAACCCAGGTTTGTCGATTCCTTGTTGATCTTTGGAATTAGACATTTCACAAACGACATTGAATTGTATTTTGCACTTTTGACTTAAGTTTTAAGGCTTTTAAAATTCAGTTACCAGAAGAACTCAAGTTGGTCGATCACCATAAACGTCGTTTCTTTGCTGGTTGGGTCCTTCAAATGCATCAAAATGATCTAAAATTTTATCAAAAAATTATTTTCAGTAATGAGGCCCATTTTTACCTCGGAGGCTACGTTAATAAGCAGAATTGTCGCATTTGTAGCTCAGAAAATCTAAGAATGGTTGTTGAAAAGTCTTTGCATCCTCAACGTGTCACTGTTTGATGCGGTTTTTAGGCTGGCGGTGTGATTGGACCCTACTTTTTTAAATATGAGGCTGGTGCAACTGTTACGGTGAATGGATGGCGCTACCAAGCTATGATTAATGATTTTTGATGGCCGGAATTGAAAGATATTGATGTGTACAACGTTTATTTTCAGCAAGACGGCGCTACGTGCCACACAAGCAACAAAACAATTGCAATTTTGCAAGAAAAGTTTCCTGGCCGTGTTTTTCTCAAAAAAGTGATCACAATTGACCACCGAGATCTTGTGATTCAACATCTTTAGACTTTTTTCTTTGTGGTCACATAAAAAACAAGGTTTATGCCAATGCTTCACAATCGATTCAAGACCTTAAAGATGGAATGTGTGAAGTTATCGAGGACATACAGCTTCAAATGTGCAAATTGGTCATAAAAAATTTCATAAAAAGAATGTGATACTGCAGCCGTAGCCGTGGCGGCAATTTGACAGATATTGTTTTTAAATGTTAATGGCATACCTTTCTCTTTACAATGAAATAAACATTTATTAATTTTTCTTAAATGAAAAAGAAAAAGCAGATACAATTTTAATATTTTGCATTTTGTAGTTTACGAAAACTACCCTGATCAGAAACAATAAGTTCTAACGTCGTAATTTGTATCAAACTTTTTTTCAATTCAGGACACCTGTTAGAGAGCATCGTTGGATTTGCAAAGCCTAAGTTATTCAAAATGTTTCCGACACTAAAAATGCAGTAAATTTTATATTATTTTTTAATCAAATATAAAAACCAAAAGAGTTACTCAATCAGTACTAAGTGAGTATATTATTGTTTATTTTTTGTTGGACGCCGTATAGTTAATTTACTACAGATATTCTATAAATAGACTGGTCAAACTGGTTTGGACGCTTTATAGTATGCACAATCCGTGTCAAATATGTATATCTACAATAGAAAACATGTTGCAACACTGCCGGACGCTTTAAGGTAGCAAACAGGACGCTCTATAACACATATTCATGTTTTTTTGTGTATATGTAAGACGCTCAAAAACAGAAAAATGTACGGACGCTAAACGGTAGTTTTATGTACAATAGAAAAATGTTTTAGTTTGTATTTAATAAGAAAACCGCGTTAATCTTTTTGAGCTCGAGTATATTCACCTGCGAGCACTAGAAGTACGTTTTTTATTAAGGGACGCCCAATGACAGTTTCTCATAGCGGACGCTTTATAGATACCGAGATGTAAATATATATATATATATATATATATAATCTAATTAAATCTTTTTTTACCCTGGATCGGGTGTCAAGATTTTCTTCTTTAATTTATTGTCCTTATAAATTTCTTCCGATGCTTTCTGTCCATTGCTTATTCTTTTGGTTCCAGTTGTCCTATGTTGTTTTTGATAGTATGTTCTCTATTACTTTTTTCCATTTTTTTGGAGGCCTTCCTCTTCTCTTGGTTCTTGCGACTCTGGTTTTCCACACTATTTTTGTCTGTTTATTATTTGGCATCCTAACCATGTGTCCATACCATCCCAGTTGCTTTCTCTCGAGTTTCATGTGGATGCATCCTACTTTTAGTCTCCGCTTTATTCCATCATTTTTTATTTTGTCCAGTCTGGTTACTCCTTCAACCTTTCTAAGAAATCTCATTTCTGCAGCTTGCAATTTGCTCATTGTTCTTTGTGTAAGCGTCCAAGTCTCACTACCATATGTTAGTACAGTCATTTTTGTTTTTTTTTTGATATTTTGTTGTTCATAAGTATTGTTTTAATTGCGTGATAACTTTTGTTTGCTGATTGTATTCTGCTATTAATTTTTTCTTCCAAGCTTTCCTTACTATTTATGGTTACCTCTAAGTATTTGAACGTCTCAGTTTGTTCTATTTTTCTTCCATCTATTTGTATATCTGTTGTTGTGTTATCCGTTGCTATAACCATTATTTTTGTTTTTTCTTCATTTATTTTTATACTGTGTTTGTTTAGAGCATTGTTCCAAATATTAATGTTTACCATATTATCTTCAGTTTCTGTTAGTATTGCCAGGTCGTCGGCAAAGGCACACTCTCCAATCTCAACTTTTTTCATATTTATATATATCCTATTTGTACTTTTTTTGTTTTGTTCTTTACTTCTTGTAAGATGTTGTTTAAAAATATTATAAAAAACCGGGGACTTAGTACACCTCCCTGTCTTAAACCCATTGTTGTTGAAAATTTCAAAGTTGTCTTGTTTCCAGTCCTTATGTAATTTGAAGTGTTGTATAAACTCTTTATCCCTCTCAGTAGTTGTTCCTCAATATTCATTTCCTTCAATACTCTCCACATTGTTTTTCTTGGAACTTTATGATGCTTTTTCCAGGTCTATAAAAGCTATGTATAGTGTGCCCTGCTGTTCAATTGTCTTTTCAATTGCCTTCCTTAGTGTGAAGATGTGATTTTGTGCCAAGTAGCCTTTTCTAAACCCACTTTGCAATTCCTCCATATTGACTTTGGTTGCTTTTGCAAGTTTCTTTTCTAGAATAGCTTCATATACACTCCGCGACAAAAGTCTGGGTTCACTAACAATTTTTCCGATTTTTCGTCCTATTTTTTTTTTTTTTCAAATAAACCAAAATGTTAATGTTTGTTTATCAAAAAACAAAAATGAAAAACCACCTTTGGTGATAAATTAATAATTAATCTTTATTTACTTACATTTTAGGATACTAAAGAAATATAGTGTTTATAAAAAAAAGTGAAAAACACGAACTATGGGTACGAACGAAACTTTCAATATCTGGTGTTTCCACCACGAGCCCTAATAACACAGTCCAGACGTCTAGACATGCTGTTAATCAACGTTGCAATGTTTTCTTGCGGCAGTCTGTCCCACTCTTCAACCAAACATGCTGCAAGGTCTCTTAAGGTCCGAGGGCGATCAGGGCGAGCTCGAATGGCTCTTCCCAGTTGGTCCCACACGTGCTCAATAGGGTTCAGATCTGGTGAACAAGCAGGCCAATCCAAACACCTAATTCCGACTTCGTTAAAATATTGGAGGGTAATGTTCGCCACATGTGGGCGAGCATTATCCTGCATTAATTGAAAGTTTTCTCCAATAAAGTGACTGTATGGTACAACATGTTCCTCTACAATATCCCTAATGTACCTATCTGCGTTAAGGGCTGCTCTATCACAAATATGTAGTTCTGTACGAGCCTCGACAGAAATCCCTCCCCATACCATTACAGAGCCTCCGAAAAAATTGGATCTAGGAGTCATGGTACATGCTGCGTATCGTTCTCCTGGTCTCCTCCATACCCGTGTACGACCGTCTGGAGCATCCAACGTAAAACGGGATTCATCAGTCCATAAGACATGTCGCCACTCGGCAGCCCCCCAGTTCTGATAAGTTCTAGCAAAATTCAGTCGGTTTTGTTTGTGACGAACCGTAAGTTTTTGACCAGTGGCAGCCCGATAAGACTTTAGATTATTTTCTCGAAGTCGTCGCTGAACTGTACGTGCCGATATTTGAACATTTCTGACTGCAGCAAGCTCATTAGCTGTAATTGTTGCAGTTTCAGTGCGATTTCTCAAAGATTGTAACAACATAAATCGGTTATCTTGAGCATTAGTTTTTCTTAGTCTTCCTGACCGTGCTCTGGCTGTTAGTAGACCATCTTCCTCATACCTCTGCCAAATCCTTCGGACCCCGTTTTGAGAAACTCCATACCTACGGCCTGCTTCTCTCTGGCTATGTCCTTCTTCAATGTGGGCAATTATCCGTGCACATCTTACTGGAGATATCGGCATTTTGATCACAAAACTAAATTTCAGCACACACTGACACTTGCCAGCAACATTTGAAGCATGATAAACAAATCCCTGACAACACCTACTTAATTGTTAACCAAATCTCAAAAATCTGAATAAGGCACGTTAGAAGGAAAACATGCACTATATTAAAAATTGTACGGCTATGCATTTGGCGACTACGTCATTAAACTTGTTTTAGCTGGATAAAAAAAAATCTGTACGAAAAATCGGAAAAATTGTTAGTGAACCCAGACTTTTGTCGCGCAGTGTATTTTGGTTGCAGTACAAATTAGCGATATACCTCTGTAGTTAGCACAGTTTCTAGTGTCCCCTTTTCTGTATATGAGAAATGTAATCGTCTTTTCCCAATCCTTTGGTATTTTACCCTTGTCCCATATTTGATTTACCAATTCCAGTAACAACTCCTCTCCTTCTGTACCCATTTGTTTTAGTTGTTCAAGCTTATTATTATCGTGCCCGGGTGCTTTCTTGTTTCTTAATTTTTCTAAAGCTTGTTTTATATCTTCTTGGTATATTTTCGTTTTTTTTGTCAATTTCTTTAAGGTCCGTGTTAACTACTTATTTTCCACTTTCTTCACTATTGTCTTGCCCTTCTGCCAGTAGTTCTTCAAAATGTTCCTTCCATCTTTCAATTATCTCTTCTTCTTTGCTTAGAATGTTACCTTGCTTGTCTTTCATTAGTCTTAGATCTACTTATTTCTGTTTTTTACAATTTTTTATTGTTCTGTAAAACAGCTTTTGGTTTTCCTTAAAATTTTCATCCATAGTGTTTCCAAAGTCTTCCCAAGCTTCTTCTTTTGCTTTTTTAACTGCTTCTTTAGCCATTTTTCTTTGCAATTGATAATTTTTGTAGTCTTCCTCCTTTTTAGTACTAAGATATTTTTCCATTTTTGTTTTTTGTTTCTTATTTCTTGTTTTGTGTTTTCGTTCCACCAGCGCTGGTTTGATTTCTGTTATGGTTCCTCATGGTTCCACATGCCTGTTTTGTTGCTTCCGTTATTATATATTTAAAACTTTTCCACTTTTCCTCTATGTTGTTTTTTCTTATACTTTGTTGATTTTCTACTATTTCTCTTATGATATTATTATCTACTCTTAGTTTTAAGCTTTCTGTGTTTTTTGTGTTTGCGTTTAGTGTTTTGACTTCACTTGCATTTTTTGCAACTTTTATTTTTGCTCTTACTAAATAGTGATCACTTCCAATTTCACTGCCTCTTTTAACTTTTACATCCATTACTTCTCTTCTGTCTTTCTGTGCAAATGTAGTGTTTAATACTACAATGTCGTTTAAAACACAGAAGTCAATTAGCCTATTTCCGTTGTTGTTTTTGGTTGGTTCTCCATTCCCAACCCTTGCATTTAAATCCCCTAGTGTATAAATATTCTTTTCTAGTTTCTCGTACTCTATCTGTACTTCCTCCCAGAAATTATCTTTGTTTTTTTGGTTTTGTCCTCGTTTGGTCCATATATTATTATTATGTTACTTATCCATTCATTTTTTATTTCAATTTTGATTACCATCATTCTTTCATTTACACATGTCCATTCTTTTATATGTTGTTCCTTCCTTTTATTTATTATGCATTCAACACTTGCTCTAGCTCTTGCATTGTCTTCTACTCCGCTGTATAATACCAGATAGTTATGACCCAGCCTCTCTATTCCTTTTCCTTTTCTTTTTGTTTCAGTTAATGTTAGTATATCTAGATTTGCCTTCTCAAATTCTTCAATTAATTCTATTTTTTTTTATTTACGCGTTTTGTATTCCAAGTTTCTATTTGCATTGTCCATTTTCTTTGCTTTTTCGTTTCCAATACTTTAGTTCCGGTTTTCCTGTTGTTTAGCAGTTTTTTAGCATTACTCCGTTTTCCTTGCTGTCTCATGTATATACTTCGTTGTTTATTATTATTTTCTGATATCCAATTTTCTTTTGCTATGTTTCTAATTTCTCGTTGTATATTTCTTTCTTCCCATGTTAAGTCGTGTTCAATATATATTTGCGTGTTTTTTAATTTGTTTTTTGCTGCCATTATACTTTGTTTTTGTTCCCACGAAGCTATTTCCAGTATTATCGTTTCATTTGCTTTCCCTTCAAACAATGATCTTATGTTTTTTATATCTACCGTGACTCCTAGAGTTTCCTTGCACAATCTTTTTATTTCCTTCTCCTTGTCTTGGAACTGTTTTAAACCTTTTATAATTATGTTGTTCTTCTTTTCTGCTTTATTTTCCAATTTTTCTATTCTCTCGGTTAGTATTTTTTTTCTGTTTTTCCAAATCTTATTCTTTCCTTTTCATTTCTGCTTTTATTTCTCCCATCTCTTTCCTTATTTCCTCCATATTTGTATCCATCTTCAGCATAATTTGCTGCATAATTTTTTTTTAACTCGTTTATTACTTGTCTTTCAAAAGTTGGATTTGCTGTCTCTGTTTCTATTTCTTTCTGATTTTTCTTTGCTCTGGTGATCTTAGTATTTTTTTTACTTCTATGAAGTGTAATTGGGTGTTCTTGTTCTGTTTCTCTTATTTTTTTGCTCATGCCCCAACTTCTTATGCTGCTATATTTTAAGTTAACTTAATTATTTTTACATTCACTAATTTTATTTTAGTTTTAATTTATGATTACAGTTGATTCCATATTTTTCTTATTTTTATTTATTTATTTTATGTTTTTATTTATTTGAGTATTGTATGTATATTTTTTCTCTCCGTTGCTGATTAAGAGAGATATATGTGGCGTGGTATTTGTGCCGCGCTGTTCCAGTGCAGCGCGTTTCTCCTTCTATCTTGCGCCACTATATGTATGTCGGTCTCACTTTCTCACTGACTGGCCACTTTTATTTGTTAGAATTTAGTTTTTCTTTATCTCTATCACTTTTATATATTTTTCTTTAATTTTACATTTACGAGGTGTTTTGTCGGCCGCAGCAAAACGCTTGTACTCGCAGTCGATGTTCACAATATAATACGTAATGCTAATAAATAGAGCAAATAATTCTAATTCCAAAATATTTTCTTCTGTCAAAACTGACTTTTCTAAAAACATCGCCTCCTAATCAGGCGACATAACGTTTATTGCTTCAACACTTCCCCTTGGGACGATGCTCCCTGATTGTCATTGTGTATTAGTATAGGTCCTTGAACCACACCAATTTCAAGCATTAGGTTTCGGAGATATATGGACTCTTTGTTTGCTTTGGACATGGCCAATGTATTCAGCTTCGTTTGAGTTTAACCAAATAAGTAACGTACAACACGTTGCTTATTAGATTCCCATGATATTGGAAATTTTTCCCACAAAAAACAATGGTAAACCATTTTCTGTCCGTTAAGTCGCTCTCCCAGTCAGCGTCCACAAAACTTTTCACTTCTGTATTTGCTGAACTATAGCAGATACTTATGTCGGCGGTAACTTTTAAGTATTGCAAGACACGTTTCGTAACTAGCGAATGTTCCTTTTTGTAACAGTGACTAAACTGTCCCAGGAAGCTGACAGCATGACAAATATCAGGTCTTGTTGATGTAGATAGGTAAATCAGAGCACCAACCAATTCACAAAATGGATATTTTGTTTCTTGATCCGCTAAAGCGTTTTTGCCTTTTGTTAGTTTTGTGTTCGGGTCGAGTGGGGTCAGTACGGGTTTGCAGTCCGACATATTGAAACGTTTCAGTAGTTCTGTCACGAACTCTTGTTGATTCAGTCGTATTCGATTGTCTTCCCTAGTGAATTCGATTCCCAGACAATACTTGGCTTCGCCCAAATTCTTGAAATTCCGTTTACAACATATGTAGTAGCTCCGTTGCCGTTTCATCGCTTCTTGACGCCACGAGAATATCATCCACGTAGATAACTGTGTAAGCTGCAATATCTTCCTCTCGCTTTAGTAGGTAGATGTATGGATCTGCATGTGTGGGTTCAGCTCCTGTTTGGCACAAGGTAGTTTTAGGCCGTAGAATCCTCTGTCCAAGAAAAAGACACAGTTGCTTTTCTTAAGCTTGTATAACATTTCTTCGGCCACTGTACTTAGGGTCAGTTTTCTCTTCTACTATAACTTGTAGTAGTTTAGCTAAATTTTTAAGAGCTTCCATACAAATTGCTTCGTTTATGTTCCCGTTTAAATTGACAAATTTTCATTTTTTGTTGTTCTGCTAATACCACAACTGTCCTTATGGAGCCGATTCTAGCGATTGGGGCGAAAGTTTCATTAAAATGCACACCAGGTGTCTGGGAGAAACCTTGAGCAACCAAGTAGGATTTCTTCTTTTTGACCGTTCCGTCAGCTTTAAATTTTACGTAAGATTATTCGGCTTCCGATTATCAGCTTATTTGTTGGCCTGTTTACCTGTTTCCAGGTATTATAGCGGAGAATTGATTTTATCTTGTTTATCATCGCATCGTTCTATTCTGTTGCTTCTGGAGACGACATTGCGATTTTTATTAAGATTTCGGCTAAATGGCAGAATTCAGTCTTCACACAGTTTGCCTCTGTTTCTTCGCTTTAGCCTTGGTCTGCCGGGACCTTTTCAAAATTTAAGTTGCCCTTCATTCTCATTTTCGACAGTTGGTTCTGGTAGATTCTCAATTTCCACTTCATTTACTTGATGTTCATCAACGTGTTCTTGGTTTTTAACGTTATCTTCGATGATGTTTTCTATCAAATTGTGGTCGTTTTTTGATGTTGACTCGTCATTGGTTTTCCACGGAATTCTGTCTTTATTTTTCATGAATTTTACGTCGCGGAAACTTCTAATTTCTTTTCCATTACGAGCCAGATTCGGAAGCTTTTCTGATTTTCAGGATAACCGAGAAAAATTCCAGGTCTACGAATGTCTAACTTGCCTCGTTTTGGGCTTCGATAATTCAAAAGGTGGTTTTCCATTTAAACTACTTGATGGGCAGCAATTTTTAATGTAGCAAGCTGTGTACACCGCCTCTGCCCAGTAGGATTGAGGAAGTTTGGATTGCATTAAAAAACACCTTGCTGGTTCCAGCAGTGTCTTGTTGGTTCGTTCGGAGATGCCATTTTGTTCCGGTGTGTAAGCGATTGTCAATCTTTTTCCAATACCTTTCATCTTTAGGTACTCGTCGAATGACTTGTTCACATACTCTGTACCGTTATCTTGTTTTCCACTTTGATTCTCGACACTGTTCACGTATTCTATAAATTTTGAAAGTACTTGGTCCTTTGTCTTCCTGTAGCATCATCGGTGAAGGTTACAAAGTATTTCATTATTTTTTGAGATTCCGTTCTCATTGGGCAAACGTCTGAGTAAATAATTTCGAGTATTTCGGTTAATCGTTAGGAGGCTTTCGGAAAACTGAAACGAGTCATTTTCGCTCTTGCACACACGTCGCATTTAAAATCTTTAAATTTTACTTCCGCTGCATGCAAATTCTTGCTTGTTAAAGCGTCCTTTAAGCTGCAAAAGTTTAAGTGACCCATTATTTGGTAGTATTTGCGAAAACTATGGTTCAATTTCGCTAAGCATTCTACGTCATTGGAAATGATTTTTCTAAAAACATCGCCTCCTAATCAGTCGACGTAACGTTTATTGCTTCAACAATTATCCACAGTAGCGTATATGTTTCAAACTAGCAAGGAATTCAACAATTTATTTAAAATAAATATTTTTGAGCGCTCATTACTGCTCACTGAACTCTTCGATGCCTGGTCTCATGCTATAGATTGACCGTTGTCATAAATTGTTTCTCTTGTGCAGTGAAGGGTAGAAGCAGCCGCCTTGGGCCACACAAGTTTTATAATTATTGTGACCAAATTTTACGTTTTGTAAAATTATGTATGCAGTTTTTTTAATAGTAAAAGTCTCAAAAAAATATACAATAATGTTTGTATTCAGTGCGAGGAACTAATCTAATGTTTTCAATTTATTGTAAAAACACAATTGCTGAATCTCGTGCGTATTGTTAAGTTCATATTAGTGGAAACTCTTGACAGTTTATTATGTTTACATTTTTAATAACTTATTAAAAAATTAATAATCAAAATACGTCTGACGCTAGAAAGGAACCGGGATTCGCCTGCCCAAATCAGCCTGACTGGCGGGAAGGACACATGTTTCATGGGATATTTAGCATGTTAAAATCTTTACTAAGATTGTTATATAGAGCATTAAAGCCAAAGCATCTGCTTCATTATCATCTTAAGGTGAAAAACGATTGTCCTTTATAGCTTCAATAACTTCACTTTTGCTCGCATTACTTTTGCCTGCTATGAAACGTTTTATCGTCTTCACAGGTACACCTTAGTAAGGATTTTTTTCTTCCTCACACCAAGCAGCTAAAACGGCAAAGAAACAACCATAACAATGCGCAGCATCAAAAATCATGTGCTACCTCTTAAGGTTGCCTAGAAATGAGGTCAGAAATTTGATTTGTTTTACATTTTTTTTATTTTAGTTGACTTTAAGTTAATTCTTCAAAAAAGTTTATATGAGCTAGATTTGAAAAAAAACAATAACTCGTTTGAAATAATTGAAAATAACTTAAAGTTGTTTTTTTCAATTACGCAACTCACCAAAAACCCACCTCAGATAATTACTTTGTATCTTTTGCTATCAGATACCAAGAGTATTCTGGAAAGCCAGAAGACCTGACCAAACTCAGTAGACCAGCGTTTATTTGAGTTTTATCACCATAAAAAAAATATGAGGGACCTACCTACATTACAGTAAGATCCTTCTGAAGCCAGTTAAAACCCATCCTTATGATAAAAGTAACATGAGTTTGCTATTATCAAGTGAGTTTTCTAAATAAGACTTTCATACAAATGTTGATGAATTAAAATGACGTTAAACTTATACATAAATTCATTTGCACCAAAAGAATTATTAGGAATGCCTTTGAAAGGCTGTTACAAGCATTCATTAATCAAAGCCAGAATTACAAAATTGTTTTAAATCGCAATTATGGACCTTTTGGTATTCACCTCCTTTATTGGATAACTTTATATTTTTATTATAGGTTATAGTAAGAGAACAGAAATATGTATATACACCGAGAAATTTTTCTTAGTTTTTTTTCCCGTTTCTATAACTTATTAGTAGTTTTTTGATCGGTTCATTTAAAAAAAACTCTAACAAATGCTCCATTTTGCCCACTAAGAACAAAAAATTGGTTTTATAGATTTTGCAGCTTTTATTGTAAATTAATTTTTTTGAGTTAAAATTGCAATTTTTAAACAAAAAATGCAATTTTTCAAAGTAAAGTTAAAAAACGACCTCTTGTCCGTTTAAACTTAAGCAACTTCTGCATTTTTTTTTTCTTCTTTTTTTCTGCACATTCATTGATTCTGTAATTTCCGCTAGAATACTTTCACCCTTGCTTTTTATGTTTTCACACCACTTTTCAGATATTCCCAGGTTTTCTAGGCGCCTTTTTTGTTCACTTGTCCATCTATCGCATGTGATGGCGACAAATAAACACGATCGTGCGCTATCTAAAAGTGAGCTAAACACAACGTTAATAGACTTAAATTCAGTTTGTGCAAGTTGTGATAAATCTATATTTGGAAACTATTTCAAATGTTGTACCTGTAAAGTTTCTTACCACGAAGATTGCAACAAGTCAACAGATAAGCTGGGAATAGGGGGCATACACAAAATGTGATAGAAATGAAGTGCAGAAAACCAATCTTTAACTGCACTTATTGCTAAAAAGGGAAATTAGCGAACTCAAAACTGAAATTGCAAGTAAGTTAATTTTAATTGATATTTTAAGTCAAAAAGTAGATAAATTATCTAAAAACAATAAAAATTGCAAAAAAACTTACATTCTATATAAAGTACCAACACAATTCGAACCTGAAACGATACAGCATACTGTTAGTGCAGATTTAAACACAAAGAATAACAGCAAGAATACAAATACAATCAATCCCGAACAGACAGATGACTGTTCTAATACAATACGTACGCAGATGCTTTAGCGGCTCGGTCAAAACACTAATTACCAATACATGGAAAACTGTTTCTCATAAACAAAAGAAAAACAACAACAATACATTTAATTTCTTTGCTTTACTGTTCTTTTGGACTGAATTCAAAACTAAAAGAACCAACAAGAAAGTAGAATACTATAATATATTCAGTGGCGTAGCTAGGATTTGTAGCCCCCCCTCGCAAACTATTGAAAAGGGCCCCCCTAGACTATACTTTTTCTTTCTAACATGTACACTCGTACACAATATCTGGTCAAATTAAAGAACTTACAAAACATTATAAAGCTAAAATCAAGGAATCTAAAAAACAAACACACGATAATTACATAAATAACTCTAAACCTCCACATAGAATTGTGTGGGAAATAATTAGATCTCATTATAACAATTGCATTACTTCTACTGCTAATACAATTTCTGAAAACCAGTTTAATAACTATTACTGTAATGTTGCAGCTTGAGTACATGAATGAAATACCAATGTCAACTCAATTTAATTTTTGAGAAGTCACATACATTGAAGTACGCGTTATAACAACAAATTTGAAGAACTAATAGTAAAGACTATTCTAATTTAAATTCCAAAATGATATAAACAATAATTAATTTAATATTGGTACCTCTGAACAACAATACGGATTTAGAAATAAAAAATTTACTGTACTTGCTGTGAAAAATTGATTAGATGTTGTGATAAATGGTTTTGAAAATAAATGTAACGTCTGCTTTTTTTGTAATTGAAATAAAGCTTCTTTATAAATTCCTGTTTTGTTTGAATTGAGCACAAGTACTTTTGTTTTGTTTAATAAAAGAGAATAAAACAAATTGTTTGATGAAGATTTGAATCTGAACCAAAAAGTTTGAAGTACATGTTTATTACAAAAATCGAATTTTAAACGTCGTTAGTCTAGAATATGCTTGTTGTTTGTGGATGTAGGCACAAAAACCCTGTTGATCAGCAAATATATATTTTTATTGTTTACTTTTTGTTAAAGAGTGAATATGAGGTTTTCTATGTTCAAGATGCTGATGAACAAAATTTAAATTCTCTTTTAGACCACAAATATTAGAGAAATTAACTTTTAAGCCACAAACTAAATCAATGTTTAGTTAATTAAAATGTTTTAATTCATAAATTTAGCCCAAAACTATGAACTTTGAATATTGTAACACTTTGCACACTTTGCAAGTCAGCTTATGAATGTTCAAGATAATAAAAAAAAATAACTCAAGAAAAACAAGATAAATTAATAAAAAAACTGACCCCATAATTGTATAAGTTTGAAATACGAACAGAACGTATATTAATTTTAGATTCAAATGAATTTAATTCATCAGAATTTCGAAAACCATTTAGTATTTCAAATATGAACAAAAATAGATTTAAACTAATAAAATCCACTTTAATAATCCATCATGGTTAATAATAGAGTCATAACATGACAAATTAAGATATTTATTTATTATCCTAATTTATTAAATAATAATTAGATAATAAAAAAATTAACTCCAGAAAAGCGATGAGATAAATTCATAAAAAAACTGATCCCACAATTAAATAAGTTTGAAATACGAACAGAACGTATAATAATTTTAGATTCAAACAAATTTAATTCAGAAGAATTTTGAAAACCTTTTAGTATTTTGAATGAGCATAAATGGATTTAAACTCATAAAAACCACTTTAATAATAATAATCCATCCTAGTTTAGCATCGTATATGACGAATTAGAATGTTTATTTATATAGGTTTTTAACCTAATATACGATAATTAGAAAAAGATCACTTCGGAAAAGTGATGAGATGAATTAATTAATGAGAAAACACAATTATATACATTTTGAAATACGAACAGAACGTAACCAAATTGTATCACTGTAATCACTTTGTTTCACTTCTTTTGTACTTTTGTTATATGTAGTTTACTTAGATTTATTACTCGTAGCACGGAGAATATATACGGTCTACTCAGCTCGAACGATATATATTAAATGAGGAATATATTTTATTTTCCCGTGCTGTGTAGAAAAAACTATAAAAACAATATTCCTAGAAATAAAATAAAATAAAAAGTAGACAATAAAAAGAAACTATATAAATTTATCATACACATATGCAAATATTCTGAAATATATTGAGATCAAGTTTTTATGGTTGAATGAATCATTTTATCTATATATTATAATATGTATTTCATTATTTCTTCAAGTATTTATTAACTATGATAAATTTAAGATAATTATAAATTGGCAATAGATAATGTAACAACTTTTAAATCAATTGCATGCATTGATTTAAAAGTTATTAACTTTTCAGCGGTGAATTTAATATAGACAAATTAAATTGTTTAATGCAATATAGTTGAAGTTTTACAATATTTCTTATAATATAAATTCGTCCACAAAAATCTCAATAATAAATTATCAATATTGTTTTGCAATAGCTTAAAAAATACGTTTGTAAATAAATTTAAACATAAAATATTTACGAAATGATCTGTTTGCGATTTGAATAATGTTGAAATTATTTTAAAACAAATATACCATCTTAAATAAATATAAAACAAACAAAAAATATTTAAATTAGTTTGTTAAGTGATTTGGAAAATAAAACTAATCAATTGCCATTTACAGTTTTTATCTTTAATTGAATCTAAAATTTCAAAATTAAATCAAGTGTTGGTTTTATATTTGTTAAAGATTACTGTATATTTATTTAAAACTAATGTTAACATTATTTATTCAAATTGCAAACAGATAAATTTCTTTAACATTTTATGTGAATTGATTTATAAATTTATTTATAAATAAATACATTTTTTAAGCCGTCGCAAAACAATATTGATAAATTATTATTTAGGTTTGTGTAAACAATTTAATATTATATCAATATAAACATTTAGCTATATTGTTTGATAAAACTTCACTAAGCAGATTTGGTCAAAACTTAGATAAAGATAAATAAACTACACCCGCTGAAATATTTTGATGACAATTTTAATTACCTTTTATAAATTTTATAGATTAATTGTTTAGCTATTGGTTTTAAAATAAGATCTAATTGAATTAATAAATAAAATTCTTTGTGTATTCAGTCTAATCGTATTTTATTTTATGCTATTTTTTGTGATAAATAACAATGAAGCCGTTTCATTTTAAATAAAAATATGTTTTTTACGGCGTTTATTTATATTTTCACATTGGTATTTCAATACAAAATAATAAAAAAAATCATCAGTGTTCATTCATTTGATTAAACTAGTTATACATTAAATAATTGAAGAAACGGATAAACTAAAATTATATTTTAATGAAATTAAGTTGCACATTATAAAAAAAATAATTTTAGTCTTTGGTTTTTTTAATTTTTTTAAATTTATTTTTAGTTTAATCTAATGACTGTGCAGTGATGATTTTTTTATAGTTTAGTGTAGAAGCATCAATGTGAAGATACAAATAAACACAGTCAAAAAACATTGTATAAAATGCAATTGCTCGTTAGTTATTAATTACAGAAAAATAACAGCTGTAATAATACTCATAGCTTCAACCATAAATGTTGGCTCGGTTAAAGTGTCTTTTCTAAATATAAATAAATAAATAAACGCATTTATACCATTGGATAGCCTAAAAATGTTTTATTTAATCATGAGTAACAAGTGACATTTGCTTGATGCAATTAATTGAATAATTAGCAAAAATAGTTAGCAATAATTATAAACGGTCGTCCTCAGATAACTTTTTTTTTTTAAATACATTCAGTTTAATAATCTGTGTAAAAAACTGTTTTGATAACTATGGGTGGTTTGGTACAGTTAATTAGATAGTTAAATAGATTTAAAATACAATTAATTAGTAATTACTTGCTTACTTTGCATTGCAGAAAAACAATTATACGCGATTCGATAGATAATTAAATTCTGCATTAGAAACATATTCCCTGTGCATTTATACATTCAAGATCACATTGCAAATGTAATAATATAATTAGAAAGTGCTTGGCGTATACATTATTTGGCACTATAGCATAAGTAGTGACCACCTACTTTAAACGCTTTGCGCTTTTAGGACATGCAATTTTATACATCAATTGTAACAGCATATACAGGGTATCTCAAAATTGACGCCCGTGCTTTTTGGGATTTGGAGGCTAAAACAAATTGTAAATTAAAACTAGAAAAATTTCTATTTATCTCTCGTTATAGAGTTATTGATAAAAATGTAAATAATAAAATTTGACATTGAGTTGAGTAACATAATTCAATTATTTTAGAATTTATGAATCGTCATATTGATAAGTATTTCGGGTTTGTGAGTTTAAAATAGAACGATACTACTGTAATAAAGATTATGCCGATATGTTGAAAGTATTAGGGGTATGTAAGGACAATGCCACTGCTGCGGCTAGGACTTATGCGGAGAGGTGTCCAAATCAATAGCACCCCGATGCAAAAACTATAAGACAACAAAGAACAAAGGTTACTGAAAACAGATAATTTAAATCCTTGCAAATATCAGGCAACCTGCACTAAGCGTCTATCAAGAACAGCAAATTCTTGAATTGGTTGATTTGGAACCAAGTACAAGCGTTCAAATTGTATCGTCTCAAACTCATATCTAAAAAGACACTATTTACAGATTATTCAGGAAAAATAGTTAGCATCCATTTAGGCCTCAAAAAGTTTTTGCATTGACGGGGATAGGGAGCTTTGATTAATTTTTTGTAAATTTTCATTCAAAAGATTATGTGGAGTGATGAGTCCACATTTACTGAAACAGGTAAATAGAAGACTATCTACGCCTATGAGACGTGTTTTATTGTTTACGTTTGCAAGATTAAAGTTTTAATGATTTAGTTGTATTTAATTAATATAAAGAGTGCTGTGATATTTTGTATAGTCTAGTCTTCAATATAGTATACTACAATAGTGATTTTATCTTTGTTAAGTCAAGTAATTGGAGTTTGTAAGTAATTAACCTGTATGTAGTTTTCCCGCCAATAAGCGCATGAACGCTACCTACCGTACCTGCTTGGTGTTATTTTTACCAGTGGCGTAACAGCTGGGTTTTATTCTGTTATTCTGTTATTATTTATTTGTTATTTAACATATTTCATATTTTTCCTTTGTATTTATTTTTGTAACCATTTCCGTGGTCTGCCATTTATTGTTCGTTTTAGTAAAGCACTTGGTAAACGACCCTACCAGTGTGAAGAGTGTCCCAGTTTATATCATTTAATCCTTAATCCGTTTTAATTTTGTTTTTATTCCTTAATTTTAACTCTGTTTATTTGGATTAGTCAATATGGTTAAGTGTTTAAATTGTCAGAAGGATTTACAAATCCATCATTTTGCAAATTTTACTAAGATAAATGATAAAGATTGGATATGTCCTACTTGCACAAAATCTATGAAATCACAGAAAGAAGATAGCCGTAGTTCTACTAGCAAAAATGTAGTCGATTCAGGAGAAGATAACTTTTCAAAAGCGTTCTTTTTAGAACAATTTAATGCATTTTCCGAAAAAATTTCATTGAAACTTGCCACATGTACCGCATTTATTAATGATATCGGTGAAAGAGTTAAAAGTCTTGAGGAAGAAAACATGAAACTCAAAGCTAATATAGTAATCCTCAAAGAAAACCAACCAAAATGTTTGGATGAAGCTATATTTGAGATTCAGGACCGTCAACGAAGAGCAGTGAACGTCATGGTTATTTTTACCATTAAAAAATTAAATTTATGAAAAAATATTCTAAACTAAAAAACATCCATAGACGCGTTTCGAGGTTTACCTCTCATCAGTATGGCTTTATTTATTTAAACTAATTGATTTTTAACTTACTTCGTCAACATTGTTCACCACCACAATTCAAAGTGAATATTTTAAAGGGTGTATTGACTATTTATACTAACTGACTTAATGACTTTATTTAATGGCTATGGTTAATAGCATTCTGAGAATAAACAAATAAACTAATTATTTCGGGATATTAAGCTGATGGTAATGACATGAAAGAATTAAAACAGAAATTTGAGAATTAAAAATAGAATAAATTTTTTGCATAAATTATAATTACTATTATACAATTTCGTGTATATCAGAACATATATAAAATATATATCTTTATATATTTTATATATTGTCATGGTTATTAATTTTTCCGAATCTCGTTCATCAAATCCAACTCAACGTCAATCTGAGGATGAAACAAATGTCATTAAATTAATGGGAAATAAAATTATATCCAATCATACAATAAAAAAAGTGATGCGTGTTGGCTCTAATGAATCATTATCTAGCCCGATGAAGGTAATTTTTAATAGTGAGGAATCAGCTAAAGCTATAATTAAACATTGTAGAGGAAAGGAACTTGGAGATGTTCGTGTGGGTGTGGATAACACTCCCAAACAACAGGCAGAATTCAAGAAAGATTGCAGTGAATTAAATCGTCGCAAACTAGAAGGTCAGCAGAACATCAGCTTGCGGTTTATTCAAGGAGTTCTAAGGATAGTGGAAAACAAATTCTCAAATAATTCAAAAAACGGACATTAGCTATTTATTATCAGAATGTCAATGGGTTAAAAATCAAGTTAGAAAATTTGGCAAATAACGTAAGACTTTCTGATTTTGATATTTTAATTTTTAGTGAAACCAATCTTTATGAGGATATTTTATCTTCTGAACTAGTATTAACATCATTTTGTATTTATAGGAAAGATAGAAGTAAAGAAAGTAGTGTTAAAAAGAGTGGAGGTGGTGTTTTAATTGCTGTACGTTCAGATTTAATTTCAAGTGAAATAGCTACTTCTTTTACTACAGTCGAACATGTTTTTGTTAAAATTAAGCACCAAACAAACTGCTAAGTTTTTGGCGCAGTTTATATACCACCATCAAATAATATTTCAAAGTATATAGATCACTGTTCAGCTGTTGAAGATATTGTGAACAATCACGTAGATGTCAATATTCATATAATTGTTGATTATAACGTTCCAGGGTTTAACTGGGCAAATGGTGCAATTGAATCACGAAGCAGTGCCTTAAACTTGTCAGGACATCTTTTAAATAAAACTTTTTTGTATCTAAATATGCATCAGGTTAATACAATAAAAGATAGTTAAGGCTCTTATAAAAGTTTTCCACTAAAAAGAACATGCTTCTTAGTACTTCTGACAACCATTTACTTTCCTGCGATAAATATCATCCGGCTTTACATACAACTATTAAATCTAATATAGAACTCAAAGCATTAAATCATTCTAGAGTCCTTTCATATAACATTAAAAAAGCCAATTTAGTGGGAATTTGGAATTACCTACATTTAGTGGATTGGAAATTTCTTTTTGATGGTTTAAATCTTGAAGACTGCACACAAGTATTTTATAATACACTGTATACTTGCATTGAGTTATTTGTTCCTAAATTTACCACAAATTTGAACTTAGTTATCCCATTTAGTTCTCCAAAAAATTTAAAAAAATAATAACATCTAAAAAAATTGCACATAAAACATATGAAGATTCTGGTCGATTTGAAGACTATTTACATTTTATAAACATTCAAAGTAAATGCAAGTTAGAAAATTATTTATGTTATAAAGAGTACATCAGCAATCTGGAAAGAGAAGTTTATACTAACTCAAAGAGTTTTGGAGATATGTCAAATCTAAAAATTCTGATCATAGCATTCCTAACATTATGCATAATGATAATGTGACGGCATCTACAGGAGAAGATATTTTTAACTTATTTTCTTCATATTTTTCATCAGTATACTCTTTCACTAAATTATTGGAGCCCGAGCCACTTACAGTTAACTCTGCTATCGACATTAACTCTTGTAGCATCACTTTGAAGGAAGTTAAAACACAATATTTGGACTTAAATCGGACATTAGACCTGGTGTTGATGGTATACCAGCATCTATACTTAAGCAATGTAAAAATGAAATTGCCACCGCTTTAAATTACATCTTCAATCTTAGCCTAAATACAGGTCATTTTCCATCTATATGGAAGTCCAGTTATGTTGTACCAATATATAAGTCGGGAGATAAATCTAATATACAATATTATAGACCAATTTCTATTATTAAGTGCTATACCAAAACTTTTTAAACATATTGTCTAGGATAAAATAAATGTGGTATTTAAAAATATTTTAAATGATCAACAGCATGGTTTTCGCAAACGAAAATCTACTTCTTCTAATCTTCTTATATTTGAACAATATATTCTGAATGCTTTCAATAATGGGCATCAAGTAGATGTTATATATACTGATCTATCTAAGGCATTTGATAGAGTTAATCACAATGTGTTAATAAAAAAACTGGAAAATATAGGCGTATCAAGAAATCTTGTAAACTGGTTACGTAACTATCTTAATAATAGATCACAATATGTTACTGTTAATGGTTTTATTTCTGATACAATAGCAGTTACCTCAGGTGTTCCACAAGGTAGTCATTTGGGGCCGCTTTTATTTCTACTTATATTTCTCAGTCAATAAAATGGTGTGAATTCGTTCTCTTTGCCGATGATTTAAAATTCTTTAGAGCAGTAGCAACAGCTGAAGTGTATTTTTAATTGATAATGACATCAAAAATGTTGAAAAATGGTGTACTATTAATGGTATGGACTTAAATGTAAAAAAAATGGTAATGACATTTAAGAGATCAAAATCTAATTTTGCATACGACTATAGTATAAACTCACAGATATTAGAAAGATACGTTTTTTTAAAGATTTTGGTGTATTTATGGATACCAAATTGACGTTTGTTGAACATTTTAGATTGAAAGATAACCTGCGATGATTTGGAGTTTGGAGTGTAGGAAATAAAAAAACTTTTATCCAAAAATTATAAAAACAAAAGTTTATTTAGCAACCGGTTTCGATGCATGCATGCATCATCTTCAGGCTAAAAATTTACATATAGAACATATATGTAAATTTTTAGCCTGAAGATGACCGAAACCGGTTGCTGAATAAACTTTTGTTTTTATAATTTTTGGATGAAGGTTTTTTTATTCCCTAAACATTTTAATTATGTTACCAACAAAGCTTTAAGAATATTAGGATTTATCAAACGCCATAACAGCTCTTCGATCGCTATTCTGTGGCCTAAATCGCCCTATCTTGGAATACTATTCTGTGGTATGGGTTCCATCTTATGGAATTCATATTGATCAAATTGAAAAAGTCCAAAACAAATTTCTTAAACATTTGTCATTTAAAAGAGGAGATATTTCATATAACTTTTTTTGTACTGAAATGAGAGAACTAATTCAACTTGAAACACTCTGTGATAGAAGAATAAAAATTGATGTTGAATGTATTGTAAAAATAGCAAATGAGATTATTGATTGTCCTAGTACACAAAGCTATGCAAAAAAAAGTGACAACATAATCTAATTAAGATTGACTTCAGGATTATTTCTTGTATATTATGGGCACTGACTACCAAGTATGAACGAGATAAGATGCAAGCGTCGTAAGTGAATTCTACTAATGAAACGTTATGCAAGTCATATTTAAATCAAAGTTAAAATGTCGATAATTTTCCGTTATAATGTAAGCACTGAGCACCAAGTTGGAACGAGATAAGATTCATCAATCTTTCTTTGCACTTTGTATGCACTTTGCTATTAATATTTTAGGAATATCGTCTCACTTGTCTTATAACGCTTCTTCGACCATATCTACTAAAATATGTAGCGGGTTTTGGCGACGTTTAAGTTGCTTTAGCAGATAATCTCATATAAGCTCTATAGGGTGCATAATTGGTGCGACTGCTGGCCAGTCTATCCGCGTAATACCTTGTTTTTCTAAGAAGTCAGTTAATTTCAGTTGAAATTATTGTTTGTCATCATGCTCTGGAGTTCGCCCCCGTAATTCTTTAATAACAAACACTCGGGCGGGCGGGTGGGCAACTTCAGTTGAAAGTATTGACCGTCATCATGTTCTAGAGTAGACAACCTACCCATGCATTAGTTATCAAAAGTTTGGTTTACAACAACCTGAGTGGCTGTTTGGTTAATTCCAGTTGAAATTATTGTTTGTCATCATTAAAGCTGGAATTTTATGCATTTGCATATTCTATAATATTTATATGCCAATTAAATAATTTTGTATCTACTCGAATTAGAAGAAAACAACTGGCAAAAACCAATATTTTTTTGTATATTTTCATATTTTTGAGTTTCTGAGGATATTTCTATAAAAGTTGCATATCAGTGCATATTTGGTGCTTATTTGGTACATATTTGCATATTTAATGCATATTTGCATTTTTTGTGCATATTTGTATAATTTTACCAGTAAAAGTTGCAATAATTTTAAATTATTTTTAAGTGAGCGGCAATATTGCTTTTTGTAAAAATATATTGATTTTATATGTAAACAACACGTGCAAATGCAATGTTGGTCTTAAACTTAGTTGAGCTTTTTTTCTACCATTTCTTGTTTGTTCTAAAGAATTTTTTTCTGGAACATAAAAGGCTTTTTAAATAAATTAATAATTTAAAAAACATTTTACTGTACACAGCACATATTAACTTATATTATATTAATCATATGTTTGCATATTTTTTTATTATGTGCATTTTTTACCAAATTTTGCATATTTAGTTCATATTTTGACAAAATTGCGTGCATATTTTAGCAAAATTGCGTGCATATATTTGCGCATATTTTTAACCTTTTGAGTGCATATAATTCCCAGCTTTAGTCAGCTGTGAAGTTACCCGCCCGAGTTTTAGTAAACTAATATCTTGATAACAAACACTTGAGCGGGCGGGTTGGGAACGTCAATTAAATATATTGACTATCATAATGTTCTGGAGTAGCCCACCCGCCCACCTAAGTGTTACTTATAAAAAGTTTGGTTTACAAACACTTGAGTGAGTGGTTGGTTAATTCCAGTTGACATTATTGTTTGTCATCATGCTCTAGAGTTACCAGTCAGAGTCTTTGTAAACTTATTTCTTGATAACAAACACTCAGGCTGGTGGGTGGGCAACTTTAGTTAAAAATATTTACCGTTATCATGTTCTGGGGTAGCCTACTGCAACAAACACATATACAGACTTACCAGCACTGTACCCGATGTCATGCATGCCAGATGTAAATTGCTATATTGTATTCATGTACGCAATCCACATGGTTGATCATTTATTGCGTGCGCACATGCGCACGCATTTCAGTATAACCAGTGGTTCCAACCCTGTATTATATTATAATTTCAACAGGTAGAAGATACCAACTCATGTTATTGTATTATCTGTAAATTATGTACTTTGAACATGTTTTTCTGCGGATTTACGGGTATATAAATTCGCAGATTTTAAAATACATTTAGAGTTCGCTCGATTGCAACGTCGCGATCTCCTATACGCTTAGTCGACTGGACAGTCCTAATAGTATTACACTCTAGAGAAATTGCTAGTAAGGGCATTAAGAATATATTCCGAGAGCGCAGGTTTTGGAATTAATTTGTAGACCGTATGGACCTTTTTTAGGTATTTGTTAATAAATGCTACATATTCTAACCCAAAAATTTCAAGTAACTCTGTCATATATGTAGAAATGGTCTTTGGAAAGTATGAAGTATGCTGCAATCTGCAAAAATTATGAATAAGACTTTTGGTTATAATTTTTTTATTGTCAAAAAAGCTATTGTCAAGACAGATTTGTGGTCAAAACCTATACAACGGAGCTTGTTAATGAGATTAGGATGCCATGCCCTATCAAATGCTTTGGAAATATCTGAATGGTTTATTCATTTATTTAAAGTAAGAATTTTGCCGCAAATTCAAGAATTTCAACCTAAATTATTGGCTTCTTTAAAGTTCACGCAACATCGATGCAGTACACGGGACCTACTACCTAAGTTTTTCGTCTTATCCCAAATAAGGCATTCATCACAACACTTTTTTTCTTAACCCGAAAAACTGACCCTCCAAATAAAAGACTAGAATTCAAGACCCCTAGTGTAATAGTCGAGTATGCTAGCCACTACACCACCTGGGCGGTTGAAAATGTTTAAAGCTACTGCAAGATTTTCTCCATGGTTGCCTAAAGTAGAATTCCATTTGTGACTAACATATGTAAGAAGATCTGTTGTCGAACGTTTTGATCAAAATTTATAGAGTATTTGAAATTAAATTATTTCTTTTCTAAGAACTTAACTATATTTAATTTATTTGTTAAGATGGCAATATGTATTGTATTTCGTATAAACAATGTCAAAGTAATTGAACCTAAAAATATATTAATAAAAAATACAATCCTATAGCTTTCAAAAGAAATTTTTAATTGCTGTTACTAGATACTTTTCTTTGATAATTTTGAAATCATGCAAGTAAGAAGACAATCACTCATGCCATATACTCAAAATTTGCCTTTATTTCAACCTAAAGCCATCCGTTTACACATAAAAAATACAACAGGCCAGTAATACCCAAACTAATATACAATGTTTTGTCACAATTTATGAAATTGTATCTAGGCAATATCGATTTATCTATATGCTATTTTCAAATGAATAATTTGTAAAGATTCACGTCAGTTTGAAATAAAAATTACATATTAAGGTTTTATTATTATTGGATATACCCGAGGATATACCTGTATAAAAATTGTATCTGTTGAGGTACCAACATCTTCTTGGGCTGTCTGTCCTACTTCTTCTAAAATATTTGGCTGAAATTAATATAGGTAAAAAATTTTTAACATTATAATATGCAAATTACAAATACTTCTATATTATTTAATCCAACTCCGGCACACCTTCTGCTCGTTCGATTGCCACTTTGGCGATTAAAGAAAGATTTTTTTCCTCTGTCTCCGTTAGGGTTTTTGCTAAATTAATTTCTCCGCCAGTCTTATTTCTTTCAATTTGCACTTCTCTTGCTCGCCTTTTTGCGTTGGTCTTCAGTTGTTTGTATACCTGCATAATTAAACACATTAGCTTGATATATACTCAATTTAAAGTTATTACCTTTTACTATTCTCGAATTGTCTTCTTCGGGCTCTTTTCACATTCATTTAAAATGTTTTTAATTTTTTCCCACTCATTATCATACATCATCCGGGCTGCTTTCAATTCTGGGCATTTTATGGATTAAAAAATCTACCAGAACCTGTATCTGGTATTTGGTGGTTCTTGCCCGCTTTCTCTCTGGTACTGTTAATATAATAAATATAAAATAATAATTTTCATGACAAAATAAAACAATTAAGAGCAGCAAATTGTTTAATATAACTAAAAACCCGCATTTCTCAACTAATAATAGAGATAATTAAGTTCTGTTTTTGGAAATATAATACATATACTGACTGCATTTACTAAACTTATTAAAATATAATTATAAATAAAAAACATGATTAATAAAAAAAAATAACTTTTTGTAGTTTTACATAATTGATACATATATTTAAAAATCATTGGCGCTGTTTTTTTTTTAATATTTGTTGAATTTATGTCCGCTGAATGCTCCCGCCTATCGCATGCCTCTTGTCCCGCCCCGCGTTCTCACTAAGCGAGTCGGCCGACTTACCTGGATATTTGCTAAAATGCATTTATTATAAGGGATAATCCTTTTTACAAAGTTTACAGCGTTAGACCGCAATTAACTAACGCCTGTTGGATCTTAACTTACTATAAACAACAAATAACATGTAATTAAAAAATTATCAATAATAATTAAAAAAAATATATTTTAACATTATTAATTAATTTTTGTTGATTAGGTTATATCCTTTTTTATGATTTCAGATTTAATACTTTGGAAATAGAATATGGGTAATTTCATTACTTTTCGACTAATTTAAAAAAGTCAACCTCTTGAATTTTTCTCAAATTTTGAGGAATTAAAATATGAATGAAAAAAATTGAGATTTCTAAAATTTTATGAAGGATAGAAATTTAGGTTATTTTGTATTTAAATTTTTGAGCCTTTGGAAAAATATAAGAATGTCCACTTTAAACAATTAACTTGTATTGTTTTTTTACATCTGAATCAAAATAAATTAAAAAGTTTTACAAAATGTGTCCTCAGCATTGTTACAAACAATTAAATAAAACGTCCATTTTTACAAAAAAAATTATCTTTAAAAACTTTACCTTTAATATTAAATAAAGGACAAAAAGATTAATTTCAATATACATATATTTTGTTTTAGCTTTAAATTATTTTTTTTAAACTGGAGTTCTACAGAAATAAACTATTGCTTAAACATCCGGTAATAATCTATAATTAATTTTAGTTTTTACAAATTATAACATTTATTTTTAGCTGCGAGCACAAGAACACCATAGAAAACAAAGATAAGGCCAAGAACAATTTTAATGACAAAGCCAAAAACAAGTTTGTAGACAAGCACAAGTTTAAAGACAAGACCACGGACATGAACAAAAACAAGTTCATAAAACAGCCAAAGTCGTAGAAAAGGTCGACGACAAAGCCGAGAACAAGGTCGTAAACAAAAAGCATTTGCTAGTTGTTTTCAACAACTCATCAACATTATTTGACCAAAATAATTAAGTTCTATATTTGTAGGATTTTAGATTAGAGTTTAAAAAATAAAAAAAGAATTATTGTTTAAGAAATAAATTATTATATTAAGTGATAATCTTGCACAACTATTTGAACATTCTTCAAGTCAAGTCAAGTCAAAATCAACCGAATAAATAATAATTTTATAATAAATTTACTCATCTAAAACTTGTTAAATTAAACTATATTTAGGTTTATATTTAGGTACTGGCATCAAAGTTATTTACAACTTTGTTGACAGCTGTGATAGTAGGTTCTGTGATAATAGTTTAAAATTAAGTCTATAACTTGTCATGGCAGTTCTTGCTGATCTAACACCTGCATTAAATAAATAAATTTTTAAAGAATACAATTATAATATGTACCAAAATTACGAAGACTGAAGCAATAACAGCTGAACTGGTCCACTCGCAGAGCGATGTTAATTTATTAACTCAAAAAAATTATTTTTCAAGCATCGACGACTGAATTAGAATTGTAGGCAAAGAGCCGACTAATACGACTCCATTGGGTGTCCACACATCTTTAAAGAAAAGGATGAAGCAATAACAGCCGTCTTAAACAGTGAAATAAAATCTTAAAGATTACATAATATTAAAGTCCTAAACAACAATTGCCAACTTGCACAGTCAAAACAAGAGTAGTTTCATTCTATCTAACGGTTCGAAAATGGAAACGTACCTAATAAGAAATCTAAACCCATCAAACACAAGGGCAAGAAAGTCGTTGTTCAGTTTAGTATCTTAAGCCAATATTTTATTAATTTGTGAATTTCATAACTATATTAATATTTTTTTGAACGCATACACACCAGCTTTTAATTATATGCAAATGCCAAACACAAATTCAAATCTGAAGCAACAGCGGCTGAACTGCTATAAATCTATCATCACAAACAGTTTATTCATTTATCAATTTCATAATTATATTAACTTTTTTTCCATGACTAGTGACAACTTTATAACAAAGAACCGACATCATTAGATGTGTGAAACTATAATAAAGTACTCAAGAAAACCCACAAAAACTCTGACGAAAACCAAGTCTGAAGCATCAAGAGCTAATCCGATAAGCTCACTTTATTTTTCAGTTGCATGGGCTGATATTTTAGGACTTATGCTTGTGTTGCTTGCTACCTCACAGCTGCCTTTTTAATATGTATCTGTAAATTAATTACTTAAAATATACTACCGAAACCCGTTAAGTAGGCTCTGCCGGAGCTGCGGCTCAAACCTGCAAAAATTCAAGTTATGCGCTTCACCCAACTGAGCCACTCTCCGGACATTGATTTGCAAGTCACAGTTAGTTAGTTTAGATTTTTGGCGTATCAGCCTAATAAGACTATTAACGCCGATTCTTTTCTCTAACTATAAGAAATGTAAAATAATATGCTGTAAAATGGCATATTAAAGAATAAAATTAAATAAATAAATAAATAAACAACAAAGATAAAATAAACGTTCACAAACTTTAATGACTATAGCAATAATGACTAGATAGTTCCAACAGTGTCTAGGGTGTGAAAAGTCCTAAACACTGCTGGATTTTACGATACACAAACATTAATCATAATAAATTAACAATTATATCCATACACCCAATTTGCTCTGTCGAATAAATTCAAACAGACGATCGACTTCAACGATCTGATCGCCCAAGACAATCGACAAACTGGGTGATAATTCAGACGTAACTCTTTGTTCCGAAAACTGCCGACAATCCAATAAGATATGACGAACAGTCAATGGGACATTACAAGTATCACAAACTGGCGGCACCTCAGATGCCAACAAATGCCTGTGAGTCCATCGACAGTGACCGATGCGAAGTCGCGTGAGGATAACCTCTTCCCTACGCTTCGGCCTGCATGACGAACTCCACGGTGTAATAACGCTTTTAGTGCATCGCAGCTTGTTGTCTTGAATAGCAAACCACTCAGTTTGCCAGCTAGACAGCAGCTTTTGATGTAGAAAATTACAAATATCCCTAACGCAAACTTTAAATGAAACATATTCAGCGCTAGTTATTGCCAATTTGGCAAGCGCATCAGCTTTTTCATTGCCACTGATACCTACGTGACTGGGGATCCAGACAAAGTTAACAGTGACATTTATCTGAGACACCTGAAGCAAAATTGAATGAATTTGCCTCAGCAAGTAATGATTAGGATATTGGTCATCAATGGCGTTTAATGCACTCAACGAGTCTGTA
This sequence comes from Tachinus rufipes, assembly GCA_963932245.1. Lineage (NCBI taxonomy): Eukaryota > Metazoa > Arthropoda > Insecta > Coleoptera > Staphylinidae > Tachinus > Tachinus rufipes. The sequence goes on from OZ010750.1 coordinate 20,082,219, forward strand.
CATATAACATAATTTATACCTGCGCTTAGTTGGATGTAGAGAAGAGCCTGATAGATAGCATACAGTTCTGCAGTTTACACGCTGCTAACACTTGGCAAGCCAAATGTAAATTGCAGCCCATCTACCAAAAAAGCACAACCCACACCGTCGTTACTTTTTGAGCCATCGGTATAAATCCAAGTGGCATTTACATTCATTGCTTGAATTTTTGCAAATTCAGTTCGATATTCAACTGGTAAAGTTGAAGCTTTGCTCATTCTCGATAATGCAGTATTTAACCTTGGACGTTGAAAAGTCCAAGGAGGATCGCGACAGTAAGACAGTTGATATACATCAGGGAGTTGGAAATCCAGTTCCCGAAGTATACTGCAATTTCTTATAGCAACCGGTTTTTGGGACCGTATCCTGATGTTGTATAGATCGTCGAGACCATTATTGTACACGACAGGAAACGTCGGATGCAAGCGTTTAGCTTTTAGTTTCGCGGCGTACCTAATTGTCAAAATTTTACGCCGAAGATAGAGTGATGGTTCAGCTGCCTCACACAAAACACTAGCAATAGGGCTAGTGCGAAATGCGCCAGTTGCTAAACGAATTCCAGTATGGTGAGCAGGATCAACAATACGTAATGTGGATGGAGCTGCGGAAGCATAGATTATGGAACCATAATCTAGTTTTGAGCGCACCAAAGCGCGATGCAGAAGTAGCATTGTTTTCCGATCCGCTCCCCATGACTTTCCACTCAACGACCTGAGCAAGTTTAGTGCCGGGACACATCTTGATCTCAGATTTATTAAATGAGGACGCCAAGTCAGCGCACGGTCAAATGTGACACCGAGAAATCGAACACTATCCTGTACAGGAATAGGTTCTCCCCCAAGATATAATAAAGGGTCACCGTGTGGGGTTCGCCTTCTACAAAAATGGATAAGCAACGTTTTACTAGTAGAAAAAGTGAATCCATTCTTATTAGCCCAGTTCAAAATGTGATTGATTGTTAACTGAAGTTGACGTTCCAACGTTGCCATGTTTCTCGAAGCACAATAGATAGCTACGTCGTCAACATACATACATCCGCTTACAGGATGCTTAATGAACTGACTTATGCCGTTAATCGCTATCATAAATAGTGTCACGCTTAGAATAGACCCCTGAGGAATACCATTCTGTTGCTGACGTATGCCCGAGATGTTGTCACCTACACGTACCTTAAATGAACGGGAAGTTAAAAAGCTTTGTATAAACAATGCCATGCTTCCGCGAATACCCCATGAATGAAGCGTTTGTAGAACATTGTACTTCCACGTCATGTCATACGCTTTCGCAATGTCAAAGAATACAGCGACAAGATGTTGATTCTGTACAAAAGCATTTTTAATTGCTGTATCCAACCGAACAAGGTGATCAGTCGTAGAACGGTGACGCCTTGAACCACATTGTATGTCAGCAATTAAACCTCTTGAATCTAATAACCAAGTAGCTAGTTAGAGAGATAGGCCTATAACTTGTCGGGAGCTTTTTATCTTTACCAGGTTTAAGTACTGGTACTATGATAGCAAGTTTCCACGACTCAGGACAATACCCTGCTGACCATATCCGGTTATAGAGTGCCAACAATTGAAGTTTGGCAGAGCGACTTAATTGCTTAAGCATAGCATTGTGTATCAAATCGACACCTGGAGCAGTATTGTGTGCTTCAGATAATGCCGAGTCAAATTCCCAAACACTAAACGGTGCGTTATATAATTCATTTTCAGCAGAGACAAATGACAGAACGTTTTTCTCCATGTTAATTTTAATATCTCGGAAATTTGCAGCGTAATTATTATCGCTGGAAGCGTCAAAATAAACATCGGCCAGGATATTCGAAATGTCAATGGGATTGGTAATAATTTGATCACCCGACAATAACCCACTAATAGGTAATGATGCGGTTCGGCCAGAAATTTTTCTGGCTTTTTCCCACACCTTCCCGACGGGGGTTCTCGAATTAATTGAAGTAACATATTCTGACCATGATTCTCTTTTAGCTTTTCTGCATGTTCTTCGAGCAACAGCTTTATACCTCAAATAAAGTAATAGGTTTTCTTCTGTTGGAGAGTGGTTGAATCTACGAAAAGAACGGCGATTGTTGAGTTTGGCTTGCTCACAACCAAGCACGCGAATGAATATGGGAAAGTGGTCACTATCATAAAGATATTCCGAGACTTCCCAATCCAGCAATGCTGCGATACTTGGAGAACAAATGGTAAGGTCAATAGCCGAGAACGATCTATTGGCCACGGAAAAGTAGGTATTGTTACCTTTATTTAAGATAACTAAATCCGTTTCTGAAAAAAGATTGGCCAAGTTACGACCTCGCACATCAGTTCGATGTGAGCCCCACATAGTGTTATGAGCATTAAAATCGCCCATTAGCAGGAATGGGGACGGAAGTTGTTCAAGTAATTGATCAATCAAACGAATGTCCAAACTGACATTTGGCGGAATATAAATTGAGCAAATGGTCAGTGCAAAAGGGATATGAAGTTGAACGGCTACTGCTTCTAATGCAGTGTTGACACGGAATTCTTTACTGAAAACCGTATCACGAACCAATAAAGCCGTTCCACCCTGAGCACGATCAACATTTGCACGATCTTTTCTATAAATAGTATAACCACGAAGATTAACAGAACATTCAACCTTAAAATTTGTTTCCTGTAAGGAAACGCAGATAGGTGAATTTTCGGCTAATAATATTTTAAAGGATTCGTAGTGTGAATTATATCCGTTGCAGTTCCATTGTATAATGGTTGAAACCATTTTTAGTGTTATGTTGCGAACGTAATTTTAACTCTTTGTTTATTAGCGTTTTTATTTTTAACTTCTGAATTATCTTCTGGGGAGTAGAACTCCCACTAATTGGCATAATTTCATCTGTCAGAGTAGATGGCGCGGAAAGAACTTCCACATCCATTGACTCTAACGACACGTCAATATTGGGGTCTGTGGGCGCAGGATCGCTAGAAACCTGCACCTCAGGTGGCGGTAGCCTAGATTGGGCTGCCGTCTTTGCAGGCTTTGACTCGGACTGAGCCTTTGCCTGTTTAGGCTTTGACTTGGAAGTCGCAACCTTAGTTGGTTTTGGCCCGATACGAGCCAATACCTTAGATGGTTTAGGCTTTAAATAAGCCCCCATCTTGAGTGGTTTTGCTTGATGTCCCACTCGTTGTGACCTTGGACCGGATTGGGCCGTAGTCAGTTTAGGTTTTGAACCTGATGGGCCCGCAACCGATTTTTGACCCTTCACATTAGAGTCCTTGTCTTTATTTAAAGTTTCTGCAATAGCAGTAAATTTCATAATTGGTGGTTGTTGAACGATAGGCGTTTCAACAACTGCAGCAAACGATCTAGAAAAGGTAGGAGCCGTAATTGCTCTATACCTCTTTTGAGCATCAAAGTAAGAGAGTTTGTCTGTTACTCTGATCTCGGCTATCTTCCTTTCCTCTTTCATTTTTGGACAATCTCGGGAATAGACAGGATGCTTACCACCACAATTCACACATAAAGGTGAACTTTTGCATGGATCGGGGTCAAGTTTCTCCTTACTGCATTTTGCACATGTTGCAACACCTGGACACCTAACTGCGGTGTGTCCAAAACGTTGGCATTGGAAACACCTCATTGGGTTAGGAATAAACGGGCGGACCGGGCGAGTAACATACGCTACCTTGACTTCATCTGGGAGCCGTTCAGAATCGAATGTTAAGATCATAGATGTTGTATCTCTGACCTCACCATCTTTTCTACGGGTTAGTTTTTTAATATCGATAACGCCTTGCGACGCTAGTTCTTGTTTGCATTCGTCTACAGTTGTGTATAACAACTCATACCATGAAATAACTCCCTTAGAAATATTTAAGGATTTATGCGGCTCAACTGTCACCGCAATATTACCTAACGACGTGCATTCCTGCATTTTACTGCTCTGCATTTTGTCTTTTACTTCAATAAGCAAAGTACCGTCTCTTAACTTCTTACACGATTTTAAGGTTCCGTTAATAATATTAGAAATGGTCCTATGAATTAAGAAGGGAGATACCTCCTTTAGACTCTGGCCATTTTCAGAACATTTAACAATTAAATATCTAACAAACTTTCTACTAGTACTCATACTATCTTCTTTAGCTCTCTCGTCCGTAAACGGGCGAGATCGTTTGGTTGGAGGTTTAGAATCTACCATAATAAACTCCGTCAAATTCATCGCTCAATCTCCCCACCCACCACGGAGCCACACATGGGACGCTACATCACAAACTGATGCAGTCGCCAGGGCTAATCAGGCGATATAGGTTTCATAGATGTAAATGAAAGACTTCCGCGAACACAAAGAATACTATCGGGAACCAACCGTAGCACATTGTGAACCTTCCATCTATCACCACATAAATAATTCCTCACCCTAACGTTAAACAAAACAAGCCGATTGATTAAAACTGGGTTAGGTTTAACCTCCCGTTTTACCAGAAGCTAAGGCCAAAGCAGTGTGTTGAAACTAACACTCTTTTAAACCTGAGTATTAGCCCCTCAACTACCAGGATCCTCTTTTCCTAGCTTTCGGGTCACCGCGCACGGCAAACACGCAGGTGAGTTTTACAAGATGTTCTGTAAATTTTGTCAAAAATTAACTCACAAATAAGTTTGACTTGTCCCAGACGAACTGTGGGTTTTTTAACGAGGTTATCTCCTCGCCTATTGGTCGCCTTTTACGACCAGCAAAGGGGCTAGCGGAAGTATTCTTTTGCACCACCCCCTCCCGCAGGGGGGGTTTGCAAGTCACAAATACAGAACACATAAAAAGAGTAAAACAACCCCACTTCTTTTCAAACTACAAATTTGATAAGCAGACCTATGCAAAAGTTTAAAAAGCAATTATATATAATATAATTTTATAATATTTAATAAATTTAATGCATAAATTTGGGATCTTAAAAGCTTCAAGTCATAGCAACAACGGCTGAACAGATGCCCTCATGGATAATTATTGATCTATCATAACAAACAGTTTTTTTTTGTTTCTGTTAAGTTCTCCGAAACATTATTTTATTTATTTATTCATTATTGTATTAATATTTTTATGTGGGAATAAAAAAAAATTAAATATAAATTGTAAATATGTATATATAATTAAAAAAAAAAGTCAAAATCATCATAACTAAATAAGTCCTAAATATTAAAAAAAAAAATCTAATCTTAAGTTCTGTGACATTATTTTATTAAATACATATTATAATTTTTTTTATGGTTAATGACAAATTATAGCAAAATGTCGACATCATTATATATTAAAAATTAGTTTGACATTACAATAAATCTAAGGGAATCCACAAAAACTCGAACGAAAACCAAGCCTGAATCAACAAGAGCTATTAAGTGCAAAATTTCGTAACTATAATAGTATTTTTAAGTATGGATGTAAAACCGCATAAATGATGGACTTCTAAAAGCTTCTAGTCTAATACAACAGCTGCTGAATTAATCCACTCACAGAGCACCAGTTACACACAGATAAAGGAGTCCAAAAAGCCACATACATTAAAGCATTTTGGAACACTTAGAAAAAATTTAACAACCCTGTTTATTTTTTCCAAGCATTCTAAAATACAAACTTGCTAAACGGAGTAGTTTAAAAGCAATAAAGTTTGAAAAAGTCCAAAAAGTCACATTTAATTAAGCATTTCGGAACGCTTGAAAAAGTAAAACAAAAGTGGTTTTATTCCATGCAAATAGAGGTCCACAGAGTTAGTATGTTATAAAGTCTTCAAAATTATACAATCTTCAAGTTCTCAGACACTACCGCATAAATGATGTACTTCTAATAGATTCAATTTTAAAGTAATAACGGCTTAACTGATCTCAAACAAAGCTATCTATTATCACAAACATTTTTTTCTCGTATTTTATTTAATTGTAAACTTCATAATTATAATAATATATTTATAAATGCAAACACACCAGCTTTTAATTATATACATGATGGATCCTAACAGCTTCAAGTCTAAAACAACAACGACTGAACTGATCCCCTTATGGAGAGTTATTAATCTATCATTCTCTGTTAAGTTCTCTGAGACATTATTTTATTTTATTGTAAATTTTATAATTATATTAATGCATGCACACCAGTTTTTAAATATATGCAAATGTCAAGTCTGATGCAACATCAGCTGAACTGATTAACATACCATCTCCAAACAAATTCTAATTAAATTTTCTGAGACATTATTTTATTCATTAAAAATTTCATAATTATATAATTTTTTTATGATTAAAGACAACTTTATAGCAAAGCGCTAACATCATTAGAAGTCCAAATTTAATGTGACACTACAATAAAGTTATCAAAAACATTGTCAATCTCACAGTGCACTAATAATCTGCCAGTCATAAATAAAAGAGTCCAAAAAGCCATATTTACGCATTTGAAAAAGTACAACAAGAGTTTTTGTTGGCTAGTGGCAACTATCAACGACGATTGAATTGAAATTGTAGACAAAGTGCCAACTACTACGACTCCATTAGGTGTCCACACATCTTTAATGCAAAAGCTGCAGCAATAACGGCCAACTTGTCTAGAAGCACCACCTTTAAACATTATTTATATTTCAAAAATTCATTATTAATTTTTTTTTTCATTTCTAGAAACAATTTTATAGTTCGCTGACATCATTATATATTCTAAGTTAGTTTGACAATAAAGTACTCAAAAGAGCCCAACTAAGTTTAAAGAAACAATAGTTAAACTGACTGGCTCTTAATACTATTGATCTGCCAGTCACGAATGATAGAATTCAAAAAGCCACATCAAAGCAACTCGAAACAATAGGAAAGAGTAAAACAACCCAGCTTAATCTTTCCAAGTAAAGTGATATCATAAAATAACCAAAGTTAGTGTGATACTACAATAAAATACTCAAGAAGACCCTCAAAAACTCCCACAAAAACAAAGTCTGAAGCAACAATTGCTAAATTGTTAGGCTCACAAAGCATTATTAATTTGCCAGTCATAAATGAAAGTCCAAAAAACCATATTACTCATTTAAAAAGGTAAAACGTTGAAGCAATAACAGCTGACTTAAATAGTAAAATAAATTTTTTAAGATTAGTTAATCTTTAATTCCTAAACAACAATTGCCGTTTAAATCTTTCCAAGCGTTCAAAAATACAAATTTGATGTTAAAAAACTATATTAGTTTTTAGTAATAACATTTGTTAATTTCATAACTTAATTTTTTTTTCATGGCCAGTGACAACTTTATTGCAGAGCGACATCATAAGATCCCCAAAGTTAGTGTAACACTACAATAAAGTTCTCAAGATAATATTTTATTTAATTGTAAATAAAAGTTATAATTAAATTAATATATATATATATATATATATATATATAAATGCAAGCATACAAGCTTTTAGTTATATGCAATACACCATCCATAAATGATGGACTCCTAAGCTTTAAGTCTGAACCAACAGCGGCTGAACTGATCTGCTCATAGAACGCTATTAATCTACCATCTCAAACAATGTTTTTTCTCTGTTAAGTTCTCTGAGATATTACAAAAGACTACCGCATAAATGATAGGCTCCTAAAAGCTTCAAGTCTAAAGTAACAACGGCTCAACTGATCTCCTCACAGAGAGCTAATAATCTGTCACAAACCTTTTTTTTCCTGTTATTTTATTTAATTGTAAAAAATACATTTATGAATACAAGCACACCAGTTTTTAATTACATACATAATAGATTCTGACAGCCTAAAGTTTTAAGCAACAACTACTGAACGGATCCCGTCATGTAGCGTTATCATCACAAACAAACAAAAAATATACACTGTTGTTAAGTTCTCTGAGATATTATTTTATTTCATTGTAAATTTATAATTATATTTATATTTTTATGAATGCATGCACACCAGTTTATGTGCCAACTACTACGACTTCATTAGGTGTCCAACCATCTTTAATGAAAAGGCTGGAGCAATAACTGCCAACTTTAAAAGTGAAATAAAATCTTTAAAATTACATAATCTTAAAGTCCTAATAAACAATTGCTGACTAAGACAGTACAAAATTTAAAAAAATGCAGCCTGTAACAACCAATTAGAAGCAACACAAAAAAGAAAAGACTAAAGCAATAACAGCTAAACTGATCCACTCACAGAGCGCCAATAACAAATATAGAAGTTGTTTTTTGTTAAGATAAATAAAATAATCTGTTGAATGAGATTATTTTATTTATTTTTTGTTGTAAATTACATAACTATATTAATATTTTATTGAATGCATACACAAGAGCTTTTAATTCTGTATACGCAAATATCAAACACAAACTTTCAAATCTGAAGCAACAGCGGCTAAGCGGATCTGCTCATAGAGCGCTATTAATCTACCATCTCAACCGCATAAATGATGAACTCCTAAAAAAAATTCTTTTTTATGACTAGTGACAACTTTATAACAAAGAACCGACACATCATTAGATGTCCAAAAGTATGACACTACACTACTAAAAAAAACCACAAAAACTCCGACAAAAACCAAGTCTGAAACAACAAGGGCTAATCCGACAAGCTCACATTGATCTGTGATTCACAAACTCAGAACACTTGGAAAAGGTAAAACAGAATTAACTAATTTTTTCAAGCTTTTTAAATTACAAATTTGCTAAACAGACCTATTCAAAAGTAGAACAGCATTAAAAAAGCCTGTAACCAAAAAAACTTTGAAATCGTTCTCTTGTAGTAGAATCTAACACTATAATTACAATAGACTCAAAATTAGGTTTTAATTATTTTTTTTAGAAATTTGTTTAATATCTAAAAAGATGCAAACGATTAGTTTGTCATATGATTTGAATCCAAGTTCACATGTAGTTTAATATAAATCACTAATTCGATCAGTTTTAGAATATAATTGTACAGCAGTTTGTCAGGTGGGCACCATAAATAAAATTGAGCAAATTCAATCAACATTTTTAAAAACTTTACAAGCCGAGCAGTGTTAACACCAATATGCATCGGGACCATGCTGCTGAATTATACAATGTTAGTTTTTTAAAGATCTTAGTGCAATTTGCGTCTTAAATTTCATTTATAAATTAATACATGCGAAATATATTGTCCCTTTTTATTGGAAAAAATCAGTTCAAATTTTAATCAACAACATTACACACGACAATCAAGTGTTTTTATGTGCAAATTACATAAGAAGAATTACTCTTACTATTCAATATCTAAATATATGAGACTTTGTAATGATAATAATCAAAATCATAACAAATTTAATGTATTTTCATCTTCATTTAGTAAGCCAGCTGTGATAGTAAATTATGTGATATTATTTTTAAATTAAAAGTCTATAACTCATCATTGCAGTTCTTGCAGATCTCAAACATAAGAAATACTTTATCGAAGATGAAGTGGTTTCTACCAGCGTTATGCTGCAGAATAATTACTTCAAACATAAATATTTAAAAAAATGCTATATTAGATATTATGATGAATGAAAAAATAAATTTTCCAAAGAATTTAAAATAAAAATTAATTTAACCTTTATTAACTAATAAATGAAAAAAAAAACAAAATATTTTATCGAAGATGAATTCTATAGAAGTGATGCAAATTTATCGATAAATAATATTGTTAACTTAACATTTCAAGTAAACGTTAGTATCGTAATATGTGAAGATTGGAAAAGAAATTTGAATTAATCTACTGATTTAAAGGGTAATTTAAGTTTATTATTAGTAATTAACTGAAAATCAAAATCATCCAATGATCTGAAAAATGAAAAAAAGTGAGATGACTTCTAAATGTTGCAGTTGATTAATTTAAAAAATGAAAAACGATAAATAGTCTACAGGTTGTAAATTTTTCGATAATGTTTGACATCAATGATATATTAGTCATCGATGCTCTGAATGTCTGTATTTAAAAAAAAATTATATCTTTTAATTTTTATGTTGAAAATTACATGCATGACAATACACTATTAAAGCTCAAGAAAACATAAAGTACGGTGATCAGTAAAGATGTTAATAAAGGTTTTCAGCTTCTTTTATCACGTCTTACTAATATTGTCTTTTTTAATTTAATTTAATTTTGTAGCATTTTTCTATGACAACTTAATATTCAATAAATTTCTTTAATACTAAGTCTCAATTGCTTTTATATGCTTTTAATCTCTATTTAAAATGATCTTAGTTTCACATCCGCATTGAGACTTGAAACAAAGCAAAGAACAATTTAGTTTTTGATTTATGTGATTACTCAAAATTAATTCTTTACAAAAACTTAAGTTTAATTTGTCGTAAAATAATACCACAAAAATGATCTAGCAATATTATTAAAATATTTCAGTTGGCATTAAAAAAAAAAAACAATCAAAACCACAAGCAGACTTTTAGAACAGTGTTTAAATTACATCATTTACACCATGTGCCAAAACTAGATTCAAAAGGGCCAGAATGATTTGATTTTAATACACAATAATTTATCAACTTTTGATATAAAAAAAAATAAAAAATAGCTGATAAATAACATGGAACCAGAAATAAAAGTTAATCAATAGTTACAGCTGTTCTTGCAAAATATTTCAAATTGCATACTGCTTGAGATTTGTTAACAATTATAAACATCATTCGACTAAACGTAAACGGATCTTGCTGGATCAAGATGAAGTAATTAAGGCAAATTTGTCTTATATAAAAAATACAGTCAAATAGTTTTCAACAAGCACAGTAAATTATTATCACTGGACTCTTTTTTTGATCATCATGGTATCATACGGGCAAAAAAACGATTGCGACAATCAGCCATGTCATATAGTCAGTTTCCTATATCTACCCAAAAAACATCCATTTACGCAACTATTAATAGATACTCACAACAAACAATTACATTGTGGTACCCAAGGTACTCAACAATAAAATTAGGGTCCTCAAAAGACCTACTTAAGAATCGATGCTATTGCGCATGACCTTACCAGAGTAAGAAAAATAAATAAGGACTTAAGTTGAAAGAAAAAAGGGAGTAATTTAAGACAGAGGGTCAATAATCAAAATATCACACAAAAATCATCACAGTAATTACCTAATAACAATTAACTAAACTAAAGTTGAAACATGGATTAACGTTAATTTTGAAATTAAAATTAACCCGAATTATAAGCAACATTGGCAACACTGTAATTGCCGGTAACCGTTCCTGTATAGTGAAGTGTGTGACAGTTGTTGTAAAGTAAAAAATTATTGGAATTAATTAAATACATATTAAATGGGTAAGTCAGATAATAATTTACTCTTAAAACCAGTATATATGTAAGTCACGAGCCAATCCTACGAAATAGGTAGTAATAAATTCATTAATATTTCCAAAGTTATAGGTTAGCCAACTGTCAGATGACACTGGATTCGAAAAATTTAATAAATAATAAAAGGAATAGCAAGATAAGAAAGGTAATATTGAAAAAAACAAAAATTATAGCCGCATTTCTTACACGACAAGGAACATCAAAATCATCCGTAAGTAAAAATCAAATAAAATACAGTTGTTTTAATGTTCAATAGTTTCATAATTTCTGTATATATGTATAAAAGTTAAACTCCCCTTAAAACCGAAGAGGTAGGTCTTTTAAGAGTCTAAAGGACTTTTAAATGCTTGTAACTCTGTTATGATAGATGTTAGAAAATTTGTTTATTAGACATTTAGCAAATGATTGTTGGTCTGGACTACGATTTGCTTAGAACAGTGCAGATGTTAAAATATTTCTTAAATTATTTGAATAGATTTTTTTTATAGTAGTATAGAGTATAGTCTAAACAGATTTAAATTACTTTGCAATACATTTATTGTTTATAGAAGTGTTTATAAGAAACTTGATTGGGTCTTGCAGTCAAATTTGTAATAAAACAACAAAAAATCTTTAGTATATCTTATATAATAATAATAATATGTAGATAATAAGTTTTGGATTTTGTAAATAACACAAGGAACTATGTAAATTATAAGAATACATTTGCAATATACATTAAAACACCTAGTTCCTGCGCCGGCAGTAGTATGCTAAAAGCTTATAACCGTTGTGTATAAATAATTGAATAATCAAATATACTAACAAGTTTCACATCAAAATCTTTCATAAATTATGTAAATATTGTAGTAGTTGGTAATTTAATTTATCAAATATTTATGTAGCAGCGCGACGTGTCAAATTTTAGTGCTGTCGATTTTTTAGTCAAGCAATGACGCTGATAAATTCAAGTCAAATCAAAAAGGACTGCAAGATTGGTGATGGTTGCGATATGGTACCTAAATACAAATATGAAGACTGTAACAATAAAATCAATCAGCGACTTTATATCGACAGAATATGCAGTGCCTGTGAGTGATTTCAAAAAGTACATTCCAAATTGTCTTTCAAAAGGAGTTGCTTTTGGCGCAATAAAAAAGTGTGCTTGGGGACGCATTTATGTCCCATGTTTCAAAACCAATGTTAGCTACAAAAAGTTAGGGGTAAAATACAAAAATTGTCTCCAAAAATACGGAGGAGCCGTCGTTTAGCAAAATTTTAAATATTATTATAGTATTTGTGATGTACAAATAAATTATGTTTAATACATATCAAAAAATGCCTGCAATTTGTATGTATGTATTATTACTCCATCTTCTATAAATATAAATATAAGCTATTATTTACATATAAACCAATTAGATTAAGTTGATAGCTAATATTAACAAAAATATTAAAGCAGAAACGTTACATTTTTCATTTATATTAGTGATTTAAGCAAAAAAAATAAAAATCGCATATGTAACATTGAGGAAAATAAGTAATAGTAAATATAAGACACTTTTTAAATAATAAAATACGTCCAGGTTATTTATTACACAACAAAGAACACAGAAGAGGATTAATTAGCAGTTTTTCATTTAACATCACATCTGTAAATTTTGCCGCAAATTCAGGAATTCCAACCTAAATGATTGGGATCTTTAACGTTCACGCAACATCAAGGCAGTACACGGGACCTACTAAAATTTCTTTCTATAATTTCGAAACAAAACGTACCATAACGTTGTTTTATTAAATAAGTCTGTTAGTAGTCGATAGCTAAAGACAGTAATTTAAAAATATGAAAAATAATTATTTGAAGCTAGATGTACATATATCTAGATGTTTGTTTTGTATAAATAGTTTAAAATTTGGAAGATTTATTCCAATTATAACCATTGAAAATCACCGCAAATCAACATCAAATTTATTCAAAAAACTAATTATAATTAATTAATTAAAAAAATTAAGTATTTTGATTTGTTTATAAATATTTGCAAATATTATAACCCGAGCAACTTTGCCACTGTCGCTATACATACTTAAAAAAAAATTCTATTTAAATTGACCATAGTTGTTGTGTGTATAATTAATTGTATTAATTAAAGCAATGTAATTATTTCTAATCAATTGAATTTTAAAATGGATGTATTGTATTTATAAAACTTGATAACGTGAAAAATAATAAAATCGAAGAATGCAGAACAACAAAAAAACTGCCAAAATAAAATCGAACAAGATAAACAATGAAGATGAACAACCTCTGTATAGAAAAACCTTTGAAGAAAAAACAACCAAAATATTAAATACAACCAGAAATTAATAAATCACCAATTTATTTCACTTGAAACCAATTAAAACGATGTTGAATTTGCAGATAAAAATTGTGTATCTGTTGTAATTATAACAAAAATTCACACACACATTTTTAATTAAATTATTTATAAAGTTGGAATAAATACGACTATGCTTATTCCATCACTTCAATTTGTTTGTAATTTTAATTAAAATAATATTGTATTATTATACTAATTAATTACAACAAACTGTTATAAAATTCAAAATTTCTAGCACCGCTTAAGGTATATCGCTGCGTAGAGAGTGGTAGACAGTGACTGACTTGACTGCCCGACAAATATAACAAATATTTCTAACTAGGTTGGTGGTCCCGTTCCTCCGACCCCCGCACTGGCACTAGACAAAGGCAAGTTCCCCAACGGTCATTTCAAACCCACTTAACCCACGCTACACTCAAAGTACGTGAACAAAACCGCGTGATCAGCACGTGAACAGATGCAAGCGTGCTTGCGATTGGTCTTTAACAATTATTTGTTCATGTCTTGAGAATGACAAATTTATAGCAAAGCGTTAACACCATTAGATAACCAAAGTTAGTGTGACACTACAATAAAGTACTCAAAAACTCCCACAAAAACAAAGTCTGAAGCAACAATAGCTAAACTGTCAAACAAATGAAAAAGTTGAAATGCCATATATATATATATATATATATATATTAATATTTTTATGTATAAATGATAGATTCCTAAAAGCTTATCGACCATGTGACTTTTTATTGCGTCAAAAGCAACTCCTTTTGCTAAACAAATTTGAAGGTACTTTTTGAAATCACTCGCTCTTCATATTCCTACTTAGGTACCCGCAGCCATCACCAATCTTTTTCGATCGTAAATTTATCAGCGTCATTGCTTGATTAAAAAATTGGCAGCACTAAAATTTAGCAAGTCGCGCTGCTAAATAAATAATTGACTGATTTAAAAAAATAAATCACTAATCTTAAAAAATTTATTGTTAATGTTGATTGAGTTAATTATAACGTATGTATATGTACATTTTATATACTGAAATATAAGAACACAAAATAAGTAATACAAGTATCGATACAACTCCGAAGTCATGTAGAAGAGGTTTTTTTTAGTATCAAATTTTATCTATAATAACTACTCTTATTTTTAGGTGTTCTTTAAAACGCTTGGTCCAAGACTTAAAAAAATGTGTTAATTTTACATGTAATTAAGAAAATATTTGTTGGTAATTATGCTAATTGGAAATTACAATTTCCATAGTAAGAGAGAATCATTACGGAAACACTTGATCATGTTAAAAACAAACTATTACTTACAACAACAGCTGAATTAATCTACTCACGAAGCATTATTAATCTATCAACACAAACAAATTTATTTTCTCTGTTTAGTTCTCTGAGAGATTATTTTATTTATTTGTAAATTTTATATCTAGTGACAAATTTATAACAAAGCACCAAAGTTGATGTGACACGACAATAAAGTACTCAAGGAGAACCACAAAAAATTCCACATCCTGACTATATAAAGTAGCTGATTGATTTTATTGTTAGTCTTCATATTAATATTTAGGTACCCTATCGCAGCCATCACCAATTTTGCAATACTTTTCGACTTAAAAAAATGTGGTAAGTAGATTTTATATGTAATTAATAAAAACTAAAAGACAAACTTTTATTTTGTTTTTGGTAGTGGTGTTGAGTGAGGTGCTCAAAAAAATATTTTATGTTGCAAGCTTGTAATAACTGTAAAAATTGTAGTTTTAAGTAGTTAAATTTAAAAAATAAAAAGCAAAAAAAAAAATCCTATAAGTAATATTAAAGGAAATAGTGTAGTATATATAAAACACCTTTTAAACAATAAAATATGTTCAGGTATTTATTATATAACAAAGAATATAGAAGAGATTTTATTAGCAATTCGTAACTGAGCTTTTGTTTTAGACACTCTTGCAACTAGCAGTACTTACAAACATAGCCAAAAAATGATAAGTTTGTTGTATATACCAACGCATTCAAATTTATTTTGAACTAACCTTTATTTAAGATGAGCAACGACTCACTTTGATTCAATATAGAAGATGTGGAAAAAATAAAAAAAATCAATTGCCTTTGAAAAATATAATGTTGATTCAAATGGAAAAAAGGTTCGTCATAAAGATCTTATAGTCACAGTTTTGATGCAAAATCTGGAGTTAAAAATAATTTATTATTGTTGAAAAATACTTTAATAAAATCATGTAAAAATGAACTGACACCCTTAATTTGCAAGTTAATAAAAAAATAATTTAAATTGGGAACGTTTCCAAAAATGCTTAAACTTGCCCATGTAATACCGGTTTTCAAATTTCATTATTGAACTGCATATCAAAGACTTTTGAAAAAGTTATATACTCAAGATTTTTTTTTTTTTAAATAACAACAATTTAATTTCAAACGTACAACATGGTACATAAACTAAACAACAAAATCTGCTGCATATGCCTTTACACAAACAATTTATAATTCTCTAGATCAAAGAAATTATGTATTTGGGATATTTTTTTTAAATACCAACGCTTTTGATACAATTATTGCAAAAAAACTACATAACCTTAGTATCAGAAGTATATCTAATTACTCTGATTATATTATAATTAATAGGTTTTTACTTAATAATCAAATAAAAGATGTAATCAAATAATGGCCGCCAAACAGAATAAAGTAAAACATACTCATAGAAAAAGCTTTCTATTAGTTACAACAAAAAATCCATCCACGTGTCTAGACTTATATCGTTAAAATATAATTATGTTTTTATTTCAAGTTCCATCATGGCAGTAAGAACACAGTACACAATACCACTTACTACAAGTGGCACTTGCACCTCTTGCGCTCATCAACCATCAAATGAATTACGCAAGCGTAGCTATTTGCAAGCGTTGGCTGTTGGTTGACGTGAAGATGCATGCTGCAATTGCAAATCAGTAGACAAAATAAAGAAACAATAGCAAACTGAGATCATTCAAAGAAATAATAACTGTTTTAATTTTCGGTAAAATAATGGGTCGTCGGCTTTGTCCACGACCTTGTCTTCCACCTTTTCTACGACTTCTACGACCTTGTCAGATTAATTAGATTATATGTTAAAATTTTATTTTAATTTTGGTTATTTGGGATCCCCGAATATGACTAAAATAACTTGCTCTTTATCCACTGGGGTGAGTCGGAAGTCACCTAATAAGCCGTTGGTCAACCCCTTCAAACAAGTTGTTAGACTTATGGGGCGATGTTAAATTGCTGTAAAACGCGCAATAAAGAAGAAAATAATACTAACAAATAATATACATAGAATAATAAAATTAACCAGCCATGTACTCTTCAGTTGTATAAAATACTGAACTTAGAAAATACTCTTTAGACAGTTGTTGTGAAGTGAAAAATTATTAAAATTAATTAAATATATATTAAATGGGTAAATCAGATAATTAATTACTCTTAAAACCCGTATATAAATTGAACAGTCACGAGCCAATCCAACGAAATAGGAAGTAAATAAATTCATTAATATTTCCAGTTATAGGTTAGCCAAATGTCAGATGACACTGGATGCAAAAGAATTAATTAAATAATATAATTATTTCTAATCAATTAAATTTTAAATAAATGTATTATATTTATAAAACTTGATAACATGTAATGAATAAATAAATCGAAGAACGCAGAACAACGAAAAAACTGCCAAATACAAAACAAACAAATCATCGCGAGATAAGCAATGAAAGAAAAACTCAGGCAGAACAACATAAGGTGAGTAAATAATAATAATTTGTAATCATAAATTCTTTCTTATAATGTACTAGAGAAATGAGAACGTTTATCTCAACGGTGCTCCAATTTTATGGATAGATAACGCAAATTATGTAGAAGTAGAGCTTGATCGTGAACTAACTCTTAGATTACATATTAAGACCATCTTCCGCATCTTCGATAAGGCCAGATGTTAACACCACTTCTACGCATGGATAGCAACATGAACTCTACAAACAAGTTGCAATTATTTAAAATAATCATTTTTCCAATACTGACATACGCATGTCTAGCATGGGGAATGCTGCATCGTCCTATCTAAAACAATAAAGTCGTTTCAAAATAAAGTTTTGAAAAGTTTAGTCGATAGGCGCTTTCAAACATTTGGAAAGTGAATCTAACATATTAAAAGATTCACCAGCCAACAAAAAAAAAAACAACAGTCAGTTAGTAACCAGCATCCTTCAAAGACAGATACAGATCAGACTTAACAATCTACCTGGAATCATCTTGCAACCCCATACTACCTACCCACAGCTGCCACCAACCCATTGACCATGGATACGGATTTGGATCTACACCGACGACCGCACCAGGTGTACCAACCATCGCACCTGGTCTGCACGGGACCTACTGGGCACCCTGGATAGGTTCTTTCCGGACAACTGGATGTTGCCAAGGAAACCCACCGATAACCACGCACCCACACAGACGACTGACCTTGGGGTTTGCACACACCCCTAAGGCTACACATGACTCACGGCACTGCACTCCCCGTCGTGAGCAAAATTTCAACCCTCGGGAACCACAAATAAACATATACATACAACAAAGCTATGGTGGCGCCACAGCCACCCCATAGTGGCCTTAAAAAAAAATAAAAGTGTTGTGAAACGTAATGAACAATTTTAATTCAATAACCCTGACAAATGTAGCTGAATTTTAAAGGTAGATCTTTAAACTGTGATATAAATATGATGAAAAATTTTTTTAATTGTATATGCAAAAAAAAAATTTATTATATTTATTTTCATTTATTTTTATTTTATCAACAATGACATTTTTTTTAAATTCTTTGAAGAAGATAACGATTTTATCGAAACGGTAATAAATTATTAGCACACGCTAGTTTTTAATTTTTGTTATCCTATTTCCAAACTATACTAATCAAATCAATCAAAAAAGATATAACAAAAGAAAAAAATAATCAAAAAGAATAAATTACTCGAATGATAAATATTTAAAAAATGCTGTATTAACTATTATCATGTGTAAAAACCTTTGTTTTCAAAATTACAGGCAGTTCTTTCTGATCTCACACCTGCATTAATTAAATAAAAGAAAACAAAATATTTTATCAAAGATACATTCTACAAAAAAATACAAATTTATCAATAAATAATATCAACATTTTAATTGAACGTTAGTATCGTAATATATGAAGATTGGAAGAGAAATTTGAATTAATCTACCGATTTAAACACTAACTTAAGTTTATTATTAGTAATTAACTGAAAAGCAAAATCATCCATGACTGGAAAAATGAAAAGTGGAAGATGACTTCTAAATGTTGCAACTCATTAATATTTAAAATGAAAATCAATAAATAGTCTACAGGTTGTGAATTTTCGATAATGTTTAACATCAATGATATTTTTATATATATATATATATATATATATATATATATATATAATATTAGTCATCGATGCTCCGAATGTATGTATTTTAAGAAATGATATGTTTTTTTTTTAATTTTTATGTTGAAATTTATATGCACGACAATAAACTATTAACGTTTAATCTTTCAAATGCAAGCAATCAAGCAATCAATGTAAAGCTAATAAACTAAAAAGTTTATGAATTCCGTTTTTTTTGTAAAATAAATTACCAAAATTAACATTATTGCAATTTGGATGTCCAAACTTGCGGTTATGTTACAGTACAATAATAAGGCTAAACCACACTTCCAGTTACCGAGTTGCAGATTATAAGTCAGTGTTTAAAATTGTCATTCTTCCTGGAGCTGCCACAGAAATAATCTGGGTTCATTGGAAGTAACCCCACATTAATTTCTAAATAATGCAAAAGAAGATCATTCTACATAAGAATTAATTGAGATAGCAGTGAAACTAATTAAAAGTGGCAAACTAATGAAGCAACTCCACAAATCAATGTCGAAGATGATGTGAAGTTTTAAAAAATATTAAAACAACATTTCTAAAAAATATAATTAGGTTTATGTTATGAATGTCATTAACAACTGACTCCACCAATGCAGCAAAATCATCCAGATTACAAAGCAATTGAAAATTGCTCAGAATTCCTTGATCGAAGCGAAGTAACAAAAGCTGAATCTTGAGGATAACTATCTATGCGCGGCCTTTTGGGATGGCGTAATTGTTCCCTCAATAAGAAGCACAATGGTGGTAGGTTATAGTAATGGTCTCAAAGCTATAATTAAATATGTTGATGACATTCATGACTACGATATAGTCAAATTAGAAATACCATCTGAAATACCTTTACATATACGTTTTATGGGGCTAGTTAGAAATGAACGCATGAAATTTTTAGGAGAATCCAGATTGGCACCAATTTCAAATATAAATAATCCAACAGTTATAACTTATATAAATCTTTAAAAAATGACTGAATGTTAATTGAGTTAATTATAATGCATGCATATGTACATTTTGTATACTGAAATATAAAAAAAAGTTTATAGTACAAGTATAGATACAACTCCGAAGTCATGTAAAAGAGGTATTTTTTTAAGTATTACAATTTTATCCATAATAACTACTTTTAATATTAGGTGTAGAGACGAAACTGCTTTAAAACGGTTGGTCCAAGTCATGAAAAAAGTGGTAAGTAAATTTTACATCTTATTAATAAAATATTTGTGGTTATGATGGTAATTAGAAATTACTATTTCCGTAGTAAGAAAGAATCTATCAATACGTAAGCACCTCGTCAAATTAAAAGATAAATTATTACTTTGATTTTGGTAGTGATGTTGAGTGAAGTGGTCAAAAAGAATTTTTATGTTGCCAGCTTTGATATTTGATATTATTATTTGAAACTAGATTTATAGCATGATCTTCGTTTTATATAAATAGTTTAAAACTTAGAAAATGTTTGAACATAATTATTTGTTTTGTGTTTAATAAATGTTGGTGTATCGCAAAATCTATTAATGTTTAAAACATTTTACACTGTATTGATACAGCCAGTCAAATTTTGTTATCGTTGTTAATAGTTTGTGATAGTTTATTTTATCTTTGTTATTTGTTTATTTCTTCTCTTAGAGAAAAACATTAATAGTCTTTTTAGGCAAATATGCCAAAAACAATCTAAACTAAATAACTAATAAACATTTAGTTTAGTTTTAAAGCAAGCATAACAATTTTTATTGTTATTTGATTACATATTATATTTTATTTTAGTATAAATTTTATATTTATTTTCTAGCTCTAGCTTGTTTTTGGATGTTAATAAAAAAAATACTTATTTAATTTAATTTGCAAAACTTATTTCTGTTAATTTTTGACTGGTCATTAATAATAATATAAAAAAATATAAACAAAACTATTTCAATGCACATAAAAATATTTTTCAAAATGATTAAAATAATAAATATGTCGATTTCTTTTCCGTTGCTAGGCAAATGTAATCTTCTCTATTAAATCACAGAAAAATTTTCTATACATTAATTTGTGTTAACTAGTGGCAAACTGCAACGACGACTGAATTGGAATTGTAGACAAAGTGCTACTACGACTCCATTAGGTGTACACACATCTTTAATGAAAAGGCTGAAGCAATAACGGCCGACTTAAACAGTAAAACAATATCTTTAAGATTACATAATTTTTAAGTCCAAAGCAATAATTTCTGACCAGACAGTAATTTTTTTTTAGAAAAATGCAGCCTGGAACGACTCCATTAAGCAATTTTTTTTTTAAGTTCTTCAACATATTATTTTATTTATTTATAATTGTAAATTTCATAACTATTTTAAACTTTCAAATCTTAAGCAAAGCAACAGCGACTCAACTGATCTGCTCATAGAGCGCTATTAATCTACCAACTTAAACAATATTTTTTTCTCTGTTAAGTTCTCTGAGACATTATTTAATAATATAGACTTTTTATTGCGTCAAAAGCAACTCCTTTTGATAGACAATTTAAAATGTACTTTTTGAAATCACTTCATATTCCTACTTAGGTACCCGCAGCCATCACCAATCTTAAAGTCTTTTTCGCTCGTAAATTTATCAGCGTCATTGCTTCAAAAATTGGCAGCACCAAAATTTAGCTCGTCGCGCTGCTAAATAAATAATTGACTGGTTTAAAAAAATAAATCACCAACATCTTAAAAAATTTACTGTTAATGTTGATTGAGTTAATTATAATGTATGCATATGTACATTTTATATACTGAAATATAAAAATAGAAAATAAATAGTACAAGTATCGATACAACTCCGAAGTCATGTAGAAGAGGTTTTTTTTAGTATTAAATTTTATCCATAATAACTACTCTAAAACGATTGGTCCAAGACTACAAAAAATGTGGTAATTTTACATGCAATTAATAAAATCTTTGTTGGTAATTTTACTAATTGGAATTTACAATTTCATAGTAAGAGAGAATTTATCATTACGGAAATACCTGATCATGTTAAAAGGCAAACTATTACTTTGTTTTTGGTAGTGGTGTTAAGTGAGGTGCTCAAAGAGAATTTTGATGTTAAAGTATTTTTATGTACTAGAATTTAAAAAATAAAAAAGAATGTTTTGTTCTATAGCTATAATTAAGCAAAAAAAATTAAAAAAAACCTATAAATAATTAACAATAAAATATACTCAGGTATTTATTATGTAACAAAAAATATAGAAGAGATTTTATTAGCAATTCGTAACTGAGCTTTTGTTTCAGACACTTTAGCAACTAGCAGTACTTACAAACATAGCCAAGAAATGATAAGTTTGTTGTATATACCAACGCCTTCAAATTTATTTTGAACTAAACCTTTATTTTATATTAGCGACGACTCACTTTGATTCAATATGAAAAATGTGGAAAAAAATAAAAAAATCAATTGCCATTGAAAAGTATAATGTTGATTCAAATGGAATTTCATTCATCTCTGTGTATCTGAATAGAGGTTCGTCATAAAGATCATATAGTCACAGTTTTGATGCAAAATCTGGAGTTGTAAATAATTTATTATTGTTGAATAATATATAAGAATAAATAATATTTATAACACGATTTAGGCGGTTATTATTAAAAAAAAACAATTCAGCTCTATTTGCACTGCGGCTTCCAATTGATAATAAAGCGCATAAGCGCAATAAATTTAAAAACTGGTATTCCTCCTCATCCGCTATGAAAGCTGATATAATGAGAATTCAATTGCAGTAGAGAAATGGTTAAAGATCCTAATGTCTTAAGCAAAATTTATAAAATACATTTCTTTTGGACATGAGGTAAATACGAGGTTGTTTTACTTATTTTGAATATATTTATTTAATTATTTATAATCGTATAATATAATTTATTTTTTAATAGATAAATAAAATTGAGTATTCAAATTATGCAATAAAAAATGACACCAAAATTGTTCAATTAGTTATTCTTAAACTGTTAACGGGAGCTGCTAAAAGAGCTATTTACCAAAATAGTTATAGATCTGTAGAACAGTTAGAAAAAGATTGAATTAATTTGATACTTTATGCTTTCAGGGACCACAAATAAGCACTATTGTAAATCTGTTTGGACTAATGGAAACATTTTGTTATCAGAGATTGGAACTTCTGTATTATATGGCTATATTTATACAAATGCATTAGAACTTATTATTAAAAAGAAAAGTATGTTATTTGACAATGAGTTCAACAACAGAGCAAAAATGATTATGAAACTATTAGCAAGATTCAATATGGGCGTTTGATTAAATTTAGTTGCTAGCGCATCTTAGCATTATGATCCATGGAAGAATACTACAAATAAAAGTCTAGACAAATATATTAAAAACTATATTAAATAAAAAAGCTTATCCAGAAATGTAGAGTTACCAAAAAATTAAATCAAAAGAACAATGTTGAATTTGTTTTATGGCCCTTCTACAGAGAAACCCAATTTAAGCATAAAAAAACTAGACAATAAAAATTGAATTTATTTAAAACCTACATAGTTTATAATACTAATAAAGAGTGATCTATTTAGAAGTATTTTTTTAATATCTAAAAAAACAAAAAAAAATCAAATACTAATATACTTTTTAAAGGAATGCGCACCAGTTTTTGTGCCAACTACTACAACTCCACTCCACAAATCTTTAATAAAAGCTGGAACAATAACTGCCAACTTAAAAAGTAAAATAAACTCTTTACATAATCTTAAAGTCCTAAGCAACAATTGCTGACTTGGACAGTAAAACAATTTAGCAAAAATACAGCCTCTAACAACCAACACAAAAAAGAAAAGAATGAAGCAATAACAGCTGAACTGATTCACTCACAGAGCGTTAATAGCGATTAATAATCTATAAAGTTTTCCGAGCTATTATTTTATTTATTTGTAAATAAATATTATAATTATATTAATATATTTATGAATGCAAGCTTTTAATTATTATATAGAATACACCACGCATAAATGATGCGACTCCTAAAAGCTTCAAATCTTAAGTGACAGTGGCTGAATTGATCGACTCACAGATAATTAAGCTTTTAATTATAAATGCATAAATAAAAGTGACCTAAATTCTTCAAATATAGAAGTTGTTTTTTGTTAAGTTCTTCAACACATTATTTTATTCATTTATAATTGTAAATTTCATAACTATATTATTATTTTATTAAATGCATATACACATCAGCTTTTAATTATGTATACGCAAATGCCAAACACAAAATTTCAAATCTGAAGCAACAACTGCTAAACGGATCTGCTCATAGAGCGCTATTAATCTACCATCTTAAAGAATTTTTTTTCTGTTAAGTTTTCTAAAACATTATTTTATTTGTTTTTTTTTTCATGACTAGTGACATTTTAGAAGAGCGCCGACATCATTATATTTCTAAAGTAAGTTTAACACTACAATACAGTAATAAAAAAACCACAAAAACTCTAACGAAAACCAAGCCTAAAGAGCTAAGCACTAGCTATTAGTACTACTAATTTGCCAGTCACAAATGATAGAGTTCAAAAACCTACATCAAAGCAATTTGAATTTGGAAAGAGTAAAACAACCCTGCTTAATCTTACCAAGCGTTCCAAAACAGAATATTGCTAAATGAACCAAACCTGTAGTTTAAAAACTATTTTTATTATTTGCAGTTATATTTGTAAAAGTCATAACTACTTTTTTTTTCATAGCTTGCGACAACTTTATTGCCATCATAAATTAGTGTGACACTACAATAAAGTACTCAAGAACCCCCTCAAAAAAATCCACAAAAACAAAGTCTGAAGCAACAATGGCTAAACTGTCAAACAAATGAAAAAGTTCAAAAAGCCACATCACATATATTTAAAGTTATGTTTGAGTGTTGTTGCTAGAGAAAAACAGTAAGCATTCAAAATGAAGTTTAAATGAGAGAAGAACAAGAGTGGTTTTATTCTATGCAAATATGTGTCCACAGAGTTAGTATGATTATATAATAAAATCTTCAAGATGACACAATCTTAAAGTTCTAAGCAAGAATGACTGATTTGCTCATCAGATAATAACAAGTTAGGTTTACCCAACTCTCCAGACATTGATCTGCAAATCAATTTAGAACACTTGGAAAGAGTAAAACAATCCCACTTAATCTTTTGAAGCTTTTCAAATTACAATTTTGCTAAACAGACCTATTCAAAAGTTTAAAAAGCGACAAAGCAGCTTTCAATTATATAGAATAAAACCTTATAATATTTAATCATTTTAGTTATATGAATGATGGATTCTAGATGGGGACGAATGCAACGCATTGAACGATAAAAAAGTTGTACATTTCTTGAATCAACTGGAGTGATCGTCCATCCACCCAAGGGTTAGTGATCCAGAAAGGGAGTTTTTTTAATAAAAAATCAACGTCGGATGGCATTTGTTGAAAATTTGTCACATCAATGCCATCCATTAGGTCGGTTGTTAAGCAAATTCTCTTTGAAAGGTTATTAATCTAGCAAGTTTTTTGTCAATTTGGTACAGGCTAGTTTCGATACCTGTTATTTGGCCCAATTCTTTATTGTTTAAAAATCAAGTCAAGCCGCTTTTATTAACTAAAGCATATTACTCAGTAGAAGATTATTTTACACATTAAGTTAGTGTTTGATAATATTAAATAAACGCAAATATTTTAATTTAATTTTAATATGTATATTTGTATTTTTGTAACTTTTACTTATTAACTGATTATTTAAGTGTCTATGTTTATAGAATATTTAAGAACAATCTGTAAGTAATTCATTTGATCGTTTATACGTTCATAAGGTGCATGTGCCAGTTATTAGTTAGTGCTATTGTGTACTGTGTGTCCTTATCGCCAAGGTGGAACCTGATCTTAACGATAAGTCTAGACAAGTGGACAAATTTTTCGTTAAAACTTATAGAGAGCTTTTCCGATAAGTATGTTTTACTTTATTCTGTTTGGCGGCAATTTTGATTCGTTATATTCGTTATCTCTAATTTGAGATTATTAATCTTTCGGTAGTTGCGCACGGTCTCTGAACCCGGGTCAATATATTTTTTTATATTATTAGTAAACCATAGAGCGCTCGCATTCTCTACTCAAAGTATCCTCCTAAAATATGTTTATAAATTGTTATTGTGATCGTAGATGCTGCAACTGCGCGTACAACAAACAAAAAATCGGCAAAACCGGTTTGTGACACCGGGGTGAATAACGACGCAATTTGTGATAGTTATAAAAAAATTGAAAAATAAAAGGTTATATTATTATAATAAATTATTTGCATATATAATGTTTATTATTTAAATAACAGTGAGAATAATGTCGTCAAATGATAAAGAGCAGGAGCGTCTCCAAAAATTATTAGAAGACGATATAAATAAAGATGACAACGAACTAATAAACTGCGATGATGAATCAGATGCCGACGAATCTGATCATGAAGAACAGCTATGATATTGAATCTGAGCAGGACCTATCAGAAACGAAAAAAGATAATATTTCATGTAGCAATTCTTTGTCATTTCTAGGAAAAGACAAAGTTACTCGTTGGAGAAAACACCAACAACGAAAACGAGTAAAGACAAAAAAGAAAAATGTAATAAAGCGTTTGCCCAGTCCCACCAGCTCAACTAAAAATCTAAAATCGGCAATTATCGGAATATTTTATAAACAAGAGGTAATAAATATGATTGTAGAAAACACAAATAAATATTATGAATTTGTGGCATTAGGATTTGCAAGAAACAGGGTTGCAGCTATAACCGATTCCATAGAGATGCGTGCTTTTTTTGGGTTGTTATATTTAGCCAGAATGTATCACGCAAACCGTTTAAATAATGAAGACACTCGTCGAACTAAAAACAAACAGACAAATTAGCAACCATTCGTAATGTGCTTGAACTTTTTGTTACAAATTGTATAACTGGCTATCATCTTTCAGAATTTGTAACCATAGACAAAATGAATGCTAGTTTTCAAGAAAGATGCAGCTTTCGCCAGTACATACCATCCAAACCAAACAAATATGGCATCAAAATATTGGCATTATGCAATGCAAAGATATTCTATACAAGCAAGATTGAAGTTTACGTAGGCACACAAACAGAAGGTCTTCATAAAATATCAAATAGTCCACAAGATGTTGTGCTTAGGCTTTGTGAGCATATTTTTGGATCTAACCGTAATGTAACCATGGATAACTGGTTTACTTCAGTGTCACTTGTAGAAAAGTTACGTTAGGAACATCAACTTACAGTTATAGGAACAATTAGAAAAAACAAACGGGAGTTGTCTCTTGAATTTTCTAAACCCATAGATCGGCCTGAGCATACCAGCATGTTCGGTTTTTCACAAAGCTGCACTCTTGTTTCATACATATCACGAAAAAAGAAAAACGTTCTTCTTGTTTTCAGTATGCATGATCAAGATAATATAGATGAAGAAACAGCCAAATTTAAAAAACCAGTAATTATCACAGAATTTAACAAGACTAAAGGAGGCGTTGATGTAGTGGACAAACTAACTGCAAGTTATAACTGGGCAAGAAATACACGTCGACGGTCGATTGTAGTCTTCTATAATATTCTAAATATTGCAGGTATTAATTCACAAGTTATTTATACTGCAAATAATTGTAATACTACAAAACGACGACGCAACTATATCAGAAATTTAGCAAATGAATTATTTTTACCGCATTTGCAAGTACGAGCAAGTAAGACCAATTTTCCCAGAAATGTAAAACTCAGATTATTGGATGTTTGCGGTCTGGAAGAAAAAAAAATGATACTTCAGGTAACAGCAAAAAAAGATTTTCTTATTTAAATTGTAAAAAAAATATGTGTGCTCTAAGCACTTAACAGCTATTTGCAAAGTGTACCTACAAAGTGCAACACAAAATTGAATTGATAATTCGTTTGTTTATTTTATTATTATTTGGTTCTAATTATCAGAAAAACTTTTTATTAAACAAATTTTGATTTTTTTATATAAAGCTTGAATAATAAATTAAAAAAATTTATAAATTTATAAATTATGTAAATATCGCAGAAGTTGGTGATTTAATTTATTAAATCAGTCAATTAATTATGTAGCACCGTGACATTTTTTAATCAAGCAATGATGCTGATAAATTCATGGTTGAAAGGGACTGCAAGATTACTGATGGCTGCAATAGGGTACCTAAATACAAATATAAAGACTAACAATAAAATCAATCAGCAATTTTATATCGACAGAATATGCAATGCCTGTGAGTGATTTCAAAAAATTCATTCCAAATTGAAGGAATTAAGGTAGTAAATATAAAACACTTAAATAAAATACGTCCAGGTTATTTATTACATAAAGAAGAATACAGAAGAGGATTAATTAGCAGTTTTTCATTTAACTACACCACATATGGGAGTTTTGCCGTAAATTCAGGAATTCCAACCTACATTATTGGGATCTAACGTGCACGCAACATTAAGGCAGTACACGGGACCTACTAAAATTTCTTTCTATAATTACGAAACTGCAATGCCTAAGGATGCCTCTATCTCACTATAGGTCACATGGCGATCTGACAAAATCATTTCACGCACAGCATCAATATTTTTCGGTGCATAAACGACTTTTGCAAAGATCGTCATCAAACGTTGGTCTTCCACGCTTGAATTCTGCAAACCATTTGTAAACCATAGTTTTGAATGGTGCTTCATCCCCAAATAACGAACTTAGTTTTTCCACACATTGCTGCGGTGTTAAACCGTATCGAAAATCATCACTTTGAAGTCACAATTCGAAATTTTCATTTTTTACATAATTATTACACTCGTTAAATTTTGTTGAAACAAAACCGAGGATTAGTTAGTTTAGATTTTTGGCGTATCAGCCTAATAAGACTATTAACGCCGATTCTTTTCTCTAATTATAAAAAGTGTAAAATAATATGCTGTAAAATGGCATATTAAAGAATAAAATTAAATAAATAAATAAATAAATAAACAACAAAGATAAAATAAACGTTCACAAACTTTAATGACTATAGCAATGATGACTAGATAATTCCAACAGTGTCTAGGGTGTAAAAAGTCCTAAACACTGCTGGATTTTACGATACACAAACATTAATCATAATAAATTAACAATTATATCCATACACCCAATTTGCTCTGTCGAATAAATTCGAACAGACGATCGACTTCAACGATCTGATCGCCCAAGACAATCGACAAACTGGGTGATAATTCAGACGTAACTCTTTGTTCCGAAAACTGCCGACAATCCAATAAGATATGACGAACAGTCAATGGAACATTAAAAGTATCACAAACTGGCGGCACCTCAGATGCCAACAAATGCCTGTGAGTCCATCGACAGTGACCGATGCGAAGTCGCGTGAGGATAACCTCTTCCCTACGCTTCGACGAACTCCACGGTGTAATAACGCTTTTAGTGCATCGCAGCTTGTTGTCTTGAATAGCAAACCACTCAGTTTGCCAGCTAGACAGCAGCTTTTGATGTAGAAAATTACAAATATCCCTAACGCAAACTTTAAGTGATACATATTCAGCGCTAGTTATTGCCAATTTGGCAAGCGCATCAGCTTTTTCATTGCCACTGATACCTACGTGACTGGGGATCCAGACAAAGTTAACAGTGACATTTATCTGAGACACCTGAAGCAAAATTGAATGAATTTGCCTCAGCAAGTAATGATCAGGGTATTGGTCATCTATGGCGTTTAATGCACTCAACGAGTCTGTACATATAACATAATTTGTACCTGCGCTTAGTTGGATGTAGAGAAGAGCCTGATAGATAGCATACAGTTCTGCAGTATACACGCTGCTAACACTTGGCAAACCAAATGTAAACTGCAGCTCATCTACCAGAAAAGCACAAACCACACCGTCGTTACTTTTTGAGCCATCGGTATAAATCCAAGTGGCATTTACATTCATTGCTTGAATTTTTGCAAATTCAGTTCGATATTCAACTGGTAAAGTTAAAGCTTTGCTCATTCTCGATAATGCAGTATTTAACCTTGGACGTTGAAAAGTCCAAGGAGGATCGCGACAGTAAGACAGTTGATATACATCAGGGAGTTGGAAATCTAGTTCCCGAAGTATACTGCAATTTCTTACAGCAACCGGTTTTTGGGACCGTATCCTGATGTTGTATAGATCGTCGAGACCATTATTGTACACGACAGAAAACGTCGGATGCAAGCGTTTAGCTTTTAGTTTCGCGGCGTACCTAACAGTCAAAATTTTACGCCGAAGACAGAGTGATGGTTCAGCTGCCTCACACAAAACACTAGCAATAGGGCTAGTGCGAAATGCGCCAGTTGCTAAACGAATTCCAGTATGGTGAGCAGGATCAACAATACGTAATGTGGATGGAGCTGCGGAAGCATAGATTATGGAACCATAATCTAGTTTTGAGCGCACCAAAGCGCGATGCAGAAGTAGCATTGTTTTCCGATCCGCTCCCCATGATTTTCCACTCAACGACCTGAGCAAGTTTAGTACCGGGACACATCTTGATCTCAGATTTATTAAATGAGGACGCCAAGTCAGCGCACGGTCAAATGTGACACCGAGGAATCGAACACTATCCTGTACAGGAATAGGTTCTCCCCCAAGATATAATAAAGGGTCACCGTGTGGGGTTCGTCTTCTACAAAAATGGATAAGCAACGTTTTACTAGTAGAAAAAGTGAATCCATTCTTATTAGCCCAGTTCAAAATGTGATTGATTGTTAACTGAAGTTGACGTTCCAATGTTGCCATGTTTCTCGAGGCACAATAGATAGCTACGTCGTCAACATACATACATCCGTTTACCGGATGCTTGATGAACTGACTTATGCCGTTAATCGCTATCATAAATAGTGTCACGCTTAGAATTGACCCCTGAGGAATACCATTCTGTTGCTGACGTATGCCCGAGATGTTGTCACCTACACGTACCTTAAATGAACGGGAAGTTAAAAAGCTTTGTATAAACAATGCCATGCTTCCGCGAATACCCCATGAATGAAGCGTTCGTAGAACATTGTACTTCCACGTCATGTCATATGCTTTCGCAATGTCAAAGAATACAGCGACAAGATGTTGATTCTGTACAAAAGCATTTTTAATTGCTGTATCCAACCGAACAAGGTTCTCAGTCGTA
Source organism: Tachinus rufipes (assembly GCA_963932245.1). Classification (NCBI taxonomy): domain Eukaryota; kingdom Metazoa; phylum Arthropoda; class Insecta; order Coleoptera; family Staphylinidae; genus Tachinus; species Tachinus rufipes. The sequence goes on from OZ010750.1 coordinate 20,113,563, forward strand.
GAACGGTGACGCCTTGAACCACATTGTATGTCAGCAATTAAACCTCTTGAATCTAATAACCAAGTAAGACGCTTATTGATCATTCTTTCTAGTAACTTGCACAAGCAGCTAGTTAGAGAGATAGGCCTATAACTTGTCGGGAGCTTTTTATCTTTACCAGGTTTAAGTACTGGTACTATGATAGCAAGTTTCCACGACTCAGGACAATACCCTGCTGACCATATCCGGTTATAGAGTGCCAACAATTGAAGTTTGGCAGAGCGACTTAATTGCTTGAGCATAGCATTGTGTATCAAATCGACACCTGGAGCAGTATTGTGTGCTTCAAATAATGCCGAGTCAAATTCCCAAACACTAAACGGTGCGTTATATAATTCATTTTCAGCAGAGACAAATGACAGAACGTTTTTCTCCATGTTAACTTTAATATCTCGGAAATTTGCATCGTAATTATTATCGCTGGAAGCGTCAAAATAAACATCGGCCAGGATATTCGAAATGTCAAGGGGATTGGTAATAATTTGATCACCCGACAATAACCCACTAATAGGTAATGATGCGGTTCGGCCAGAAATTTTTCTGCCTTTTTCCCACACCTTCCCGACGGGGGTTCTCAAATTAATAGAAGTGACATATTCTGACCATGATTCTCTTTTAGCTTTTCTGCATGTTCTTCGAGCAACAGCTTTGTACCTCAAATAAAGTAATAGGTTCTCTTCTGTTGGAGAGTGGTTGAATCTACGAAACGAACGGCGTTTGTTGAGTTTGGATTGCTCACAATCAAAATTCCACCAAGGAACTGGCTCTCTGCGAGGTTTTCCGGAAGATAACGGTATACTCGTATGTGCTGCCTGTATGATAGAATCGGTATAAGTTTCAATATCTTCGTCGATAGTGGCTTGGACACTGTCATCGTAATCAAACACTTGAACAAACATATTCCAATCGGCATCTTTTATTCTCCAATTTCGATGACGGTTTTCATTAATTACATGACCAAGCACGCGAATGAATATGGGAAAGTGGTCACTATCATAAAGATATTCCGAGACTTCCCAATCCAGCAATGCTGCGATACTTGGAGAACAAATGGTGAGGTCAATAGCCGAGAACGATCTATTGGCCACGGAAAAGTAGGTATTGTTACCTTTATTTAAGATAACTAAATCCGTTTCTGAAAATAGATTGGCCAAGTTACGACCTCGCACATCAGTTCGATTTGAGCCCCACATAGTGTTATGAGCATTAAAATCGCCCATTAGCAGGAATGGGGACGGAAGTTGTTCAAGTAATTGATCAATCAAACGAATGTCCAAACTGACATTTGGCGGGATATAAATTGAGCAAATGGTCAGTGAAAAGGGATATGTAGTTGAACGGCTACTGCTTCTAATGCAGTGTTGACACGGAATTCTTTACTGAAAACCGTATCACGAACCAATAAAGCCGTTCCACCCTGATCGTGCTCAGGGTGGAACGGCTTTATTGGTTTAAGTGACTATCTGGCTTTTTAATTCAAATGGAATCAACTTCTAACTATGCTACCAACGCAGATGTTATTAGTGGCTCATCAATTTCAGTTAGCATTGCGTCCAGTAATCATCGGTACGCCACCAGAGGACAAATTGTAAAAACATTAATGAAAATACATTTCGGAAGTAATTGTGCAGGTATAAGTATTTATTACCAGAACTTTAGAGGTTTAATTTCTAAATGTAATGCAGTTTATTGCCTTAGTGTAGTTAGTGATTATTTAATAATTGCTCTTACGTAAACTTGGCTTTCAAGTAAAGTAAAGTTATAAACAGTGAACTATTTGGTAATTATATATTGTATAAAAGTTCAGGCGGCGGAGCTTTGTTGGCCATCTATTCTAGAGTCTACAGAAATATATATCGATACGTCTAATTTGTCCTGTCTTTGCGTCGACCTTTAATTGTTAAAGTGATTACCTTAAAAAATGTATTCTATGTTATGTTTATCTTAATCAATCTAGAACAAATATTGCAATTATCTATAATTTTAGATAATCTACCGTTGTTATTAAATAGCAACATAATACAACTAGTTCATTTGATTTTAATTAAAGTAAGTCTAATCGTTCGTTAATTACTTTTTTAGAGTATAGTCTGAACATAGCAATTTTGAAATAATTTTAATTAATTTAATAATGTAAATATTAGAACTAAATTTATTTTGTAAATATTTTAAAAATTATGCTGATGCCTTTCTGCTATTTAATTTAGAAAGATATTTTGGAATTGTACTCATTATTTTACTACCGACTAGCTTTGTAAGTTTAACATTAATAATTTACTAAATTATTGTTTATAGAAATGTTTGCTGTTTATGAGAAACTGGGTCTTGTAGTCAAATTTGTAATAAAACAACAAACAATCTTTAATAATACTTATATAATAATAATATGTAGATAATAAGTTGTGGATTTTGTAAATTAAATTTTAAAATAAGAAATACCAGAGGGAACTATGTAAATCATAATAAAAACACCTGGTTCCTGCGCCGGTAGTAGCATGCTAAAAGCTTAAATAATTAAATATACTAACAAGTTTCATATTAGTTGGTGATTTAATTTATTAAATCAGTCAACTATATATGTAGCAGCGCGACGTGTCAAATTTTAGTGCTGCCGATTTTTTAGTCAAGCAATGACGCTGATAAATTCACGGTCAAAAAGGACGGCAAGATTGGTGATGGCTGCTGCGATAGGGTACCTAAATACGAGTATCAAGACTGTAACAATAAAATCAATCAGCTACTTTATATCAACAGAATATGCAGTACCTGTGAGTAATTTCAAAAAGTACATTCCAAATTGTCTAGCAAAGGGAGTTGCTTTTAGCGCAATGAAAAAGTCACATAGTCGATATATGCTTGGGGACGCATTTATGTCCCATGTTTCAAAACCAAAATCAGCTACAAAAAGTAATGAAAAAAAGGAAAAAGCTTTTGAGGGTAAAATACAAAAATTGTTTCCTAAAATACGGAGGAGCCGTCGTTTGTAAGAAAAGGAAATTCTAATAAAATAAGCAAAATTTTAAATATTATTATAGTAATTGTGATGTACAAATAAATTATGTTTAATACATATCAAAAACATGCCGGCAAGTTGTATGTACGTATTATTACAGCTACCAAAAACAGTAGGGCACTCTACCCTAATTATCACACAAAGTATAACCAAGTTTGCACGTGGAAGCGGTTTTTGTACTCTGCTTAGTTTGCTCATCAAAGTAATATACCATATGCAACTGAACTAACAGACTGGTAGCGCAAAATAACCACTAGAGCAGTACAAGTTCAAACTAACATTGGTGGTATTATGATATGACCACTAGTACTCAAGGGGTTAATGTAAAAATTATATAAGAAGAGAAAAACGGCAATCATCAGAGTTTGTATACGAAGTATGAACGAGTTTTCATCGGTTTCGTATTGAAAAAGACGGCTGTTTCTGGTACAGTAGTTAGTTGGGAATGCTTAGAGTAGTGAAATCAACACAGCTGGCTTTTTCGTGTTTTTTTTTTGTAGTTGTAGTCTACGATGAGTCAAGAAATGTATAATTCTTTTAGTGGTTGATATTTTTCACTATTTTTAGGGTTGAGAATCATTATACTTAGGTTTTGTGCAATTATTCAAAGGACGGTAATGCTGACTGGGCCAGCGGATCATTTCATTACTAAAGTTTGTATTATATACCTGGAAGCTATTTAACACCACGGTATTTAAGGGTAAAAATATTGTATAAATATACAATATTTGAATACTATTTTGGGTGAAATAACTTCCAGGTTTATAATTCAAACATAATTGCCCCCCAAAGAAGGTTGGTAATGAAATAGTCCGTTGAGATAATTTAAACTCGTGTCGTAAAAAGACTATATCTGTAACTACACTATATCAATAATAATTTTAATGATTGAATTGAATATTTAGTGGATCCCTTCTCAAAACTATGGGTATGCAGTTATACAGGATTAATTTTGTTATCTCAATCAGTTAGTCTTTATATTTTATGCACTATTGATTTTGGATGCAAATATATAAATGTGTAGTTTAATTAATAAAAAAAATTGATTGAATATACGAACTGTTTTACAAATAAAAATATTATTTTATTTCAGATTATTTTGGCTTAAGTTGTCAAAAAATGTATAAAAGCAAATATGCTTTTAATCGACATTTGAAATTAGATTGTGGTGTGGAACCGTGTTATCCATGCCCATTTTGTGCAAGAAAATGCAGACAAAAAGCTCATTTAAAATCACACATGTATCGAGTGCATAAGTTAATGTTATAATTATTACTTGTAAATATTTGGAATTAATATTTATAAATTATGATAAAGTTATTTAATTTTAATTTTTAGTTTTCTCTTGTTCAAATTGTTTTAAGAATTACAGAATAAATTATATACGTTAAACCGTCATTTCCAATACGAGTGCGGAATTATGCCAAGCTATAAATGCCCTTTATGTACATCAACATTTAATCGATTGTACAACTTTTTAAGATATAAGAAAACATTACATCCTAAATATTATAATGAAACTAAAGAAATATAATAAGAAAACATGTTAAATAATTTTTTATCAATAAATGTTAATTAAAAACTAAATCAAAACTAGATATACTCAATAGAGCTTTTTTCCAATTTCAACATTGGTATCGCAAGGTTTTAATTGGATTTTATAATAGCATCTTTGAACTTTGTAGCGTTTAATAAAGTGAATAAAGTGAGAGTGGTTTTTACAGACATACTTGCTCAAGATATTTATTTCAAAAAGTGTATAAGTTAGCGTGGTGTTGCGTTCTTGTGAGTGCATATATTAATCATCTATATACTAATATTTGTGTCAACATTTGTATATTATAATAATGCTATTTAATACACTTTTTATTTTCAGTTTTCTCTTTTCCAAATTGCTTCCAGAATTACAGAAGAAAATATACATTAAACCGCCATTTGAAATACGAGTGTGGAATTGTGCCAAGCTTTAAATGTGCTTTATGTTCTGCAACAATTAGTCACAGCTATAGTTTCTTAAGACATAAGAAAATAATACATCCCAAATTTTATAGTAAAACTAATCAAATAATTTAATTTAGTATAATATTTATTTTTGTTATTAATAAATATTAAAACAGTTTAATAAAAAAAAATAATTATAAATATCAGACTAATTAGAATTTTGTTAAGGTTATCAATGCCCGAGATGTCATAAGATATATAGCCGCAAGCTAAATTTAAGCCGGCAAGCAATATTGTTAATAATTTGATACGATTAATTTGAAAAGCATATATGAAAGAAATGTATTGTGCATTTGTTTAAATAAATTTAAAATAGTGAATTAATGTTTATATTTAGTTGACAATGTTAATGCAAGATGTTGTTCAACCAATAGTAAACATGTTTTCTAGAAATTCAGTTTTAATTACAAACGTATTTTACAGAGTTGTTATGTTTTAAACAGATTGTTTAAAAAATTTTGCTTTAAACATGTTTAGAAATTTTTGTTTTGTTTTTTTTTAATTTGTGTTTTTTTAAGTATTTGCTTATTTATCTCCGGAATATATAAAGCAGTTAAATAGTAATTTGGTTTATTTTGATTTGATTTGACAATTTTAGCAACATACTCGCTCCAAACAGCCATATTATTAGAATTGTTCAACTACGCCTTCTTTTGCACAAAACAAAACATTTTCTATGCGGCTGCGCATAGTAAACAATTAAAAAAAAAACATGATTTTAACTTGTTCATAACATGTTTTTTATTTATTTCATTTTAAACTGTTCTAAAGAAAATAAATTACATTTTAAAATAATAAATTAGCACAAGGAACTATGTAAATCATAAAAATAAATTTGCAATATACATTAAAAACACCTGGTTCTTGCGCCGGTAATAGCATGTTAAAAGCTTATAATCGTTGAGTATAAATAATTAAATATACTAACAAGTTTCACATTAAAATCTTTCATAAATTATGTAAATATCGCAGTAGTTGGCAATTTAATTTATTAAATCAGTCAATTATTTATGTAGCAGCGCGACGTATCAAATTTTAGTGCTACTGATTTTATAATCAAGCAATGGTGCTGATAAACTCACGGTCGAAAAGGACTGCAAGATTGGTGATGGCCGCGATAGGGCACCTAAACACGAATATGAATACTGTAACAATAAAATCAATCAGCGACTTCATATCGACAGAATATGCAGTGCCTGCGAGTGATTTCAAAAAGTACATTGCAAATCGTCTAGCAAAGAGAGTTGCTTTTGGCGCAATAAAAAAGTCACATGGTCGATTTATGTCCTATGTTTCAAACCAATGTCAGCTACAAAAAGTAATGAAAAAAAGAAGGAAGTTTTTGGAGGTAAAATACAAAATTGTCTCAAAAAATACAGAGGAGCTGTCGTTTGGGAAAAAAAATCAAATATAATAAGCAAAATTTTAAATAATATTAAAGTAATTGTGATGTACAAATAAATTATGTTTGATACATATAAGAAAATGCCTGCAATTTGTACGTATTAATAATACGTACAAATTGCAGGAGTAATACTCCATAGTCGATAAAAATAAATATGTATAAGCAACTATTATTTATATATAACACATTAGATTTAGTTGATCGCTAATATCAACAAAAATATTAAAGCAAAAAACTAAAAATTATCAAATAAATATAAAACTAGCAAATTAATAAAAAAATGACATTTCCATAAAAACATTACAAAAAAGCTAAAAATCGTATAAGCAACATTGAAGGAAATAAGATAGTAAATATAAGACACTTTTTAAACAATAAATTACGTCCAGGTTATTTATTACATAACGTAGAATACAGAAGAGGATTAATTACAAATCGAATCGTACCATAACGATGTTTTATTAAATAGGCCTGTTAGTGGTGGATAACAAAAACCAGTGATTTAAAAAAAAAGTTTAAGAATAATTATTTGAAGCTAGATGTATATATAGCATGATGTTCGTTTTATATAAATAGTTTAAAATTTAGAAGATTTATTCCAATTATAACCACTGAAAATCACCGCAGGTCAAAATTTAATCAAAAATTTAAATATAATTAATGCAAAAATACCAAGAAAAAAATTATAACCATCTCAATTAAATTTTTATCTTACAATATTTTGTTTTGCAGATATTATAACTCCCAACAACTACGCCACTGTCGCGATACTGCAATACATACTTTTAAAAAAGAAATTAAATTCTATTTAAATTGACCATAGTTGCGATGTATAATTAATTGTATTAATTTAAGCAATGTAATTATTTCTAATCAATTTAATTTTAAAATGGATATATTATATTTATAAAACTTGATAACATGAAGAATAAATAAATCGAAGGATGCCAGAACAACAAAATAACTGCCAAATATAAATCGAACAAAATATTGCAAATTAGCAATGAAGATCAACAACCTCTGTATAGAAAAAACCTTTGAAGAAAAAACGACCGAAATATTAAATGCAACCAGAAATTGATTAATCACCAATTTATTTTACTTCAAACCAATTAAAACGATGTTGAATTTGTTTTAATTATAATGAAAATTCACACACACTTTTAATTAAATTGTTTATGAAGTTGGAATAAATACGACTATGCTTATTCCATCATTTTAATTTGTTTAAATTTTAATTAATCTGGGATTTTTTAATTTGTACAATCCCATTTTCAATATTAATATAATATTGTAATATTGTATTATTTATTTACAACAAACTACTTTAAAATTTCTAGCCACATAACAGCCCAGTCTAAGGTATATCGGTGCGTAGAGAGTGACTGACTGGACTGCCCGACTTTACAAATATTTCTAACTAGGTTGGTGCTTCCGTTCCCCCGACCCCCGCACTGGCACTAGTAATTCTTAGAAAAGTTCCCCTATGATATTCAAACCCACTCAACCCACGCTTGACGCTACACTAAAAGTACGTTACGAAAACCGCATGATTAGCACGTGAACAAGCAAGCCTGCATGCGATTGGTCGTTAGCAGGGGGGTTCGACTGCTCAATCCAGATCCCATTAAAGTGAGATAGATTATACATAGTGAAATATTTGGGGTAGTTGTTGTTATAATTGTAGATAAACTGGACTTGGACAATAATTATGAATGTAATCTCTGTACTTTTCTAATATTTATTAATATACCTGAACCCGAGGGGTTAACAACTAAGTAAAAAAATGTACACCTGATTATGAATACGCGTAATTATTACGTGATTATGTAATGATTACATTATTACGATTATGCATTGATTACGTGATTATTTAATAAATACGCAATGATTACGAGATTAATTAATGAAAGCGTTATGATTATGTAATGAATACATGATTATTCAATAAGTACATATTTTTTTAAGATTTTATAATTCCGTATTAAATGTGCATGCATTAATTATTTTATACCGATCATAAAATTATTTTGATAATGCTTAATATTAATATATTATTATAATATTTATGTTTTATAATAATCTTCAATAAAGTACTTACTACAATTTCTTATAGATAATAAGAAACATGAACTAAAAATATACCTATCTGAATTAATGTTTAATGTAGATTAGAAAAAAGAAAAAAAGTGTGATTTATTATATTAAAAAATAAATAAAATTAAATATAGAAACATCTTTTCAACAAAAATAATAACAATACATAATAAAATTTGTATCAGTGAATTTATATTCGACTGAAGTAGGTATTTATTTTAATATAATAAATAAATAACTGCACACACACACATGCCAAGAGTTGTATAAAAACACCTGTGGAATTGTCTGTGAATAAATCTCTAGCGGCATAATTAGATACAGAATGAACACGACTGAATTTACCATGCGAATATATACATATGTATGATTCCATAAAATCAATATTAGATTATGTGAATATTCGTACTCAACATTTGATTATTTGAACACGCGTAATAAATATTTGATTATTTAAATACGCGTGTTTTAATATTAGATTGCACTATTTATTACAAGATTATGTAATGGTTACGTGATTATAAAATTATCACGTAACTATATGATTACTTGATTATGTAATGATTACGAATATTACGTAATTATTATTTGATTCTGTAAGGATTATTTTTATTTTATACACTGATTACGCAAGTTGTTAACCCCTCGGGTAGTATATATAACACCTTTAAAACAATAAAATATGTTCAGGTTATTTATTATACAGGGAGTTTATAAATGAATGGGATTATGTAATCACTTTAAGTAAGCCGCTTTTTTAAATTGTCCACTATACTATTTGTTATGACAAATCAACTTTGACAGCTGTCAAGCAAACATATGAAAACATATGTAGTATAGTGGACAAATCAACCGGCGGTTGTTGCCAAAAAATTTAAAAAAAAAACTAGGTGGCGCCTGTCAGTGTGTAATAAAATTAAATTATGGCGCAACATGTTTTAAACCTTTTCCTACATATTTTATTTTATTTTATTCACATTTATATTTACATTTACATTTTTTATTATGACTGGCCTTTGCAAGTGTAACAGTATAGCACAATTTGGAATTACTTGTAGTGGTTGTGGAGTTATTTTCCATAATAGCTGTGCTATTCGCTACAAAAAATGTCATTGTGGTGTTTTATTTGATTTTAAATCGGAGTCTGATCTATGCAAACTATACAAAGAAAACATCGTGTTGTATCAAGTATTGTTAGATGAAGTTCGCTCTAACAATAAAATTTTAACTGACAAAATTTCCTATTTGGAGGAGAAGATAGCTTTGAAAGATATAGAAATTTTAAACTTAAAATCCTGCCGTCAACTTGAACCTGCTTCTATTAGGGTTGTTATTAATACGGATTCAATTCAATTGCCACCGGCAAAAACAATTTTATCCAGTACTTCTACCACTACTAATAGTTCACAATCAATTAAACCTAGAGTACAGCACAAAACTCCAACGATTTTTGGATGTGGTCCTGACAATGACCAGCTACAAGCCTACGTTCCCCCTTCATATATTCATGTGTCAAAACTTAATCGTGGAACAAATAAAACTGAAATTGCAAACTATATGAAAGCTAAACTACCATCTGTTTTGATTGATGTTGTTGAGTTGGTAGTGAGATCTGGAAACTACAGCAGCTTTTAAGTATCTATTCCAGCCGATCAAGCTGGTTTAGTTCTTTCTAAAAACTTTTGGCCGGCAAACATTGCCGTCAAGAAATTTATTAACTATGGTCGACCACGAAATTTACCAGCAACTCCTGCAGGGGATTTTCGGACGTTAAATCCGCTCAACAGTTTGGACCCGTCCCCAGAAATACCAACGGCCTCTCAATTTACTACCAAAACGTTGGAGGTATAAAAACCAAACTGAAAAAACTTTTGTTAGCTGTAGCTCTGTCAAGTTATGACATTATTGTTTTAACCGAAACTTGGCTATCCGAAGACATCACTGACTCAGAACTAAGACTAACTGGCTATAACCTATTTAGATGTGATCGGTCTAATTTAACTAGCCCTAAATTAAGCGGAGGTGGCGTATTGATTGCGGTTAGAAGTCATCTAAAGTGTACATTTCTACATCCGCCATATCTAAGTGTTGAACATGTGTTTGTAATTGTCAACTTTAATTTTGTGTCGTACATAATTGGTGCAGTTTATTTACCCCCTCGTTCTGTAATTGATAAATATGCTGACCACTGCTACTCCGTTGAATCTTTTGCTGATGTTTTTCCTAATAGTAAATTAATTTTACTGGGAGATTACAATTTACCAGAAGCAACGTAGCTAAATGATGAATTTGGAACTGGAGTTACTTGCAACAAAAACTACCCTGGACATTTAGTTGCTAATTCATTTGGATTTTTAAGCTGTGTTCAATGTATAACCATACCAAATAGTATGGGTGTATTTTTAGATTTGTGTTTTACTAATGATAGTGATAATATTACTGTGATAAATGCTGTAGATGTTTTATTAGATATAAGTCAACATCATAATGTCTATGTGATAGATGTCAAATGTGATACTTCTTGTGATATTTTAAACTGTAACTACGTTTTTAATGATTTTAAATGTGCCAACTTCAGCGCAATCAATGATTTTTTGTTGAACGTTGATTGGTCTGTTCTTTTTAACAACTGTGATATTAATGTATGTGTTGATTTATTTTATTCTGTTTTGTATTATGCAATTGATTGTTATGTACCTAAAAAAGTGTGGCATGACAACAACTTTCCTATTTGGTTTAGCAAGGAATAATATTCGGTCTAATCCAAAACATTTTTGGAGATTTGTAAATGAAGCAAAGAAAACTAATGCTTTTCCAGCTACAATGTATTATGGTGATCAAACCTGTATTAATGGTGACGTTCTTGTAAACAAAGGGGGTAGCGGGATAAGATGACTGTGGCGACCCCCGTGCGATTTTAGTCGGGAATATTTAAATCTTGTTTGAAATTTAAAAAAAAAATGAAATTTGTATGCTCATCAACTTTTTTCTTGACTTGTGCCAAAACTGTGGTAAAAAATGCGTTTTTCTAAAATTATCTCACTATTTATTTTTTTGTGTTTCTTTTTGGTTAGTATTATGATCGGATTTGAATGATTTGATTGTATTACACTCAAAACTAGTGCGTAGTATTTTTTTTTCAAATTATTTACAGGTCCTGGGACCCCAAAAACTGTATGCAAACAGTAAAAAAACATGAAAAAAAATGAGTTGTTTAGAAAATTTTTTTTTTGCAAGAGTTCTTATGCCCGTACAAAAAAGGGCTAAATAGCATAAGTAGCCCTCTAGATCAGCTTCATTTTACGCTTAACCGCATGTAAATATTTTCATTTGTTCGCGCGACAACTCAAATTAAGTAAAAAAAAATTTCCATGACTTTGTAACAAAAATATAATTTCGCGGGTTATTGACTAAATATGACTTGTTTATATTGTTTTTTTTTTTAATAAAAACATTGTTATGGTTTTACAAATGTTAGAATACGTGTAGTAACCATAATTGTCTTCGTTTTTTACTTAAAATATGGGTCCCAACGATATAGCAATATTTGAATTTGGCGCGATGTCGGTAAAGAAGATTACTGTAAACGACGCTGGAATTCCCGTTGCGCACATTTGAGGTTAGAGCTACCCCATGTTTAACAGTGTCAAGTGTCAACAAACATCGTTGTGGATAAATCTCATCCAAAACTTGAGCAGATCAGGTAATGTAAACAGTACAACTTCTGATTCTTGTTTAATCTCATTCTTCAGTATCTTAGTTTAACAATCATTTGACATTAATAATTACCAATCGTTAAGACCATGCCGAACTTGATTTGTAGTATTTTAACAAAAATTGCAACTTTGGCGTCATTGCTGTTTCTACATATAATTTGATAATCAATTTATTTGTTTACCAGAACATTTAGAATATTTTTTGTCAAATTAAATTTGCAAATAGCAACAAAATGCATTCAAAAGTTCATAAAAAAGCATTTATTCCTATATTTGATAAATTTTTTCGGCTATTTCCTAACTATTATTTGATTAAAACACTCCGACCTATCACAGTTTGATCCTTTCTGAATGTACTAATGAAAAAATAAGTTGATTATCAAATTATATGTAGAAATGTCGGTATGGTCTTAAGACCATTCCGATCGCTACCTTGATTTGTAGTATTTTAACAAAAACGGCACCTTTGGCTTCATCGCTGCTTCTACAAATAATTTGATAATCGATTAATTTTTTTACCAGTACATATAGAAAGGATTAAACTATGGTATGTCTAAGTCTTTTTTGTGAAATTATATTTGCAAATAGCAATAAAATGCATTCAAAAATACTGAAAAACGCATTTATTTCTATATTTGATGGGTTTTTTCGGCTATTTCTTCTCTATTATTTGACTAAAAGACTTTGACATATCATAGTTTAATCCTTTCTTAATGTACTTGTAAAAAAATTAATCGATTATCAAATTATTTGTAGAAGCAGCAATGAAGCCAGAGTTGCCGATTTTGTTAAAATACTACAAATCAAAGTAGCGGTCGGTATGCTCTTAATGATTAAAAAATAATATTTAATCATGAGTTAATTTAAATAATTAACATTTTCATTAGCCGAAAAATAAATTAAAACACCTATTTGCATATATTTAAAGTAAGTGACAATAATAGTTGCATATTTGATGTTGTTTGACATTGTTGCAGGTTGTTAGTTTATGAGTAAATAATGCCATAAAAAAAACAAAAAGTTGATCAAAGCAAGAGATGTGTGAACTGTGACAGTTTGCTGCGATATTCAAAAAACCAACTAAAAGTATTGAATTCTACGGATGAAGCAGAAGAGGTTTCGCTTTTGTTAGAAAAACCAGTCATTGTAACTGATGCACTTTGTGGACAATGCCGTTCATCGATCACAAGGATTAAATGGAAATTAAATTATAGACAACCTGAAGCTTCATCTAGCACTGCCAATCAAGATTTTGCAGTGTTAGAAAATGCACCTGAAGAAGATTTGGATACTGCATCACAACTGTTATCGGTGACGGGCACTCCGGAAACTGATTCACAAGCATCGGTAACAACCTCGGAGTCATCTCAATCAACAGTGGACCCATCGTATAATCTTCGTATCAGAAACGTTCCTGAGGTAGAGATGATTGAAATGCCCTTCAAGCGATTGATTTCGAGTCATAAATGTTGCTGTGTATGTTTGTCTGAGCCGAATTCATTAGTCGTTGTTTCGCTCAAAGCGCGTTTGCAAGTTTTTGTAGACAGTCGAATATTTGTACCGAAACAAAATCGTTGCTGTACACATCATTTAATTAATCAGCGTTTTTATACCGACGATCTTAAGGAGCTAAAAAATGATTCACCTTCAAGTTATATCGAAAAATCTGAGTTGGTCTTGTTCTTGAACGTGTTGTCCGAAAAATGCGTGGATAGTATTCTGGACAAAGCAAACGATTACGAGTTATCAAGCGAACGAATACAATCATTAACTGGTTATACGCCCGAACATTTAAAAATGTTAACGACGATGCTCACTTCGGTGCGAAATTCGGACAATCGCAGTGTGAATCAAGCTCTTTTTGTATTCCTTTTTAAGTTAAGAACTGGAAGTTCCAACAGCGTCGATTTTTGATATGAAATGCGAACAGCAAGTTTCGGATTATTGCGAATCTGTTTTGAGGTCTTTTAGGGTTGATGTTTTACCTACACACCTCGGCGTACTAGCTTGTTCTCGTGAAGATTTAATATTAAACCATACGTCGCCCTACGTGAAACAGTTGCATGGCTATGAAGGACGATTAGTTTTGATAGCTGATGGTACATATCTGCGACATGAAAAGAGTACTAACAATTACTACCAACAAAAATCATATTCGAGTCAGAAAAAAGCACCCTTATGTAAACCGTTTACAGTTTGTACCACAGATGGTTTTATAGTCGATACATTTGGGCCATACCTGGGAACTATGAACAACGCAGAAATATTGCGAGTTATTTTAAAGGACGAAAATGGATTGTCAAACCTTTTGAGGGAAGGTGACATCTTCATCCTTGATAGAGGCTTTAGAGATGTGAAGAACGAGTTGGAATCTAAAGGATACATTGTGCTGATGCCAGCTTTAAAAGGCAAAAGAAAACAATTATCCACTAAAGAAGCTAATGATAGCCGGTTTGTGACAAAACTTAGATGGGTTGTAGAAGCAGTGCATGGGGTCATTGCATCAAAGTTTAAACTTTTGCACAACCAACTAGATAATAAACTATTACCCGTTGCTCAAGTGTACTGCAGAATCGTTTCTTTTCTGGTTAATACTTTCGAAAAACGCTTGAACTCCGATGCGAGTATGCAAGATGAAGTTGCCATCTTCATGCTTACTAAACAAAGTGACGACAATTCATTAGCGAAAGAACTGGAGGAAGGTAACTGGAACAGAAGAAAAAAGTCCAACCTTTAAAATCATCAAACGTACAAGATTTCCCCGAGATGACAGAGAAAGATTTGAAAATTCTGTTCACTGGTACCTATCAGTTAGCCCAAAGTATATCTTACTTAGCAGAGCGATATAGCGAAGAGGGGGACATAAAAATTAATTATTTAGTTAAAGTAAAGACAACACGGTGCTTAAATGCGAGATACAGTCGCGGCATATTAACAGTAAAATATACAAATGCTATGTTCACTATCAACCCAACACGATCGGGTATGGCGGTATTAAGCGTTACGTTTGTGACTGCCCCAATGGGCTTCGAACGGTCGGCTGTTGTTCGCATGTTGCTACCATCATTTATTATTTATTGCATGCAAGATATTTATCGAAAATAGTACGTCCTGCACAAATATTGTCAACATTATTTGAAGTGCAGACAATTCAGCCGGTAATTAACGAAGATAGCGACGACGAAGACTGAGTTGTAGATTTATGATTTTATGTAAAAAGTTTCTATATGTATTTTAACATTTGTATTGGATATTTGTAAATCAATAACAATGTATTTTTTTTTTAAATGTTATATACGAGTCATATTTTGTCAATAGCTCGCCTAATTTGTAATTTGTTACTAAGTCATGGAAACAAAAATTTAATTAATTTGAGTTGTTGCGCAAACAATGAAAATATTTACATGCGGTTAAGCGTAAAATGAAGCTGATTTAGAGGGCTACTTATGCTATTTAGCCCTTTTTTGTACGAGAATTAGAACTCTTGCAAAAAAAAAATTATTTCTAAAAACTCATTTTTTTCATGTTTTTTGACTGTTTGCATATAGTTTTTGGGGTCCCAGGACCTGTAAATAATTTGAAAAAAATACTACGCACTAGTTTTGAGTGTAATACAATCAAATCATTCAAATCCGATCATAATACTAACCAAAAAAAAACACAAATAAATAAATAGTGAGATAATTTTAGAAAAACGCATTTTTTACCACAGTTTTGGCACAAGTCAAAAAATAAGTTGATGAGCATATAAATTTCGTTTTTTTTTAAATTTCAAATAAGATTTAAATATTCCTAACTAAAATCGCGCGGGGGCCGCCACAGTCATCTTATCCCGCTACCCCCTTTGCAGATTTTTTCTCTTCCGTTTATAATTCTCAAATTCACCCAACTCCATTGTTTAAGTTTGATAAAAATGTAATTCCTACAAATTTCTCAGTCAGTTTACTTGATATTTTTAATCTAATTACAAGCCTTAAATCTAATCTTAGCATTGGACCTGACGGTATTCCTTCTATGCTCTTAAAGAATTGTATTTATTCAAATTCAAAACCATTACATTTACTTTTCAACGTTTCATTAAATGAAACTAAATTTCCTGATGTATGGAAACAAACTTATATTATGCCATTGCATAAATCTGCTGCTAAAGAAAATATTACAAATTATAGAGGCATTTGCATTCAATCTGCTATACCAAAATTATTTGATCAAATTTTAATTGGTCAAATACGTTGGATGTGCAAAAGTATTTTAGTAAAAGAACAGCATGGGTTTCGTGAGGGTCGATCTACACTTACCAATCTACTTTCTTACGAAAATTACATTTTAAACGCATTTGAATGCAAAACTCAAGTTGACTCTATTTACACTTTTCAAAGGCCTTTGATCGTGTGAGCCACAATATTTTGATTGCTAAGCTTCGTGGTTTGGGTTTTCATAATGCAGTGGTTACTTGGTTATCTTGCTTTTTGAAAAACCGAACGCAGTGTGTAAAAATCAATAACTTTCTTTCACAACCTATTTTAGTTCCATCAGGTGTTCCTCAGGGATCTCACTGCGAACCAATTTTATTTTTACTTTTTATCAATGATCTTTCTGACTGTATTAGTTCATCATCATTTCTATTATTTGCAGATGATTTAAAAATTTATAGAAGTATTTTATCAATCGATGATTGTAATCTTTTACAACAAGATTTAGACTCTGTTAATGATTGGTGTCTTATTAATAACCTTTTGTTTAATGTTAATAAATGTTTTGCAATCAGTTTTAATAGAACGCTGAGCAAAATTTCGTACGATTATATTATCGATAACAAGGTGCTACAACAAGTGACATAAATTAAAGACTTGGGTGTAATTTTCGATTTTAAACTTACGTTTGTATCAGCTACATGTGTAATCGTGCTATAAAAATGCTGGGTTTTCTTCAACACTACGGGATACATTAGCAATATTCTCATGTGTTCTTAAGCGATGCACATAGTTTCGATTCTTCCAACAGGTTTACTATTGCTGGCCGAGAAAGTGCTTTATGACGACCAACAAGGGCTTTATTTTTCCAAACTGTGACTGAAAAAATTTCACCATTTTTGTAGTGAATTTTAATAATTTCATTGCGTTGTTGAAGCGTGTATCGTTCTATTTTTAATAATGGCGTAGTTTTTACTTGTCAAATGTCAAAAGATAATAGCTTCAAAGTTGACAGCTGCCCCAATAGCCTGCTATTCAAAATGAAACTACTTATTGGAAAACCTTTTATATAACTTATTTCCAAAGTCAATGTTGTGTAGCCCAAACAGTGCGCGTTCTGTACGCAAGCTTGTGCAAAAAGTTTGTGAGACTGGCATGCTAGTGGCCAACACACACGGTCATCGCCGTTGTACGGTGCGCACTGACGAAAATGTGGCTGCCGTAGCCAAGAGTGAGGGACTCAGTCCTGGAACATCGACTCGCCATCGATCTCAACATTTCACGCACCAGCCTGATGCGAATTTTGCAAAAGACCTCGCATCATTTGCTGGTAAGGTCCAAATAACTCAGCAATTGAAGGGACACGATCATCCGGTTCGATATCACTTCTCAGTTTGAGCCTTAGAGCAGCTCGAAATGGACTTTGATCATCTAAACGCCATTTCGGTCAACGGTGAGCGCTACATAGGTATGATAAACGATTATTTGTGGCCGTAAATTGAAGACATGGACTTGGACGATCTTTGGTTTTAGCAGGATGGCGCGCCATGCCACATAGCCCATGCAACAATCGATCTTTTGCGCGCCAAGTTCGGTATCATGTTATCAGCCGTCTAGGCAATGTCAGTTGGCCACCTCGGAGCTACGATTTGACGCCTTTAGACTTTTTTTTGTAGAGTGCCGTAAAGGACCGATGTTATGCAAACAATCCATTAACGGTTCCTTTAAGAGGGAACCACTAAATGGACCACCTTTTACATTTGCCTTGCGCCTCAATGGGTGCGTTTTTAAAGTGCTCTTGCTGTTCGAACAATTTTTGGACGAACAACTTTTTTGTTTGTTCGTGCAGGGTAATTTAAAAACAGCATATAGCACTCAAACGTCAAAAACATGTTTTCTAAGGTTATGTTGTTTGTTTTGCTTACATGCCCAGTGTTGTCAATTAATACAATTCAAATCTGCATCAAGTAAAATATTTAAAATCTCATTATTCTAGATTCACACATATTTTGTATGAGCGCATATTTCTTGTATACCTTATATTTTTATAATGTATATAAAACCGTACCCATGTTCTGATATAACCATGATAAATATATTATTTTATTTTTGCTATGTGGCAACACTGTACATGCCCGTCATGCACCACCTCTTGACTAGGTGCGTGCAAATGTTGTTCGAACACTTGTTCGGGTTGTATTTAAAAACGCCCATTTTATTGTTCGAGTGCTCGAACCGCTGTTCGCGTCATTTAAAAACGCACCCATTGTACTCAACGCTGCTACTTATCGCCATGCCATTAAATAAATGCATGCGCGCCAGGTGAATTGTGCGAGAGGCGTTCACTCAAACTCTGTTTCTTTTTGGTATTGTCTCGCTGAGTTGTCAGTAGAGTGAAGCACGTTTTTATATATATTTTATTAATAATTTGCAAAGTTCTCTCGCGAAATTTTACAATGTTTACATAATTTTAAAATTATAAAACATTCAATAATTAGCAATATAGATTTAACATGTGTGTGCGAAGTTAAATTAACAAAATATCATATCAAAATAGCTTTAATTAATTAATTAATTAAGAATAAAATTAAAAATACTCAAAAACTTTTATTTTTCACCGTATAAAAATAAAACAAAATTTTATTAATTCGAAGAAAAAAAATCATTGCGAATCAATGTAAATTAACGTCACAGTCATACACAAATTGTTGATGAAAATTTCACGGTCCGTCATTCCCCTTAATATTAAAGAATTAGTTGTATTTATTTGTAGCTATACAACTTTTAATTTTATAGTTATTTGTAAACTGTAGTTGTATATTATTGTGTATTAGATTGTATTATCATTGATTTAAATAATATTAAAATGATACACAATCATAGTTATAATCGTTATTGAAACGAAGTAAATAAATCCGCATTGTTTGTGCATTCCAGTTACAGAAACCATAGCAAACGTGTAAACAAAAATTCACACAATAGAAACTGTATCGACGGCCAACTAAGATACTATACTATATATGATTTATTTTGTAGAATATTTAAGACTACGTTTAATTATTTTATTGCAAATTAATTTATTATTATATACAAGCATATTCGTTTTTTCATTTATATGATTTTGTCAACGTATATTATATTAATGCTTCATATTTTATTTAAAACAATTAATAGTATATATTAATACACAACGTTTTACGAACAATTTAAAAAAATGCATTCATATCATGTCTCAATTATTGTTTAGGATCTGCATTATTTTTAAAACAGGCCTTTCTTGCAAACTCTAGAGTCCAATAAGCACCATGTTAATATTTTTACAGATACATTTTTAGAATATATTTATACAGAACTACGAATTTGTAGCTGTGTGACTTCTAATTATATAATTATTGGTGTAGCTGTATATTATCGAGTTTTAAATTATATTATTGTTGCGAAATAATATTGAGATAATACACATTCAATGTAATAAAATCGATGTCTCTGATGCTGTTGTTGAAGCGAAATCAACAAACACCGCATCTTTATGCATTTCTTTGCAGAACCATAGCAACCGTGTAATCATAAATTTACACAATATAAAATGCAGACGGCCAACTAATTTATTTTGTAGAATAATATTATTTTATTTCAAATAATTTATTATTTACAAACATATTAGTTTTTACCATTTATATTATTTTGTTAATATATATTAGCCGATAACGCTGGCAGTCGATGTGCCATATTTTATTTAATAAAATATGCAATCATATTCTTAATTATTGTATTACAGGCCTTTCTCGCCAACTTAATTTTATAATTATTTTTCAACTGTATATTATTGTGTTTTGGATATATTATTGTCGATTGTAATTTGTGGAGAATTACGATACACAACCAACGTATACAACCGCTATGCTACTAATGAATCGAAATGGATGAACACCGCATCTGGTATGCATTCGTTGTTATCGTTGTTATAGAAACTATAGCAACCGTATAGAAGTTAGAAAGGCGGCCAACTAAGATAATAAAAAGAGCATCTAAACAGCTACCTTGATATCTAGTATTGTTACGAAAACAGCATCTTTGGTGACGTTCGTATTTGTACATAAATTATGTCGTGGGCCGATTTTTATAATTGTTACTAGGTATAATTAATAAAATTAAATAAAGAATTTGATTTATTTATAATTATTAAAAGAACGGAGTGTTCATACAACGTACAATTATCGACTGCCGGTTTGAAACAATTCCCGTCAGTATAATATTTCGTACAGGTGGTTATCAGTTCGCAGAACTGGATTGATAATAAAACTCCGTACTCAGCAATGTCTATTGCAGCTATAATATGTTGCAGTAGACATAGAGGACGTCACCTGTATCGTATTCTTATATTATTTATTAAAATTAATCAGTGCTATATAAGGAAATAGTATCATTACATAACATCTCCCTTTTTAAGATTTCAAATTGTTAATTAACAATTTGAAAAGTAGTGGTGGGTTCTTCTAATTTCCTTTTATAGCATCTCTTTTTATTAAGATACATTATAACAATTAAAACTATTATACAAATTATAACATAAAAACCAATGTTAGAATGAATTACTTTACTATGTGAAAATTCCAATTCTTCCAATTTATTATAAGTTTTTCGTAGTTCATTCTTTACAAAGATTGGCTGTAATTCTTTTAAGGTTACATTAGTAAAATTTGTAAACTTATCATTATAATCTATAAACTCATAATTACTAAAATTATTAAGAACGTAATTCTGAACAACTTTACCTTCGATATTATATTTGCAGTGATCGTTCGTGTTCAAATAATAACTGCCTTTGAGATATTTAGTTTTAATTATATTATTACAGTCTTGAGTAATTTTTATTTCAATAGGATTAATAACAAAAATTATGTTTTCAATATAGAGGATTTCCAAGTTCTTAATTTCACCAATTTCTTTTATGCAATTATCCGTATTATACATAACATTACTTAAAAGTTTAATTTCACATGGTGTATCATTTTGAATTTTATGTTCTATCAGAAATTGACAAATAGCATTACTTTTATATTGTTTACAATTTAATGGGATGACGTATTTATCATTATTAACGGCAATTTCATTTAGGCTCAATTGAATTTTATAAAACTCGTGATTACTTGTTAATATTGGGATGTTATATAATTTATAATGTATGTAGAACAAGTTTTCGATTAAAGGTATTTTAACAATAAAGGTAATTTTATAATCTATTGTATAAAATTTTACATCCATCAAAGTTTCCAAGTCACACAAATTGTCCATGCTAATTTCAAAAGGAAATTTAAAGTTCTTTGATAAATCAATTGATTTCAGGACCTTCAATAAGTGTATTGGTTCGAATAATTCTGGACATAAGATATTTTTGAAGCTAAAGTTAAGCTTAAAAGTAGTTGTTGTAATTCGTTTCTAATAGAAGTCACAAATAACAATTGATATCTTATTCTAGCTGGTTGTTCACGCAAGTCATGAGTAAGTTTAATGAACTGGTTCAAACATTTTGTTTGATCATTTAATTGAGCAATAACATCATTTAGAGTTTCATTTACTACTCTAAATAATTCAATTGGAGTTTCTTTTAAAATCTTTTGATTTTGATAAAGTTCATTTATTTGGTTTTCGAATTTTTGACCGTCTTCAAAGTTTAAGTTTCCAGTTATGTGACTTATTACGTCTCCTACAAAATTAAACAGACCTCGCTTGCTTCTATATTTTTTAAAAATCATTTGTAACATTGAGTTTATTTTTGCTTCATGTTGTTTTACTATCTCAAGGGTGCTTTTTAAGTAATCGTTTTCAAAAACATTATCCTGTTTGGAATGAAGGTAATTTCTCCATGAATTAATAAGTTGTGAATAATCTACTGAT
This sequence comes from Tachinus rufipes, assembly GCA_963932245.1. Classification (NCBI taxonomy): domain Eukaryota; kingdom Metazoa; phylum Arthropoda; class Insecta; order Coleoptera; family Staphylinidae; genus Tachinus; species Tachinus rufipes. The sequence continues at coordinate 20,135,925 of OZ010750.1, forward strand.
ATAGCTAAAGTTACTTGCTTATTACTAACGAATAATATATTTTGTTTTACTGGTAATAGAGGGATCTTGTTTTCTATTTTTATCCAGCTTACTCCACTAAGGATGAATCTGTTACAACAGATTTAATTGCATCAGTATGATATTCAAAATGTTTACCCTTTTTATTTTTCACTTTTATTTTATTGTTTTGTAATATTTCAGTAATTTCAAAAGGACCTTTTGTTATTGGATTTGTTTTTGAATACCTTCCTGGGAATTTTATGTAGACCTTTTGGCCAACTTTTAACTCTTTATTATTTCGTTTTTCATTTTGTTTATTTATATAATTTTCTTTATTTTCTTGTCGTAAATTTGCAATTTGATCGTTGATCAACTGAATATGTTCTTTATGTTTATTTATCATTTCTGAATTAATGTTTTCGTTCTGAATGCCAAGAATTTCTTTAAATCTTCCAAAAAATAGTTCAACTGGTTTTCTTTTAGTAATATTATTAATTGAATTATTATAATATATTAATGTTAAGTTCATAAAATTATCATTGTTACTAAGAATTCTGATGTGTTCTATTAGCGTCGAGTGAAGTCTTTCGATTTCATCATTTGATTTTGCATTATTCGGAGTGATAAAGTGACAATTGATATTGTGAAGTTTGATCAAATCTCTTATTACTTCATTATTGAATTCTTGACCATTATCGAAAACTATATTTTCTGGTATACCAAAATTACTAATAAATTTAATTAACGATTTTGTGATTTCAACTGCTGTTTTATTTTGCATTTCTATTGCTTGAGCAAATTTACTGAATGCATCAATTATTGTTAAAAATATTCTATTTTTTATTTTGAACACATCACAATGTATTCTTTCCATCGGTTTTGTAATTTTATCGGTTAGTTGTAATTGAGTTTTAATAGGGTGTCTTATCATATTTATTCTTTTGACATATCTCACACTTATTAATGTATTGTATTATATCATTATGATAATTATTCCAATAGAAATCTCTTCGAATTTCGTTAAACACTTCCGTGATTCCCCTATGATTATTCTCTTCATGTTTTTTCTTTATTATTGACAGTTGTTCACCTTTATCTGTTATAACATTTACCTTTTTTATACATCTAATTAACTGAATTCGGTCATTCAAATTTTCGGATACAATTCTACATAATATTTTATAAATTTCATCGGAACAAAATATAAAGTATTTTTTTATTTAATAGATTTTGTTTCATAAATTTGACTAAGTCTTGAAATGCATTTAATTCATTTATTTTTAGTTTGTAAATATTTTTCTTTTGGTTAACTACCCTTGTAAACTTCAACTCTCCTTTATGAGTTGTAATAAAGATTTGGGGGTTCTGAATATTGATAGGACTTGAAGAAATAGGAATTGAATGATGATTATCTGGGTTTTTATTTGAATGTACGGATTGGTTGTCTGAATCATGATTAGTTATCAATGAACTATTGGATTGGTGGTTGATTTCGAGTCTGGAAAGTGCGTCAGCATTAACATTTTGTTTTCCAGCTTTATACTTGATTTCATATTCATACTCTGATAATTTTATTTTCCAGCGTTCTAACTTGGAATTCGGCTCTTTGAGGTTGTGTAACCATACAAGCGGTTTATGATCAGTTATTAATGTGAATTTAGATCCATAAATATAGGGTCTAAATTGTTTACATGCGAATATTACTGCTAAAAGCTCTTTTTCTATGGTAGAATATTTTATTTCTGTATCTGATAATGTCCTAGAAGCATAACAAATTGGTTTATCTTCGTGTTTGTCGTTTATTTGACTAAGAATTGCTCCTAACGCGTAATTTGAAGCATCTGTTGTAATAGTGAACTGTTTCTCGAAATTAGGATACTGAAGTATGGGGGGATTTATTAAAATGTCTTTACTAACTTTAAAGCTGTTTTGATACTCATCATCTTTTGTATTTATATTTGAGTTTTTCTTTAAATACTCTGTCATGGGTTTTGTTAACTTAGAGAAATTTGGGATAAACTTACGATAGTATCCTAAAATTCCTAAGAAGCTTTTTATTTGTGTTTTTGTTTCAGGTAATTTTAATTTAGTAATTGCTAAAATTTTATCAGGATCTGGTTTTATTCCTTTATTGGTAACTAAATGACCTAAATATTTTATTGACTTTTTAAAGAATTCACATTTATTTAATGATATCTTTAAATTTGCTTCCCTTAGTTTTGTAAATACTTGTCGTAATTTTCCTATATGCTCTTGTAATGATTTTGAGTAAACAATTATATCGTCTAAATAGACTAGACAAGTATCTCTGAGTAGTTCTGCTAATATAAAGTTCATTGCCCTTTGGAAGGTTGCGGGGGCATTCTTAAGTCCAAAAGGCATTCGAATGAATTCAAATTGCCCTTGTTCTGTACAAAAAGCTGTCTTAAATCGATCGGATTCTTTGATTTCGATCTGATGGTAGCTTGAGGCTAAATCTAATGTTGAAAAATACTGAGCCCTTCCAAGTTTGTCTAGAATGTCAGTAATATTAGGTATCGGGAATTTGTCACCTACAGTGTTTAAGTTAAGTTTTCTATAATCTATAACCATTCTAAATTTTGGTATCCCTGAATGATCCAATTTTTTTGGTACTAAGGATACTGGGCTTGCATATGGACTTGAACTATGGGTAATAATATTTTGCTGTAACATTTTAGAAATTTGGTTTTCAATTTCCTTATGTTGGCTGGGTGATTTCCGATATGGTTTAAGATAGATGGGTTTATCATCTGTTAACTTTATGGCATGCAGAATTTTTGAAGTAAATGTTAGTTTTATGTTTTCATCATAAAGAATATCTTTAAATTCATAAATTAATGGTACTAATTGTTCCTTTTCTTCCTGATTTAAATGATCAACTTGTAACCTATCTTTGATGTTATTATTTAAAATCATTGAAATTGTGTTATCGCATGTCAAATTGTTAATGTTCTCAATAGGGTCGTCATAATATATTGGAATTAAAGTATTGATTAAATGAAGCATTTGATTTTGATAATCTATTTTAGCCTTTAATTTGGTTAGCATTGTTGAACATATTAAACCTTTAAATTTATTTGAAAAATTTACAACATTCCAACGAAAATCCGTTTTCTTGAGATTTAAAAATATTTAATGCAGGTGTAATTGCTACATATTGGTGATACGTAGTAGCATGCATTGTTTTTATTGTAAACGGATGATATATTAAATATTTATCCAGGTATAAATTTGCTAAGTCAGGGTCAATGGTACTTTCGGTAGCATCGATATCAATTAATATTCGAGCATTGTCTAGTTCTGGTATAATTATAAAAGGTAATTTTGTATATCCGTTACTATTTAATTGAATTTCTTCTAGAGAATCTTGATAATAATCCTCAAATTGTTCATTTTCAATATTTTTGTAATAATCATAATGCTCATTATGATCTAAATAACCTACATCAAAATGATCTAAATAAAAATCTGAATTGTTGTCTTCTACTAGATTATTTAATATTGTGTCGAAATTTATGTGGGTTGAGTTGTCGAGGCTGTTACATGAAAATTTGGTTCCATATTTTCGCAATGTTCTTCTGGAGTATCGGGTAATAGATCGCCTTCATATTCATTATAGTTTTGAACATTCTGATTGTCATTATAATCTTTGTTGTAATCATAATTAACCAAATCATTAGACTCTTGGTTAAAAATTCGTTTACCATTGGTAAATGCCATTATGGGTTTATTTGCGTTACCATAAAATCTTTGCTGTTGCGGAACTTTAAAATTTGATCCAGACGAATCTACTTCCATTGGTTGTGGATTTTGTAGTTGTCTTCGATTTTGAAAAGATTGATTTGAATTAAAAATTTGAGGTCTTTGTGTTGATTGATTATTGTGAGGAAAATTTAAATTTTGAAAATAGTTCGGTCTCGCATAGTTTTGAACAGACGGAAAATTATTGTGTTGTGGAAAATTAAAATTTTGAGGCATCTGTGGATATTGTCTATTTTGTTCAAAATTTTGATTTTGCAAATTGTTAGATCCTCTTAAAAATGTGTTTGGGTTGTTAGTTTTTTGAAATAAGGGTAATTTATTTTGTGTAATATTTTTTATATTACTGCTGTAACGATTAGAATATTTTTGAAATTGCGTCAACCACTCGCATTTATTAATTGCTACGGAAATTGCTTGATCTAAATTGTTTAAATTTTCATTAATAAGATAATCTCCCAATCTTGAGTTAGTTAACATGACTGATTTTATAAAAGCCTGTAATGCCATTTGTCTAAATACAGTAGACTTACAATCTTTAATTGCATTGGTGTAATTAGCATTCATTGATAATTTTGTGTCGTAAACGGTAATTAATTCTCTAATTTCATTTCCTATCACTATAATGTTATTACTTCTTGGTGTGAAATTAGTTATGTCTAATTCTAACGTATTCTCCGATCGAGGGTCTGAATACATTTCTCTTATTGCTTGAAATACTGCATCTTTAGTTGTTAGACGCCTACTTGCAACAATTCGCAAGGGCTCACCTTCTAATCTACTTTTAATGCAATCCATTAAAAATAGATTGGGTACATTTGCATTATTTAAATATCGATTATAAAAGTTTTCGGCTATTTCTAAGAATAGTGGCAATTCGCGAAAATCACCGGTAAATTTAGGTATTACTGAGATTCACAAGAACTAATTGGAATTGCCATTTCTACGTTATTTTCTATTTCTATATTACGTGTCGGACTACGCGACCTATCGCGATTCATCAATTATTTATTAAACTTATAATTAACTTACATTAACATTTTTAAATATTTCATCTCTAGTGGAAATTTATATCCCTGATGAACTTCACTTCTTCTTTCGATCCAACTGATGGAGATTCTGATCCGTTGTTAGACGTTGGCTGCGACTGATGGAGATGTTTTATCCGTTATTCGACGCTGGGCGGCTGCACATTTCTTCCCGTCAGTATTGATGGAGATATCCGCAATAAACTTTCAGGTTGTAGAGTTTCCTTCGGTACAATTGATGGAGATTTTTATCCTCAATTTAACTTTCTGGTTCCACTTTTGCTTGACCACTTTAATGATTTTAAACTTGTAGTTGGTTCGATTGATTAACTAATTTAATTAATCTCGGAGACTGCGCCAATTATGTCGTGGGCCGATTTTTATAATTGTTACTAGGTATAATTAATAAAATTAAATAAAGAATTTGATTTATTTATAATTATTAAAGAACGGAGTGTTCATACAACGTACAATTATCGACTGGCGGTTTGAAACAATTCCCGTCAGTATAATATTTCGTACAGGTGGTTATCAGTTCGCAGAACTGCGTTGGTAATAAAACTCCGTACTCAGCAATGTCTATTGCAGCTTTAATATGTTGCAGTAGACATAGAGGACGTCACCTGTATCGTATTCTTATATTATTTATTAAAATTAATAAGTGCTATATAAGGAAATAGTATCATTACATAACATATATATGATTCCATAAAACCAATTAGATTATGTGAATATGCGTACTCAACATTTGATTATTTGAATACGCGTGTTTTAATATTTGATTACACTATTTATTTATTATTTATGTTTGAGTGTTGCTAGAGAAAAAACAGCATTCAAAATGAAGTTTAAATGAGAAAGGAACAAGAGTGGTTTTATTCTATGCAAATATGTGTCCACAGAGTTAGTATGATTATATAATAAAATCTTCAAGATGACACAATCTCAAAATTCTAAGCAAGAATGACTGATTTGCTCATCAGATAATAACAAGTTAGGCGCTCCACCTAACTCTCCAGACATTGATCTGCGAGTCAATTTAGAACACTTGGAAAGAGTAAAACAATCCCACTTAATTTATTGAAGCTTTTCAAATTACAATTTTGCTAAACAGACCTGTTCAAAAGTTTAAGAAGCTACGAAGCAGCTTCCAATTATATGGAATAAAAATTTATAATAATTAATCGTTTGAGTTATATAAATGATGGATCATGGATGGTGAATAAAGCAACTTACGCATCAAACAATAAAAGAGTTGTACACTTCTTGGATTAAATGGAGTGACCGTCCATCCAGCCAAGGGTTAGTGATCCAGAATTTTTTTTTTTTTTTAAATCAACGTCGGATGGCGATTGTTGCAAAATTGTCACATCAATGCCATCCATTAGGTCGGTTGTTAAGTGAAATCTTTTTGAAAGGTTATTAATCTAGCAAGTTTTTTTGTTAATTTGATGATACAGGTTAGTTTCGATACTTGTTATTTGGCCCTATTCTTTTTCCATTTTATTAACTAAAACATATTACTCAGTAGAAGATTAGTTTACACATTAAATTATTGTTTGTTAATATTATATAAACGCAAATATTTTAGTTATTTATGTGTCTATGTTTATAGTATATTTAAAAACATTTTGTAAGTAATTCATTTGATTGTTTATACATGCAAGAGGTGCAAGTGCCAGTTATTAGTAAGTGCTATTGTGTACGGTGCGTCCTTATTGCCATGATGGAACCTGAAATGAAAACGGAATTAAATCTTAACAATAAGTCTAGACAAGTGGATGGATTTTTCGTTAAAACTTATAGAGAGCTTTTCCGTTAAGTATGTTTTACTTTATTCTGTTTGGCGTCCATTTTGATTTGTTATTTTATAACATCTTTAATTTGAGATTATTAAGTAAAAATCCTATTAATTAGCAACGGAGTAATATACTCAGATTAATTAGATTGTATGTTAAGATTTTATTTTAATTTTGGTAATTTGGGATAAAGTTTATAATGGCGGAAATTTGAAGTTGTTGATAGTTTTTGTAATTTCATGCTTGGCAAAAACTAAAATATTATTTAACATCGTTTTTGTGTGTAAAATAAAAGATTAATTTTGATGATGTGTGTGTGCTTACCTGAACACAGTTTACGTGGAAGAAATAATAGGCAAGTAAAGTAAGAGTATGTAATATAAATCTTCTTAGATAAATAAATGATGCTATACCTAGGGTGTTTATATTTTTTTAGGACCCGACCGAAACATAAAACCAAAAAAAAAACGACAAAATATTGTCTTTAATATAGCAGAATTGATTGTTGTAGAATCCACCTTTAGTGAAAGAAATTACATTCTTTAATGATTTCAAACTTGTCGTTACAAATTTCATGGTAAGGGGTATAAACATCGAGCGTTCACGACCCAACAGTCACACGACTAAATTGACCGAACCAACTACGATGAAAATCTGATGTATAAGATAGCTAAAGCCCTTTGAAATAAGCGTACACCGCTGCCATTCATTCATGGCAAAAGAGGTCTTGAATACACTCTGGAAGGCAAAGCCGAAGCATTTGTTTGGTTAGTTAGTTTAGATTTTTGGCGTATCAGCCTAATAAGACTATTAACGCCGATTCTTTTCTCTAACTATAAGAAATGTAAAATAATATGCTGTAAAATGGCATATTAAAGAATAAAATTAAATAAATGAATAAATAAACAACAAAGATAAAATAAACGTTCACAAACTTTAATGACTATAGCAATAATGACTAGATAGTTCCAACAGTGTCTAGGGTGTAAAAAGTCCTAAACACTGCTGGATTTTACGATACACAAACATTAATCATAATAAATTAACAATTATATCCATACACCCAATTTGCTCTGTCGAATAAATTCAAACAGACGATCGACTTCAACGATCTGATCGCCCAAGACAATCGACAAACTGGGTGATAATTCAGACGTAACTCTTTGTTCCAAAAACTGCCGACAATCCAATAAAATATGACGAACAGTCAATGGGACATTACAAGTATCACAAACTGGCGGCACCTCAGATGCCAACAAATGCCTGTGAGTCCATCGACAGTGACCGATGCGAAGTCGCGTGAGGATAACCTCTTCCCTACGCTTCGGCCTGCATGACGAACTCCACGGTGTAATAACGCTTTTAGTGCATCGCAGCTTGTTGTCTTGAATAGCAAACCACTCAGTTTGCCAGCTAGACAGCAGCTTTTGATGTAGAAAATTACAAATATCCCTAACGCAAACTTTAAATGAAACATATTCAGCGCTAGTTATTGCCAATTTGGCAAGCGCATCAGCTTTTTCATTGCCACTGATACCTACGTGACTGGGGATCCAGACAAAGTTAACAGTGACATTTATCTGAGACACCTGAAGCAAAATTGAATGAATTTGCCTCAGCAAGTAATGATCAGGATATTGGTCATCAATGGCGTTTAATGCACTCAACGAGTCTGTACATATAACATAATTTATACCTGCGCTTAGTTGGATGTAGAGAAGAGCCTGATAGATAGCATACAGTTCTGCAGTATACACGCTGCTAACACTTGGCAAGCCAAATGTAAATTGCAGCTCATCTACCAGAAAAGCACAACCCACACCGTCGTTACTTTTTGAGCCATCGGTATAAATCCAAGTGGCATTTACATTCATTGCTTGAATTTTTGCAAATTCAGTTCGATATTCAACTGGTAAAGTTGAAGCTTTGCTCATTCTCGATAATGCAGTATTTAACCTTGGACGTTGAAAAGTCCAAGGAGGATCGCGACAGTAAGACAGTTGATATACATCAGGGAGTTGGAAATCTAGTTCCCGAAGTATACTGCAATTTCTTATAGCAACCGGTTTTTGGGACCGTATCCTGATGTTGTATAGATCGTCGAGACCATTATTGTACACGACAGGAAACGTCGGATGCAAGCGTTTAGCTTTTAGTTTCGCGGCGTACCTAATTGTCAAAATTTTACGCCGAAGATAGAGTGATGGTTCAGCTGCCTCACACAAAACACTAGCAATAGGGCTAGTGCGAAATGCGCCAGTTGCTAAACGAATTCCAGTATGGTGAGCAGGATCAACAATACGTAATGTGGATGGAGCTGCGGAAGCATAGATTATGGAACCATAATCTAGTTTTGAGCGCACCAAAGCGCGATGCAGAAGTAGCATTGTTTTCCGATCCGCTCCCCATGACTTTCCACTCAACGACCTGAGCAAGTTTAGTGCCGGGACACATCTTGATCTCAGATTTATTAAATGAGGACGCCAAGTCAGCGCACGGTCAAATGTGACACCGAGAAATCGAACACTATCCTGTACAGGAATAGGTTCTCCCCCAAGATATAATAAAGGGTCACCGTGTGGGGTTCGCCTTCTACAAAAATGGATAAGCAACGTTTTACTAGTAGAAAAAGTGAATCCATTCTTATTAGCCCAGTTCAAAATGTGATTGATTGTTAACTGAAGTTGACGTTCCAATGTTGCCATGTTTCTCGAAGCACAATAGATAGCTACGTCGTCAACATACATACATCCGCTTACAGGATGCTTAATGAACTGACTTATGCCGTTAATCGCTATCATAAATAGTGTCACGCTTAGAATAGACCCCTGAGGAATACCATTCTGTTGCTGACGTATGCCCGAGATGTTGTCACCTACACGTACCTTAAATGAACGGGAAGTTAAAAAGCTTTGTATAAACAATGCCATGCTTCCGCGAATACCCCATGAATGAAGCGTTCGTAGAACATTGTACTTCCACGTCATGTCATACGCTTTCGCAATGTCAAAGAATACAGCGACAAGATGTTGATTCTGTACAAAAGCATTTTTAATTGCTGTATCCAACCGAACAAGGTGATCAGTCGTAGAACGGTGACGCCTTGAACCACATTGTATGTCAGCAATTAAACCTCTTGAATCTAATAACCAAGTAAGACGCTTATTGATCATTCTTTCTAGTAACTTGCATAAGCAGCTAGTTAGAGAGATAGGCCTATAACTTGTCGGGAGCTTTTTATCTTTACCAGGTTTAAGTACTGGTACTATGATAGCAAGTTTCCACGACTCAGGACAATACCCTGCTGACCATATCCGGTTATAGAGTGCCAACAATTGAAGTTTGGCAGAGCGACTTAATTGCTTAAGCATAGCATTGTGTATCAAATCGACACCTGGAGCAGTATTGTGTGCTTCAGATAATGCCGAGTCAAATTCCCAAACACTAAACAGTGCGTTATATAATTCATTTTCAGCAGAGACAAATGACAGAACGTTTTTCTCCATGTTAATTTTAATATCTCGGAAATTTGCAGCGTAATTATTATCGCTGGAAGCGTCAAAATAAACATCGGCCAGGATATTCGAAATGTCAATGGGATTGGTAATAATTTGATCACCCGACAATAACCCACTAATAGGTAATGATGCGGTTCGGCCAGAAATTTTTCTGGCTTTTTCCCACACCTTCCGACGGGGGTTCTCGAATTAATTGAAGTAACATATTCTGACCATGATTCTCTTTTAGCTTTTCTGCATGTTCTTCGAGCAACAGCTTTATACCTCAAATAAAGTAATAGGTTTTCTTCTGTTGGAGAGTGGTTGAATCTACGAAAAGAACGGCGTTTGTTGAGTTTGGCTTGCTCACAATCAAAATTCCACCAAGGAACGGGCTCTCTGCGAGGTTTTCCGGAAGATAACGGTATACTCGCATGTGCTGCCTGTATGATAGAATCAGTATAAGTTTCAATATCTTTGTCGATAGTGGCTTGGACACTGTCATCGTAATCAAACACTTGAACAAACATATTCCAATCGGCATCTTTTATTCTCCAATTTCGATGACGGTTTTCATTAATTGCATGACCAAGCACGCGAATGAATATGGGAAAGTGGTCACTATCATAAAGATATTCCGAGACTTCCCAATCCAGCAATGCTGCGATACTTGGAGAACAAATGGTAAGGTCAATAGCCGAGAACGATCTATTGGCCACGGAAAAGTAGGTATTGTTACCTTTATTTAAGATAACTAAATCCGTTTCTGAAAAAAGATTGGCCAAGTTACGACCTCGCACATCAGTTCGATTTGAGCCCCACATAGTGTTATGAGCATTAAAATCGCCCATTAGCAGGAATGGGGACGGAAGTTGTTCAAGTAATTGATCAATCAAACGAATGTCCAAACTGACATTTGGCGGAATATAAATTGAGCAAATGGTCAGTGCAAAAGGGATATGAAGTTGAACGGCTACTGCTTCTAATGCAGTGTTGACACGGAATTCTTTACTGAAAACCGTATCACGAACCAATAAAGCCGTTCCACCCTGAGCACGATCAACATTTGCACGATCTTTTCTATAAATAGTATAACCACGAAGATTAACAGAACAGTCAACCTTAAAATTTGTTTCCTGTAAGGAAACGCAGATAGGTGAATTTTCGGCTAATAATATTTTAAAGGATTCGTAGTGTGAATTATATCCGTTGCAGTTCCATTGTATAATGGTTGAAACCATTTTTAAAGTTATGTTGCGAACGTAATTTTAACTCTTTGTTTATTAGCGTTTTTATTTTTAACTTCTGAATTATCTTCTGGGGGAGTAGAACTCCCACTAATTGGCATAATTTCATCTGTCAGAGTAGATGGCGCGGAAAGAACTTCCACATCCATTGACTCTAACGACACGTCAATATTGGGGTCTGTGGGCGCAGGATCGCTAGAAACCTGTACCTCAGGTGGCGGTAGCCTAGATTGGGCTGCCGTCTTTGCAGGCTTTGACTCGGACTGAGCCTTTGCCTGTTTAGGCTTTGACTTGGAAGTCGCAACCTTAGTTGGTTTTGGCCCGATACGAGCCAATACCTTAGATGGTTTAGGCTTTAAATAAGCCCCCATCTTGAGTGGTTTTGCTTGAAGTCCCACTTGTTGTGACCTTGGACCGGATTGGGCCGTAGTCAGTTTAGGTTTTGAACCTGATGGGCCCGCAACCGGTTTTTGACCCTTCACATTAGAGTCCTTGTCTTTATTTAAAGTTTCTGCAATAGCAGTAAATTTCATAATTGGTGGTTGTTGAACGATAGGCGTTTCAACAACTGCAGCAAACGATCTAGAAAAGGTAGGAGCCGTAATTGCTCTATACCTCTTTTGAGCATCAAAGTAAGAAAGTTTGTCTGTTACTCTGATCTCGGCTATCTTCCTTTCCTCTTTCATTTTTGGACAATCTCGGGAATAGACAGGATGCTTACCACCACAATTCACACATAAAGGTGAACTTTTGCATGGATCGGGGTCATGTTTCTCCTTACTGCATTTTGCACATGTTGCAACACCTGGACACCTAACTGCGGTGTGTCCAAAACGTTGGCATTGGAAACACCTCATTGGGTTAGGAATAAACGGGCGGACCGGGCGAGTAACATACGCTACCTTGACTTCATCTGGGAGCCGTTCGGAATCGAATGTTAAGATCATAGATGTTGTATCTCTGACCTCACCATCTTTTCTACGGGTTAGTTTTTTAATATCGATAACGCCTTGCGACGCTAGTTCTTGTTTGCATTCGTCTACAGTTGTGTATAACAACTCATACCATGAAATAACTCCCTTAGAAATATTTAAGGATTTATGCGGCTCAACTGTCACCGCAATATTACCTAACGACGTGCATTCCTGCATTTTACTGCTCTGCATTTTATCTTTTACTTCAATAAGCAAAGTACCGTCTCTTAACTTCTTACACGATTTTAAGGTTCCGTTAATAATATTGGAAATGGTCCTATGAATTAAGAAGGGAGATACCTCCTTTAGACTCTGGCCATTTTCAGAACATTTAACAATTAAATATCTAACAAACTTTCTACTTGTACTTATACTATCTTCTTTAGCTCTCTCGTCCGTAAACGGGCGAGATCGTTTGGTTGGAGGTTTAGAATCTACCATAATAAACTCCGTCAAATTCATCGCTCGATCTCCCCACCCACCACGGAGCCACACATGGGACGCTACATCACAAACTGATGCAGTCGCCAGGGCTAATCAAGCGATATAGGTTTCATAGATGTAAATGAAAGACTTCCGCGAACACAAAGAATACTATCGGGAACCAACCGTAGCACATTGTGAACCTTCCATCTATCACCACATAAATAATTCCTCACCCTAACGTTAAACAAAACAAGCCGATTGATTAAAACTGGGTTAGGTTTAACCTCCCGTTTTACCAGAAGCTAAGGCCAAAGCAGTGTGTTGGAACTAACACTCTTTTAAACCTGAGTATTAGCCCCTCAACTACCAGGATCCTCTTTTCCTAGCTTTCGGGTCACCGCGCACGGCAAACACGCAGGTGAGTTTTACAAGATGTTCTGTAAATTTTGTCAAAAATTAACTCACAAATAAGTTTGACTTGTCCCAGACGAACTGTGGGTTTTTTAACGAGGTTATCTCCTCGCCTATTGGTCGCCTTTTACGACCAGCAAAGGGGCTAGCGGAAGTATTCTTTTGCACCACCCCCTCCCGCAGGGGGGCGAAGCATTTGTTTGACAGCCGTGAACTTCAATGCAGGCCGGACTTTGAACTTGGATTTGGACCACGTGGATAAGGTTCACAAAAAAGTAAAACAATGTATATTATATATATCTAGTTTTACAAACTTTCAATTAAATGCAAAATGTTAATAAATTTTATTTATTTATCTATAAATTTCATAATTATTATAATATTTTTACGTATGCATGTAAAACTGCATAACTGATGGACTCCTAAAAGCTTTTGTCTAAAGCAACAGTACCTGAACTGATCTAAAGAGCGCAATTAATTTATCAACTCAAACAAACCTTTTTTGTTCTATTAAGTTCTCTGAAACATTATTTTATTTGTTCATAATTTGATAAATATTTTTTTTTTCATGATTAGTGACATTATAGATTAGCGCCGACATCATTATATAATCAAATTTATTCTGACACTACAACAACCCAACCTACAAAAACTCTAACGAAAACCAAGTCTGAAAGAACAAAAGCTCTGGCTCTTAATCTACAAGTCACAAATGATAGAATCCAAAAAGCTACATCAAAGCAACTCAAAACAACCCTGCTCAATCTTTCCAAGCGTTATTACAAAATACAATTTTGCTAAATAGACCTAACCAACAGTCTAAAAGCTATTTTAATAATTTGTATTTATATTTGCAAATGTCATAATTACTTAATTTTTTTTTTCATGGCTTGTGACAACTTTATTGCAAAGCAACAACATAAGATCACCAAAGTTAGTGTGATACTACAATAAAGTACTCAAGAAAACCCTCAAAAACTCCCACAAAAACAAAGTCTGAAGCAACAATTGCTAAATTGTTAGGCTCACAGAGTACCATTAATCTGCCAGTCATAAAACCATATGGCACATTTAAAAAGGTAAAAAACTTAAGCAATAACGGCTGACTTAAACTGTGAAATGAAATTTTTAAGACTACATAATCTTAAAATCCTAAACAACAATTGCCGTTTTGCACGGTATTTTTTTTTTAGAAAAAATGGAGAAAGAGTAATACAACCCTGCTTAATCTTTCCAAGCGTTCCAAAATACAAATTTGTAGTTTAAAAACTATATTAATTTGTAAATTTCATAATTACTTAATTTTTCTTTTCATGGCTAGTGACAACGTTATTGCAAAGCGACATCATAAGATCACCAAAGTTAGTGTAACACTACAATAAAGTACTCAAGATAATATTTTATTTATTTGTAAATAAATGTCATAATTATATTAATATAATTATTTAGTTAGTTAGTTTAGATTTTTAGAAGTGTAATATAATATGCTGTAAATATTTATGAATGCTAGCACACCAATTTTTAATTATATACATAATGGATCCTAACAGCTTCAAGTCTTTATTTTTTATGTCAATACTGGCAGTGCTAGAATGCAAAGCACCCTACTTTACGTAAGCGCCGTAAACGTGTCATTTCAGCAGTCTTTTTAGTTCCACCAGACGTGTGTTTTAATTAATACAAACATAATGAAGACATTTATGCATTGCAAAAATACTGAAACAATTAAGTGAGATCAAACATCATAGTATTGTGCAAACATAATGTATAAAAATTGCATCAAGTAGGCCGTGGCAGTTATATGTTTCAAAACGTATCCAATGTAAATCACTGTATTATCGGCAAAACTAGCATTATCAGCGCAAGCGTGATTTATTCTAGTGTTGGCTTTTGCATTATTTATTGTCGTGCGTAGTTTATCGTTAACAATTATTTTATCATGGATATTAACTGCGTATTAAACGGCAATATTTATATTGGAGGACACTGGTATTAAAATAAGAGTGTAATATTTGTTTATTTTTTATAATTTGGTTTTGTATTTTGATATTGTTTCTTGTTTTTTATATTAAATTTAGTAATGCCACCGGATCCACTTTTGGCCGGAACCGTATACCTACAAAAAAACCAGAACCGGACCGGAATATTTAAAAATGAAAAAAATATTTTGTTCTATAGCTCTATATTTAAGCAAAAAAATCCAATTAATAACATTGAACTAAATAGAGTAATAAATATAAGACACCTTTTGTTTGAAGCACTCGTGCAACTGACAGTACTTACAAACAGCCATAAAAAGTGTGTTGAATATACCAACGCCTTCAAATTCATTTTTTTTACAAATATAATTAAAATTTTGAACTAATCTTTTTTTAAGGTTGGCGACGACTCACTTTGAATCAATATAGAAAATGTAGAAAAAACAAAAAAAAAATCAATTGCTATTGAAAAAAATAATGTTCAATGTTAGAATTAGTTGTATATAAAATGTAGTATATTATATTTATGATAATAGAATGTGACTAACTACAACCCTTCAATTTTAATATCTCTCTCCCCATACAGTTACTTGCAAAGCAAGAAATCATTGTAAATTTTTTAATATTAAATAAACCGTTGTAATATAAAGGGACTTTCAATAGGAGTGATAGTTTTTCAAATAGAGATTTCTCGGTTTCTAATACATTTTTTTTTATTTCTAGGTGTTACTATATGTAGTATAGTGTGCAGTTTCATGATGCAGCGTTTGACTCCTCTCGATCGGTTGGAAGTAATAAAAAAATATTACCAAAGTGGTAGCTCAGTTGTGGGTACTCAACGTTTATTCACTCGAGAATTGGGTCGCCGTCATCGGTACTCTGCGCAAGTTATACGCCGCACTGTGAAAAAGTTTGAAAGTGAGTTAACTTTACAAGACAATAAGCCACCAAAAAGACATCGAAACGTGCGAAGTGATGAGAACATTGCAGCTACAGCGGCCAGTGTTGTCGATGAGCCAAATTTGTCTCAGACGTCAACTTGGAGAATATTGCGTAAGGATCTGGGGTTGCATCCTTATAAAGTTGTATTGACTCAAGAACTAAAGCCAAATGATCATAGATTGCGCCGAGAATTTGTTGACTGGGCCCTTGAGCACTTGGAACACGATCCTGATTTTGACCAAAAAATTATCTTCTCAGACGAGGCACATTTTTGGTTGAACGGCTTTGTCAATAAGCAAAATTGCCGTTATTGGTGCGAGAACAACCCAGAAGTGTTACATGAAGTTCCGTTGCATTCCGAAAAACTCACTGTCTGGTGCGGTTTATGGTATGGCGGCGTCATCGGACCTTATTTCTTTAGAAATGAGAATGGAACAGCCGTAACCGTGAATGGTCATCGCTATAGGACCATGTTATTTGAATTTCTATGGCCAGAACTTGAGAACATCAATATTGAAAAGATGTGGTTCCAGCAAGATGGCGCTACGTGTCATACAGCTGAAGCTACTCTCGCTTTGCTAAGGAAAAAGTTTGGCGATTGGATCATCTCACGACGAGGATTTGTGAATTGGCCGCCAAGGTCATGTGATTTGACACCCCTGGATTCTTTTCTTTGGGGCTATGTGAAAGCACAAGTCTATGCCAACAAGCCACAGTCTTTGGATCACTTAGAAGAGAATATTCGTCAAGTTATTGGCAAAATACAGCCGGAATTATTGCACAGAGTGATCAGAAATTGGAGCGATCGGTTGAGTCAGTGTCAACGAGCCCGTGGTGGACATTTGAACAATATCTTATTTCACACATAACTGCATTGTCCAAGCTTCAAAATAAAGCAGGAATGAAGTTGATATGTCAAACCTTTGTTGTTTTATTCAAAATTAAAATCCTATCATTCCTAATGAAAGACCCTTTACAATACAATTCGAGCCATCGTATTAAAACATATTGTCAATAAAGTTTATGTTACATAAAAATAAGTGTATTAATCAAAATCAACCAATTCAACCATAATCAGTTGTTCATCATTAAATTAATGAACATAGTCTCTGTGTTGTAAAATACAGAACTCAATATTCAATAATGTCGAAAAGATCATACGGTCACAGTTTTAATGCAAATTCTAAAGTTGTAGATGATTTATTATTGTTGAAAACAATAACAATAAATAATATTATAAACACGATTTGGGCGGTTATTATTGGAAAAGAAACTTGCAAAGTTTTATTTATCAATATTCAAAATAAACCGTTTCCTTTAGACATGAGATTGTTTTACTTATTTTGAATATATTTATTAAATTACTTACAATAGTATAATTTAATTTATTTTTTGATAGATAAATAAAATTAAGTGTTCAAATCATGCAATAAACAATTATGGCAAACGTTTGCATGCAATAATAAATACACCAAAAACATTCTATTAGTTTTTAAATTGTTAACGGGTGCTGCCAAAAGAGATATTTACGAAAATAGTCATAGATCAGTAAAACAGTTGGAAAATGCTTTAATTAATCAAAAATCATGCTCAAAAAGGTGAATATTATAAGATAATTTCCGTAGAACACAATCCCGCCTTGGTTTTCCAAAATTTCTCGCAAAAAATTACCATTTTATTGAAAAATCGATATCTTTAATTCCGCTACACCTGGAAACTTAAAATTTAAATACAATACTCCCAAAGGCAGGACCGTGTTCTACGGAAAATTTCCTATAAGATACACCCTTTTTAATATGATTTTTGACTATTTTTTGCATATTTAACGCACAAAAATTGAAATAAGACAAAATATCATTAGAAGTCCAAATTTTGTGTGACACTACAATAAGGTTATCAAGGACACCCAGAAAACACAAATCTGAAGCAACAATGGGTAAATTGTCAATCTCACAGTGCACTAATAATCTACCAGTCATAAATAAAAGAGTCCAAAAAGCCATATTTACGCATTTGAAAAGGTAAAACAAGAGTTTTTGTTGGCTAATGGCAACCAGCAACGACGACTGAATTGGAGTTGTAGACAAAGTGCCAACTACTACACTCCATTAGGTGTCCACACATCTTTAATGAAAAAAATGCTGAAGCGATAACGGCCAACTTGTCTAGAAGCACCACTTTTAAACATTATTTATATTTCAAAAATTCATTATTAATTTTTTTTCATTGATAGCGACAATTTTATAGATCGCCGACATAATTATATATTCAAAGTTAAGTTGACCCTACAATAAAGTACTCAAAAGAGCCCAATTAAGTTTAAAGGAACAACACTTAAATTGACTGGTTCTTAATACTATTGATCTGCCAGTCACAAATGACCCTGCTTAATCTTTTTAAGTAAAGTGACATCATAAAATAACCAAAGTTAGTGTGATACTACAATAAAATACTCAAGAAGACCCTCAAAAACTCCCACAAAAACAAAGTCTGAAGCAACAATTGCTAAATTGTTAGGCTCACAAAGCACTATTAATTTGCCAGTCATATAAAGTCCAAAAAACCATATTACTCATTTAAAAAAGGCAAAAGGTTGAAGAGTTAACTGCTGACTTAAATAGTGAAATAAATTTTTTAGGATTATTTAATCTTTAATTCCTAAACAACAATTGCCAACTAAATCTTTCCAAGCATTCAAAAATACAAATTTGTTGTTAAAAAACTATATTAATTTTTAGTAATAATATTTGTTAATTTCATAACTACTTAATTTTTCTTTTCATAGCTAGTGACAACTTCATTGCAGAGCGACATCATAAGATCCCCAAAGTTAGTGTAACACTACAATAAAGTTCTCAAGATGTTATTTTATTTAATTGTAAATAAAAGTTATAATTAAATTAAACAATTTATAAATGCAAACATACCAGCTTTTAGTTATATGCAATACACTATCCATAAATGATGGACTCCTAAGCTTTAAGTCTGAACCAACAGCGGCTGAACTGATCTGGTCATAGAACGCTATTAATCTACCATCTCAAACAATGTTTTTTCTCTGTTAAGTTCTCTGAGATATTACGAAAGACTACCGCATAAATAATAGACTCCTAAAAGCTTTAAGTCTAAAGTAACAACGGCTCAACTGATCTCCTCACAGAGAGCTAATAATCTGTCACAAACATTTTTTTTTTCTGTTATTTTATTTAATTGTAAAAAATACATTTATGAATACAAGCACACCAGCTTTTAATTATATACATAATAGATCCTAACAGCTCAAGTCTTTAGCAACAACTACTGAACGGATCCCCTCATGTAGCGTTATCATCACAAACAAACAAAAAAAAATATACACTGTTGTTAAGTTCTCTGAGACATTATTTTATTTCATTGTAAATTTATAATTATATTAATATTTTTATGAATGCTTGCACACCAGTTTTTGTGCCAACTACTACGACTCCATTAGGTGTCCAACCATCTTTAATGAAAAAGCTGGAGCAATAACTGCCAACTTTAAAAGTGAAATAAAATCTTTAAAATTACATAATCTTGAAGTCCTAAGCAACAATTGCTAACTTGGACAGTAAATATTTTTAAAAAATGCAGCCTGTAACAACCAATTAAAAGCAATACAAAAAAGAAACGACTGAAGCAATAACAGCTAAACTGATCCACTCACAGAGCGCCAATAATAAATATAGAAGTTGTTTATGTTAAGATCTTTTAACACATTATTTTATTTATTTATAATTGTAAATTTCATAACTATATTAATATTTCATTAAATGCATACACAAGAGCTTTTAATTCTGTATACGCAAATATCAAACACAAACTTTCAAATCTGAAGCAACAGCGGCTAAGCGGATCTGCTCATAGAGCGCTATTAATCTACCATCTCAACCGTATAAATGATGAACTCCTAAAAAAATTCTTGTTCATAACTAGTGACAACTTTATAACAAAGAACCGAGACATCATTAGATGTCCAAAAGTGTGACACTACACTACTAAAAAAAAAAAACCACAAAAACTCCGACAAAAACCAAGTCTGAAACAACAAGGGCTAATTCGACAAGCTCACTTTGATCAGTGATTCACAAACTCAGAACACTTGGAAAAAGTAAAACAACCCCACCTAATCTTTTCAAGCTTTTCAAATTACAAATTTGCTAAATAAACTTATTCAAAAGTTTAAAATAAAAAGCTACCACGCAGCTTCCAATTATATGAAATTAAAATATATAATATTTATTCGTTATAATTATATAAATGATGGATCCTGGATGGTGACGTATGCAACTTTCGCATCAAAGGATAAAAGAGTTGTACACTTCTTAGATTATCTGCCTCTATTCTGAATATTTTGAACAGCATTAAAAAAGCCTGTAAACAAAAAAACTTTGAAATCCTTCTCTTATAGTAAAATCTAACACTATAATTACAATAGACTCAAAATTAGGTTTAATTATTTTTTTAGAAATTTGTTTAATATCTAAAAAGATGCAAACGATTAGTTCGTCATATGATTTGAATCCAAGTTCACATGTAGTTTTATATAAATTACTAATTCGATTAGTTTTTGAATATAATTGTACAGCAGTTTGTCAGGTGGGCACCATAAATAAAATTGAGCAAATTCAATCAACATTTTTAAAAACTTTACAAGCCAAGCAGTGTTAACACCAATATGCATCGGGACCATGGTGCTGAATTATACAGTGTTAGTTTTTTAAAGATCTTAGTGCAATTTGCGTCTTAAACTTCATTTATAAATTAATACATGCGAAATATATTTTCTGATTTTATTGAGAAAAAACAATTTAAATTTTAATCAACAACGTTACACACGACAATCAAGTGTTTTTAAGTGCAAATTACATAGGAAGAATTACTCTTACTATTCAATATCTAAATATATATGAGACTTTGTAATGATAATAATCAAAATCATAACAAATTAAATGTATTTTCATCTTCATTTAGTAAGCCAGCTGTGATAGTAGATTATGTGATATTACTTTTAAATTAAAAGTCTATAACTCATCATTGCAGTTCTTGCAGATCTCAAACATAAGAAATACTTTATCGTGGTTTCTACCAGCGTTGTGCTGCAGAATAATTACTTCAAAAATAAATATTTAAAAAAATGCTATATTAGATATTATGATGAATAAAAAAATAAGTTTTCACAAGACACATTTTTTTTTGTAACAAAAATAAAAATTAATTTAACCTTAATTAACTAATAAATGAAAAAAAACAAAACATTTCATCGAAGATGAATTCTATAGAAGTGATGCAAATTTATAGATAAATAATATTGTTAACTTAAAATTCAAGTAAACGTTAGTATCGTAATATGTGAAGATTGGAAGAGAAATTTGAATTAATCTACTGATTTAAAAGCTAATTTATGTTTATTATTAGTAATTAACTAAAAAGCAAAATCATCCAACGATCAGAAAAATGAAAAGTGTAAGATGACTTCTAAATGTTGCAGTTGATTAATTTTTAATATGAAAAACAATAAATAGTCTACAGGTTGTAAATTTTTTGATAATGTTCAACATCAATGATATATTAGTCTCGATGCTCTGAATGATTGTATTTTAAAATTTTAAAATTTTTATGTTAAAAATTATATGCACGACAATACACTATTAATGCTTAAGAAAACATAAAGTACGGTGATCAGTAAAGATGTTAATAAAGATTGAAAATTATGTAAATATTGCAGTAGTTGGTGATTTAATTGATTAAATCAGTTAATTATTTATGTAGCAGCGCGACGTGTCAAATTTTAGTGCTGCCGATTTAATCATGCAATGTCGTTGATAAATTCTCGGTCGAAAAGGTCTGCAAGATTGGTGATAGCTGCGATAAGGTATCTGAATACAAATATAAAGACTGTAACAATAAAATCAATCAGCGACTTTATATCGACAGAACATGCAGTGCTTGTGAGTGATTTTAAAAGGTACATTCCAAACTGTCTAGCAGAGGGAGTTACTTTTGGCGCAATAAAAAAGTCACGTGGTCGATATATGCTTAGGAACGCATTTATGTCCCATGTTTCAAAGCCAATGTCAGCTACTAAAAGTTATGAAAAAAAGAAGAAAGTTTTTGGGGGTAAAATACAAAAATTGTCTCCAAAAATACGGAAGTCGTCGTTTGGGAAAAAAAATCAAATATAATAAGCAAAATTTTAAATAATATTAAAGTAATTGTGATAAACAAATAAATTAAGTTTGATAAAAAAAATGCCCGCAATTTAAATGTATTATTACTCCATCGTCTATAAAAATAAATATGTATAAGCAACTATTATTTATATATAACACATTAGATTTAGCTGATCGCTAATATTAACAAAAATATTAAAGCAAAAAACTAAAAATTATCAAATAAATATAAAATGGTTGCAAATTAATAAAAAATGACATTTCCATCAAAACCTTACAAAAAAGCTAAAAATCGTATAAGTAACATTGAAGGAAATAAGGTAGTAAATATAAGACACTTTTTAATCAATAAAATACGTACAGGTTATTTATTACATAAGAAAGAATACCGAAGAGGATTAATTAGCAGTACACGGAATCTACTAGAATTTCTTTCTATAATTACAAAACGAATCGTACCATAACAATGTTTTATTAAATAGGCCTGTTAGTTTTGGATAGCAAAAACCAGTGATTTAAAAAAAATGAAAAAAAATTATTTGAAGCTAGATGTATAGCACAATCTTCGTTTTATATAAATAGTTTAAAATTTGGAAGATTTATTCCAATTATAACCACTGAAAATCACCGCAGGTCAAAATTAAATCAAAAATTTAAATATAATTAATGCAAGAATACCAAGAAAAAAATTAAAACCAACTTAATTAAATTTTTATCTTACAATATTTTGTTTTGCAGATATTATAACTCCCAACAACTACGCCACTGTCGCGATACTGCAATACATACTTTTAAAAAAGAAATTAAATTTTATTTAAATTGACCATAGTTGCGGTGTATAATTAATTGTATTAATTAAAGCAATGTAATTATTTCTAATCAATTTAATTTTAAAATAGACATATTATATTATTATATTTTATTCATTTCGCTATAAGCAAATTCACGGATATCGTAATGGTGAATATAGTTGCGATCGGCCAATGTGTTTTATTACCAAACGTCAATTAATATATGACACACTAATAATCAATCCAAGATTGATTTTGGGTGGAACTAAAATTATTTGAATCTAGGATTATATTGACGGTTGCATAGTTTTCAACTCGATCCGAAAATTAAGCAAAGAATGCATTGGTCGATCGCGACTAATGATATCCGTGAATTGGCTTAGAGCCAATCAAGAATTAGCAAATTCATGAATCTAGGATCAATCCGAGATTTAATCTTTGACTATTAGTACTGGCATAAAAGTATTTTTTACACTTGTTTACTATTTAACAGAAATTTTATTATGTTTTATTTTTAATTACCCAAACTGAATTAGTTTCTTTTTACAATCAATTTGTTCTTAGGTTTACATAACAAAGCAGACAACAAATGCCCAGACCACCGTAAGTAAACGTTTTAGAAGAGATAGTAATAATTGGTGAGCATAATTAAATATATTGTTGTGACAGGTTTGCTTTTTTATTAACTGATAACTGAGTCGCAACTAGATAATTACACGGAAAGTGCCACTTTCTGACAGTTTTTCGAATTTTACTCGAAAACTTTGATCTGAAGCTATATGAGCCAAGCTAACTCCGTAAATTTACAATAAATTGCACATCTTTTTGAATTTAATTCAATTTGGTACTATAAGTTGTAGTAACAAACTAACCACATGAACCTACTTTAACAAACACGAAGACATTTGCATCCAAAGTGCCACTTTCTGATATGTATTTTACTTGAATACTATAAACTGAACTTATATAAAGCAAGCCAACCTCATGTACATATTTCATTTTCCGCATTTTTTGCGACTAGTTTTAAACTGCTACGATAAGCTTTACCTTCTTAACAAAAAAGACAAACACCACATTTGCGTGGAAAGTGCAATTCTGGAGATTTGTGTTAGTTAGTTTAGATTTTTGGCATATCAACCTAAAAAGACTATTAATGCCGATTATTTCCTCTAACTATAAAATGTGTAAAACAATATTCTGTAAAATAGCATATTAAAGAATAAAATTAAATAAATAAATAATAAAATTAAAATTTACAAACTATTAAAGACTATAGCAAAAATGACTAGATATTTCCAACAGTGTCTAGGGTGAAAAGGTCCTAAACACTGCTGGATTTTACGATACAAAATCATTAATCACAATAAATTAACAATTATATCCATTTATTCAGTCTGCTCCGTCAATTCGAGCAGACAATCGACTTCAACGATCTAATCGCCCAAGACAATTGACAAACTGAGTGATAATTCAGAAGCAGCTCTATGTTCCAAAAACTGCCGACAATCCATAAGATATAATAAACAGTTAATGGAACATTACAGATATCACAAATTGAGGGCACCTCAGATGCCAACAAATGCCTTTGAGTCCATAGACAATGACCGATGCGAAGTAACGTGAGGATAAACTCTTTCCGACGCTTCGGCCTGCATAACGAACTCATGTGTAATGACGGTTTTAATACATCGCAGTTTGTTGTCTTGAATAGCAAACCACTCCGTCTACCAACTAGACAAAATTGATTGTTGTAAAAAATTACAAACATCCCTAACACAAGCTTCGTCTGTAACATTATCAGCGCTAGTTATAGCCAATTTGGCAACATTATTTTATTAAGCTCTAAATAACAATTACTACTACTTGCCTTTGTACACTGTAATGCATATTAATTTTAATAAGTTGCATTATCGATTTACCAAATCAAAAAATGAGTGACATACCCGACAATCGGTTATCACGGTGCAAATAAGTGCAAAAATTACGTGAACATTTTTCAAAGCGGTGAATGTGTGAATAAATCAAGCAGCTTCAAAAAAGTAGCAAATGAACAGAAAACCATATCAACTACATCAGCATCGGAAAATTAGAAGTCATCCAAGAAAATGAAGTTCATCCTATTTATTAGCCGCATAACTAAGATATTTCCTGGCAAGGACGGAGTAATATAAATTATGCATTCTACCAATTGATTCATAGTATACTTGAAAGAGGATTCTTTTAAGGGACGCGGCATGTTGCTCGACCTATTTAATCATTTATTTGTGCGGTGGCATGTTTTCGACGAATTTAGCTATTTAATTGTGCAGATATTATTTAATACCCTTATAAAACAACTCAATTTTAAGCTTATTTTATTTTATTTTATTTGTAGGTTTAAACCCCATAATTGTAGAATTTTCCCATATACCTCAATTGAATAAATGCGATCTATTCAGAGTTTTAATTTTGTATCCTAGAAAATTAAGGCATTGCGCAACCGAGTGATGGTGAACCAAAAAAAAACAAAAATAATCAAGATTTTGAACTAACCTTTTTTTAAGGTGACACTACAATAAAATACTCAAGAACCCCCTCAAAAACTCCCACAAAAACAAAGTCTGAAGCAACAATGGTTAAACTGTCAAACAAATAAAAATGTTCAAAAAGTCACATCACATATAGTTAAAGTTATGTTTGAGTGTTGTTATAGAAAAACAATAAGCATTCCAAATGAAGTTTAAAAGAAAGAGAAACAAGAGTGGTTTTATTCTATGCGAATATGTGTCCACAGAGGCAGTATGATTATATAATAAAATCTTCAAGTTGTAACAAAAGCAAAAAAGACTGAACTAGTTAAACTGATGCACCCACAGAGCGCTATTAATTTATTTTCATAATCTTCCAATTACATGCAAAATGTTAATAGGTTTTTCAAGACATCAGTTTATTTAAACATTTATAAATTTTAAAATTATATTTTTTTTTTTGTATGCATGCACACCAGCTTTCAGTTTTCCAAATAATTCAATCCATAGCAGCAGCGGCTAAACAAAGAAAACCACTGATATCAAAAAATCAACATAAATCTTCTAAATAAGTAAAAAATATTTAAAAAAAAAAATTCTGTTTTGTCATGAGCACATAAAAATATAGTTTAAAATTTCATCTCAATCAATACTAATTGTAAAACATTAATCTAAAACCAAATATAGAAGTTATGTTTTTTGTTGTTCTTTAACACAATATTTTATTTATTTGTATTTATAAATGTAAATTTCATAACTATATTAATAATTTTTTTATCGCTTACTCACCAGTTTTCAATTATATGCAAACACAAACGTTCAAATCTGAAGCAACTGCTATAAATCTATCATCACAAACAGTTTTCCTTCTCCGTTAAGTTCTCAGAGACAATAATTTTATTCATTTATAAATTTCATTATTATAATAACTAACACAAAAAGTGTGATACTACACTACTCAAGAAAACCCACATAAACTCTTCTGGTGTTCCGCTAGGATCAATATGGGGCTCATGTTGTTCAACTTATTTATTAATGACCTTTCTACATCACTAGGTTGTCAGCATCTTCTACATGCAGATGATCTAAAAATCTACTCAAAAATCAGCAATATCAATGACTGCTTTCAATTGCAGAACATATTAAATTAAATTTTCTCATGGTGTGATGTTAATTGATTGGATTTAAACATTAACAAGTGTAAGTTTATGCCATTTACAAGAAAAACTAATGCTATTAAGTTTAATTATGTTATTAATAGCTGTCCAGTTGAGTGTATAAGTATGTTTAAAGATCTTGGCGTTTACTTTGATACTAAACTACCGTTTAACTATCACACTAAAAAGGTTGTACAAAGTTCCATGAAAGCTATGAGTTTTATTCACCGAAACACTAATAGTTTTCAAAACCTTAGTGCTTTAAAGGCTTTATACAATTCTTTTGTGCGTTCTAAATTGGAATACGCTTCTTTAATTTGGTATCCACAGAACCAACATCAAACACGACAAATTGAAGGTGTACAACGCCGATTTTTAAAATATTTATTTTTTAAATCTAAAGACATTATCCAATCAGAAGCTTCAATCACCTAAACCTACTTAACAAATTTAAGTTTGAATCGCTTGAGCTTTGACGTTGTAATGCATTGTTATTTTTGTGCACAAGCTCTTGCACAATATTAACGACTCTCCGGAGATTATACTACATATTAGACTATACCGTCTTTTAACTGTCAACAAAAACCAACTGGATATTTTTTGTTGCGATTTTAACATTACGCCACCTTGCTGTGATATTTTTAGTGATAGTCTTAAGTGTATAATAGATAAAGTTATTTAGCTTTTATTAAATTTTATTTTTGTTTTTACTTTTTATTTTGTGCAGATGTTAATCTCTTTTAAATTGTTTATTTTTTATGTATTTTTACTATTTTATGTTACCTGTATATGGTACTTTTTTTGTATGCTGCTTTGTAATTGGGAATTGTTTTCTGTAGGGCAATAAATACCTTTTATTATTATTATTATTATTATTATTATTATTATAAGGCTAAATCACACTTACAGCTACTGGGTTGCTGCTGATATAATGTCAGTGTTAAAATTATCATTCTTTCTGCTGCTGCCACACAAATAATCTAAATTCATTGCAAGTAACTCCACATTAATTTCCAAATAATGCAAAAAAGATCATTCTATATAAGAATCAATTGAGATTGCAGTGAAACCAATTAAATAAAAGTGGCAAACTAATAAAGCAACTCCACTAATGTAGTCCAAAATGATGTAAAGTTTTAAAAAATATTAAAACATAACATTTCTAATGAAATGATAATTTCTGTAATATAATTAGGTTTATGTTTTGAATGACATTAAAAACTATTACACTGAGAATTTCTCAGAATTCCTTGATCGAAGCGAAGTACCATAAGCTGAATCTTAAGGATAACTATGCGCCGTCTTTTGGAATGGCGTAATTGTTTCCCTTTCGAATTTTAATTCCATAATATAATTTGAATACAAATAATAACTGACTCCACTAATGCAGCAAAATCATCCACATTACAAAGCAATTACTGAAAATTTCTCAGAATTCCTTGATCAAAGCTAAGTACCAAAAGCTAAATCTTGAGGATGACTATGCGCCGTCTTTTGGAATAGCGTAACTTTTCATGCAATAGTAAGCACTCAACAGGTAATGGTAGTAGGTTATAGTAATGGTCTTAAAGCACTAATTAAATATGTTGATGTCATAGTTATAATTTATATAAATCTTTAACAATTGACTGAATATTGATTGGCTTAATTATAATGCATTTTCTATACTGAAATAATAAAAAAAAATGCAAGTAAAAGTACAAGCATTGAATATATATAATATAGAAAACTCATTCATATGGACGGCTATGCAGCGCGAATTGCGAATTTGAATGCAACTTCGTGGTGCGACTTCGGTGTCACAATTCCATACTAATAATAAAGTTGAATCCAGTAGTAGTAGTAGTACCGTATATACGTATCCCGGCTTTTTATATAATGTTAATGAGGCGCTAGATAACTATTTACGTAAATATATCTGAATTTTGTATGTTATTATTTCCTTTGAATTGTGATTGGAAATAATAATATACTATTTCGGCAATTTTTTTTAATATATAGTCGATAAAATAATTATTTAAAAAGTAAATTTTCTAATTCTTTAGATTGATTCCTAAAAGCTTCAAGCCTAAAGCAACAGCAGCTGATATAACTCATCCAAAAAGCGCTTATAATTTATCAACTAAAATTTGTTAAGTTTTGACATTTTAGAAAAGCGCCGATATCATTATATAATCAAAGTTAGTTTGACACTACAGTACTAAAAAAAACCACAAAATCTACAACGAAAACCAAGTCTGAAGAAACAAGAGCTAAACACTGGCTATTAGTACTATTAATTTACCAGTCATAAATAATAAGAGTCCAAAAAGCCACAACAAAGCAACTCAGAACACTTGAAAAGAGTAATACAACCCTGCTTAATCTTTTCAAGCGTTCCATAATACAAATTTGCTAAATGAACCAAACCTGTAGTTTAAAAGCTATTTTAATTATTTGTAGTTATATTTGTAAATGTCATAATTACTTTTTCTTTCATGGCTTGCGACAACTTTATTGCCATCATAAGATGACCAAAGTTAGTGTGACACTACAAGAAACTGTTCAAAAACTCCCACAAAAACAAAGTCTGAAGCTACATTAGCAATAACTGTCAAACAAATGAAAAAAATCAAAAAGACACATCACATATATTTAAAGTTATGGTTGATTGTTGCTAGAGAAAAACAGTAAACATTCAAAATGAAGTTTAAAAGAGAGAGGAACAAGAGTGGTTTTATTCTATGCGAATATGCGTCCACAGAGTAATGATGACACAGAAGAAGAAGAAATTAAATTCTATTTAAATTGACCATAGTTGCTGTGTATAATTAATTGTATTAATTAAAGCAATGTAATTATTTCTAATCAATTTAATTTTAAAATGGATATATTACATTTATAAATTATAATTTATATAAATTTTAGATAATTTGGACCCTTGATTACTATTCCAGAATCGCCGTTTCAATATTCTCAATATTTCACTTTCTAATCCAAAGCGGTTTTTTTGGTATATTTTTATTACGCAAAAATGTGAAACAAACATACTTCTAACCGGCGGAAGAGGACGCAATTGCTCCTGTGGCATGCCAACAGACCCCGGCAGATGCTCTTGCAAACCGGAAGTCACTAGGTCAAAGTCGGCAATCAAAAGAGGTGAAATGAAGGAAAGAGGGAGGTATATCTACGTTTTTTTTCAAGCATTTTTTAAATTTTGAAAAAAGTCAGTCTTTTTGCACTAAACGGCAAAAAGACGAAATTTGTCCTGAGGCTAATTTAAAGCGGTTTTTTGGTTTAGTTTTATTACGGATAAGTGTGGAACAAACATATTTTAAGTTGGCGAAAGGGAACGCAAATGCTCCTGTAGTAGGTAAACAGACCCCGGCAGTTGCTTTTGCACTTAACCCACGCTACACTAAAAGTAAGTAAACAAAACCGCGTGATCAGCACGTAAAAAGATGCAAGACTGCATGCGATTAGTCATTAACTATTTTTTTTCATGTCTAGTGAGTGACAACTTTATAGCAAAGCGCCAACATCATAAGATGACCATAGTTAGTGCGACACTACACTAAAGTACTCAAAAACTCACAAAAATTAAGTCTGAAGCAACAATGGCTAAACTGCCAAACAAATAAAAAAGTTCATAAAGCCACATTACATATATTTAAAGTCATGGTTGAGTATTGCTAGAGGAAAACAGTAAGCATTCAAAATGAGGTTTTATTCTATGCAAGTATGTGTTCACAGAGTTACTATAATTATATAATAAAATCTTCAAAATGACACAATCTTCAAGTTATAAGCAAGAATGACTGATTTGCTCATTAGATAATAACAAGTTAGGAGCTTCACCCAACTCTCCAGACATTGATCTGCGAGTCAATTCAGAACACGTGGAAAGAGTAAAACAACCCCACTTAATTTTTTAAAGCTTTTCAAATTACAATTTTGCTAAACAGACCTATTCAAAAGTTTAAAAAGCTACGAAGCAGCTTTAAATTATATAGAATAAAAATTTATAATATTTAATCGTTTTAGTTATATAAATGATGAATCCTGAATGGTGACGAATGCAACTTAAGCATCGAACGATAAAAAAGTTGTACACTTCTTGGATTAACTGGAGTGACCGTCCATCTACCCAAGGGTTAGTAATCCAGAAAGAGAAATTTTTTAATAAAAAATCAACGTCGGATGGCATTTGTTGCAAACGTGTCACATCAATGCCATCCATTAGATCGATTGTTAAGCAAAATCTCTTTGAAAGGTTATAAATCTAGCAAGTTTTTTTGTTAATTTGGTACAGGTTAGTTTCGATACCTGTTATTTGGCAGCATTCTTTATCCATTATTAAATGGAAAATTGTTTAAAAATCAAGTCAAGTCGCATTTATTAACTAAAGCATATTACTCAGTAGAAGATTATTTTACACATTAATTTTAATTTAAATTTAATATGTATATTTGTATTTTTGTAACTTTTACTTATTAACTGATTATTTATGTGTCTATGTTTATAGTATATTTAAGACCATTCTGTAAGTAATTTATTTGATCGTTTATAGGTGCAAGTGCCAGTTATTTGTAAGTGATATTGTGTACTATGTGTCCTTATCGCCATGATGGGACCTGAAATGAAAACGGAATTAAGACTTAACGATAAGTTTAGACAAGTGGATGGATTTTTTGTTGAAACTTATAGAGAGCTTTTCCGATAAGTATGTTCTACTTTATTCTGGTTGGCGGCAATTTTGATTCGTTATTTTATTACATCTCTAATTTGAGATTATTACGTAAAATTATTATTAATTAGCAACAGACTAATATAATCAGATTAATTAGATTGTATGTTAAGATTTTATTTCAATTATGGTAATTTGGGATAAAATTTATAATGATGGGAATTTCAAATTGTTGATAAATTTTGCAATTTAATGCTTGGCAAAAACTAAAATATTATATAACATCGTTATTGTGTGTAAAATAAAATATTAATTTTAATGATTGTGGCAAAAAGTATTTTTATATGGCAATGCCGAGCCCTACATACCTGAACACGGTTTACTTGAAAAAAATAATATGCAAGTAAAGTAAGAGTAAGTATTATAAATCTTTCTTAGATAAATAAATAATGTTATACCTTGGGTGTCTATATGTTTTTAAGACCCGACCGGGACATACAACAAAAAAAAAGGAAGCCATGATATCTTTAATATAACAGAAATGGTTGTTGTAGAATCCACTTGCAGTAAAAAAAATTACATTCTTAAATGATTTCAAACATGTCGTTACAAATTTCTTACTTTGATGCCGTTTTGTGAGCGGGGCCTCAAGAACCAACGGATAACCGGCTAAGGGGTATAAAGATCGAGCGTTCACGGCCCTACAGTCACACGACCAAACTGACCGAACCGAGCTAAACCGGCTAAATAGTGAGGTAAAGAAAGGCAATCAGGATGCACTAAAATCAGTGCTGGAAACCAGATCTTGAATCCACCAACTACGATAAAAATCTGTGGAGGATAGCTAAAGCCCTTCGAAATAAGCGTACACCGCTGCCTTTCATTCATGGCAAAAGAGGCCTTGGATACACTCTGAAAGGCTAAGCCAAAACAGTTGTTTGACAGCCTTGAACTCCAATGCAGACCGGACTTCAAAAACAAGTGGATAAGGTTCACAAAAAGTAAGACAGTGTATACAGCGCACTGAGACCGCTTCAATTTTAAAATCGGTTAAGCCGTCTAGAAGTGAGCGATATCATCACAAATCTCAAACCCGAATCGTCATCTGGTCTGGATTGCATTCCAAATAAAGCTTTGAAAGTATTTTTTCACAAAGCTGTAATGTTCCTCACAAATATTAAAAATGCAATTCTAAGAATGTCTTATTTTGAGCAAGTGCCTACTCCTCGTCCTTTTAAAGCAGAACCTTATTCAAGGTTTAGTTCTTTCACAGATGCTTTTCAATCTGTATGTAGCCGACATACCATGCATCGCTTAAGGTGTAAAAATTGCTCAGTATGCAGACGACACGACACTGATGTACACTTCAAGGAGTCCGATAGTCATCACGCTAAGACTTCAAGCAGCATGTGAGGCACTTGCAACTTGGTTTTGGTACTGCAGAGTAAACATCAATCGAGAGAAAAACAAGGTTTTTAATTCACCAAATGTCACAAACAAACTCCTCATAAAAACGTTTATCTCAACGGTGCTCCAATTTCATGGATAGATAACGCAAAGTATCTAGAAGTAGAGCTTGATCGTGAACTAACTCTTAGATTACATATTAAAACCATCTTCCGCATCTTCGATAAGGCCAGGATGGCAAGTAATATGTTAACACCACTTCTACGCATGGACAGCAACATGAACTCTACAAACAAGTTCCAATTATTTAAAATATTCATTTTTCCAATACTGACATACGCATGTCTAGCATGGGGAATAGTTGCATCGTCCTATCTGAAAAAGATAGAGTCGTTTCAAAATAAAGTTTTGAGAAATTTAGTCAATAGGCGCTTTCAAACATTTGGAAAGTGAATCTGACACATTAAAAAATTCCCCTTACCAGCCAACAAAAAAAAACAACAGTCAGTTAGTAACCAGCATCCATCAAGGACCGAGACAGATCAGACTCAACCATCTACCTGGAATCATCTTGCAACCCCATACTACCTACCCACAGCTGCCACCAACCCATTGACCATGGATACGGATTTGGATCTACACCGACAACAGCGCCAGGTACACCAACCATCGCACCAAGACTCATTGACGGCATTGCACACCCCGTCGTGAGCCAAATTTTGACACTCTGGAACCACAAATAAACATATACATACAACAAAGCTATGGTGGCGCCACAGCCACCCCATAGTGGCCTTTAAAAATATACAAGTGCTGTGAAACGTAATGAACAATTTTAATTCAATAACCCTGACAAATGTAGCTGAATTTTAAAGGTAGATCTTTAAATTGTGATATAAATATTATGAATAATTTTTTTTAATTGTATATGTAAAATTTTTTTATTATATTTATATTCATTTATTTTAATTTTATCAACAATGTAATTTTTTTTAAATTCTTTGAAGAAGATAACGTTGTTATCGAAACGTTGGTAATAAATTATTAGCACACGCTAGTTTTTAATTTTTGCTATCCTATTTCCAAACTATACTTATCAAATCAATCAAAAAGGATATAACAAAATGAATAAATTACTCGAATAATAAATAATTAAAGAATGCTGTATTAACTATTATCATGTGTGAAAACCTTTGTTTTTAAAATTACAATTCACATCAAGCAGATCTCGTCATGGCAGTTTTTGCTAATCTCACACCTGCATTAATTAAATAAATTTTCATTAAATATAAGAAAACAAAATATTTTATCAAAGATAAATTCTACAGAAGTGATGCAAACTTATCGATAAATAATATTGTTAACTCAACATTTTAATTGAACGTTAGTATCGTAATATATGAAGATTTGAAGAGAAATTTGAAATAATCAACCGATATAAAGACTAACTTAAGTTTATTATTAGTAATTAACTGAAAAGCAAAATCATCCCATTATCAGAAAAATGAAAAGTAGAAGATGACTTCTAAACGTTGCAGTTCATTAACATTTAAAATAAAAAACAGTAAATAGTCTATGAGTTGTAAATTTTTGATCATGTTTAACATCAATGATTATTAGTCATCGATGCTCCGTATGTATGTATTTTAAGAAATGATATATTTTTTTTATTTTTATGTTGAAATTTATATGCACGACAATAAACTATTAACGTTTAATCTTTCAAATGCAAGCAACAAAGCAATCAATGTAAAGGTAATAAACTAAAAAGTTTATGAATTCCGTTTTTTTTTGTAAAATAAATTACCAAAATTAACATTTTGCAATTTTTCACCTCTCAAAGTTTTAAGCCAAAAACATAGTAGTATAATGCAAAAATTACTTTTCTGCAGGATTGCCGCTCCATACTTACCTAAACAAGGTTTACGTGAAAAAAATAATAGGCAAGTTAAGTTAGTAAGTAATAGGTTAGTTAATAATAAACAAAGATTTTATCAACAAATCGGTTACATACTTCAGAAATTCAATTTTAACTTTTTTTCTTAGATAACTAAATTATAGTATAACATTCCCCGTTAATGCAGCAAGAACTTTATATTGTTACACATTGAGATAAAATGTCGAACACTTTGGTGC
This sequence comes from Tachinus rufipes, assembly GCA_963932245.1. Taxonomy (NCBI): domain Eukaryota; kingdom Metazoa; phylum Arthropoda; class Insecta; order Coleoptera; family Staphylinidae; genus Tachinus; species Tachinus rufipes. Next base: position 20,170,863 of record OZ010750.1, read on the forward strand.
ATCAACAGGGGTGTCCAAACTTGCGGTTATGATACAGTACAATAATAAGACTAAATCACACTTCCAGCTACCGAGTTGCTGCGGATTATAGGTCAGTGTTAAAAATTGTCATTCTTCCTGGAGCTGCCACAAAAATAATCTGGGTTTATTGCAAGTAACCCCACATTAATTTCCAAAGAATGCCAAAAAATATAATTATACATAAGAATCAATTGCGACTGCAGTGAAACCAATAATAAAAGTGGTAATTTAATGAAGCAACTTCACTTATCAGTTAGAAATGAACGCATATAATTTTTAGAAAAATCCAGTTTGGCACCATGTTTAAATATAAATATAAATAATCAAACAGCGGTTATAATTTATATAAATCTTTAAAAAAATATTGTAAATGTTGATTGGGTTAACTATAATGCTGCATGCATATGTACATTTTTTATATTGAAATAAAAAAAATAAAAAAAAGTTGATAATACAAGTATCTATACAACTCCGAAGTCGTATAGAAGAGGTATTTCTTTTAGTATTATAATTTTATCCATAATAACTACTCTTATTTTTAGGTGTTAAGAGGCGGAACTTGTTTAAAACGCTTGGTCCAAGTTCAAAAAAATGTGGTAAGTAAGATTTACATGTAATTAATAAATTCTTTGTTGGTTATTTAGCTTTTTGATCGTGGTGTTGAGTGAGGTGCTCACAGAGATATTTTATGTTGGAAGCTTCGATGTTAACTGTAAGAATAAAAAAGTATTTTTTAGTAGTTAAATTTCAAAAATTAAAAAGGATGTTTTGTTTTATAGCTATATTTAAGCAAAAAAAAAAAAAATCCTATAAGTAACATTGAAGGAAAACTAGTAGTATATACTATGGGGCGACGGCACACACTGCAGCAGCATCAGTAGACACTGTACGTGAATTGTTTCCAGGAACTGTTATTTCGAGATTTGGGGATATCTCTTGGCCGCCAAGATCACCAGATCTTACGCCCCTGGACAACTTTTTGTGAGGATATTTAAAGAGTGTCGTCTACACCGATCCTCCAGCCACTACGGAGTAGTTAAAAAAACAACACTCGAGAGGCCATTAACAATATTCCTATTGAAATGTGTCGGCGGGTATTTAAACATTTAAGAGCAGTATTGGAGGAGTGCTATGAGAAGGATGGTCGACATTTGGACAACATTGTGTTTAAAAAATGAAATTTGCATCTCTGTACTTTCTTAATTTAATATTAAAATTATTCCAACACTTTTTATACTGTTATTATAACGTGTTAAAAACTGAAATCTCCTCTGAGTCACCTTGTATAAGACACGTTTTAAACAATAAAATTTGTTCAGGTTATTTATTATATAACAAAGAATACAGAAGAGAATTAATTAGCAATTAGTAACTGTCACAAATGCGGTAGAAAATATATAAAATCAATCCTGCCATCAATGTAGCTTTTGTTTGAAGTACTCTTGCAACTGGCAGTACTTACAAACATAGCCAAGAAATGATAAGTGTGTTGCATATACCAACGCTTTTAAATTCATTTTTTACAAATATAATTAAGATTTTGAACCAATCCTTTTTTAAGGTTGGCGACGACTCACTTTGAATCAATATAGAAGATGCGGGAAAAGTTAAAATATCAATTGCTATTAAAAAAAATAATGTTCAATAATGTCAAAGAGATCATATGGTCACAGTTTTAATGTAAATTCTGAAGTTAAAAATAATTTATTATTGTTGAAAAATATAACAATAAATAATTTTATTAACACGATTTAGGCGGTTATTATTGGACAAGACAAGTTTTATTTTACTTTGTTTTGAATATATTAATACAATTATTTATAATAGTAGAATATAATTTATTTTTTAATAAATAAATAAAATTGAGTGTTCAAATCGTGCAATAAAAAAGTATGGCAAACGCTTGCATGCAATAAAAAAATACATGGAAAATATTTCTTTATTAATTCTTAAATTGTTAACGGGTGCTGCCAAAAGAGCTATTTACCAAAATCGTCATAGATCTTTAAAACAGTTTTTTTTTTTAATATCCTTGTAAAACAGTTAAAGGAAAATTCATTTAATAACGATAATGCCAATAAACAAATTTTTGAGTCATTAAAAGTAATTTAATTTAATTTAATAATTTATTATACTAATATTTAAGTGTGTCAAGATGCAATACTAAGTATTTCTTCAACAACTGTTACCCACTTTAAATTAATTTCAATATACATATATTTTGTTCTAGCTTTCAAAAAAAGATTTAAAAGTTATACAAAAATAAATTATGGTTTACGCATCAGGTAATAATCTGTAATTAAATTTTAGTTTCTACAAATAATGACATTTTAGCAGCAAATAAAAGGACAAGGACACAGTCGATGACAAGAACAAAACAAAAAACAAGGCCAATAACAAAGCCAAAGGTCGTGGACAAGGCCACGGACAAAACCGATAACAAGTTTGTGAAGAAGACCAACGACAAGATTGTGGACAAAGCCAAAGATAAATGCATTTGACAGTTCTTAACAAGTCATCAAGATTATTTGACTAAATCGATTAAATAAAATCGTCACAAAACTTACTTGTCCACTTGAAAATCCTAACTTTTGATATTAAATTAAGAACAATTAAATTAATAGATTTTATAAATTATTTTTTTTTTAATAAATTTTTTCAGTAATAAATTGTTAATTAAGCATTATTTGATAATCTGTAAGTAATTTAAATCTGTAAGGATCCCCTGGAAAGTTATTGATTTATCATCAAAAAAATTTGTCTATATTGTTAAGTTCTCTGAGCCATCATTTAATTTTATTGTAAATTTAATAATTATACAAGGTGATTCAGGGAAACAGCTTTTTTTTAAACGCGCGGTACGCAACAAGTATAAAAGTTAGAGAAACCGGTCTAGTGTCATTTAACTTCGCATGCTATGCCATTTTAGTCATGGCGCAGTGGAATGTGTAACATCGTGTGTTCATGTACGATAATTATATTAAAACTGGCGAGTCTATTAATCAAACACAGCGCTTGTTTGCAAGCACATTGTCATAGTTCTGTAAAACGGATTTTACGACTAGATTTAAAATTCCATCCGTATAAGATAGCGATTGTCAAAGAGTTAGGTGAACGTTGATAGTCACAACGCTTACAATATAAAATGAAGAGTAGTTCCACTTCAACAGTTCGGTTAAAAAACTAAACTGCCAATATTGAGCAACGGATACTCCACAAGTAATGTGTTGTAATCGGCCTTTACTTTTTGGAAAAACATAGCGGCCCATACAGCAAAGGCTTCAATGCGAGTTTTTATTAAAAAAATTCAGGAATGAATTATTTTACGTTTTGGCGATGTGCCCTTTCCACCTCGTTTTCCTGACCTAACCTAAACATTATTTTATTTGTTCATAATTTCATAAATAAGTAATTGATAAATAATTAGTGACATTATAGATTAGCACCGACATCATTATATATTCAAAGTTAGTTTAACACTACAATACAGTACTCAAAAGAACCCACAAAAACTCTAACGAAAACCAAGTCTGAAAAAACAAAAGCTCTGGCTTTGGCTCTGGCTCTTAATCTACACAATACATTTTTTTTGATAGTATTTAACAAATCCAGCCGCCTACAACTGATTCAACCAACAACCAAGAAACAACTGAACTGGTATAATTAATGTAATGAATTAATTGTATTAGCAACACAATTATTATCACACAATGTTCATCAAGAAATATTATATCAGATCTGTTTAATTGTCAAGATAAACAACAAGAAAATAGAACAAAGTGAATTATTATTATATTACATGAATTGGAATTCCATTTAATGCATCGCTTAAAGAAAATTAGAACAAGAAGAATACAAGAACACAATTAAAACAACGAATTCAATTATTGTGGTTTTATTCTATGCAAGTATGTGTCCACAGAGTTACTATGATTATATAATAAAATCTTCAAAACGACACAATCTTCAAGTTCTAAGCAAGAATGACTAATTTGATAATAACAAGTTACTAGCTTCACTCAACTCTCCAAACATTAATCTGCGAGTCAATTCAGAACACTTGGAAAGAGTAAAACAACCCCACTTAATCTATTGATGCTTTTTAAATTACAATTTTGCTAAACAGACCTATTAAAAAGTTTAAAAAGCTACGAAGCAGCTTTCAATTATATGGAATAAAACCTTATAATATTTAATCGTTTTAGTTATATTAATGATGGATTCTGGATGGTGACAAATGCAACGCATTGAATGATAAAAAAGTTGTACATTTCTTAAATCAACTGAAGTGACCGTCCATCCTCCCAAGGGTTAGTGATCCAGAAAAAAAGTTTTTTTAATAAAAAATCAACGTCGAATGGCGTTTGTTGCAAAATAGTCACATCAATGCCATCCATTAGGTCGGTTGTTAAGCAAATTCTCTTTGAGAGGTTATTAATCTAGCAAGTTTTTTTGTTAATTTGGTACAGGTTAGTTTCGATACCTGTTATTTGGTCCAATTCTTTATCCATTAACAAATGGAAAATTGTTTAAAAATCAAGTCAAGCCGCTTTTATTAACTAAAGCATATTACTCAGTAGAAATATAATAATAATATTATATAAACGCAAATATTTTAATTTAATTTTAATATGTATATTTGTATTTTGTAACTTTTACTTATTAACTGATTATTTATGTGTCTATATTTATAGTATATTTAAGAACATTCTGTAAGTAATTCATTTGATCGTTTATACGTGCAAGAGGTGCAAGTGCCAGTTATTAGTAAGTGCTATTGTACAGTGTGTCCTTATTGCCATGATGGAACCTGAAATGAAAACGGAATTAAATCTTAACAATAAGTCTTGACAAGTGGATGGATTTTTCGTTAAAACTCATAGAGAGCTTCTCCGATAAGTATGTTTTACTTTATTCTGTTTGGCGGCTATTTTGATTCGTTATTTTATAACATCTTTAATTTGAGATTATTAAGTAAAAATCCTATTAATTAGCAACGGAGTAATATACTCAGATTAATTAGATTGTATGTTAAGATTTTATTTTAATTTTGGAAATTTGGGATAAAATTTATAATGGCGGGAATTTGAAGTTGTTGATAATTTTTGTAATTTAATGCTTGGCAAAAACTAAAATATTATTTAACATCGTTTTTGTGTTTAAAATAAAAGATTAATTTTGATGATGTGTGTGTGCTTACCTGAACACGGTTTACGTGGAAGAAATAATAGGCAAGTAAATTAAGAGTATGTAATATAAATCTTTCTTAGATAAATAAATGATGCTATACCTAGGGTGTTTATATTTTTTTAGTACCCGACCGAAACATAAAACCAAAAAAAAAAACGACAAAATATTGTCTTTAATATAGCAGAATTGATTGTTGTAGAATCCACCTTTAGTGAAAGAAATTACATTCTTTAATCATTTCAAACATGTCGTTACAAATTTCATACCCCTTATAAAGATCGAGCGTTCACGACCCAACAGTCACACGACCAAACTGACCGAACCAACTACGATGAAAATCTGATGTATAAGATAGATAAAGCCCTTTGAAATAAGCGTACACCGCTGCCATTCATTCATGGCAAAAGAGGTCTTGAATACACTCTGGAAGGCAAAGCCGAAGCATTTGTTTGACAGCCTTGAACTTCAATGCAGGCCGGACTTTGAAAACAACTTGGATTTGGACCACGTGAATAAGGTTCACAAAAAAGTAAAACAATGTATATATATATATATCTAGTTTCACAAACTTTCAATTAAGTGCAAAATGTTAATAAATTTTATAATTATTATAATATTTTTACGTATGCATGTGAAACTGCATAACTGATGGACTCCTAAAAGCTTTTGTCTAAAGCAACAGTACCTGAACTGATCCAAAGAGTGTAATTAATTTATCAACTCAAACAAACCTTTTTTGTTCTGTTAAGTTCTCTAAAACATGATTTTATTTGTTCATAATTTCATTAAAAATTTTTTTTTTCATGATTAGTGACATAGATTAGCGCCGACATCATTATATATTCAAAGTAAGTTTGACACTACAATACAGTACTCAAAGGAACCCACAAAAACTCAAACAAAAACCAAGTCTGAAAGAACAAAAGCTCTGGTTCTCAATCTACCAGTCACAAATGATAGAATCCAAAAAGCTACATCAAAGCAACTCAAAACAACCCTGCTCAATCTTTCCAAGCATTATTACAAAATACAAATTTGCTAAGTAACCAATAGTCTAAAAGCTATTATAATTATTTGTATTTATAACATTAAAAAATTAAATTTATGAAAAAATATTCTAAACTAAACTCTTCTTTATATATTTTATATTTGTATTTATATTTACAAATGTCATAATTACTTAATTTATTTTTTCATGGCTTGTGACAACTTTATTGCAAAGCGACAACATAAGATCACCAAAGTTAGTGTAACACTACAATAAAGTACTCAAGATAATATTTTATTTATTTGTAAATAAATGTCATAATTATTTAATATATTTATTTAGTTAGTTAGTTTAGATTTTTAGAAGTGTAATATAATATGCTGTAAATATTTATAAATGCTAGCACACCAATTTTTAATTATATACATAATGGATCCTAACAGCTTCAAGTCTTTAGCAACAACGACTAAACGGGTCCCCGTTGGAGAGTTATTGATCTATCATCACAAACAAACAAAAAAAATCTTTTACTCTGTTGTTAAGTTCTCTGAGACATTATTTTATTTTATTGTAAATTTATAATTATATTAATATACTTTTTGAAGGAATGCACACCAGATTTTGTGCCAACTACTACGACTCCATTAGGTGTCTGCACATCTTAAATGTGTGTGTCCTTATCGCCATGATGGAACCTGAAATGAAAACAGAATTAAATCTTAACAACAACATAGACAAGTGGATGGATTTTTTGTTGAAACTTATAGAGAGCTTTTCCGATAAGTATGTTTTACTTTATTATGTTTGGAGACAATTTTGATTCGTTATTTTATTACATCTTTAATTTGAGATTATTAAGTAAAAATCTTATTAATTAGCAACGGGCTAATATAATCAGATTATATAGATTAAGATTTTCTTTTAATTTTCGTAATTTGAGACAAAATTTATAATGGCGGGAATTTCAAATTGCTTATAATTTTTGTAATTTAATGCTTGGCAAAAACTAAAATATTATATAACATCATTTTTGTGTGTAAAATATAATATTAATTTTGATGATTGTGGCAAAGAGTATTTTTTATGTCAATACTGGCAGTGCTAGAATGCAAAGCACCCTACTTTACGTAAGCGCCGTAAACGTGTCATTTCAGCAGTCTTTTTAGTTCCACCAGACGTGTGTTTTAATTAATACAAACATAATGAAGACATTTATGCATTGCAAAAATACTGAAACAATTAAGTGAGATCAAACATCATAGTATTGTGCAAACATAATGTATAAAAACTGCATCAAGTAGGCCGTGGCAGTTATATGTTTCAAAACGTATCCAATGTAAATCACTGTATTATCGGCAAAACCAGCATTATCAGCGCAAGCGTGATTTATTCTAGTGTTGGCTTTTGCATTATTTATTGTCGTGCGTAGTTTATCGTTAACAATTATTTTATCATGGATATTAACTGCGTATTAAACTGCAATATTTATATTGGAGGACACTGGTATTAAAATAAGAGTGTAATATTTGTTTATTTTTTATAATTTGGTTTTGTATGAAACACGGATTTATTTTTATTTATTAGTATTTGTATTTTGATATTGTAGCTTGTTTTTTATTTTAAATTTAGTAATGCCACCGGATCCACTTTTTGGCCGGAACCGGATACCTACAAAAAAACCAGAACCGGGTCGGAATATTTAAAAATGAAAAAAAATGTTTTGTTCTATAGCTCTATATTTAAGCAAAAAAAAATCCAATTAATAACATTGAACAAAATAGAGTAGTAAATATAAGACACCTTTTGTTTGAAGCACTCTTGCAACTGGCAGTACTTACAAACATAGCCATGATAAGTGTGTTGAACATACCAACGCCTTCAAATTCATTTTTTTACAAATATAATTAAAATTTTGAACTAATCTTTTTTTAAGGTTGGCGACGACTCACTTTGAATCAATATAGAAAATGTAGAAAAACCAAAAAAAAACAATTGCTATTGAAAAAAAATAATGTTCAATGTTAGAATTAGTTGTATATAAAATGTAGTATTATACTTATGATAATAGAATGTGACTAACTACAACCCTTCAATGTTAATATCTCTCTCCCCATACAGTTACTTGCAAAGCAAGAAATCATTGTAATTTTTTTAATATTAAATAAACCGATGTAATATACAATACAATTCGAGCCATCGTATTAAAACATATTGTCAATAAAGTTTATGTTACATAAAAATAAGTGTATTAATCAAAATCAACTAATTAAACCCTAATCAGTTGTTCATCATTATATTAATGAACATAGTCTCTGTGTTGTAGAATACAGAACTCAACATTCAATAATGTCGAAAAGATCATACTGTCACAGTTTTAATGCAAATACTAAAGTCTTAGATGATTTATTATTGTTGAAAACAATAACAATAAATAATATTATAAACACAATTTAGGCGGTTATTATCAAAAAAGAAACTTGCAAAGTTTTATTTATCGGTATTCAAAATAAACCGTTTCCTTTGGACATGAGATTGTTTTACTTATTTTGAATATATTTATTAAATTACTTACAATAGCATAATATAATTTATTTTTTGATAGATAAATAAATATAAGTGTTCAAATCATGCAATAAACAATTATGGCAAACGTTTGCATGCAATAATAAATACACCAAAAACATTCCATTAGTTTTTAAATTGTTAACGGGTGCTGCCAAAAGAAATATTTACGAAAATAGTCATAGATCAGTAAAACAGTTGGAAAAAGCTTTAATTAATCAAAAATCATATTCAAAAAGGTGAATCTTATAAGATAATTTCAGTAGAACACAATCCCGACTTGGTTTTTCAAAATTTCCCGCAAAAAATTACCATTTTATTGAAAAATCGATATCTTCAATTTAGCTACACCTGGAAACTTAAAATTTAAATACGTTAGTTAGTTAGTTTAGATTTTTGGCGTATCAGCCTAATAAGACTATTAACGCCGATTCTTTTCTCTAACTATAAAAAAATGTAAAATAATATGCTGTAAAATGGCATATTAAAGAATAAAATTAAATAAATAAATAAATAAACAACAAAGATAAAATAAACGTTCACAAACTTTAATGACTATAGCAATAATGACTAGATAGTTCCAACAGTGTCTAGGGTGTAAAAAGTCCTAAACACTGCTGGATTTTACGATACACAAACATTAATCATAATAAATTAACAATTATATCCATACACCCAATTTGCTCTGTCGAATAAATTCAAACAGACGATCGACTTCAACGATCTGGTCGCCCAAGACAATCGACAAACTGGGTGATAATTCAGACGTAACTCTTTGTTCCGAAAACTGCCGACAATCCAATAAGATATGACGAACAGTCAATGGGACATTACAAGTATCACAAACTGGCGGCACCTCAGATGCCAACAAATTCCTGTGAGTCCATCGACAGTGACCGATGCGAAGTCGCGTGAGGATAACCTCTTCCCTACGCTTCGGCCTGCATGACGAACTCCACGGTGTAATAACGCTTTTAGTGCATCGCAGCTTGTTGTCTTGAATAGCAAACCACTCAGTTTGCCAGCTAGACAGCAGCTTTTGATGTAGAAAATTACAAATATCCCTAACGCAAACTTTAAATAAAACATATTCAGCGCTAGTTATTGCCAATTTGGCAAGCGCATCAGATTTTTCATTGCCACTGATACCTACGTGACTGGGGATCCAGACAAAGTTAACAGTGACATTTATCTGAGACACCTGAAGCAAAATTGAATGAATTTGCCTCAGCAAGTAATGATCAGGATATTGGTCATCTATGGCGTTTAATGCACTCAACGAGTCTGTACATATAACATAATTTATACCTGCGCTTAGTTGGATGTAGAGAAGAGCCTGATAGATAGCATACAGTTCTGCAGTATACACGCTGCTAACACTTGGCAAGCCAAATGTAAATTGCAGCTCATCTACCAGAAAAGCACAACCCACACCGTCGTTACTTTTTGAGCCATCGGTATAAATCCAAGTGGCATTTACATTCATTGCTTGAATTTTTGCAAATTCAGTTCGATATTCAACTGGTAAAGTTGAAGCTTTGCTCATTCTCGATAATGCAGTATTTAACCTTGGACGTTGAAAAGTCCAAGGAGGATCGCGACAGTAAGACAGTTGATATACATCAGGGAGTTGGAAATCCAGTTCCCGAAGTATACTGCAATTTCTTATAGCAACCGGTTTTTGGGACCGTATCCTGATGTTGTATAGATCGTCGAGACCATTATTGTACACGACAGGAAACGTCGGATGCAAGCGTTTAGCTTTTAGTTTCGCGGCGTACCTAATTGTCAAAATTTTACGCCGAAGATAGAGTGATGGTTCAGCTGCCTCACACAAAACACTAGCAATAGGGCTAGTGCGAAATGCGCCAGTTGCTAAACGAATTCCAGTATGGTGAGCAGGATCAACAATACGTAATGTGGATGGAGCTGCGGAAGCATAGATTATGGAACCATAATCTAGTTTTGAGCGCACCAAAGCGCGATGCAGAAGTAGCATTGTTTTCCGATCCGCTCCCCATGACTTTCCACTCAACGACCTGAGCAAGTTTAGTGCCGGGACACATCTTGATCTCAGATTTATTAAATGAGGACGCCAAGTCAGCGCACGGTCAAATGTGACACCGAGAAATCGAACACTATCCTGTACAGGAATAGGTTCTCCCCCAAGATATAATAAAGGGTCACCGTGTGGGGTTCGCCTTCTACAAAAATGGATAAGCAACGTTTTACTAGTAGAAAAAGTGAATCCATTCTTATTAGCCCAGTTCAAAATGTGATTGATTGTTAACTGAAGTTGACGTTCCAATGTTGCCATGTTTCTCGAAGCACAATAGATAGCTACGTCGTCAACATACATACATCCGCTTACCGGATGCTTGATGAACTGACTTATGCCGTTAATCGCTATCATAAATAGTGTCACGCTTAGAATAGACCCCTGAGGAATACCATTCTGTTGCTGACGTATGCCCGAGATGTTGTCACCTACACGTACCTTAAATGAACGGGAAGTTAAAAAGCTTTGTATAAACAATGCCATGCTTCCGCGAATACCCCATGAATGAAGCGTTCGTAGAACATTGTACTTCCACGTCATGTCATACGCTTTCGCAATGTCAAAGAATACAGCGACAAGATGTTGATTCTGTACAAAAGCATTTTTAATTGCTGTATCCAACCGAACAAGGTGATCAGTCGTAGAACGGTGACGCCTTGAACCACATTGTATGTCAGCAATTAAACCTCTTGAATCTAATAACCAAGTAAGACGCTTATTGATCATTCTTTCTAGTAACTTGCATAAGCAGCTAGTTAGAGAGATTTATCTTCACCAGGTTTAAGTACTGGTACTATGATAGCAAGTTTCCACGACTCAGGACAATACCCTGCTGACCATATCCGGTTATAGAGTGCCAACAATTGAAGTTTGGCAGAGTGACTTAATTGCTTGAGCATAGCATTGTGTATCAAATCGACACCTGGAGCAGTATTGTGTGCTTCAGATAATGCCGAGTCAAATTCCCAAACACTAAACGGTGCGTTATATAATTCATTTTCAGCAGAGACAAATGACAGAACGTTTTTCTCCATGTTAACTTTAATATCTCGGAAATTTGCATCGTAATTATTATCGCTGGAAGCGTCAAAATAAACATCGGCCAGGATATTCGAAATGTCAATGGGATTGGTAATAATTTGATCACCCGACAATAACCCACTAATAGGTAATGATGCGGTTCGGCCAGAAATTTTTCTGGCTTTTTCCCACACCATCCCGACGGGGGTTCTCGAATTAATTGAAGTAACATATTCTGACCATGATTCTCTTTTAGCTTTTCTGCATGTTCTTCGAGCAACAGCTTTATACCTCAAATAAAGTAATAGGTTTTCTTCTGTTGGAGAGTGGTTGAATCTACGAAAAGAACGGCGTTTGTTGAGTTTGGCTTGCTCACAATCAAAATTCCACCAAGGAACGGGCTCTCTGCGAGGTTTTCCGGAAGATAACGGTATACTCGCATGTGCTGCCTGTATGATAGAATCAGTATAAGTTTCAATATCTTTGTCGATAGTGGCTTGAACACTGTCATCGTAATCAAACACTTGAACAAACATATTCCAATCGGCATCTTTTATTCTCCAATTTCGATGACGGTTTTCATTAATTGCATGACCAAGCACGCGAATGAATATGGGAAAGTGGTCACTATCATAAAGATATTCCGAGACTTCCCAATCCAGCAATGCTGCGATACTTGGAGAACAAATGGTAAGGTCAATAGCCGAGAACGATCTATTGGCCACGGAAAAGTAGGTATTGTTACCTTTATTTAAGATAACTAAATCCGTTTCTGAAAAAAGGTTGGCCAAGTTACGACCTCGCACATCAGTTCGATTTGAGCCCCACATAGTGTTATGAGCATTAAAATCGCCCATTAGCAAGAATGGGGACGGAAGTTGTTCAAGTAATTGATCAATCAAACGAATGTCCAAACTGACATTTGGCGGAATATAAATTGAGCAAATGGTCAGTGCAAAAGGGATATGAAGTTGAACGGCTACTGCTTCTAATGCAGTGTTGACACGGAATTCTTTACTGAAAACCGTATCACGAACCAATAAAGCCGTTCCACCCTGAGCACGATCAACATTTGCACGATCTTTTCTATAAATAGTATAACCACGAAGATTAACAGAACAGTCAATCTTAAAATTTGTTTCCTGTAAGGAAACGCAGATAGGTGAATTTTCGGCTAATAATATTTTAAAGGATTCGTAGTGTGAATTATATCCGTTGCAGTTCCATTGTATAATGGTTGAAACCATTTTTAGTGTTATGTTGCGAACGTAATTTTAACTCTTTGTTTATTAGCGGTTTTATTTTTAACTTCTGAATTATCTTCTAGGGGAGTAGAACTCCCACTAATTGGCATAATTTCATCTGTCAGAGTAGATGGCGCGGAAAGAACTTCCACATCCATTGACTCTAACGACACGTCAATATTGGGGTCTGTGGGCGCAGGATCGCTAGAAACCTGCACCTCAGGTGGCGGTAGCCTAGATTGGGCTGCCGTCTTTGCAGGCTTTGACTCGGACTGAGCCTTTGCCTGTTTAGGCTTTGACTTGGAAGTCGCATCTTGAGTGGTTTTGCTTGAAGTCCCACTCGTTGTGACCTTGGACCGGATTGGGCCGTAGTCAGTTTAGGTTTTGAACCTGATGGGCCCGCAACCGGTTTTTGACCCTTCACATTAGAGTCCTTGTCTTTATTTAAAGTTTCTGCAATAGCAGTAAATTTCATAATTGGTGGTTGTTGAACGATAGGCGTTTCAACAACTGCAGCAAACGATCTAGAAAGGGTAGGAGCCGTAATTGCTTTATACCTCTTTTGAGCATCAAAGTAAGAGAGTTTGTCTGTTACTCTGATCTCGGCTATCTTCCTTTCCTCTTTCATTTTTGGACAATCTCGGGAATAGACAGAATGCTTACCACCACAATTCACACATAAAGGTGAACTTTTGCATGGATCGGGGTCATGTTTCTCCTTACTGCATTTTGCACATGTTGCAACACCTGAACACCTAACTGCGGTGTGTCCAAAACGTTGGCATTGGAAACACCTCATTGGGTTAGGAATAAACGGGCGGACCGGGCGAGTAACATACGCTACCTTGACTTCATCTGGGAGCCGTTCGGAATCGAATGTTAAGATCATAGATGTTGTATCTCTGACCTCACCATCTTTTCTACGGGTTAGTTTTTTAATATCGATAACGCCTTGCGACGCTAGTTCTTGTTTGCATTCGTCTACAGTTGTGTATAACAACTCATACCATGAAATAACTCCCTTAGAAATATTTAAGGATTTATGCGGCTCAACTGTCACCGCAATATTACCTAACGACGTGCATTCCTGCATTTTACTGCTCTGCATTTTGTCTTTTACTTCAATAAGCAAAGTACCGTCTCTTAACTTCTTACACGATTTTAAGGTTCCGTTAATAATATTAGAAATGGTCCTATGAATTAAGAAGGGAGATACCTCCTTTAGACTCTGGCCATTTTCAGAACATTTAACAATTAAATATCTAACAAACTTTCTACTTGTACTCATACTATCTTCTTTAGCTCTCTCGTCCGTAAACGGGCGAGATCGTTTGGTTGGAGGTTTAGAATCTACCATAATAAACTCCGTCAAATTCATCGCTCAATCTCCCCACCCACCACGGAGCCACACATGGGACGCTACATCACAAACTGATGCAGTCGCCAGGGCTAATCAAGCGATATAGGTTTCATAGAAGTAAATGAAAGACTTCCGCGAACACAAAGAATACTATCGGGAACCAACCGTAGCACATTGTGAACCTTCCATCTATCACCACATAAATAATTCCTCACCCTAACGTTAAACAAAACAAGCCGATTGATTAAAACTGGGTTAGGTTTAACCTCCCGTTTTACCAGAAGCTAAGGCCAAAGCAGTGTGTTGGAACTAACACTCTTTTAAACCTGAGTATTAGCCCCTCAACTACCAGGATCCTCTTTTCCTAGCTTTCGGGTCACCGCGCACGGCAAACACGCAGGTGAGTTTTACAAGATGTTCTGTAAATTTTGTCAAAAATTAACTCACAAATAAGTTTGACTTGTCCCAGACGAACTGTGGGTTTTTTAACGAGGTTATCTCCTCGCCTATTGGTCGCCTTTTACGACCAGCAAAGGGGCTAGCGGAAGTATTCTTTTGCACAACCCCCTCCCGCAGGGGGGAATTTAAATACGATATGTACTCCCAAAAGCAGGACCGTGTTCTACGGACAATTTCCTATAAGATACACCCTTTTTAATATGATTTTTGACTATTTTTTGCATATTTAACGCACAAAAATTGAAAGAAGACAAAATATTCCTAAAAAATTAAAATGTATTGCACATAAAAATCTAAAATTTTAGGAATCGTTACAGTTTGGTACCCCAAACACTATCGTCAAATTACCCAATAATGATAAAAAACAAATTTTGTTTTTTCATCATTACAATCAAAATAATCAATTAAAAAAAAGGTCTGGCGTCCATATTTAAGAGCGTTTGAAACAAACTTGATTATTTGTATAAATACAATTCGAGCTAACGCACTTGATTATTTGTATAAATTTGTTTCGGCGTGTAAAATGAGCGTCAAGCGCAACGAACCATAATTAAAAAAATGCGTATGTTCTCTAAATAGTTGCATTTTTCTGGTAAGCTTATTATTTGGGGAAACATACAAACATTGTTATTAGTAGATTTCCACAATCAATCTTTGACATTGTCCACACACAAAAAATATATCTGTTTTTCTTTGCCAAAATTGCATAAAAAAAAAATTAAAATGCAGGAAAATAAAATTGTCGTTAATTAACTAACAAGATTCTTAATTTATAAAACATTTATTTTAAATACCATTGGGATATGTATTTTGTAAGAACACATTCTAAGTGTGAGCGCACTAAATCATGTAAAACATGTTTAATGAACATGTGTCCTAAACTCAAATCAAACTGAAAGCTATAGTAATTTTAAATTTTAATAAACATCAAATAAAATCTAATTAAAAATCAGATAAAATACAGTTGTTTTAATGTTCAATAGTTCAATCATTTCTCTATATATGTTTGAGCTCTCCTTAAAACCGAAGAGGTTGTGTTTTTTAAGATTCTAAAAGACTTTTAAATGCTTGTTATGATGGATCTTAGGAAATATGTTTATAAGACATTTAGCAAATGATAGTTGGTCTCAATATATGCAATTTTTCAATAATATTGAAATATTTATAATTTATTTAATAATGTAAATATTTTTTAGAATAAAATGTATTTTGTAATTTTTTTATAAATATACTGATACCTTTCTAGTATTTAATTTAAGAAGATATTTTAGAATTGGACTCATTATTTTACTACCGACTAGCATTGTAAGTTTAACATTAATACATTTATTTTATTTTCAAATAAGTAACTAAATTATTGTTTATAGAATTGTTTGCTGTTTATGAGGTCTTGCAGTCAAATTTGTAATAAAACAACAAACACACTTTAGTAATACTTATATAATAATAATTTGTAGATAATAAGTTGCGGATTTTGTAAATTAAATTTTAAAATAATAAAATACCAGAAGGAACTATGTTAATCATAATAAAAACACCTGGTTCCTGTGCCGGTAGTAGCATGCTAAAAGCTTAAATAATTAAATATACTAACAAGTTTCACATTACATTTTTTCATAAATTATGTAAATATCGTAGTAGTTGGTGATTTAATTTATTAAATCAGTCAATTATTTATGTAGCAGCGCGACGTGTCAAATATTAGTGCTGCCGATTTTTTAATCAAGCAATGACGCTAATAAATTCACGGTCGAAAAGGTCGGCAAGATTGGTAATGGCTGCGATAGGGTACCTAAATACAAGTATCAAGACTATAACAATAAAATCAATCAGCCACTTTATATCGACAGAATATGCAGTACCTACGAGTATTTTCAAAAAGTACATTCCAAATTGTCTAGCAAAAGAAGTTGCTTTTAGCGTAATAAAAAAGTCACATGGTACAATAAAGTACTCAAGAAGAACCTCAAAAACTCCCACAAAAACAAAGTCTGAAGAACAATTGCTAAATTGTTAGGCTCACAGAGCACTATTAATCTGCCAGTCATAAATGAAAGTACAAAAAACCATATTGCACATTAAAAAATGTAAAAGGCTGAAGCAATAAAATCCTTAAGATAACATAATCTTACAATCCTAAACAACAATTGCCGTTTTGCAAGGTAATTTTGTTTAGAAAAAATGGAGAAAGAGTAAAACAAAACTGCTTAATCTTTCCAAGCGTTCCAAAATACAAATTTGTAGTTTAAAAACTATATTAATTATTTGTAATTATATTTGTAAATTTCATAAGTTGATCCATCACTTCAATTTGTTTAAATTTTTATTTAATCTGGGATATTTTAATTTGTACAATCCCATTTTCAATATTAATATAATATTGTATTATTATACTATTTATTTACAACAAACTGTTATAAAATTTAAAATTTCTAGCCACATAACAGCCCCGTGTAAGGTATATCGGTGCGTAGAGTGGTAGACCCCCGCACTGGCGGCACTAGTAATTCTTATGCTGCCCATACACGCACGAATTTGCTCATGAATTTGCTCGTTGAGGCAAGAGCGCTACGTAGAGAAATGAGAGAATTGACCATACACGTACAGTTCGTCACTTACAACGCGCCTTCAGTTTGCTTGCCCTGTTTCTTTGTAGCGTTAACATGTATCTCTTCACAAATGAGTTTAATTGACGCATGTTATGGATAAAATGATGGTTGCAAAGATTTTCTAATTTTTGCATATTAATTTATGTAACAATTTAAGAATGATCAAAAATACTTTGTTTTGTTATTGCATTTTGTAAAATAATAAAAAAACCAAAGTCATAAAAAACAATGCTTTACCAATGTGTATTACTTACTGTTACTAGAAATTGTGTCTTTATAATATTTATTTTGATTTAATTAATTATTAATTAAAATAAAATAACATTTAATTAATTAAGAATAAACTTATGAAGTTAATATATTGGCACATTTACAGTAAAATATTTTTGTATATAAATAAACAACGCACTGGTTAAAAAGTTGTACGATTAATTAAGATTAATGGACAAAGAAACATGATTTGTTTTAGTTTATTAATATTATTTAAAAATCATAATAAATTAAATAATTTCAATACAGTTTTAATATTTAAATTGGATTAAATCAAATGGATTAATTGATTATTAAAATGGTATAGTATTTCATTATATGTATAACTTTTAGATATTTTAGTATTTATTTATGTTTTTATATTAAACGTCGTCTCCGAATGATAAAATAAATAAATATTATTATTAAAAATTGACAAAATATTTAATTTGATTATTAAGGTTTTATTTAATAAAAATCTATATAACAGTTGATTTATTGGCTCATTCCGTACATCAGAAGTTGTCATTGCACACGCTTGAATCGTTGGCCCGTGCACGGGCTGCACGAAAAATCAAACATTGCTTGATTCACTTTACCTCGAGCATGTGTGTCCGACTCAAAGTTTTCTTCCGCCAGTGCGCATGCTCAGACCTCTTCATACGCCAAGCGCTAACATAAGTTCGTGCGTGTATGGGCTGCATTAGAAAAGTTCCCCTATGATATTCAAACCCACTCAACCCACGCTTGACGCTACACTAAAAGTACGTTAACAAAACCGCGTGATCAGCACGTGAACAGATGCAAGCTTGCATGCGATTGGTCGTTAGCAGGGGGGGGGGGTTCGACTGCTCAATCCAGATCCCATTAAAGTGAGATATATTACATAGTGAAATATTTGCGATTGTTAAGAAATTTTTTATAATTGTAGATACCTGGACTACTAAGTAAAAAAATGTACAACTGATTATGAAT
Source organism: Tachinus rufipes (assembly GCA_963932245.1). Lineage (NCBI taxonomy): Eukaryota > Metazoa > Arthropoda > Insecta > Coleoptera > Staphylinidae > Tachinus > Tachinus rufipes. The sequence continues at coordinate 20,189,599 of OZ010750.1, forward strand.
ACGCGTAATTATTACGTGATTATGTAATAATTACATTATTATGATTATGCATTGATTACGTGATTATTTAATAAATACGCAATGATTACGATATTATTTAATGAAAGCGTAATGATTATTATGATTATGTAATGATTACATGGTTATTTAATAAGTACACATTTTTTTAAGATTCTATTATTCTGTATTAAGAGCATACCGACCGCTGCCTTGATTTGTAGTATTTTAACAAAAATGACTACATCCCCTTCATCGCTTCTACAAATAATTTGATAATCGATTTATTTTTTTACCAGTAGATTTAGAAAGGATTAAACTATGATATGTCGAAGTCTTTTAGTCAAATAATAGTTAGAAAATAGCCAAAAAAACCCATCAAATAGAGAGTGTAACGGAATTACATTTCTATACAAACATACTCACTGTTTACACACTTAACCCTTTCGCGACGGCAAGTGTTTTTGCGCGCCGTGCTGCCTGGCCGGCAGCGGATCAGGTCCGCTACTCCAGTAGCTTCCCGTCTCGAACCCCCAAAGATGTTACATTAATTAGTTCCTGTTTTTCAATATTGTTTAGGTTAACAGAAACTAAAATAAAATAAAAAGACATTTTTATTTAAATAAACATGAAATTATAAAAAACAAACGCCGAAAACAAGAAAGAACAACATTTCTCAAAAAAAAATTACATTGCACAAAATTTTAATTACATACAAAAATCTATTGCTACATTATATAAACTTTTTTAAAATTGAATAACAGTGTGATATCTTTCGAAACTTTTATCTACACACAAAGAAACATCAGAATTTTTGCACGTAAAAGTGGTACTTTTTCTATTTTTTTATTTTGCGCACACCTTTTAAAAACTTTTGTTTTGGTTCCTTGGTGGCATGGATAATATAATAATAATAATAATAATAATAATACATAATCTTAGAGTCCTAAGTTGCTGACCTAAGCAGTAAAAATTTTTAGAAAAAATGCAGACTGTAACAATCAATTAGAAGCAATACAAAAAAGAAAAAACTGAAGCAATAACAGCTGAACTGATCCACTTACAGAGCGCTAATAGGGATTATCATTTAATTAATCAACATTTTTTAAAACTTTGTGTTAACATTATGTGATATTACTTTTAAATTGAAAGTCTATAACTCGTCATTGCAGTTCTTGCTGATCTCAAACATAAGAAATACTTTATCGAAGATGAAGTGGTTTCTACCCACGTTGTGCTGCAGAATAAGTACAAAATAAAAAAATTAATTTAATTTAACCTTCATTAACTAATTAAATATAAGAAAACAAAATATTTGATTGATAAGTTCATCTTCTACAGAAGTGATGCAAATTTATCGATGAATAATATTGTTAACATAACATTTCAAGTGAACGTTAGTATCGTAATATGTGAAGATTGGAAAAGAAATTTGAATTAATCTACTGATTTAAAGGCTAATTTAAGTTTATTATTAGTAATTAACTAAAAAGCAAAATCAATGACGTTGATAAATTAACGGTCGAATAGGTCTGCAAGATTGGTGATGGCTGCGATAGGGTATCTGAATACAAATATGAAGACTGTAACAATAAAATCAATCAGCGACTTTATATCGACAGAATATGCAGTGCCTGCAAGTGATTTTAAAAAGTACATTTTAAATTGTCTAGCAAAGGGAGTTGTTTTTGGCAAAATAAAAAAGTCACATGGTCGATATATGCTTAGGAACGCATTTAGGTCCTGTTTCAAAGCCATTGTCAGCTACAAAAAGTAATGAAAAACAGAAAAAAGTTTTTGAGGTTAAAATACAAAAATTGTTTCCTAAAATACGGAATCAATATAACAACCAAAATTTTAAATATTATTATAGTATATTCATGTAAAATATGTTTAATAATAAGATGAAAAAAAAAATCTTATAATGCATAAAGCAGTGTTCTAATAAAAAATCTTTTAAACGACATTTAAAGACACATTTGTTTTTACACATTTTTATTCTCATTGGAATATTATTAAAAGTATCTAAACATGACAAATATGGTAATTTTTTATACGTTCATGTTCGGTGTAAGAGTATTCTAATATTATCGCAGCTTCTTGTTTGATGTGTGTAATTTTTAGATTTTTTTTCAAATATATTTATATAAGTAAATGCATAAATAGCGCATTTATAAATTTAAATGCAGACAACAGGTAAAATTTTTTGTCTCTTAAAAACTAGCCTTATAGTATGTTTTACTCCAAGTATGTCATAAAAATGTCGGCTAGAAGGGGGCTTAGCGGTGATCCCATTGGCAGTCCAGCGTTTTGCTTGTAAAATACTCCGTTAAATTGAAAATAAATTTGATTAATACACATTTTAAATGCTTCTTCTAATTCCATCTGTGTAGTGACATTTATAGCGGATTTATCTAGTACATCTCTTATAATATTTAGGCATTCTTGTGGAGGAATAGTAGAAAACATACTGCAAACGTCAAATGAGACTAGTTTGCAACCATTTGGTATGTTTTTGTTTTTAAGCAGTTGAGTTAGTTTTGCTGAATTTTTTACGCTATGAGGTGCCTGGAACTGAGTAAGATTACAAAAAAGTGAGTTTAATTTAACTGAAAATTCTCTAAATGGACAATTAATGTACGATACTACCGGTCTAATGGGTAAATCCTTCTTATGTGTTTTGATCAAACCGTATAACTTTGGGGCGACTGGATTCATATGAATTAATTTGCGTTTTTGATATTTAGTCTTGAAGAGACTATCTGCTTTTTCCAGAAATTGTTCTTGTTGTTGTTGAACAGTATTGTAAGGTCTTTTTTAAGTACTTCTAGTTCTTCCATGTACTTTTCATTCTCATGGATTACTATTGCATTAGATTTATCTGCTCTTGTTACAGTTAGTTTTTCATTTGCAATCTTTGCTTTAATTGATTTTATTGCCCTTTCTTTTTCCCGAGATATTTGTAAACAATCTGGGCTTTTTAAAATTTTGAGGATGTGAGCTCTACTTACAGTTTTGTCTTCTATCTTTTGGAGAGCTGCTTCAGACTCGACTATCATGGTTTCTTTAAAATTATAGGTATTGATCGGCGGAGCGTAGTTTGGACCTTTTGGTAGTATATCTAATTCTTTTTCAGTAAATTCTGCTTGAGACAAGTTTACCATTCGTGGCTTAAAGTGTAATTGTAGCATTGGATTTTTCACTAGCGGTGTAGAACGCAATTTTAATTAGTATTTGTTTCTGATTATTGCACAGTTTAAAATAATTGAGGTTAGGGTATTTTAATAAAAAAAATTTATACTTTATTGTGCTGATTTTACTTTTATATATTAAGACCGGTTTCGGCGGTTAGGCCATCATCAGTTTTTTCTTTTCTTTTCACAGGTGTTGTTGTGTGTTGCAATTTTAATTTTTGTAACTTTTTTGTCTGAACCAAAAATTTTTTATAAATAATTTTACTTAATGTATCTCTTACCCTATCATCAAAAATATCAAACTCAAGTGGGTAAAGCTGATATGTTAATTCCGCCTGTACTAATTTAATTTATGTTTGTATTGCGGTTCTCTTTTTGTGCAAAGTTTTAATTTCTCCTAATAATTGACATCATTCCGTAGTTTTATTTGCTGCTATTGATTGAGTTGAAGACTCACCACCCCTATAATCATATGATGGCAGCATATAATTCAATGATTTATAGAGCAATGACAATATTTAGGTCCAGTCACCAAATCCGTATCAAATGAGCTTTCTAAACTTAACATGAAAATTGTTATTAGGTCGACTTCAAAATTATCAAACATTCTATTTAACGCAAAAGAAAAAACGGACAAAATTAGAAAATCAGGAGTATATAAATTAACATGTGGAGACTGCACAATCGTATATATAGGACAAACAGGCAGGAATTCACCAAAAAAACTTAAAAATTAATTATTGATTTGTTCAAAATTGCAGGTAGGTTGGAAGAAACATTTAACAAAAGAAAACGCAGGTCCTTCTGTAAGTCGAAGACTAACATCTGCACCAATAACCAGATCGACACAAAGAACAACCTACGGTAAGTGAATATTAATCATTATTGTAATCATAAATTCTTTCTTATTATGTACAAGTAGTAGGGAAATAATAATATTAATGACTTTAATATGAATGTAAGTTTTAATACTAAAAAATGATCAGTTGTGTTAAATGTAAATTAGTAAGTTGAAATTAAATTCTTCATCATTCTAGTAATTAAGATAAAATGTGTTGTATACTATTCTAATTTTATTTATCTCTAGGAAACAGGCTGATTAGAAGCGTAGTAGAAATTGTGCTATTTGTAAGATAAGTTGTTAAAATTTGAATTGATTACGAGTTTAAAAGACAATTACAAGAAACTGTCGCTGTTTGCAGAAATTGAAATCACAGGTTGAAAATTGAAGCCTGTAGTAGTGTCAAGTGTTCTAATAGGTGATTCCCGTTATTTCCATAAAGTTAAGATCAGGACTACAAGAAAAAATAATCTGACAGTTGACAGAATTTAGATTCGTTGAGAAATAATAGATAAAATAAAGCAATTACTGGTTTCTGGTTAATACCTCTAGCTTTATCTTACAATAATTGTTTACATTTTGTAAAAAAAAATAAGTTTTTCTTGCAAATTGTAGAACAATAAAAATAGAAGAAATCATGATATAAAGAAAGATACGTTTAAGAAGTTTAATTATTAAGTTAAAATTAAGAAAAAAACCTAGACAAAGCTATTACATTCTGCATGTATAGGTGACCATAGATGCTGTAAAATGTATAGTAGATATGAGTAAAAATACATTGTGTACTAATAAAAATAGTCGTAATTGCATTACGCTATTAAACGTAAAAAATATATACAATATTTGATATATAGTCAGATAGATATATCTTATCAAACTATTTGTAGCGATACACCTTCACATAAAGCTGCTTATAATTGTGATATTGAAGGTGTTAATTTACCAGTGGCGAGGGGGGGGGGGGGAGTAATTACCCCTCCTAAGAATTTTTGCTTATCAATTTTTATTGTTAAAAATTACCAATATTCCATATTTCAAACAAATAACAACCGGTAAAGTAAATAATGAAATAGACCTCATCTTCTCAAACAAGAAACACATTGTTAGCAACGTCTCTGTCCTGAATAAAGTCCACACTGGAAGCGACCATCGAATGGTGAGAGCAACAGTAAGAATAAATACCAAGGCTGAAAGACGGAAACTAACTAGGGTAAAAACATACTATAACATAGAGGAACAACTAAAACAAAATTGTGAGAAATACAAATCAGAACTAGAGTCTAAACTGAACCCAACCTGCAACTTAGTGAATCTAGGACTAGAGGAACTATCAAACAAGATCATCAAAGATATACATACAGTAAACAAAAAGATACGCCACAAAACCAAAACCTTAAAAAATAATAAAATTAGTACGAATACTCTGAAACTCATTGAACAAAGAAGAACTTTAAATAGAGAGTCTGCCAAATATAGACAAATAAACAAGGATATCAATAAACACATACGAAAAGGTATTAGATCCTACAATAATGAGAAGATTAAAGAAATAATCGCAGATAACATGAACATGAAAGTATTGAGAAGTGAATTATCAAGTGGGCGAACAAAGATAACTAAACTCAGAGACCAAAAAGGTGTGTTAGTACGGGATAAGCAAGACATGAAGATAGTCATCGAAACATTTTACAAGAAACTCTATAAATCAATTATCATCAAGGACCAACCAACACAGTCGCACAAAATAATGAACGTGAATTCTGAAGAAATCCCAGACATAACAGTGCAAGAAGTAGAGGTAGCACTAAAACAAATGAAGAAATGACGATCACCAGGGGAAGACAAAATTACAAGTGAAATACTAAAACTTGGCGGTTATACGCTATCAAGAGTCATTAGTATACTTTTTAACAAATGTATTACAGAAGGCAAAATTCCCAAGGACTGGCAAAATGCTAACGTAATACTTACACCAAAAAAAAGCGGTATAAACAAAATCGAAAATTATCGCCCTATAAGCTTGCTATCACACCTATATAAACTATTAACAAAAATTGTAACAAATAGAATCACAAGAAAACTGGATTTCTACCAACCTCCCGAGCAAGCCGGCTTCCGTAAAGGATATAGCACTACAGACCACCTGCAAACTATCCGCTTATTGATCGAAAAGAGTGCAGAGTATAACGTCCCTCTGCATATAGCCTTTATAGACTACGAAAAGGCATTTGACTCAATAGAACTATGGGCAATATTTAATGCAATGGACAACGCTAAAATAGATTCACGCTACACCAATTTATTGAAATTCATCTACAGCAACGCAACAATGCAAGTCAACATAGACGAAGATACTACCACTGATAAGATCCGTATAAAGAAAGGAGTGAGACAAGGACACAATATCACCCAAATTATTTACTCTAGCTTTAGAGGATATTTAAAAAAAAATATCCTGGGAATCTGAAGGTATAAAGGTTGACAAAAAATACCTAAACCATCTTCGGTTTGCGGACGATATAGTTCTGATTAGTGATAATATCGAGGAATTAATAGATATGCTGAAACAACTTAACGTCGAGTCGAGGAATGTTGGTTTGAAGATGAATTTAGCAAAAACAAAATTAGTGAGTCCACTGGAAAATGAAACCGATGTAACTATCAAAGATAAAAAAAAATTGAATACGTTGCAAGACAAGATGACTCTAAGTGGACAAGTAGAATCACAACATGAAAACCGAGGAAAATAAAACGAGACGTTGGAAAGCCGCAAAGAAAGATGGCTAAATGACATCAAAGAGGTAGCAGGAAAAAGATGGCAACACCTAGCAAGAGATAGAGAAAAATGGAAGGGTAAAAAGGAGACCTACGTCCAGAAGTGGACATTAGAAGGTTGATGAAGAAGAAGAAGAAGAAGAACAACCGGTAAATTTTCTTTGTTGTACTTACGAATTCAATATATATTTATCTTTTTCTTACTTACCCTCCTAGACTAGTCGTCTGAAAACGCCCTTGTAACTTACTGGTAAAAAATGAAGCAGATGGAAATTGTTTAAATTTTCGTCAATATATTCCCATACATCATGCCATTTTAATCAATTGTAAACCTGTTATAATGACACTATTAAGTCTTTGTAATTATACGAATCAAAATAAAGCTGTTCAGTTTGCGGATGATTGTCGAAAATTGGAGATATATGATTTAATTTTAGGAGAGTTATGGTTTTATAGTAAAAAAAAGTACCAAAAACTAAATCTTGAGGATGACTATGCGCCGTCTTTTGGAATAGCGTAACTTTTCATGCAATAGTAAGCACTCAACAGGTAATGGTAGTAGGTTATAGTAATGGTCTTAAGCAATAATTAAATATGTTGATGTCATAGTTATAATTTATATAAATCTTTAAAAAATGACTGAATATTGATTGGCATAATTATAATGCATTTTCTATACTGAAATAATAAAAAAAGCAAGTAAAAGTACAAGCATTGAATATATATAATATAGAAGACTCATTCATATGGACGGCTATGCAGCGCGAATTGCGAATTTGAATGCAACTTCGTAGTGCGACTTCGGTGTCACAATTCCATACTAATAATAAAGTTGAATCCAGTAATAGTAGTAGTACCGTATATACGTATCCCGGCTTTTTATATAATGTTAATAAGGCGCTAGATAACTATTTACGTGAATATATCTGAATTTTGTAAGTAATGTAATAGTTATTGGGGTACTTGAAGCTCAAAATGAAAATCTTTATTACCAACATATTTATTAATAAACGTAAGCTGGAAGTTGTGAGCAATGATATTGCTAATATTTATCGCATAGGTCAAAAACCTAGACAAAACCTGACCAACTTTTATAAAATATAATAATACGAATCTATTGAACTTAACAATAAAAAACGCAAAATTTCTTAAAGAATCTGGTATTTTCATAAACAAAGATTTATCAGCTGAAAATCGAGCAATTCGAAAATTATTAAGAATCGACAAAAAACGTGCTATGCAGCTGAGAATACTTGTTGTTATTGTAGGAAACATAATAAAAGTAAATAATAAATGGTATACCGTCCATGACTTAAGTGACTATCTGGCTTTTTAATTCAAATGGAATCAACTTCTAACTATGCTACCAACGCAGATGTTATTAGTGGCTCATCAATTTCAGTTAGCATTGCGTCCAGTAATCATCGGTACGCCACCAGAGAACAAATTGTAAAAGATACCACAAACATTAATGAAAATACATTTCGGAAGTAATTGTGCAAGTATAAGTATTTATTACCAGAACTTTAGAGGTTTAATTTCTAAATGTAATGCAGTTTATTGCCTTAGTGTAGTTAGTGATTATTTAATAATTGCTCTTACGTAAACTTGGCTTTCAAGTAAAGTAAAGTTATAAACAGTGAACTATTTGGTAATTATATATTGTATAAATGTTCAGGCGGCGGAGCTTTGTTGGCCATCTATTCATCGTTAGAGTCTACAGAAATATATATCGATACGTCTAATTTGTCCTGTCTTTGCGTCGACCTTTAATTGTTAAAGTGATTACCTTAAAAAATGTATTCTATGTTATGTTTATCTTAATCAATCTAGAACAAATATTGCAATTATCTATAATTTTAGATAATCTACCGTTTTTATTAAATAGCAACATAATACAACTATGTAGTTCATTTTATTTTAATTAAAGTAAGTCTAATCGTTCGTTAATTACTTTTTTAGAGTATAGTCTGAACATAGCAATTTTTCAATAATTTTGAAATAATTTTAATTAATTTAATAATGTAAATATTAGAACTAAATTTATTTTGTAAATATTTTAAAAATTATGCTGATGCCTTTCTGCTATTTAATTTAGAAAGATATTTTGGAATTGTACTCATTATTTTACTACCGACTAGCTTTGTAAGTTTAACATTAATACATTTACTAAATTATTGTTTATAGAAATGTTTGCTGTTTATGAGAAACTGGGTCTTGTAGTCAAATTTGTAATAAAACAACAAACAATCTTTAATAATACTTATATAATAATAATATGTAGATAATAAGTTGTGGATTTTGTAAAATAAATTTTAAAATAAGAAATACCAGAGGGAACTATGTAAATCATAATAAAAACACCTGGATCCTGCGCCGGTAGTAGCATACTAAAAGCTTAAATAATTAAATATACTAACAAGTTTCAAATTAGTTGGTGATTTAATTTATTAAATCAGTCAACTATTTATGTAGCAGCGCGACGTGTCAAATTTGAGTGCTGCCGATTTTTTTAGTCAAGCAATGACGCTGATAAATTCACGGTCAAAAATTACGGCAAGATTGGTGATGGCTGCTGCGATAGGGTACCTAAATACGAGTATCAAGACTGTAACAATAAAATCAATCAGCTACTTTATATCAACAGAATATGCAGTACCTGTGAGTAATTTCAAAAAGTACATTCCAAATTGTCTAGCAAAGGGAGTTGCTTTTAGCGCAATGAAAAAGTCACATAGTCGATATATGCTTGGGGACGCATTTATGTCCCATGTTTCAAAACCAAAATCAGCTACAAAAAGTAATGAAAAAAAGGAAAAAGCTTTTGAGGGTAAAATACAAAAATTGTTTCCTAAAATACGGAGGAGCCATCGTTTGTAAGAAAAGGAAATTCAAATAAAATAGGCAAAATTTTAAATATTATTATAGTAATTGTGATGTACAAATAAATTATGTTTAATACATATCAAAAACATGCCGGCAAGTTGTATGTACGTATTATTACAGCTACCAAAAACAGTAGGGCACTCTACCCTAATTATCACACAAAGTATAACCAAGTTTGCACGTGGAAGCGGTTTTTGTACTCTGCTTAGTTTGCTCATCAAAGTAATATACCATATGCAACTGAACTAACAGACTGGTAGCGCAAAATAACCACTAGAGCAGTACAAGTTCAAACTAACATTGGTGGTATTATGACATGACCACTAGTACTCAAGGGGTTAATGTAAAAATTATATAAGAAGAGAAAAACGGCAATCATCAGAGTTTGTATACGAAGTATGAACGAGTTTTCATCGGTTTTGTATTGAAAAAGACGGCTGTTTCTGGTACAGTAGTTAGTTGGGAATGCTTAGAGTAGTGAAATCAACACAGCTGGCTTTTTCGTATTTTTTTTTTGTAGTTGTAGTCTACGATGTCAAGAAATGTATAATTCTTTTAGTGGTTGATATTTTTTACTATTTTTACGGTTGAGAATCTTTATACTTAGGTTTTGTGCAATTATTCAAAGGACGGTAATGCTGACTGGGCCAGCGGATCATTTCATTACTAAAGTTTGTATTATATACCTGGAAGCTATTTAACACCACGGTATTTAAGGGTAAAAATATTATATAAATATACAATATTTGAATGCTATTTTGGGTGAAATAACTTCCAGGTTTATAATTCAAACATAATTGCCCCCCAAAGAAGGTTGATAATGAAATAGTCCGTTGAGATAATTTAAACTCGTGTCGTAAAAAGACTATATCTGTAACTACACTATATCAATAATAATTTTAATGATTGAATTGAATATTTAGTGGATCCCTTCTTAAAACTATGGGTATGCAGTTATACAGGATTAATTTTGTTATCTCAATCAGTTTGTCTTTATATTTTATGCACTATTGATTTTGGATGCAAATATATAAAAGTGTAGTTTAATTAAAAAAAAAAATTGATTGAATATACGAACTGTTTTACAAATAAAAATATTATTTTATTTCAGATTGTATTGGCTTAAGTTGTCAAAAAATGTATTGCTTTTATACATTTTTTGACAACTTTAATATATGCTTTAAATCGACATTTGAAATTAGAATGCGGTGTGGAACCGCGTTATCCATGCCCATTTTGTGCAAGAAAATGCAGACAAAAAGCTCATTTGAAATCACACATGTATCGAGTGCATAAGTTAATGTTATAATTATTACTTGTAAATATTTGGAATTAATATTTATAAATTATGATAAAGTTATTTAATTTTAATTTTTAGTTTTCTCTTGTTCAAATTGTTTTAAGAATTACAGAATAAATTATATACGTTAAACCGTCATTTCCAATACGAGTGCGGAATTATGCCAAGCTATAAATGCCCTTTATGTACATCAACATTTAATCGATTGTACAATTTTTTAAGATATAAGAAAACATTACATCCTAAATATTATAATGAAACTAAAGAAATATAATAAGAAAACATGTTAAATAATTTTTTATCAATAAATGTTAATTAAAAACTAAATCAAAACTAGATATACTCAATAGAGCTTTTTTCCAATTTCAACAATGGTATCGCAAGGTTTTAATTGGATTTTATAATAGCATCTTTGAACTTTGTAGCGTTTAATAAAGTGAATAAAGTGAGAGTGGTTTTTACAGACATACTTAAGTTAGCGTGGTGTTGCGTTCTTGTGAGTGCATATATTAATCATCTATATACTAATATTTGTGTCAACATTTGTATATTATAATAATGCTATTTAATACTATTTTTATTTTCAGTTTTCTCTTGTCCGCCATTTGAAATACGAGTGTGGAATTGTGCCAAGCTTTAAATGTGCTTTATGTTCTGCAACATTTAGTCACAGCTATAGTTTCTTAAGACATAAGAAAATAATACATCCCAAATTTTATAGTAAAACTAATCAAATAATTTAATTTAGTATAATATTTATTTTTGTTATTAATAAATATTAACCCAGTTTAACTAAAAAAATAATTATAAATATCATACTAATTAGAATTTTGTTAAGGTTATCAATGCCCGAGATGTCATAAGATATATAGCCGCAAGCTAAATTTAAGCCGGCAAGCAATATTGTTAATAATTTTATACGATTAATTTGAAAAGCATATATGAAAGAAATGTATTGTGCATTTGTTTAAATAAATTTAAAATAGTGAATTAATGTTTATTTTTAGTTGACAATGTTAATGCAAGATGTTGTTCAACCAATAGTAAACATGTTTTCTAGAAATTCAGTTTTAATTACAAACGTATTTTACAGAGTTGTTATGTTTTAAACAAATTGTTTAAAAAATTTTGCTTTAAACATGTTTAGAAATTTTTGTTTTGTTTTTTTTTTTAATTTGCTTATTTATCTCCGGAATATATAAAGCAGTTAAATAGTAATTTGGTTTATTTTGATTTGATTTGACAATTTTAGCAACATACTCGCTCCAAACAGCCATATTATTAGAATTGTTCAACTACGCCATCTTTTGCAAAAAACAAAACATTTTCTATGCGGCTGCGCACGGTAAACAATTAAAAAAAAACATGATTTTAACTTGTTCATAACATGTTTTTTATTTATTTCATTTTAAACTGTTCGAAAGAAAATAAATTACATTTTAAAATAATAAATTAGCACAAGGAACTATGTAAATCATAAAAATAAATTTACAATATACATTAAAAACACCTGGTTCTTGCGCCGGTAATAGCATGTTAAAAGCTTATAATCGTTGTATATAAATAATTAAATATACTAACAAGTTTCACATTAAAATCTTTCATAAATTATGTAAATATCGCAGTAGTTGGCAATTTAATTTATTAAATCAGTCAATTATTTATGTAGCAGCGCGACGTGTCAAATTTTAGTGCTACCGATTTTATAATCAAGCAATGGTGCTGATAAACTCACGGTCGAAAAGGACTGCAAGATTGGTGATGGCCGCGATAGGGCACCTAAACACGAATATGAAGACTGTAACAATAAAATCAATCAGCGACTTCATATCGACAGAATATGCAGTGCCTGCGAGTGATTTCAAAAAGTACATTGCAAATCGTCTAGCAAAGAGAGTTGCTTTTGGCGCAATAAAAAAGTCACATGGTCGATTTATGTCCTATGTTTCAAACCAATGTCAGCTACAAAAAGTAATGAAAAAAAGAAGGAAGTTTTTGGAGGTAAAATACAAAATTGTCTCAAAAAATACAGAGGAGCTGTCGTTTGGGAAAAAAAATCAAATATAATAAGCAAAATTTTAAATAATATTAAAGTAATTGTGATGTACAAATAAATTATGTTTGATACATATAAGAAAATGCCTGCAATTTGTACGTATTAATAATACGTACAAATTGCAGGAGTAATACTCCATAGTCAATAAAAATAAATATGTATAAGCAACTATTATTTATATATAACACATTAGATTTAGTTGATCGCTATTATCAACAAAAATATTAAAGCAAAAAACTAAAAATTATCAAATAAATATAAAACTAGCAAATTAATAAAAAAATTACATTTCCATAAAAACATTACAAAAAAGCTAAAAATCGTATAAGCAACATTGAAGGAAATAAGATAGTAAATATAAGACACTTTTTAAACAATAAAATACGTCCAGTAGTGACACTCCGCCGTGCAAATCGCATCGCAATCGAATCGAAATGACGTCAGAGATTTTAATCGCACGCTTTAATGATTTTACAACGCCTACTACTACAGAACTAATAGATCGGAAAAGGTCGGTATTGACTTTTAAATAAAGTGAGATGAACATATATAAGTGCATGTGCGAGAAAAGGATCGTTCAAAATATTGCAACAATGTATACATTTATTATGATAAAAAATCTATTATATATTTTTTAATTAGGTGTTAATAATACAAAATTACACATTAATGAAATTTATGGTTCAGAAATAATTACTATATTATTAAATACAATTAAGGTTTTGTAATATAAAGGCATTTGTTGTGAATCAAATAATAATGTTGTCTTGGCAACGTTGCATTTAATTTGTCGAATCTATCGATAGAATTTCGGTACTACGTTATTGCTTTCTGTCATAGAATACGTCAGTTTTTAAACATTTTGTTTCAAATCGAATCGATTCAAAGCGACTGATTTTTATGTATCGTCATTAATCTCTAACCTCAAATTACAACATAAGGGTGAAAAGAAAGCTCAACAAATTTTTATTTTTCATATCAAAATTGATTGAAATATTAAATAATTGTGAAACTAAATATTTATAGTATAATTGTAAAAAATATTAAAGCATCTCATTGTAAAAACAGTGCAAATGTTAATTATAATAAACTAATTTATATCATATTTTTCAAGTAAACTGAAAAACTTGTTTAAAGTATCAGTTTTATTATGAAAATGAATATTGAAATTTCTGGACTTTTCAAATAATAAAATTTATATTTATTATATTAGTTAATGCCTTTAAATTTTCTGTTAATTTGATTGAATTAACAATAGTGAATTTGATTTCAGTTTTTTTTTATCACATATTTTTTATTTAATAGTAAAATTATTATCATTTAAAATTTTTACAATATATTGAAATAAAAGCACTATATTATTTACAAGATCTTCGTTTTTTGATACTATAAAAAATAATTTTCTGTTTGGGAAATTTGACTAAAAGTAACGTTTAATTGAAATTCCGAATTTCATAAAATAGCTTGCATTAATTTGTATTTAAAATAAAAATAAATGGCAAGTTTAAAAACTTATGTAAACTAAATATGTACACAGCACTTTAGATTGGCATAAGCAAGTGCAACGCATCAAACGATACTTTAGTGTATATTAAGTTGTCTATTATTACGGCCAATCAGCAGTACTATAATTAAAATACATTCATTTTTGATACTATCCTTGTCACACACAATATATTCATTATATAGCGCACTCACTTTAAAAAGCGATTACGATTATACCCGAGTAAGATTTCTATCGAATATTTTGTCATGATGGAGTACCAAAGCTAAACACGATCGAATCACTGACGTCATCTCAATTCGATTCGCTAAATTAACAAAGCTATTTCTTTTTAATTATTGTAAAATGAGTTAAACGACATCTTATTAAACATTGTTTTATTTAATTTTGGATGTTCAATCATAATAAGAGATCAAGAAATAAAAATTAAGGCGGAATATACGTTTTTTATCAATTGAGAATTGAATAGAATGAAACGTCACATTGACGTCATTGCGATTCGATTGCGATGCGATAGGTATGGCGGAGTGTCACTACTGGTTATTTATTATTTCCAGTTATTCTATTTAAATTGACCATAGTTGCGATGTATAATTAATTGTATTAATTTAACCCTTAGAGGCCCAAGCGGGGGACATTGCGTCCCCCACGAGTAGTATTTTTGCTGTAACTTTTCATTGCGATCAACTTGGCAACTCAGCTTATATGTATTTGTCACATGACATGTCACGTGTTGTTTACTCCAGTAAGTGCGCGATTTGATTCAGTGTCGTCTGAGATTTTAAGCCATAAGGTAGGTGGGGTCCATAGAGGACCCCGCATGGGTATTTACGTTGATTCTATTTATATCTAATTTTCTTCAATTTTTGCAGGTAAAAGTTAAAAATGAACCGCAAAAATAAGAAAGCACCGTTATCTGGCGCTGACCTATCTGCGATAGCTGCGAGATTCGGCGAATTGTCAGATTCTGATGGTGAAATCGGTTATGAAAATGATGACGAAGATATTAGCGAAGACGAATTAGTGTTGGAAGAAAATGTATCTGAGTCCGAAGATGACAACGTCGACATCGATTCCAATGAAGAGGAAGATGTCCAGCCCGATGGCGATGATCAAGAAATTATTGAAGATGAAGACGAGGATGAAGTGAAAAATGAATATACTGCAAAATCAGGTATGAAATGGACTAGTAGTTCAGGAAGAAGCTCCAAGCGTCTTGCAAGAAATATTGTGACAATATGCCCTGGACTCACATCTTACAGTCACAGTGCCGACTCTTTTGTGGAAATTTTCAATTTATTTATTACTACGGAAATGAAGGATATGATTTGTCTTCATACTAACAAGGAAGATGAAAGATATTACACTTCGTGGATTGATAATCATCCAGGCTCACAAAGAAAATGGATAATGCCGAGTTAGACTGTTTCCTAGGTATTCTCATAGAGGCAGGTGCATTGAGATGCAGAAGAGAATCAGTAAGAGAAATGTGGACTACTGATGCCTCTATACGCCGCTCTTTTTTTGTGGCTGCAATGTCGCGAACTCGATTTATAGAAATTTCTAATTTCTTACGATTTGACGATAAAAGGACCAGACCACGACAGAAAACGTCGGATGCAAGCGTTTAGCTTTCAGTTTCGCGGCGTACCTAACAGTCAAAATTGTACGCCGAAGACAGAGTGATGGTTCAGCTGCCTCACACAAAACACTAGCAATAGGGCTAGTGCGAAATGCGCCAGTTGCTAAACAAATTCCAGTATGGTGAGCAGGATCAACAATACGTAATGTGGATGGAGCTGCGAAAGCATAGATTATGGAACCATAATCTAGTTTTGAGCGCACCAAAGCGCGATGCAGAAGTAGCATTGTTTTCCGATCCGCTCCCCATGACTTTCCACTCAACGACCTGAGCAAGTTTAGTGCCGGGACACATCTTGATCTCAGATTTATTAAATGAGGACGCCAAGTGAGCGCACGGTCAAATGTGACACCGAGGAATCGAACACTATCCTGTACAGGAATAGGTTCTCCCCCAAGATATAATAAAGGGTCACCGTGTGGGGTTCGTCTTCTACAAAAATGGATAAGCAACGATTTACTAGTAGAAAAAGTGATTCCATTCTTATTAGCCCAGTTCAAAATGTGATTGATTGTTAACTGAAATTGACGTTCCAATGTTGCCATGTTTCTCGAGGCACAATAGATAGCTACGTCGTCAACATACATACATCCGTTTACCGGATGCTTGATGAACTGACTTATGCCGTTAATCGCTATCATAAATAGTGTCACGCTTAGAATAGACCCCTGAGGAATACCATTCTGTTGCTGACGTATGCCCGAGATGTTGTCACCTACACGTACCTTAAATGAACGGGAAGTTAAAAAGCTTTGTATAAACAATGCCATGCTTCCGCGAATACCCCATGAATGAAGCGTTCGTAGAACATTGTACTTCCACGTCATGTCATATGCTTTCGCAATGTCAAAGAATACAGCGACAAGATGTTGATTCTGTACAAAAGCATTTTTAATTGCTGTATCCAACCGAACAAGGTGATCAGTCGTAGAACGGTGACGCCTTGAACCACATTGTATGTCAGCAATTAAACCTCTTGAATCTAATAACCAAGTAAGACGCTTATTGATCATTCTTTCTAGTAACTTGCATAAGCAGCTAGTTAGAGAGATAGGCTTATAACTTGTCGGGAGCTTTTTATCTTTACCAGGTTTAAGTACTGGTACTATGATAGCAAGTTTCCACGACTCAGGACACGACACGACACGACCCTGCTGACCATATCCGGTTATAGAGTGCCAACAATTGAAGTTTGGCAGAGCGACTTAATTGTTTAAGCATAGTATTGTGTATCAAATCGACACCTGGAGCAGTATTGTGTGCTTCAGATAATGCCGAGTTAAATTCCCAAACACTAAACGGTGCGTTATATAATTCAGAATGTTTTTCTCCATGTTAATTTTGATATCTCGGAAATTTGCATCGTAAATATTATCGCTGGAAGCGTCAAAATAAACATCGGCCAGGATATTCGAAATGTCAAGGGGATTGGTAATAATTTGATCACCCGACAATAACCCAATAATAGGTAATGATGCGGTTCGGCCAGAAATTTTTCTGGCTTTTTCCCACACCTTCCCGACGGGGGTTCTCGAATTAATAGAAGTGACATATTCTGACCATGATTCTCTTTTAGCTTTTCTGCATGTTCTTCGAGCAACAGCTTTGTACCTCAAATAAAGTAATAGGTTCTCTTCTGTTGGAGAGTGGTTGAATCTACGAAAAGAACGGCGTTTGTTGAGTTTGGCTTGCTCACAATCAAAATTCCACCAAGGAACGGGCTCTCTGCGAGGTTTTCCAGAAGATAACGGTATACTCGCATGTGCTGCCTGTATGATAGAATCGGTATAAGTTTCAATATCTTCGTCGATAGTGGCTTGGACACTGTCATCGTAATCAAACACTTGAACAAACATATTCCAATCGGCATCTTTTATTCTCCAATTTCGATGACGGTTTTCATTAATTACATGACCAAGCACGCGAATGAATATGGGAAAGTGGTCACTATCATAAAGATATTCCAAGACTTCCCAATCCAGCAATGCTGCGATACTTGGAGAACAAATGGTAAGGTCAATAGCCGAGAACGATCTATTGGCCACGGAAAAGTAGGTATTGTTACCTTTATTTAAAATAACTAAATCCGTTTCTGAAAAAAGATTGGCGAAGTTACGACCTCGCACATCAGTTCGATTTGAGCCCCACATAGTGTTATGAGCATTAAAATCGCCCATTAGCAGGAATGGGGACGGAAGTTGTTCAAGTTAGTTAGTTAGTTTAGATTTTTGGCGTATCAGCCTAATAAGACTATTAACGCCGATTCTTTTCTCTAACTATAAAAAAATGTAAAATAATATGCTGTAAAATGGCATATTAAAGAATAAAATTAAATAAATAAATAAATAAACAACAAAGATAAAATAAACGTTCACAAACTTTAATGACTATAGCAATAATGACTAGATAGTTCCAACAGTGTCTAGGGTGTAAAAAGTCCTAAACACTGCTGGATTTTACGATACACAAACATTAATCATAATAAATTAACAATTATATCCATACACCCAATTTGCTCTGTCGAATAAATTCAAACAGACGATCGACTTCAACGATCTGGTCGCCCAAGACAATCGACAAACTGGGTGATAATTCAGACGTAACTCTTTGTTCCGAAAACTGCTGACAATCCAATAAGATATGACGAACAGTCAATGGGACATTACAAGTATCACAAACTGGCGGCACCTCAGATGCCAACAAATGCCTGTGAGTCCATCGACAGTGACCGATGCGAAGTCGCGTGAGGATAACCTCTTCCCTACGCTTCCGCCTGCATGACGAACTCCACGGTGTAATAACGCTTTTAGTGCATCGCAGCTTGTTGTCTTGAATAGCAAACCACTCAGTTTGCCAGCTAGACAGCAGCTTTTGATGTAGAAAATTACAAATATCCCTAACGCAAACTTTAAATGAAACATATTCAGCGCTAGTTATTGCCAATTTGGCAAGCGCATCAGCTTTTTCATTGCCACTGATACCTACGTGACTGGGGATCCAGACAAAGTTAACAGTGACATTTATCTGAGACACCTGAAGCAAAATTGAATGAATTTGCCTCAGCAAGTAATGAGCAGGATATTGGTCATCAATGGCGTTTAATGCACTCAACGAGTCTGTACATATAACATAATTTATACCTGCGCTTAGTTGGATGTAGAGAAGAGCCTGATAGATAGCATACAGTTCTGCAGTATACACGCTGCTAACACTTGGCAAGCCAAATGTAAATTGCAGCTCATCTACCAGAAAAGCACAACCCACACCGTCGTTACTTTTTGAGCCATCGGTATAAATCCAAGTGGCATTTACATTCATTGCTTGAATTTTTGCAAATTCAGTTCGATATTCAACTGGTAAAGTTGAAGCTTTGCTCATTCTCGATAATGCAGTATTTAACCTTGGACGTTGAAAAGTCCAAGGAGGATCGCGACAGTAAGACAGTTGATATACATCAGGGAGTTGGAAATCCAGTTCCCGAAGTATACTGCAATTTCTTATAGCAACCGGTTTTTGGGACCGTATCCTGATGTTGTATAGATCGTCGAGACCATTATTGTACACGACAGGAAACGTCGGATGCAAGCGTTTAGCTTTTAGTTTCGCGGCGTACCTAATTGTCAAAATTTTACGCCGAAGATAGAGTGATGGTTCAGCTGCCTCACACAAAACACTAGCAATAGGGCTAGTGCGAAATGCGCCAGTTGCTAAACGAATTCCAGTATGGTGAGCAGGATCAACAATACGTAATGTGGATGGAGCTGCGGAAGCATAGATTATGGAACCATAATCTAGTTTTGAGCGCACCAAAGCGCGATGCAGAAGTAGCATTGTTTTCCGATCCGCTCCCCATGACTTTCCACTCAACGACCTGAGCAAGTTTAGTGCCGGGACACATCTTGATCTCAGATTTATTAAATGAGGACGCCAAGTCAGCGCACGGTCAAATGTGACACCGAGAAATCGAACACTATCCTGTACAGGAATAGGTTCTCCCCCAAGATATAATAAAGGGTCACCGTGTGGGGTTCGCCTTCTACAAAAATGGATAAGCAACGTTTTACTAGTAGAAAAAGTGAATCCATTCTTATTAGCCCAGTTCAAAATGTGATTGATTGTTAACTGAAGTTGACGTTCCAATGTTGCCATGTTTCTCGAAGCACAATAGATAGCTACGTCGTCAACATACATACATCCGCTTACCGGATGCTTAATGAACTGACTTATGCCGTTAATCGCTATCATAAATAGTGTCACGCTTAGAATAGACCCCTGAGGAATACCATTCTGTTGCTGACGTATGCCCGAGATGTTGTCACCTACACGTACCTTAAATGAACGGGAAGTTAAAAAGCTTTGTATAATAAACAATGCCATGCTTCCGCGAATACCCCATGAATGAAGCGTTCGTAGAACATTGTACTTCCACGTCATGTCATATGCTTTCGCAATGTCAAAGAATACAGCGACAAGATGTTGATTCTGTACAAAAGCATTTTTAATTGCTGTATCCAACCGAACAAGGTGATCAGTCGTAGAACGGTGACGCCTTGAACCACATTGTATGTCAGCAATTAAACCTCTTGAATCTAATAACCAAGTAAGACGCTTATTGATCATTCTTTCTAGTAACTTGCATAAGCAGCTAGTTAGAGAGATAGGCCTATAACTTGTCGGGAGCTTTTTATCTTTACCAGGTTTAAGTACTGGTACTATGATAGCAAGTTTCCACGACTCAGGACAATACCCTGCTGACCATATCCGGTTATAGAGTGCCAACAATTGAAGTTTGGCAGAGCGACTTAATTGCTTAAGCATAGCATTGTGTATCAAATCGACACCTGGAGCAGTATTGTGTGCTTCAGATAATGCCGAGTCAAATTCCCAAACACTAAACGGTGCGTTATATAATTCATTTTCAGCAGAGACAAATGACAGAACGTTTTTCTCCATGTTAATTTTAATATCTCGGAAATTTGCAGCGTAATTATTATCGCTGGAAGCGTCAAAATAAACATCGGCCAGGATATTCGAAATGTCAATGGGATTGGTAATAATTTGATCACCCGACAATAACCCACTAATAGGTAATGATGCGGTTCGGCCAGAAATTTTTCTGGCTTTTTCCCACACCTTCCCGACGGGGGTTCTCGAATTAATTGAAGTGACATATTCTGACCATGATTCTCTTTTAGCTTTTCTGCATGTTCTTCGAGCAACAGCTTTGTACCTCAAATAAAGTAATAGGTTTTCTTCTGTTGGAGAGTGGTTGAATCTACGAAAAGAACGGCGTTTGTTGAGTTTGGCTTGCTCACAATCAAAATTCCACCAAGGAACGGGCTCTCTGCGAGGTTTTCCGGAAGATAACGGTATACTCGCATGTGCTGCCTGTATGATAGAATCGGTATAAGTTTCAATATCTTTGTCGATAGTGGCTTGGACACTGTCATCGTAATCAAACACTTGAACAAACGTATTCCAATCGGCATCTTTTATTCTCCAATTTCGATGACGGTTTTCATTAATTGCATGACCAAGCACGCGAATGAATATGGGAAAGTGGTCACTATCATAAAGATATTCCGAGACTTCCCAATCCAGCAATGCTGCGATACTTGGAGAACAAATGGTAAGGTCAATAGCCGAGAACGATCTATTGGCCACGGAAAAGTAGGTATTGTTACCTTTATTTAAGATAACTAAATCCGTTTCTGAAAAAAGGTTGGCCAAGTTACGACCTCGCACATCAGTTCGATTTGAGCCCCACATAGTGTTATGAGCATTAAAATCGCCCATTAGCAAGAATGGGGACGGAAGTTGTTCAAGTAATTGATCAATCAAACGAATGTCCAAACTGACATTTGGCGGAATATAAATTGAGCAAATGGTCAGTGCAAAAGGGATATGAAGTTGAACGGCTACTGCTTCTAATGCAGTGTTGACACGGAATTCTTTACTGAAAACCGTATCACGAACCAATAAAGCCGTTCCACCCTGAGCACGATCAACATTTGCACGATCTTTTCTATAAATAGTATAACCACGAAGATTAACAGAACAGTCAATCTTAAAATTTGTTTCCTGTAAGGAAACGCAGATAGGTGAATTTTCGGCTAATAATATTTTAAAGGATTCGTAGTGTGAATTATATCCGTTGCAGTTCCATTGTATAATGGTTGAAACCATTTTTAGTGTTATGTTGCGAACGTAATTTTAACTCTTTGTTTATTAGCGTTTTTATTTTTAACTTCTGAATTATCTTCTAGGGGAGTAGAACTCCCACTAATTGGCATAATTTCATCTGTCAGAGTAGATGGCGCGGAAAGAACTTCCACATCCATTGACTCTAACGACATGTCAATATTGGGGTCTGTGGGCGCAGGATCGCTAGAAACCTGCACCTCAGGTGGCGGTAGCCTAGATTGGGCTGCCGTCTTTGCAGGCTTTGACTCGGACTGAGCCTTTGCCTGTTTAGGCTTTGACTTGGAAGTCGCAACCTTAGTTGGTTTTGGCCCGATACGAGCCAATACCTTAGATGGTTTAGGCTTTAAATAAGCCCCCATCTTGAGTGGTTTTGCTTGAAGTCCCACTCGTTGTGACCTTGGACCGGATTGGGCCGTAGTCAGTTTTGGTTTTGAACCTGATGGGCCCGCAACCGGTTTTTGACCCTTCACATTAGAGTCCATGTCTTTATTTAAAGTTTCTGCAATAGCAGTAAAATTCATAATTGGTGGTTGTTGAACGATAGGCGTTTCAACAACTGCAGCAAACGATCTAGAAAAGGTAGGAGCCGTAATTGCTCTATACCTCTTTTGAGCATCAAAGTAAGAGAGTTTGTCTGTTACTCTGATCTCAGCTATCTTCCTTTCCTCTTTCATTTTTGGACAATCTCGGGAATAGACAGGATGCTTACCACCACAATTCACACATAAAGGTGAACTTTTGCATGGATCAGGGTCATGTTTTTCCTTACTGCATTTTGCACATGTTGCAACACCTGGACACCTAACTGCAGTGTGTCCAAAACGTTGGCATTGGAAACACCTCATTGGGTTAGGAATAAACGGGCGAACCGGGCGAGTAACATATGCCACCTTAACTTCATTTGGGAGCCGTTCAGAATCGAATGTTAAAATCATAGATGTTGTATCTCTGACTTCACCATCCTTTCTACGGGTTAGTTTTTTAATATCGATAACGCCTTGCGACGCCAGTTCCTGTTTGCATTCGTCTACAGTTGTGTATAACAACTCATACCATGAAATTACTCCCTTCGAAATATTTAAGGATTTATGCGGTTCAACTGTCACCGCAATGTTACCTAACGACGTGCATTCCTGCATTTTACTGCTCTGCAATTTATCTTTTACTTCAATAAGCAAAGTACCGTCTCTTAACTTCTTACATGAATTTAAAATTCCATTAATAATATTGGAAATGGTCCTATGAATTAAGAAGGGAGAAACCTCCTTTAGACTCTGGCCATTTTCAGAACATTTAACAATCAAATATCTAACAAACTTTCTGCTTGTACTATTTCTATCTTCATTAGCTCTCTCGTCCGTAAACGGGCGAGATCGTTTGGATGGAGGTTTAGAATCTACCATAATAAACTCCGTCAACTTCATCGCTCAATCTCCCCACCCACCACGGAGCCACATATGGGACGCTACATCACAAACTAATGCAGTCGCCAGGGCTAATCAAGCGATATAGGTTTCATAGATGTAAATGAAAGACTTCCGTGAACACAAAGAATACTATCGGGAACCAACCGTAGCACATTGTGAACCTTTCATCGATCACCACATAAATAATTCCTCACCCTTAAGTTAGATAACGAGCCGATTGGTTAAAACTGGGTTAGGTTTAACCTCCCGTTTTACCAGAAGCTAGGGCCAAAGCAGTGTGTTGGAACTAATACTCTTTTAAACCTGAGTATTAGCCCCTCAACTACCAGGATCCCCTTTTCCTGACTTTCGGGTCACCGCGCACGGCAAACACGCAGGTGAGTTACACAAGGTGTTATGTGAAAATTGTCAAAAATAAACTCACAAATAAGTTTGACTTGTCCCAGACGAACTGTGGGTTTTTTAACGAGGTTATCTCCTCGCCTATTGGTCGCCTTTTACGACCAGCAAAGGGGCTAGCGGAAGTATTCTTTTGCACCACCCCCTCCCGCAGGGGGGTGTGTTGGAACTAACACTCTTTTAAACCTGAGTATTAGCCCCTCAACTACCAGGATCCTCTTTTCCTAGCTTTCGGGTCACCGCGCACGGCAAACACGCAGGTGAGTTTTACAAGATGTTCTGTAAATTTTGTCAAAAATTAACTCACAAATAAGTTTGACTTGTCCCAGACGAACTGTGGGTTTTTTAACGAGGTTATCTCCTCGCCTATTGGTCGCCTTTTACGACCAGCAAAGGGGCTAGCGGAAGTATTCTTTTGCACCACCCCCTCCCGCAGGGGGGGGGAAGTTGTTCAAGTAATTGATCAATCAAACGAATGTCCAAACTGACATTTGGCGGAATATAAATTGAGCAAATGGTCAGTGCAAAAGGGATATGTAGTTGAACGGTTACTGCTTCTAATGCAATGTTGACACGAAATTCTTTACTGAAAACCGTAACACGAACCAATAAAGCCGTTCCACCCTGAGCACGATCAACATTTGCACGATCTTTTCTATAAATAGTATAACCACGAAGATTAACAGAACAGTCAACCTTAAAATTTGTTTCCTGTAAGGAAACGCAGATAGGTGAATTTTCGGCTAATAATATTTTTAAGGATTCGTAGTGTGAATTATATCCGTTGCAGTTCCATTGTATAATGGTTGAAACCATTTTTAGTGTTATGTTGCGAACGTAATTTTAACTCTTTGTTTATTAGCGTTTTTATTTTTAACTTCTGAATTATCATCTGGGGGAGTAGAACTCCCACTAATTGGCATAATTTCATCTGTCAGAGTAGATGGCGCGGAAAGAACTTCCACATCCATTGACTCTAACGACACGTCAATATTGGGGTCTGTGGGCGCAGGATCGCTAGAAACCTGCACCTCAGGTGGCGGTAGCCTAGATTGGGCTGCCGTCTCTGCAGGCTTTGACTCGGACTGAGCCTTCGCCTGTTTAGGCTTTGACTTGGAAGTCGCAACCTTAGTTGGTTTTGGCCCGATACGAGCCAATACCTTAGATGGTTTAGGCTTTAAATAAGCCCCCATCTTGAGTGGTTTTGCTTGAAGTCCCACTCGTTGTGACCTTGGAACGGATTGGGCCGTAGTCAGTTTTGGTTTTGAACCTGATGGGCCCGCAACCGGTTTTTGACCCTTCACATTAGAGTCCTTGTCTTTATTTAAAGTTTCTGCAATAGCAGTAAATTTCATAATTGGTGGTTGTTGAACGATAGGCGTTTCAACAACTGCAGCAAACGATCTAGAAAAGGTAGGAGCCGTAATTGCTCTATACCTTTTTTGAGCATCAAAGTAAGAGAATTTATCTGTTACTCTGATCTCAGCTATCTTCCTTTCCTCTTTCATTTTTGGACAATCTCGGGAATAGACAGGATGCTTACCACCACAATTCACACATAAAGGTGAACTTTTGCATGGATCGGGGTCATGTTTCTCCTTACTGCATTTTGCACATGTTGCAACACCTGGACACCTAACTGCGGTGTGTCCAAAACGTTGGCGTTGGAAACACCTCATTGGGTTAGGAATAAACGGGCGGACCGGGCGAGTAACATACGCTACCTTGACTTCATCTGGGAGCCGTTCGGAATCGAATGTTAAGATCATAGATGTTGTATCTCTGACCTCACCATCTTTTCTACGGGTTAGTTTTTTAATATCGATAACGCCTTGCAACGTTAGTTCTTGTTTGCATTCCACTACAGTTGTGTATAACAACTCATACCATGAAATAACTCCCTTAGAAATATTTAAGGATTTATGCGGCTCAACTGTCACCGCAATATTACCTAACGACGTGCATTCCTGCATTTTACTGCTCTGCATTTTGTCTTTTACTTCAATAAGCAAAGTACCGTCTCTTAACTTCTTACACGATTTTAAGGTTCCGTTAATAATATTGGAAATGGTCCTATGAATTAAGAAGGGAGATACCTCCTTTAGACTCTGGCCATTTTCAGAACATTTAACAATTAAATACCTAACAAACTTTCTACTTGTACTCATACTATCTTCTTTAGCTCTCTCGTCCGTAAACGGGCGAGATCGTTTGGTTGGAGGTTTAGAATCTACCATAATAAACTCCGTCAAATTCATCGTTCAATCTCCCCACCCACCACGGAGCCACATATGGGACGCTACATCACAAACTGATGCAGTCGCCAGGGCTAATCAAGCGATATAGGTTTCATAGATGTAAATGAAAGACTTCCGCGAACACAAAGAATACTATCGGGAACCAACCGTAGCACATTGTGAACCTTCCATCTATCACCACATAAATAATTCCTCACCCTAACGTTAAACAAAACAAGCCGATTGATTAAAACTGGGTTAGGTTTAACCTCCCGTTTTACCAGAAGCTAAGGCCAAAGCAGTGTGTTGGAACTAACACTCTTTTAAACCTGAGTATTAGCCCCTCAACTACCAGGATCCTCTTTTCCTAGCTTTCGGGTCACCGCGCACGGCAAACAAGCAGGAAAGTTTTACAAGATGTTTGGTAAATTTTGTCAAAAATTAACTCACAAATAAGTTTGACTTGTCCCAGACGAACTGTGGGTTTTTTAACGAGGTTATCTCCTCGCCTATTGGTCGCCTTTTACGACCAGCAAAGGGGCTAGCGGAAGTATTCTTTTGCACCACCCCCTCCCGCAGGGGGAAACATCGTAAACAAATTTGCGCAATGCGTTATACAAGCAGCAAACAAGCTTATTCCACAAACTAGTGGTAAACTTGCCAGCTTAACAATTCCTTGGTGGAATAATGAAGTTAAGGTAGCGATTGAAGAGAAAAATCGCGCTTTAAATAAATTCAAAAGAATTCAATCGTTACAAAATATGGTTGTCTTTAAGAAACTGAGTGCCGTCGCTCGCAGAAAAATTTTTGAAAACAAAACTAAGACATGGGAAAACTATGTTTCGACGATATCACCAACCACTCCGATTGGTGAAGTATGGAAGAAAGTGAAAGCAGTAGCGGGAAAAAGTTTCCTGGTGTTGCACCCGTTCTTCACGTCGACGGACGCAAAATTACTGACGCGGCTAAAATAGCAGATGCGATAGTAGCGCAATTTCAATCTGCCAGCAGCACCTCAAATTACCCTCCTGAGTTCTTTCGTGCAAAAGCAAGTTTAGAAACTGCCCTAGACTTTTAATCAAGCGTCTGCCCCATGCTATGAGAGCAAGACTGCTTGATATATATAATTTGATATAGGACCAAGGCGCTTACCCAACGACTTGAAAAGAATCAATTATTATACCTCTCTTAAAAACAGGCAAGAATCTCAATAATCCGTCTAGCTACAGACCAATCTTACTTACAAGCTATCTCGCAAAGATACTGGAGAGGATGGTCAATAACGGCTTAGTGTGGACACTGGAATCCTTTGGACTCCTGGTAAAACATCCAGCTGGTTTTCGTAAATTCCACTCTACTATTGACCAACTGATCCAACTTGAGAACGACGTTTGCGATGCCTTCCTCGAGAGAAAACTAGTTGCGGTGTTTTTTGACTTGAAAAAAGCATACGACATGACCTGAAGATACGGAATTTTAAAGAAAATGCACCTGTGGGGATTTAGGGGCCGTCTGCCTCTTTTTATAGAGTATATATATAGAGTAGTTATAAGTGTAACTCTATTTGCTATTGCGGTCAACAAAATAGCGTCATCCGTCAGTATTCCTATCAAGAAATGCTTATACGTTGACGATCTGGCAATTAAAACTTAAAGTTTTAGATGCTGTGCACCACGCAGACATAAGGTATGTCACAGGAGCCTACCGTACAAGCCCAGCACTTAGCCTCTGCTGTGAGTCGGGCGTGCTTCCGCTAAAAGCCCGCAGAGATCGCTTTGTACTTACATACGTAGCGGCAATGCGAGCCAAAAAAACATCACTTAAACCGACAAATATTATTACAAACAACGCGCAGCAGCGGAAATACAATATCAGGCCAACAGTCAGTTTAGGCCAATGTCTGTCCGTGCCAGTGAACTTATGGACGGTCTCAATTTAAACCTGCAAAGAGTATTTGAGGTTGGTTTTGGAGAGGTCCCACCCTGGCGTTTAACCAGAATCGGCAAAATGTAATATTTGCTCCGAAATATTAAAAACGTTTGGCAATACTATAAATTTAGTATGCCATTTAAAACAAAAAAATAACGTGTATTATAACAAAAGTGAAATTAATGGTGTTTGAGGTAGACATAATGATATTAATGAGAATGCTGGTAACAGTACTAACAGTGGTAACGGTAACAGAATTTACAATGGACACAATAGTGAAGGAAGCAGTTGCAAGAAAACTAGAGTGGCAATTAACGCATGAAGTACCGAGAACGCATATACATAAATTAATGACGAAGAGGTAGTAGAGAAAATATTTGGGAATAATACAATTTAATTGTCTCCCATATTTTAATCATTTTAGCCATGATTAAGACAACAAGGGCTGTCGAAACGTCGGTAGAGGATAAATAAAAACAAAAACCAAAGAGAAAAACCTGTTTTTTTTTTCCCAAAGTGTGTTTATTGTTGCCATAATCATCCACCTATAAATTACATTACACGAACATAATTTACCAAACAAAAAATTGTTTATTTGACTATCTATTAAAAAATATAAAATAACAATCGTAATGAAATATTATTAATTACACTTATTCGTAAATGCCTTGTATACTTGTAAATATTAAGTTATAGAATAATTTTTTTTTTAATGAAAAATTATCCGATTCTTCCACTTATAGTCTTGCTTTTACAAGTACTATTAATACATCTACTATTAAAACTATTGAAAGCAACAATCCTAGTACTAGTAGTAATTTAGCATACACGGCAGTCCACTATTAGTAGTGCATTTAAAAATGTTCATTCATACATTCTCAGGTACGTTTTCAATTAAATTATATTTTTGTCGAAATATGCAAACTATTAATTTCATGGCATGATGCTATGTATTTATAATACATTTTTTTCTTTTAGATGGTGGTGCTAAATATGATAAAGTTACAGATGCCATAGCAAGATTTATCTACAAGGACAATTTTCCGTTTGCCACAGTAGATGGTGAAGGATTTAAAAATTTAATAAAAACACTAAATCCTTTATACAAAATTCCAGCAAGAAACACTATTAAAAACATAATTGATAGATAGTTTGAAACACAAGCAGTTATTTTTTAAAAGAAAATGCAGTCTATTAACTATGTTTAAATAACAACGGATATAAGGAATGATCTGCAAACAAAAAGTTTTCTTGGAGTGATAGTCCATTTTTTAGAAAACTGCACAATAACTTCGGCTTGTTTGGGTGATGAAAACTGCAAGAAAGCCATACAGCGGAATACATAAGACAATGTATTATAACTAGCATTAATTCGTGGAGTGCTAATATTGTAAATGAACTTTCGGAAAAAATAGGCAGATACCATGTTTTGCACATACTATAAATTTAGTGTGTGAAAATGTTATTAAAAATGCCATCTTTTGCATCATTAATAACAAAAGTTAGAAATCAGGTGATATATATGAAAAAAAGTGTTCAAATTAACGATCAGCTTAGACGAAAAAAATAAAGCGGGAGCTTCTGATGGCAAAATTATGAAATTGATTTTGGATGTGAAAACAAGATAAAATTCCACATTTTATATGCTGGATAGGTTTTTCCTTTTTTTACAGCTAACTCTTTTTCAACTATATGATTAAGTATATATACGTTGTCTATAGTACCTCTCCCTTTTCTAAACCCAGCTGCAGCAGCAAAATTTCTCTTATCTCTAATTGTTCATTTAGTTTTTCTTCTAGCGTCATGGCGTATATCTTGTATGCCGTATTAACTAATGTTATTGCTCTAGAGTTTTCTGCTAGCTCCTTTTTTCTTTTTTTGTATACTGGGCATACAAGATCCACTTTCCATTTGCTAGGAAATCCTTCTCCCTTTTATACTTCATTTATTACCTCCCTCAATCTTTCAATCAATTCTTTCGGTCCATACATCCATGCTTCATTCTGTATTCAATCCACCTGGCGTCTTTGATTTCTTAAGTTTTTTTATTTGCCTTTGTATTGTTTCCTTTGTGATTTCATCTGGCTGGATAGTTAGTTCTTGAAAGAAGTTTTTTGTTCTGCTCTTCCTTTTTTCTGTCGGTTAATTCTTCCATTGTAATTGTTTGGTTTGGCCTTGTTTTGTGCTGTTTTCTTTCTTTGTTAATGAACTTCCATGCTTCTTCTTCTTCTGATCAAATTGCTTTTATTTCTATGATTTTAAAGTCTTGTTTGGTTGCTTTGTTGTTTTTCCATTTGCATAGCATCTTTCTTGCCTCTCTTTTCTTCTGCATGCATTCTTTATCCCACCATCTGCATCTAGATATTTTTTTCTCTTGTGTGTACATATAACTTTTTCACTGTTGCTCCTTGTATTATTGTTTCTAATTCTTCCATTTTGCTTTCTACGTCGTTTTTTATAAAATTGATTTTTTCCAAATTTTTTTTGTAACTTTTTATGTTTTCTACTGACCATATTACTTTTGTTATTATTTCCTTTTTTTCGTTTGTTTTATTTATTGCGTCATTTGTTAAATATACGTCCAATGGCTGATGATCTGATTCCACTCTTTGTCCCACTTTTAAATTATCTATTTTTTGCCACGCTTCTTTGTTTACTACCACGTAGTCAATTACCGATTGGCCGTTTGCTCCTATATATGTATATTCCCCTTGTTCATCTCCTGCTTTATTTCCATTTAACACGTCCCACCCCTTTTCTTCCATCAGTTCTAACATTATTTTTCTTTCTTTATTTTCTTGACTGTCTTTTGATTCTCTTTTTCTAATATGATCTTTAAAATTTCCTTTCTCCTTTTGTTCCAATTCTTGCATTGAAGTCTCCTTCTATTATCAATCTTCTTTCGTCTGCTTCTTGTAGTGTTTTTTCTAATGCTTTTTTAATATTTTTTATTCCTCTACTATACAATGTAATCATCTTAAAAAAATTATTTCCCAACGAAAAGTTTTGTTGTAATAACTCGTTTTTATCTACTTCCTCATAACTTTCTTGCGTTATTTTTCTCCGTATTCCCGTAATTATTCCACCCTTTGCCCTAACCTTTTTTTTGACTGCTGGTTAACAAATCCATCTGTACTCATTTGGCATATTTTCTTTCATTTTTATCCACTGTTCTTCGTCCACCCATATTTCTAGAATTCCAATTACGTCCAACGTTCTAATGTAATCCCAAAAATCTTCTTCTTTATTGCTTAGTCCTGCTACGTTCCAGAATAGAATTGCCATTGTTATTTCCGCCTTCCTTTTATTAGTTTTTTGGACCACTTTCAACCTTTTCTAAAGTTTTTTTATTTTTTTTCCAAATCCACTATTTGCTGTCGATACACACTTTTTGGTATCTGACCATTGTTTTTTCTTTTGCTTCTTTCTTCGTAAGCCCATTTGCGTATTTTTATTTGTATTGCTCTTTAATCTCTTGTTAAGTCATCATCTACGTATATATTGCTTTTTGTTGATCTCAAAATACTCTTCTTTTCCAATAACTTCTTTTTTTCATTCCTAGAATCCAACCAAACCAATATTGGCCTTTTTTTTCCTTCCATCTTCTTACTCAGTCTGAATACTTCTTTCACATTCAAATTAAGCTTAAGATTCTCTACCAGTTTTGACACAGCAATGTCAGCTTCATCTTCTTCTTCCAGTCCACTTACATATAACAACATTTCTTCGTTTTTCTTTTTCTTTGATCTCCTCTGCTTTTTCTAGTTTTGAAATTTTTTCTATCAAATCTTTTTTCTCCTTTTCCCATTTTATTTCTTTTTTCTTAAACGCTTCTTTTAATTCTTCAATATGTTTATTGTTAATATTCATTCTTTATTCCATCTTTTCTAATTTATCTAGGATCTTATCTAATTTTGCTTCCATTTTCTTCTGTCCTTTTCCTCTTTGAGATTTGTTCAAAAAAAACTTTCAAATTACTGGTACTATTGGTCCGTTCTCTACTGCCCATTCTACTCTTTCATTATTTAAATATAAACTTCTTTTCTTTTTTCTCAGTATTAATTAAAAATTATAGTAAATTATATAATATAAATATTACAATTTTTAATTAAAAAAAACAAAAAAAGTGTTATGGTCCTCTCGGGGCTCGAACTTACGACGCGACTTTGCCGGTTGTCGAGTTCATACACACTGCCCACTACACCACGGAGTACTGTCTATTTTAATGTCTTAAGTTCGTTTCTTGTTTACTTTGTTTTAGTTATTATTATTGTCCTCGTGTTTGTTGTGTTAGGTTAATGTTTCTGCCTGCACTTTAATATTAAGTTTGTTGTGGACACAACACTTTCCGCGGCTAAACTGCACTTTCCGCACACACACCACACTGTTCCCACCTTTTTCAACTAAAACTAATTTATTATTATGACTGTTTTTCACACGTAAATTCAGCATAAATTACAACAATTTCAATGACAAAGCCAAAAAGAAAGTTGTAGACAAGCACAAGTTTGAGAACAAGGCCACGGACATGAACAAAAACAAGGTCGTAAACAAGACAAAGTCGTAGAAAAGGTCGACGACAAAGACGAGAACAAGGTCGTAAACAAAAACCTTTTGCTAGTTGTTTTCAACATCTCATCAATATTATTTGACCGAAATCATTAAGTTCTATATCTGTAGGATTTTAGATTGTAGATTAGACATTAAAAGATAATAAAAATAGATATTGTTTAAGAAATAAATTAATGTAATAATCTTGCACAACTATTTTAACATTCTTTAATAAAGTCATAACCAACCAAATAAATAATAATTTTATAAACCATGTACTCATCTAAAACTTGTTAAATTAAACTCAGAAAAATTATTTAGGTTTTATATTTAGGTACTGGCATCAAAGTCATTTACAGCTTTGTTGACAGCTGTGATAGTAGATTCTATGACATTAGTTTCAAATTAAATCTATAGCTCGTTATGGCAGTTCTTGCTGATCTCACACCTGCATTAAATAAATAAATTTTTAAAATATACAATTATAATATGTACCAAAATTACAAAGACTGAAGCAATAACAGCTGAACTGATCCACTCGCAGAGCGCTATTAATTTAGTTTCACAAACTTCCAATTAAGTGCATAATATTAATAAACTTTATTTATTTATCTAGAAATTTCATAATTATAATAATATTTTTGAGTATGCATGTAAAACCGCATAAATAATGTACTCCTAAAAGTTTGAAGTCTAAATCCAAAATTACAAAGACTGAAGCAAAAACAGCTGAACTAATTCACTCACAGAGCGATGTAAATTTATCAACTCAAAATTTTTATTTTTCAAGCATCAAAGACTGAATTAGAATTGTAGGCAAAGTGCCGATTAATACGACTCCATTGGGTGTCCACACATCTTTAAAGAAAAGGCTGAAGCAATAACAGCCGTTTTAAACAGTGAAATAAAATCTTAAAGATTACATAATATTAAAGTCCTAAACAACAATTGCCGACTTGCACAGTGAAAACAAGAGTAGTTTTATTCCATCCAACGGTTCGAAAATGGAAACAAACATAATAAGAAATCTAAAAATCATCAAACACATGGGCAAGACCGGAAATCAAGAAAGTCGTTGTTCAGTTCAGTATCTTGAGCCAATATTTCATTTATTTGTAAATTTCATAACTATATTAATATTTTTTTAAACGCATACACACCAGCTTTTAATTATATGCAAGTTCCAAACACAATTTCAAATCTGAAGCAACAGCAGCTGAACTGCTATAAATCTATCATCACAACCAACTTTTTTTCTCCGTTAAGTTTATTCATTTACCAATTTCATAATTTTATTAACTCATTTTCCATGACTAGCGACAACTTTATAACAAAGAACCGACATCATTAGATCTCCAAAAGTGTGAAACTACAATAAAGTACTCAAGAAAACCCACAAAAACTCTAACGAAAACCAAGTCTGAAGCAACACGAGCTAATCCAAGTTTCAAGGGCTGATATTTAAGGGCTTATACTTGTGTTGCTTGCTACCTCACAGCTGCCTTTTAATAAGGACCTGTAAAATAATTACTTAAAATATACTACCGAAACCCGTTAATTGAGAGTAAGTAGGCTCTGCCGGAGCTGCGGTTCAAACCTGCGACAATATGCGCCGAGATTCAAGTTAGGCGCTTCACCCAACTGAGCCACTCTCCGGACATTGATCTGCGAGTCACAAATACAGAACACTTGAAAAGAATGAAACAACACCACCTCTTTTCAAACTACATATTTGCTAAGCAGACCTATGCAAAAGTTTAAAAAGCAATTATATATAATATAATTTTATAATATTTAATAAATTTAATGCATAAATTAGGGATCCTAAAAGCTTCAAGTCATAGCAACAACGGTTGAACAGATGCCCTCATGGATAGTTATTGATCTATCATAACAAACTTTTTTTTTCTCTGTTGTTAAGATCTCCGAGACATTATTTTATTTATTTATTCATTATTGTATTAATATTTTTATGTCGAGAGAATAAAAAATTAAATATAAATTGTAAATATGTATATATAATTATAAAAATGTATGCACCACTACATAAATGATGGCCTCCAGAAATCCACTCATACAGCGCTATTAAACTACCATCATAACTAAATAAGTCCAAAATTTTTTTCTGTTTCTTAAGTTCTGTGGCATTATTTTATTAAATACATATTATAACATTTTTTTTATGGTTAATGACAATTTTATAGCAAAATGTCGACATCATTATATATTAAAAATTATTTTGACATTACAATAAAGTATTTAAGGGAATCCACAAAAACTCTGACAAAAACCAAGTCTGAATCAACAAGAGCTATTAAGTGCAAAATTTTATAACTATAATAGTATTTTTAAGTATGGATGTAAAACCGCATAAATGATGGACTTCTAAAAGCTGCTGAATTAATCCACTCACAGAGCACCAGTTACACACAGATAAGGGAGTCCAAAAAGACACATACATTAAAGCATTTTGGAACACTTGGAAAAAATAAAACTACCCTGTTTATTTGTTCCAAGCATTCTAAAATACAAACTTGCTAAACGAAGTAGTTTAAAAGCAATAAAGTTTGAAAGAGTCCAAAAAGTCACATTTAATTAAGCATTTTAGAACACTTAAAAAAGTAATTATATATAATATAATTTTATAATATATAATCAATTTAATGCATAAATTAGGGATCCTTAAAACATAAAGTCATAGCAACAACGGCTGAACAAATCCCCTCATGAAGAGTTATTGATCTATCATAACAAACATTTTTTTTCTCTGTGTTGTTAAGTTCTCCGAGACATTATTTTATTTATTTATTCATTATTGTATTATAGTGCAAATAATTTTAAGCATGGATGTAAAACCGCATAAATCATGGACTCCTAAAAACTTCTAGTCTAATACAACAGCTGCACCAGTTCACACAAATAAAGGAGTCCAAAAAGCCACATATATTAAAGCATTTTGAAACACTTGGAGAAAATAGAACAACACTGATTAATCTTTCCAAGCATTCTAAAATATAAACTTGCTAAACGGAGTAGTTTACAAGCAATACAGTTTGAAAGAGTCCAAAAAATCACATTTAATTAAGCATTTCGGAACACTTGAAAAAGTAAAACAAGAGTGTTTTTATTCCATGCAAATAGAGGTCCTCAGAGTTAGTATGTTTACATTTATATAATAAGATCTTCAAAATTACACAATCTTCAAGTTCTCAAAGACTACCGCATAAATGATGTACTCCTAAAAGATCAATTCTAAAGTAATAACGGCTTAACTGATCTCAAACAAAGCTATCTATCATCACAAACAATTTTTTTTTCTCTTATTTCATTTAATTGTAAACTTCATAATTATAATAATATATTTATAAATGCAAACACATCAGCTTTTAATTATATACATGATGGTTCCTAACAGCTTCAAGTCTAAAGCAACAACGACTGAACTGATCCCCTCATGAAGAGTTATTGATCTATCATCACAAACAATTTTTTTGTCTGTTCTCTGAGACATTATTTTATTTTATTGTGAATTTTATAATTATATTAATGCATGCACACCAGCTTTTAATTATATGCAAATGTCCAAGTCTAATGCAACATCAGCTGAACTGATCTGCTCAAAGAGCGCTATTAACTCACCATCTCCAAAATAATTTCTAGTTAAATTTTCTGAGACATTATTTTATTCATTTAAAAATTTCATAATTATATAATTTTTTTTTATGATTAAAGACAACTTTATAGCAGAGCGCTAACATCATTAGAAGTCCAAATTTAATGTAACACTACAATAAAGTTATCAAGGACACCCAGAAAACACAAATCTGAAGCAACAATGGATACATTGTCAAGCTCACAGTGCACTAATAATCTGCCAGTCATAAATAAAAGAGTCCAAAAAACCATATTTACGCATTTGAAAAGATAAAACAAGAGTTTTTGTTGGTTAGTTAGTTTAGATTTTTGGCGTATCAGCCTAATTAGACTATTAACGCCGATTCTTTTCTCTAACAATAAAAAGTGTAAAATAATATGCTGTAAAATGGCATATTAAAGAATAAAATTAAATATATAAATAAATAAATAAACAACAAAGATAAAATAAACGTTCACAAACTTTAATGACTATAGCAATAATGACTAGATAATTCCAACAGTGTCTAGGGTGTAAAAAGTCCTAAACACTGCTGGATTTTACGATACACAAACATTAATCATAATAAATTAACAATTATATCCATACACCCAATTTGCTCTGTCGAATAAATTCGAACAGACGATCGACTTCAACGATCTGATCGCCCAAGACAATCGACAAACTAGGTGATAATTCAGACGTAACTCTTTGTTCCGAAAACTGCCGACAATCCAATAAGATATGACGAACAGTCAATGGAACATTACAAGTATCACAAACTGGCGGCACCTCAGATGCCAACAAATGCCTGTTAGTCCATCGACAGTGACCGATGCGAAGTCGCGTGAGGATAACCTCTTCCCTACGCTTCGGCCTGCATGACGAACTCCACGGTGTAATAACGCTTTTAGTGCATCGCAGTTTGTTGTCTTGAATAGCAAACCACTCAGTTTGCCAGCTAGACAGCAGCTTTTGATGTAGAAAATTACAAATATCTCTAACGCAAACTTTAAATGAAACATATTCAGCGCTAGTTATTGCCAATTTGGCAAACGCATCAGCTTTTTCATTGCCACTGATACCTACGTGACTGGGGATCCAGACAAAGTTAACAGTGACATTTATCTGAGACACCTGAAGCAAAATTGAATGAATTTGCCTCAGCAAGTAATGATCAGGATATTGGTCATCTATGGCGTTTAATGCACTCAACGAGTCTGTACATATAACATAATTTGTACCTGCGCTTAGTTGGATGTAGAGAAGAGCCTGATAGATAGCATACAGTTCTGCAGTATACACGCTGCTAACACTTGGCAAGCCAAATGTAAATTGCAGCTCATCTACCAGAAAAGCACAACCCACACCGTCGTTACTTTTTGAGCCATCGGTATAAATCCAAGTGGCATTTACATTCATTGCTTGAATTTTTGCAAATTCAGTTCGATATTCAACTGGTAAAGTTGAAGCTTTGCTCATTCTCGATAATGCAGTATTTAACCTTGGACGTTGAAAAGTCCAAGGAGGATCGCGACAGTAAGACAGTTGATATACATCAGGGAGTTGGAAATCCAGTTCCCGAAGTATACTGCAATTTCTTATAGCAACCGGTTTTTGGGACCGTATCCTGATGTTGTATAGATCGTCAAGACCATTATTGTACACGACAGGAAACGTCGGATGCAAGCGTTTAGCTTTTAGTTTCGCGGCGTACCTAATTGTCAAAATTTTACGCCGAAGATAGAGTGATGGTTCAGCTGCCTCACACAAAACACTAGCAATAGGGCTAGTGCGAAATGCGCCAGTTGCTAAACGAATTCCAGTATGGTGAGCAGGATCAACAATACGTAATGTGGATGGAGCTGCGGAAGCATAGATTATGGAACCATAATCTAGTTTTGAGCGCACCAAAGCGCGATGCAGAAGTAGC
Organism: Tachinus rufipes; assembly: GCA_963932245.1. Classification (NCBI taxonomy): domain Eukaryota; kingdom Metazoa; phylum Arthropoda; class Insecta; order Coleoptera; family Staphylinidae; genus Tachinus; species Tachinus rufipes. The sequence continues at coordinate 20,228,108 of OZ010750.1, forward strand.
ATTGTTTTCCGATCCGCTCCCCATGACTTTCCACTCAACGACCTGAGCAAGTTTAGTGCCGGGACACATCTTGATCTCAGATTTATTAAATGAGGACGCCAAGTCAGCGCACGGTCAAATGTGACACCGAGAAATCGAACACTATCCTGTACAGGAATAGGTTCTCCCCCAAGATATAATAAAGGGTCACCGTGTGGGGTTCGTCTTCTACAAAAATGGATAAGCAACGTTTTACTAGTAGAAAAAGTGAATCCATTTTTATTAGCCCAGTTCAAAATGTGATTGATTGTTAACTGAAGTTGACGTTCCAATGTTGCCATGTTTCTCGAGGCACAATAGATAGCTACGTCGTCAACATACATACATCCGTTTACCGGATGCTTGATGAACTGACTTATGCCGTTAATCGCTATCATAAATAGTGTCACGCTTAGAATAGACCCCTGAGGAATACCATTCTGTTGCTGACGTATGCCCGAGATGTTGTCACCTACACGTACCTTAAATGAACGGGAAGTTAAAAAGCTTTGTATAAACAATGCCATGCTTCCGCGAATACCCCATGAATGAAGCGTTCGTAGAACATTGTACTTCCACGTCATGTCATATGCTTTCGCAATGTCAAAGAATACAGCGACAAGATGTTGATTCTGTACAAAAGCATTTTTAATTGCTGTATCCAACCGAACAAGGTGATCAGTCGTAGAACGGTGACGCCTTGAACCACATTGTATGTCAGCAATTAAACCTCTTGAATCTAATAACCAAGTAAGACGCTTATTGATCATTCTTTCTAGTAACTTGCATAAGCAGCTAGTTAGAGAGATAGGCCTATAACTTGTCGGGAGCTTTTTATCTTTACCAGGTTTAAGTACTGGTACTATGATAGCAAGTTTCCACGACTCAGGACAATACCCTGCTGACCATATCCGGTTATAGAGTGCCAACAATTGAAGTTTGGCAGAGCGACTTAATTGCTTGAGCATAGCATTGTGTATCAAATCGACACCTGGAGCAGTATTGTGTGCTTCAGATAATGCCGAGTCAAATTCCCAAACACTAAACGGTGCGTTATATAATTCATCTTCAGCAGAGATAAATGACAGAACATTTTTCTCCATGTTAATTTTAATATCTCGGAAATTTTCATCGTAATTATTATCGCTGGAAGCGTCAAAATAAACATCGGCCAGAATATTCGAAATGTCAAGGGGATTGGTAATAATTTGATCACCCGACAATAACCCACTAATAGGTAATGATGCGGTTCGGCCAGAAATTTTTCTGACTTTTTCCCACACCTTCCCGACGGGGGTTCTCGAATTAATAGAAGTAACATATTCTGACCATGATTCTCTTTTAGCTTTTCTGCATGTTCTTCGAGCAACAGCTTTGTACCTCAAATAAAGTAATAGGTTCTCTTCTGTTGGAGAGTGGTTAAATTTACGAAAAGAACGGCGTTTGTTTAGTTTAGCTTGCTCACAATCAAAATTCCACCAAGGAACAGGCTCTCTGCGAGGTTTTCCGGAAGATAACGGTATACTCGCATGTGCTGCCTGTATGATAGAATCGGTATAAGTTTCAATATCTTCGTCGATAGTGGCTTGGACACTGTCATCGTAATTAAACACTTGAACAAACGTATTCCAATCGGCATCTTTTATTCTCCAATTTCGATGACGGTTTTCATTAATTACATGACCAAGCACGCGAATGAATATGGGAAAGTGGTCACTATCATAAAGATATTCCGAGACTTCCCAATCCAGCAATGCTGCGATACTTGGAGAACAAATGGTAAGGTCAATAGCCGAGAATGATCTATTGGCCACGGAAAAGTAGGTATTGTTACCTTTATTTAAGATAACTAAATCCGTTTCTGAAAAAAGATTGGCCAAGTTACGACCTCGCACATCAGTTCGATTTGAGCCCCACATAGTGTTATGAGCATTAAATTCGCCCATTAGCAGGAATGGGGACGGAAGTTGTTCAAGTAATTGATCAATCAAACGAATGTCCAAACTGACATTTGGCGGAACATAAATTGAGCAAATGGTCAGTGCAAAAGGGATATGTAGTTGAACGGCTACTGCTTCAAATGCAGTGTTGACACGGAGTTCTTTACTGAAAACCGTATCACGGACCAATAAAGCCGTTCCACCCTGAGCACGATTAACATTTGCACGATCTTTTCTATAAATAGTATAACCACGAAGATTAACAAAACATTCAACCTTAAAATTTGTTTCCTGTAAGGAAACGCAGATAGGTGAATTTTCGGATAATAATATTTTAAAGGATTCGTAGAGTGAATTATATCCGTTGCAGTTCCATTGTATAATGGTTGAAACCATTTTTGATGTTATGTTGCGAACGTAATTTTAACTCTTTGTTTATTAGCGCTTTTTGTTTAACTTCAAAATTATCGTCTGGGGGAGTAGAACTCCCACTAATTGGCATAATTTCATCTGTCAGAGTAGATGGCGCGGAAAGAACTTCCACATCCATCGACTCTAACGACACGTTAATATTGGGGTCTGTGGGCGCAGGATCGCTAGAAACCTGCACCTCAGGTGGCGGTAGCCTAGATTGGGCTGCCGTCTTTGCAGGCTTTGACTCGGACTGAGCCTTTGCCTGTTTAGGCTTTGACTTGGAAGTCGCAACCTTGGTTGGTTTTGGCCCGATACGAGCCAATACCTTAGATGGTTTAGGCTTTAAATAAGCCCCCATCTTGAGTGGTTTTGCTTGAAGTCCCACTCGTTGTGACCTTGGATCGGATTGGGCCGTAGTCGGTTTTGGTTTTGAGCCTGATGGGCCCGCAACCGGTTTTTGACCCTTCACATTAGAGTCCTTGTCTTTATTTAAAGAAGTTTCTGAAATAGCAGTAAATGTCATAATCGGTGTTTGTTGAATAATAGGTGTTTCAGCAACTGAAGCAAACGATCTAGAAAAGGTAGGAGCCGTAATTGCTCTATACTTCTTTTGAGCATCAAAATAAGAGAGTTTGTCTGTTACTCTGATCTCGGCTATCTTCCTTTCCTCTTTCATTTTTGGGCAGTCGCGGGAATAAACGGGATGCTTACCTTTGCAATTCACACATAAAGGTGAACTGTTGCATGGATCAGGGTCATGTTTCTCCTTACTGCATTTTGCACATGTTGCAACACCTGGACACCTAACTGCAGTGTGTCCAAAACGTTGGCATTGGAAACACCTCATTGGGTTAGGAATAAACGGGCGAACCGGGCGAGTAACATATGCCACCTTAACTTCATTTGGGAGCCGTTCAGAATCGAATGTTAAAATCATAGATGTTGTATCTCTGACTTCACCATCCTTTCTACGGGTTAGTTTTTTAATATCGATAACGCCTTGCGACGCCAGTTCCTGTTTGCATTCGTCTACAGTTGTGTATAACAACTCATACCATGAAATTACTCCCTTCGAAATATTTAAGGATTTATGCGGTTCAACTGTCACCGCAATGTTACCTAACGACGTGCATTCCTGCATTTTACTGCTCTGCAATTTATCTTTTACTTCAATAAGCAAGGTACCGTCTCTTAACTTCTTACATGAATTTAAAGTTCCATTAATAATATTGGAAATGGTCCTATGAATTAAGAAGGGAGAAACCTCCTTTAGACTCTGGCCATTTTCAGAACATTTAACAATCAAATATCTAACAAACTTTCTGCTTGTACTATTTCTATCTTCATTAGCTCTCTCGTCCGTAAACGGGCGAGATCGTTTGGTTGGAGGTTTAGAATCTACCATAATAAACTCCGTCAACTTCATCGCTCAATCTCCCCACCCACCACGGAGCCACATATGGGACGCTACATCACAAACTAATGCAGTCGCCAGGGCTAATCAAGCGATATAGGTTTCATAGATGTAAATGAAAGACTTCCGCGAACACAAAGAATACTATCGGGAACCAACCGTAGCACATTGTGAACCTTTCATCGATCACCACATAAATAATTCCTCACCCTTAAGTTAGATAACGAGCCGATTGGTTAAAACTGGGTTAGGTTTAACCTCCCGTTTTACCAGAAGCTAGGGCCAAAGCAGTGTGTTGGAACTAATACTCTTTTAAACCTGAGTATTAGCCCCTCAACTACCAGGATCCCCTTTTCCTGACTTTCGGGTCACCGCGCACGGCAAACACGCAGGTGAGTTACACAAGGTGTTATGTGAAAATTGTCAAAAATAAACTCACAAATAAGTTTGACTTGTCCCAGACGAACTGTGGGTATTTTAACGAGGTTATCTCCTCGCCTATTGGTCGCCTTTTACGACCAGCAAAGGGACTAGCGGAAGTATTCTTTTGCGCCACCCCCTCCCGCAGGGGGGAGTTTTTGTTGGCTAATGGCGACCAGCAACGACGACTGAATTGGAGTTGTAGACAAAGTGCCAACTACTACGACTCCATTAGGTGTCCACACATCTTTAATGAAAAAGCTGAAGCAATAACGGCCAACTTGTCTAGAAGCACCACTTTTAAACATTATTTATATTTCAAAAATTCATTATTAATTTTTTTTTCATTGCTAGCGACAATTTTATAGATCGCCGACATAATTTTATATTCAAAGTTAGTTTGACCCTACAAAAAAGTACTCAAAAGAGCCCAATTAAGTTTAAAGGAACAACACTTAAACTGACTGGCTCTTAATACTATTGATCTGCCAGTCACAAATGATAGAATCCAAAAAGCCACATCAAAGCAACTCGAAACATTAGGAAAGAGTAAAACAACCCTGCTTAATCTTTCCAAGTAAAGTGACATCATAAAATAACCAAAGTTAGAGTGATACTACAATAAAATACTCAAGTAGACCCTCAAAAACTCCCACAAAAACAAAGTCTAAAGCAACAATTGCTAAATTGTTAGGTTCACAAAGCACTATTAGTTTGCCAGTCATAAATGAAAGTCCAAAAAAACATATTACTCATTTAAAAAGGTAAAACGTTGAAGCAATAACAGCTGACTTAAATAGTGAAATAAATTTTTTCAGATTAGTTAATCTTTAATTCCTAAACAACAATTGCCGACTAAATCTTTCCAAGCGTTCAAAAATACAAATTTGATGTTAAAAAACTATATTAGTTTTTAGTAATAACATTTGTTAATTTCATAACTACATAATTTTTCTTTTCATGGCCAGTGACAACTTTATTGCAGAGCGTCATCATAAGATCCCCAAAGTTAGTGTAACACTACAATAAAGTTCTCAAGATAATATTTTATTTTATTGTAAATAAAAGTTATAATTAAATTAATATATATATAAATGCAAGCATACCAGCTTTTAGTTATATGCAATACACCATCCATAAATGATGGACTCCTAAGCTTTAAGTCTGAACCAACAGCGGCTGAACTGATCTGCTTATAGAACGCTATTAATCTACCATCTCAAACAATGTCTTTTCTCTGTTAAGTTCTCTGAGATATTACGAAAGACTACCGCATAAATGATAGACTCCTAAAAGCTTTAAGTCTAAAGTAACAACGGCTCAACTGATCTCCTCACAGAGAGCTAATAATCTGTCACAAACATTTATTTTCCTGTTATTTTATTTAATTGTAAAAAATACATTTATGAATACAAGCACACCAGTTTTTAATTATATACATAATAGATCCTAACAGCCTAAAGTTTTTAGCAACAACTACTGAACGGATCCCGTCATGTAGCGTTATCATCACAAAGAAACAAACACAAAATATACACTGTTGTTAAGTTCTCTGAGATATTATTTTATTTCATTGTAAATTTATAATTATATTAATATTTTTATGAATGCATGCACACCAGTTTTTGTGCCAACTACAACGACTCCATTAGGTGTCCAACCATTTTTAATGAAAAGGCTGGAGCAATAACTGCCAACTTTAAAAGTGAAATAAAATCTTTAAAATTACATAATCTTAAAGTCCTAAGCAACAATTGCTGACTTGGACAGTAAAAAATTTAAAAAAATGCAGCCAGTAACAACCAATTAGAAGCAACACAAAAAAGAAAAGACTGAAGCAATAACAGCTAAACTAATCCACTCACAGAGCACCAATAACAAATATAGAAGTGGTTTTTTGTTAAGATCTTTCAACATATTATTTTATTTATATATAATTGTAAATTTCATAACTAAATAAATATTTTATTGAATGCATACACAAGAGCTATTAATTCTGTATACGCAAATATCAAACACAAACTTTCAAATCTGAAGCAACAGCGGCTAAGCGGATCTGCTCATAGAGCGCTATTAATCTACCATCTCAACCGCATAAATGATGAACTCCTAAAAATAATTCTTTTTCATGACTAGTGACAACTTTATAACAAAGAACCGACACATCATTAGATGTCCAAAAGTGCGACACTACACTACTAAAAAAAAACACAAAAACTCCGACAAAAACCAAGTCTGAAACAACAAGGGCTAATCCGACAAGCTCACATTGATCTGTGATTCACAAACTCAGAACACTTGGAAAGAGTAAAACAAAATTAACTAATTTTTTCAAACTTTTTAAATTACAAATTTGCTAAACAGACCTATTCAAAAGTTGAACAGCATTAAAAAAAGCCTGTAACCAAAAAAACTTTGAAATCGTTCTCTTGTAGTAGAATCTAACACTATAATTACAATAGACTCAACATTAAGTTTTAATTATTTTTTTTGGAAATTCGTTTAAAATCTAAAAAGATGCAAACAATTAGTTTGTCATATGATTTGAATCCAAGTTCACATGTAGTTTTATATAAATCACTAATTCGATCAGTTTTAGAATATAATTGTACAGCAGTTTGTCAGGTGAGCACTATAAATAAAATTGAGCAAATTCAATCAACATTTTTAAAAACTTTTTGTTACAAGCCGAGCTGTGTTAACACCAATATGCATCGGGACCATGCTGCTGAATTATACAATGTTAGTTTTTTAAAGATCTCAGTGCAATTTGCGACTTAAATTTCATTTATAAATTAATACATGCAGAATATATTGTCCCATTTTATTGGGAAAAAACAATTTAAATTTTAATCAACAACGTTACACACGACAATCAAGTGTTTTTAAGTGCAAATTACATAAGAAGAATTACTCTTACGATTCAATATCTAATAATATGAGACTTTGTAATGATAATAATTAAAACATAACAAAAATTTATTTTTATCTTCATTTAGTAAGCCAGCTGTAATAGTAGATTTTGTGATATTACTTTTAAATTAAAAGTCTATAACTCGTCATTGCAGTTCTTGCTGATCTCAAACTTAAGAAATACTACGAAGACGAAGTGGTTTCTACCCGCGTTGTGGTGCAGAATAATTTTTTCAAAAATAAATATTAAAAAAATTGCTATATTATATTGCATATTTATACGCACCTTTAGATATTATGATGTTTAAAAAAAAATAATTTCAAAAGACGCAATTTTACATAATTTAAAATAAAAATTAATTTAACCTTTATTAACTAATAAATGAAAAAAAAAACTAAAAATTTTATCAAAGATGAATTCTACAGAAGTGATGCAAATTTATCGATAAATAATATTGTTAACTTAACATTTCAAGTAAACGTTAATATCGTAATATGTAAAGATTGGAAGAGAAATTAAAATTAATCTACTGATGATTAAAGGCTAATTTAAGTTTATTATTACTAATTAACTAAAAAGCAAAACCATCCAATGATTAAAAAAAAAAAGTATAAGATAACTTCTAAATGTTGCAGTTGATTAATTTTTAAAATGAATAACAAATATATTAAATAAATAAATTTTTCGATAATGTTTAACATCAATGATATATTAGACATCGATGCTCTGAATGTTTGTATTTTAAAAAAATTATATTTTTTAGTTTTTATGTTGAAAATTACATGCACGACAATACACTATTAAAGCTTAAGAAAACATAAAGTACGGTGATCAGTAAAGATGTTAATAAAGATTTTTAGATTCTTTTATCACGTCTTACTAATATTGTCTTTTTTAATTTAATTTTATTTTGTAGCATTTTTCTATGACAACTTAATATTCAATAAACTGCTTTAATACTAAAACTCAATTGCTTTTATATGCTTTTCATCTCTATTTAAAATGATCTTAGTTTCACATCTGCATTGAGATAAACTCAGAAGTTGTAAAAGACGTTGATAATTTAATTGCTCAGCCTCTAACAACGCTGATAAATAATTGTATCAGAAATAGCATTTTTCCTGATGCTCTGAAAGCTGCAAACGTAATACCAGTATACAAAAAAGGTGATGTAAATAATCCCAGCAATTTCAGACCAATTGCTTTACTACCAATCTTCTCTAAAGTATTAGAAAAAATTTTAAAAATGCAATTACTTCAGTATCTTGAAGATTGTAATTTGTTAAACCAAAAACAATATGGTTTTAGAAAGAATAAATGTACTTCTGATGCAGTTTTAGATTTTATAGAAAACACAATTGAATGCTTTGAAAATGGTTTATACTCGTTATCAACGTTTATGGATTTGTCTAAGGCATTTGATTGTGTATCACATGACATATTGATAAGAAAATTATATGCATATAATATTCACCCTAAAAGTTGTAGGCTATTAATGTCTTACTTGACAAATAGGACTCAAATTGTTAACCATGGTGGTAACAGATTAACTAATTTAAACATAACTCAAGGTGTTCCACAAGGCTCAATCCTAGGACCACTCATATTCCTAATTTATATTAATGATTTACCGCATTGCGATCCTATAGCAAAAATTATACTTTTTGCAGATGATACCACAATCACTAACAACGGAAAAACGTTGAGCGAAGTTGTTTCTAAGCAAGAACATTCTGAATCAAAAGCTTCAGAATGGTTTTTAAGCAACAGGTTGTGCCTAAACAATAGCAAGTCATCTGATTGATCTAATAAGCTTTTTTATTAGATACGTATTGATTGATGTTTTTACGAACACAAATAAACTCTATTTTTATTTGTATGTATTTATTTGCATTTAGAAATATAACTGACTACTACAATAGACCTTACAAGTATATATACAAAAATAAAGATTAAGAAGGGGTAACATAGCTAAGTAGGGATATTATGCATTAGATGATTTTCTAAGAAAAGGTGGTTGTAAAAACCCTCGGTAGGTAAACATTTATCGTTTTTATGAATAAATTACTAGAAACTAAAATGTCATTAGGCCGCGCCACACTAATCCGTCTCCAGACGCTACCCCAATAAACTAATCATGCAGCTGCACAACAATTCTTCCAACAATATAGACCCATAAAATATGCAATTAAGAAAATATATACAAAATTATCAATTACAGGAAAAACCCGGCATCATAAAACATACCGTGAAGGGTACTGAACACATTTCATATTTCATCATCTTTATTAATACTATTATTTTTTTCCCACTATTACAAATTTGTAGTCCGTTTCTCTCCATTCTTTGTTAATGATTTTTTTTTATGTTGTTTTCATTAACCATTTCTATTATCTCTTGGTCCAAGATGAAATGGGTTTGGATATTTTCTTCCTTATTATCTCCAGTCTCTACTGTTTGTGTCGACATTTGTTTCCCTATTTTTATTTTATTTTTTGTCTCTTGTTCTGTTTTCTGAATTTCTTCGAACTCCAGTCTCTCCATATTCATCTCTAGGAGATTTTCCACCTTTTTTATTTCTTTAGTGTTTGAACACTCACTGGTTAAATCTCTAATTATTTCAATTGTTGTAGGGTTATTTACTCTTTTCGCCTCATTAGTATTGCCAGACGAGTTTACATCTCTTCCCCTTTTTGTGGTTTGACCCGGGTTCACAATTTTTTTTATCTCCGGCGGTGTTCTTTGCAACTTCCCGCTTTTTAAAAATGCATCTATAGCGCTTTTTTTGACCTTTCCGTTTTGGCCAAGTTTCGCGCTTAATTTGTTGTTCCCGCGGTAAATGTTCTATTGCGTAAACACTAAACGTGTCGCACGTCACGACACGAGTGTGTTTTTAAAACACAACCGCACCTTTTTTAATGGGTCCTTATCACAGTTTTTACACCTTTTGCATTTTCACAAAACTTTTCTTGCACTTCTTATCACAGTTTGTATTAATTCACAGTTCTCTACTTTTTTAAACTTCCTAGATAATCATCTGCTAATTTCTAGTTAAATCACCGTTAAGCACTTTCGCGAACACGTCCGTTCTCCGTCGGACGTTAACCGCTACCCTGTGCTAAGAGGGTTTGTGATATTAACTCACATCTATGTTATTATCAAAGAAAAACACTTCTAGTTCATCTGTTTTTATTATTTTTGCCGTTGGCGTTCCAAAAGCATATACAAAGTAGAATATTGTCAACAAGTGTGTCAGCCATTATGACATTACCATGTTTAATGACGCGAGATACATCTTTTTGAAACCATCATCGTTAGCTGACATTAATTTGCTCAGAAGATTGTTACAAGCTTCGAGAGTTAGAGAACACGCCTTTTTTCCATCTGAAGATGGTGGATTTGGGCCAGAGCCCGTTCACTTTGCAAAGGATTTCTTCTTTGTGACTCGGGAAATCGTCTGGGCCTTACTTTTGCTGGTTTTTTGCTGCTATTTGCCTCTAAAACTGGCAGTGTCTTACATAAGGCACACTTAGAAGGAATGGGTTCATTTTTACCCAGCTTCCCAATACATTGGGCCGCTGAATGAGCTCTCCACAACCACTTTGAAGGTTTTTTTCGCTTCAGTTTGATAAGAGAATGAAGTATCTCTTGATAAATAATTTATTGTTTGATGGAAATCAACCATCGATTTCGATATCAGTTTGAAACGCTTTCTTTTCGGTTCCGTCGGCAAAGTAAAATTTATGTCTTTTTTATAAAAACTGTAACTACACATAAAGTTGTCGTGTTTTCAATTATAAAATATATTAAATAATGGCCGGTAACTTAGTACTTATTAGAAATACGGCGGAAATTGATGCGTCTGTTGACGCGGAGATCTTAATCTTCCTGGCCTGCTGTCCTCCGTGGTAGGTTCGGCCTGGCCGAGCGGAACTTGGACGGCTGCTTCGGCATTATTCCGGTAAATAATGCCACTGATTGATATAGGTAAAATGTTAGTTAGTTAGTTAGTTTAGATTTTTGGCGTATCAGCCTAATAAGACTATTAACGCCGATTCTTTTCTCTAACTATAAAAAGTGTAAAACAATATGCTGTAAAATGGCATATTAAAGAATAAAATTAAATATATAAATAAATAAATAAACAACAAAGATAAAATAAACGTTCACAAACTTTAATGACTATAGCAATAATGACTAGATAATTCCAACGGTGTCTAGGGTGTAAAAAGTCCTAAACACTGCTGGATTTTACGATACACAAACATTAATCATAATAAATTAACAATTATATCCATACACCCAATTTGCTCTGTCGAATAAATTCGAACAGACGATCGACTTCAACGATCTGATCGCCCAAGACAATCGACAAACTGGGTGATAATTCAGACGTAACTCTTTGTTCCGAAAACTGCCGACAATCCAATAAGATATGACGAACAGTCAATGGAACATTACAAGTATCACAAACTGGCGGCACCTCAGATGCCAACAAATGCCTGTGAGTCCATCGACAGTGACCGATGCGAAGTCGCGTGAGGATAGCCTCTTCCCTACGCTTCGGCCTGCATGACGAACTCCACGGTGTAATAACGCTTTTAGTGCATCGCAGCTTGTTGTCTTGAATAGCAAACCACTCAGTTTGCCAGCTAGACAGCAGCTTTTGATGTAGAAAATTACAAATATCTCTAACGCAAACTTTAAATGAAACATATTCAGCGCTAGTTATTGCCAATTTGGCAAGCGCATCAGCTTTTTCATTGCCACTGATACCTACGTGACTGGGGATCCAGACAAAGTTAACAGTGACATTTATCTGAGACACCTGAAGCAAAATTGAATGAATTTGCCTCAGCAAGTAATGATCAGGATATTGGTCATCTATGGCGTTTAATGCACTCAACGAGTCTGTACATATAACATAATTTGTACCTGCGCTTAGTTGGATGTAGAGAAGAGCCTGATAGATAGCATACAGTTCTGCAGTATACACGCTGCTAACACTTGGCAAGCCAAATGTAAATTGCAGCTCATCTACCAGAAAAGCACAACCCACACCGTCGTTACTTTTTGAGCCATCGGTATAAATCCAAGTGGCATTTACATTCATTGCTTGAATTTTTGCAAATTCAGTTCGATATTCAACTGGTAAAGTTGAAGCTTTGCTCATTCTCAATAATGCAGTATTTAACCTTGGACGTTGAAAAGTCCAAGGAGGATCGCGACAGTAAGACAGTTGATATACATCAGGGAGTTGGAAATCCAGTTCCCGAAGTATACTGCAATTTCTTATAGCAACCGGTTTTTGGGACCGTATCCTGATGTTGTATAGATCGTCGAGACCATTATTGTACACGACAGGAAACGTCGGATGCAAGCGTTTAGCTTTTAGTTTCGCGGCGTACCTAATTGTCAAAATTTTACGCCGAAGATAGAGTGATGGTTCAGCTGCCTCACACAAAACACTAGCAATAGGGCTAGTGCGAAATGCGCCAGTTGCTAAACGAATTCCAGTATGGTGAGCAGGATCAACAATACGTAATGTGGATGGAGCTGCGGAAGCATAGATTATGGAACCATAATCTAGTTTTGAGCGCACCAAAGCGCGATGCAGAAGTAGCATTGTTTTCCGATCCGCTCCCCATGACTTTCCACTCAACGACCTGAGCAAGTTTAGTGCCGGGACACATCTTGATCTCAGATTTATTAAATGAGGACGCCAAGTCAGCGCACGGTCAAATGTGACACCGAGAAATCGAACACTATCCTGTACAGGAATAGGTTCTCCCCCAAGATATAATAAAGGGTCACCGTGTGGGGTTCGCCTTCTACAAAAATGGATAAGCAACGTTTTACCAGTAGAAAAAGTGAATCCATTCTTATTAGCCCAGTTCAAAATGTGATTGATTGTTAACTGAAGTTGACGTTCCAATGTTGCCATGTTTCTCGAAGCACAATAGATAGCTACGTCGTCAACATACATACATCCGTTTACCGGATGCTTGATGAACTGACTTATGCCGTTAATCGCTATCATAAATAGTGTCACGCTTAGAATAGACCCCTGAGGAATACCATTCTGTTGCTGACGTATGCCCGAGATGTTGTCACCTACACGTACCTTAAATGAACGGGAAGTTAAAAAGCTTTGTATAAACAATGCCATGCTTCCGCGAATACCCCATGAATGAAGCGTTCGTAGAACATTGTACTTCCACGTCATGTCATATGCTTTCGCAATGTCAAAGAATACAGCGACAAGATGTTGATTCTGTACAAAAGCATTTTTAATTGCTGTATCCAACCGAACAAGGTGATCAGTCGTAGAACGGTGACGCCTTGAACCACATTGTATGTCAGCAATTAAACCTCTTGAATCTAATAACCAAGTAAGACGCTTATTGATCATTCTTTCTAGTAACTTGCATAAGCAGCTAGTTAGAGAGATAGGCCTATAACTTGTCGGGAGCTTTTTATCTTTACCAGGTTTAAGTACTGGTACTATGATAGCAAGTTTCCACGACTCAGGACAATACCCTGCTGACCATATCCGGTTATAGAGTGCCAACAATTGAAGTTTGGCAGAGCGACTTAATTGCTTGAGCATAGCATTGTGTATCAAATCGACACCTGGAGCAGTATTGTGTGCTTCAGATAATGCCGAGTCAAATTCCCAAACACTAAACGGTGCGTTATATAATTCATCTTCAGCAGAGATAAATGACAGAACGTTTTTCTCCATGTTAATTTTAATATCTCGGAAATTTTCATCGTAATTATTATCGCTGGAAGCGTCAAAATAAACATCGGCCAGAATATTCGAAATGTCAAGGGGATTGGTAATAAATTGATCACCCGACAATAACCCACTAATAGGTAATGATGCGGTTCGGCCAGAAATTTTTCTGACTTTTTCCCACACCTTCCCGACGGGGGTTCTCGAATTAATAGAAGTAACATATTCTGACCATGATTCTCTTTTAGCTTTTCTGCATGTTCTTCGAGCAACAGCTTTGTACCTCAAATAAAGTAATAGGTTCTCTTCTGTTGGAGAGTGGTTAAATTTACGAAAAGAACGGCGTTTGTTTAGTTTAGCTTGCTCACAATCAAAATTCCACCAAGGAACAGGCTCTCTGCGAGGTTTTCCGGAAGATAACGGTATACTCGCATGTGCTGCCTGTATGATAGAATCGGTATAAGTTTCAATATCTTCGTCGATAGTGGCTTGGACACTGTCATCGTAATTAAACACTTGAACAAACGTATTCCAATCGGCATCTTTTATTCTCCAATTTCGATGACGGTTTTCATTAATTACATGACCAAGCACGCGAATGAATATGGGAAAGTGGTCACTATCATAAAGATATTCCGAGACTTCCCAATCCAGCAATGCTGCGATACTTGGAGAACAAATGGTAAGGTCAATAGCCGAGAATGATCTATTGGCCACGGAAAAGTAGGTATTGTTACCTTTATTTAAGATAACTAAATCCGTTTCTGAAAAAAGATTGGCCAAGTTACGACCTCGCACATCAGTTCGATTTGAGCCCCACATAGTGTTATGAGCATTAAAATCGCCCATTAGCAGGAATGGGGACGGAAGTTGTTCAAGTAATTGATCAATCAAACGAATGTCCAAACTGACATTTGGCGGAATATAAATTGAGCAAATGGTCAGTGCAAAAGGGATATGTACTTGAACGGCTACTGCTTCTAATGCAGTGTTGACACGGAGTTCTTTACTGAAAACCGTATCACGGACCAATAAAGCCGTTCCACCCTGAGCACGATCAACATTTGCACGATCTTTTCTATAAATAGTATAACCACGAAGATTAACAAAACATTCAACCTTAAAATTTGTTTCCTGTAAGGAAACGCAGATAGGTGAATTTTCGGATAATAATATTTTAAAGGATTCGTAGTGTGAATTATATCCGTTGCAGTTCCATTGTATAATGGTTGAAACCATTTTTGATGTTATGTTGCGAACGTAATTTTAACTCTTTGTTTATTAGCGTTTTTTTGTTTAACTTCAAAATTATCGTCTGGGGGAGTAGAACTCCCACTAATTGGCATAATTTCATCTGTCAGAGTAGATGGCGCGGAAAGAACTTCCACATCCATCGACTCTAACGACACGTTAATATTGGGGTCTGTGGGCGCAGGATCGCTAGAAACCTGCACCTCAGGTGGCGGTAGCCTAGATTGGGCTGCCGTCTTTGCAGGCTTTGACTCGGACTGAGCCTTTGCCTGTTTAGGCTTTGACTTGGAAGTCGCAACCTTGGTTGGTTTTGGCCCGATACGAGCCAATACCTTAGATGGTTTAGGCTTTAAAAAAGCCCCCATCTTGAGTGGTTTTGCTTGAAGTCCCACTCGTTGTGACCTTGGACCGGATTGGGCCGTAGTCGGTTTTGGTTTTGAGCCTGATGGGCCCGCAACCGGTTTTTGACCCTTCACATTAGAGTCCTTGTCTTTATTTAAAGAAGTTTCTGAAATAGCAGTAAATGTCATAATCGGTGTTTGTTGAATAATAGGTGTTTCAGCAACTGAAGCAAACGATCTAGAAAAGGTAGGAGCCGTAATTGCTCTATACTTCTTTTGAGCATCAAAGTAAGAGAGTTTGTCTGTTACTCTGATCTCGGCTATCTTCCTTTCCTCTTTCATTTTTGGGCAGTCTCGGGAATAAACGGGATGCTTACCTTTGCAATTCACACATAAAGGTGAACTGTTGCATGGATCAGGGTCATGTTTCTCCTTACTGCATTTTGCACATGTTGCAACACCTGGACACCTAACTGCAGTGTGTCCAAAACGTTGGCATTGGAAACACCTCATTGGGTTAGGAATAAACGGGCGAACCGGGCGAGTAACATATGCCACCTTAACTTCATTTGGGAGCCGTTCAGAATCGAATGTTAAAATCATAGATGTTGTATCTCTGACTTCACCATCCTTTCTACGGGTTAGTTTTTTAATATCGATAACGCCTTGCGACGCCAGTTCCTGTTTGCATTCGTCTACAGTTGTGTATAACAACTCATACCATGAAATTACTCCCTTCGAAATATTTAAGGATTTATGCGGTTCAACTGTCACCGCAATGTTACCTAACGACGTGCATTCCTGCATTTTACTGCTCTGCAATTTATCTTTTACTTCAATAAGCAAGGTACCGTCTCTTAACTTCTTACATGAATTTAAAGTTCCATTAATAATATTGGAAATGGTCCTATGAATTAAGAAGGGAGAAACCTCCTTTAGACTCTGGCCATTTTCAGAACATTTAACAATCAAATATCTAACAAACTTTCTGCTTGTACTATTTCTATCTTCATTAGCTCTCTCGTCCGTAAACGGGCGAGATCGTTTGGTTGGAGGTTTAGAATCTACCATAATAAACTCCGTCAACTTCATCGCTCAATCTCCCCACCCACCACGGAGCCACATATGGGACGCTACATCACAAACTAATGCAGTCGCCAGGGCTAATCAAGCGATATAGGTTTCATAGATGTAAATGAAAGACTTCCGCGAACACAAAGAATACTATCGGGAACCAACCGTAGCACATTGTGAACCTTTCATCGATCACCACATAAATAATTCCTCACCCTTAAGTTAGATAACGAGCCGATTGGTTAAAACTGGGTTAGGTTTAACCTCCCGTTTTACCAGAAGCTAGGGCCAAAGCAGTGTGTTGGAACAAATACTCTTTTAAACCTGAGTATTAGCCCCTCAACTACCAGGATCCCCTTTTCCTGACTTTCGGGTCACCGCGCACGGCAAACACGCAGGTGAGTTACACAAGGTGTTATGTGAAAATTGTCAAAAATAAACTCACAAATAAGTTTGACTTGTCCCAGACGAACTGTGGGTTTTTTAACGAGGTTATCTCCTCGCCTATTGGTCGCCTTTTACGACCAGCAAAGGGACTAGCGGAAGTATTCTTTTGCGCCACCCCCTCCCGCAGGGGGGTAGGTAAAATGTTAACAGAAAATAAAATTAATCATTTCCTATCAACAAATAAAATGCTAATCAGATGTGGTTGCAATTAAAATGGCATATATCCTTAGGCGTGACTTTGCTGGCAGGATCTCGCTGCGTGGTGTGCTTTTCGGCTGCTAGCAGTCGAATGTCATGTCAATTCAACTTTATTCTTATTTACATTTGATAGTTCAATCAAATTCAAATAGTATGCCAGGTGGCGCTGCATTCAATGTAGAATAAAAAGACGATCGAAAGTTGCTGCATTTCGACAGTAGTTGTGTTAAGGCGTGCGCAGTTCGTTACTTTCTTAGTTGGAAAATGGAAAACGACAAAAATAAGTTAATGATGGAAATCGAAGAAAAGTTTAAAAAGCTGAAAATCACAGAAGACGAAGAAAATGCAAAAAAGGAAGAAAACAAGGATAACCAGAATGCCAAGGAAAATGAAAATAACGATGATAAAGATGACTTTGAAGAAATTGAAGTTCCCTCTATGATAATGTTGGATTTTGGTGGTCCGACTATGAAGCTTGGGGTTGCACACAGTTTTGTTAAAACTTCGAAGAAAAATGGTAAGTAGTAATATTTAATATTTTAACTTGGCTTTATTAGTTTTGTTGGACGGAAGTACCACAAAATGGCTGCCATCATATATTTACAGTTGGTATAGATGTAGATACTCGAGCTTATTTTACTTCAGCTACAATAATTATTGCAATTCCTACAGGAATCAAAATTTTTAGATGATTAGCAACTTTACATGGAACTCAAATTAATTATTCTCCATCAATACTTTGAGCTTTAGGATTCGTATTTTTATTTACAGTAGGTGGGCTAACTGGAGTAGTTTTAGCAAATTCCTCTATTGATATTATTTTACATGACACTTATTATGTAGTTGCCCATTTCCATTATGTTCTTTCTATAGGAGCAGTATTTGCTATTATAGCCGGAATAGTCCAATGATACCCCTTATTCACAGGACTAATAATAAATGAAAATTTTTAAAAAATTCAATTTTTAATTATATTTATTGGAGTAAATTTAACTTTAGTCCCTCAACATTTCTTAGGATTAGCAGGAATACCTCGACGATATTCAGATTACCCTGATGCTTATACCCCTTGAAATGTAATCTCATCAATCGGATCTTTAATTTCATTAATTAGAATTTTAATATTTCTATTTATTATTTGAGAAAGTATTGTAACTAATCGAAAAAGAATTTCATCCTTAAACCTTTCCCCATCAATTGAATGACTACAAAGAATGCCTCCTGCCGAACATAGATACTCAGAATTACCAATATTATCTGATTTCTAATATGGCAGATTAGTGCAATGGATTTAAGCCCCATATATAAAGTTTATGCTTTTTTTAGAAAAATGGCAACATGAAAAACTTTAACTACTCAAGACAGAGGGTCACCTTTAATAGAACAATTAATTTTTTTCCATAATCATACTCTAATAAATTTATTAATAATCACAGTTTTAGTTGGTTATTTAATATTAAGATTATTTTTTAATAAATATAACTATCGTTATTTACTAGAAGGACAAATAATCGAAATAATTTGAACAATTCTTCCGGCAGTAATCCTAATTTTTATCGCGTTACCTTCCTTACGACTCCTATATTTATTAGATGAAATTAATAATCCTTTAATTTCAATTAAAACTATTGGACATCAATGATACTGATCTTACGAATACTCAGATTTTAAAAATGTTGAATTTGATTCATATATGCTTCCATCAAATGAATTAAAACCTTATAGATTCCGACTTTTAGATGTAGACAATCGAATTGCTGTCCCATATAATTCTCAAATTCGAATAATAGTAACAGCTGCAGACGTTTTACATTCTTGAACAATTCCAGCTCTTAGAGTTAAAATTGATGCCACTCCTGGCCGATTATACCAAATTAGATTTTTCTTAAACCGTTCCGGAATTTTTTTTGGGCAATGTTCAGAAATTTGTGGAGCAAATCATAGATTTATGCCAATTGTTATAGAAAGAATTTCCCCTGATTATTTTATTAAATGAATTTCTAAAATAAGAGAAATTTACATTAGATGGCTGAATGTAAGTATTGGTCTCTTAAACCACTTTATAGTAAATTAACAACTACTTCTAATGAAAAATTTAGTTAAGTTATAACATTAATTTGTCAAATTAAAATCATTAAATATTAATAATTTTTAATTCCTCAAATAGCACCAATAAATTGACTTATTCTATTTTTTATATTTATTATTATTTTTATAATATTTAATTCAATAAACTATTTCTCTTTTAAATATCAAAATAAAATTTCTATCTTTAAAAAAAAATTCAAAAAAATTAATTGAAAATGATAACTAACTTATTTAGATCTTTTGACCCCTCAACAAGATTTAATTTATCATTAAATTGATTAAGAACAATTTTAGGATTAATATTTATTCCCCCAATATTTTGATTAATCCCATCTCGATGAAATTTTATATGAATTAAAATTAGATCAATTCTTCATAACGAATTTAAAATTCTTTTAGGAACAAAAATTAAAGGAAGAACTTTAATCTTTATTTCTCTATTCTCTATTATCTTATTTAATAATTTTTTAGGGTTATTCCCCTACATTTTTACTAGATCAAGACATTTAATCATAACGTTAGCTCTTGCTTTACCATTATGACTAAGATTTATAATTTACGGTTGAACTAATAATACTATTCATATATTTGCCCATTTAGTCCCTCAAGGGACCCCCCCTATTCTTATGCCTTTTATAGTATGTATTGAAACAATTAGAAATATTATTCGTCCTGGAACTTTAGCTGTACGACTAGCTGCAAATATAATCGCTGCCAAAACGAGGTGGAAAGGGCACATCGCCAAAACGTAAAATAATTCGTTCCTGAATGTTTTTATTAAAAACTCGCATTGAAGCCCTTGCTGTATGGGCCGCTATGTTTTTCCAAAAAGTAAAGGCCGATTATACCACATTACTTGTGGAGTATCCGTTGCTTAATATTGGCAGTTTAGTTTTTTAACCGAACTGTTGAAGTGGAACTACTCTTCATTTTATATTGTAAGCGTTGTGACTATCAACGTTCACCTAACTCTTTGACAATCGCTATCTTATACGGATGGAATTTTAAATCTAGTCGTAAAATCCCCCCCTGCGGGAGGAAGTGGTGCAAAAGAATACTTCCGCTAGCCCCTTTGCTGGTCGTAAAAGGCGACCAATAGGCGAGGAGATAACCTCGTTAAAAAACCCACAGTTCGTCTGGGACAAGTCAAACTTATTTGTGAGTTAATTTTTGACTAAATTTACCGAACATCTTGTAAAACTCACCTGCGTGTTTGCCGTGCGCGGTGACCCGAAAGCTAGGAAAAGAGGATCCTGGTAGTTGAGGGGCTAATACTCAGGTTTAAAAGAGTGTTAGTTCCAACACACTGCTTTGGCCTTAGCTTCTGGTAAAACGGGAGGTTAAACCTAACCTTTTGTTTAACGTTAGGGTGAGGAATTATTTATGTGGTGATAGATGGAAGGTTCACAATGTGCTACGGTTGGTTCCCGATAGTATTCTTTGTGTTCGCGGAAGTCTTTCATTTACATCTATGAAACCTATATCGCTTGGTTAGCCCTGGCGACTGCATCAGTTTGTGATGTGGCTCCGTGGTGGATGGGGAGATTAAGCGATGAATTTGACGGAGTTTATTATGGTAGATTCTAAACCTCCAACCAAACGATCTCGCCCGTTTACGGACGAGAGAGCTAAAGAAGATAGTATGAGTACAAGTAGAAAGTTTGTTAGGTATTTAATTGTTAAATGTTCTGAAAATGGCCAGAGTCTAAAGGAGGTATCTCCCTTCTTAATTCATAGGACCATTTCCAATATTATTAAGGGAACCTTAAAATCGTGTAAGAAGTTAAGAGACGGTACTTTGCTTATTGAAGTAAAAGACAAAATGCAGAGCAGTAAAATGCAGGAATGCACGTCGTTAGGTAATATTGCGGTGACAGTTGAGCCGCATAAATCCTTAAATATTTCTAAGGGAGTTATTTCATGGTATGAGTTGTTATACACAACTGTAGACAAATGCAAACAAGAACTAGCGTCGCAAGGCGTTATCGATATTAAAAAACTAACCCGTAGAAAAGATGGTGAGGTCAGAGATACAACATCTATGATCTTAACATTCGATTCCGAACGGCTCCCAGATGAAGTCAAGGTAGCGTATGTTACTCGCCCGGTCCGCCCGTTTATTCCTAACCCAATGAGGTGTTTCCAATGCCAACGTTTTGGACACACCGCAGTTAGGTGTCCTGGTGTTGCAACATGTGCAAAATGCAGTAAGGAGAAACATGACCCCGATCCATGCAAAAGTTCACCTTTATGTGTGAATTGTGGTGGTAAGCATCCTGTCTATTCCCGAGATTGTCCAAAAATGAAAGAGGAAAGGAAGATAGCCGAGATAAGAGTAACAGACAAACTCTCTTACTTTGATGCTCAAAAGAGGTATAGAGCAATTACGGCTCCTACCTTTTCTAGATCGTTTACTGCAGTTGTTGAAACGCCTATCGTTCAACAACCACCAATTATGAAATTTACTGCTATTGCAGAAACTTTAAATAAAGACAAGGACTCTAATGTGAAGGGTCAAAAACCGGTTGCGGGCCCATCAGGTTCCAAACCAAAACTGACTACGGCCCAATCCGGTCCAAGGTCACAACGAGTGGGACTTCAAGCAAAACCACTCAAGATGAGGGCTTATTTAAAGCCTAAACCATCTAAGGTATTGGCTCGTATCGGGCCAAAACCAACTAAGGTTGCGACTTCCAAGTCAAAGCCTAAACAGGCAAAGGCTCAGTCCGAGTCAAAGCCTGCAAAGACGGCTGCCCAATCTAGGCTACCGCCACCTGAGGTGCAGGTTTCTAGCGATCCTGCGCCCACAGACCCCAATATTGACGTGTCGTTAGAGTCAATGGATGTGGAAGTTCTTTCCACGCCATCTACTCTGACAGATGAAATTATGCCAATTAGTGAGAGTTCTACTCCCCCAGATGATAATTCAGAAGTTAAAAATAAAAACGCTAATAAACAAAGAGTTAAAATTACGTTCGCAACATAACACTAAAAATGGTTTCAAACAATGGAACTGCAACGGATATAATTCACACTACGAATCCTTTAAAATATTATTAGCCGAAAATTCACCTATCTGCGTTTCCTTACAGGAAACAAATTTTAAGGTTGACTGTTCTGTTAATCTTCGTGGTTATACTATTTATAGAAAAGATCGTGGAAATGTTGATCGTGCTCAGGGTGGAACGGCTTTATTGGTTCGTGATACGGTTTTCAGTAAAGAATTCCGTGTCAACACTGCATTAGAAGCAGTAGCCGTTCAACTACATATCCCTTTTGCACTGACCATTTGCTCAATTTATATTCCGCCAAATGTCAGTTTGGACATTCGTTTGATTGATCAATTACTTGAACAACTTCCTTCCCCATTCCTGCTAATGGGCGATTTTAATGCTCATAACACTATGTGGGGCTCAAATCGAACTGATGTGCGAGGTCGTAACTTGGCCAACCTTTTTTCAGAAACGGATTTAGTTAACTTAAATAAAGGTAACAATACCTACTTTTCCGTGGCCAATAGATCGTTCTCGGCTATTGACCTTACCATTTGTTCTCCAAGTATCGCAGCATTGCTGGATTGGGAAGTCTCGGAACATCTTTATGATAGTGACCACTTTCTCATATTCATTCGCGTGCTTGGTCATGTTGATAATGAAAACCGTCATCGAAATTGGAGAATAAAAGATGCCGATTGGAATATGTTTGTTCAAGTGTTTGATTACGATGACAGTGTCCAAGCCACTATCGACGAAGATATTGAAACTTATACCGATTCTATCATACAGGCAGCACATACGAGTATACCGTTATCTTCCAGAAAACCTCGCAGAGAGCCTGTTCCTTGGTGGAATTTTGATTGTGAGCAAGCCAAACTCAACAAACGCCGTTCTTTTCGTAGATTCAACCACTCTCCAACAGAAGAGAACCTATTACTTTATTTGAGGTACAAAGCTGTTGCTCGAAGAACATGCAGAAAAGCTAAAAGAGAATCATGGTCAGAACATGTCACTTCTATTAATTCGAGAACCCCCGTCGGGAAGGTGTGGGGAAAAGCCAGAAAACTTTCTGGCCGAACCGCATCATTACCTATTAGTGGGTTATTGTCGGGTGATCAAATTATTACCAATCCCCTTGACATTTCGAATATCCTGGCCGATGTTTATTTTGACGCTTCCAGCGATAATAATTACGATGCAAATTTCCGAGATATTAAAGTTAACATGGAGAAAAACGTTCTGTCATTTGTCTCTGCTGAAAATGAATTATATAACGCACCGTTTAGTGTTTGGGAATTTGACTCGGCATTATCTGAAGCACACAATACTGCTCCAGGTGTCGATTTGATACACAATGCTATGCTCAAGCAATTAAGTCACTCTGCCAAACTTCAATTGTTGGCACTCTATAACCGGATATGGTCAGCAGGGTATTGTCCTGAGTCGTGGAAACTTGCTATCATAGTACCAGTACTTAAACCTGGTGAAGATAAATCTCTCTAACTAGCTGCTTATGCAAGTTACTAGAAAGAATGATCAATAAGCGTCTTACTTGGTTATTAGATTCAAGAGGTTTAATTGCTGACATACAATGTGGTTCAAGGCGTCACCGTTCTACGACTGATCACCTTGTTCGGTTGGATACAGCAATTAAAAATGCTTTTGTACAGAATCAACATCTTGTCGCTGTATTCTTTGACATTGCGAAAGCATATGACATGACGTGGAAGTACAATGTTCTACGAACGCTTCATTCATGGGGTATTCGCGGAAGCATGGCATTGTTTATACAAAGCTTTTTAACTTCCCGTTCATTTAAGGTACGTGTAGGTGACAACATCTCGGGCATACGTCAGCAACAGAATGGTATTCCTCAGGGGTCTATTCTAAGCGTGACACTATTTATGATAGCGATTAACGGCATAAGTCAGTTCATCAAGCATCCGGTAAGCGGATGTATGTATGTTGACGACGTAGCTATCTATTGTGCCTCGAGAAACATGGCAACATTGGAACGTCAACTTCAGTTAACAATCAATCACATTTTGAACTGGGCTAATAAGAATGGATTCACTTTTTCTACTAGTAAAACGTTGCTTATACATTTTTGTAGAAGACGAACCCCACACGGTGACCCTTTATTATATCTTGGGGGAGAACCTATTCCTGTACAGGATAGTGTTCGATTCCTCGGTGTCACATTTGACCGTGCGCTGACTGACTTGGCGTCCTCATTTAATAAATCTGAGATCAAGATGTGTCCCGGCACTAAACTTGCTCAGGTCGTTGAGTGGAAAGTCATGGGGAGCGGATCGGAAAACAATGCCACTTCTGCATCGCGCTTTGGTGCGCTCAAAACTAGATTATGGTTCCATAATCTATGCTTCCGCAGCTCCATCCACATTACGTATTGTTGATCCTGCTCACCATACTGGAATTCGTTTAGCAACTGGCGCATTTCGCACTAGCCCTATTGCTAGTGTTTTGTGTGAGGCAGCTGAACCATCACTCTGTCTTCGGCGTAAAATTTTGACTGTTAGGTACGCCGCGAAACTAAAAGCTAAACGCTTGCATCCGACGTTTTCTGTCGTGTACAATAATGGTCTCGACGATCTATACAACATCAGGATACGGTCCCAAAAACCGGTTGCTGTAAGAAATTGCAATATACTTCGGGAACTGGATTTCCAACTCCCTGATGTATATCAACTGTCTTACTGTCGCGATCCTCCTTGGACTTTTCAACGTCCAAGGTTAAATACTGCATTATCGAGAATGAGCAAAGCTTCAACTTTACCAGTTGAATATCGAACTGAATTTGCAAAAATTCAAGCAATGAATGTAAATGCCACTTGGATTTATACCGATGGCTCAAAAAGTAACGACGGTGTGGGTTGTGCTTTTCTGGTAGATGAGCTGCAGTTTACATTTGGCTTGCCAAGTGTAAGCAGCGTGTATACTGCAGAACTGTATGCTATCTATCAGGCTCTTCTCTACATCCAACTAAGCGCAGGTACAAATTATGTTATATGTACAGACTCGTTGAGTGCATTAAACGCCATAGATGACCAATCCTGATCATTACTTGCTGAGGCAAATTCATTCAATTTTGCTTCAGGTGTCTCAGATAAATGTCACTGTTAACTTTGTCTGGATCCCCAGTCACGTAGGTATCAGTGGCAATGAAAAAGCTGATGCGCTTGCCAAATTGGCAATAACTAGCGCTGAATATGTTTCACTTAAAGTTTGCGTTAGGGATATTTGTAATTTTCTACATCAAAAGCTGCTGTCTAGCTGGCAAACTGAGTGGTTTGCTATTCAAGACAACAAGCTGCGATGCACTAAAAGCGTTATTACACCGTGGAGTTCATCATGCAGGCCGAAGCGTAGGGAAGAGGTTATCCTCACGCGACTTCGCATCGGTCACTGTCGATGGACTCACAGGCATTTGTTGGCATCTGAGGTGCCGCCAGTTTGTGATACTTGTAATGTTCCATTGACTGTTCGTCATATCTTATTGGATTGTCGGCAGTTTTCGGAACAAAGAGTTACGTCTGAATTATCACCCAGTTTGTCGATTGTCTTGGGCGATCAGATCGTTGAAGTCGATCGTCTGTTCGAATTTATTCGACAGAGCAAATTGGGTGTATGGATATAATTGTTAATTTATTATGATTAATGTTTGTGTATCGTAAAATCCAGCAGTGTTTAGGACTTACACCCTAGACACTGTTGGAATTATCTAGTCATTATTGCTATAGTCATTAAAGTTTATGAACGTTTATTTTATCTTTGTTGTTTATTTATTTATTTATTTATTTATTTAATTTTATTCTTTAATATGCCATTTTACAGCATATTATTTTACACTTTTTATAGTTAGAGAAAAGAATCGGCGTTAATAGTCTTATTAGGCTGATACGCCAAAAATCTAAACTAACTAATCCTCGGTTTTGTTTCAACAAAATTTAACGAGTGCAATAATTATGTAAAAAATGAAAATTTCGAATTGTGACTTCAAAGTGATAATTTTTTATGATTTTCGATACGGTTTAACACCGCAGCAATGTGTGGAAAAACTAAGTTCGTTATTTGGGGATGAAGCACCATCCAAAACTATGGTTTACAAATGGTTTGCAGAATTCAAGCGTGGAAGACCAACGTTTGATGACGTTTGATGCTGTGCGTGAAATGATTTTGTCAGATCGCCATGTGACCTATAGTGAGATAGAGGCATCCTTAGGCATTGCAGTGAAACAAATACAATTCGTTTCGTAATTATAGAAAGAAATTTTAGTAGGTCCTGTGTACTGCCTTAATGTTGCGTGCACGTTAGATCCCAATAATGTAGGTTGGAATTCCTGAATTTACGGCAAAACTCCCATATGTGGTGTAGTTAAATGAAAAACTGCTAATTAATCCTCTTCTGTATTCTTCTTTATGTAAGAAATAACCTGGACGTATTTTATTTAAGTGTTTTATATTTACTACCTTAATTCCTTCAATTTGGAATGAATTTTTTGAAATCACTCACAGGCATTGCATATTCTGTCGATATAAAATTGCTGATTGATTTTATTGTTAGTCTTTATATTTGTATTTAGGTACCCTATTGCAGCCATCAGTAATCTTGCACTCCCTTTCGACCATGAATTTATCAGCATCATTGCTTGATTAAAAAATGGGCAGCACTAAAATTTGACACGTCACAGTGCTACATAATTAATTGACTGATTTAATAAATTAAATCACCAACTTCTGCGATATTTACATAATTTATGAATTTATGAATTTTTTAAATTTATTATTCAGCTTTATATAAAAAAATCAAAACTTGTTTAAAAAAAAGTTTTTCTGATAATTAGAACCAAATAATAATAAAATAAACAAACGAATTATCAATTCAATTTTGTGTTGCACTTTGTAGGTACACTTTGCAAATAGCTGTTAAGTGCTTAGAGCACACATATTTTTTTTACAATTTAAATAAGAAAATCTTTTTTTGCTGTTACCTGAAGTATCATTATTTTCTTCCAGACCGCAAACATCCAATAATCTGAGTTTTACATTTCTGGGAAAATTGGTCTTACTTGCTCGTACTTGCAAATGCGGTAAAAATAATTTATTTGCTAAATTTCTGATATAGTTGCGTCGTCGTTTTGTAGTATTACAATTATTTGCAGTATAAATAACTTGTGTATTTCTTGCCCAGTTATAACTTGCAGTTAGTTTGTCCACTACATCAACGCCTCCTTTAGTCTTGTTAAATTCTGTGATAATTACTGGCTTTTTAAATTTGGCTGTTTCTTCATCTATATAATCTTGATCATGCATACTAAAAACAAGAAGAACGTTTTTCTTTTTTCATGATATGTATGAAACAGCTTGCAGCTTTGTGAAAAACCGAACATGCTGGTATGCTCAGGCCGATCTATGGGTTTAGAAAATTCAAGAGACAACTCCCGTTTGTTTTTTCTAATTGTTCCTATAACTGTAAGTTGATGTTCCTAACGTAACTTTTCTACAAGTGACACTGAAGTAAACCAGTTATCCATGGTTACATTACGGTTAGATCCAAAAATATGCTCACAAAGCCTAAGCACAACATCTTGTGGACTATTTGACATTTTATGAAGACCTTCTGTTTGTGTGCCTAGGTAAACTTCAATCTTGCTTGTATACAATATCTTTGCATTGCATAATGCCAATATTTTGATGCCATATTTGTTTGGTTTGGATGGTGTGTACTTTCGAAAGCTGCATCTTTCTCGAAAACTAGCATTCATTTCGTCTATGGTTACAAATTCTGAAAGATGATAGCCAGTTATACAATTTGTAACAAAAAGTTCAAGCACATTACGAATGGGTGCTAATTTGTCTGATTTTTTTTTTCATTTTAGACGAGTGTCTTTATCGTCAAATGAGAGGCGAAATAACTCTACACCGGAACCAACTGTTTTTCATAAGTCTTCATTACTTAGACGATTTACGTGATACATTCCAGCTAAATATAACAGCCCAAAAACACGCATCTCTATGGAATCGGTTATAGCTGCATCTCTATTTAAAATATTCCCACATACTAATTGCCGATTTTAGATTTTTAGTTGAGCTGGTGGGACCGGGCAAACGCTTTATTAAATTTTTTTTTGTATTTACATCTTTTCGTTGTTGGTGTTTTCTCCAACGAGTAACTTTGTCTTTTCCTAGAAATGAATGAATTGCTGCATGAAATATTATCTTTTTCCGTTTCTGATATGTCCTGTATAATATAGAAGACTCATTCATATGGACGGCTATGCAGCGCAAATTTGAATGCAACTTCGTGGTGCGACTTCGGTGTCACAATTCCATACTAATAATAAAGTTGAATCCAGTAATAGTAGTAGTAGCGTATATACGTATCCCGGCTTTTTATATAATGTTAATGAGGCGCTAGATAACTATTTACGTGAATATATCTGAATTTTGTAAGTAATGTAATAGTTATTGGGGTACTTGAAGCTCAAAATGAAAATCTTTATTACCAACATATTTATTAATAAACGTAAGCTGGAAGTTGTGAGCAATGATATAGCTAATATTTATCGCATAGGTCAAAAACCTAGACAAAACCTGACCAACTTTTATTGACAATAAAAAACGCAAAATTTCTTAAAGAATCTGGTATTTTCATAAACAAAGATTTATCAGCTGAAAATCGAGAAATTCAAAAATTATTAGGAATCAACAAAAAACGTGCTATGCAGATGAGAATACTTGTTGTTATTGTAGGAAACATAATAAAAGTAAATAATAAATGGTATACCGTCCATGACTTAAGTGACTATCTGGCTTTTTAATTCAAATGGAATTAACTTCTAACTATGCTACCATTGCAGATGTTATTAGTGGCTCATCAATTTCAGTTAGCATTGCGTCCAGTAATCATCGGTACGCCACCAGAGGACAAATTGTAAAAGATACCACAAACATTAATGAAAATACATTTCGGAAGTAATTGTGCAGGTATAAGTATTTATTACCACAACTTTAGAGGTTTAATTTCTAAATGTAATGCAGTTTATTGCCTTAGTGTAGTTAGTGATTATTTAATAATTGCTCTTACGTAAACTTGGTTTTCAAGTAAAGTAAAGTTATAAGCAGTGAACTATTTGGTAATTATATATTGTATAAAAGTTCAGGCGGCGGAGCTTTGTTGGCCATCTATTCATCGTTAGAGTCTACAGAAATATATATCGATACGTCTAATTTGTCCTGTCTTTGCGTCGACCTTTAATTGTTAAAGTGATTACCTTAGAAAATGTATTCTATGTTATGTTTATCTTAATCAATCTAGAACAAATATTGCAATTATCTATAATTTTAGATAATCTACCGTTGTTATTAAATAGCAACATAATACAACTAGTTCATTTTATTTTAATTAAAGTAAGTATAATCCTTCGTTAATTACTTTTTTAGAGTATAGTCTGAACATAGCAATTTTTCAATAATTTTGAAATATTTTTAATTTATTTAATAATGTAAATATTAGAACTAAATTTATTTTGTAAATATTTTAAAAATTATGCTGATGCCTTTCTGCTATTTAATTTAGAAAGATATTTTGGAATTGGACTCATTATTTTACTACCGACTAGCTTTGTAAGTTTAACATTAATACATTTACTAAATTATTGTTTATAGAAATGTTTGCTGTTTATGAGAAACTGGGTCTTGTAGTCAAATTTGTAATAAAACAACAAACAATCTTTAATAATACTTATATAATAATAATATGTAGATACCCCCTCGTGGGTACTACCTTGTCGTGGTGAGGGGGCTGAGTAACTTCTGCTCGAGCTATGCCGGCGGGAGTTTAAACTCCTGGCAGTGCCACTCATGCCGGATGGGTCAATGAGCGGAAGCCAAACCAAATGTACTCAAAGCCATTCCAGGCTACCTTCCTTATTTATCCTGTCATTTCCATTTCTACCCCTAACCTTCTTTTCATTTCATTCCCAACCTGGCGGTAGGTAAAAAACGCATTTTTTTAGTATAATGTCTAAAAATAATTTACGCCCCCAGTCCGTGCCGTCAGTTAAATCTGACAGGGGCTTCATAATCGGCACGGATTTGGCAACTACCGGAGTGGGAGAACAATGCTCTGGTAGCGCAGTAGTCAATTGTTCGGAAGTTGGTGCAACTGATCGGGTTGTGCCAATGGATAATGCTACCCGATCCCCGTCCGATGACAAATTGGACTCCCCAGCTTCTTCTTCGACAAAAGGGAAGAAGCCTGGCAAAGTAATTTTGTCAAACAGTGCCAGTGATGAGAAGGCGGGACCTGTCCCTCGGTTCATCCTGGTCACTAGAGAAGAGGGCAACTTTGAAAAAGTTAGCCCCTTCTTAATAAGTAGAGCGTTGTATGGACTGATCGGTGACACCAAGTCTATCAAGAAGGTCAGAGATGGCCTTCTTGTGGAAACGGTTTCAGCCGCTCAGTCTATAAAATCTTTAAAATGTTCTCGAATTGCAGAAATGAATGTTAATGTCTCAGCCCATAAAACTTTAAACTCCTGTAAGGGCATAGTTTATTGTAGGGACTTCTTAAACTGCACGTTAGAAGAAATTGTTGAAAACATGAGTGGTCAGGGGGTAATCGACGTGCGTCGCATTTCTAGTATGCGAGACGGTAAACGCGAAGAAACCCCTAACCATATACTGACGTTCAACCGTCCACAACTTCCCACCAACGTGAAAGGGGCTTTTTATAACCTCACAGTCAGGCCATATATTCCGGCACCAATGCGTTGCTTCAAATGTCAGAGGTTTGGACACACAGCTGCCCGATGTTCTAAGGAGCAGATTTGCGCGTGTGGAAAACCTCTGCATGACGATAGCGAATGTGAACAGCCAATTACGTGTGTCAATTGCGGAGGAGAACACTCTGCAAGATCACGTAATTGTCCTAAATACAAAGAGGAATTTGCTATCAAAGAGATAATGACAAAAAACAAATGATCATATTTTGAAGCACGCAAATTGGTATTAGTCCAAACACCAATTGCCGGAATATCATACGCCAAAGCGGCGACTACATCTAAAAGCCCTGTAGACGTAAACGACCTTATAAGTAAACTGTTGCCCCCCCTTATTGCTGCATTAAACGGGCACAATCAACCTCTTGCAGCAAAAAGACCGCTTATACCGGTCATTAAACCAAATATGCCCCCACCCAAACCTCCGGGGCAACAACGGTTAAGGAAAACTTCGGTTTCTTTAACCAAAAACGTGGGGGATGTACCCCCCACACATTCTCAAGTTGGTTTTGAAACTGACCTGACCAAACTTGTTTTGGCAG
Source organism: Tachinus rufipes (assembly GCA_963932245.1). Lineage (NCBI taxonomy): Eukaryota > Metazoa > Arthropoda > Insecta > Coleoptera > Staphylinidae > Tachinus > Tachinus rufipes. Next base: position 20,259,708 of record OZ010750.1, read on the forward strand.
AAACGCCAAAACAAATAGATATGGATCTGTTTGATCCGAGTGATGACCCCTCTTCCAGCAACGGTGACGACGGATCCAGTACGGCATCAGAAGTTTCTGTTGTCGACACTGGCAGTACCAGAGGCAGAAGAAGAAGGAAACCTGGCTGGAAAAAGGGCAGATCACGCTCCAAACAGCTGTAGGCCTTCTATTATGTTTTTTAATTATGTGTTGTTATGTATCGGCACTGCAGTCCTTTACAACTGCGGTGTCATTTGTGTAATTGTATTGTCTTTTCCATTTTACGGTTCTGGCATTAAAGATTTTTTTGTCTTTGATGTCATCTGTGATATTAGTTTTAAGTTTTATTTGTTTTATGGTTCTGGCATCGAAGTCTTTTACAACTCTGATGTCATCTGTGATATTAGTTTTAAGATAAGTTTGGTTAGGGTATTAATCAGCAATAGGACTGTTTATTATTTTAAAACTTTATTTCCATTTACTTATAAAATGAACGTTTCGGGCCTGTACTTAGCCCTTCCTCATCACTATAAGAATTTAATATACAAAATTGGTAATACATACAACGACAAAATGAACAAAGGATGAATAAATACAATATACTATCTTAATTAAAATAAGGTTAACAATTTAAAATGGTATTAATAAAATATATATATAAAAGAATGTATAAAATGTTACATGTGGTATTATTCCACAACGAAAAAAGCAACGACAAGAAAAACAACAATCCTATTTATTTTAAACACAGTTAAAATGTAAAGTAAACTCACCATTTAAATATTGAATTAGTTGTGATCATTTTAGGTTATTCTCTAAATGATTATTATTTCCATGTTGATCGGATTTTATGTATAATATTTAATTTTTCTATTAGAAAATCTTCATAGCGACCCAATTCGGATGTATAGCAAAAGTGGAATGGAACTTTAATATATAAAACACATTTTTTTATATATTATTGAATCCCCTCTATACTCCTTTTGCGGGGTAACAGAATAACCAGTTTTTTATGTTGATATATTTATAGAAAATAGGATAATATAATACCGAGTGTATTTATTTATTTAAAGGAAATTGTTCCGGAATAGAAATTATTATAATTTATATGACAATATATAATTTTAAGTATGAATTGTTATTTATATTATGGTTATTATATTTATTTTTTATTTATCGAGTTAATTGTATTATGATACATGACGCTCAGACCCTCTATATCTTGTTGGAAGTTACATGTTTGGTTTATTTTTATGTGTATCATTTCACTAATTAGCCTTTTTCTATAAAATCTTTCTGAGTATCATATTTTAGTTTTTTCGAAGTTAAAATGATGACCTTCGTCATGATGGTGAGAGGACAATCCTGTATTAGTTGTTAGATTATTACAGTCACGTTTATGTTGATATAATCGATCTTTAAGTTTTTGACTAGTTTGTCCTATATATTGGAGATGGCAGTTTTTGCAAGGGATAGAATACACTATGATTTTTTTACAATCTTTAGGTGTCTTATCTTTAAGTTGTGTAAATAGTTCTGTAACTGTTACTAGTGGTTAAATGTGATGTTAATATGTTCATCTATTAAAACTTTTTTAATTTTTTGGGATAGAATTGGGATATATGGAATCGAGTACCAGATTTTTTTGGTATTAATATGTTCGTCATTATCTATTCGGTTTCTTGTTATATTAACTTGATTGATACAAGATTTTATGAGTTTAATTGGATAGTTGTTTACTTTTAGTTTATTGACTAAAGACTGAATATTTTTTTTATGAAATTTACTGTTACTGAGATTTTTAATTCTGTTGATGTTCATTTTTATGATGTTTATTTTTTGGGAAAGTTGGTGATTAGAGTTAAAATTCAAGGTTCTGTCTGTGTCTGAAGGCTTTTTATATATGTCTGTAATTAACCTATCATTTTGTTTTATCAATAAGAGATCTAAAAATAGAAGTTTGTTATCTACAGATTCTTCTATCGTGAATTTTAATGAAGCATGGAAGTTATTAAATGTTTTATGTATGGATTCGATTTTTGATTTCGGTAAGATAATTATAGTATCATCCATATATATGAATAAGGACAAGACCTTGAAATCCAACTTTAATAGACTTTTCGAAATACATTCATCCATTACTAGCATGGCAAGTACATGGTTAAAAACCGAAATCCAACACCTACATCGGAGGAGAGATGCCATTCAGCATTATCTAAAGGTATTGCATTCGGAACTATCATTTAAACTTCATGCAGTAGAATTTAGCATATTTGATGATTTTGTTAGAGAAAATGTCAGTAAAGTCATTCATAAAAAATATACTATCCAAAAGAAAAAGTTAGAAAATCTTCGTAAAAATCAAGTAAACTCAGTAAACTCAGTAAATCCAGCAAATTCAGTAGACCAAATTTCAACTTTTATTAATCTTTCGGATACAACGTTTAGTGCACTAGAACAAACCTTTTTATCCCAAAATCCTAATTACAGTCCGTATATTAATAATAAAGCCGACAAAACAATAATAGTAGTAGAATCAGAAATCGCGTTACGAAAAATTCAGGAACCTCTTGTCTCACAAGCATTAATTTCAAAAACCTTAAAATCGCACTCACAGCATGTTTCAACAGATTCTTCAATTATTAAATCAATCAAGGGAAAAATTTTAAGTGATGAACTAACTGTCACAAAAGCAGATAAATCTAATTCAATAGTCATTTTAAAAAATAGCCAATATAATAACAAAGTACATGCTTTTATTACAACCGAAAATTTAAGTCTATTAAAGAAAGACCCAACAACGGCCTTTCAATCAAAAATTAAAGAACTTTTAGATAACACTCATGTTATTTTTTCAAAAGCAGATAAATATCAAATCAAAAATATGAATCCTCAGGCGCCAAGACTTTACGGCTTAATAAAGACTCATAAATCAGATCTTCCTATTAGACCTGTAGTTTCATATATTAATAGTCCTTCGCGAATTTTAGCAATTAAATTAAATACTCTATTTAAAAAGTATACAAATTTTACTTCAAAATACGCTGTAAAAAACTCACTTCTCCTATCCCAACACTTAAAATCAGTAACCACTCCAAAGAATTCTAAACTAGTATCCTTTGACGTCACAAGTATGTTTTCTAATATTCCAACAGATGAATGTCTTGAAATTATTCAGCATATATTAGATAAATCAGTTAAAGACCCTATTACTCATTCAGAACTTTATAATGCATTTAAAACTTGTTTAGCACAAAATTATTTTCAATTTAACAATCAATTTTATCAGCAATCTACTGGCCTAGCAATGGGTTCTCCGCTAAGCCCTTTGCTAGCAGATTTATTCATGTCAATTGTCGAAGATAAAATATTTAATTTAGACTTTACCAAAAAACATATATCATTCTGGTATCGATACGTGGACGATATAATTGCATGTTTTAGCGGAACATCACGTCAACTTGATCAATTCTTAAATAAAATTAATGACATTCATCCTAAAATTAAATTTACAATAGAAACAGAGCAAAATAATCAAATTAATTTCTTAGACTTAACCTTAATTCACAAGAATAGTAAAATTGAATTCAATATATTTAGAAAACCAACCAGCGTCAATACTACAATTCCTTTTAAATCCAATCATCCCATGTCACATAAGCTAGCAGCTTATCATTCTATGGCACAAAGAGCAGTTTCAATTCCATTATCAAATCATTATCGTAATTTAGAACTAAATAAAATTATATCTATAGGAAATATGAATGGTTTTCCAGTCAATATTATTCAAAATTTAATTAATAATAAATTGTATCAAAATACAATTTCTCACATTTATCCAAAAGTTTCAAATTTAAACAAAGAGTCATTTACAACATTAACTTATTTTGGAAAAACCACAGAGAACATAGCGCACATCCTTCGAAAACAAAATCAACAAATTGCTTTTAAACCAAGTTGTAAATTATCAAATATATTATTTAATGCTAAAGATAAAATTAATCCCTTAAGGAAATCGGGTGTTTATGAAATTTCATGTTCCGAATGCAATAGTGTTTATGTTGGGCAGACTGGCAGAAGTTTTGAAACACGATATACAGAACATTTTAAAGCGTTTAGACTTAATCATGACACAAGCTCATTTGCAAATCATATTATAAATTCGAATCACACTTTTCCTGAAATTAATCAAATCAAAATATTACATACCTGTACAAAAGGCACTAAGCTTAATCTGTTAGAAGCCGCCGAAATTCACATAAAACAATGTAATCCTCTTGTTAATCTTCTCAATGAGCAAAAGGACTTACCACAATATAAATCACCTCTTTTCAAATCTCTCTAGACCACTAGTAATACGATTTATTTTTCCCTCACTTCAATTTTTATAATAATTTTTCTGTATAAATGTATTTCTTTGTTAGTTTGTTTTCACTTGATAATGGCCTTCAAAAGTCGAAACTCGAGTCGTGAACTTTTGTTAATATTAATATATATTCTTTAGGAATATAGATTTATATCAATAAAATATTTGTGGTAAAAAACGTAGACAGTGTTTTATTTGATTATTATTATGGATTACCACGTAGTAAAGGTCTCAACCATCCTTTATATTAAAGTAATAGGTTCTCTTCTGTTGGAGAGTGGTTGAATCTACTAAAAGAACGGCGTTTGTTGAGTTTGGCTTGCTCACAATCAAAATTCCACCAAGGAACAGGCTCTCTGCGAGGTTTTCCGGAAGATAACGGTATACTCGTATGTGCTGCCTGTATGATAGAATCGGTATAAGTTTCAATATCTTCGTCGATAGTGGCTTGGACACTGTCATCGTAATCAAACACGTGAACAAACATATTCCAATCGGCATCTTTTATTCTCCAATTTCGATGACGGTTTTCATTAATTACATGACCAAGCACGCGAATGAATATGGGAAAGTGGTCACTATCATAAAGATATTCCGAGACTTCCCAATCCAGCAATGCTGCGATACTTGGAGAACAAATGGTAAGGTCAATAGCCGAGAACGATCTATTGGCCACGGAAAAGTAGGTATTGTTACCTTTATTTAAGATAACTAAATCCGTTTCTGAAAAAAGATAGTGTTATGAGCATTAAAATCGCCCATTAGCAGGAATGGGGACGGAAGTTGTTCAAGTAATTGATCAATCAAACGAATGTCCAAACTGACATTTGGCGGAATATAAATTGAGCAAATGGTCAGTGCAAAAGGGATATGTAGTTGAACGGTTACTGCTTCTAATGCAGTGTTGACACGGAATTCTTTACTGAAAACCGTATCACGAACCAATAAAGCCGTTCCACCCTGAGCACTATCAACATTTGCACGATCTTTTCTATACATAGTATAACCACGAAGATTAACAGAACAGTCAACCTTAAAATTTGTTTAAAGGATTCGTAGTGTGAATTATATCCGTTGCAGTTCCATTGTATAATGGTTGAATCCATTTTTAGTGTTATGTTGCGAACGTAATTTTAACTCTTTGTTTATTAGCGTTTTTATTTTTAACTTCTGAATTATCTTCTGGGGGAGTAGAACTCCCACTAATTGGCATAATTTCATCTGTCAGAGTAGATGGCGCGGAAAGAACTTCCACATCCATTGACTCTAACGACACGTCAATATTGGGGTCTGTGGGCGCAGAATCGCTAGAAACCTGCACCTCAGGTGGCGGTAGCCTAGATTGGGCTGCCGTCTTTGCAGGCTTTGACTTGGACTGAGGCTTTGCCTTCAACAGGCGCTTTCAAACATTTGGAAAGTGAATCTGACACATTAAAAGATTCCCCTCACCAGCCAACAAAAAAAACAACAGTCAGTTAGTAACCAGCATCCATCAAGGACCGAGACAGATCAAACTTAACCATCTACCTGGAATCATCTTGCAACCCCATACTACCTACCCACAGCTGCCACTAACCCATTGACCATGGATACAGATTTGGATCTACATCGACAACAGCACCAGGTGCACCAACCATCGCACCTGGTCTGCACAGGACCTACCGGCTTGCACACTTTGGATAGGTTCTTTCCGGACAACTTGCTGTTGCCAGGGGAACCGACCGATGACAACCGCAACGCCCACGCACCCACGCCGACGACGGGCCTTGGGGCTTGCACACACCCCTAAGGCCACACATGACTTACGGCATTGCACACCCCGTCGTGAGCCAAAGTTTGACACTCTGGAACCACAAATAAACATATACATAACATAACAAAGCTATGGTGGCGCCACAGCCACCCCATAGAGGCCTTTAAAATTATACAAGTGTTGTGAAACGTAATGAACTATTTTAATTCAATAACCCTGACAAATGTAGTTAAATTTTAAAAGTAGATCTTTAGATTGTGATATAAACATTATGAATAATTTTTTTTTTAATTGTATATGTAGAAAAAACTTTTATTATATTTATATTCATTTATTTTAATTTTATCAACAATGTAATTTAAAAAAAAATAATTTTTGCATTATACTACTATGTTTTTGGCTTTACCAAAAACATAGTAGTATAATGCTAAAATTATTTTTCTGCAGGATTGCCGAGCCCTACTTACCTAAACACGGTTTACGTGGAAAAAATAATAGGCAAGTAAAGTTAGTAAGTAATAGGTTAGTTAATAATAAACAAAGATTTTATCAACAAATCGGCTAGATACTTCAGAAATTCAATTTTAACTTTTTTTTCTTAGATAAATAAATTATAGATTAACATTGCCCGTTAATGCAGCAAGAAGTTTATATTGTTACACATTGAGATATAATGTCGAACACTTTGGTGCATCAACAGGGGTGTCCAAACTTGCGGTTATGATACAGTACAATAATAAGACTAAATCATACTTCTAGCTGCCGAGTTGCTGCGGATTATAGGTCAGTGTTAAAAATTGTCAATCTTCCTGGAGCTGCCACAAAAATAATCTGGGTTTATTGCAAGTAACCCCACATTAATTTCCAAAGAATGCCAAAAAAGATAATTCTACATAAGAATCAATTGCGACTGCAGTGAAACCAATAATAAAAGTGGTAATTTAATGAAGCAACTTCACTTATCAGTTAGAAATGAACGCATATAATTTTTAGAAGAATCCAGTTTGGCACCATGTTTAAATATAAATATAAATAATCAAACAGCAAGAGGTTATAATTTATATAAATCTTTAAAAAAATATTGTAAATGTTGATTGTGTTAACTATAATGCTGCATGCATATGTACATTTTTTATATTGAAATAAAAAAATTTAAAAAAAGTTGATAATACAAGTATCGAAACAACTCCGAAGTCGTATAGAAGAGGTATTTCTTTTAGTATTATAATTTTATCCATAATAACTACTCTTATTTTTAGGTGTTAAGAGGCGGAACTTGTTTAAAACGCTTGTTCCAAGTCCAAAAAAATGTGGTAAGTAAGATTTACATGTAATTAATAAAATCTTTGTTGGTTATTTAGCTTTTTGATAGTGGTGTTGAGTGAGGTGCTCACAGAGATATTTTATGTTGGAAGCTTCGATGTTAACTGTAAGAATAAAAAGTATTTTTTAGAAGTTAAATTTCAAAAATTAAAAAGGATGTTTTGTTTTATAGCTATATTTAAGCAAAAAAAAAATAAAAAATCCTATAAGTAACATTGAAGGAAAATTAGTAGTATATACTATGGGGCGACGGCACACACTGCAGCAGCATCAGTGGACACTGTACGTGAATTGTTTCCAGGAACTGTTATTTCGAGATTTGGGGATATCATATACACCGAACCTCCAGCCACTACGGAGTAGTTAAAAAAACAACATTCGAGAGGCCATTAACAATATTCCTATTGAAATGTGTCGGCGGGTATTTAAACATTTAAGAGCAGTATTGGAGAAGGATGGTCGACATTTGGACAACATTGTGTTTAAAAAATGAAATCCGCATCTCTGTACTTTCTTAATTTAATATTAAAATTATTCCAACACTTTTTATACTGTTATTATAACGTGTTAAAAACTGAAATCTCCTCTGAGTCACCTTGTATAAGACACGTTTTAAACAATAAAATTTGTTCAGGTTATTTATTATATTAACAAAGAATACAGAAGAGAATTAATTAGCAATTAGTAACTGTCACAAATGCGGTAGAAAATATATAAAATCAATCCTGCCATCAATGTAGCTTTTGTTTGAAGTACTCTTGCAACTGGCAGTACTTACAAACATAGCCAAGAAATGATAAGTGTGTTGCATATACCAACGCTTTTAAATTCATTTTTTACAAATATAATTAAGATTTTGAACCAATCCTTTTTTAAGGTTGGCGACAACTCACTTTGAATCAATATAGAAGATGCGGGAAAAGTTAAAATATCAATTGCTATTAAAAAAAATAATGTTCAATAATGTCAAAGAGATCATATGGTCACAGTTTTAATGTAAATTCTGCAGTTAAAAATAATTTATTATTGTTGAAAAATATAACAATAAATAATTTTATTAACACGATTTAGGCGGTTATTATTGGACAAGACAAGTTTTATTTTACTTTGTTTTGAATATATTAATTCAATTATTTATAATAGTAGAATTTAATTTATTTTTTAATAAATAAATAAAATTGAGTGTTCAAATCATGCAATAAAAAAGTATGGCAAACGCTAGCATGCAATAAAAAAATACATCGAAAATATTTCTTTATTAATTCTTAAATTGTTAACGGGTGCTGCCAAAAGAGCTATTTACCAAAATCGTCATAGATCTTTAAAACAGTTTTTTTTGGAATATCCTTGTAAAACAGTTAAAGGAAAATTCATTTAATAACGATAATGCCAATAAACAAATTTTTGAGTCATTAAAAGTAATTTAATTTAATTTAATAATTTATTATACTAATATTTAAGTGTGTCAAGATGCAATACTAAGTATTTCTTCAACAACTGTTACCCACTTTAAATTAATTTCAATATACATATATTTTGTTCTAGCTTTCAAAAAAAGATTTAAAAGTTATACAAAAATAAATTATGGTTTACGCATCAGGTAATGATCTGTAATTAAATTTTAGTTTCTACAAATAATGACATTTATTTTTAGCAGCAAATAAAAGGACAAGGACACAGTCGATGACAAGAACAAAACAAAAAACAAGGCCAATAACAAAGCCAAAGGTCGTGGACAAGGCCACGGACAAAACCGATAACAAGTTTGTGAAGAAGACCAAGGACAAGATTGTGGACAAAGCCAAAGATAAATGCATTTGACAGTTCTTAACAAGTCATCAAGATTATTTGACTAAATCGATTAAATAAAATCATCACAAAACTTACTTGTCAACTTGAAAATCCTAACTTTTGATATTAAATTAAGAACAATTAAATTAATAGATTTTATAAATTATTTTTTTTTTTTAATAAATTTTTTCAGTAATAAATTGTTAATTAAGCATTATTTGATAATCTGTAAGTAATTTAAATCTGTAAGGATCCCCTGGAAAGTTATTGATTTATCATCAAAAAATTTTGTCTATATTGTTACGTTCTCTGAGCCATTATTTAATTTTATTGTAAATTTAATAGTTATACAAGGTGATTCAGGGAAACAGCTTTTTTTTTAAACGCGCAGTACGCAACAAGTATAAAAGTTAGAGAAACCGGTCTAGTGTCATTTAACTTCGCATGCTATGCCATTTTAGTCATGGCGCAGTGGAATGTGTAACATCGTGTGTTCATGTACGATAATTATATTAAAACTGGCGAGTCTATTAATCAAACACAGCGCTTGTTTGCAAGCACATTGCCATAGTTCTGTAAAACGGATTTTACGACTAGATTTAAAATTCCATCCGTATAAGATAGCAATTGTCAAAGAGTTAGGTGAACGTTGATAGTCACAACGCTTACAATATAAAATGAAGAGTAGTTCCACTTCAACAGTTCGGTTAAAAAACTAAACTGCCAATATTGAGCAACGGATACTCCACAAGTAATGTGGTGTAATCAGCCAATACTTTTTGGAAAAACATAGCGGCCCATACAGCAAGGGCTTCAATGCGAGTTTTTAATAAAAAAATTCAGGAACGAATTATTTTACGTTTTGGCGATGTGCCCTTTCCACCTCGTTTTCCTGACCTAACCTAAATAAAAGGCCAAAAAACCATATTTACGGATTTAAAAAGTTAAAGGCTGAAGCAATAACGGTCGACTTAAACAGTGAATAAAAATCTTAAGGATTACATAGTCTTAAAATCCTAAACAACAAAATAGAAAAAGTGTAACAACTCTATTAGGTAAAAACAAAGCAAAAAAAAACTGTTACAGCAACACAAAAGACTGAAACAACAACAGCTGAACTGACACACTCACAGAGCGCTATTATCTAGTTTCACAGACTTCTAATTAAGTGCAAAATGTTAATAAATTTTATTTATTTATCTATAAATTTCATAATTATAATTCCATTCCATAATAATATTTTGACGTATGCATGTGAAACTGCATAACCTATAGACTCCTAAAAGCTTTTGTCTAAAGCAACAGTACCTGAACTGAACAAACCTTTTTTGTTCTGTTAAGTTCTCTAAAACATTATTTTATTTGTTCATAATTTCATAAATAAGTAATTGATAAATAATTAGTGACATTATAGATTAGCACCGACATCATTATATATTCAAAGTTAGTTTAACACTACAATACAGTACTCAAAAGAACCCACAAAAACTCTAACGAAAACCAAGTCTGAAAAAACAAAAGCTCTGGCTTTGGCTCTGGCTCTGGCTCTTAATCTACACAATACATTTTTTCTGATAGTATTTAACAAATCCAGCCGCCTACAACTGATTCAACCAACAACCAAGAAACAACAGAACTGGTATAATTAATGTAATGAATTAATTGTATTAGCAACACAATTATTATCACACAATATTCATCAAGAAATATTATATCAGATCTGTTTAATTGTCAAGATAAACAACAAGAAAATAGAACCAAGTGAATTATTATTATATTACATGAATTGGAATTCCATTTAATGCATCGCTTAAGGAAAATTAGAACAAGAAGAATACAAGAACACAATTAAAACAACGAATTCAATTATTGTGGTTTTATTCTATGCAAGTATGTGTCCACAGAGTTACTATGATTATATATTAAAATCTTCAAAACGACACAATCTTCAAGTTCTAAGCAAGAATGACTAATTTGCTCATTAGATAATAACAAGTTAGGAGCTTCACTCAACTCTCCAAACATTGATCTGCGAGTCAATTCAGAACACTTGGAAAGAGTAAAACAACCCCACTTAATCTATTGATGCTTTTCAAATTACAATTTTGCTAAACAGACCTATTAAAAAGTTTAAAAAGCTACGAAGCAGCTTTCAATTATATGGAATAAAAGTTTATAATATTTAATCGTTTTAGTTATATAAATTATGGATCCTGAATGGTGACGAATGCAACTTAAGCATCAAACGATAAAAAAGTTGTACACTTCTTGGATTAACTGGAGTGACCGTCCATTCACCCAAGGGTTAGTGATCCAGAAAGAGAAATTTTTTAATATAAAATCAACGTCGGATGGCAGTTGTTGCAAAATTGTCACATCAATGTCATCCATTAGAACGGTTGTTAAGCAAAATCTCTTTGAAAGGTTATTAATCTAGCAAATTTTTTGTTAATTTGGTACAGGTTAGTTTTGATACCTGTTATTTGGCAGCATTCTTTATCCATTAATAAATGGAAAATTGCTTAAAAATCAAGTCAAGTCGCTTTTATTAACTAAAGCATATTACTCAGTAGAAGATTATTTTTGTTATTTCTCTATTAAATAATGTGTATTTTAGTTATTTCTCTATTAAATAATGTGTATTTTACTTATTAACTGATTATTTATGTGTCTATGTTTATAGTATATTTAAGAACATTCTGTAAGTAATTTATTTGATCGTTTATACGTGCAAAAGGTGCAAGTGCAATTGTGTACTTTGTGTCCTTATTGTCATGATGGAACCTGAAATAAAAAAGGAATTAAATCTTAACGATAAGTCTAGACAAGTGGATGGATTTTTCGTTAAAACTTAAAGAGAGCTTTTCCGATAAGTATGTTTTACTTTATTCTGGTTGGCGGAAATTTTGATTCATTATTTTATTACTATCTCTAATTTGAGATTATTACGTAAAATTTTTTATTAATTAGCAACAGACTAATATAATCAGATTAATTAGATTGTATGTTAAGATTTTGTTTCAATTTTGGTAATTTGGAATAAAATTTATATTGGCGGGAATTTCAAATTGTTGATAAATTTTACAATTTAATGCTTGGCAAAAACTAAAATATTATATAACATCGTTTTTGTGTGTAAAATAAAATATTAATTTTGATGATTGTGGCAAAAAGTATTTTTATATGTATTATTATACACCAATATACACAACGCGATTAAAAAAATATAAAGACTATTAACAGATACTTGCCTATATATTTTGCTTTGCGGGAGTTTCTCACAATCCAAAATGATGACATCATTTTTTTTTATATTAATTAATTTTTATATATTATTTTTATTTATAATTTTTTAATATAAATTGGTCATATTACTCAGTCTGAGCTTTGGACCTTATACACATATAACACGCCCTTTGCCGACTCCGTGAACTATCATAACCTGTGCGTATGACGTCAGTTGTGGGGCAAGACAGTTAAGCTGTCAAAATACAGAAAACATAGTTGTAGAACTAATTTCTTCAAACATCTCGAAAGTTAGAACAAAAATTGAAGTATAAAAATTATGCAAAAATTAACTATCTTAATAAAGTTCAAATTTTTTCTAATAATTTGACAATTGCCCTGTCAGAATGTAGAAAACTTGATTTTAAACTAATTTTTATTCAAATTGAGAGTAATTTTATTGTTGCCAATTGTACATCATCCAGATTAGTTAGTTTAGATTTTTGGCGTATCAGCCTAATAAGACTATTAACGCCGATTCTTTTCTCTAACTATAAGAAATGTAAAATAATATGCTGTAAAATGGCATATTAAAGAATAAAATTAAATAAATAAATAAATAAACAACAAAGATAAAATAAACGTTCACAAACTTTAATGACTATAGCAATAATGACTAGATAGTTCCAACAGTGTCTAGGGTGTAAAAAGTCCTAATCACTGCTGGATTTTACGATACACAAACATTAATCATAATAAATTAACAATTATATCCATACACCCAATTTGCTCTGTCGAATAAATTCAAACAGACGATCGACTTCAACGATCTGATCGCCCAAGACAATCGACAAACTGGGTGATAATTCAGACGTAACTCTTTGTTCCGAAAACTGCCGACAATCCAATAAGATATGACGAACAGTCAATGGGACATTACAAGTATCACAAACTGGCGGCACCTCAGATGCCAACAAATGCCTGTGAGTCCATCGACAGTGACCGATGCGAAGTCGCGTGAGGATAACCTCTTCCCTACGCTTCGGCCTGCATGACGAACTCCACGGTGTAATAACGCTTTTAGTGCATCGCAGCTTGTTGTCTTGAATAGCAAACCACTCAGTTTGCCAGCTAGACAGCAGCTTTTGATGTAGAAAATTACAAATATCCCTAACGCAAACTTTAAATGAAACATATTCAGCGCTAGTTATTGCCAATTTGGCAAGCGCATCAGCTTTTTCATTGCCACTGATACCTACGTGACTGGGGATCCAGACAAAGTTAACAGTGACATTTATCTGAGACACCTGAAGCAAAATTGAATGAATTTGCCTCAGCAAGTAATGATCAGGATATTGGTCATCAATGGCGTTTAATGCACTCAACGAGTCTGTACATATAACATAATTTATACCTGCGCTTAGTTGGATGTAGAGAAGAGCCTGATAGATAGCATACAGTTCTGCAGTATACACGCTGCTAACACTTGGCAAGCCAAATGTAAATTGCAGCTCATCTACCAGAAAAGCACAACCCACACCGTCGTTACTTTTTGAGCCATCGGTATAAATCCAAGTGGCATTTACATTCATTGCTTGAATTTTTGCAAATTCAGTTCGATATTCAACTGGTAAAGTTGAAGCTTTGCTCATTCTCGATAATGCAGTATTTAACCTTGGACGTTGAAAAGTCCAAGGAGGATCGCGACAGTAAGACAGTTGATATACATCAGGGAGTTGGAAATCCAGTTCCCGAAGTATACTGCAATTTCTTATAGCAACCGGTTTTTGGGACCGTATCCTGATGTTGTATAGATCGTCGAGACCATTATTGTACACGACAGGAAACGTCGGATGCAAGCGTTTAGCTTTTAGTTTCGCGGCGTACCTAATTGTCAAAATTTTACGCCGAAGATAGAGTGATGGTTCAGCTGCCTCACACAAAACACTAGCAATAGGGCTAGTGCGAAATGCGCCAGTTGCTAAACGAATTCCAGTATGGTGAGCAGGATCAACAATACGTAATGTGGATGGAGCTGCGGAAGCATAGATTATGGAACCATAATCTAGTTTTGAGCGCACCAAAGCGCGATGCAGAAGTAGCATTGTTTTCCGATCCGCTCCCCATGACTTTCCACTCAACGACCTGAGCAAGTTTAGTGCCGGGACACATCTTGATCTCAGATTTATTAAATGAGGACGCCAAGTCAGCGCACGGTCAAATGTGACACCGAGAAATCGAACACTATCCTGTACAGGAATAGGTTCTCCCCCAAGATATAATAAAGGGTCACCGTGTGGGGTTCGCCTTCTACAAAAATGGATAAGCAATGATTTACTAGTAGAAAAAGTGAATCCATTCTTATTAGCCCAGTTCAAAATGTGATTGATTGTTAACTGAAGTTGACGTTCCAATGTTGCCATGTTTCTCGAAGCACAATAGATAGCTACGTCGTCAACATACATACATCCGCTTACAGGATGCTTAATGAACTGACTTATGCCGTTAATCGCTATCATAAATAGTGTCACGCTTAGAATAGACCCCTGAGGAATACCATTCTGTTGCTGACGTATGCCCGAGATGTTGTCACCTACACGTACCTTAAATGAACGGGAAGTTAAAAAGCTTTGTATAAACAATGCCATGCTTCCGCGAATACCCCATGAATGAAGCGTTCGTAGAACATTGTACTTCCACGTCATGTCATACGCTTTCGCAATGTCAAAG
Source organism: Tachinus rufipes (assembly GCA_963932245.1). Lineage (NCBI taxonomy): Eukaryota > Metazoa > Arthropoda > Insecta > Coleoptera > Staphylinidae > Tachinus > Tachinus rufipes. Next base: position 20,274,896 of record OZ010750.1, read on the forward strand.
AATACAGCGACAAGATGTTGATTCTGTACAAAAGCATTTTTAATTGCTGTATCCAACCGAACAAGGTGATCAGTCGTAGAACGGTGACGCCTTGAACCACATTGTATGTCAGCAATTAAACCTCTTGAATCTAATAACCAAGTAAGACGCTTATTGATCATTCTTTCTAGTAACTTGCATAAGCAGCTAGTTAGAGAGATAGGCCTATAACTTGTCGGGAGCTTTTTATCTTTACCAGGTTTAAGTACTGGTACTATGATAGCAAGTTTCCACGACTCAGGACAATACCCTGCTGACCATATCCGGTTATAGAGTGCCAACAATTGAAGTTTGGCAGAGCGACTTAATTGCTTAAGCATAGCATTGTGTATCAAATCGACACCTGGAGCAGTATTGTGTGCTTCAGATAATGCCGAGTCAAATTCCCAAACACTAAACGGTGCGTTATATAATTCATTTTCAGCAGAGACAAATGACAGAACGTTTTTCTCCATGTTAATTTTAATATCTCGGAAATTTGCAGCGTAATTATTATCGCTGGAAGCGTCAAAATAAACATCGGCCAGGATATTCGAAATGTCAATGGGATTGGTAATAATTTGATCACCCGACAATAACCCACTAATAGGTAATGATGCGGTTCGGCCAGAAATTTTTCTGGCTTTTTCCCACACCTTCCCGACGGGGGTTCTCGAATTAATTGAAGTAACATATTCTGACCATGATTCTCTTTTAGCTTTTCTGCATGTTCTTCGAGCAACAGCTTTATACCTCAAATAAAGTAATAGGTTTTCTTCTGTTGGAGAGTGGTTGAATCTACGAAAAGAACGGCGTTTGTTGAGTTTGGCTTGCTCACAATCAAAATTCCACCAAGGAACGGGCTCTCTGCGAGGTTTTCCGGAAGATAACGGTATACTCGCATGTGCTGCCTGTATGATAGAATCAGTATAAGTTTCAATATCTTTGTCGATAGTGGCTTGGACACTGTCATCGTAATCAAACACTTGAACAAACATATTCCAATCGGCATCTTTTATTCTCCAATTTCGATGACGGTTTTCATTAATTGCATGACCAAGCACGCGAATGAATATGGGAAAGTGGTCACTATCATAAAGATATTCCGAGACTTCCCAATCCAGCAATGCTGCGATACTTGGAGAACAAATGGTAAGGTCAATAGCCGAGAACGATCTATTGGCCACGGAAAAGTAGGTATTGTTACCTTTATTTAAGATAACTAAATCCGTTTCTGAAAAAAGATTGGCCAAGTTACGACCTCGCACATCAGTTCGATTTGAGCCCCACATAGTGTTATGAGCATTAAAATCGCCCATTAGCAGGAATGGGGACGGAAGTTGTTCAAGTAATTGATCAATCAAACGAATGTCCAAACTGACATTTGGCGGAATATAAATTGAGCAAATGGTCAGTGCAAAAGGGATATGAAGTTGAACGGCTACTGCTTCTAATGCAGTGTTGACACGGAATTCTTTACTGAAAACCGTATCACGAACCAATAAAGCCGTTCCACCCTGAGCACGATCAACATTTGCACGATCTTTTCTATAAATAGTATAACCACGAAGATTAACAGAACAGTCAACCTTAAAATTTGTTTCCTGTAAGGAAACGCAGATAGGTGAATTTTCGGCTAATAAAATTTTAAAGGATTCGTAGTGTGAATTATATCCGTTGCAGTTCCATTGTATAATGGTTGAAACCATTTTTAGTGTTATGTTGCGAACGTAATTTTAACTCTTTGTTTATTAGCGTTTTTATTTTTAACTTCTGAATTATCTTCTGGGGGAGTAGAACTCCCACTAATTGGCATAATTTCATCTGTCAGAGTAGATGGCGCGGAAAGAACTTCCACATCCATTGACTCTAACGACACGTCAATATTGGGGTCTGTGGGAGCAGGATCGCTAGAAACCTGCACCTCAGGTGGCGGTAGCCTAGATTGGGCTGCCGTCTTTGCAGGCTTTGACTCGGACTGAGCCTTTGCCTGTTTAGGCTTTGACTTGGAAGTCGCAACCTTAGTTGGTTTTAGCCCGATACGAGCCAATACCTTAGATGGTTTAGGCTTTAAATAAGCCCCCATCTTGAGTGGTTTTGCTTGAAGTCCCACTCGTTGTGACCTTGGACCGGATTGGGCCGTAGTCAGTTTAGGTTTTGAACCTGATGGGCCCGCAACCGGTTTTTGACCCTTCACATTAGAGTCCTTGTCTTTATTTAAAGTTTCTGCAATAGCAGTAAATTTCATAATTGGTGGTTGTTGAACGATAGGCGTTTCAACAACTGCAGCAAACGATCTAGAAAAGGTAGGAGCCGTAATTGCTCTATACCTCTTTTGAGCATCAAAGTAAGAGAGTTTGTCTGTTACTCTGATCTCGGCTATCTTCCTTTCCTCTTTCATTTTTGGACAATCTCGGGAATAGACAGGATGCTTACCACCACAATTCACACATAAAGGTGAACTTTTGCATGGATCAGGGTCATGTTTCTCCTTACTGCATTTTGCACATGTTGCAACACCTGGACACCTAACTGCGGTGTGTCCAAAACGTTGGCATTGGAAACACCTCATTGGGTTAGGAATAAACGGGCGGACCGGGCGAGTAACATACGCTACCTTGACTTCATCTGGGAGCCGTTCGGAATCGAATGTTAAGATCATAGATGTTGTATCTCTGACCTCACCATCTTTTCTACGGGTTAGTTTTTTAATATCGATAACGCCTTGCGACGCTAGTTCTTGTTTGCATTCGTCTACAGTTGTGTATAGCAACTCATACCATGAAATAACTCCCTTAGAAATATTTAAGGATTTATGCGGCTCAACTGTCACCGCAATATTACCTAACGACGTGCATTCCTGCATTTTACTGCTCTGCATTTTGTCTTTTACTTCAATAAGCAAAGTACCGTCTCTTAACTTCTTACACGATTTTAAGGTTCCGTTAATAATATTAGAAATGGTCTTATGAATTAAGAAGGGAGATACCTCCTTTAGACTCTGGCCATTTTCAGAACATTTAACAATTAAATATCTAACAAACTTTCTACTTGTACTCATACTATCTTCTTTAGCTCTCTCGTCCGTAAACGGGCGAGATCGTTTGGTTGGAGGTTTAGAATCTACCATAATAAACTCCGTCAAATTCATCGCTCAATCTCCCCACCCACCACGGAGCCACACATGGGACGCTACATCACAAACTGATGCAGTCGCCAGGGCTAATCAAGCGATATAGGTTTCATAGATGTAAATGAAAGACTTCCGCGAACACAAAGAATACTATCGGGAACCAACCGTAGCACATTGTGAACCTTCCATCTATCACCACATAAATAATTCCTCACCCTAACGTTAAACAAAACAAGCCGATTGATTAAAACTGGGTTAGGTTTAACCTCCCGTTTTACCAGAAGCTAAGGCCAAAGCAGTGTGTTGGAACTAACACTCTTTTAAACCTGAGTATTAGCCCCTCAACTACCAGGATCCTCTTTTCCTAGCTTTCGGGTCACCGCGCACGGCAAACACGCAGGTGAATTTTACAAGATGTTCTGTAAATTTTGTCAAAAATTAACTCACAAATAAATTTGACTTGTCCCAGACGAACTGTGGGTTTTTTAACGAGGTTATCTCCTCGCCTATTGGTCGCCTTTTACGACCAGCAAAGGGGCTAGCGGAAGTATTCTTTTGCACCACCCCCTCCCGCAGGGGGGGTACATCATCCAGAAACTGAGGTAACATGTGTTCCAAAAAGTGATTAAAAATGGATTATGATAACTGTTTTCTTAAATTATTTTAAAAACTGCAAAATTAGAAAAAAGATTTTAAAAATTGTGTTATTTAACTAAGCTTATTTTCACAACTTGTGTGTTACGTCAATTGTGGGTATAGAACATTGTTATGTAAATATATCCTAGATATGCCTACCGTCCTTTTATAAGGACACCGGTTATAATCAAGCTCTATAGCATTTTATTACTAATTCATAAATATTTGAATAGATGGCGTTGATGAACAATCAACTTTAAGGTTGTGTCAATTATTTGCACGCGATTTTATAACCATAAAAGTTATGTCAACCAATATCTAAAATCTAAATGTCCTTTTAGAAAGACAGTAGGCAAAAACAATTACATTTTTTTATATCTATTTTAGTGGGCTAAGCTTGCAAGAACTGATTGAATCATTGGAAAATGGCATCAATCAAGATAATGTGATTGATTATAATGAGATTGGGATAACAATTATGCCACCAACAAATGCATGCGACCCTGTATCGGATGAAGATTCGGGTGAAGAAGACCTTGCAGGTATTGACAATTTACCTGGTTCACAACTTCGTGCCACAGCAGAAATTAATATTAAAATAACCAAAAATCAAGATTCTGATAGCGACGACAGTAAAGATAACTTACCACTCTATCAGGTAAAGTCATTACTAAATAAAAATAAAAGAAGCAAAATCATTACAGAAACTTATACCTGGAGAAATACAGATATAAATAAAAATTAATTTGTACTACCAAATGCGCATTCTGTACAAAACAATAATTCACCAGTTGAACTTTTTTCTGTTTTTTTAGAATGACGCGTTGATTGATTTGATTCGCATTTATTCAATTAAATATGCATCATGAAAAAATAAAGCAAATATTACAAAAGAATAATTGGAAAGTTTTTTGCTATTTTACTTTTGAGCGGTTATGTTCCTATACCCCGCCGTAGAATGTACTGGGAAAATGTAAAAGATACACATAATGAACTGACTAACTTACATTGTTGTGATAACGAACATTTAGACAAATCAGATAAATTTGCCAAAGTTAGGCCACTTTTTAATCAAATTATTGCACCATTCAAAATGTTTGCTCCATTATGTGAGACCCACAGTATCGATGAAGCCATGGTGCCATATTATGGCCGCCATGGCTGTAAACAATGTATACGAGGCAAACCTATCCGTTTTGGATTTAAATTATGGTCTGGCTGTACTAGCTACGAATATGTAGTATGGGTGGAGCCTTATCAAGGAGCTAACAACAAAATAAATCCTGAGTTCAGAGATTTTGGATTAGGGCCTTCAATTATTTTTTCAATATGCTAATATTCTTTTATCTATGATAAACTACCCATATCACACTTTTTGTGATATTTTTTTTTTACAACAATTTCACTTTTAGAAAAACTTGTACAAAAAAAAAACATCCGTGTCACAGGTACAATAAGAGAAAATCGAACATCAAAATGCCCACTAATTACTAACAAGGATATGAAAAAGAAAGATCGCGGCTTCACTGAGTACAAATCCAATGAAGATGGAGTTGTGGTTGTGAAGTGGAATGATAACAATGTTGTTTCGTTGGCATCAAATTCAATACCAGTACATCCTACTCATGGGGCTACCCGTTATTCAGCTAAGCTAAAAAAAAAAAAAAAAAAAAAAAAAAATTATGGTCCAACAACCTCACAATTTATATTTGTATAATCGCTTTATGGGTGGCGTTGATAGAGGTGACCAAAATACCAGCTTATACAGAGTAGCTTTTCGTGGAAAAAAATGGTATTTTTCACTTATTGCTTATATGCTTGATCTTGCTGAACAGAATGCTTGGCAACTACATAAGCAGCAATCCGGCAAATTAGATCACCTTACATTTCGCAGAAGAGTTGCTACAGCAATATTAGAAAAAAATCAAAAAATATTTGTAAACCGATCAAAGTTTTCACAGCTGGAAAATGCTGATTCGCAATATGACCGCATGGATCATTTGATAGTGCAACAAGAAAAACAAACCAGATGCAGAAATTGCCATAAAAAAGTCTCAACAAAATGTGAATAGTCTAGTGTCCTTTTAAAAGAACGCCTGTATTTCCTTCCCTTGCAGAATGAGCTGTAATAAACCGTATCTAAGTACATTTCTTGAGATGTGATCTAAATGTTCAAGTTTCCGTTGTTTCGTTGTATTTCGCATTCTTTATTTAGATTTTGTACCACTTCGGTGTTGGGGACATGGTATTTCCAGGATATTCTGAGTATCCGTCTATAGTACCACATCTCAAATGATTTCAGTTTTTTCATTGATGCCTCACTCACAGTCCAAGATTCAACCCCATAGAGGAGGACAGAAAATACATATAATATTGACTCAATTTTAAAATTTATAACTTAAATTAGTTTAGATTTATGGCATATCAGCCTAAAAAGACTATTAATGCCGTATAATTTAAATGATTCACAATTTTTTATAATTTAAATCAATGGAATTTTTCAAATTATTTTGCAAACAAACCTAATAAAATTTATTTATAATTAGCAAAACATGTATTGAAATGAACTTTAATTATGCAAAAGAACAGATAAAAACATTGATTGTCTATTATATAGATCATTGCTTATCGAAGTCGGAATTTTATTTCAAATTTCTTCAACCTCGAACATACAGTTTTTCTAATTTGAATCAATAAATTTGTTCAGTAATTAGCAGAAAAAATCTTGCGATGAACTTTTATTTTGCAAATAGACAGAAATATCGATTGTCTATAAAATAGATCGAGGTTAATAAAATTGGAATTTTATTTTAAATTTATTCAATCTCACTTTGCACCCAGACATACAATTTTTATAAATGGAGTTTTTCAAATTAGTTTGCAAACGCAATTAACCCAATTTGTTTAATACTTTAAACATAGAAATATTGATTAATGATAATGATGAAATATATCAATACCTCATATCATCAAGATTATTTTAAATTAGTTATGCAAACGCAATTAACAAAATAAATTCAATGCTCAGAAAGATATTTGTTTACAGTGCAAACTGTCACAAAGAAAAATATCTAATAAATGAACCAAAAACCAGCAAGGTTGGAATTTTATTTCAAATTACTTCAACCCAGTCGACAATAAAACAAATAAATTAACAAGAAGAAATAATCACTCCGTTTTCGGAATATTAATTAGAATAAGAACACTATTTTGATATATCAATTTATTTTAGTGGTAGATGTTTTCATGCACCATTCACTTATCCGTAATTCCAGATGTTCTCTGTTGTAGAATGTAGAATTTCATGCGCCATTTTAACTTCATAATAATATGCTTCACAATAATTTGCTTCAGCCAGTCATATGCTCAGTGCCAATTCAAACTTCATATTAATATTCTTCTTAATTGTCGGTAATTTTCATTTAAGTATATTATTCGATTGTTCGTAGAATATTCTTTAATAACTAATTTATAAACGTTTAAGCCGACAGACAACCTCGTTACAACAGATGATGTCGGCGACTGGCGACTGGGGGGGCCTGAGTCCTGACTGAACTCACTCAACTCACTGAATTCACTGAACCGACTAGGAGCGCCCGACTCGCGTATCGATCGGCGATGATGTGTAGAACATGTGCGCTGCACTCACTCGACTGAGTCGACCGTGGTTGTGACGCCAAATCGCAAGTATGACAGTTGACCTGCTCACTATATGTATAGAAGCCCCATGCAAATTTATTGATTATATTGTAACAATAAAAATTAACGTTGTTAGTCGTTAGACTATAAATTTAGTTATATTTAATTTAATTTTATGATTGAAGATGATTATATTAATTTTAAATTATAGAACGTAGAAATAAACCAACCACCTTGCACATTTATTTATTCTTTACAATTTAATACATAAATACTTCTGCAGACAAACACTATTGTAATTCTGTCAGATTGGAACAATGTTATATGGAATTTAAATAGAAACCAACATGTTTAGTGGGGTTATATTTAAATTCCAGAAATAAAAATATTAAATAATTAATTATTTATATAAAATTAATATATTGATATTAATTTGATTAATAGACTGGATTTTTACGAATACTTCAATTAATTTTAATTCAATGTTTAAACTTATGCAACAAAGTAGCAGTTGTTATTTGAGTTCCCTGTTTTAAACGATAATATGTATTATTATTGTCTTTAATTTACTTTTTTATTAAATCTAATTTATTAGATTATAATCCCTAAATTTGTTTATTGAGAATATTAATATGACTATAATTCTATAAATTATAAATCTGACTTATAAAATCCATTTTGTTTATAGCAGCTCGTTCTTTGATTTATCTACTATAATGGTTTACAATCAAGTATTGCGCAGATCTTGATGATATTCATCAGTTTCGATAGAGGGGTTAGGGTTAGTAATACAATTTGTAAACGTTTAATCACGAAAGTAAATTTTTGTAATTTTAAAAATGATTTCAATCAGGAAGATTGGGTTGATTTTATAAACTCTGAAAACGTAAATGTGTCAAATGTTTATGAATATTATTTTATTATATTAAAATAATAGTTTCCCAAACACGCTGACTACGTGACGTGTCCCGAGCGGCATGTTTGTGTTGTTCAATTTATGTGCGGGCACATACTGGACAGAATTTCGTTGCATGCAGAATCGAAATAACCTTGTTCTTTAACAGAGATCATTGTCACAAATAGCAATAGATTTGTATTGGTCGGTATGATTTTATAGATATAACTTATTTAAATCGCGGCGTCAATTTTACGGCAATTTATTGCGGATTTGTTTCACTTTACACTCGGAAATTTATTCAATTTTCAATACTGAATAATAATTGTGTGAAACAGCTGATTGCCATTACACAATCATTTCTTCTGTGTGTGGATTTGCTAGTGTATTAATTTAAGTAGAAAAATATACGTTTTCTTTATTTAATTAATAAAACTTTTTAGTAGTATTTAATTAATTAAATAAATTATACCTCGGGTTATACTAATATTTTTTATGATCAAACATTAGCTGTTAAATAACATTATTTGGTTTTAAGAAGTTTTTTGAATATATTTTTTAAAATTAAAGTTTTTATACCTATATAGCCGTATCTTGCTCACTACTTACATTTATAAAAAATAAAAACATTAAAAATAAATTATTATTAGCTGCCCAGTGGTTTTAATAAAATAAACTATTTTAAAATAAATTAAAAGTTAGTTTATTCTGCTAATAGTAGCCTTATTAGGAGTTGGATATCACGACCTTTAATATTATGGTTTATAATTAATTATTTTGTTTATTTACAGTGGAAGAAACATCAACTTAACGAATTCAATAAATCCTTAATTATAATGAAGGATTACCTGGAGGAGAGAAAATGCCTCATGCAGTTCCTCCTCGAATATTCCGGAGGATTGCTCGCCAGAATGCGGGTATATGGGCCTTACTCAAACTTGATGGTTGTGTTTAGAGTCAGTTGAGAACAAAATTGTAGAGCCTGCATTGATTTTAATGTTTACGTCAGCAGTTCATAAAGACAATTGAATAAACACTAATATAAATTGTCAGCATTAAATAATAATATTTATAATTTATATTTCAACTGTTTGTGTGTGTGACGTTATGTCAATAAATTAAACTTTGAATTTCAATCCTAAATTGCATTCACTACCCAAGTATGTGCCGGACATATTTAGGACTATTGTAAAGAAACCTGAAGTAGAAAATTTATAAATTATTTATTTTTTATTTAATTAATAATCCTTTATACCAGTTGATTAAGATTAATTTAGAAAAAAAACATTTAAATTAAAAATAAATTAAAGTAAATTACATAAAATTAGTATGTCAATTATAAATCTAATAGTACATATAAAAGGAAACATTTAAAAAGCTATGCTATATAGTATCACATCATTATCACATTACCAATCCTCACTTAAAAAATCATTGTATGTGTAGTAACATTGTAGATTTTAATGCTATGTTGCCTTGATCAAAAGGCACTTAAGATTTACTTGAAGTAACAAAGCAGAAATTTCATTTACTATATTAAAAAATAAGTTATGTGCTCATCAATTAAGAATTCTCGACTTTAAAAAACAGTTTCTTATCTCTAAAGATTCAGGTTCTGCTATAAGTGCTGTTCTTAGTCAAATTTAGAGTTTTGCTAGTAGACAGCCTAACAAATCGTAGTAATACTACTCCACCTCAGAGTGCTTAGCTCTTCTTTCTAGGATTAAAAAATATAGATCATATATACGTTTACTTTTAAAGCCATTTTAAAAGTAAACGTCAATGCAAAGAACCAAATAACAAATTGATGTGATGGTCTTTAACTCTTTCAGAACGACTTTGAAATAGTGTATAGACATGGAAAAAAGCATTCAAACGCAGGTAGGTGCGTTATCCTAAATTAAATCAGTAGTCGTTAGAACAGTAATGTATAAGCTATGATTAAAATGTGTAAATTTAATAACTAACTTCATGAATTCACCATTTAATCAAAAATCTTTAAACAATGAACAATAACTTAACACGAAAAAGGTTTTTTCTACACAAAAACTTAAAAAAAATATAAACCAGAGTGAATAGTTACAAGAACTGAATACAAAATGTCTATCTTAATTTCTTATTGCAATACCTATGAACTAATGACAGAGGACCACAGCTCTCTAATTGGAAAACGTAATTGATAAAAAACTATTAAGATGTGGAACACTCATCGATTAAAAATACAAAATAGAATAACACAAAGCCGAAACATTATAGGAGCCTTAAATAAAATATTCTGGTCAAAAGAAAATACACAGCTAATACAAAGCACTTAAAATAAACATTCAATTGCTCCTAAAATATATGGTTAACTAAATATCCACAAAAAAAGACCGACTTTTGAGACCTAGAGTATTTTCTATAACCTCACCAAACTATAATTTTTCAAAATACATAACAAATATACTTAATACCGTATTTTAAATAATAAAATCATATGAAGCAATTGAAAAAATAATAAAGTTGAAACTTTCACAAGATCATACACTTATTTCATTAGATGCAGAAACACTCTTTACAAACATACCTAAAGACCTTGTATTACAACTCATCAATGACGGATGAAATTTAATAACTACATATACCGACAATAAAAAGCCTCTATTCCTAGAAATAATCGATTTTTTTCTTTGACAATAGTTTATTTCAATTTAACAGAAATTTCTATAAAGACCTTTGGTACCCCTATCAGTCCCATACTATATATTCGGATTTAAATAAAACTCACCATAAAGACATTTTTAAATATGCCGATTATATTGGTATATAAAAAATACCATTATTATAACACTTATGTATTCTAAGTATCTGTGCCACCATCTTGAGATTTAACTACAATATATTTAGATTCAAACGATATTCAGCCAATAGGTATAGGTATATTATAAGTATTTGAAATATCAGTGCCAACATCCTAATAGTTAGCTACAATATGTCAAGATTCATATGATATTCATCCATTTATGGAGTATTAAAATTGCAATGCCAAATGCAATAGTGATATCAGATTCCGAGTATTGAAAGTGTCTGTGCTAAAATCATGAAAGTTAGATACAATATGATTGGATTCAAATGATATTGAGCTACCCCTATTGGCTCAAATAATACAAAGCTACAAAATGATCAGTTTAAAATGATATTAAGTAGCAGTAGATTCTGAGTATTCAAAGTATTGGTCCCAAAATCTTGACAGTTAGCTACATAATGATTGGATTCAAACAATATTCAGTCAAAAACCCTTTTGGCTGAATATTGTTTGAACTAGAGTATGCCGATTGCAGTGGTAATAGCAGATTCTGAGTATTAAAAGTATCAGTGAAAAGCTAAACAACTACTGCAATATTATTGGATTTAAATGATATTCAGCCCGCAGGGGTATTTAAAGATACCGATTGCAATGGTAACACAAGATTCTGAGTGTTGAAAATATCGGTGCCAAAAGCTTATCAGTTAGCTACAATACTATTGGATTCAAATGCTATTTAGTCAATTCAGATATTTACAATTACTTTGTTTCATTACATATTTTAGGTGCAAATACACGCAAGTCAATTATTCGAATCTGTTGCTCTCAATCAAGCAATGCCGTACCGCCGAAATACATAAACTAGGATTTGAAAGCATCAATACAATTGTTTGTATTTGGTTGGCCGCGTTGGGTTTGAATAATTGATTGCAATTCTATTTTTTTTTCCATTATTTGATTTGCATATGAGTTGTGATTTGATTGCCAAAATGAATTATGTTTTACAATTTATTACAATTATTTTGTAAGCTATTTTTGTAATCTTTTAACTTGTAATAATAAAAATGTACTTATAATATATTAATTACAATGGTTAAACTGATGAGCGTCTACAAAAATACAGTCTCGAAAACATATAATTTTACTATTTTTAATTATTGAAATAATGATACAACACAAACCAATATTATATCATTACTACTCGCTTTAGACCCCAATCACACGCAGATTCAAAACTCCATATTCAGAATCTCGGATTCCGGTTATACATACGGTTAAATGGGACCTTTCAGACCTATTTGGGCGACGCGTTCCAAATCGCGATTCTCTAGCGATTTCGAATCTAAGATTCTCGCTATAATTATAATTTTTATTATACACAATTGATAAATTGAGCAATAGACATGTTTTTTTTTCTGAATTATAGTTATTACTACAAGTTCAAGTGATGACGAACCTGTTAACAATTTAAACTGAAGGAAAAACTTATTTTCAAAAAAAAAATAGAGTATTTATTTAATAAATCAGCTCAACATTCTTCGGAACAAAAGTCTATTTTAGAGAACAAACCATTACTTGGATGTTCCAAAGATTCAGATAAATTTTTGCCAACGCCATTTCTAGAGGTGCACTATTTCAAATATATTGGAGTGAAAAAAAAAAATTACTAATGGATGTAAATGTGATTTCGTATTAGGAGAAAACGATTCATTTGTTATAAATATTGCAAATTAAAAACACATTTTACTTTAGCCAAATGTCTTAGCGTGGGAGAATACACTGGTAAAGTGTACAAAACAATGAAAAATTGATTTTAATTCCTATAACAACTGTAAAACAAATTGACAAAGTATAACCGGATGTTGTATTCGATACACAAAAAGAAGTACGGAACAAGCAAAAAGAATATAAATGAAAATTTTGCAAATAAGTTTAAACAAATATTGCTAGACATTTAATAAATATGCATAAGGTCGAAAGTGTTGTAAAAGAAGTTTTATTAGTAGACAAAAAAAATTCGAGCAAAATGTTTAACAATGTTAGCATGTATTATTTGTAGGAAATCAATTAAAAATGCAAACTATTTTCCATGTCCTAAGTGCAAAAGCTATTAAGCCAAAAGAAACTCAGTCAGACATGAAAAAAAAAATGCACAAACCAGCCACCTAATAAAAAAAGAGTGTTGAAAACGTCAAAAAAGTTTAAGAAAATATGTTGAGCAAGCTATTGGAAGATTTACAAAACGATGAAGTGATAAGAAGTAATAAGATCAGACAAAGCCAATAAATTGGTGACAATAAATATGGGCCATTAATATATGCACGAGCACTATGTATGTGTTGTGATATAAAACAGTTGGGAAGGTTGCTATTAACCATAAAAAAAATTGACACAACTGTTACTGATTTTGAATCTGTGTTTGTACCATCCAGATATAATACATTTGAATTAGCTATATATAAAATAAGCAAATTGGATTCTGTTAATCACAAATACGGCGCGGCGCACCTTCTTTAGCAGCACAGATCGGTACAATGATTAAGAATTGCTTAAGTGTGCCAATCTGTTAATTGTTCAAAACATCAAAGAAAATTTGAGCAGCAAAGAAATGTACAAAAATTTCTTAAAGTACATTCTGCCGAATATAGCACACATGTTGCTACAAGTGCTTTCACAAATTTGAAAACAAAACAGTAAAATAAATGTATGTAACGATTGTCGATATAAAGAAACTGCAAGACTATATTAAAACAAAAGCCAAATGTAGTTATACGTATTTAAAAAATAATGGCGTTATTGATAAAATGCACAATGTTAATAACCTTTTATAGAAGCAAAACTAACAAAACAAATAACAAAACTATCAAGATTTTTTATGGCCGCTGCAGATGATGACTTTAATAAATATCGTGGCATGTCTCTGAAAGAATTGAAAATGTTGGATCCTTGAATTTGTCAGAATAGCGCATATTTGGACAACGACGCCGACAAAGTACAAGGTGATTTAAACACACCGGAAAAAAGATAGTTTATAATATATTTTGTTACCTTATTTAATTTGGTTTTATTGTAGGATCAATGTCAATGTTTATTGATAACACATATCCATTTTTAGGTAAGAACAAAATTATTGAAAGATATAGTATTAATAATAATATCATCGCATTTTTTTTTTCTTGAAGTCTACAATATACTAATCATCACTTTTTTAGGTGCAATGGTTTTGTTGGCACCAATCTATTAGTTGAAATTAAATGTTCCTATTCTGCATATGGAATGGAATTCAATGAATCAATTCGGCAGAAAAAAATATCTTTTTTGAATTTATGATAGCAACACAAATTATTGTTACATAAATGAGAAAGATTCCTGGTTCTATCAAAAACAAGGTCAGCTGCACATTTCTAATAGAAAAAGTATCCTCTAAAAGTAGAACACATACGGATAAAGATGACTTGTGGAAAAATCAAATGGAGACTAAATTAATAAGATTCTGCAAGGATTGCTTGTTACCGGAACTTGTGGATCCTCGACACACACGGAAACTTCCAATTCGAGACCCAATCTGTGTAATAAAAGCCCAAAAAAAGAAAGAAAAACCACGTGTAAGAAGAAAGTTAATTTAAATTATTTGTTATTTTAAAAGCCTCAACAAAATTTATTAATAAACTTGAAAATTGTCAATTATGAACAAATTCAAATAAAAAATAATTATATGAAAAATCAACATGTTTGATCTTGATATACATCCTAAAACGACTTGAACGACTTGATGCCCAACATTCACAAGCACAACTACATTCCTAACCATCCCATAATTTAATCAAAACAATAAAATTGTTAACCCATTCTAACAATTTTCTATTTAATTTATTTAGACGTAGAATTACTCAACTATACATTTAAATAATATATGAAATTATTTTGTTACATACCCGTGAAATAATAGACAGACTTTAGCATTATTAGTAGTTTGTATTATAATTATATGAAACCCTGCAATTAAATAATTTATTTGCGCTTGAATAAGTATTAGATTTAGTTAAAAATTCAGCAAAGCAATACTATCTACGGTGAGCGGTGTGTGGGGCGAAAGACAACTGAGCGCCAATGGCATTTAGTTGCCTGGAGCGCTTTCCAATTTTTATTGTGGAGGAACACGGTTTTATTAAAAACAAATCAACAACAACTGCCAATTTTGAATACATCAACCAAATCTTAAAATCGCTTGAACAAAAAATCTACCCACTAGGCATTAGCATAGATTCGTCAAAAGCTTTCAATAGTGTAAACCATCAAATACTGTTGGAGAAATTATATATCTATGAAGTCAGAGGTATAGGATTGCAATTAATAACTTCTTATTTGAGTATTTAAAAGATGTGGAATCAGATTTATTAGATATAAAAACAGGGGTGCCCCAAGGAAGCATTAGAACCAACGTTATTTATCGTTTATATAAATGACCTAGTATGTAGAATAGATAACAACCGTGTAATTACACAAAACTATGCAGATAATACTAATTTTATTATAGCTGAAAAATCTACAAAACAACCCATTTTTTCTACAACCAACAAACAAAGCAGAGCCATGGTTTTTAGAAAATAAATTGATATTAAATGTCGAGAAAACATAAGTAATCTGGTTTACTCATTCAAAAACATGAAATTAAAAAGATATATTTATATAGTTAACCAAATTTGTAACTAGACAATTTGTTTAGGAAGAGACAAGAAAAAAAGTGATGAAAACTGAAATGTGGTTTCTAAAAGTGCTCCAGAAAATACAGTAATGGAAGACAAATATAGTATTAATGAAGAATATACAAACAATTAAAAAAAAACAGGCAGAGATTTAATTTACAATGTGTCTTGATATTCCGAGCAAGGTTGTTGTTTTAATCCCAGCGGAAAACTAGGTCGGAAACTAAACAAGCACATGTTCTACATTTTAAGATTGGTTTAAAATAAAACGAATAAAAGAGCTGCATTATTGTCTTAATATTCTGAGCATCCGTACACAGAATCAGAGGCTGGCCAGGTTCTATACCACACTATCTTTGGGACCTACAAAGAAGATTTGTCCATCCTCGAGCAAATTACTGGCCTGGGATCATGGAAGAACAGGGAGGAGCTAGGAAAGAAATTTAAGAACATGACAACTTGTAAAAAGAGCGTTGTATTCAAGCCAATTACTCAGGTGTTATACTCAAAACTTGCATCATCTAATCAAAGTGGCTTGTTGGCCAGCTCCTATACTCAGATTTCGGCTGACCCAGTATTCAGTGGCGGAAGGATAGTGAATTTTACTGCTGAGTTTTTTGAACAACTAGGAAAGAGACATGGAACCATATCAGGGGCGAAGACTGCAGCACAATTGATGGGAATGCTCGCAAAAGTGTTGGAGGAAATCATTCAAAAAATCAGAGATGATGAACTACACATTGGCACGACCGACTGGAAAAGAGTTGAAGGTATGCATTTCAAAACAGGAGGGATTGCAACAGCTATTACTTTAAATGCCAGAGGACATTATTTCCTTGGAATGCGTCAAAGTGCAATTCGTTGAAACATATATTGTATTGTAATTTTGCTAGATAATAGTTTAGTTTTGTATGAATAATAGATTTTGATTTTGTACCTCAATAATATTTTGTTTGTCACTGATGATGGGCGCATACCCTGATACAGTAGTGTATGTGTCTTACACTGGGTGAAGAAGCAATTGAATGCAAAATGAACAACAGTACTGAAGTTTTGGACACTGGGTAGATAAATAATATACATAAAATACACCATTTATTAAATTAAAATGATAAATTTATTTAGATGAATTTTTGTTATAAAAATTATCACAAATCAAGTTCGTATACTATTAATACAACTCCTAAGCAATTGTATATAGAACCAATTAAAAAAAAGGCATTAGCTTTGGTATTGGAATAAAATTTGATCTTATCATCTAACATAAGTCCTTACAGGTGTTATTCGGACCAAAATCAAAAACTTGAGAATCACTTTATATCTAGATTTTGCAAATATTCAACAACTGAAATTTTTTTTATATGTTTATTTAAATATATTGATCAAAACAGAAATTAATTTATTTGTTTTTTTTTTGTTTCAAAGACGTTAAGATATTAAAAAGTCCGATGTCTTTCTAATATTTATTTTAAGAAAATTAACAACTTTTAGTAAATTCAAACCATTACTTTACTACTAAGAAGTGTATAGATATAATAGAAGTATTTACAAACTTTTTTAAAAAATATAGTTTTTAGTTTGGATTGGCAATTATATCATATTGGAAAAAAGGTATTGAAGATTTTGTATTACTACAATAAATTATTGTTTTACTTTTTATGAAAACCTAAAAAAAATTATTTGTTTATGCCAATAAATTAATAAAAAAGCAATTATTTAATTATGTGTTATGATTTTTAACTATATTATGATTCATTTAATTTTTATTTTAGTCAAAAAGTAAAGTATAGAATGAACCTGATAAAAATAATATTTTTTTTTAATTAAATTGAAACTAAATCTAATATTTTAATACAATTGCAAAATGAATAGTTAAGAATATTTAATTAAATTAAATATTTAAAAAAATATATAATTAATACTACTAACTATTAAATATATATTGCGTAACCTGCAAAGAACGTACAATAAATGAATCTAAAATAATATCATAGGGGAGCGGTGGGATTCGTCATCAGTTGTGTCTACTCTAGCTCTGTATAATGCTCGATTCTATAATATCTCGTATTGCATTGACAAGCTGCAACACTAGATTTTTACAGTGTACGCAGACGAGACTCGGTTTAAATCACATGATTGCTTCAGTTCCCGAAAATGATGTATGATGTCTCTAGCGTACAAGACAAAATTATCGCAATTTATTTGATAAATACGACTTTTTAATAGTTAATTCCTGCAGTGTTTATTCATCATACTCTCATTATACTTGCACTAACGCAAAGATAATACATTAAATTGTTGAATGACATAAAGATATTATTATTATTTTTGTACATATTATTATTTGTAATAAGCCCTTTAATATAGCTATATTAATGAACCAATAATATAATTAAAAAATAATGTTTAATAAAAATTGACGATGTCATTTAAAAATAGAACTCTTCCTAAATACGACGGTATTTTTGTTTAATTTTTAACTTATATAATAAGGTCAGAATATAACTATTAAGGATGCTCTATTTTACGCAATGTAAATGGCCCCTTAAGTTTAAATTATATCGTCATACAAAAATTGGATTTTTGGATGAATACTACGTTTTTGTAAAGCTAATTATCTGCTAAAAGGGTGCTAAGCGATAATCTCAATTTTAAGATTTTAAAGATTCAAAAGATAGAAGTAGAGCTAACTTCTATCTTTTGAAGAGATGTGTGACGAAAATTACACTCTAGATATTTTTTTAGAATTTTATTATGATGTGCATCAGTTTTTACTTTGATTCAAAATCATTAATTTGTTGCAACGGAGTTTTGGCTTCTATAGCAATATTAATTATTGTGGTAAGTCTTACCACAATATAAATCACCTCTTTTCAAATCCCTCTAGACCACTAGTAATACGATTTATTTTTCCCTCACTTCAATTTTTATAATAATTTTTCTGTATAAATGTATTTCTTTGTTAGTTTGTTTTCACTTGATAATGGCCTTCAAAAGTCGAAACTCGAGTCGTGAACTTTTGTTAATATTAATATATATTCTTTAGAATATAGATTATATCAATAAAGTATTTGTGGTAAAAAACGTAGACAGTGTTTTATTTTATTATTATTATGGATTACCACGTAGTAAAGGTCTCAACCATTCTTTATATATATATATATATTTTCTATACCTATGCCTAGAAGTTTAGCATTTGGTAAGACTTACCACAATATAAATCACCTCTTTTCAAATCCCTCTAGACCACTAGTAATACGATTTATTTTTCCCTCACTTCAATTTTTATAATAATTTTTCTGTATAAATGTATTTCTTTGTTAGTTTGTTTTCACTTGATAATGGCCTTCAAAAGTCGAAACTCGAGTCGTGAACTTTTGTTAATATTAATATATATTCTTTAGAATATAGATTATATCAATAAAGTATTTGTGGTAAAAAACGTAGACAGTGTTTTATTTTATTATTAATATATATATATATATATATATATATATATATGAGTCCTTTGTTATTTATAGTTTTCCTGTTTTTTATTTGAGTTTGTTTATTAAATATAACAATAGTTACGTCATTGAGACAGTTTGAGACAGTAGATTTACACGGTTCTGAGACGAGTGCAATATCTATGTTGTTTTCTTTCCCATTTTGATACATAATGCCTGTTGCTTCTCTTTCTCTATGGAGATTTAGAACTTGTATGATTTTCATTATTGGATTTTGATACTCTTTTTTGTTGTTGATTTGTTTCTTTACACACGTAGTACCCTGGTTTTTCTTTACATTGCTTTACAATGTGTCTTGTTTTTCCACAGTTTAGCATAATTTCCCCAATCCTCTTCTCGAATGAGAAAACCCCCATTCCGCCGTCCTTCAATGCGGCGTAGAAGAACGCGTTTTGTGTATGTACTGACAAGTGTAGGGCCCTTTTAATTCCATTGCGTACAATTCTGTCGGCCTCCTTTAACAGCCAACGGTTTATCCCAAGAGATTGGAAGTGATGGATAAACCGCGGTATCAGATGGTTTTTAAATAACTGAAGTTTTTGGTGGAGTTTAGAAGGGCTGCCAGAAATCGCGATACACCCACTTTTAAAGTGTTTAGATTAGGCTTTATTAGTCCGGTCAGATTGTACTTGGATTGAGATGGGTTTGCCATCAAAGTAAAATGCCGCCCGTGTACGGGCAAACAGTTTTGTCAGTGTTTAGGCTCAGCCCGCGCCTTTCCAGGAATGATTTAATCAAGCGGAGAATTTTCTGCCCCTTATGCCGCGACGGACTCAAGAGTAGTAGGTTGTTGACATAAGCAAAGCAGGACCCTTCGCGTTGCTCACTTCAACTCCAAATTCGCAAGAAATCCAAGAAATTTGTTTATTATTAGATTAAATTAGAAAAGAGACATAGGGCTACGTTTAATAACAATGGTCAATGGTCTAGTGGTATGAGGCCCACATGTGATGGTTGTTTCGGTATCCTTGTAGTTCGACAGTGTAGCGAGCCGCCAGTTCGGGGACACCGCAAAGTTTTAATGCATACTCGCCGACGCCAAAAGTTAAGACTACCACATCTATGAATTTTGTTGCAAATTCTGGAATTCCAACCAGAATTATAGGTTTTTTTTAACATGTACGCAACATCATGACAGTACACGAAATCTGCTAAAAACAATTTCTTTTCGTAAAGAAGGCTTACTTATCACATTGATCTAATTCATGTGAACTATCCAACTGATTGAATATACTAATCTGACTTCATATTTTAGTTTTCTCCTGTGAAAAATGCACCAAAGTAATACACCTTGATGACAAATTTGAATCGACATTTGAAATACGAATGTGGAAAAAACCAATTTTTCCATGTCCAGAACGAGGCTGCAAATATAAGGGGAAACGGAAAGAACATCTTGTATGGCATTATTTTAACATTCACAAATGTCAGTTATAAATAATGTAATGGTAACAAATTAATAAAATAAAAGGGTTTGAAATAGTGTTTTCATTAAATTTGATTAAACAATATTTATATTAAACTTTGCATTGGGTTTAAGTAATTGATTTTGAATTTTTGTTTTTATTAAACTATATTCAATTGTCTAACTCTTTAAACGTTGCAATTTGGTTGCCAGTTGTGATGCTGAAGTTTATCGATGATATTTGGTTTCTTTGGTTAAAGCAACACGATGGAGCTACAACTACTTTGCACTTTTAATTACTTTGCAGTAATGTCTTTTATTCGTATTTTGTAATTAATTAAAATTAACTCAAAGAATTTCTGCACAAACAAGTTTTGTTTAACAACTTTTATTCGAAAAAGTGTAGACCTAATTAGAAATACGTCATCAGAAAGCAATTGTAGAATACATTATGTATTATTTATATTACATCTAAATACTTTTGTATTCATTTTTCTTAATCTGTTTTATTGTGTGTATCAAAAAGTTATCACACAGCTTTCAATTAAGTTTAAATTATATCGTCATACAAAAATTGGATCTTTAGATGGATACTGCGTTCTTTTGAAGCTAGCTAGCAAGGGTGCTAAGCAATGATCTCAATTTTAAGACTTTAAAGATTATCATTTTGTCTTCTATCTTTTGAAGAATTTTAGATATCACTATCATAGATTCTTTAGAATTATGAAAAATATTGGCAGCGTTTTGATAATTTAGATACCGTATATTCTACATTGTAGTCAAATTTTTGTTGGAATTTTATTGATGATGTTCATTAAATGCAACTTTAAATATATAAATCAATAATTTGTTTATGTATTGGTGCTCTTATGCAAAATATCTTGCAGCGGAGTTTTAGCTTCCATTAATTGCTTTGTTATTACATTAAATAATTGAATGAAAAAAAAACTTTAATTTGGTATAGAAATAGGAAATATTTTTTTCCCCTGGAATAAGCTTATGGCACTAGCAATTTGATTTGATATAGAATTAAGAAATATTTGTTTATTTTTATTTTAATCTTACGTTAACCCTAGAATAAGCGTGGCATTAGCAAAGTAGGGGCGCCCAATTTTTTTGACTATCTGTTGCCAGTTATTGGTAATATTAATAATAATAATTATTATGATAAAAAAAATAAATTTAAGCCTAATTTGATAACACTTACATGTTGTCTTATTTGTTGTACCTGACACAAAGGTCCTGCAAATAATCTCCCTGCATATCTACTGTCAACATTTTACACAACATTTTTGCGTTGTCTTGTCTCCTTGCTTCGTCCACATTTCTTACAACGTTCTCTGTTTCCTTTTTGCTGTGCAATATTTTGGTTCATTGGTGGTATTCTAAGTTAGCTATTCCAAATTTTGAATATGCTGGCAAAACATTGCCGCTAAAATGCAAGTAATTGCTTGTCGATTCGCTTGGTGTGTAAAGATTCTAAACATTTTTGCACATTTTTTATAAAAATCTCAGATGGGTACCAATTTTTCGGTTTCTTTTCAAGTTGGCCTGTTTCTTACATAGTCAAGGCGTAAACATCTCAGTAAAAATTGATTTGCGTCCATTTCTTCTACTGTTGTCTCAATAATTGTGTATATTTTTTCTTGAGCTACGAAGTGATTCGATCAAGAATTGTAGCTTAGGGATCTCACTGCAGACCAATTTTATTTTTACTTTTTATCAATAATCTTTCTGACTGTATTAGTTCATCATCATTTCTGATATTTGCAGATGATTTAAAAATGTATAGAAGTATTTTATCTATCGATGATTGTAATCTTTTACAACAAGATTTAGACTCTGTTAATGCTTGGTGTCTTATTAATAACCTTTTTCATAACTTCAGCCTTTCGACTAGGTGAATGTATTACCAAATTATGAGCGCGAGTTTACCGTCTTTTCCTACAAAATTGCTGATTTTAGAATTGTCACACTGTAAACTTTCATCACTTATTTCTTGCTCAGACAGGGAATCATAGTCACTTTGATAAACATGATAAGTTTCTTCATCTTCACTTTCATATTTATCGTTTATTATTTTCACTCTTGGTTCGCACTCCCCAAACCATTGCATCCAAACATTTAGATCTCTACTTATTTCAGTTTTGTGCTTTTTGAATCCGCCAATTTTATAAGCTTATAAAATAACAGTTATTTCATTTAACACCATTGTTATATCAATAATAATTTAAAATTTCCAATTCTTGGTCATAGTTCACGGTTGAGTAATTAATAAAATTTCAAGAATAAAACCACTTTGTATCTATTTAGCTAACAGAAATAACAATTATTTCAACCACACCTCGCTATTATCGAGAGGTTTTTCGAGCATACTAGGATAGGGTCGTGGGTGGTCGTGGTAAGTACCATTACTAGCCGCAAGGATAAACAGATAAGCTATACAACCTTTCACAAACCTTCAATTTTTAATAATCATATATCCATAGTTATTGATTTTATGGTTCAATATTATTTCGGCTATTGCCGCATATGTAAAATCAACAAATCAACGATCGCGATTTACGGTGGCGCTGCTGGCAATTGCATGCGTATCGATTCTTTTCTTGTAAATTATCGATGTATTTATTACGTTTTATTTAAATCTACATATAGATATATTATTTCGAACTTTACCAAATGCGATTGATTTCTTTTTATTTGTTTTTTTTTTTTTTTTAATATAAATAATGTTTGCTTGTATAGTTTAATATAATAGTTTCATTATTTAACTACCACTTTCGTGTTTTTTAATAACCTTGCCGATCTGGTATATGCATTTTTATCCTCGCCTTCTCCTCCGAAGCAACTCGGGCTGGTGCATAATACCACGGTAATAGTGGGACAAAATTTTATATTAAACTAATTTAGGTTTTGCTGAAAATAAAGCGTCACAAAACCGCTAAATATTTTTTATCAACTTCTCAAAATTTGTTTCTGCAAACTATGTTTTTACACAATCATGTTTTTTACATTACTTATCTTATAACAGTAAGTGAATTTCACAAACTATTGTTTTTATAACAATAGAAAATACACATATTGTATTGTAATGTTGTCAAAAAACACATGTTCAGTAAGTATACAAGAAAATATAATTTAAATCACACACTCAATTCAACAAGAGAGATACAATGTCTAATAAAACAAAAGCAGCTTGTCACTAAATTATTTTAAAATATTAATATTACTTTTATTCTTTTTTGTGAAATTATATTTGCAAATAGCAAAAATACAGAAAAACGCATTTATTTCTATATTTG
This sequence comes from Tachinus rufipes, assembly GCA_963932245.1. Lineage (NCBI taxonomy): Eukaryota > Metazoa > Arthropoda > Insecta > Coleoptera > Staphylinidae > Tachinus > Tachinus rufipes. The sequence goes on from OZ010750.1 coordinate 20,298,921, forward strand.
ATGGGTTTTTTCGGCTATTTCCTAACTATTATTTGACTAAAAGACTTTGACATATCATAGTTTAATCCTTTCTAAATGTACTGGTAAAAAAATAAATCGATTATCAAATTATTTGTAGAAGCAGCGATGAAGCCAAAGTTGCAGTTTTTGTTAAAATACTACAAATCAAGGTAGCGGTCGGTATTCTCTTAACACAGAAGTATTTTGGTTTTCTAAAAGTGCATGTTAGGATCGCTTCTGTTCGCTCTTTGATTCAGTGTTGGAATTCCTGGAGAGTAAAGACAATGATTTGCGGCACAATTTAATTATCTTAAAAAATGACATCGCTTATATGACTGATTCATTTGCCAGATTTAACGAGACTAATTTGAAACTACAAGGTGACACATTACATTTAATCAAAACTAAAAGTGTAATATCTGCCATTGTTGCAAAACTTTTGCAATACAAACAAAACTTAGGAAGAAGACAATGTTCTCAGTTTCCAAATCTTTCAAAATTGCAAAATAGAGATGAAGATTTGTTTGCTTATTGTCAACACTTAACGGCGCTTTATTCGGACCTTAACCAATGATTTGAAGACATTCTTCACTTGAATATTGCCGACTGGATGTTGAACCCTTTTGCAAGTAGTCAAACTCAGAACACAAATGCAGATGAATACATATTAATACAAGAGCAACTTATAGAATTATCCACAAATGAGGAGTTGAAACCAAAACGACAATTTCTGGTTACAAAAATAGATCCCAGTTTTATATCCAGCATTATGAGTTATTGTACAGAAGCTGTTGATTGCTTTTCCGTCTTCCTATTTGGTAGAACGTGGATTCAGTGCTGTTATGAGCCTCGTCACAAAAAAAAAGAAACCTACTAGAAATTAGTACTCGTGGGGATTTGCGGTTGCTACTCACAAATATTGAGCCGGACATATATACACTTATAACATCCCATCAGGTTCATCCAAGTCATTAATTTTTTTTGTATTTTAAAACAAAAGTTATAATTTCAATAAATACTTCTTCAACAAAAAGTTTTATTTATATTTTATTGTTACGTCACCATTTACCATTCAAGACATCAAAGTTAAATTTTTAATTTTTCTATTATGCATTTATGTAGTTTTTCACCCAGGGTCCGTGGGCAAGTTTTGACTATGAAAAGAGGTCCGTGAGCCAAAAGAGTTTGGGAACCACTGATCTAAACGATGGATTGATATATCTGCAAAATGTCAAACAAAAACTCCTTCTAATAAAGGGAAACGCATTACTATATTACATGCTGGTTCAGAAGTTGGTTGGATTTCAAATTGTTTGCTTTTAACAGTAAAAAAACGTATCCGATTCTAGTTTGTATGCCCATAGATATAGTGTCTTTACAACATGGGCTTGAATTATCTCAGAGGATTACTTGATTACTAATCGCTTTGAAGAGACAATTATGTTTGTATTGTATACCATAAATAGCTTATAACACCTCGATGTTTAACGGTGAAAATATTATATAAATATATAGTATTTTTACCCTTGAATACTACCTCGGGTTCCAGGTATATAACACAATCATAATTGGTTGCTAATGAAATAGTCCGTTAAGATAATTGAAACCCATGTCGTAAAGACACTATATCTATGGGCATACTATATCAGTTTAATTATCCAGAACAAATTCAAACGAATTTTACACTGGAATGGTTTGTGTTATTATAATAAATTAAACTTTTAAGAATTAGTTCTTTTGTTTTTAAATTTGGATTTTTTGCTTTAAAAATTTGGATGTTTTCTAGTTAAGTAGAGTGAAATTTCTCAATGAACGCTCTTCCTTGAGATCTCGTAGCAATGTTAAAGAGCCAATTAATGTTTAATTCGTTACTAAAATCTCGAATTAATTGGTTATTGAATTCTGAACCGTTGTCGCTCGTAATAGATTTACTTATATTATGTTGAGCAAAAAGGTCTAGTAAGCTATGTTTAATGTCAACCGGGTTTTTACTTTCCATTGTCATGGCTTGTCCATAACGTGAAAATAAATCAATTATTGTAAGATAAATAAAACTGTCAAGAGTGATTGTGTCTATATAATTATGAGCAACTATTAATAGAGAACTCCATAATCTCAACCAAATAGAAATAGAAAAGTATAGTATTTACCAAAACCTAACCAAACATCTACACCACATATAAATAGAATATATCAAAAAAATATTAAACATACTTGGTCCAATTAAAACTAAAAATATTAACAAGAAAAAACGGAAAATTAAAATTCTAAAAAAAATTAAAAAAAATTAAATGGAATTAGAAAATAAGAAACTTGAAAACAATTTCACGCACATGTTTTTTACAATAAATTTACGAACTTAACAAATATTACGCTTACTGAAAAAGAAACTAAGCTATTAAACAAAGGTTACAAATACGCAACCAAAAACCCTACTATAAATTTATAATACCAATCCATCAAACTAGAAACTGCAATATATGGACATTCTGCTCGAAACACCATCAAAACAGATCTAATTAAAATACTAAAACAAGAAGAAAACAAAGGTACCCCATCAACCTCTCTCAAAACCAACCAAAACAACATAATAATTAAACAACTTAAAAACAAAATTAACAATAATAACATCACAGCTATGATAGCTGATAAAGGAGCTGGTCTTGTAATTATGAATAAAGAAGATTATAACAACAAAGTACTAGAATATATAGAAGGTAGCCACTTCACTGAAGTTACAACAACTTACAACAACTTACAACAACTTACAACAATACTCTCAACCAACTCATGCTCCGTACTAAAAATATTATAATGTTAACCGAACCAACTATCACCAAATATAACCCTACCTACAATACTCTAATACCCATGAATCCCCAACTTCCTAAACTATATGGTCAACCAAAACTACACAAATTTAACACACCCATCAGACCTATAGTATCTACAAAAGAATCCCCAACCAGCAAACTTGATAAATTACTCACAAACATATTAACTAAACACTTACAAATTACACACTAACACACCACCATAAATTCCATAGAGTTAGCCAACAACCTAAAAAACATCATAATAGGACCTACCGATACTATCATCTCCTTCGACATAACAAATTTATACACTAATATCCCTATAACTGATACTATTATTGCTCTCCATAACACTCTAACATCAAAAAACATGGACAAACAAAAAATTTGTGATATAATTCAACTAACAAAATTCATAACATCAGAAACAATATTTACATATAATGACAAAATTTACAAACTAACTGATGGATTACCTGGGATCATCTAGCTCAACAATACTAGCCAATGTATTTCTAAATACACTAGAAGAAGATATTATCATCAATAGTAGTAATCCATTCAACAACAACAACATCATTTTTTGGCAAAGATACATTCATGACATTATTTGCATATTCAGAGGACCACCAACTAACATAACAGACTTTCATAATTTCATAAACAGCTTACACCCTAATATCCAATTCACTTTAGAAATAAAAAACAACAAACAAATCAATTTTCTAGACCTCACAATATTAAAAATTGCTAACAAACTAGAATTTAAAATATACAGAAAACCTACAAACCCTGGAATAATAATACCATTTGACTCACAGCAACAATCATAAATTTGCAGCCTTTCATTCACTTACACATACTTACCTCTCTCTCCTACCAATCTGCAACATGAACTATACATCATCAAACAATTAGCCATAACAAACCATTTCCCCATAACAAATGAACAAACACAAACACAAAATAAAACTAAATAACAACACAACACTAACACACAATAACAAACACACAACAACACAATACAGAAAACTCACATACTATAACAATAGCAACAAAATTAAAAAACTACTATACAAATATGACATCAAACGATCTTTCTTCACCACCAATACTATCAAAAACATATTCTGTAATAACAAACAAAAAACAGATATCTTAATGAAATCTGGAGTATATAAAATAGATGGCCAAGTCTGCAACGCCACTTACATCGGGCAAACAGGCAGAGCACTAAAACACAGAATTGAACACAATTAAAAAAAAAAAACAAATCTACTTTATCTAAACATCTACACATACATAAACATAGCTTTAACAACCATAACAACATAAAACTCATGCACCAATGCAAAAAAGGACTTTAAATGAGCATACTGGAAGCATACGAAATAAACAATATTGAAAATAACAAAAAATACAACTGCCTCAACGAACAATTAAACAATACATTTCAACACAGATACACCTTTCTCAAACCACATAAAAATTTCTGAGGTCGGCTGCATTGCTCCGTGTAATGCGTAAGGGGTCTTGTCGGTTCACGATTTCCTCTTGTTGCGTGGAAGTATATCATAATTTACAGTAATTTAGAATAATTTCACTAACGCGACGACTGCGCCAATTTTGATTTGATTTTAATTAGATAATGGAGTTCTAATTTAATACTAAACTAAACTAGGTTTTCAATCTATTTTATAGTGCTTCGAGGAAGACCACCTGCAGAGTTGCAGAGTTATCAAATCGGAGATTGAGTTTCTGCCGACCGTTGTTATATAATATATAACAAAAATAAGTAAGTATGCGTTCACCCATTAATAAAGAGAATTCTAGTCGGTATGAATCATCGCCTTTTTGAAGTTTATGATTATAGGTAAATTTACTTAAATGCGTGAAATTTATTTGTGGACAGAATATTACATACGTGACTTGTAGATATACTACTCAGCTGATTCGGTCTTACTGTTAAAAGAAGTCGGTGATTATTGTTAAATAAGTTTTGTATTTTTTTTCATGTTTTCAACATCACCATAAACGTCGAATTTATGTACCAAATTTCTTAAAACATATACAGATACTTGCACAACAGGAAATTTCCGGTAGAAAACTTCAATTGCGTATTTATAGGACACCTCTCCAATACCGTAACATTTAATCAAGTAAGTGCGCTGTTGTAAGGTCAGAATCTTTTTAAAGATGTTAGTTCAAATATTAACAAATAGTTGTAGTAATCTTAGATAAGCATTACTTGACAGCAACAATCTAGATTTCTTATACCAAAATGAGACTTTATTCTTAATATGAAATAAAAAAATTGAATTTACAAATTTTTTATTTTTTTAAGCACACTGGGTATCAGAGTTTTTCAACGTAGATCGTAATATTATGACAACCAGAATGAAGAATGACTTTTTTTTTCAAAAATTGTTCAATATAAATGTTTTTCAGATAAAAAAAAATGTTGTAATTTTGTTTGTTTGCATCCTCAGAAAGTGATATTTTTGCAAATAAAGTAAGCAATGCCAAATTTCAGCCCTGAAGTGTCAAAAGAACACGTTTTTTTTAGAAATCTAACACATATCTAACCTACGGCTCTAATATTTGCACCTGTCAATGTTGCTGTTTTGAGGTAAAATTATATTATTGTTGCAATGTACAACTGTTTAATGTCCACTTATTCATTTGATTTGTTATAAGGTTATACATTGTATTGTTTTAATCGTATATACCTGTCCATCCTGCAATAGGTGGTGGCGCCCAAGATCTCTTAGGCCAATCCCGAGCCCTTTTGAGCACGACTGATCGCTACTCAGCCGTAAACTTGGACTTCTTAAAATCAGCAAAAGTTTTTTACTACCAATGTAAACATTGTAAACAAACATGTGTGTAAGTTAGAGACAAAGACAGAGACAGAAGATTTGGATTTGATCTTTATTGACTTCTGTCATAAGAAAAAAATTAAACTAGTGAAAAGTGAAACAATTTAACAGCCGCCTGCCGCAAACTTTAGAATTTGGATTCTTATCATTATCATTCTATTTTATTTTCTGTTCACTTCGTCTTCGTACTCGTAGTCGTTCATGTTCATCACTCAAGTAAAAAGTTGAAAACTTGAATAAAAGTTTTCTTTATTAGTGACATTAGTGTTGTTATATTGCTGTTAGAAGAAAGTGACTTAGTTGCCTTTAGTGACCAAACCAAACCAAAAGTAATGTTTTAAAAAGAAAACATGATTTTTTGTCTGATACTTCTGGTTCTGAATGATCTGAAATGTGAGCAGGCCGATGCAGTGTGCACAAGCCACAAGTTCAAACCAAAACGGTAAGTTAAACTGCTCAAATTGTAATTATCAACTAGACAGTAGATTTGAGTGAACTACTTAAAGTTCGAACCATATTTCAATTTTAATAACTAAATTGATTTAATACGATTCTAGATATTTCTTCATGTTTTTTTTTTGTGAAAGAGTAATAACAGTAGCTGGACTATGAAAACTGTTAATAAACTCTGAAATGATTTATTTAAAAATAAGTTAAGGTTATTTTTGTTGCATGAGTCGAAGTTTCTAACAATAATTGACATATTTCTTGCATTACACAATGAAACTGGAGTCATTCTAATATGTAAATCAAGATCTCTGAAGGTGTCTGGAGTGGAGCAATATTTACATTGACAACTAAATCTCGGTATGTTATTGATGTTGTTTTGTTATTCATTTTTTACCATCTTTAGTAGACTTGCTTAATTATTTAATATAAGTCAATAGTTTTTATATGGATCACATCAAACTCATCAATGTAATGAGTTAATTTGTTTGCTATCAATAATTTATTTATCCGCATTATGATAGCAGTAGCAGTGATAGTGCTCCTCATAATCACAAGCCCCTTCTACAAGTATCAGTTCATCTGCCAAACGTAAAAGGACATCTACATCGACTACATCTAACAAAAAATTATATCGAAAACAAAAATTTGTTGAGGAATGGTTGAATTGAATGAAGATACATTTAAAGGTTGGCTTAAAAAAAGTATAAACAACCCGTACAAGTGTATTTGTGCCGCATGTAATTGTTCATTAGTATGTGGTAAATCGGAATTAAATAAGCATGCTAAAGGTAAGGGACATCTACAAAATTTAAAAAAAAAAATTTACTAATCCAATCTAGTAATTTATTTATTTTTTTAGTATAACTTTTGAGGATTCAAAGTGTGAATTTTTGAAATTCGTTTGAGTTTGTTTTTAGCAAAACATAATGTAGCGTTGCAAGTAGTAGACCATTTATTTCCATTGCTTAAGGAAATTATCCCGGACTCAAAAATTGTAAAGAAGGCGACATTAGGCCAAATGAAAGCTACCAGTATAATAAAAAATGTTTTGGCTGAGGAAAACAAAAATAATTTAATACAGGTTTTGCAGAACAATAAATTCAGCATTTTAATAGACGAAAGTACAGACATTTTTTTTAAATAAGTCATTGTGTGTTTTAGCTAGGAATATAAATCCTCTAAATACCATTTTTTTAAGACCTTTTCTCGCACTATTAGAGCGGTCCCAGCGTATAGTTAAATAGTTTAATTAGTTCACAAACTAACTACATCATGACTATATTGTCACAAACCAACATAAGAAACATATACAAGACAACAAAACAACACAATAAAAACACTATATCAACTGGACAAACACCTACAATTGAAGTTTATTAAAAACAAACCAACTAACAATAACAAGTATCATTTTAATTAAAAAAATACAACTTGGAGACTAACTAAAGCAAAACTAACATTAACAACTAGAAAAGAAAATCATACACACAACACACGCTAAAAAAAGGACACCTCAACATGGAAGTTAATCGAACAACATAAAAAATTAAAGCTTAACTGTTGAAAGACATTTAAGAATTTAATAACATACCAGAAAAAATCAAACTAAAACAATATTTAATGGAAAAACAAATATAAAAATGAAAATATGAAACCAATACACATTACATCACAGGGTAAATAAATAAATTTTCAATACCAAGCTTCGATAAAAATAGTGAGAATATGAGTAGTGAGAATGTAAGAGTACTGATATTATGAGAATACTGAGAATGTGAGAGTAGTAAAATTATAAGAGTAATAAGAATGTAAAAGTACTAAGAATATGAGAGTAGTGAGAAGGTAAGAGTATTGAGAATTTGAGAGAAGTGAGAGTAGTAAGTGTATGTAAGTGTAGTGAGAATGTGAGAGTACTGAGAATATGAGAGTACTGAAAATGTAAAAGTACTGAGAATGTGAGAGTATTGAAAGTGAAAGTATTAAGAGAAATGAGAATGTGAGAGTAGTGAAAACGTAAAAGTAATAATAATGTAAGAGTAAAGATGCCAAGCTTTATAAATGCCAATTTAAAATAAATTTTTGCAAAACTCTTTATTATTAAAATATATAAAGAAGAATATTTTATATATGTTCTGATATACACGAAATTGTATAATAGTAATTATAATTTATGCAAAAAATTTATTCTACTTTTAATTTTCAAATTTCCTTTTTAATTCTTTTTCATGTCATTACCATCAGCTAAATATCCCGAAATAATTAGTTTATTTGTTCATTCTCAGAATGCTATTAACCATAGCCATTAAATAAAGTCATTAAGTCAGTTAGTATAAATAGACAATACACCCTTTAAAATATTCACTTTGAATTGTGGTGGTGAACGATGTTGACGAAGTAAGTTACAAATCAATTATTAAGTATAAATAAATAAAGCCATACTGATAAGAGGTAAACCTCGAAACGCGTCTATGGATGTTTTTAGTTTAGGATATTTTTTTCATAAATTTGATTTTAATGTCTCTTTATTATTTAGTACAAAAAATACATTTTTTAAATATTGAATTTGATTACAAAATATTATATATTTATAAATAGCATACATTGATATTGCTACAAACATAGCAAAAGATATAATTATTTATTGCCTGTAAATACAAACATAAATAATTTAAAAAAAATTTTAGCAATTAAACGGCTAACTGGATATTCATTTATTTTATTAGTTTTTTTAAATTAGTAAAGAGCAGAATTCAGAAAATGTCTTTTTTCTTTGTCGGCGCTAAAATTAAAGGATACAATAATATAATAATAATTTTATGTCACCAAGACTGTTAATTACATATTTTGGTTGCAGTTTTAACAATTGTCAAAAAAAATAAATTATATTGCAATTTTATAGAAGACTTGAATATTACTCTAGACCACTAACACAGTTTTAAGGAACGTCAAAGACTCACGTAGAATTCACAACCTGAAAAGTAAACTTTAGAATACATTTATGAAATTTTGAGTTTATTTTGAAAAACTTATGATATCTACTAAAAACAATGTTTTTCAAACTTTAAAAGCTAAGAACCTATTAGAAAAACTTTAAAAGCTATTAGTGATGGGGAATGTTACAAATTTTAATAGACCTGAAAAAACTTTATATGATAGCTGCAGAATTATACAAAGAAAAGAAGAAGATTTTAAGCCATTTTACACTTGTTTTGAATTCTAATTAACTTTCAAACTATAATAAAAATTACTGGCTACTAAAAAAATTTAAAACCACTAACGTTGTCAAGCTAAAATTTTTTTTTTAAAACTCTGACGGCTTTTTTACTAGAGGCAACTAAAAGAGTCTTAAAATCTTTTACAAAATTAAAAGTATTTTGCTACAAAAATATACTTTAAGAACCTAATACGGTTTTAAGATTATTTAAAAAAAAAGACTAAATAGCAGCAACAAATTTTGTAATGAAAATTTGAGAACTACCAAGAAAAGTGAGAAGTCCTTGAAAGCTACTAGAAGAGTCTGAAAAGTCTTAAAACATTTTACAAGCTAATAAAGATAAGTAAGGTTATTTCATAATTGCTTTATGAAAGTTTGAAAATTATAGAAAACTGGAAAAAAACTAAATTCATATTTTGAAGATCATAGATGTTTTTAAAAATAGAAGCTCTTAATTAAGAAACTGCTAAATGTTTGAAAAAAGTCAAAAGGTTTTCCAAAAATAACTCAAAACTTTATGAGCTGTTAGAAGTGATAAACAAGTGTAAGATACTCTTGTAAAACTTTGCTTATGCCCATATTAATAGTCAGAAATTAAATCTTGGATTTTATTATCAAATAGGGTTTCTTTCAATAGTAAGTCGGAACTGTTTTTTAAATTACTATCAGAAGCATACAAATTATAATTTATATTTATGCTATATAATTTGTTCTGAGCAAACGACTGTTCTGAATTGCTGTTGGAACAAATCTTTTAATTCTGTAAAAAAAATATTTCTCATATTTTAAGATAATTAAAGCACATTAGTTTTTTAATATTAAAACATATTAAATAATTTTTTATAAAAGTTTTACAATTCTATTAATAAATAAATAATAATAATAATTCTATGAATCCAAGATTCAATTCGCTAATCGTTGATTCGCTCTAAGCCAAATTCAGTTTAACTTTTCGCCAATTTTGAGATGTGTTGGATTTCTTGATCGACTTGTCTTAAATACGGTACAATTCTATCAATTTTTAAAAGAAGTTTATTATTGTTTAGCCAGTTTTATATTGTTGCAAAATATGTATCTCCTTCCGATTCTGTTTGTTGTATATCCTTTCCACGCAATAACATAGTAGTGTCGCCAATACTTATTATATTATATACAGAAATTTTATTGTTTTGGAATAAAATAAACGGCTATCAGGACAGAAATATATTATTCTAAATTGATAAACAATAGTTTAAAATAAGATTTTTAAGAAATGTAAAATAATAATAATAAAATAATAGATTAAGTATACAAAACATTATGAATTATTTATTAAAAAAAATTATTTAAGTGGTTTTAGCTTAATGATGTTTAAAAATGGTGGACATCATCTACATCAGTGCTGTCCGCATGCGGCCCGCGACTTTACTTTTTGCGCCCCGCGGAGTGATTTAGTAACTTAAAAAAAATCGAGAGAAAAAGATTTCAGTTTTTAATCAGCCCCTTACAAATTCAGTTGATAATGTAAGCAGAGCAGATATTCAACTGGAATTGTGTGATTTGCAATCAAATTCTTTTTACCAAGAAAGAACTTAAACTGGGTTAGACTTTTTCAAGTTACTGCCAGAAGGAAAATATCCCAATTTGCAAAACTTAGGGCTTACACTGGGATCAATGCTGGGAAGCACGTATCTTTACAAAAGCAGTTTTCCAACATAAAATTTATAAAGTCAAAATAGATGATTGTTTCGTTTATCAACAACAAATATTAAAGTTAATATTGATGCATTTGTTAGTGAAAACCAACGTCCTCAAATTTCTCACTAGTTTTTTGGTAATTTGATAAAGTTGCATACAAGTATTTTTTAATGTGGCCCTCCAAATCACATTTTTTTTAAAGCGCACCTTGGTGCACTTGCAGTTGGTCAGCTCTGATCTACATGATGGCAACATAATCCAGTTTTTTTAGATTTATATAATCCCGTTTGAGTTGTTTTCTAATCATTAATGTTTGCCTTGACTCCAATATATATTTAATATCACAATTAATGCAAGGAATAGAGTAAATTGTGTTTTTTTTTTTTAATTTATAGCTGGAATTTTGGTTTTTACTTTTGTAAATAATTTATAATAATCTAATACTCTTTTTAGTTTAAGTGACAACCCGTTAATAAAAGGAATTGAAAACCAATTAGATTCACAAGCTATTTTATTTTTATCAATGTTTGTAGAATTATTTGTATTTCTACCATTTTTAATAAATGAATTATTAATTTAGATTTAACATTCTTATCTAAACTTCTGGTCAGATAATGTTTTTATTTGATTAATGTTTATCGTAATTGTAACTTTTGCGATAATAAATGTTAAGTTGAAACTCAATGTCCTATCACTACCAGGTTTTTTTTGTATAAATCAACAATAATATTATTGTTACCTTTTATTAATAAAAGATCAAGAAAAGGAAATTTTTCATCAACTGATTTTTCTATTTTACAATTCAGAAACTCGTGAAAATTGTTGTTCATAATTTAGAGTTAATAAATAGTGATAGAACATTAAAATTCAACCCACCCAAGACTTCAGTCACTATCCACCTGTGTGCAGACTTACACAATTAAAAGCTTTGAAAAGGTCAACAAAAACACTACAGGGCATCTCACCTATTTACAAAATTTCCACAATATTTTGACACATTTATTGAATTGCTGTTTGAACACTTTTGTTTCTTCTGAAACCTCGTTGATATTTTTAAAGATATTTTATTCAGTAAACAAAAACAAATATTTTTTGATACATAACTTATGTAGCAAAATATTATACGGCATGATTGCGCGCCACCCGGTATTTTAAGTAATATGACTTAAATTCGCGAGCGAGTTGCGCGGGACACGCCGACTCCGTTTGTAGGTCCGCAAGACCATGCTAGAAGAGCCTTTTCATGTGCAACCGTTAACCAGCAGTGGGGTTCTCTAATTCATCATGTATTTATGTATTTCAAATTAATATTAGTTTTGTACCATTTAGTAGTTTTTTCATATTCGTTTTAACATATTAAGTTTGCATCATGTAATTCTGTGCATTTAGTTTATAGATTAATTAATTGCTGATTAATTAAAAGATTAATTATTGTTAAATAATAATCAATTATTTTACTACCACAACGAATCCTGAGCTCACACCCTATTCCAGCACACTTATAAATATATAAAATATTTTTTAATGCTGATGGGTTGTAGTTTTCAGAATGGTATCAAAAATTTAAGTTATGGTTTAATGCTGACGAAAACCTAATTGTGCAACAAAAGGCGTGCCAAAGTTTATTAAGAAGTACAGAAAAATTAGTTGTATATTTAATTCTTTTTTATAACATGTAAATGTTTGAGGAATTTAAGTTACGGTTCAGCATTGCCAGAAGAAAAAACCGAAATACTCAACAAAAAGCGCATGAAAGTTCATCCAGCTTGCAATCTAAAAAAAAACTTGGAAAATTATTATATCCATAACAAAATGCTAATTAATTCCATTCAAATAATCAATCAAAACTAGTTGTAAATATTTAACCCTTTTTGTTGAGTAGAACATAAAAAAATTAAGTTTTAGTTTTGTTTTAGTGTTGTCGGAAAAAGAAACTGAAATACTTAACATAACACGCATTAAAGATTATCCGGCCTTAGTGTAAAAAGACTTAAAATAAGAATTATCATTTCCACAAAAAATGTTAATTAAATATGGCATCCATAAAATAATCAATCAAAATTAATTGTAATAATAATCTTTTTTTTTAAGAAGCATGTGTAATGTTTGAATACAACAAGTTATAGTTCAGCATTGCCGAAAGAAAAAACCTAAATGCTTAACCACATGCGCACCAGAATCCATCCAGCTTTGCAGATTTGAATAATCATTTCCCAAAAAAATATTAATTAAATATGGCATCCATCAAATTATATTATGAATCAAAATTGGTAAAATGATATATATATAAAAATTTCAAGTTCTGATGTCAGAAAAGAAAACTAAAAATGATCAATATGCACACCAAAGTCCATCTTTGCAGTATAAAAAAGAAGGCTTAGAAAAAAATATCACAAAAATCAATTTTTTTTAGAAGTTGCAAACAGCAAACTACAGCGAAAAAGTGTGGAAAATATATACTTCAAAGCGAAAGCAATAAAAATAACATAATGTGAATTGAAACGGTTTATACAACTATAAGCTGCTTGAAATGTCTAAAAACTTTTTATTTGAAATAAATTCATTTTAAAGATCAAACAAGGTGTGCGAAAATCCAGGTTGAGCAGTTCAAAAAAATTGTATGTTAAGACATTTAAATTGTTAATTTTGTACGTTTGTGTTAAATAATTGTATATTAATAATAATTACAAACCAATAGTATGGTTTAAAGCTGAATAAAATCAACTTTACCTGATACGTGAAGCACATAATCATCACAAAACTGCTTTACAATCATTTTAAAATATTAGCATGCCATAACGCCACAAAAAGCCATTGACAATTACATTGGAAATTTATCCAATGTTTCACATGTTATACGAACAAATGTGGTACAACATCTCGACGATCCAACCGCTGTTCAATTCGATCCAGGCAAAACAAAGTGACCAAACAGCCACCCCGAAGAGAAAGAAGACTCGAATTACTTATTCTTTATTAAATTTTTTTTTAAATAATAATAATAAGAAAAAACTTTATTAAATAATTTTTATTATAGAATTTATTTACTTCATTATTGATTACGTGTTTTGCAGCACCATGATGAATAATTGTAATTTTAATTTAAAGACAGATTTTGAGTGCTGGTTGATTTAAATATTCAGCAGCACATGTTTATAGTAATGGCGACTGCTGCACGCTTAGATCGAAGTACTTCGACCGAAAGTAACTGACTGACTGATTGAGAGCATAGATAATTAAAGATAATAATTGAGAGAGGCTAACAGCAGTGACAGCCGACTACTGGCGACTACAGTTAGTAGTTACACTCGCTAACGCCAGACGGCGCCTTAGCTGTTTTAACAGAATGGCCAACTGTAGATAGTTCTTTTTAAAATATCAACATGCAACAAACGCAACCTAACTAATAAATAAAATACTAATATACCTAATTAATACAATAACAGTTATGCAATTATGCAACTATTTTATTTAATAAAATGCAAATTTAAAATAAACAAAACAATTTAAGTCAAGCGCTTTATTTATTCTACATTTAAACAGCATCCGTGCAAAAGTTAAATCCATTTTGAATGATTTTGTATAAAATAACGTTTTTAACCAACTCTATAAGTAAAAGCCTAATGAAATTGCAATAAAATAGAAGCTAATAATTTCTAACAATACTTTGGTTAATTTGAAGATAATTTTATATTATATAAATACGTATACCTAGTCACGCCGTTCCCTTTCGGGGTAGGCAATATGATTAGGTATTATTTAAAAACTAATTTAAATGATTTGAAAATAACATTATAGCAGGTGTTTATTTTAGAATATTAACACGACAAATTGAACAAGACAATAAAGTAAATTACTTAGACTTAAAAATTAATAAAAACAAAAATAAACTTGAATTGAATTGAATATATACAGAAAACCAACTATCTTTTTGCTTTTCACTTTCTAATAGTCAGAGAAGTGCTTATTATTATCAATATGTAACGATAAAACAAATATGATATTAATAACAATAAATAATTAAAATCACATTTTATACAACAATTTAAAACTAATATATAAAAAAGAAAAGATGAGATTGCCAAAACTATGTTAGAAACATTGTCTATTTAGTAATCGTTTATAATTTTTTTATTAAATTAATTAAATTGAATAAATTACAATCGATTAACAGACGATGTTTCTATTGTCTATTATATACGTCACTGAATTACATAGGTAAACCCTCTACTAAAGTCTCTAAATTATTTTACAATATGTAAATTAAAACATCATTTAAAACAAGTAATTTTTTATCAAAATTTATCAATAATTCAAAATATTGATAAGCAGCAAATATTAAATAATTTAATAGTTATTGGGGTACTTGAAGCTCAAAATGAAATTCTTTATAATGTTATCACTAATATATTGATTAATAAACGTAAGCTGAAAGTTGTGAGCAATGATATTGCTATATCGCATAGATCATAAGAACCTAGACAAAACCTGACCAGTTTTTACAAAATACAATAATTCGAATCTATTGAACTTAACAATAAAAAATGCCAAATTTCTTAAAGAATCTGATATTTTATAAACAAAGATTTGTCAGCTAAAAATCGTGCAATTCAAAAAGAATTAAGAACCAACAAAAAACGTGCTATGCAGCTGAGAATACTTATTGTTATTGTAGGAAACATATTAAAAGTAAATAATAAATGGCATACTGTCCATAACTTAAGTGACAATCTGGTTTTTTAATTCAAATGGAACCAACTTCTAACTATGCTACCAATGCAGATGTTATTATTGGCTCATCAACTTCAGTTAGCACTGCATCCAGTATTTATCAGTACGCCACCAGGACAAATTGTAAAAGATACCACAAACATGAAGAAAAATACACTTCGGAAGTAATAGTGCAGGTATAAGTATTTATTACCAGAACTTCAGAGGTTTAATTTCTAAATGTAATGCAGTTTATTGCCTTAGTGTAGTTAGTGATTATTTAATAATTGCGGAAACTTGGCTTTCAAGTAAAGTAAACAGTGAACTATTTGGTAATTACATAGTGTATAAAAGTTCAGGCGGCGGAGCTTTGTTGACCATCTATTCATCGTTGGAGTCTACAGAAATATATATCGATACGTCTAATTTGTCCTGTCTTTGCGTCGACCTTTAATTGTTAAAGTGATTACCTTAAAAAATGTATTCTATGTTATCAATGTTTATCTTAATCAATCTAGAACAAATATTGCAATTATCTACAGTTCTAGATAATCTACCGTTTTTACTAAACAGCAACATAATACTAATAATACTAGTTGATTTTAATTTAAATAAAAGTAAGTCTAATCGTTCGTTAATTACTTTTTTAGAGTATAGTCTGAACATATGCAATTTTTCAATAATTTTGAAATATTTTTAATTTATTTAATAATGTAAATATTTATTAGAATTTTGAAAATATTTTAAAAACTATGCTGATGCCTTTCTGGTATTTAATTTAAAAAGATATTTTGGAATTGGACTCATTATTTTATTACCGACTAGAATTGTAAGTTTAACATTAATACATTTATTTTATTTTCAAATAAGTAACTAAATTATTGTTTATAAAAGTATTTGCTGTTTATGAGAAACTGGGTCTTGCAGTCAAATTTGTAATAAAACAACAAACAATCTTAAATAATACTTATATAATAATAATATGTAGATAATAAGTTGTGGATTTTGTAAATTAAATTTTAAAATAATAAAAAACCAGAAAGAACTATGTAAATCATAATAAAAACACCTATACTAACAAGTTTCACATTAAATTTTTTATAAATTATGTAAATATCGCAGTAGTTGGGGATTTAATTTATTAAATCAGTCAATTATTTATGTAGCAGCGCGACGTGTCAAATTTTAGTGCTGCCGATTTTTTAGTCAAGTAATGACGCTGATAAATTCACGGTCGAAAAGGACTGTAAGATTGGTGATGGCTGCAATAGGGTACCTAAATACGAATATGAAAACTGCAACAATAAAATCAATCAGCGAATTTATATCGACAGAATATGCAGTGCCTGTGATTGATTTTAAAAAGTACATTCCATATTGAAGAAAATAAGTTAGTAAATATAAGACACTTTTTAAACAATAAAATACGTCCAGGTTGTTTATTACATAAAGAAGATTTTTTTTTTGAATAAATACAACTTTTAACTGTCTAACTTATGATCTATGTGACACATATATACTGCTTCACAAATTAATTGTCAATTTTCTCCTCAACAAATCTGTTATGTAAATGTCAACTGTTAGTTTAACAATTAAACTGTCAACTTTTTTTACAAATTTGTTGTATGAACAGTTAGTTTGACAGAACAACTTTCTGTAAGAAATGTATAATTCTCTGACATATAAGATTTTTACATAAAAACTATCAAATTCTTTCTTGACAAATTGTATAAATTATCACTTTGACAAATCAATTGTCAACTTTCTGTGCCCCCAAAATCATCTTGCAAAAAACGTTTATTAACGCAAACCTTCTACTTACCAAAAAAACTTTAAAATTAATTATTGATTTGTTTAAAATTACAGGTAGGTTAGAGGAAACATTTAACAGAAGAAAACCATAGAACATATCGATAAATTTTACCCGCACGGTTTGACCCGCACGGTTTGACGCAACATGCAGGTCCTTCTGTAAGTCAAAGACTATCATCTGCACCAATAACCAGACCAGCACAAATTTTACAACTACGAGCAGAACTATAACAATTGTTATTTGAGAAAAATAACTTACAGCACAATAAAAAATCTACTAAATTTAATGTTCAATAAAGTATGACTCTTAAAGTTTAAGTAAATATTTCGACAAAAAAATTACAATATAATTTCAAATTTTAATAGACAATTGAAGGTTTTGGATTTTTATTTATTTCATGTGACTGGAAATCTCATTCTCTACACGTTGCAAAAAACCGATTTTAAGAAGGAGTTAAATTGCGTGAGTTCTGCTCGTAGTTTTATGACACTCCTTAAACCGCGCTCTTAAAGGGTAATTTTTAAATTTTTGCATTAACAATACTAATCTAACCAAAAATGTTAATATAGCTAACACTAAATTAGTGTAAAAACAAAACTCTCACGGAACAAGAACTTAGGAAGAATGATGAAACAAAGTGACAGTTCATTATATAGAAAGGACAAGTCGAGTTTTGTTACGTTATGGAATGACGCGCGTATTGCTCCATAATATTAACAGCGAGTTTTGCTTCTTCGCTCCTCATGTGTATTATGTATATTTTCGAAAAGATGAAATCTTAATAGGATGAAGCAAAAGCCATTAATATTATTTTATTGAAATGATTTATTTTTGTAGTACTTTCTGACAAGAAACAATTGATTCAGGTATCTTCAACCAGTGACAGGGAGCTAAAAAGAACTATTACAATTTCTAATACTGATAATTACGTAGGACAACTTAATGAGTACTGTGCTAAATGGCACTACAAAACTCCAACATACTTAGAAATGGGGAAGAAAGGTGAGCTTTTTGTTACGCAGCTCCGACATCAATCCTTAGTTTCTGAACTATTAGGAGAGACTGTAAAAATATCCAAACAGGATGCTGCGGCAAAAATGCTAACTATGTATGTATTTTTGCATGTATTGCTTTTTCTACGTTCTTATTAAAGAAATTACTAAAAACCAGTGTTAAATTACTAATATGTGGGAAAAGTGACAACTTGAAATTGCAATAACAAGACTGGATACAGAAGTGTGTTAACAATAACATGCTTGTTTTTGGTCAAAATAATTGCAGTTTTGGAGTATATTTTAAATAATAAATAGTATTTTATAAATATGAACAGTAAAAACCATCTCAAATTCCTGTAAAAGGTCCAGAGCTAACTCCATTGGCTAATAACAAATTTTTACCACCATTAAGTCCTTCGACAACAAGTAAGAACAGACAAGGTTCAATCGAATCTCTCGTTCCTGCAAAATTTTTGCTCGCATTAAAAGCATCGCAGAAAGAATACCGCGAAATCCATGCCCAAATTGAAGAAAGGCGACGCCAAAACGAGGAAAGAAAACTCAAAGCTAAATTGAATCCTTGATTCTATATAAAAAGTCTATGCTTAACATGACACCATCGACAAAGACAAATTGATCAAGAAAATGGAAACTCTTGGAATAAGAAACACAAACTTAAAACTACTAAAAACATATATTAAAAACAGAACACAAAAAACAAGAATAAACGACATAATCAGCACATCAACAACAGCAGAATATGGGCTACCACAAGGTGGAGTACTAGCACCAATATTGTATATATTATACATAAATGATATATATGAGACAAGCATCGCAGAAAGAATACCGCGAAATCCAAGCCCAAATTGAAGAAAGGCGACGCCAAAACGAGGAAAGAAAACTCAAAGCTAAATTGAATCCTTGATTCTATATAAAAAGTCTATGCTTAACATGACACCATCGACAAAGACAAATTGATCAAGAAAATGGAAACTCTTGGAATAAGAAACACAAACTTAAAACTACTAAAAACATATATTAAAAACAGAACACAAAGAACAAGAATAAACGACATAATCAGCACATCAACAACAGCAGAATATGGGCTACCACAAGGTGGAGTACTAGCACCAATATTGTATATATTATACATAAATGATATATATGAGACAAGCATCGCAGAAAGAATACCGCGAAATCCAAGCCCAAATTGAAGAAAGGCGACGCCAAAACGAGGAAAGAAAACTCAAAGCTAAATTGAATCCTTGATTCTATATAAAAAGTCTATGCTTAACATGACACCATCGACAAAGACAAATTGATCAAGAAAATGGAAACTCTTGGAATAAGAAACACAAACTTAAAACTACTAAAAACATATATTAAAAACAGAACACAAAGAACAAGAATAAACGACATAATCAGCACATCAACAACAGCAGAATATGGGCTACCACAAGGTGGAGTACTAGCACCAATATTGTATATATTATACATAAATGATATATATGAGACAAGCATCGCAGAAAGAATACCGCGAAATCCAAGCCCAAATTGAAGAAAGGCGACGCCAAAACGAGGAAAGAAAACTCAAAGCTAAATTGAATCCTTGATTCTATATAAAAAGTCTATGCTTAACATGACACCATCGACAAAGACAAATTGATCAAGAAAATGGAAACTCTTGGAATAAGAAACACAAACTTAAAACTACTAAAAACATATATTAAAAACAGAACACAAAGAACAAGAATAAACGACATAATCAGCACATCAACAACAGCAGAATATGGGCTACCACAAGGTGGAGTACTAGCACCAATATTGTATATATTATACATAAATGATATATATGAGACAAGCATCGCAGAAAGAATACCGCGAAATCCAAGCCCAAATTGAAGAAAGGCGACGCCAAAACGAGGAAAGAAAACTCAAAGCTAAATTGAATCCTTGATTCTATATAAAAAGTCTATGCTTAACATGACACCATCGACAAAGACAAATTGATCAAGAAAATGGAAACTCTTGGAATAAGAAACACAAACTTAAAACTACTAAAAACATATATTAAAAACAGAACACAAAGAACAAGAATAAACGACATAATCAGCACATCAACAACAGCAGAATATGGGCTACCACAAGGTGGAGTACTAGCACCAATATTGTATATATTATACATAAATGATATATATGAGACAAGCATCGCAGAAAGAATACCGCGAAATCCAAGCCCAAATTGAAGAAAGGCGACGCCAAAACGAGGAAAGAAAACTCAAAGCTAAATTGAATCCTTGATTCTATATAAAAAGTCTATGCTTAACATGACACCATCGACAAAGACAAATTGATCAAGAAAATGGAAACTCTTGGAATAAGAAACACAAACTTAAAACTACTAAAAACATATATTAAAAACAGAACACAAAGAACAAGAATAAACGACATAATCAGCACATCAACAACAGCAGAATATGGGCTACCACAAGGTGGAGTACTAGCACCAATATTGTATATATTATACATAAATGATATATATGAGACAAGCATCGCAGAAAGAATACCGCGAAATCCAAGCCCAAATTGAAGAAAGGCGACGCCAAAACGAGGAAAGAAAACTCAAAGCTAAATTGAATCCTTGATTCTATATAAAAAGTCTATGCTTAACATGACACCATCGACAAAGACAAATTGATCAAGAAAATGGAAACTCTTGGAATAAGAAACACAAACTTAAAACTACTAAAAACATATATTAAAAACAGAACACAAAGAACAAGAATAAACGACATAATCAGCACATCAACAACAGCAGAATATGGGCTACCACAAGGTGGAGTACTAGCACCAATATTGTATATATTATACATAAATGATATATATGAGACAAGCATCGCAGAAAGAATACCGCGAAATCCAAGCCCAAATTGAAGAAAGGCGACGCCAAAACGAGGAAAGAAAACTCAAAGCTAAATTGAATCCTTGATTCTATATAAAAAGTCTATGCTTAACATGACACCATCGACAAAGACAAATTGATCAAGAAAATGGAAACTCTTGGAATAAGAAACACAAACTTAAAACTACTAAAAACATATATTAAAAACAGAACACAAAGAACAAGAATAAACGACATAATCAGCACATCAACAACAGCAGAATATGGGCTACCACAAGGTGGAGTACTAGCACCAATATTGTATATATTATACATAAATGATATATATGAGACAAACTTGACTGGAGAAATATATACATATGCTGACGACACATGTATTATATATCACGGAAAAAACAAAGAAGCAATAGAAAGAAACATAAATGAAGACGTTAAGAAATTAACTAAATGGTACGACGAAAACATACAAACAATAAATGAAGAAAAAACGACGTATATGGTAATAAGACAAAAAAATACAAAAGATATTGACATAAAAATTGAAATAAATAACATTCCAATTACCAGAACAAAACAGACAAAATACTTGGGAATAATAATAACAGAGAAACTAACATGGGATACACAAATAAAGAAAATATTAAAAGAAAGTGCAGCAACAATAGGAGCTGTCTATAGAGCCAGAAAATGCATAACAAAAGAAACTGCAATAAGTATATACAACTCACTATATTTATCAAAAATTAACTATTTAATAAATATATGGGGTGAGACAACAAAAACAAATATACAAAAAATACAAAGACAACAAAACAAAATACTTAAAATAATACATAAACTCCCAAAGCTAACACCAACAGAAGAAGTATACAAAATAATCAACGAAACAAACATTAACAAAAAAATAAAAATAGAAAAATGCAAACTAATATATAAAATTAAAAATAAAGAAATTAAAACAAATCTACAAATAATATTAAACAAAGAAATTCACGGACATAACACGAGAAGAAGAAGTAATATACATGTACACACAACAAGGACAGAAAAAGCGAAAAAAACAATACTAAGCAATGGACTAATCACATACAATGAACTACCTGAAAATATTAAAAAAACGAAAACTTATAAAGAATTTAAAACAAAAATAAAAGAACACTACATAAAAACAAGACCAAAACAAACAAATAAATAAACAATCATGATAATACACAAAATAAGATAAAAGGAAAGAGAAAATGAAAATGGTGCCCCGAATACGAAGCTTTGCAGCCTACCATATATGGAAACGGTGCAAAGCAGCAAGTGGGGAGAAAAAAAAAACAATAATGTTGTAAATATGTAAATATATTATAATAAATTTAAATAATTGTATTATAAGATTAAAAATAAAAAAAAAAATTAAAAAATAAAAAAAAAAAAAAAAAATTTTGTTAATAATAATAATATACACATTTTGCAGGCTTGAAAAAAGACCAGAGGTAAAGACATCACCTGTGTTAAATTTAATTGACTTAGATAACATACTATCAACGATTTCCGACCAACACACCATTGAAGTTTATAAAGGTTGATCAATATTCAATAACTTGAAAATCAAAAATCCAAATACACTTGACATAGCAGATCCGTTTAAAGATGGCACTGGGAAAAATATCTATAATAATATGGAAATTAGAAATAAAAATGATATTATTAAACAAAAAGAGACTATATTGAAGAATATAGAACCAGCACTACAGTAAGTGAATAATAATAATTATTGTAATCATAAATTATGTCTTATTATGTACAAGTGGTAAGGTAGTAATAATAATAACTTTAATATGAATGTAAAATTTATTACTAAAAAATAATCAGAGTTGTGTTAAATGCTAAAATTGAAATCACAGCTTGAAAATTAAAGCATGTAGAAGTGTCAAGTGAATAGGTGATTCCCATTATTCCTATAAGGTTAAGATCAGAACTACAAGAAAAATAATCTAACAGTTGACAGAATTTAGATTCGTTGAGAAATAATAGATAATCTCTAAAATGAAACATTTACTGGTTTCTGGTTAATGCATCTAGATTTATCTTAATAATTGTTTACATTTTGTAAGAAAAAGTTTTTCTTGGAAATTGTAGAACAACAAAAAAGGAAGAAATCATGAAAAGAGTGAAACATTTAAGAAGTTTACTTATTATATAAAAATTAAGAAAAAAAAATAAGTTTTTCAATTTTGCATTTAACTTTATACACTAGCTATTCGATTTGTTAAAATTCATCCTAGACAAAGCCATCAAGTTCAAGATGTATATGGAGGTTTACCATTACATTCTGCATTTATAGGTGACCATAAAGATGGTGTAAAATGTATACTAGATATGGGTGGCAATAAATACATTGTGTGCTAATAAAAATTAGTCCATTGCATTACGCCATTAAATGTAAGAAATATAATATTGTACAATATTTGATATATTGTCAGTTAGATATATCTTACCAAACTATTTGTGGCGATACACATTCACATATAGCTGCTTATAATTGAAGAATGGAGCAGATGGAAATTGTTTAAATTTTCGTCGATATACTCCCATACAACATGCCATTTTAAGCGATTGTAAACCAACAAATGACACTGTTAAGTATTTGTAATTAATTATACGAATCAAGATAAAGGTGTTAAGTTTGTGGAAATTGGAAATATATGATTTAATTTCAGGAGAGTTATGGTTTGTTAGGCATATAGTAAAAAAAAAATGTACTCTAGGAACGTTTGTTTGAACAATATTCTATAGTAGTATAACTTAACAATTGAACATATTTATATATATATATATATATATATATATATATATATATATATATATATATATATATATATATATATATATATATATATTTAATAAGCAGTGGTGTTGCTCTCAATTTTTTTTTGAAATTTCAATTAGATTTATTTTCCTTAAATAACTTTTGATATTTAAGTTTAAAAATTAAAATATGCAAATTGTTCTCTATTTATGCTGTTACTGTATTTAATGCTGGCTGTGCTTTTTAGTAATGTTGCTGCTACTGAAATAATCCGTTGAGATAAATTAAACCCATGTTATAAAGACACAACATCTATAGATAGGCATACTATATTAATTAAGCATTCTGCCAATTGATTAGTAGTATACTTGAAAGACAATTCTTTCAAGGGGCGCGGCATGTTGCTCGATCTATTTAATCATTTATTTGTGCGGCGGCATGTTGTTCGAGGAATTTAGCTTTTGCGCAGATATTATTTAATACCCTTATAAAACTACTCAATTTAAGCTCATTTTATTTCATTTTATTATTGTAGGTTTAATCCCCATAATTGTAAAATTTTCCCAATACCTCATTAGCACATTCCTATACATGTTTTATATCTCTTAATAACCCTTTGTTAATACCCTGCCTAGAATTATCCCTCTCCCATTATATCCACTGCTCTAATTCATTGAATGGTTTTTATCTGTAAAAAAATATTATAAACATAGAAGAAAAATGAATAAAGGCGATCTATTCAGAGTTTTATTTTCTATCCTAGAATATAAATTAGGGCATTGCGCAACCGAGTGATGGTGACTCCAAAAAAACAAAAATAATCAAGATTTTGAACTAACCTTTTTTAAGGTTGGTGACACTTTGACTCAATATACAAAAATTCGGAAAAAATAGAAAAATCAATTACAATTGAAAATCGGCATTTAAAATAAATACAGCTCTATTTGCACCGCAGATCAACATCAAATTTAAAGTTATTTACACATATAATATAATTCATGCAAGTAAAGCAAGAAAAAAATTAAAACCATCTCATTTAAATTTTTATTTTACAATATTTTAATTTGTTTATAAATATTTACTGATATTATAACCCCTAACAACTACACCACTGTCGCGATACAGCTTAAATACGTACATTTAAAAGTGAAATTAAATTCTATTTAAATTGACCATAGCAATGTCATTATTTCCAATCAATTAAAAAAAAAAAAAAATAGATATATTTAAAGAAGGATGCAAAACAACTAAAAACTGCCAAATATAAATCAAACAAAATAATGCGAGATAAGATAAGCAATGAAGAGAAAGATAAGCAACCTCTGTATAGACAAACATTTGAAGAAAACACGACCGAAATATTAAATAAAACATGAAATTGATAAATCACCAATTTATTTTACATCAAACCAATTAAAACGATGTTAAATTTGCATATAAAAATTGTAAATTTGTTGTAATTATAACGAAAATTCACACACACTTTTAATTAAATTATTTATAAAGTTGGAATAAATACGACTATGTTTATTCCATCACTTCCAATTTGTTTGTATTTTTAATTAATCTGGGATATTTTAATTTGTACAATCCCATTTTCTAGTATTAATAAAATAATATTGTTTTATTATACTACTATTTACAACAAACTGTTATAAAATTTAAAGTTTCTAGTCACATAACAGCCCCGTGTAAAGTATCTCGATGCGTATAGAGTGATAGAGACTAGAGAGTGACTGACGCCCGAATTCACAAAACTAGCAAAAAATGATTATCATATAAAAATTGAAAACGCTAAAAAGCAATACTATTGCAATCGAATGAATAACTCAAATTAAAAAAAAAAAAAATGGATTATAATAAACAAAACAACCAACAAAAATAAAAAGTCGTCAATAAATCATATTAAAGTAAATAATAAATTAATATTAGACAACTAAACGATTGCAAATAGTTTTAGTACATATTTTGCTACTATAATTAACAACAAACTAATCAATCAATTTCCTTTTGCATTATCTCTAAGTTCTATTTATAACAACAACTTAATGTATATGAACCCAATTACTGATGACGAAATTTTAACTATAATAAGTAAACTACCAAATAAAATATCTATAGGTTTAAATGAAAAATGCAAAAAAAAAAGTTGTTAAAGTAAACAATAAAATGTCTAGTGAATATAAGATATATAAAGGTGTGCCTTAAGGAAACGTAGCAGGCCCTTTAATATTTCTACTTTTTATTATTTTATTTCTACCTAAGAAACGGAGTGTTCTACATTCGTGGTGGGGTTGTTTGAGGCTATTTTTGTTAGAAAAAGATTAATCTTTTGTCTACTTTGTCTATGATCATAAATTCCCATCTAACTTTTTCAAACAAAAAAATTATATGAATATTTTTATTATATATAAATCGTATTAGAAGGCAATTCTACATATAAATCTCCTTATTACTATTGTCTAAAATCTAAATGATTAATTTAATCTCCAATTCGTCAATTTTGTTTAACAATAATTCAGACTAAAGCTGCTTTCAATCCAGTTTTCTCATATTTTTTTTTCAAATAAACAAAATTTTTATTTCATATAAAACGTTTTTTAAAGACAATTTTTACCTATGAACTTACTTATTAATAATCAGTTTAACCTTCAAACCAAATATTTAAATATTTCTCATTTCTGCAAACGTGAGTAGTCACTATGTCAGAAAAGGAAGAAATGATATCCAATCTTCTTTAGTTGAAACTACTTGCTTGTAATTATTCTCTGGAGTTTTTGCTCACTTGCCCGAGTGTTTGTTATCAATGAAATAAAAGTTACTTCTCTCTGAGAGTGTAAAAAGTCGATTAGTCAAAGAAGGAGAAGGTGATACCTAATTTCTTGATTACCAACACTTGGGCGAGTGGGTGGGTCACTCTAGATTATGATTACTATCGAATAGTTTAAACTGAAGGATTCACCCATCAGCATGAGTATTTGTTACCAAAGAATAAAACGTTTTATTCTGCAAGTGTTAGAGGATCAAAAAAGGAGGTGAACGGGTCATCAGTTTAGTTGACGTGTTTTAAAAATGTCCTCTTTTAAAACGTTTGATGTAATAGTTTAGACATTTTATTTTTTACTATCTTTAGTGTGCCTTCGGCAACAAGACACACAAAAGTCTCTAATTTGATCAGTTGGTGTAACTTACTAACTCCAGGATGTATTGACTCCAAAAATTATTAATTTTATTTGCTTATAACGAGGTTGCTTTCATTGCCAAAATTAGAATTTGGACAACATAATTAATTGTTTATTATTATTTGTACTTTTTGCTCAGTCGTAAAATCTTCATAAAAATTACACTTTAATAAAACATGACATTTTGTACATACTAACTGCATAAATTTATCTTATTGTAGCACCAGCTTTTTTTGCTAGTTTTGTAAAGGTGCCTACATATCACTACTTGAGGTCAAGGTTAGTTGCAATGTGTTACTTGTTCAGCCAAACTTTTATTTTTGAATAAAAAGACGCACATTCTGCTTAAATGCTAAATATTTTATTCTAAAATAAAAAATAAAATAAACAGCTATATATAGTTTATTACAATTTAGAAATTCTTTTCACAGAATCCTGTGTCTACTAACAACTGATATATAATAAAATTATATTTCTTTTCCAAAATATGCTGAATTTGTATAGACATTGACATCAATTTCAATTCTTTGTTATTGTCCTTGACTTGTTTGATTGCGGCATAAAATGAAACAGCTCCTTTGAATATCTGAAATTAGTCATTTCGGTAATCAAAATCTAATTAAATTCAAATCATAATTTACAATATTTAATTTAGATTAATATTTTGAATGTAATAAAAATAAACTCATAATTAATTATAACAAAATGGTATGCATGGAGTTTTGTAATATTAGGGCAAAGATCAATAACAATTTAAAATTCAGTATAAATAACATACAATTGCCTCTAAGTAAAACTGCAACATTTTTGGGAGTTACCATTGATACTAATTTGCAATGGGTACAACATATTAAGATTACATGCTCTTATCACTGGATGTCTTTAAAATTATAATAAAATTGATAAATTTTCATCTTTTATAATATAGTTTAGCATTTTATTATATTTTCATCATATATGCATTATGTAAATTTTAGTTATAGTTCTATACTATTTAATTGAATGTGTATGTATACCTTTTTATGTGCGTATATTTATACGTTTTTATCTTGTGACGCGTTTATACCTATGTAATGGTCTTACAATTTAATAAATATCTATCTATCTATCTATCTATTTAACTAGGTTAATGTTTCCGTTCCCCCAATTCCCGCACTGGCACTAGGCAAGTGAACGTAGTCTATTTCCCTATAATATTCAAAACTACCGACTGCACTAAAAGTACATAAACAAAACCACGTGATCAGCACGTGAACAGATGCAAACCTGCATGCCAATGGTCATACACTATTTTTTTTTTTCATGTCTAGTGAGCGACAACTTTATAGCAAAGCGCCACCAACATCATTAGATGTCCAAAGTTAGTGTGACACTACAATAAAGTAGTTAAAAACTCCCACAAAATATTATCAAAGTGCGATTGAAAAGATGGTATGAGATAAACTTCATAATTGCAGATTACAGAAAATAATACAGAGTATATAAGAAAGTCACCACTCTACATTGTGAGGATATTTTCGAATTTTAATTTTATAACATAATTAGGTTTATAAATAAGAATAAAAACTCCACCAATGCAGCAAAATCATCCACATTACAAAGCAATTAATGAAAGCGAAGTACCAAAAGCTGAATTTTTGAGAATGATTATGCTCTGTCTTTTGCCATTTTGGGGCGTAGTTGTTCCCGCAATAAGAAGCAATCGACCAGTAATAGTAGTAGGTCAAAGTAATAGGCTTAAGGCTATAATTAAATATGTTGATGACATTCATGACGACAATATAGTCAAATTAGAAATACCAACTGGAATACTTTTTACATATACGTTTGAAGAATTTAATAAACCTGTTAGAAATGAACGCATGAAATTTTTAAGAAAATCCAGATTGGCACCATTTTCAAATATAAATAATCCAACAGCAAGAAATTATTACTTATATAAATTTTAGATAATTTAATAAGTTGTTTTTAATAGTTTTAAATTGTATGTTCTGTTTTGTATTTTTTATGTTTTTATATGTTAACTTATTGTAATTTTAAATTGTTTCACCATAATTTTACTTCTAGTTTGCTGATGAAGGATATTGTTAATAAATCCGAAACGTCCAAATTTAATTATAGAAATTAATAAAATTCTAATAATTATATTTAAAAAAAAAATTATTTATGTCATACCTGGCCACTTCGCAAGAAGAAATTTTTAACATTAAACATACTTTAAGTTGGCGAAGGGGGACGCGAATACTCCTGTAGTAGGCAAACAGACCCCGGCAGTTGCTTTTGCACTCAACCCACGCTACAATAAAAGTACGTAAACAAAACCGCGTGATCAGCACGTGAACAGATGAAAGCCTGCACGCGATTGGTCATTAACAGTATATTTGTTTTCAGGTCTAGTGAGTGACAACTTTATAGCAAAGCGCTAATATCATAAGATGACCAAAGTTAGTGTGACACTACAATAAAGTACTCAAAAACTCCCACAAAAATGAAGTCTAAAACAACAATGGCTAAACTGCCAAACAAATGAAAAAGTTCAAAAAGCCACATCACATATATTTAAAGATATAGATGAGTATTGCTAGAGAAAAACAGTAAGCAATCAAAATGAAGTTTAAAAGAGAGAGGAACAAGAGTGGTTTTATTCTATGCAAGTATGTGTCCACAGAGTTACTATGAATATATAATAAAATCATCAAAACAACACAATCTTCAAATTTAAAGCAAGAATGACTAATTTGCTCATTAGATAATAACAAGTTAGGAGCTTCACTCAACTTTCCAAACATTGATCTGCGAGTCAATTCAGAACACTTGGAAAGAGTAAAATACCCCACTTAATCTATTGATGCTTTTCAAATTACAATTTTGCTAAACAGACCTATTAAAAAGTTTAAAAAACTACGAAGCAGCTTTCAATTATATGGAATAAAAATTTATAATATTTAATCGTTTTAGTTAGATAAATTATAGATCCTGAATGGTGACGAATGCAACTTAAGCATCAAACGATAAAAAAGTTGTACACTTCTTGGATTAACTGGAGTGACCGTCCATTCACCCAAAGGTTAGTGATCCGGAAAGAGAAATTTTTTAATAAAAAATCAACGTCGGATGGCATTTGTTGCAAAATTTTCACATCAATGTCATCCATTAGAACGGTTGTTAAGCAAAATCTCTTTGAAAGGTTATTAATCTAGCAAGTTTTTTTGTTAATTTGGTACAGGTTAGTTTCGATACCTGTTATTTGGCAGCATTCTTTATCCATTAATAAATGGAAAATTGTTTAAAAATCAAGTCAAGTCGCTTTTATTAACTGAAGCATATTACACAGTAGAAGATTATTTTACACTTTAAGTTAGTGTTTAAAAATACAGGGAGTTTATAAATGAATGGGATTATGTAATCACTTTAAATATGCCGCTTTTTTTAAATTGTCCACTATACTATTTGTTTTGACAGATCAACTTTGACAGCTGTCAAGCAAACATATGAAAACATATGTAGTATAGTGGACAATTTTAAAAATGCGGCATATTTAAAGTGATTACATAATCCCATTCATTTGTAAACTCCCTGTACTATATAAACGCAAATATTTTAATTTAATTTTAGTATGTATATTTGTAATTTTGTAACTTTTACTTATTAACTGATTATTTATGTGTCTATGTTTATAGTATATTTAAGAACATTCTGTAAGTAATTTATTTGATCGATTATACGTGCAAGAGGTGCAAGTGCCAGTTATTAGTAAGTGCTATTGTGTACTGTGTGTCCTTATTGCCATTGATGGAACCTGAAATAAAAACGGAATTAAATCTTAACGATAAGTCTAGACAAGTGGATGGATCTTTCGTTGAAACTTAAAGAGAGCTTTTCCAATAAGTATGTTTTACTTTATTCTGGTTGGCGGCAATTTTGATTCGTTATTTTATTACACCTCTAATTTGAGATTATTAAGTAAAACTTTTATTAATTAGCAACAGACTAATATAATCAGATTAATTAGATTGTATGTTTAGATTTTATTTCAATTTTGGTAATTTGGAATAAAATTTATATTGACGGGAATTTCAAATTGTTGATAAATTTTGCAATTTAATGCTTGGCAAAAACTAAAATATTATATAACATCGTTGTGGCAAAAAGTATTTTTATATGGCAATGCCGAGCCCTACATACCTGAACACGGTTTACTTGGAAGAAATAATATGCAAGTAAAGTAAAATTAAGTAATATAAATTTTTCTTAGATAAATAAATAATGTTATACCTAGGGTGTCCATATGTTTTTAAGACCCGACCGGGACATACAACAAAAAAAAAGCCACCTTCGGTAAAAAAAATTACATTCTTAAATGATTTCAAACATGTCGTTGCAAATTTCATACTTTGATGCCGTTTTGTGAGCGGGGCTTCAAGAACCAACGGAGAACCGGCTAAGGAGTATAAAGATCGAGCGTTCAAGGCCCTACAGTCACACGACCAAACTGACCAAACCGAGCTAAACCGGCTAAATAGTGAGGTAAAGAAAGGCAATCAGGATGCACAAAAATCAGTGCTGGAAACCAGATCTTGTATCCACCAACTACGATAAAAATCTGTGGAGGATAGCTAAAGCCCTTCGAAATAAGAGTACACCAATGCCTTTCATTCATGGCAAAAGAGGCCTTGGATACACTCTGAAAGGCAAAGCCAAAGCAGTTGTTTGACAGCCTTGAACTCCAATGCAGACCGGACTTTGAAAACACGTGGATAAGGTTCACAAAGAAGTAAGACAAAGTATACAGTGCACTGAGACCGCTTCAATTTTAAAATCAGTTAAGCCGTCTAAGGGTGAGCGATATCATCACAAATCTCAAACCCAAATCGGCATCTGGTCCGGATTGCATTCCAAATAAAGCTTTGAAAGTATTTTCTCACAAAGCTGTAATGTTACTCACAAATATTATAAATGCAATTCTAAGGACGTCTTATTTTCCGTCGTTTTAGAAAATGTCTCCGAATTATTTCTATCTTAAAGATTGGAAAGGATAGACATTTTCCGCAAAATTAGGTGACAGAAACTGTAATCTTAGATAGAATTCAAGATCACACAGCAGCTGAGAACTTGTTGCCAAATCATGAAACTTATCGCTACCTATGTGAAAGGCTGGACACTGACCCTAAAGCTGTTTGAGCAAGTGTCTACTCCTCGTCCTATTAAAGCAAAACCTTATTCAAGGTTTAGTTCTTTCACAGATGCTCTTCAATCTGTATGTAGCCGACATACCATGCATCGCTCAAGGTATAAAAATTGCTCAGTATGCAGACAACACGACACTGATGTACACTTCAAGGAGTCCGATAGTCATCACGCTAAGACTTCAAGCAGCATGTGAGGCACTTGCAACTTGGTTTTGGTACTGGAGAGTAAACATCAATCGAGAGAAAAACAAGATTTATGTTTCTCCAAATGTCACAAACGAACTCCTCATGAGAACGTTTATCTCAACGGTGCTCCAATTTTATGGATAGATAACGCAAAGTATCTAGAAGTAGAGCTTGATCGTGAACTAACTCTTAGATTACATATTAAGACCATCTTCCGCATCTTCGATAAGGCCAGGATGACAAGTAATATGTTAACACCACTTCTACGCATGGATAGCAACATGAACTCTACAAACAAGTTGCAATTATTTAAAATAATCATTTTTCCAATACTGACATACGCATGTCTAGCATGGGGAATGCTGCATCGTCCTATCTAAAACAATAGAGTCGTTTCAAAATAAAGTTTTGAAAAGTTTAGTCGATAGGCGCTTTCAAACATTTGGAAAGTGAATCTAACATATTAAAAGATTCACCAGCCAACAACAAAAAAACAACAGTCAGTTAGTATCCAGCATCCTTCAAGGACAGATACAGAACAGATTTAACCATCTACCTGGAATCATCTTGCAACCCCATACTACCCACCCACAGCTGCCACCAACCCATTGACCATGGATACGGATTTGGATCTACACCGACGACCGCACCAGGTGTACCAACCATCGCACCTGGTCTGCACGGGACCTACTGGGCACCCTGGATAGGTTCTTTCCGGACAACTGGATGTTGCCAAGGAAACCCACCGATAACCACGCACCCACACAGACGACTGACCTTGGGGTTTGCACACACCCCTAAGGCTACAAATGACTCAAATGACTGAAATGTTGCTCACGACGGGGAGTGCAGTGCGCACTCCCCGTCGTGAGCAACATTTCAACCCTCGGGAACCACAAATAAACATATACATACAACAAAGCTATGGTGGCGCCACAGCCACCCCATAGTGGCCTTAAAAAATATAAAAGTGTTGTGAAACGTAATGAACAATTTTAATTCAATAACCCTGACAAATGTAGCTAAATTTTAAAGGTAGATCTTTAAACTGTGATATAAATATTGTGAAGAATGTTTTTTAATTGTATATGTACAAAAAATTTATTATATTTATTTTCATTTATTTTTATTTTATCAACTATGAAATTTTTTTTAAATTTTTTGAAGAAGATAACGATTTTATCGAAACGGTAATAAATTATTAGCACACGCTAGTTTTTAATTTTTGCTATCCTATTTCCAAACTATACTAATTAAAATTAATTAAATCTAACAAAAAGGATATAACAAAAGAAAAAAATAATCAAAAAGAATAAATTACTCGAATGATAAATATTTAAAAAATGCTGTATTAACTATTATCATGTGTGAAAACCTCTGTTTTCAAAATTACAATTCACATGGCAGTTCTTTCTGATCTCACACATTAAATAAAAGAAAACAAAATATTTTATCGAAGATTAATTCTACAAAAAAAAAGCAAATTTATCAATAAATAAAATTGTTAACTCAACATTTTAATTGAACGTTAGTATCGTAATATATGAAGATTGGAAGAGAAATTTGAAAAATCAACCGATATAAAGACTAAATTAAGTTTATTATTAGGAATTAACTGAAAAGCAAAATCATCCATGATCAGAAAAATGAAAAGTGGAAGATGACTTCCAAATGTTGCAGTTGATTAATTTTAAAAATGAAAAACAATAAATAGTCTACGGGTTGTGAATTTTCAATAATGTTTAATATCAATGATATTTTTATTATATTAGTCATCGATGCTCCGAATGTATGTATTTTAAGAAATTATATGATTTTTATGTTGAAATTTATATGCACGACAATAAACTATTAACGTTTAATCTTTCAAATGCAAGCAATCAAACAATCAATGTAAAGCTAATAAACTAAAAAGTTTATGAATTCCGTTTTTTTTGTAAAATAAATTACCAAAATTAACATTATTGCAATTTGGATGTCCAAACTTGCGGTTATGTTACAGTACAATAATAAAGCTAAACCACACTTCCAGCTACCGAGTTGCGGATTATAGGTCAGTGTTAAAAATTGTCATTCTTCCTAAAGCTGCCACAGAAATAATCTGGGTTCATTGCAAGTAACCCCACATTAATTTCCAAATAATGCAAAAGAAGATCATTCTACATAAGAATTAATTGAGATTGCAGTGAAACTAATTAAAAGTGGCAAACTAATGAAGCAATTCCACAAATCAATGTCGAAGATGATGTGAAGTTTTAAAAAATATTAAAACATAACATTTCTAAAAAATATAATTAAGTTTATGTTATGAATGACATTAACAGCTGGCTCCACCAATGCAGCAAAATCATCCAGATTACAAAGCAATTGAAAATTGCTCAGAATTCCTTGATCGAAGCGAAGTAGCGAAACCTAAATCTTGAGGATAACTATGCGCCGCCTTTTGGAATGGCGTAATTGTTCCCTCAATAAGAAGCACTTAACAAGCAATGGTGGTAGGTTATAGTAATGGTTTCAAATCTATAATTAAATATGTTGATGACATTCATGACTTCGATATAGTCAAATTAGAAATACCATCTGAAATACCATCTGAAATACCTTTACATATACGTTTTATGGGGCTAGTTAGAAATAAACGCATGAAATTTTTAGGAGAATCCAGATTGGCACCAATTTCAAATATAAATAATCCAACAGTTATAACTTATATAAATCTTTAAAAAATGACTTAATGTTAATTGAGTTAATTATAATGCATGCATATGTACATTTTGTATACTGAAATATAAAAAAAAGTTTATAGTACAAGTAGATACAACTCCGAAGTCATGTAAAAGAGGTATTTTTTTAAGTATTACAATTTATCCATAATAACTACTTTTAATATTAGGTGTAGAGACGAAACTGCTTTAAAACGGTTGGTCCAAGTCATGAAAAAAGTGGTAAGTAAATTTTACATGTTATTAATAAAATATTTGTGGTTAAGTTGGTAATTAGAAATTACTATTTCCGTAGCAAGAAAGAATCTATCATTACGTAAGCACCTCGTCAAGTTAAAAGATAAACTATTACTTTGGTTTTGGTAGTGATGTTGAGTGAAGTGGTCAAAAAGAATTTTTATGTTGCCAGCTTTAATATTTCATATTATTATTTGAAACTAGATGTATAGCATGATCTTCGTTTCATATAAATAGTTTAAAACTTGTAAGATGTTTGAACATAATTATTTGTTTTGAGTTTAATAAATGTTGGTGTATCGCAAAATCTATTAATGTTTAAAACATTTTACATTGTATTATAGATACAGACAGTCAAATTTTGTTATCGTTATTAATAGTTTGTGATAGTTTATTTTATCTTTGTTATTTGTTTATTTCTTCTCTTAGAGATAAACATTAATAGTCTTTTTAAGATAATATGCCAAAAACAATCTAAACTAAATAACTAATAAACATTTAGTTAAGTTTTAAAGCAAGCATAATAATTTTTATTGTTATTTAATTGAATATTATATTTTAATTTATTATAAATTTTATATTTATTTTCTAGCTCTTGAAGCTTGTTTTTAGATGTTTATAAAAAAAAATACTTATTTAATTTAATTTGCCAAACAGAAATAGTTAATTTTTGACTGGTCAATAATAATAATATAAAAAAATATAAACAAAACTATTTCAATGCACATACAAATATTTTTCAAAATGATTAAAATAATAAATATATCGATTTCTTTTCCGTTGCTAGGCAAATGTAATCTTCTCTATTAAATCACAGAAAAATTTTCTTCACTTAGATTTGTGTTAACTAGTGGCAACTAGCAACGACGACTGAATTGGGATTGTAGACAGAGTGCTACTACGACTCCATTAGGTGTCCACACATCTTTAATGAAAAGGCTGAAGCAATAACGGCCGACTTAAACAGTAAAACATTATCTTTACGATTACATAATTTTAAAGTACAAAGCAATAATTTCTGACCTGACAGTAAATTTATTTTACAAAAATGCAGCCTGTAACGACTCCATTAAGCAATTTTCTTTGTAAGTTCTTCAACATATTATTTTATTTATTTATAATTGTAAATTTCATAACTATTTTAATTTTTTTTTAATGCATACATACCAACTTTTAATTATGTATATACAAATGCCAAACACAAACTTTCAAATCTTAAGCAAAGCAACAGCGACTCAACTGATCTGCTCATAGAGCGCTATTAATCTACCATCTCAAACAATATTTTTTTCTCTGTTAAGTTCTCTGAGACATTATTTAATAATATAGACTTTTTATTGCGTCAAAAGCAACTCCTTTTGATAGACAATTTAAAATGTACTTTTTGAAATCACTTCATATTCCTACTTAGGTACCCGCAGCCATCACCAATCTTACAGTCTTTTTCGCTCGTAAATTTATCAGCGTCATTGCTTCAAAAATTGGCAGCACCAAAATTTAGCTCGTCGCGCTGCTAAATAAATAATTGACTGATTTAAAAAAAAAAATCACCAACATCTTAAAAAATTTACTGTTAATGTTGATTGAGTTAATTATAATGTATGCATATGTACATTTTATATACTGAAATATAAAAATATAAAATAAATAGTACAAGTATCGATACAACTCCGAAGTCATGTAGAAGAGGTTTTTTTTAGTTTTAAATTTTATCCATAATAACTACTCTTATTTTTAGGTGTAAAGCGGTGGAAGTTCTTTAAAACGATTGGTCCAAGACTTCAAAAAATGTGGTAATTTTACATGTAATTAATAAAATCTTTGTTGGTAATTTTACTAATTGGAATTTACAATTTCCATAGTAAGAGAGAATTTATCATTACGGAAATACCTGTTCATGTTAAAAGACAAACTATTACTTTGTTTTTGGTAGTGGTGTTAAGTGAGGTGCTCAAAGAGAATTTTGATGTTAAAGTATTTTTATGTACTAGAATTTAAAAAATAAAAAAGAATGTTTTGTTCTATAGCTATGATTAAGCAAAAAAAATAAAAAAAAAACCTATAAATAAATAACAATAAAATATACTCAGGTATTTATTATGTAACAAAAAATATAGAAGAGATTTTATTAGCAATTCGTAACTGAGCTTTTGTTTCAGACACTTTAGCAACTAGCAGTACTTACAAACATAGCCAAGAAATGATAAGTTTGTTGTATATACCAACGCCTTCAAATTTATTTTGAACTAAACCTTTATTTTATATTAGCGACGACTCACTTTGATTCAATATGGAAAATGTGGAAAAAAATAAAAAAATCAATTGCCATTGAAAAGTATAATGTTGATTCAAATGGAATTTCAATCATCTCTGTGTATCTAAATAGAGTTTCGTCATGAAGATCATATAGTCACAGTTTTGATGCAAAATCTGGAGTTGTAAATAATTTATTATTGTTGAATAATATATAAGAATAAATAATATTTATAACACGATTTAGGCGGTTTTTATTAAAAAAAAAAAAATCAGCTCTATTTGCACAGCGGCTTCCAATTGAAACAGTGATATAAAGCAGCATCATTGCTTTAAAAACTGGTATTTCTCCTCATCCGCTATAAAAACTGATATTATGGTAAGAGAATTCAATTGCAGTTAAATGGTTAAAGATCCTGATGTCTTAAGAAAAATTTATAAAATACATTTCTTTTGAACATGAGGTAAATACGAGATTGTTTTACTTATTTTGAATATATTTATTTAATTATTTATAATCGTATAATATAATTTATTTTTTAATAGATAAATAAAATTGAGTATTCAAATTATGCAACAAAATATGACACCGAGTATGACACCAAAATTGTTCCATTAGTTATTCTTAAATTGTTAACGGGTGCTGCTAAAAGAGCTATTTACCAAAATAGTTATAGATCTGTAGAACAGTTAGAAAAAGATTTAATTAATTTGATACTTTATGGTTTTAGGGACCATAAAAAAGCTGTAAGCACTATTGTAAATCTGTTTGGACTAATGGAAACATTTTGTTATCAGAGATTAGAACTTCTGTATTATATGGCTATATTTATACAAATGCATTAAAGCTTATTATTAAAAAAAAGTATGTTAGTTGACAATGAGACCAACAACAGAGCAAAAATGATTATGAAACTATTAGCAAGATTCAATATGGGCGTTTGATTAAATTTAGTTGCTAGCGCATCTTAGCATTATGGTCCATAGAAGAATACTACAAATAAAAGTCTGACAAATATATTAAAAACTATATTAAATAAAAAAAGCTTATCCAGAAATGTAGAGTTACCAAAAAATTAAATCAAAAAAACAATGTTGAATTTGTTTTATGGCCCTTCTACAGAGAAACCCAATTTAAGCATCAAAGAACTAGATAATGCTGGTAAACAAATTTTGGAGTCATTAAAAGTATTTAAATTGAATTTATTTAAAACCTACATAGTTTATAATAATAATAAAGAGTGATCTAGTTAATAGTATTTTTTTAATAACTAAAAAAAATGAATGCAAGCTTTTAGTTATTATATGGAATACACCACGTATAAATGATGCGACTCCTAAAAGCTTTAAGTGCCGACATCATTATATATTTAAAGTTAGTTTGACAGTAATAAAAAAAACCAGAAAAACTCTAACGAAAACCAAGTCTGAAGAAACAAACATTGCTAATTTAACAGTCTCAAATGATAGAGTCCAAAAACCCACATCAAAGCAACTCAGAACATTTGGAAAGAGCAAGGGTTGTTTTACGCTTAATCTTACCAAGCGTTCCAAAACACAAATTTGCTAAATAAACCAAACCTGTAGTTTAAAAACTTATTTAATTATTTGCAGTTATATTTGTAAATGTCATGACTACTTTTTTTTTCTTAGCTTGCGACAACTTTATTGCCATCATAAGTTAGTGTGACACTACAATAAAGTACTCAAAAACCTCCTCCACAAAAACAAAGTCTGAAGCAACAATGGCTAAATTGTCAAACAAATGAAAAAGTTCAAAAAGCCACATCACGTATATTTAAAGTTATGTTTGAGTGTTCCAAGAGAAAAAACAGTAAGCATTCAAAACTGGAGATCTACAGAAATAAACTATTGCTTAAACATTCGGTAATAATCTATAATTAATTTTAGTTTTTACAAGTTATAACATTTATTTTT
Source organism: Tachinus rufipes (assembly GCA_963932245.1). Lineage (NCBI taxonomy): Eukaryota > Metazoa > Arthropoda > Insecta > Coleoptera > Staphylinidae > Tachinus > Tachinus rufipes. Next base: position 20,338,885 of record OZ010750.1, read on the forward strand.
AGCTGCGAGTACAAGAACACCATAGAAAACAAAGATAAGGCCAAAAAAAAATTTAATGACAAAGCCAAAAATAAGTTTGTAGACAAGCACAAGTTTGAAGACAAGGCCACGGACATGAACAAAAACAAGTTCGTAAAAAAGCCAAAGTCGTAGAAAAGGTCGACGACAAAGCCGAGGACAAGGTCGTAAACAAAAAGTATTTGCTAGTTGTTTTCAACAACTCATCAATATTATTTTACCGAAATAATTAAGTTCTACATCTGTAGGATTTTAGATTAGAGTTTAAAAGATAATAATAAAATAATTATTGTTTAAGAAATAAATTAATGTAATAATCTTGCACAACTATTTGAATAAAGTCAAAACCAACCGAACAAATAATAATTTTATAATAAATTTACTCATCTAAAATTTGTTAAATTAAACTCAGAAAAATTATTTAGGTTTATATTTAAGTACTGTCATCAAAGTTCATTTACAGCTTTGTTGACAGCTGTGATAGTAAGTTCTGTGACATTAGTTTCAAATTAAATCTATAACTCGTCATGGCAGTTCTTGCTGCTCTCACACCTGCAATAAATTAATAAATGTTTAAAGAATACAATTTTTATGTACCAAAATTACTAAGACTGAAGCAATAACAGCTGAACTAATCCACTCACAGAGCGATGTTAATTTATCAACTCAAAAATGTTATTTATCAAGCATCGACGACTGAATTAGAAATGTAGGCAAAGTGCCGACTAATACGACTCCTTCAGATGTACACACATCTTTAAGAAAAAGGCAGAAGCAATAACAGCCGTCTTAAACAGTAAAATAAAATCTTTAAGATTACATAATGTATAAATAACAATTGCCAACTTGCACAATAGAAACAAGAATTATTTTATTTTATCCAAACGGTTCAAAATTGGAAACGAAGATCAAGAAAGTCGTTGTTCAGATTAGTATCTTGAGACATTATTTTACTTATTTGTACATTTCATAACTTTATTAATATTTTTTTGAACACATTTACACCAGCTTTAAATTATATGCAAATGCCTAATACAAATTTAAATCTGAAGCAACAGCGGCTGAGCTGCTATAAATCTATTTATTATCACAAACAATTTTTTCTCTTTATAACAAAGAACCGACATCATTAGATCTCCAAAAGTGTGAAACTTCAATAAAGTACTCAAGAAAACCCACAAAAACTCTGACGAAAACCAAGTCTGAAGCTACAAGGGCTAATCCGACAAGCTCACTTTATTTTTCAGTTGCAAAGGCTGATATTTAAGAGCTTATGTTTGTGTTGCTTGCTACTTCAAAACTGCTTAATATGTACTTATAAATTAATTACTTAAAATATACTACCAAAACCCGTTAATTGATAGTAAGTAGGCTCTGCAGGAGCTGCGGCTCGAACTTGCAACAATTTATGCGCCGAGATTCATGTTAGGCGCTTCACCCAACTAAACCACTCTCCGGACATTGATCTGCAAGTCACAAATACAGAATACTTAAAAAGAGTAAAACAACCCCACTTCTTTTCAAACAACACATTTGCTAAGCAGACCTATGCAAAAGTTTAAAAAGCTACCACGCAACTTCCAATTATATATATATATTATAATTTTATAATATTTAATCAATTTAATGCATAAATTAAAGATCCTAAAAACTTATAAAAAGTTATTGGTCTATCATATCAAACATTTTTTTCTCTGTTGTTAAGTTCTCCGAGACATATTTATTTATTCATTATTGTATTATAGTGCAAATATTTTTAAGTATGGATGTAAAATCGCATAAATCATGGACTCTTAAAAGCTTCTAGTCTGCTGCTGAATTAATCCACTCACAGAGCACCAGTTACACACAGATAAAGTAGTCCAAAAAGCCACATATATTAAAGCATTTTGGAACAATTGGAGAAAATTGAACAACCCGGTTTAATTTTTCCAAGCATTCTAAAATATAAACTTACTAAACGGAATAGTTTAAAAGCAATAAAGTTTGAAAGAGTCCAAAAAATCACATTTAATTAAGCATTTCGGAACACTTAAAAAAGTAAAACAAGAGTGGTTTTATTCCATGCAAATAGAGATCCACAGAGTTAGTATGTTTACATTTATATAATAAAATCTTCAAAATTACACAATCTTCAAGTTCTCAGAGACTACCGCATAAATGATGTACGCTATTAACCCACCATCTCAAAACAAATGTCTAGTTAAGTTTTTTGAGACATTATTTTATTCATTTAAAAATTTCATAATTATATTTTTTTTTTAATAAGTAAAGACTACTTTATAGCAAAGCGCTAACATCATTAGAAATCTAAATTTAGTATGATACTACCATAAAGTTATCAAGGACACCCAGAAAACACAAATCTGAAGCAACAATAGGTAAATTGTCAAGCTCACAAGAGCCCAATTAAGTTTAAAGGAACAACACTTAAACTGACTGGCTCTTAATACTATTGATCTGCCAGTCACAAATGATAGAATCCAAAAACCACATCAAAGCAACTCAAACACTAGAAAAGAATAAAACAACCCTGCTTAATCTTTCCAAGTAAAGTGACATCATAAAATAACCAAAGTTAGTGTGATACTACAATAAAATACTCAAGAAGACCCTCAAAAACTCCCACAAAAACAAAGTCTGAAGCAACAATTGCTAAATTGTTAGGCTCACAAAGCACTATTAATTTGCCAGTCATAAATGAAAGTCCAAAAAACCATATTACTCATTTAAAATAGGTAAAAGGTTGAAGAGTTAACTGCTGACTTAAATAGTGAAATAAATTTTTTAAGATTATTTAATCTTTAATTCCTAAACAACAATTGCCGACTAAATCTTTCCAAGCGTTCAAAAATACAAATTTGTTGTTAAAAAACTATATTAATTTTTAGTAATAATATTTGTTAATTTCATAACTACTTAATTTTTCTTTTCATGGCTAGTGACAACTTTATTGCAGAGCAACATCATAAAATCCCCAAAGCTAGTGTAACACTACAATAAAGTTCTCAAAATAATATTTTATTTAATTTATAAAAGCAAGCATACCAGCTTTTAGTTATATGCAATACACTATTCATACATGATGGACTCATAAGATTTAAGTCTGAACCAACAGCGGCTGATCTGATCTGCTCATGAACGCTATTAATCTACCATCTCAAACAATGTTTTTTCTCTGTTAAGTTCTCTGAGATATTACGAAAGACTACCGCATAAATGATAGACTCCTAAAAGCTTTAAGTCTAAAGTAACAACGGCTCAACTGATCTCCTCACAGAGAGCTAATAATCTGTCACAAACATTTTTTTTTTCTGTTATTTTATTTAATTGTAAAAAATACATTTATGAATACAAGCACACCAGCTTTTAATTATATACATAATAGATCCTAACAGCTCAAGTCTTTAGCAACAACTACTGAACGGATCCCCTCATGTAGCGTTATCATCACAAACAAACAAAAAAAAAAATACACTGTTGTTAAGTTCTCTGAGACATTATTTTATTTCATTGTAAATTTATAATTATATTAATATTTTTATGAATGCATGCACACCAGTTTTTGTGTCAACTACTACGACTCCATTAGGTGTCCAACCATCTTTAATGAAAAGGCTTTAGCAATAACTGCCAACTTTAAAAGTGAAATAAAATCTTTAAAATTACATAATCTTGAAGTCCTAAGCAACAATTGCTGACTTGGACAGTAAAAAATTTAAAAAAATGCAGCTTGTAACAACCAATTAAAAGCAACACAAAAAAGAAAAGACTGAAGCAATAACAGCTAAACTGATCCACTCACAGAGCGCCAATAACAAATATAGAAGTTGTTTTTGTTAAGATCTTTTAACACATTATTTTATTTATTTATAATTGTAAATTTCATAACTATATTAATATTTTATTGAATGCATACACAAGAGCTTTTAATTCTGTATACGCAAATATCAAACACAAACTTTCAAATCTGAAGCAACAGCGGCTAAGCGGATCTGCTCATAGAGCGCTATTAATCTACCATCTCAACCGCATAAATGATGAACTTCATAAAAAATTCTTTTTCATGACTAGTGACAACTTTATAACAAAGAACCGACACATCACAGATGTCCAAAAGTGTGACACTACACTACTAAAAAAAAAAACTACAAAAACTCCGACAAAAACCAAGTCTGAAACAACAAGGGCTAATCCGACAAGCTCACTTTGATCTGTTATTCACAAACTCAGAACACTTGGAAAAAGTAAAACAACCCCACCTAATCTTTTCAAGCTTTTCAAATTACAAATTTGCTAAACAAACTTATTCAAAAGTTTAAAATAAAAAGCTACCACGCAGCTTCCAATTATATGAAATAAAAATATATAATATTTATTCGTTATAATTATATAAATGTTGGATCCTGGATGGTGACAAATGCAACTTTCGCATCAAAGGATAAAAGAGTTGTACACTTCTTAGATTATCTGCCTCTATTCTAAATATTTTGATCAGCATTAAAAAGCCTGTAACCAAAAAAACTTTGAAATCCTTCTCTTATAGTAAAATCTAACACTATAATTACAATAGACTCAAAATTAGGTTTTAATTTTTTTTTTAGAAATTTGTTTAATATCTAAAAAGATGCAAACGATTAGTTCGTCATATGATTTGAATCCAAGTTCACATGTAGTTTTATATAAATTACTGATTCGATCAGTTTTAGAATATAATTGTACAGCAGTTTGTCAGGTGGGCACCATAAATAAAATTGAGCAAATTCAATCAACATTTTTTAAAAACTTTACAAGCCAAGCAGTGTTAACACCAATATGCATCGGGACCATGCTGCTGAATTATTCAATGTTAGTTTTTTAAAGATCTTAGTGCAATTTGCGTCTTAAATTTCATTTATAAATTAATACATGCAAAATATATTGTCTCTTTTTATTGAGAAAAAACAATTTAAATTTTAATCAACAACGTTAAACACGACAATCAAGTGTTTTTAAGTGCAAATTACATAAGAAGAATTACTCTTACTATTCAATATCTAAATATATATGAGACTTTGTAATGATAATAATCAAAATCATAAAAATTAAATGTATTTTCATCTTCATTTAGTAAGCCAGCTGTGATAGTAGATTATGTGATATTACTTTTAAATTAAAAGTCTATAACTCATCATTGCAGTTCTTGCAGATCTCAAACATAAGAAATACTTTATCGTGGTTTCTACCAGCGTTGTGCTGCAGAATAATTACTTCAAAAATAAATATTTAAAAAAATGCTATATTAGATATTATGATGAATAAAAAAATAAGTTTTCACAAGACACATTTTTTTGTAACAAAAATTAAAATAAAAATTAATTTAACCTTAATTAACTAATAAATGAAAAAAAAACAAAACAATTCATCGAAGATGAATTCTATAGAAGTGATGCAAATTTATCGATAAATAATATTGTTAACTTAAAATTTCAAGTAAACGTTAGTATCGTAATATGTGAAGATTGGAAGAGAAATTTAAATTAATCTACTGATTTAAAAGCTAATTTATGTTTATTATTAGTAATTAACTAAAAAGCAAAATCATCCAACTATCAGAAAAATGAAAAGTGTAAGATGACTTCTAAATGTTGCAGTTGATTAATTTTTAAAATGAAAAACAATAAATAGTCTACAGGTTGTGAATTTTTTGATAATGTTCAACATCAATGATATATTAGTCTCGATGCTCTGAATATGTTGTATTTTAAAATTTTTACATTTTTAAATTTTTATGTTAAAAATTATATGCACGACAATACACTATTAACGCTTAAGAAAACATAAAGTACAGTGATCAGTAAAGATGTTAATAAAGATTGAAAATTATGTAAATGTTGCAGTAGTTGGTGATTTAATTGATTAAATCAGTCAATTATTTATGTAGCAGCGCGACGTGTCAAATTTTAGTGCTGCCGATTTAATCAAGCAATGTCGTTGATAAATTCACGGTCGAAAAGGTCTGCAAGATTGGTGATAGCTGCGATAAGGTATCTGAATACAAATATAAAGACTGTAACAATAAAATCAATCAGCGACTTTATATCGACAGAACATGTAGTGCTTGTGAGTGATTTCAAAAGATACATTCCAAACTGTCTAGCAAAGGGAGTTACTTTTGGCGCAATAAAAAAGTCACTTGGTCGATATATGCTTAGGAACGCATTTATGTCCCATGTTTCAAAGCCAATGTCAGCTACTAAAAGTAATGAAAAAAAGAAGAAAGTTTTTGGGGGTGAAATACAAAAATTGTCTCCAAAAATACGGAAGTCGTCGTTTTGGAAAAAAAATTCAAATATAATAAGCAAAATTTTAAATAATATTAAAGTTTTATTTATTTATTTATTTATTCAATTGCCTTTTGTACCTTTCGGTGTCAGGCGTATACATTATTAGTTTGTGTAATATTTTCTCCATTTCTTCCTATCCTTGGCTATCTCTTTTATTTCTTCCCACGTGTTTCCTTTTCTTGTAGCTTCTTCCTTTATTGCGCTGTTCCATTCTTTTCTGGGTCTTCCTCTTTTTTGTTCTCCTGTTACTCTTGTCTCATAAATTTTTTTAGTATTTCTTTCTTCACTCATTCTTCTGATATGTCCATACCATCTCATTTGACCTTCAATAATTTTTTCTTGTATTGGTTTTATATTTAAATTCGTCCTATATGTCTCGTTCCTTATTTTATCTTTTCTTGTTTTGTTCTCAATCTTCCTAAGAAATCTCATCTCCATAGCATTTATTCTTTCTATTTGTTTTCCTGTCATCGTCCATGTTTCGCTACTATATGTTAATGTTGGTCTGATTACTTTTTTTACAATTTCTGTTTTTGTTGTTTTTGATATTTCTTTTTTGTTAAAGAAAGTATTTTTTAACATGTTATATATTTTTGCTGTTTTTCCTATTTTGTCCTCTATCTCTTTGTCTAATTTTCCGTTGCTTTGTATTATTGTTCCTAAGTATCTGTATTGTTCGACCTGTTCTATTATTCTTCCTTTTATTCTTATTTCGTGATTCAGTTTTTCTTTTGCAATTATCATGGTCTTTGTTTTTTCATAATTTATTTTCATGTTTATTTTCTTTAGTTGTTCCTCTATTATTTCCATGTTGTGTTGTAACTCTTCTTCGGTTTCAGCAATCACTGCCATATCGTCTGCAAATAGCAGTTCTGCTATTTTTGTTACTTCCATTTTCCAATATCCTATTTTTACCATTTTCATTTTTTGCTTTGCCTGTTTTATTGCCCTGTCTAGCACAATTGAGAAAAGCAATGCGCTTAACACACATCCTTGCTTCACACCTTTTTTCGTTTGGAATTCTTTTGATTCTTCGTTATTCATTCTGACTATGTTTTTGTTTTCTGTGTACATGTTTTTGATTACGTTTATTATTTTCTTCTCAATTCCTCTCTCTTCTAGTTCTTTCCATATGTCCTCTCTCTTGATCCTGTCGAAAGCTTTTTCAAGGTCAACAAAGCATACGTGCATTACTCTATTTTTTTTAATCATTTTCTCACTTAATTGTCTAATTATAAATATTAGATCCTGTGTGCTTCTTCCTCTTCTAAATCCACATTGGCTGTCTTCTATTGTTGTTTCTAGTTTGTCTCTCATTCTTTTTTCAATAATTCTTGTGAATATTTTGCTTGGTATGCTTGTTAGTGTGATTCCTCTATAGTTTTCACATTTCCTTTTATCGCCTTTTTTATGTATGGGTAGAATAATTCCTTTATTCCATTCCTTTGGGGTTTTTCCATTCCTCATTATGTCGTTTATTAATTCCGTTATTTGTGTAATTCCCTCATCTCCCATGTATTTCATCATTTCCGGCGTTATTTCATCTGTTCCCGGTGCCTTCCCGTTTTTTATTTTTTTAATTGCTTCTATTACTTCGTCTTTTTTAATTTCTTCTATTTCTTCCGTTCTTCTGTCCTGTAGCAATTCTTCATCTTCTATTCTTTTGTTTTCTTCTGCTTCTTGTTCTGTTAGTTCTTGGAAGTATTGCCTCCATCTTTCCATTATCTTATCTTCTTCCGTTATTATTTTACCGTTTTTATCTTTTATGTTCATCATATTGTATTCTTTTTTTTGTTTTAGATGTTTTAACGTTCCGTAAAATAGTTTTTGGTTTCGGTTGAAATTTTCATTCATTTCTTTTCCAAATTTTGTCCATGATTTTATCTTTGCTTCTTTTATTATTTTCTTTGTATTATTTCTCTTTTCTTTGTATTTTTCGTAATCTTCTATTTCCTTGGTTTGTAAGTATCTTTTCCATTTTTCTTTTTTGTCCCTTATCTCTTTTTTGACTTCTTCTGTCCACCAATTAGTTTTTTTAGTATCTTTGTTCACTATTTTTGCTGATCCACAGCTTTCTTCTGCAGCTTCTAGAATAATTTGTTTAAAAATTTCCCATTTTCCTTCTATGGACGTTCTTTTTTCTTTCTCTCTGAATTTTTTTTGTAGTATCTCTTGGTATGCCACTTGTATTTGTTCTTCTTTTAGTTTGTATGTTTTTATTTTTATCTTAACTTTTTTCCTTCTTTTGTCTGGTTTAAGTTTTGTTTTCCATTTCATATCCATTCGTAGTAAATGATGATCGCTTCCTATTTCCGCCTGTCTTGTTACTTTTACATTCTTTATCTTGTTCCAGTTCTTTCTGTTAACTAGGTAGTAGTCAATTATTGATTTCTCGTTTCTGGTTGGTTGTGTTCTTGTGTATTTGTGAACTTCCCTGTGTTTGAATTTAGTGTTTGTTATTACTAGATTGTTTTCAATGCATAGTTGAATAATTCTTTCTCCGTTGTTGTTTCTAATTTCTTCTCCTTCTTTTCCCATAGCCTCTTCTATTCCGTTGTTTTGATTTCCTACTCTCCCATTTAGGTCTCCTAGTATCATTATGTTTTCTGCTCCCTCGTCTATTTCTTCTTGTAATTTTGTATAGAAGCTGTCTTTCTCTTCTTTTTTTGCGTCTTCATTTGGTCCGTATGCTACTATCATGGTCCATGTTTCGTTATCTCCTAGCTTCATTTCTACTGTCATAATTCTTTCATTTATGTGTTTTTCTCTTATTGTATCTTTTATCCTTTCCGGAGCTATTATCATTCCTACTCCTCCTTTTGCTCTATCCTTTTCCTCCACTCCTGTCCACATTAACCAATAACCTCTATGTATTCTTTCTATCCCTTGCCCTTTCTTTTTTGTTTCCGTTATTCCTAGTATTTCTATTTTTTGGTTTATCATTTCTTCCACCAATTCAGCTTCTTTTCCCATGTATCCTCTTATATTCCATGTTCCTACTCTTTCTTCTTTATTTTTCTTTTTTGTACTTTTGCTATTTTTGTTCCTTTTGTTTACATCGTTTGCCGTCGTGTTTATCATCTTTCTTATACCATTTTCTCGCCGTGTATTTTTCTTTTTATCTAGCCGTTTTCCTATTAGTTTTTTGGATCTCCAACTTCTTCTAAACCTTTTATTTCTTTATTCCATCTATATTCCTCTCCGTTAATAATTAACTTACGGTAACCTATTCTTACCCTCTTGCCATTCGATTTTTCTTCTCTTGCTATGTCTCTAATTTCTTTTTGAACGTATCTTTCTTCATGAGTTAGGTCACTGTCAATGTAAATTCTGGTCCCTTTTAAATTTCTTCTGGCTTTCATTATTTTTTGTTTTGTTTCCCATGTTCCGGCTTCGACTCTTATTATTTGTTTTTCTTTATGTATTAGCTGAGCTTTTCCTATTTTGACTTGAATCTGAAGTATTTCTCTCAAGAAGTTCTCCACTTTAATTTGTTCCTCAGTTTCCTTTGTTTTTATGCCAGTTATTATAATGTTATTTCTTTTTTTCTGTCTTTCTTCTTTTTCAGCTTTATTTTCTAAATTTTCAATTTTTTGTATCATCTGTATTTTTTCTTGCTCCCACTTTACTTCTTTATCCTTCATTTCTTTCTTTAGCTCTCTAATCTCTTCTTTTAGTTCCTTAGTGTTCTTTGCCATCTCCTTCATTAATTCCTTGAACATGCTTTTTAGTTCCTCCATTTCCACCATTTCCTTCCTTGTATTTGTATTTATTTTGTCTTCTCGGCGTATTTTATACTTGGTTTTTTTTTTAAATTTAATTTTCTTATTTCGGTTAATTCCGCACACTCTGTCAACGTCGCAATTACCGCTGTACAAACTACAAAGGTGTGATTTTCTTTTATGCCTATCTTAAGTTATGTTTTTATTTGATTATTTTTATTTATTTTATTTTATTCTTATCTATTGTTAATTTTATTCTTTTCTATTTATTATTTTTATTTATTTTGTTGTTTTTCTCAATTTGTTATAATATATACTATTTATTATAATAATATATAATGTTTTGTTTTATTTGTATTGGAGATGGTTTTTCTCCGTTTCTGTTAGAGAGCGATGTTGATAGCGCCGCAGCTGTTGTATATGGCACTCCTGTCTTTCTCTAACGCGCGTCGCTCGCTGTACACTCGTCTTCCTTCCACACTGAGTACTGACATTCACTTTTATATGTTGGAGATTGTTTATTCGTTTATCACTCTTACACTTTTTTGTTATATTTGTGTGCACTATGTTACTTCCTATTTTATTTTATTCAATAGCTTAATTCTTGTTTCTGGTTTGGCGATAAGCCTCGTATAAAGCGAGATTCTTTGTCGGCCGCACCAAAACACGTCTACTCACATACGCAATTCGAACTGAATCTTAATATTAAAGTAATTGTGATAAACACATAAATTAAGTTTGATAAAAAAAATGCCCGCAATTTAAATGTATTATTACTCCATCGTCTATAAAAATAAATATGTATAAGCAACTATTATTTATATATAACACATTAGATTTAGCTGATCGCTAATATTAACAAAAATATTAAAGCAAAAAACTAAAAATTGTCAAATAAATATAAAATAGCTGCAAATTAATAAAAAATGACATTTCCATCAAAACCTTACAAAAAAGCTAAAAATCGTATAAGTAACATTGAAGGAAATAAGGTAGTAAATATAAGACACTTTTTAAACAATAAAATACGTACAGGTTATTTATTACATAAGAAAGAATACCGAAGAGGATTAATTAGCAGTACACGGAATCTACTAGAATTTCTTTCTATAATTACAAATCGAATCGTACCATAACAATGTTTTATTAAATAGGCCTGATAGTTTTGGATAGCAAAAACCAGTGATTTAAAAAAAAAATGAAAAAAAATTATTTGAAGCTAGATGTATAGCACAATCTTCAATAGTTTCAAATTTGGAAGATTTATTCCAATTATAACCACTGAAAATCACCGCAGGTCAAAATTAAATCAAAAATTTAAATATAATTAATGCAAGAATACCAAGAAAAAAATTAAAACCAACTTAATTAAATTTTTATCTTACAATATTTTGTTTTGCAGATATTATAACTCCCAACAACTACGCCACTGTCGCGATACTGTAATACATACTTTTAAAAAAGAAATTAAATTTTATTTAAATTGACCATAGTTGCGGTGTATAATTAATTGTATTAAATAAAGCAATGTAATTATTTCTAATCAATTTAATTTTAAAATAGACATATTATATTATTATATTTTATTCATTTCGCTATAAGCAAATTCACGGATATCGTAATGGTGAATATAGTTGCGATCGGCCAATGTGTTTTATTACCAAACGTCAATTAATATATGACACACTAATAAACAATCCAAGATTGATTTTGGGTGGAACTAAAATTATTTGAATCTAGGATTATATTGCATAGTTTTCAACTCGATCCGAAAATTAAGCAAAGAATGCATTGGTCGATCGCGACTAATGATATCCGTGAATTGGCTTAGAGCCAATCAATTCATGAATCTAGGATCAATCCGAGATTTAATCTCTGACTATTAGTACGGGCATAAAAGTATTTTTTACACTTGCTTACTATTTAACAGAAATTTTATTATGTTTTATTCGTTTAAATTGCCCAAATTGAATTAGTTTCTTTTTACAATCAATTTGTTCTTAGGTTTACATAACAAAGCAGACAACAAATGCCGAGACCACCGTAAGTAAACGTTTTAGAAGAGATAGTAATAATTGGTGAGCATAATTAAATATATTGTTGTGACAGGTTTGCTTTTTTATTAACTGATAACTGAGTCGCAACTAGATAATTACACGGAAAGTGCCACTTTCTGACAGTTTTTCGAATTTTACTCGAAAACTTTGATCTGAAGCTATATGAGCCAAGCTAACTCCGTAAATTTACAATAAATTGCACATCTTTTAGAATTTAATTCAATTTGGTAAGTTGTAGTAACAAACTAACCACATGAACCTACTTTAACAAACACGAAGACATTTGCATCCAAAGTGCCACTTTCTGATATGTATTTTACTTGAATACTATAAACTGAACTTATATAAAGCAAGCCAACCTCATGTACATATTTCATTTTCCGCATTTTTTGCGACTAGTTTTAAACTGCTACGATAAGCTTTACCTTCTTAACAAAAAAGACAAACACCACATTTGCGTGGAAAGTGCAATTCTGGAGATTTGTGTTAGTTAGTTTAGATTTTTGGCATATCAACCTAAAAAGACTATTAATGCCGATTATTTCCTCTAACTATAAAATGTGTAAAACAATATGCTGTAAAATAGCATATTAAAGAATAAAATTAAATAAATAAATAATAAAATTAAAATTAAAATTTACAAACTATTAAAGACTATAGCAAAAATGACTAGATAATTCCAACAGTGTCTTAAAACGTAATTTTAGCTTATTGCGTTGCACAATAACAAAATCACACATCTTGTTTGCATCAAGCAGAGCTCAAATATAAGATATCGTTTTTGAGAGCTCAAGCTGCAAAATCTTAATATTGCAATGAATGTCATCAACATTATTTTATTAAGCTCTACATAACAATTACTACTACTTGCCTTTGTACACTGTAATGCATATTAATTTTAATTTTAATAAGTTGCATTATCGATTTACGAAATAAAAAAATGAGTGACATACCCGACAATCGGTTATCGGTTACGGTGCAAATAAGTGCAAAAATTACGTGAGCATTTTTCAAAGCGGTGGATGTGTGAATAAATCAAACAGCTTCAAAGAAGTGCAAATGAACAGAAAACCATATCAACTACATCAGCATCGGAAAATTAGTAGTTATCCAAGAAAAAGGAGTTCATCCTATTTATTAGCCGCATAACTAAGATATTTCCTGGCAAGGACGGAGTAGTTCTAGTTGCCATCAGGAGAAGAAATGTCTAGAACAATATAAATTATGCATTCTGCTAAATGATTCATAGTATACTTGAAAGAGGATTCTTTCAAGGGACGCGGCATGTTGCTCCTTCTATTTAATCATTTATTTGTGCGGCGGTATGTTTTCGACGAATTTAGCTATTTTTTTGTGCAGATATTATTTAATACCATTATAAAACAACTCAATTTTAAGCTTATTTTATTATATTTGTAGGTTGAAACCCCATAATTGTAGAATTTTCCCCAATACCTCAATTGAATAAATGCAATCTATTCAGAGTTTTAATTTTGTATCCTAGAATATAAATTAAGGCATTACGCAACCGAGTGATGGTGAACCCAAAAAAACAAAAATAATCAAGATTTTGAACTAACCTTTTTTTAAGGTGACACTACAATAAAATACTCAAGAACCCCCTCAAAAACTCCCACAAAAACAAAGTCTGAAGCAACAATGGTTAAACTGTCAAACAAATAAAAAAGTTCGAAAAGTCACATCACATATAGTTAAAGTTACGTTTGAGTGTTATAGAAAAACAGTAAGCATTCAAAATGAAGTTTAAAAGAAAGAGAAACAAGAGTGGTTTTATTCTATGCGAATATGCGTCCACAGAGTAATGATGACACAGAAGAAGAAGAAATTAAATTCTATTTAAATTGACCATAGTTGCTGTGTATAATTAATTGTATTAATTAAAGCAATGTAATTATTTCTAATCAATTTAATTTTAAAATGGATATATTACATTTATAAAACTTGATAACATGGAGAATAAATAAACAACGAAAAAACTGCCAAATATAAATCGAACAAAATATTGCAAAATAAGCAATGAAGATCAACAACCTCTGTATAGAAAAAACCTTTGAAGAAAAAACTACCGAAATATTAAATGCAACCAAAAATTGAATAATCACCAATTTAATTCACTTCAAACCAATTGAAACGATGTTGAATTTGTTTTAATTATAATGAAAATTCACACACACTTTTAATTAAATTGTTTATGAAGTTGGAATAAATACGACTATGCTTATTCCATCATTTTAATTTGTTTAAATTTTAATTAATCTGGGATTTTTTAATTTGTACAATCCCATTTTCAATATTAATATAATATTGTATTATTATACTATTTATTTACAATAAACTACTTTAAAATTTAAAATTTCTAGCCACATAACAGCCCCGTGTAAGGTATATCGGTGCGTAGAGAGTGACTGACTGCCCGACTTTACAAATATTTCTAACTAGGTTGGTGCTCCCGTTCCCCCGACCCCCGCACTGGCTCTAGTAATTCTTAGAAAAGTTCCCCTATGATATTCAAACCCACTCAACCCACGCTTGACGCTACACTAAAAGTACGTTACGAAAACCGCATGATTAGCACGTGAATAAGCAAGCCTGCATGCGATTGGTCGTTAGCAGGGGGGTTCGACTGCTCAATCCAGATCCTATTAAAGTGAGATATAATACATAGTCAAATATTTGCGATTTTTAAGAAAATATTTATAATTGTAGATAAACTGGACTTGGACAATAATTATGAATGTAATCTCTGTACTTTTCTAATATTTATTAATATACCTGAACCCGAGGGGTTAAATACTAAGTAAAAAAATGTACACCTGATTATGAATACGCGTAATTATTACGTGATTATGTAACGATTACATTATTACGAATATGCATTGATTACGTGATTATTTAATAAATACGCAATGATTACGAGATTATTTAATGAAAGCGTTATGATTATGTAATGAATACATGATTATGCAATAAGTACACATTTTTTAAGATTTTATAATTCCGTATTAAATGTGCATGCATTAATTATTTTATACCGATCATAAAATTATTTTGATAATGCTTAATATTAATATATTATTATAATATTTATGTTTTATTATAATCTTCAATAAAGTACTTACTACAATTTCTTATAGATAATAAGAAACATGAACTAAAAATATACCTATCTCAATAGTTATTAACGTTTAATGTAGATTAAAGAAAATCCACCACCAAGAATAAAAATGTGATTTATTATATTAAAATTAAATATAGAAACATCTTTTCAACAAAAATAATAACAATACATAATAAAATTTGTATCAGTGAATTTATATTCGACTGAAGTAGGTATTTATTTTAATATAATAAATAAATATCTGCACACACACACACATGCCAAGAGTTATATAAAAACACCTGTGGAATTGTCTGTGAATAAATCTCAAGCGTCACAATTAGATACAGAATGGAAACGACTGAATTTAACATGCGAATATTTATGATTCCATAAAACCAATATTAGATTATGTGAATATGCGTACTCAACATTTGATTAATTGAATACGCGTGTTTTAATATTTGATTACACTATTTATTACAAGATTATGTAATGATTACGTGATTATGAAATTATTACGTAATTATATAGTGATTACTTAATTATATAATGATTACGAAAATTACGTTATTATTACTTGATTCTATAATGATTATTTTAATTTTATACACTGATTTCGCAAATTGTTAACCCCTCGGGTAATATATATAAGACACCTTTTAAACAATAAAATATGTTCAGGTTATTTATTATATAACAAATATTAGCAATAAGTAACTGAGCTTTTATTTAAGACACTTTTACAACTGGCAGTACTTACAGACATAGCCAAGAAATGATAAGTTTGTTGTATATGTATACAAATTTACTTTTTACAAACCTAATTAAGATTATGAACTAACCTTTAGTTAAGGTTGGCGACGACTCACTTTGATTCAATATGGAAGATGTGAGAAAAATAGAAAAATGAATTGCCATTGAAAAATAGAGTAGAAATGATTTTTGCTCACTCGTAAAATATTCTTAAGAATTACACTTCAATAAAACATGACATTTTGTGCATACTAACTGCATAAATTTATCTTATTGTGGCACCAGCTTTTTTTGCTAGTTTTGAAACGGTGCCTACATGTCACTACTTTAGGTCAAGGTTAGTTGCAATGTGCTACTTGGTCAGCCAAACTTTTATTTTTGAATAAAAAGACGCACATACTGCTTGAATGCTAAATATTTTATTCTAAAATAAAAAATAAAATAAACAGCTATATATAGTTTATTACAATTTAGAAATTCTTTTCACAGAATCCTGTGTCTACTAACAACTGATATATAATAAAATTATATTTCATTTCCAAAATATGCTGAATTTGTATAGACATTCACATCAATTCCAATTCTTTGTTATTGTCCTTGACTTGTTTGATGGCGGCATAAAATGAAACAGCTCCTTTGAATATCTGAAATTAGTCATTTCGGTAATCAAAATCTAATTAAATTCAAATCCATAATTCACAATATTTAATTTAGATTATTATTTTGAATATAAAGTTAATATTATCTTGGAGCAATTTAATTGCTAGTGTAATAAAAATAAACTCATAATTAATTATAACAAAATGGTATGCATGGAGTTTTGTAATATTAGGGCAAAGATCAATAACAATTTAAAATTCAGCATAAATAACATACGATTGCCTCTAAGTAAAACTGCAACATTTTTGGGAGTTACCATTGATACTAATTTGCAATGGGTACAACATATTAAGATTACATGCTCTTATCACTGGATGTGTTTAAAATTATAATGAAATTGATAAATTTTCATCTTTTATAATATAGTTTAGCATTTTATTATATTTTCATTATATATGCTATGCATTATGTAAATTTTAGTTATAGTTTTATACTATTTAATTGAATGTGTATGTATACCTATTTGTGTGAGTATATTTATACGTTTTTATCTTGTGACGCGTTTATACCTATGTAATGGTCTTACAATTTAATAAATATCTATCTATCTAGCTATCTATCTATCTATCTATCTATCTATCTATTTAACTAGGTTAATGTTTCCGTTCCCCCAATTCCCGCACTGGCACTAGGCAAGTGAACGTAGTCTATTTCCCTATAATATTCAAAACTAAACCGACTACACTAAAAGTACATAAACAAAACCACGTGATCAGCACGTGAACAGATGCAAACCTGCATGCGATTGGTCATACACTATATAAGTTTTTTTTCATGTCTAGTGAGCGACAACTTTATAGCAAAGCGCCAACATCATTAGATGTCCAAAGTTAGTGTGACACTACAATAAAGTAGTTAAAAACTCCCACAAAATATTATCAAAGTGCGATTGAAAAGATGGTATGAGATAAACTTCTTATTTGCAGATTACCGAAAATAATACAGAGTATATAAGAAAGTCACCACTCTACATTCTGAGGATATTTTCGAATTTTAATTTTATAACATAATTGGGTTTATAAATAAGAATAAAAACTCCACCAATGCAGCAAAATCATCCACATTACAAAGCAATTAATGAAAGCGAAGTACCAAAAGCTGAATCTTTGAGAATGATTATGCTCTGTCTTTTGCCATTTTGGGGCGTAGTTGTTCCTGCAATAAGAAACAATCGACCAGTAATAGTAGTAGGTCATAGTAATAGGCTTAAGGCTATAATTAAATATGTTGATGACATTCATGACGACGATATAGTCAAATTAGAAATACCAACTGGAATACTTTTTACATATACGTTTGAAGAATTTAATAAACCTGTTAGAAATGAACGCATGAAATTTTTAAGAGAATCCAGATTGGCACCATTTTCAAATATAAATAATCCAACAGCAAGAAATTATAACTTATATAAATTTTAGATAATTTAATAAGTTGTTTTTAATAGTTTTAAATTGTATGTTCTGCTTAGTATTTTTTATTTTTTTATATGTTAACTTATTGTAATTTTAAATTGTTTTACCATAATTTTACTTCTAGTTTGCTGATGAAGGATATTGTTAATAAATCCGAAACGTCCAAATTTAATTATAGAAATTAATAAAATTCTAATAATTATATTAAAAAAAATAAATTATTTATGTCATACCTGGCCACTTTGCAAGAAGAAATTTTTAACATTAAACATACTTTAAGTTGGCGAAGGGGGACGCGAATACTCCTGTAGTAAGCAAACAGACCCCGGCAGTTGCTTTTGCACTCAACCCACGCTACACTTAAAGTACGTAAACAAAACCGCGTGATCAGCACGTGAACAGATGAAAGCCTGCATGCGATTGGTCATTAACTATATATTTGTTTCCATGTCTAGTGAGTGACAACTTTATAGCAAAGCGCCAATCATAAGATGACCAAAGTTAGTGTGACACTACAATAAAGTACTCAAAAACTCCCACTAAAATAAAGTCTAAAACAACAATGGCTAAACTGCCAAACAAATGAAATAGTTCAAAAAGCCACATCACATATATTTAAAGATATAGATGAGTATTGCTAGAGAAAAACAGTAAGCAATCAAAATGAAGTTTAAAAGAGAGAGGAACAAGAGTGGTTTTATTCTATGCAAGTATGTGTCCACTGAGTTACTATGATTATATAATAAAATCTTCAAAACGACACAATCTTCAAGTTCTAAGCAAGAATGACTAATTTGCTCATTAGATAATAACAAGTTAGGAGCTTCACTCAACTCTCCAAACATTGATCTGCGAGTCAATTCAGAACACTTGGAAAGAGTAAAACAACCCCACTTAATCTATTGATGCTTTTCAAATTACAATTTTGCTAAACAGACCTATTAAAAAGTTTAAAAAGATACGAAGCAGCTTTCAATTATATGGAATAAAAGTTTATAATATTTAATCGTTTTAGTTATATAAATTATGGATCCTGAATGGTGACGAATGCAACTTAAGCCTCAAACGATAAAAAAGTTGTACACTTCTTGGATTAACTGGAGTGACCGTCCATTTGCCCAATAGTTAGTGATCCAGAAAGAGAATTTTTTTAATAAAAAATCAACGTCGGATGGCATTTGTTGCAAAATTGTCACATCAATGTCATCCATTAGACCGGTTGATAAGCAAAATCTCTCTTTGAAAGGTTATTAATCTAGCAAGTTTTTTTGTTAATTTGGTACAGGTTAGTTTTGATACCTGTTATTTGGCAGCATTCTTTATCCATTAATAAATGGAAAATTGTTTAAAAATCAAGTCAAGTCGCTTTTATTAACTAAAGCATATTACTCAGTAGAAGATTATTTTACACATTAAGTTAGTGTTTAAATATACTATATAAACGCAACTATTTTAATTTAATTTTAATATGTATATTTTTAATTTTTTAACTTTTACTTATTAACTGATTATTTATGTGTCTATGTTTATAGTATATTTATACGTGCAAGAGGTGCAAGTGCCAGTTATTAGTAAGTGCTATTGTGTACTAAATAATGTTATACCTAGGGTGTCCATATGTTTTTAAGACCCAACAAACAAATCAATTTCCTATACCTCACAATATTAAAAATTGCTAACAAACTAGAATTTAAAATATACAGAAAACCTACAAACCCTGGAATAATAATACCATTTGACTCTTACCACAGCAACAATAATAAATTTGCAGCCTTTCATTCACTTACACATACTTACCTCTCTCTCTCCTACCAATCTGCAACATGAACTAAACATTATCAAACAATTAGCCATAACAAACCATTTCCCCATAACAAATGAACAAACACAAACACAAAATAAAACTAAATAACAACACAACACTAACACACAATAACAAACACACAACAACACAATACAGAAAACTCACATACTATAACAATAGCAACAAAATTAAAAAAACTACTATACAAATATGACATCAAAGGATCTTTCTTCACCACCAATACTATCAAAAACATATTCTGTAATAACAAACAAAAAACAGATATCTTAATGAAATCTGGAGTATATAAAATAGATGGCCAAGTCTGCAACGCCACTTACATCGGGCAAACAGGCAGAGCACTAAAACACAGAATTGAACACAATTAAAAAAAAAACAAATCTACTTTATCTAAACATCTACACATACATAAACATAGCTTTAACAACCATAACAACATAAAACTCATGCACCAATGCAAAAAAGGACTTTAAATGAGCATACTGGAAGCATACGAAATAAACAATATTGAAAATAACAAAAAATACAACTGCCTCAACGAACAATTAAACAATACATTTCAACACAGATACACCTTTCTCAAACCACATAAAAATTTCTGAGGTCGGCTGCTTTGCTCCGTGTAATGCGTAAGGGGTCTTGTCGGTTCACGATTTCCTCTTGTTGCGTGGAAGTATTTCATAATTTACAGTAATTTAGAATAATTTCACTAACGCGACGACTGCGCCAATTTTGATTTGATTTTAATTAGATAATGGAGTTCTAATTTAATACTAAACTAAACTAGGTTTTCAATCTATTTTATAGTGCTTCGAGGAAGACCACCTGCAGAGTTGCAGAGTTATCAAATCGGAGATTGAGTTTCTGCCGACCGTTGTTATATAATATATAACAAAAATAAGTAAGTATGCGTTCACCCATTAATAAAGAGAATTCTAGTCGGTATGAATCATCGCCTTTTTGAAGTTTATGATTATAGGTAAGTTTACTTTAATGCGTGAAATTTATTTGTGGACAGAATATTACATACGTGACTTGTAGATATACTACTCAGCTGATTCGGTCTTGCTGTTAAAAGAAGTCGGTGATTATTGTTAAATAAGTTTTGTATTTTTTTTCATGTTTTCAACATCACCATAAACGTCGAATTTATGTACCAAATTTCTTAAAACATATACAGATACTTGCACAACAGGAAATTTCCGGTAGAAAACTTCAATTGCGTATTTATAGAAAACCTCTCCAATACCGTAACATTTAATCAAGTAAGTGCGCTGTTGTAAGGTCAGAATCTTTTTAAAGATGTTAGTTCAAATATTAACAAATAGTTGTAGTAATCTTAGATAAGCATTACTTGACAGCAACAATCTAGATTTCTTATACCAAAATGAGACTTTATTCTTAATATGAAATAAAAAAATTGAATTTACAATATTTTTATTTTTTTAAGCACACTGGGTATTAGAGTTTTTCAACGTAGTTCGTATTATTATGACAACCAGAATGAAGAATGACTTTTTTTTTCAAAAAATGTTCAATATAAATGTTTTTCAGATAAAAAAAATGTTGTAATTTTTTTTGTTTGCATCCTCAGAAAGTGATATTTATGCAAATAAAGTAAGCAACGCCAAATTTCAGCCCTTAAGTGTCAAAAGAACACGTTTTTTTTTTTTAGAAATCTAACACATATCTAACCTACGGCTCTAATATTTGCACCTGTCAATGTTGCTGTTTTGAGGTAAAATTATATTATTGTTGCAATGTACAACTGTTTAATGTCCACTTATTCATTTGATTTGTTATAAGGTTATTCATTTCACAGGTTAGTTATTAAGTCATTGTCCAATTGTACAGTTGTAGGTTGGTCTCTACATCAGTTGTGAACTTATTTGTTTGTTAAGTTGTTTAAGTGTACAGTTTAGTTTTGTTGTTCGATTCTTTACTCTAACAATAAAAAAGTGTAAATTGGCATAATAAAAAACAAAAATAAATAAATAAATAACAAAAATGAAATAAACTTTCACTTTCATGACTAGATAATTCCAACAGTGTCTAGAGTGTAAAAAGTCCTAGACACTGCTGGATTTTTCGATACACAAACATTTATCACAATAAATAAATAATTATATCCATATACCCAGCCTGCTCCGTCAAACAAATTCGACCAAACGATCGACATCGGCGATAATTCAGACGCAACCCTTTGTTCCGAAAACTGCCGACAATAAGATATGACGAACGCTTAATAGAACATTCCAAATATCACAAACGGGGCATCCCAGATGCTAACAAATGCCTGCCATCAGTGCCATAACTGGGGCGGTTCCGTCGGTGCCCCCCGCACCGGGCGCAGGTTGGTTGGAGCGCAGATAACTACATAAGTTTAATAATTTTAGAGTTTGATGGGCGCAAACTGACGATCTCACACCGGGCGCATCAAAACCTAGCTACGACACTACCTGCCATCAACAATGACCAATGCAAAGCCGCATGAGGATAACCTTCTCCCTACCCTTCGGTCTGCATGACACGGTGTAATAACGCATTCAGTACATCGGAACTTGCTGTCTTGAATAGCAAACTACTTCATCTGCCAGCTAGACAACATGAATTGTTGTAAGAAATTACCAAAGTCCCTAACTCAAGCTTTGTCTGTTATATTATCAGTGCGAATTATTGCTAACTTGGCAAGCGCATCAACTTTTTCATTGCCACTGATTCTGTAATGTTCCAATTATTGTTAAACCTAAAACAAATAAAACGATTGAATTTTGTGTATAATTTTAAGAGCCTACTTATCTTTTGTATCAGGTTTCTTGTTCGGTCGTTCTAGTTGAGATGTGTATCATGCGTAGTGGCGATGAGTCCGGCTCCTAAAGTACAAGTGACATTATTTTAGTAACAATGTGATTAATGTTTGAGTTTAATTATTGTTGAATTATTGGCCAAATGACTGAGTCGGTGGCCCATTGGTTTAATGGTTAATTTTTATGATCTATTTGTGTAATTATAAAATGTACTCACCATGAAGGTTTTTGTTGGAGAATCCATTAACTTAGTACACAAACATTAATCAAAATAAATAAACAATCATATTCATGTACCCAATCTGCTCCGTCGAACAAGTTCGAACAAACGGTCGACATCACCGATCTGATTGCCCAAGAAAATCGACAAACTGGGCGATAATTTAGACGCAACTTTTTGTTCCAAAAACTGACGACAATCCAATAAAATATCACAAACTGGGGGCACCTCAGATGCTAACAAAAGCCTGAGGGTTAATCGACAGTAGCCGATGCAAAGCCGCGAGAGGATAACCTCTTCCTTACGTTTTGGCCATTATGATGAACTCCACGGTATAGTAACGCTTTTAGTACATCGCAGTTTGTTGTCTTGAATAGCAAACGACTAAGTCTGCCAGCTGAACAACAGCTTTTGATGTAGAAAATTACAAAATATCCCTAACACAAACTGATGATGTAACATATTCAGCGCTAGTTATTGCTAACTTGACAAGTGCATCAGCTTTTTCATTGCCACTAATACCTACGTGAGTGGGAATCCAGAGAAAGTAAACAGTGACATTTATCTGAAATACCTGAAGCAAAATTGAATGAATGGTCTTAGGTTCGAGCCTCAAGCCCCCTATCTGTAGGGTCACTTTTTCTGGTTAAGAAAAAATATGTTGTTATGAGTACGCCTTCTTTCGGATAAGAAGTGAAACTTAAGTAGGTCCCCTTGATGTTGCGTGCACGTTAAAGAACCCAATAATTTAGGTTGGAAATCCTGAATTTGCGGTAAAATTTCCAGATGAGGTAGTCTTAACCGCTGACGTCGGTGATTAATCTTTGCAGCAGAAATAGACCGACGTTAAATAATTGAATTAAAAAAAAATAAATTTAGACGTTGAAAAGTCCAAGGAAGATTGCGACAAGATAGTTGGTTATACATCAGGAAATTGTAAATCCAGTTCCTGAAGTATACCAAAATTTTTTACAGGTTTTTGTGACCGTATCCTGATGTTGTATAGATCGTCGACACCAACGACAGAAAACGTCGAATGCAAGCGTTTAGCTTTTAGTTTCGCGGCATACCTATCAGTCAGGATTTTACGCCGAAGACAGAGTGATGGTTTAGCCGCCTCACACAAAACACAAGCAATAGGGCTACTACGGAATGCATCAGTTGATAAACAAATTCCTGTATGGTCAACATGATCAACAATACATATGTGGAATGGAGCGGAAGCATAGATTATGGTACCATAATCTAGTTTTGAACGCACCAAAGCATTGTTTTCCGGTCTGCTCTCCATGACTTTCCACTCAACGACCTGAGTAAGTTTAGTGCCGGAACACATCTTGATCTCAGATTTATTTATTGGGGACGCCAATTCAAAGCATGGTCAAATGTGATACGGAGAAATCGAACACTTTCCTGTACAGAAATAGGTTTTCCCCCAAGATATAATGAAGGGTCACCGTGTAGGGTTTGCATTTTACAAAAATGGATAAGGAAAGTTAGTAGTAGAAAAAGTGAATCCATTGTTATTAGCTCAGTTCAAAATGTGGTTGATTGTTAACTGAAGTTGACGTTCCAATGTTTACATGTTTCTCGAGGCACAATAGATAGCTACTACTATCATCATACATACATCCTCTTACCAGATGCTTGATGAACTGACATAAAATGGACACTTGGAAGTACAATGTTTTACACATTGTACTTCCATCTCATGTCATATGATTTTGCAATGTTAAAGAATACAGCGACATTATGTTGATTCTGTACAAAGGCATTTTTAATTGCTGTATCCAACCGAACAAGGTGATCAGTCGTAGAACGATGGCGCCTTGAACTACATTGTGTATCAGCTATTAGACCGCTTGAGTCTAATAACCAAGTAAGACGCTTATTGATCATTCTCTCTAGTAACTCGCATAAACAGCTAGTTAAGGAGACAGGCCTATAGCCTGTCGGGAGTTTTTATCTTTACCAGGTTTGAGTAGTGGTACTATAATAGCTAGCTTCCACGACTAAAGCTACGTTGAAAACGTAATCTTAACTCTCTGTTTATTAGCGTTTTTTGTTTTTCTTCTGAATTGTCATCTGGGGGAGTAGAACTCTCACTATTTGACATCAAAGTTTACTTTTTTTAATTAGAGATTAATTAACATATTGTTTGACGCAATATTACCAAAATAACAAAAAAAAAATAATATCTACTTGTTTGGTCTATTGTTGCGACAGAAACAATTTCTAAGCAGAAAATTTAAAAAAAATGTTTGTTTATAGTAATAAAAAAAAAACTTTGAACTGTTTTTGTAAAAATAAATAAAAACTTAACCCAACCCAATTAGGTAACATTAATTAATATTATTACTTTATCCATTTTTATTATTTATTATAACTGAAAAAAAAAATTTTGGCATTTTATTATACTTTTTCAAATCTAAATAAAAAAAACTAACATAAGTTGTTTTAGAAATGTAACACATATCTAACCTACGGCTCTAATATTTGCACCAGTCAATGTTGATGTTTTGAGGTAAAATTATATTATTGTTGCAATGCAACCCACAAAAGAATACAAAGAACAAGAGTTTTAGGTTATCATAGTAAATGTAAAACTCACGTGTAAACATGTCAAATGTTTGGAGAACGGATTTATCTATAAAGTTGATTCTGATCTGTAACTGGTTGGAAAGTGGCGCCCCATCACAATCTATACATATAATCTAGAAATTATTTAATCATAATCGTCCTATTAAAGAAAAAACAAAGTAAAATAATAGTACATTACGTTATTTTGATAAATTAAAAAAACCAAAACACGGCGACAGCAAAATGTTTTACACGCAAACATGTAATCCAGAAGACATTCAAGTATACATGTTTTATCAAATTTAAGTAAAATAATATTGCCTTACCTTTTTATATTTTCCATAAAAGGGTTTTAACCGAAAAAAAACAGAAAGTGTATCAACGGCTCTTAACATAAAACAACTCGTAACAAGAACGTATAACCAAATGGTTACATAACCATCTTCAAGGAGGTGGTTAGCAAGTAGGCGCATCATAGATGGCTACTAAAAAAAATGTTAAAAAAATAAAGTTCAGAAAACCATGTATTCAGTTTAGAAAATTAGGGATACTTGGAATTTTGTTTTTAATTTTAGCTAAGGAGTGCAAAGCGCTTTAGATTTCTCATACGACGTATACGATTTGACGATATCAGAACCGAGATGAAAGAAAACAATTTGATAATCTTGCACCAATTCGAGAGTTATTTGAAACAACTATTGCTAATTTCCAAAATAACTTTGATGACTGATGAACAATTGCTGGTATTTATAAGACGTTGCACATTCAAGCAATATATACCCAGCAAACCGTATAAATATAGAGTAAAGATGTTTGCATTAGTTGATGCTAAAACATTATACTCGTTTAATCTAGAAACGTACGTCGAAAGTCAACCAGAAGTTCCATATAAACTGAGTAATTCTGCTGAAGATATTGTTCTTCGAGTGGTACATCCAGAAACCAATCGAAAGATGTTTTTTTTTTCAGTATACCATTAGCCAGAAAGCTATTAGCACAAAAAAGCTAACATATTTGGGAACTATCAGAAAGGAAGATATCCTTAGAGCTTTTGCCAAATAAAACAATGCAGCCAACAACTTCACTATTTGGATTCCAAGAAAAACTTTAACTATAGTGTCGTACTGTCCCAAAAAAAGCAAATCCGTGCTTTTAATTTCATCTACGCATCATAATTATGCAATTGGTTCCGAAACGAGAAACAATAAAAAGCCAGAATTAAAAACTGCATACAATAAAACAAAAATTGGCGTTGATTTGGTAGACCAGCTCTGCAAAAAATATGATGTGGCAAGAAACACATGTCGCTGCCAATGGTAGTATTTTACGACCTTTTAAATATCTGGTATCAACTCCTATTGTGTTTATAAGGCCAACTACCCAGAACACAAAATTTCAAGAAACGATTTTATTATCAATTTTGCGTTGAGTTGAAAAACGGGCTACCAATCCACCCGTAACGTGTTATGCTAGAGTAAGGAATGCTATGGAAGCATTTGATGTTGTGGTAATAGAAACACCACAACAAAGATCTGAATCTGAATTTGCACCACGTAACAATCGTTGGTCATGCCATTTATGTCGTCAGAAAAATGATCGTCAACGCAAGCCCCGTTCCAAATGTTTTACCTGTCAATTACCGGCTTGTGGTGAACCAAAGTAGGAATCGGTGGTAATACTAAAAAAAAAAGAAATATATGTACATATATAAAACAATTGGAGCCCTTTTAGACCTATTCGCAGGTGAGTTAGTTTGTCATGTGCATATTTATTATATCTATACTTGCCATAAAGTTTGTTTTGAATCTCGACCCACAGCCATTAAGGCTTTGGCAGTCTGTGCCTTTGCTTAAATAAAATTTAGCAAAAAAAGGTTACACATTTGAAGCCAAAGTAATAAATATAGCAATATGTCGAGCACGGAATCGAGTAATGAAAATGTAAACCAGATGAGCCCACCACGTAAAAGATGCAAAACAACTCATTTAGGTGTAGAAGTTAAACAAGTTATTTTAAATGTTTATAAATCAAAAATCTTAGATTTTTTTTTTATTAATAAAATTTATATAATACAAAACAATACTGAATGTATAATAAATATTAATAAAAATAAAATAGATTCTTCCCTCTATCATCACTTGAGGTTTGCGGGTTCATTCCCATCTGTTATCGGTATTGAGGGCTCGTGGTTGTTGTTGTTTTTGTTTATTTTTTATATTTTGTCATGTAATAACATGTTTTTTTTAAGATGATAATAACGACACTGTAAATGCTATTGTAAATAAAAAAGCAAGCAAGAACAAAGTCGATGCAGCAGATAAACTTGATAGAAATGCAAATCGATAAAAAGTGCATCGATTTTATTTTAAAAAACAAATTTCCGGCGGTAGATAATGTTTTAAAAGAAGTTAATGACGACAATGATCTCCCCAATTTTAAACGATCAACCTTCTACAAACTATTTAAAACATTGAATTTTAAATTTCAACTTCGCGGAAGAAATAGCATGCTGGTAGATAGAGACAAAATTGTAGTATGGAGACGAAATTATTCAAAAGATATTAAAAAATATCGAAATCAAAACAGACAAATTTATTACCTTGCTAATGCTAGGGTGTCCATAAGTCCCAGTTTTCCCGGATTTGTCCGGTTTTTACTTTTTGGTCCCGGTGCTCCAATATTTTTTTTCGGGAAAGTTAATTGTCAGTTTAACTAAAAAAACTTTCATACAAATAATTTAAAAAAATGAAAAAAAAAAAACTATAATAGAAGTCAAAGCAATCACGAATGAAAAATAGAATTCAAAACAAAAAATGGCGTAATTGCAAGTTAGAATTGCAAACAATTGATTTCAAAACAAAACAAATTAAAAATGTTGAAAGTTATTTTATCTTATCATTAAAAATCATTAAAAAATGTAATTTATATAATGATATCACTTTATGACGTTTGTTTTTTGTTGTATGTTTGTATGTCCCGGTTGTGTCCTAAAAACATATGGACACTATAGTTAATGGACACACCAAATCGCATGTTTGGGTTATTTAATATTAACCTCAAAAGTTGCGTTTTTATCTGGTTTGTCAACAGGCCTAAAAAATTCTTGAGGTAAAACTTGTTTTATAAATGCTATATTAAATTATTTATATTTTTAATGTGTTAAACAAATTATTTATATGTTATTTGCAAGTATTTATTACAATATTTGTATTGATATTTAATTTTTATTTCATTCCATAATTTTGGATTTATATTTACATTAAATTTAATTTTAAACCTCCTATAATTAATATACAGTTATTTATAAAATATTCACTATCAATTTTTATTTTAAGTTAAAAGGCTTATAATTTTCCATATCGGCAGTGATGAAGGTTTTGTTCTCAATGCACTTTGGCTTATTGAATAAAAAAATATGAAATATTGAATTTAAAAAAATCAGAAATTGATTTGCAAATGTTTTACCAAAGCAGATAATGCTGTCATAGTTTTAGATAATGCAAGCTACCATTCTCGAAAAATGAAAATCTTTCCTACGTCGGCAACCAAAAAAATTGAATTAAAAAATTGATTAACTTTAAAAAATATTAGTTTTGGAGATGAAGTCTGAGGCGCTAAATATAGTCAATACACATAGAAGCCAATATAACAAATATATAGTGAACGAAATGGCAAAGAACAAAATAAAACAGTTTTACAACTCCCTCGATACCACTGCGAACTAAATCTTATTGAACTTATTTAGGAGCAAATTAATAATATGTTGCTTCTTCTAATAACAAAACTTTTAAATTTGCTGGAAACTTGGAAAAACTGCATTAATCACGTAGTTGAAAAAAAATGTGCCATCTTGACAATATTATAGTGGAAAATGTAAAACTTATAATAAATTTGAATTCTAAACATAGACCATTTTCGCAATAATTATTTTGTGTATATTATACGTTAGAAATACTTAATTTCAAGTTTTTCTTTACAAAAATGCATGGTTTTGTGGTTCAAACATAAATAAATAAATTTTATAGTTTAAAGTTTGCAAACTCTTTGATAAAATTAATTACATATTTCATTGATATATTGTCCGCACAAGTTGTTTATGTACAAGATAACTGACGCAACAAATTTTATGCCGATACATCCGACCACATCACTTCACTGCGGAAAAATCACTGATAGTCCTTTCATTTTCCCGCTCTATTTTCTTCTTTCGCATCAGCGAGTTGCCGCTACGACCCGCATTTTTTCCCGCACACTTTTCCATAAATTGAACCTGCACAATTAGCAAACATAGAATCTCTCTATCATAGGGCCCAATAAATCTTGATGTTAATTAATAAACGACGTATACGTACGGTGTGGTGGATGAGAGGATAAGCGTTTGTTGCGTCAGTTATGTAAAAAAACAAATTCTATTAACTGGGTGTAATATAAGTATATTAAAATTACTATTTTTAATATGAAAATACATTTTTTGCTTGCTTAAAATTGATTTAATCAAACAAATCACTTGACCTTTTTGAATGACTTTACAGGTGTGTAAGTCGGTCTAATAAAAATGCACAAATATAAAATACCGCTGTTTATTATATAACTGAATATGTAAATGAACTTTGCGTAAACAGATTGAATAGTTGTTTTTATATTTAAAAAAGCATACACTCTTATAACGATGCTGACTGTTGTTGACTGTTATTAAGATAAATTTTAACTAGGCTTTTGAAATGTGAATAGCACAAAATCAAGTAGCTCTATTATGTGGACTTCACAAGCTTCTTCCAACTAATAGAAATAACAAATAATACATTTATTGCCTCATTTTTTATATAAAAATTACATTTTTTTTTTATAAATAAATTATTTATTTATTCAAACTGAATTCAGCGAACACAGCGGCCACATAAATTTGTTTTGATTTTACAAATCTCGTCAGTGTGGTTTCTATTACTACTAGATCACATAATAGCAAAATAATTAATTAAAATTATAATAGTCACATTTATTCAATTAAATTTTAAACTATAGTATGACACATTACAAAATCATTTGTATGCAAAAGAAAAACGTTTTTATTAATATTTGAAATGTATTGTTATAAAGATTATTGCAACGCGATTTTATTGACATAACTGATTTTTTTTAATTAACAAAACAAATCAAACAAAAAACTACATCGCTTTCCAGTATTTTTTAATAATATTGGAAATAAAAATCAGTGATTAAAACAGACGAAAACAGATGTTGGAAAGGACTAAAACTCAATACTGTGCTCTAAACTATAAAATATATATTTACTATAATAATAATAATAATAATAAGTTTATTGACAAGTTAAACATAGGCGTACACAAATAAAAATATAAAAAGTATAAAATTATCTCAAATACAGAACAAATTTAAAAACGACAATAAACAAAGTATACATTTTAAAATACAATAAATTCTTTAAACTTTGGTCTACACAATTCGCTATATTGCATGTTGTATAAAATTCGGATCGATCGCTTTTGTGCAATCAGTATTCTATTGGAGTATGTCGCTTTTTAATTTTTTAGTTACATGCTCGATGTGATCATTTGAGTTCTTGGTCAATATAGCAACCAAGAAATTTGATACCAGAGGCACAGTGCGGTATATCAATAACTGTAGTTCTACTCTCGAAGAATGTGCACGCTTATAGTTTTTCCTGCATTTACTATTGTTACAGTCACAATACTGTTTAATTTGCTCTATTGCACGTGTTACTTTATTTTGTAGTCCATCCGCAGTTTTTGATTTTACAATCACAGATATATCATCTGCAAAATTTATCATAAAGTCACAGCTAATATGATTAGAAAGGTCATTTATGTACAAAATGAATATTAGTGGACCTAAAACCGAACCTTGCGCTACAACTAAAGAAAGGTCAAACGTTTTGGAGTTCGATGTATTGATATTTACATATATTTTACGATCTGTTAAAAATAATTTGACTAGATCTAGTGCAGCTCCTCTTATTCCTAGGTTCCATAGTTTATTCTAAATAAACTTTATGTTTAATTTATCAAACGCGCTTGATAAATCAAATATAGTATAACGTATAACGATTTTTTTTTTAAATTTCAAAATGTGATATTTAGGAATTACATAATACGTCACGACAACATAAACATATCTTTAAATAGACTAGATTTAAGCAGTCTGTAAACATTAACTTTGAATATTTGTAGCTTATAAGTTTCAGAAAATTCTGAATTTGGAAGTTTATTCCAATTGCTTGTGTTGTAAAGAGTCTAAGCCATTAGTCAATTTAGAAGAGATAGTGTAGTTTCTGATGTTCCTCCCATACTTGGGAACAATATTTAATACAAGGACGAATATAAGTTTTATATACTTGCAAAAGTTGAACGGAAGTAAAAAACTTTTTACACCTATTAAGAAATCCTAGTTGTCCTAGATGCGTTTGAAGCTATGTCAACAACATGTTCGTTCCAGAGAAAATTATGTGAGATTATAACACCAAGAAGACAAATTGAAGAAGATTTAGATATGAATACGTTGTTTAGATTAATATTTGGTACTAATGATACCATGTTGGGAGTGCCCCATTCAGATATTGTTTTAAGATTTTTGTGCTACAGACGCTCTGCCAGATTTGTCGATATGGCCTTTGGAAAGTATGAAGTATGAAGGGTGCTATTATCTGCAAAATAATGAATAGGACTTTTAGTTATTTGAAGAAGTTTATTAATGTAAAAAAATAAAGAGCAGAACCTTGAACACCAGCATTTATAATTTTAGGGTAAGAATTAAAACCATCATTTCTAACTATAATTTTTCTATTGTCAAGAAAACTATTGATGAGATTTACAGTTTATTTTTCTATAAGACCTATACAATGGAGCTTGTTGACAAATTTTAATTTAGTAATACTTACTTCAGAATATTTATTTTTTAAATTTTTTAATTTAAATATTATTCTACCTATTTATTCTAAAAAATACTTTTAGAGATCGTTTTGTAAAGAATTGAAAGAAGAAAAGTCAAAATACTTTTGATTTTTTAAATATAAACAAAAGTTGCTATAGTTTAATTACCGGAACAACAACATAACCTCAAGCAATTTGTTTTGACATGAATGTAACTACAAACAATTAACAACATACAATATTGCCATAATCGTATTAATATATAGTCAATTTTCATTCTTTTTCAAATATATATATATATATATATATATATATATATATATATATATATATATATATATATATATATATATATATATATATATATATATATATATATATATATATATTAGATGTAAAACAACTAATACTCCTCCAAAATATATACACGCTGGTAGTACTGGCATCCGGAACGGAGGCAGCTACGAAAAACTGGAGGCAAATACGTTTTGATGTGTATATAAATAAATAAAACAGAAAATATTACTCAACTTTACGTCCAATGAAACAAATAAATAACATTTTTTATAATATATTATAAATATTTTTTAAATTATTCTATTGAGGTATTGTGCTATGTAGAATGGATTTTAAAAA
Organism: Tachinus rufipes; assembly: GCA_963932245.1. Classification (NCBI taxonomy): domain Eukaryota; kingdom Metazoa; phylum Arthropoda; class Insecta; order Coleoptera; family Staphylinidae; genus Tachinus; species Tachinus rufipes. Next base: position 20,371,930 of record OZ010750.1, read on the forward strand.
TATTATAAAATTGCAGATATAATACTAATTAATATTTATTTAATAATAAATTTTTAAAATGTGCAAACAAAAAAAAAATTATTATTTAAATTATTTTTTTTTTAAATAAATTAAATAACAATAATATTGTTTATATTAGTTTTAAATTTTATAAATAATTCTAATTTTAGTCTTGTTTAGTAAACTTGACATCATTTGCATGTTAAATTTAAATTAATTCTTTTCAGTTTATCGTTAGGGTTTAGTCGCACCGTCCTGTTGGGGTGCTACTAGTAGTATTGTTATAGAAAAATATTAAATCCTATCACATCTACGAGAATATCAGTGAACTTATCTCTCTAGAAAAATATTGACACGTACAGCCGTTTTTAAATTAAAATTGGTTCTTTTGGGACAAAACGCCAACCAACTCAATATCCAAACAATAAGATTTTAATTATCACTCTTTTTATATGTTGAACTACATACATTATTCTATGTATTCATGTTTTTGTTTAAAGATTTGAAGTTATAATTAACGAGTAAAAAATTAATAAAAAACTAATTAAAAACACCATTTTTTTAAATTAATTGCGGAGAAACAACTTATTGCATAAAATTTCTACAAATTTAATGACACAGATTGAACTTTCTTCTACAATGTGTGAAAATTTTATTCAATTATATTCATGCGTTTTCTTGCTGAGTTTGATTCTGTGAAATCTTATAATAGCGCAACTATTCTCGCCCCTTAATTAAAGTTATCATTATTTTTTTATCAATTTGAATAAATTGTTAGATCATTAATTACGGAGATAAATATAACTATCCCATATTTACATAATTAAAATTATAGTACAAAAGAAGTTTTTTATGTTATCTAATTAGCTATAACAATAATATACTATTGCAAACAAAAATGTATTGTGTCATCTTCAAGTTTAGTTTCAACTGATTAACACTTGAACACAAAAAACGCCATACATTTTTTTTTTTTACAAAAGACAGTAAAGTTTTTTTTTAATATAAACTTAATAGCGTGCGGTTGAAGATCTACATTAAGGTTCTAACTAATTTAATTAGATAACTCATTGATTGCTAGTAGTGAAATGTTGGAGAAGGTTGACATCGTACGTGTTGGTATGATGTTCAAACCAAGATAAGTATTTGCTACTAGCGTTCTTGGCGTCTTGTAGCACATTAGAGATGTTCAAATTTTTGTAGAGAGATTCATTGGTGATAAATATAGAACTGTTTGTATTTGATATATCTACAGCTTTAGAATGTTAGAAACTTACTGTCCCATAGTTAAGAACAGTTGGCTCATACAAGTTTTAAAATTTATTTCAAGGTACTTTGCATTGGTAGATTGTAATAATTGGTTGCCGGAGAGTGACAGTGACATGCTGAAATTTACTTTGATTGGCCTTAATTTTTAAGGTTTTAAGCTATTTTTGGATGTTTTTAAAAAAAGTCTGAAGTTTCTCAGAGTCAAATCTTGGAATTTTACTAACTGTTAGAATGACTGTGCCAATGGCAAAGGTAACTCTTAAAGGTTTTCTGTAAAAAGTAAATATAGCACCGGTCCAAGAATTCCTTCCTGTGGTACCGCTGATTTGATGAGGTGTAAGTTATTTACTTTTTCTTGATGTTTAACCATAAAAAATATTTTAGTTAGGTGTGATTATAGTACATGAAATGTGTAATGGGTATTTGCGTTTTTAATTTGCTTAAAAATCTCCGGTGTCAGCCTTTTATAAAAGGCTTGGGTGTTGTCCAGAAAAGCAGCCAAACAATATTTCTTTTTTTTTTAGTGTTGTTAATTTGCTTTATTACTCTGTAAACCTGCTCTGTAGTTGTGTGTTAGTTTAAAAAACCAAATTGGTGATTTAGAATTAAATGAAATGTTTTTAATTTCAGCCTTTTGAGAAACATATTTTCAAAGATACATTTTAAATAAACTTATAAAGCAATAGAAAAATGTTTCTGATACAGGTTTATCAGAATGATTTGTGCCACTTTTCATTGAGATTGAAAATGTCCAGATCTAAGTAGTATAGCATTGAAAATATGTGTGAGTGCTTTTTGCACATTTGTTGGAAACTAATTCTAATTGCTGTAACTTTTTTCATAGAAATATGGTGATCATAGCCATGTTTTAATCACGTGTTTGACTCACATGGTATAATGACGTTGATAAACAATGTGATTGATAAAGGTATTTTAAGACTGATGACTGCTTATTTGTCTGCTGGTAGTAATGGTAGTTTTTTTTTTTAATTTGGATTTTTTAGTTTTTTTCTCCAAGAGTAGGCTTTTAGCGGGTTGTTGTATTTAGTTTTGTTTTTTGGATTTCTAGTAGACTTCCATATTCTTCTCAACTTTCTATTTATTAGTAGTGCTTTTAAAGCTACTTTTAATTTTTGTAGCTTGTTTGTAGTGTTTGTGGGTTCCAAAACTACTTAATGCTTAAATGTTGTTTTAAGCAAGACATTTGGGTGTATTTCTTTTTCTAATATGCTTAAAAAAAAAATTATTACATGTTAGTAATAATCTATTAATAGCCGTTGTTTAACATTCCATGGTTTGGTTTCTGAAAAGTTTTTATGTTTTTTTGATTTGCACTTTTTTTTTCTATTCTGGCCATTAATTTTATTGAGTTTTAAACGTATATTAATTAATAAATAATAACAAAATAAATTAAATAGATTAAAATAAAATAAATATCAGTTTAAATGAGGCAGGGAATCCATTCATAAACCGGTAACAAACAGTACAGTGTAGTATTTATTGTTAGTGGTTAATTATTTTGCAAGATATTTTTTTTATAATGAGAGTTAAAATACCTTAGCACCTCTTAAAAAACGCTATAATGTAGTAACAATTAATAACCGGTAGCATACTATAGTTATTGTAATGTACACCACATAAATAATTAAAATCAAAACAACTTCAAATAACTGTTCGTACCTACATTCGATAATTTTTTAAAATAACTATTTATTGTAGACTGTGTTACGGTTTCAATATTTTTATAATCTTATACACACAAAAAACAACTAAACTAAACCACCTCCTGAACAAATCATATAAATGCCTACTAATAATAGAAATTTACAAAATACGATATATTGATAGTGGCAACATTGGCAGAGGCGTATTCGACATTTTCACATATATATTTTATACAACTGGAGCCTTAAACGATGCTTTGGCATTTGGTGTTCTATTGCTACTATTAATTTACCATTTTTTTGTATATAATTAATGTTATATTTTTTTACCCCTCTTTGTGCGTCTTAATAAAGAAAATTTTAAATAACTAAATGCAAAAAAACACACAGTTAAAACTATTAGATTTAGGGTGGAGGCTAGGTCGTCTTATGCACAGATCATACAATAGAAGATAAGTCAATTCCCTGTAATTATTTCGCCACGAGTTTTAGCGCCTCTTCGCTCCTGGGAAGAAACATTAAGAGTCTATTATCCGGGGACATTTATTTTACCTGCGGGGCATCGGGTGAGAGGGGTATCTAAAATTAGAGTGAGGTGGGTGGTGCCAATTGCAATAGTTAAAGACAGAAGATATATTTAAATAGCCAATTAGAAACTAACATTTTACCTACAAACAATACTACTCCTTTCCACCAATATATATGGGATACCTGGATAATAACCCTTCTTAGTCTTCTAATCATTTATTTTATTATTGCGGCATTAAGGGATAATCCTTTCTAGGAAAGACGATTATGAGCCAAACACAAGTTAATGTATATAATTAGATTGCGGCTAATAATTGCTCCAGTCTAAATTGTACTATCAACTTGAAAACACCCTTGTGAAAAACTTTCAACTATGAACACCGAAAATAAAATAAATTCCGAACCTGTGTACCGACGAGGTAACAAAACACGACTTCGTTTATCTGCTTATCGCAAGAAAAGCAAGAAATGTAACGCAAATTTAAAGAAAATATTAAAAAATATTGAGAACATGAGTGATATTTATTCAGAACCCAGTGACAATATTCAAATTGAACTTAATGACAATATGCTTGCAGAAGAAAATGACAATAATATTGATAGAATTTTTACTGAATGCAACAAAAATATTCTTACTAAATGCAACGACAATATTCATACTGAATGCAACGACAATATTCTTACTGAATGCAACGACAATATTCTTACTGAATGCAACGACAATATTCTACCAGAACGCAATGACAACATTCTTTCCGGAGAATATAAAATACGTGGAAGACGATTAGTTGATTTGCAATTTTTATAGGAATCGCTTATTAAACTTGGAAACCATTTTCCAGCCATGGGGTGCTCTTTATCATCCATGACTTTAATCAACGAAAAAATCATAGGTTTTCAATCTAAAATAACTTTTCAATGCAAAATGTGTAATTTTGAAGAAAGTATATTAACAAATAAATCGAAAGATATAAACACTGAGCTCGCAACAGGATTTATCATTGGCTCTGGTTATTCGCACATGAAACAAGTGTCCGCGGCGGTAAATTTACCTTGTATGGCAGCGAAAACGTTTCTGCGCGAAACAAATACAATTCACAAAGCTTAGGAAGTGAGTTCAATTAAATCAATGAATGATGCAGCAGAAGAAGAAAAAAAACTTGCTGTAGAAGTAGGAGACGTAACCTCGGAAGGACTTCCATTTATTATGGTGATTTGTGATGGAAGTTGGGCTAAAAGAAGTTATAGACAAAATTATAACTCTAATTCAGGGACAGCTGCAATAATTGGCTATAGAACAAAAAAGGTTTTATATTTAGGTGTTAAAAATAAATACTGTATAGTATGTAAACGTGCTGAAAGTGATGCGATAACAGCAAAACAACATAAATGTTTTAAAAACTGGGAAGGGTCATCAACATCAATGGAGTCACAAATATTATTAGAAGGTTTTAAAAGTAGTGTCGAAATGTATGGATTAGTGTATAAAAAAATGATTGCAGATGGTGATAGCAGTGTTTATAAAAAAATTAAGGAAAATAATCCCTATAATAAAACAATTGTTGAAAAAATTGAATGCAGAAATCATTTATTGAGAAATTTTTGCAATAAATTAGCAGATCACTGTAAGAATGTTAAATTAGCACCATTAATTATAAGGAAAAAAGTGAAAGGCAGCATTTTAAGAATACGAAGAGGCATATTCAAAGCAATATTGCATCGAAAAGACGAAGATAGTTCACATATTACTAAAATTTTAAATTTGAAAAAAGACATTATGAACTCAATCAACCACGTATTTGGTTGTCATAATGAATGTGCGTCTTACTTTTGTGAGAAGGACGAAAATAAAGAAGAACATATAATAAATGATATTAAAACCACAGAGTTATATACGAAGCTAATGGAGTGCATCCAGTTTGTGGCCAATAATTCAAAAAGTTTAATTCATAATGTTGATAATAATGCTGTGGAGCAATTTAATGCAATAATAACAAAGTTTATAGGTGGGAAAAGAATTAACTATACAAGAAGCTGATCATACCAAATACGATGTTTGGGATCACTTATTTCATACAATACAAATTCTAAAATATTATCAACAACATCTCGCCAATTGTATGGACATTCAAATCCACAAATTGATAAAATGGAAAATATAAATGTCAAGAGAAATTTAAAGTACCGGAATATTTCCAATAAAGATAAAAGACAAAATCGACAAAAACGAAAGTATGGGCCCGCAGAAGATAAAGATTATGGACCAACATGTCAAAGACCCGACATGGAGGAAAGGGACTACATTGAAGCTAGAGATAATTTCATAAAAACTTTAGAAAATAATGTTTTACAGCGAATGGAAATACAAATAGAAACAAGTCTACAACGTAATTGCGAGAAGTGGTTAACATTACGCAGGCGTATGTTAACCGCTTCTAATTTTGGAAAAGTATGTAGAAAAAAGGCAACCACCAACTCGGCAAACATGGTTAAAAGCTTATTATATCCAAAAAAATTATCGTTTATACCCAGTATAAAATATGGGATTGAAAATGAATCAACCGCACTTTCAGAATTAGTAACTAAATTAAATGTTGCAATTCTTCCTAATGGTATTTTTATCGACGTAGAACACCCATTTCTTGGAGCAACGCCGGATGGATTAATTGGAAACGATACAATTGTAGAAATTAAATGTATATATTCTGCGAGAGATGTCAGCCCTGATGAACCTCCAATTAGCCCAGACGATGCTATCAATTCAAGAAAAGTAACTTTTTGGTCACCAGATGGTACTCAAATAAATAAAAAACATAAGTGGTTTTACCAAATTCAACGGCAACTTCATATATGTCAAAAACAATTTTGTTATTTTGCTATATGGACGCCGCTTGGTTTAAAATATGAAAAAATTAAGCGCGATCACAACTTTTGGAAAATAGAAATGGAAAGCAAATTAATTAATTTTTACAACAATTGTCTTCTTCCAGAAATTATTGATCCACGTAACGAAAGGAATATGCCACTTAGAGTTGTACTATAGCGTTATTATTTGTGTTTTATTTATTTATTTATTTATTAATTAATTAATTAATTAATTAATTAATTAATTTATTTATTTATTTATTTATTTATTTATTTATTTATTTATTTATTTATTTATTTATTTATTTATTTATTTATTTATTTATTTATTTATTTATTTATTTGTTTTTGTTTGTTTGTTTGTTTATTAATCTGTTTTGTATTTATTACAATTTATTATATATTTTATTTTATTTTTCGATATACCTATATTGATATTTATTGACAAACAATATATTTTAAAATTGGTTCAGTAACTTACTTTATTTTAATTACCTTGCATAAAATATATCCTAAAATATTATAGGTACCTGAGATGTATTCTAAAATGTGTTGCTGTAAAAAGGTCATTATACCTGTGAGTGTTATGGTTGGTTGCGAAGGCGGAGCGAAACTTTAGTTTTCCAAATATCAGCAGAGGGCAGCATAATAGGACAGATTTAATTAGAAAAATACTAATATGTAGATCTTCAGTAGACCACTTCTCACGTTGTTAAAAAATAAACTACAAATTTCAAATTGTCTATATTTATTAACAAATAATAAATCTATGATTCCGCTGTGTTAAATTTGCAAAAAACAAATTACCCTGAAAGATACAACACTTTAAATATTACCATTTTTTAACGAATAAAATCATTAATATATAATTTTTTTATTGAAATTTTAAAACACCGCAATCCTTTATTGTACTTTCCCACACGTCATCCTTTTTTTTTGTAACAATCGGATGAATATTTTAGTCACAGGAGTTGTGCGAAAATATTGTGTTTACACGTATTTTAGTATAGGCAAAAATAAGGGTTGTAGACTCTTAAGTGTGTAAAACGGTCGCCTAGCGGCGCTGAGTTACGATTGCGTCAATAAAAGGCGCTATATTTAAAACTTGCCATTTTCCCTCCTCTTTATTTTCGGGCTGGGGACCGACAACGGCAGAGTTAAAAATGGCAAATCCACACAGAATTTGCAAATAAATAAAAATTCTATTAAAATAAATAATAATTCTTTAAAATAAATAATAATTCTTTAAAATAAATAATAATTCTTTAAAATAAATAAAATATAAATTCTGTAGAAATAAATAAAATTCTTTAAATAACTTATAATTTTTTTAAAATAAATTAAAAATATATAACAAATAATATATTATTCGATGTAGACAATCAATGTTGTAGTACATTTACTTTATTAAAATTTCTTCTACGAACTTTCTTAATGTACTCTAACTTATGATAAATTTGTTCGTAGTATTTATTAATTATTAAAAAAGTTGATATGTCCAATAGTTTTTCTTGGATTACCTCAATATGGGCCGAGCATTTAAACCAAGTAAAATTAATTTTTCTTAGTACTACAAACATTTTTTTTCTTAAATTTAAAATATGTCCAAACGAATTTAAAATTTTGTTCACATTACTGTGAATATTTACAATATATACTATAAATTTTTTTGTTGTGTAATTTAAAACTCTATGATTGTCTACATCTTTTAATTTTGTAAATTCATGATGAGGCTTTAAAATATCACTACACAGGTATTTTCTGCATTCAATGCAACAAATGCTTTTTAATTTTTTGACAAAATACCCACATACATATGCGACTGTTTGCATATTATAAATACTGATATTAGATTCTAAAATAACAGTTATTTTAAAATCTATCAATTCGTTTTCAGATTCTTCATCTGAAATATCAGTATCAGTAACAGGACCAAAAAATTTTTGAAAATTTTCTAAAATTGTTGACTCGTCTTCCTCACAATTTGATCCAAGTGTTTGAGGTGCTATTAAATTATTTAAAACGCAAGTTTTCAAAGATGAAACAAATTGATAACAATTAGGCTTTGAAGTGCCACATTGTCTAATCATGCCAAATAAATTTTCAATAGGATCTTGATTTAATAATCGCGTTCTTAAATACTTGCACCCCGCATTATTAAGTATATACCAAATTTCCCGTGTACCTTTTAAAGTTTGAATCCATCCAGTTTTTACTGGCATATCTTTTTTTATTATGGCAGTATTAGGTACTTCAAATTTCCAATTTTCAATTTCTTCAATAAATTTCTGCCATAATTGTAGGTGGTCAGATTTAGCTGTAACACACCTTTTCATAATTTTTGTAATGGGAGTTTTAAATGAACTTCAAACTGTCAAAAAGAGTGTCAATATTTTTTACAAAATAAGCAGTGTCCATAGCATCTTCCGGAAGATCTTTGCATAATTTTAATTGTAAATGATAATTTATCGCCATCGACATTGAACTGTTTAATGTTCGCGCTGCCACAGAAACTTTCATCTTCCGAGTATTATCTAAATTGAAAATATCCGCATCTACTATATTATTTAAAAAACGAAAATACTGACTTTGAGTTTTGTCGTACAAATAAACTGATTTTATAACATTAAATTTAGCTTTATTATTTTCGGAATATACTATATTATATTTAAACAAAGTAGTACGAGTATTTTTTAAAAGGTGGCATACATCGTATAATGGAATGATTGGAAAATTGTTAACAATAAATGTTTTTACAGAGTTATTAGAATGGTTTTCGTTGATCAAATATTTAATTGCTTTACAATTTGTGGGCCCCTGATCACAAACAGTCGCAATTACATTTAAACCACAAGATTGTAAAGCACTTATAACTTCTTTAATTAATTCCTTTAAATCCAGGCTAGAAACTGTATCCTTTGTAAAATAATAAGCTACTGGCTGTTTCCACTTTTTACATAACCCTTGAATCATAAAAACTAAAACATGTTTAGCAAATTCATCCCGACGACCAAGAGAACCTAAATCAACATACCCTACAACTTTGTCTGCTGACTTAATATATTGTGGTTGTGCTGTTAGGGCAATTTCATCAAACATTAAAATGCAATGTTTGTCTATACTTGACAATTTATTTGTTGTCAGGGTCAATTTTGAAAAAATAGTTTTATTTATACCGGTTTCAAATGGTACAGCTTTTAAATAATTTTGTAAAGTAGACTTAGAAGGCAATTTAAATATCCTTTTCAAAAACCGATAGCAACGAGGACCTCTTTTATAAATTGCTAATGCAAGCGCTTTGTTAGTGTTGGTCCATGTTGGTCGTTTACGATTACAATTTCTAAATTGAGATTCTACAAAGGATACAGCGGCAGAATCTAAATTATTTTCTAAATTTTTGAAAAGTTTTGATTTTGTAAGTTCAAACAAGTTTTTAATTTTAATATTTTTATCATTAATAATGTTTTTTAATTTTGAAATTCGACCTCTTTGTGTTCGATTAATTTCGTAACACCTTTTCTTTCTTGGAGATAAACTTTTACTACTAGTAACGTTTAACTCCTCAAGTAAAGTGGGTCTATGTTTTTTGTTTGAAATATTTATATCATTAAATAATTTTCTTTTAACAGGCATGGCTTTCAAATTACTGTTTATTACTTGCAAGTCAATAATACTGGCAGCAGATACAGCTGAACCAGCATCAGAAAAATATTATTTTTAAATGAAACACTACTTGTTTGCATGCTGGATGTACTTGATTCAATTGAACTCGTATCAAAAAATAAATCATTGCTTGCTTTGTTCGTACTAAATGTACTGGCAGCAGATACAGCTGAACCAGTACCTGTTATTAAATTATTATTAATGTTTAATAACGAAGGTCCAGGACCCGTTATTAAAACATTGTCTAAAATTTTGAAAGAATCTGTGGTTGTCATATTTGTATTGGCAGCAGATACAGCTGAACCAGTAACTTTATTAAAAATTGTAGGCACAGCATTTTTTAGCAATGTTTTACATTCTGAATTAAAAAAAGCTGATACATCAAAATGATCGGAACAAAGATAAATTTTTCTACTATATGAATTTAAATTTATGCTACATGCTTTATTAACAATTTCAAACCAAAGCGCTCTTTGAGGATTTTTTAAAGGAAATATATAAAAAAAATTATTTTCATAACTGCTATCAGTTATTATGACTATAATATATATTATTGCAAAATGAGACTTTACATGTATATTTGTAAATACCTGGTGGTGACATTTTAAAACCTTTGAGGTAATCCTTAAACTAAAACTACAAAACTAATCACAATAATAACTAAAAACTATGGACAAATCGAAAGTGAACGCAAAGAGGTTATGCCCGTTATGCCGGCATTCATGGCATGATGCGCATGAAATCGTGCGTCTAAATAAACAGCTGTTCGACCTTGACGGAAATAAAATAAAACCATTATTCGAGCCACTGCATGAATCCTGGGTCAGTGCAGTACAGTGAATTATACGTGTGGCCATATCTGTTATACCTATTGATACCCCCAGGTCTTATGTGTGTACGGAGGCGAGTAAGATAGCTATGCATGTATATATATATATAGCTATTATTTTCTTCCAAACACTACTACCGTTATAAAAACATTGTAACCGTTCAGTAATATAAAATAGAACAAATATACCCAAATTTCTTACATAAATTTACTGAACAGATAGGTCTTTCCACTTTTTCAAAATTATATACTGTTGTTCACTTTCTTATTTAATTTATTAGGTAACCATGTAGAAGGCTGTAGTAGAGTCAAAACTAGTCTTGTATTCGAAAAAATAATACACTTGTGTTAAGGCTAGAGTAGTAATAGAATAATATTTTTTGATGGTAACTATTAGTGAATAAATAAATTGTTAAGTACAAGTTGTTGTTTTTAGTTACAATAACTGCAAAAAGTTGTCAAGCTTTTGCCGGTGAATGATCAACAGTCAGCAACATCGTTCAAATTATCATTAAATAATTCATAAATAAATGCTTGTTTAGATTCATTCTATTAATGTAGTGTAAGTTATCAATGTTGAGAGTAAAGAAAGTTAACAAAACAAACTTTATGTGAAAGTAACTAGACAGAAGACATTTGAAGCATTCGCAAATCATAATTATAGGCTTCATGTCATCAACACCGGTTAGGTTAGGTTATGATATGATATGAAAAAAGAGAGCACTAAGAGCCAATCTGAAAATGAAAAATGAAGATCAGAGAGCTTAAATTAACTTTTAATTTTGGAAAAAGTGAAAAATATATCACACACCAAGTTTCTCACATTAAGTAAAGGAACATTAAAAAAAAGCGCAAGGCCTGCTAAAGTATGCTAAGTATAAATAAATAATCTGCCGTTAGCGACTATACGTCACCTTCAAATTGGGACTGTTCAATTCAAATCGTTAATGATATAATAAATATTCAGCAATTTATTTAAAAAACATATTTGTATAAAGTAGGACATATTTGTATAAAGTAGGACATGTACAAATAACTATCATGGTATTTTAGGAAATGGCATATAGAAGTAAAAGTCCAACTAGTTGCAAAAAAAAAACATCCGAGAGAGGTGCTAAAAAATACAACTATAACTAAAGATGGAAGACAACTAAACAAAAGCACAATAATTATTAACCCGTTTTTATGTTATTTTATTTTAGGAATCCGACCCGCAATTAATACATACTAATTTTTATCAAAAAATAATACTAATTGTTATTATAAAAATACTATAAAATCTAAAACTAATAAATGAATTTATATAAGCAAAAGAAAACAAGAAACTTAATTTTAGACCATCATGTTTTATGGAGTTTACGGCCATCTGAACAATTTTTTATTGTTGTTTATTTAAAACAACTTGTATAAAGACATACAATAGTCAATATATCGTAAACAGTACTATTAAATGTGCACAACGTCAACGAAAAGTTTTTAAAAAGTTGTTATTAACTATCCACAATAGGGTGTGGTATGGCTATTGCATCTAATGACCTGCCTTTGTATGCCGTTTAATAATCAATGAACAGTTGTTTAGTTTTATGCTTTTCCGATAAACTTGTAAATTATTGGTCATGTTGACAATTATTAAATAAGAAACCAAACAAAAATATCAGAAATTTAAATAAGTCTAAATTATGTGTATGTTTTCACAAAACATAATAATCACTAACGCAAAGATATCAAAAAGGTTCCTAAATTGCTGGGGAGGTCAATTACTCAATTAAATTTTTATGAAATAAAATGACATTTAACTAAATATTATAAATAAATATGTAGTCGTAATACAATGCTAAGAATTCTACCAATTATTCAATGACAGTTCTGGAACCTTTAAGAGAGAAATATAATCTGCAACTCTTTATGGTCAAAGTCCACAGACTGTTTATATCTCGTCTTCAATGTGATAGTTTCAATAAGTGTGGTTTCACTCCATGAAACTCAAATGCTGTAACATATTAGGTAATTCCTAAATGTTATATTTTGAAATTTAAAAAAATCAAAAGTATGTTGTTTTCAAAACTGTCTAGTTTCGTGGACCACCATATTTTACCGTGGAATTTCGGAATGTAAAATATAAAATCTTGATGGATCCCTGCGCAAGATTTGTTTGTGATTTTTTAAATTAGAATTAAAAAAGCCTTCGGCTGCTTTCCAAAAACATATGCAATATAATATATAACGATCAAAATATTTATCAAGTATACTTCTTGATCAACTTTTCATTATTTTCAAATCATTTTCTAATTTCACCAAACAATCTAACAGAGTCAAAACTAGTAACGTGAGAAAAGAATATGTAATTTAATTATGTAAAGTCATAATCAACAACAAAATTTTCAAATTTCTTGAAAAATAAATTTTCCTGTGGTTTACTTCCACTCAAAAATGGGAAAAGTATTATATATAAATTATTTTTTACAAAAACCAAAACTTGCAGATTTTTAATAATAATTTGTTAAGCGTATACATAATGTTTAACAAATTATTAAGATTGTTAGCCAAAGAACATAATATAACACAACAAATTAAACAAGTAAACTGAAAAATTGTTACTTGTATATTGACTCCCATGTCAATTAAAATACAAAAATAGATGAAAACGTTGAAATTGCAAACCATATAATGGTAGAAAAAAGTAAGTAGAGTAGTAAATAAAACACCGAAAGACTCCGAGTAGCAAAGCAATAAGGCACGACTATTAATTAAAATGTCACTGGATTTGATAACGTCACGACCGTCCATCCAGCTGTATATTATTTATTTTATTTTACTATGATTATCACTATTCGACTCAATATATAATTGTGTAATTTTCTCCTTTTCAATTAGTATTCACATTTGTATTTTTTTTATTATTATCTGTATTTCATCTGGTCATTTTTAATTGACTTCAATTCATATTAAATTATAATTATTGTGACTAAAATGAGTAGTTGCGTTGTACCAGCTCACAAACAAATGGAAGAAATGAATAAATTCAGTTCAGATTTATGTAGATAAATATTTTCCGTTAGAGTAAAATCAAATATTTTTTGTCATATATAGGTAAAATAAATAAATTTTATGAAACGAACAAAAAAATGTAGAAATATTAAAATAATTTCTTTTTGTTTATTATTTTAATAAAAATAAAATATATAATAAATGTTTATTGATAAGCTTTTATTGAAAGTAATTATGATTTTCATTAGTATTAGATGTCATAAAGTATCTATAATATTATGTTTTTTTTTTAATATTTTACTTACATACGAGTATGCAGAAATAAATCAATAAATAATTTTTGAGATTTTTTTAAATTAAGTTTAAAATATATTAACTTTGATGCTATTGCAAACATAAAGCAATAGCATACATTTATTAATTAATTTGAAATAATTAATAATAATAAATAATTTAAAATATTATTAATTATATTTATCAACAAAATGTATTAGTAACATTTTATTTAGGCGTGCTCGCTCACGGCTTGTGCATATAAATGTGCTATTAAGACCATTCCGACCGCTACCTTGATTTGTAGTATTTTAACAAAAACGGCAAATTTGGCGTCATTGCTGAGTCTACATATAATTTGATAATCAGTTTATTTTTTCACCAATACATTCAGAAAGGATCAAACTGTGATATGTCGAAGTGTTTAAGACCATACCGACCGCTACCTTGATTTGTAGTATTTTAACAAAAACGGCAACTTTGGCTTCATCGCTGCTTCTACAAATAATTTGATAATCGATTTATTTTTATACCAGTACATTTAGAAAGGATTAAACCATGATATGTCGAAGTGATTTTTGTAAAATTATATTTGCATATTTGCAAATAGCAACAAAATGCATTCAAAAATACAGAAAAACGTATTTATTTCTGTATTTGATGAGTTTTTTCAGCTATTCCCTAACTATTATTTGACTAAAAGACTTCGACATATCATAGTTTAATCCTTTCTAAATGTACTGGTAAAAAAATCGATTATCAAATTATTTGTAGAAGCAGCGATGAAGCAAAAGTTGCCGTTTTTGTTAAAATACTACAAATCAAGGTAGCGGTCGGTATGCTAAGAAACGGTCGCAACGCGTTATGGAGAGCCACCAGTCGATCTTATCTTTCAGAAATAGCAGGATTAAATAAAATGAAAATAGCTGAATTATTTATTCATAAATATTATTAATTATTCTTTAATTGATTGAACGGTTACTATATGAAAGAAACATAAAAATAGCTAATAAGGACTACTTTTGCTTTTTTATTCAAATCTTTAATTAATAAAAAGTTATGAGGACTGTTCGAAAGAACATTTATTCCTTCTTCGGCGTTAAATATAAGTATAATTATGAGTTTTTGAGTACAATTTAATATTTTGTAAAATTTAAATATTCTTATAATTTAATTGAGTAACTGTTTTAAAAACTAACAATTTATTTGCATAATTTATTAATTTAACAGAATTAAGTTGAACATTAAAATCTTAATAAAGTTAATTCTTCTCTTTTTAGTTACTAAAATATAATTACAGTTTTTTTAGACAAATAATATCAGATAGAATGAAATTCCAAATTAAAAATCAAATGTTATCCTTACCTCCTTGGGTTATTACAAAACAAAAAATAAAATGTTGGTAAGTCTTTTATTTTCAAATTCTACTGTGCCATTCTTTTTGAAATTCCATACTTACTACTATACAGAGTTACACCTTATTACACCTAAATAATTTTCCAATCGTAAAAAATCCAAAAAAGTAAGTCAATTAATAATACATTCGATAACATTGGTCCTTCGGAATCATCTATATTAATTAACCTGACAATTAAGGCTTAACCATAATAATGGCCGATAAATTTAAAAAGATGCGATCCAGCATGAAATCAAGATTAACCAAACAACATAAAACATTCAAGATAAAGGATCCCGACTCAATTGTTTTTGAGAAACTCAAGTTAAAAATCAACAACATAGAACCAGTAAGAAATGAATTCGAGAAGCTTCAACTTGAAATCGAAGAACTAGAACCCGACGAAGAAAACATTGAATTTGATTCATTTGAGGACAAATACTTCCATGTATAAGGAAAGGCAAACACATTGATAAAAAGGTTAGAAATCAAACAAAACTTTGTTAATTCATCAAATTTAATATCATCTACTATTGCACCAGAAGCACAATTGCCAATCCGATTACCAACAATTATTTTACCAAATAGCCAAGACGATCCTGAATGGAATTGAAAAAACGGCACACAATTATACAATTCCTTGAGATTTTTTGAAGAACAGATTCGAAAATAAGTGAATCATCATAGCAAACCATGTTCGAGGTTTGGTTGAATTACAACCAGTATCTCGCGATTTTCAACTTCAAAAGCTTCTTGACGAAATCACACGCTACTGCATATTGACAACCAATATGAAGAACCAACTAATGCTCATTATGTATCACTTCAAGTGAAACCAGCACATGTGCTTCTCTTTACTGCCATAATTCTTCTTAAAGATAGCAAAAGTTTCATGCAACCTTTTCGGGCTCTCTTGGACTCAGGCGCACAGTCAAACTTTATATCAACAAGTTGTGTGAGCAGACTGAACCTACGTACGTCTAAAAAAAATATTTCGGTCAATGGACTAAATAAAGCATCAACGAATATTACAAGAAAATGCACAACAAACATTCAATCACGCATAAACTCATATATTGATTAGTAATACCTTCAATTACAAAAAATCCACATACAACAACCAACACCAAAGATATGACATTTTTAGATAATATAATGTTAGCAGATCCGCATTTTTATATTTCATCAGAAATCGATTTATTAATTGGAACACATTTATTCAACTCGCTTTTATGTATCAGTCAGATTGCACCGACGGATCAACATCCATGGCTGCAAAAAACTCACTTTGGATGGATAATTGCCGGAAGTTGTCAAACCACACAATTTCTAGCATCGTCATATTATAATTTATCAATGGAGAAAACAATGTCTAAATTCTAGAATTTAGAAGAAGTGCAAAATCTGACCAACCTTACACCATTGGAACAATATTGTGAAGAGCATTTTAAAACTCATACCAATAGAGACAAACACGGCAGATTTATTGTAAAACTACCATTAAAACCAACTCTTCAAACATTTGGCAAATTAAGATTTACAGCGGAAAAAAAAATTGAACATTTGAAAAGGAAATTTGCCAAAAACTGCACGTATAGAGATGAATATACTGCATTTATTCAAGAATACATAGAAATGGGTCACATAAAATTGATTAAAGACAATGATCAGGAAACTAGCGAACACTTTTATCTTCTACACCACTGTGTTATAAAAGAATCAAGCACAACTACCAAACTAAGAGTTGTGTTTAATGGTTCAGTTAAAACCAATTCAGGAATATCACTTAACGATAAATTGCTGATTAGTCCACGGTTACAAGATAACTTATTTGACATCTTATTGAGGTTCCGAGAACACACTTATGTTGTGACTGCAGATATCGCCAAAATGTATCAACAAATATTACTTCATCCCAAAGACTCAAAATGTCATCGAATTTTATGGAGAGATCATCCGTCCCAAGCAAAACGCTGTTACAAATTGCAAACTGTTACGCATGGCACATCTTCAGCTCCATATTTAGATATCAAGTGTTTGCAAACAGTAGCTTAAGAATCCAAGGTTCAACTCCTAATAGAGACTAAGTTAATCACAGGCGCTGACGACATAGAAGTTTTGAAACAAACCAAGAATCAATTGAGCAAACTTCTACAGTGCGCAGGATTTGAATTAAGGAAATAGAGATCTAATCATTTGACATTATGGATTTCGACAACTCTATAACTAAAACATTAGGCGTTTGATGGGCAACAACTGAAGATGCTTTCCAATTTAAACACACCAATAAGTTAAAATCTACAAAATTGACTAAAAGAATTATCCTATCACAAATTGCTCAAATATTTGATCCACTAGGTCTAGTTGGCTCCATGGTTTTATCAGCAAAAATTCTCATGCAAAAAGTGTGGCAATTGCAGTTATCATGAGATGAATCAGTTCCTACTCACATTTATACAAAATGGATGACCTTTCAAAACGAGCTGAAACTAATAAACCAATTAACAATTCTAAGACATATTTTTGATCAATTTGATGTACATGATGCATATAGTGCGTCAATATAGTATGTCAAATCTTATTTTATGACAGGATCATCGATAAAACTATTGTGCTCAAAATCCAGAGTAGCACCTCTCAAGACAACCGACATCCCACGACTAGAATTATGTAGTGCACTTCTATTAGCCAAATTAATGCAAAAAATAATCCAGACATTGATAAAAAACAAAAAATGTTACATATTGGACCGATTCATCTATTGTACTAGGTTGGATCAATGCTGAAGAGAAATCATTCAAGATTTTTGTAGCCATTATAGTTGCTGCAATCAAAGAAATAACAAATACCAATAACTGGAGACATATATCTAGACTAGACAATCCAGCAGATCTTATATCACGAGGCAGCAGTATTTCTAAACTCATATTCAATGAGCAATGGTAGAATGGTCCTGCATGGGTCACTAGTAGATAAAAAAAGGGGTGTTTGGTGAAAACTCCCATAAGAATAACATGGACTTCCGGTCATTCAATATTTGCATATAATTCAGTGTATTTGGTCTTTAGCGATGTGAATTAAGTTGCATAAGTATTAGGGGCAGTATATCTCGGGACGGTTTTTTATTTTTGGCCGTAGGTGGTGGGGGTAAGTAGATAGAGGGTGATATATATGATTGCGTGTAGGTATGTGTTGTTTGGTATCAAATGAAAGAGAAAAAATCGAGGAATGAGAAAATGGCGATGAAAAAATTCTGCGGTGGTGTGGGGGTGTTGTGGATGGAGGGTGATATATATTTGTCGATTTGAGTTGGGTGTAGGTATGTGTTGTTTGGTATCAAATGAAAGAGAAAAAAAAGAGGAATGAGAAAATGTGGATGAAAAAATAATGGGGTTAATGCGAATGACTTTAAATCAATAAAACATAGAATTGCGTAGATAAAAGCGTTGAGGAATGTAATGCGAGATAAGAGTGCGTGCTCGCTGCATTAGTCCGGCGGGGGGGCATGCATGCGATTGTAAATTGTGTGCATTGAAATGTACATTAAATAATTTGTGCGCGCTTTGCATAAGAAACAATGTTAGTTTTGATAAATCAATGCACAAGTCACACTTTTCCATAAGATTACATGTAAATCGAGACACAACCTTGAGTAAAATTGTAAATAATTTTATAATTTTTAATGAACCAATCATAATCAAGTGTAATCGAAAAAAGATTCAATTTCTATTCTGGATACATCAGTATGGAGGAAAATGTTCCTCAATAGTGACGTGCCCATCATTTTAATCGACTCTTGTAGTAGTGACGACGAAGATAACTCTGTGACCGATTTTATAAACAACATGTTAGAAGATCATGATAAACAATTAACAAGTGAAGATCGATTAATCAACGAAATAGATTACCCTCTGGGAAAGAATTTAAAAGTGTCAGTTGGATTAAGCCCAGCTCGAGGATTCTACCACTGTATAAAGATATCGTCATCAACAGTTAAAAGAAATAATATTTCGTTTATACATGTTGAATGGAATGCACTATTGAAATATAAGAGTCTCATCGATTAGTTAGTTTAGATTTTTGGCGTATCAGCCTAATAAGACTATTAACGCCGATTCTTTTCTCTAACTATATAAAAAAAATGTAAAATAATATGCTGTAAAATGGCATATTAAAGAATAAAATTAAATAAATAAATAAATAAACAACAAAGATAAAATAAACGTTCACAAACTTTAATGACTATAGCAATAATGACTAGATAGTTCCAACAGTGTCTAGGGTGTAAAAAGTCCTAAACACTGCTGGATTTTACGATACACAAACATTAATCATAATAAATTAACAATTATATCCATACACCCAATTTGCTCTGTCGAATAAATTCAAACAGACGATCGACTTCAACGATCTGGTCGCCCAAGACAATCGACAAACTGGGTGATAATTCAGACGTAACTCTTTGTTCCGAAAACTGCCGACAATCCAATAAGATATGACGAACAGTCAATGGGACATTACAAGTATCACAAACTGGCGGCACCTCAGATGCCAACAAATGCCTGTGAGTCCATCGACAGTGACCGATGCGAAGTCGCGTGAGGATAACCTCTTCCCTACGCTTCGGCCTGCATGACGAACTCCACGGTGTAATAACGCTTTTAGTGCATCGCAGCTTGTTGTCTTGAATAGCAAACCACTCAGTTTGCCAGCTAGACAGCAGCTTTTGATGTAGAAAATTACAAATATCCCTAACGCAAACTTTAAATGAAACATATTCAGCGCTAGTTATTGCCAATTTGGCAAGCGCATCAGCTTTTTCATTGCCACTGATACCTACGTGACTGGGGATCCAGACAAAGTTAACAGTGACATTTATCTGAGACACCTGAAGCAAAATTGAATGAATTTGCCTCAGCAAGTAATGATCAGGATATTGGTCATCTATGGCGTTTAATGCACTCAACGAGTCTGTACATATAACATAATTTATACCTGCGCTTAGTTGGATGTAGAGAAGAGCCTGATAGATAGCATACAGTTCTGCAGTATACACGCTGCTAACACTTGGCAAGCCAAATGTAAATTGCAGCTCATCTACCAGAAAAGCACAACCCACACCGTCGTTACTTTTTGAGCCATCGGTATAAATCCAAGTGGCATTTACATTCATTGCTTGAATTTTTGCAAATTCAGTTCGATATTCAACTGGTAAAGTTGAAGCTTTGCTCATTCTCGATAATGCAGTATTTAACCTTGGACGTTGAAAAGTCCAAGGAGGATCGCGACAGTAAGACAGTTGATATACATCAGGGAGTTGGAAATCCAGTTCCCGAAGTATACTGCAATTTCTTATAGCAACCGGTTTTTGGGACCGTATCCTGATGTTGTATAGATCGTCGAGACCATTATTGTACACGACAGGAAACGTCGGATGCAAGCGTTTAGCTTTTAGTTTCGCGGCGTACCTAATTGTCAAAATTTTACGCCGAAGATAGAGTGATGGTTCAGCTGCCTCACACAAAACACTAGCAATAGGGCTAGTGCGAAATGCGCCAGTTGCTAAACGAATTCCAGTATGGTGAGCAGGATCAACAATACGTAATGTGGATGGAGCTGCGGAAGCATAGATTATGGAACCATAATCTAGTTTTGAGCGCACCAAAGCGCGATGCAGAAGTAGCATTGTTTTCCGATCCGCTCCCCATGACTTTCCACTCAACGACCTGAGCAAGTTTAGTGCCGGGACACATCTTGATCTCAGATTTATTAAATGAGGACGCCAAGTCAGCGCACGGTCAAATGTGACACCGAGAAATCGAACACTATCCTGTACAGGAATAGGTTCTCCCCCAAGATATAAAAAAGGGTCACCGTGTGGGGTTCGCCTTCTACAAAAATGGATAAGCAACGTTTTACTAGTAGAAAAAGTGAATCCATTCTTATTAGCCCAGTTCAAAATGTGATTGATTGTTAACTGAAGTTGACGTTCCAATGTTGCCATGTTTCTCGAGGCACAATAGATAGCTACGTCGTCAACATACATACATCCGCTTACCGGATGCTTGATGAACTGACTTATGCCGTTAATCGCTATCATAAATAGTGTCACGCTTAGAATAGACCCCTGAGGAATACCATTCTGTTGCTGACGTATGCCCGAGATGTTGTCACCTACACGTACCTTAAATGAACGGGAAGTTAAAAAGCTTTGTATAAACAATGCCATGCTTCCGCGAATACCCCATGAATGAAGCGTTCGTAGAACATTGTACTTCCACGTCATGTCATATGCTTTCGCAATGTCAAAGAATACAGCGACAAGATGTTGATTCTGTACAAAAGCATTTTTAATTGCTGTATCCAACCGAACAAGGTGATCAGTCGTAGAACGGTGACGCCTTGAACCACATTGTATGTCAGCAATTAAACCTCTTGAATCTAATAACCAAGTAAGACGCTTATTGATCATTCTTTCTAGTAACTTGCATAAGCAGCTAGTTAGAGAGATAGGCCTATAACTTGTCGGGAGCTTTTTATCTTTACCAGGTTTAAGTACTGGTACTATGATAGCAAGTTTCCACGACTCAGGACAATACCCTGCTGACCATATCCGGTTATAGAGTGCCAACAATTGAAGTTTGGCAGAGCGACTTAATTGCTTAAGCATAGCATTGTGTATCAAATCGACACCTGGAGCAGTATTGTGTGCTTCAGATAATGCCGAGTCAAATTCCCAAACACTAAACGGTGCGTTATATAATTCATTTTCAGCAGAGACAAATGACAGAACGTTTTTCTCCATGTTAATTTTAATATCTCGGAAATTTGCAGCGTAATTATTATCGCTGGAAGCGTCAAAATAAACATCGGCCAGGATATTCGAAATGTCAATGGGATTGGTAATAATTTGATCACCCGACAATAACCCACTAATAGGTAATGATGCGGTTCGGCCAGAAATTTTTCTGGCTTTTTCCCACACCTTCCCGACGGGGGTTCTCGAATTAATTGAAGTGACATATTCTGACCATGATTCTCTTTTAGCTTTTCTGCATGTTCTTCGAGCAACAGCATTGTACCTCAAATAAAGTAATAGGTTTTCTTCTGTTGGAGAGTGGTTGAATCTACGAAAAGAACGGCGTTTGTTGAGTTTGGCTTGCTCACAATCAAAATTCCACCAAGGAACGGGCTCTCTGCGAGGTTTTCCGGAAGATAACGGTATACTCGCGTGTGCTGCCTGTATGATAGAATCGGTATAAGTTTCAATATCTTTGTCGATAGTGGCTTGGACACTGTCATCGTAATCAAACACTTGAACAAACGTATTCCAATCGGCATCTTTTATTCTCCAATTTCGATGACGGTTTTCATTAATTGCATGACCAAGCACGCGAATGAATATGGGAAAGTGGTCACTATCATAAAGATATTCCGAGACTTCCCAATCCAGCAATGCTGCGATACTTGGAGAACAAATGGTAAGGTCAATAGCCGAGAACGATCTATTGGCCACGGAAAAGTAGGTATTGTTACCTTTATTTAAGATAACTAAATCCGTTTCTGAAAAAAGGTTGGCCAAGTTACGACCTCGCACATCAGTTCGATTTGAGCCCCACATAGTGTTATGAGCATTAAAATCGCCCATTAGCAAGAATGGGGACGGAAGTTGTTCAAGTAATTGATCAATCAAACGAATGTCCAAACTGACATTTGGCGGAATATAAATTGAGCAAATGGTCAGTGCAAAAGGGATATGAAGTTGAACGGCTACTGCTTCTAATGCAGTGTTGACACGGAATTCTTTACTGAAAACCGTATCACGAACCAATAAAGCCGTTCCACCCTGAGCACGATCAACATTTGCACGATCTTTTCTATAAATAGTATAACCACGAAGATTAACAGAACAGTCAATCTTAAAATTTGTTTCCTGTAAGGAAACGCAGATAGGTGAATTTTCGGCTAATAATATTTTAAAGGATTCGTAGTGTGAATTATATCCGTTGCAGTTCCATTGTATAATGGTTGAAACCATTTTTAGTGTTATGTTGCGAACGTAATTTTAACTCTTTGTTTATTAGCGTTTTTATTTTTAACTTCTGAATTATCTTCTAGGGGAGTAGAACTCCCACTAATTGGCATAATTTCATCTGTCAGAGTAGATGGCGCGGAAAGAACTTCCACATCCATTGACTCTAACGACACGTCAATATTGGGGTCTGTGGGCGCAGGATCGCTAGAAACCTGCACCTCAGGTGGCGGTAGCCTAGATTGGGCTGCCGTCTTTGCAGGCTTTGACTCGGACTGAGCCTTTGCCTGTTTAGGCTTTGACTTGGAAGTCGCAACCTTAGTTGGTTTTGGCCCGATACGAGCCAATACCTTAGATGGTTTAGGCTTTAAATAAGCCCCCATCTTGAGTGGTTTTGCTTGAAGTCCCACTCGTTGTGACCTTGGACCGGATTGGGCCGTAGTCAGTTTTGGTTTTGAACCTGATGGGCCCGCAACCGGTTTTTGACCCTTCACATTAGAGTCCTTGTCTTTATTTAAAGTTTCTGCAATAGCAGTAAATTTCATAATTGGTGGTTGTTGAACGATAGGCGTTTCAACAACTGCAGCAAACGATCTAGAAAAGGTAGGAGCCGTAATTGCTCTATACCTCTTTTGAGCATCAAAGTAAGAGAGTTTGTCTGTTACTCTGATCTCAGCTATCTTCCTTTCCTCTTTCATTTTTGGACAATCTCGGGAATAGACAGGATGCTTACCACCACAATTCACACATAAAGGTGAACTTTTGCATGGATCAGGGTCATGTTTTTCCTTACTGCATTTTGCACATGTTGCAACACCTGGACACCTAACTGCAGTGTGTCCAAAACGTTGGCATTGGAAACACCTCATTGGGTTAGGAATAAACGGGCGAACCGGGCGAGTAACATATGCCACTTTAACTTCATTTGGGAGCCGTTCAGAATCGAATGTTAAAATCATAGATGTTGTATCTCTGACTTCACCATCCTTTCTACGGGTTAGTTTTTTAATATCGATAACGCCTTGCGACGCCAGTTCCTGTTTGCATTCGTCTACAGTTGTGTATAACAACTCATACCATGAAATTACTCCCTTCGAAATATTTAAGGATTTATGCGGTTCAACCGTCACCGCAATGTTACCTAACGACGTGCATTCCTGCATTTTACTGCTCTGCAATTTATCTTTTACTTCAATAAGCAAGGTACCGTCTCTTAACTTCTTACATGAATTTAAAGTTCCATTAATAATATTGGAAATGGTCCTATGAATTAAGAAGGGAGAAACCTCCTTTAGACTCTGGCCATTTTCAGAACATTTAACAATCAAATATCTAACAAACTTTCTGCTTGTACTATTTCTATCTTCATTAGCTCTCTCGTCCGTAAACGGGCGAGATCGTTTGGTTGGAGGTTTAGAATCTACCATAATAAACTCCGTCAACTTCATCGCTCAATCTCCCCACCCACCACGGAGCCACATATGGGACGCTACATCACAAACTAATGCAGTCGCCAGGGCTAATCAAGCGATAAAGGTTTCATAGATGTAAATGAAAGACTTCCGTGAACACAAAGAATACTATCGGGAACCAACCGTAGCACATTGTGAACCTTTCATCGATCACCACATAAATAATTCCTCACCCTTAAGTTAGATAACGAGCCGATTGGTTAAAACTGGGTTAGGTTTAACCTCCCGTTTTACCAGAAGCTAGGGCCAAAGCAGTGTGTTGGAACTAATACTCTTTTAAACCTGAGTATTAGCCCCTCAACTACCAGGATCCCCTTTTCCTGACTTTCGGGTCACCGCGCACGGCAAACACGCAGGTGAGTTACACAAGGTGTTATGTGAAAATTGTCAAAAATAAACTCACAAATAAGTTTGACTTGTCCCAGACGAACTGTGGGTTTTTTAACGAGGTTATCTCCTCGCCTATTGGTCGCCTTTTACGACCAGCAAAGGGGCTAGCGGAAGTATTCAAGAGTCTCATCGAGGCCGGGTTGCTGCAGAACACTTCTAAAAGTAAGAAAATAAAGAGGTGTACATCTTGTAAATGCCATCAAAAAGAAAAGGTTGATGATGATGATGATGATCAATCTCTTATCGACAATAGCAAACCCAGAATAAACGTGTTTGAAGATTGCTATTTGGATTTGACAAAATGTAAAAAAGCTAAAGTTGTTTGCATTGAGAGGCGAGGTGTTACTATTTCACTTAATAAAGTTGCAATCAGTAAACTTTTTGACGTGCTTGATTTAATCGAATTTCGTCTACAACGCTTGCAAAATTTGCATTTTTTTGAATATTACAACGCATGCCTGATAAGACTTGGTGCTGAAATTAATCAAGATAGCAAAACGCTTTTAACAATTTTACCTACGATTGGCGAAAATTGTTATTATGAAAATATGGAATGCGTGCGTGAAATAATAATATTTAATCAGGAGAAGTTGTTAACGGATTTGGAAGGAGTTCGGCGATTGAATAATGAGCTTCAATAAAGGTTACCCCGCCTCACTCGTGTAGAGTCATCACTGACGGTAAAGTGGTTCACGTGCTACGTGTTAATAATGGTTAAAACAACCATTAAAGAAAGAAAAAAATATTTAAAAAAACAGTTAGACAAGCACATAGCTCGATTAATAAATATTAAGAAAATTATTGTCGATTATGAATCGCAAAAACAATTGTGCTCAAGACTTGATGAACTACAACTATGAAGAACTCACAGATAACGAAAAAAAAAATGCTGAAAAAGATAGATAAAGCCATCGAATTGTATCACGAATACAAGTTGAGTGAAAATTATGTAAAATATCTACCAAAAAAATATTTGAAGTCGTTGCAAGGGTTGGAGTTGGAAAAATTATGGAAGCTCCTCCCCGATAAATGTCATAGTAATGTATACTTTCAAAGAAGACTTCCTTGTCATAAACATTACAACCTGTCAAGCGATAGATGCTACATGGATGGACCACCCCCGTCTATAGAGAACTGCATGAGGTGCCGCAAATAGACAAAAGAAACAAAATAAATATTGCAGTTATCATCAACCCCAAATATGGTAGACGCTATATCACAAGACCGCTCTCCCCCCACCAAAACTATTGACGGGGATGAAGCTCTGGAATTCTGTTGTACCGTGATAGACATTATTTCCCGTGAAAAGTGTATTGTTGAAGAGAAAAACGTTAAAATGTTATGTATTTTCATCTTGGGATTGGTATTTGTAATTAGTATGTTAATTTTAATAATTACACCAATAATTTGAGCTAGTAATTCTGTTTTTAATGATTATGTGAATTAAATAAAAAAACATTATTATAATAAACTGCATTTTATTTTATCATTATTTCTTTACAATTTATTACATGCGCAATTTTACCGGTTATAATTACATCATAACAAAACAATATAAAATTATTATTATTTATGCAAATTATAATACATTTTGTTTTTCGATCCAACTATTGTGTGAACTATCCATTCCCAGCCATTTTACAAATATTTTATTTCCTTTTTTTCGTAACACTTTTTCGACCAAATAAATGTCGGGAATTGATGTTTTCTGCAATTCCTCAGCGTAAAAGGCTCCCCGTATAGGATCTCCTCTTAAATCTTCCAATAAGTAAGATACCGGATCGGTAACTTTAATTTTAACAATTTTAAATAATTCGGTTGTCCAATTAGGTGTGTATCCTTTTGCAAAGAGGGCTTTCTGTTTGCTCAATCGCACCATATCGCCCACTCGGAAATTCCCTTGTCCCGCAATTTTTATGTGAGAGTAGACAGTTTTCAATAGCACGGTTTCCTTATCGCCGTCCGGAAGTACATCAGCTGGAGGCATTCCTATCGTACGGTGACGTTGATTGTTGTATTCTAGCGTAACCTTGTTCAAAATATCGTACCAGCTGTATCGCCCGCGTAAACTAAATTGTCTGTACAGTTTATCTTTTAGCGTACGAATTAGACGCTCGACAATGGCAGCTTTCATGATCGTATATGTTGAGTAATGATTAATATTATATTGTTTCATTAATGCGGAAAATTGACTGTTATAAAATTCCTTGCCATGATCACTTTGAATATTTTTCGGAGTCCGTCCGCCGGCATCTTTCAATATTTTCTTCATGGCTTGTGCAACGATCACGCTTGTTTTATTTTTTATAGCTGCAGTCCAGGCGTATTTTGAGAAACAATCAATCACTACCAGTATATATTTATATCCTTTATTTTCACGAGAGAATAATTGAAACTCGGCAAGATCTATTTGCCATAGATCGTCAACGCCTTTAAGTATCGTACGTCTTCGAGGAAAATTCTTTCTCGCCGATTTGTGTAACTCTCGCACTACATCTTCCTTACTCATTTTGACTACTCGACGACGGGTTTTTTTTTTTTTTTAATAGGGCAATCAACTGTTTAATGCTATTTGTTTGACCTAGGGATAGCGTATTTAATTCAATCTTAAACTGCTCCCATTCAAATCTCCGGATAA
Source organism: Tachinus rufipes (assembly GCA_963932245.1). Classification (NCBI taxonomy): domain Eukaryota; kingdom Metazoa; phylum Arthropoda; class Insecta; order Coleoptera; family Staphylinidae; genus Tachinus; species Tachinus rufipes. The sequence continues at coordinate 20,399,937 of OZ010750.1, forward strand.
ACTATTAATCTTCTCCCCCAAATTTGTTTTTACTAATAAATTTTTTGTTTCTATAGTTTGTGAAACAGTATCGATAATTAAATTAACTTTTGAATTAATATTTTCAAAAGAGGTTTTTAAATCTTGCAACTTAACCGCATTTACATCATCGACATATTTTTTGTTTACGGCATCGCTCTCATTAATCGGTAATCCCAAAAATGTTATTCTTTTGCCATCTAGGTTGAAATGTCCATCGACATCACGTTTAAATCCAATACCCGGCCTCCCCCGGTGGTTCTCTCTTACGCCCGCTAATAATTTATTTATTTTATTCTGCGACGAATGACGTCCAAACTTATCGATGCCCATGTTGCGTATGATGTATGGAGAAGAACGTGCTTTGTATTATTAGAAAATTACATCTTCTTCGCGCAATTCCTCCTCGATTGAAGCAATCTCGTTATCGTGTGAATTATTTCACACAAACACAACCTATCTACAAGTTCGCTTAAATTGTTCCAATATTTGTATTGCGTGGTAGGGGTATGTTGCACACGCAGTTTAGAATCGAAACCGCTACCGCTGGTATGGGAGCTTGACGAGTCAACGCGAGATTTTTTGAACGTCGGTGATCTGTTTTTAAACAGAGGCTTAATAATCTCTGTATACTTCTTACTTTTTGAACCCTGTTTTTGATTCCTCGGATCGTAATTGCGGTGTAAAGCATGCGTTTTTTCTAATATTTCCTTATAGTTCTTCAAATCGTCTTCTTTATAAATTTCTTCATCGGGTTCTTTCATGAAAAGAAGTTCATACATGCCTTTGGTTCCGACGTAGATGGAATCGCCAATTTTAAAATCTTTACCATCGACCAGCTCGACATCGTGTTTTCCAATCGTCCACTTTTTGGTACTTTTATCGATATTTATACCGGTGGACTCATCTAGTTTTCGATGACCCGAAAATCTTTTTCTGACGTATTTTCTAGGCAAGTCTTGCAAGGTGCTCAAATAATTTCCATCCGCATATTCTATTTCATCCGATCCATGCGCCGCCGCCGCTATATCATACTTGTCATGATGATGAAGTTCACCAAGCGCCACTCCATGAGGCTCATGAACAGGTTTAAGAGGCTCATGAACAGGTTTAAGAGGCTCATCAACAGGTTTAAGAGGCTCGTGAAGAGCTTTATGAGACTTATCAAAAGGTTCGTGAAATACCTCTTCGTCGTCGTCGTCGTCGTCATGGGACTCATCTTCGCTCTCATGCGGTCTGCGACGAGGTGTGTGAAATTCGCCGACGTCGTGTTCATCCTGCAACGGCTCTCGTTCATGATAGTCCCCTTCGTGCTTTAAGATGCCATGCCATTTTGGCAATTTTCTTTTTCGCTGAGCCGGCGGCACTTTGACAATGTATTTATTTCCTCGACTACTGTGTGCAATAATTTCTTTCAGGGGTTCCAATAACGGCTTATAGGATTTGTTTAAAAATTCATCATTTTCCGATCGGTTTATTTTCATGCCAAACAGTTTTTTTCGTATGGCTTTTTTAATATTGATTAGACGATGTTTTACCGCACGGTCGTTGTCGTCGTCGTCGCCCGTCATGCTCATTCAAACACTTACGGAAATTTAATTGATGAAATCAATTGTCGACAATTATATAACGATCGAAACCTTTGCGGTATCTTCCCTTATTTGGATCGCAATCTTTATTTATCACCATGAATCCGTATTTATCTGCCCAACATAGTCTACAGATCTTTTTAAATTTATCGAAATTCATGTCGCTGCTCACATGATCTGCAAACGCGTGTTTCAAATTCATTTCATCTTGCTTGAATAAAACGATAACGTTGGCGTTATCGCGTATCAAGTGTTTGGGTATTCGCGTATAAGTTTGACATAAATAAAATGAATCAATGTTATTATGTCTTCCCATGCTAAAATATTCTCTAATTTTCTTCTGTCCATCGCACGCAACATCATCAAAAATAAAGATTGAGTTTGATTTGGCATTCTCGGGACTCACGATTTCCTCATTTTCCTTGAATTGAAAATATTTCAATTCTCGCATAGACTTCATAACGCTCTCCAATAGACGATACTTTGGTTGATACAGCGATTTTGAGTAAATATAAACGTTTTCAAAATGTAATCCGTTTTCGCTGAACAGCAAACTCAGCATTGCGTTTGATTTTCCACAGTTGGACGGGCCACAAATGAGGGCTCGTATCGAATTTGGTAATAATTCACCGTGACGACGTCTATCCAGAGTCAAACCCATTCCCGAAACATACTCGTCCATGTTCACGATCGACAGCGACTTTTTCTGCTTAACCACCCGCATGATAATAATATAAATGTACGGTGTACAGAAGCCTTTATAAGTAGAAGCGTTTCATCGGTAAACCTTTTAAATGCATTTTTATCGCGGTGCGGGTATTATCAATTCTCTCATAAATAAGTTACCTATCGAATTACATCTACCCGGATATCAGTACTGCGGGCCGGGCACAAAATTAAGCAAGCGTTTGCAAAGAGGCGATCCCGGCATAAACAAGTTAGACGCCGAAACTGCACGATATCGCATATTCGAAAAACAAAATTTTGAGCGATAGACACTCGGCAGATAAACAGTTGGCGGAGGTCGCTTGGCAAAGAGTCAAATCCGCAGACGCATCGTTGGGTGAAAAGGCAAGCGCTTTTGCGGTAACAGCGGCGATGAAAATGAAAACAAAATTGGGTATGGGCATGTCGTCGAAGAAAAAAAAAGTGAAAAAAGTTGCGTTGCGAAGTGCAATTGTAAAGAAGGCAAAAAATGCGCTTAAACAATTTAAAAATAAAATTAAGGAAAAGAATGGCATTAGAGAAGGAGCAAATATTGCATTGGTTGCGGCAAAACTTGCTGTGCGCGAAGTAGGTGGAAAGAGAAAAATTCGTGCTCCGAGAATTATTCCCGTTCCTAAGGTCGGCGGCGTCCTGCCGCTGATTCCGATTTTTGCGGGTCTCAGCGCATTGGGAGCGCTTGCGGGAGGCGCTTCCGGAATCGCAAAAGCGGTTAACTCCGCCACAGATGCCAGACGAAAATTTGGCGAATCACAACGACACAATAAGATGATGGAAGCCATCGCGCTCGGAGGAAAATCGGGAAACGGACTCTATTTGAAACCGTACAAAAAAGGCTTAGGACTTTATTTGCAAAAATCAAAAAACTTTTAAGGTCGCTACCTCGACGCCCGCTGACCGATGAGGATATAAAAAATTTTGTTACAAAAGTAAAAGTGTCATATTTTAGGGGTGTGTTTATGAGGGATGAGATGCCGAATTTAATCGGGCAAAACGAGTCCGGTATTGTTAATCTGGACCGTTCGAAGGGAACCGGCACGCATTGGGTTGCGTACAAGAAACGCGGAAGTCTCGTGAAATATTTTGACAGTTTCGGCGATCTACCTCCACCCAAAGAACTCATCAAATATTTTCGAGGTAGTGAAATTACTTATAACCACGATAGATACCAAAACTTCGATACATACAATTGCGGGCATTTGTGTTTGAAATTTTTACTATAAATACAATTAGAGAAAGAGAATTGCGTGCCAGTCATGTCTTATACGTTTACTCTACAGAGCGACACCAGCGTACTCTCCGCAAACTATTATCCACCAATTGAGTTAGATCCCAACAAAAAATATTATTTGGGTCTGATCGGTTTGCAAACGTACAACACTATTCCAAATATAGAGGAGAAGGAGAACGGCGACGGGTGTAACAAGTTTTATTACAAACATAACGGTAACAAAGTAATTGACATACCCACCGGTTCCTACGAGATCGCAGACATTGAAGCGTCCTTGCAATCCATACTGAAATCAAGAGCCGCCGCCGCCGGCGACAACAAAGAAAAAGACCAAATAATTCACTTAAAACCGAACAACAACACTTTAAAGTGTGAGATTTTATGTAAACACGACATTGATTTTTCATCGGCCGACAGTATCGGTACGTTACTCGGGTTTTCGGGAACAAAAATTTTGAAAGCAAATAAACTGCATTCGTCCGATTTGCCGGTTAAAATTATAAAAGTGTCGAGCATTCGACTCGAGTGTAACATTGTGACGGGGGCTTTTTACGGCGATAAACTCTCACACACAATATTTGAATTTTCACCTTCCGTCGATCCGGGGTTTGCGATAAACATAGAACTGAGAAATATTTTCTATCTACCGCTAAACGCGCAAGCCATCGATAATATAACAATAAAAATTATCGATCAAGACGGATCACCGGTCAATTTTAGAGGAGAAAACATTCTGGTAAGACTCGAGTTAAAAAAAACGTCGTAAAATGGGTATTCGATTTCACGGACCGAATATAAGGTGCGCATCCTTAAAAAATATCATACCCAGTTTGGTCTCTCAAAGGTTAACACGTAACGATCTAGAAAGACTCGCATCGCTGGGTTACAAAATTAAAAGATGGAAAAGTTAAACATTCTTGAAAAATTCCATTCCGATGATAGTATTGTCAAGAAGAAATTTCACAATTATCAACCGGGTACCCGGACCTTTGACAGCAACGATGAAATTCGTATTTTAATACAAGATCAGGATATTTTTACCTTGCCGTGTGACAGTTATCTGTTTATCTCGGGTAAAGTAAACCATGCGACGGAGGCCAATTTCAAGTGGACCACAAATGCGTTTGCATTTCTGTTCGGCGAAATAACTTACTTAATTAACGGTCAACTAGTCGATAAAATTCGAGACGTTGGAATTACTACGACGATTAAAAGTTACGTCTCGTATTGCAAGGAAGACTTAAGAAGTTTGGAATTAAGCGGATGGAGTGAGACGCTAGACTCCGGAGTTCAAACCTATTTTGATACCAACAAACGATTTTACGCAGTCTTGCCCCTAAAATGCCTTTTGGGATTTGCAGAAGATTATAGAAAGGTATTGGTGAACGTAAAACAAGAATTGATCTTACAACGGGCCAGAACAGATTTAAACTGTTACACGACAACTAAAGATGTTAAAATCACACTAGAAAAAATCGAATGGCGCATACAACATGTCATTCCACGTGATGAAATAAAATTAAAAATGTACAGCAGCATGCAATCGGACGCTCCCATTTTAATGGCGTTTCGCAGATGGGAGCTTCACGAATTACCTTCTCTCAGAAAAACTGACAAGGATATTTGGTTAGTCAAAACTTCCGTCAATCTGGAGCGACCTCGGTATGTGATCGTCGCATTTCAAAAAGATAAAGTCGGGAAAAAAGATACAAATGCAAGTCATTTTGATCATTGTTCGATTAGAAATTTAACCTTGTATTTAAATTCTCAATCATACCCATACGAAAAATTAAACCAAGATGTGCTTAACGGTGACTACAGTGCATCGTATTACGCGTACACAAAATTTCAAAACAGCTATTATGGTCGATTTAATCGACCGATGTTAAGTTATTCGGAATTTAAAACCAGGATGATGTACGTGTTCGATGTGTCGAAGCAAAACGAAAGCGTAAAATCGTCGACGGTCGATCTGAAACTTGAAATGGAGGGGCACGACGCGTTTAAAGATAACACCAAAGCGTACTGTCTGATATTGTACGACAGCGTGGTCGAATACAGGCCGCTCTCCTGGTTGGTAAGAAAACTCATGTAATGAATAAGATTGAACGAGCAGAAAAAAACGAAAAAAGAGTTACTTTTGATCGGGCCGAATCGAGGGTCATTTACTTACCGGAGGAAGATAATACACATCGAAGTGGCATCGAATGGACGATTAGGGCGAGAAATAGACAAAGATTTCAACGAAGAATAAATAAAATCGGGGCAGTTTTGGCGGCGGCATTAAATCCCGATCATCGATATGAAACTTATTTGAAAATGTTTCCACTACGTCGGAAAAAAATTGCCGTTATTGATCTTCAAGGCTTTACTGTACACGGCAAATTTGTACCTAAAGAAATGTGCATCGCAGAGGACGGAATTAATTTTCACGTTTATTTCTTCAAGTCGAACATTCCATACAGAAAACTTACCGATAGGGACAAGGCTCAAACACGCTGGTTGGAGAAAAATCATCACTGTATTCGTTACAGTGATGGATACATTTTGCAACGTGATTTTAAAAATATTTTAAAAAAACATATTACGGATGTCGCAGACGTATATGTAAAAGGTTATCAAAAAAAAAAATTAATCGAAAATTGTTTCGATCACTTAAATGTAATTAATTTAGAGACCGGGTTCAAAGATTGTCCAAGTTGCGAAAAAACTACTCATAATTGTTTTAATCATGTAAGTATGTATTCAATATGTGCTATAGAAAATGTCAAAGTGTTGTACGAATATTTATACCGTTGTATTTTTTAAGAATACGTCATTAACGCTGTATGATGGCTTGCATAAAATTTAGGTAAAAATATGTATTAATATTACTATATAAACTTATTTTATAGTTTAAATAAACATAAAAATATTATTATGATATTGTGTTTAATTTCACACACACACACACACCTTAACCATAATATGACAAGTGCTGCAAAAATAAGAGAAATAAGGTAAGTGGTAATAAATAAGTAGTTTATTTCTAGTAAAACAATATCGTATTTATATATATATATACCTATATAGCAAAGCAGAACAAATTAAGATTATTGTAATATAAGAGATTATTTATATTTTAAAAAAGTACATGCACAAACAAATTATAATACTAATACAACAAATACTCACAAACATTTAATACAAAAAAACTAATTGATTTATCAAAATTAACATTGTTTCTTATGCAAAACGCGCACAAATTATTTAATGTACATTTCAATTCACACAATTTACAATCGCATGCATGCCCCCCCGCCGGACTAATGCAGCGAGCACGCACTCTTATCTCGCATTACATTCCTCAACGCTTTTATCTACGCAATTCTATGTTTTATTGATTTAAAGTCATTCGCATTAACCCCATTATTTTTACATCCACATTTTCTCATTCCTCTTTTTTTTTCTCTTTCATTTGATACCAAACAACACATACCTACACCCAACTCAAATCGACAAATATATATCACCCTCCATCCACAACACCCCCACACCACCGCAGAATTTTTTCATCGCCATTTTCTCATTCCTCGATTTTTTCTCTTTCATTTGATACCAAACAACACATACCTACACGCAATCATATATATCACCCTCTATCTACTTACCCCCACCACCTACGGCCAAAAATCAAAAACCGTCCCGAGATATACTGCCCCTAATGCTTATGCAACTTAATTCACATCGCTAAAGACCAAATACACTGAATTATATGCAAATATTGAATGACCGGAAGTCCATGTTATTCTTATGGGAGTTTTCACCAAACACCCCTTTTTTTATCTACTGTCACTAAAGACCAAAATCATTGGCCTACAAGCATATTTGGACAAACTAAATCTTTATCGGAAAGGAATAAAACTAATATTGTGAGTATGCTTACCAATAAACCAGGCTCAACATTCGAACAATTTTCTAATGTTCAAAGATTTCAAAAGGCGTACGAATATTGTTTACGATTTGTTAGAAATTATACTTGTTCAATGCATCATCGCCAATATGGACCATTAAGTATTGAAGAACGAACCATTATTAAATGTCATTAGAAACAATTATTAAAATCACCCAGTTTGCCTCATTCAATGATGAAATAAAAGCATTAAAGGCAAAGGAACATGTTAAGAAGGGCAGCAAGTTATACGCGTTTCTTAGACGAGAATAACATTATACTAGTAGGTGGCCGTTTGCAAAAATCACTGATTCATTTTGATAAAAAACATCCAATATTATTTCCACGGAATCACCGGTTATCTCAATTGATAATTCATGATACCCACAACAACACCATGTTGGAGTCCAATCAACGTTAGCTAGAATACTATACATCGTTTTATATTGCAATATATAGCAGATTACCATTAGAGCCCACCTTCTGATATACGTCTGTATAAAAGTTTTATAAAGCAGGACAAAGTGGCACTCGTATAATTCAAAAACAAAGTGGCACCCGTAATATTCAAATACAACGGCAACACTGTAAACATATATTTACGTGCTACAGTGAATGAATTTGTATTCTCCAACGGTAATTTTTGTTATTGAAGACTTGAAGTGAATTTCATTCGCTAACAGTAGTTGGAAGCCTGCGGTACTTCGAACAGTGCTAAATGTGAAAATAAGTTCCAAGACTAAAAAACTGATTGCATTAGCTAAAAAGCGTAAGTTTGCAATGTAATTTATGCATGTTTTTTGTTAATACAAATTAAATAGATTATAAAACTTCGGTTTAACGTAAAAGTATTTATTAATGCCTCAACTTAAATTTTATTGAACGAGTAGATATTTAAATTAATTAATAATATATTCAAACGCAATCCATTTACCAAAGTAGCCTTTGGTCGGTATTTGTTATTTTATTAGACGGGCATAAGTATATTAATAAAATCTATTATATCTTTAACATTTTTAAATTAAGAATCCTTCGATTTTGGACTGGCAGTATTGAGTATTAAATCTACACCAAGAACGATGGTTTTAAATTAAGAAAAACGTATTGTGGAAAATTGGAAATTGGAAAACATTTGCCAACTACTTCATTGAATATTTTATGTCTGGATGAGTATACTAGCAGAAATACAAACAATCAAACAAATCATTTTATAGTACGTATAAAAAAACATGTCTCAATAAGAGTGTGTGATTTGAATTGAAAATGGCAATATTATTATATTATTAGTGATGAGCGTATTTCATTTATTAATCAATTCTATATCAATTAAAAAGATTTTGAATCATAGAAGAGAGATTTTCAAAACAATCGCCTAATAATCGATTATTAAATAATAGTATCATAACCGATGATCTTAAATTTCTATATTTTCTATTAATTTTATTGTAATCGGTTATGTAATAATTGCATCAGAATCTATCCTATTGATTATTTTGTTTTATTTATTTTGATACAAATTTTTTTTACACATTAATAGCGAATAATTAAATAATAATGTAAATATTGAAATATATTAAAAGAAGAAATCATGATGGAAAGAAGGAAACGTTTAAGAAGTTTACTTATTATATAAAAACTAAGAAAAAAAAAGATCAACATAAGACAAAAAATTTAAAAATTATATTATTAAAATTAACTAAATCTATTACAATAAACAGTTGATTAGTTATGGAAAGTTTAATACCAATAGCTAGCACTCATAAAATAGAGTAACTATCTGATAAGCATTCCAATAAATTATAAAACGCTTTTTTAGCAAGATAGCTTTTAACAGTTTTTTTAAACTGTTCAATATCTAATTCTTTAATTGAATCTGGTAGTAAATAAAAAATTTTTGGACCATAATAATTTACTTCATTTTTTGCTTTTACTAGACGTAGAGACTTTAAACAAATATTAGTATTACGTCTGGTATTATGACTGTGAATACTATTGTGAACAAGATATGTAGATATGTTTTTTCGAACATGCAACAAACATTCTAATACATATAGTGACGGTAAGGTTAATATATTCTGTTTTTTAAACTCTATTCATTAATATTATTAAAATGACGACAAATTCTATTAATAGGTGAGTTAGTATAGACATTAGTGCGACACTGAGAAATTTGAAAAAAATCTGCTTGTCGAGTACGAAACGGCGCAACTCTAAAACCTAGCAAACTCAACAAGTAAGGAGAATTAATCTTATTGTTTAATAGATTATGCAAGAATGCTATTTCGCATATTACTGATCTACATTGAATTGAGTCAATATCAAGTGAATCAAGTAATGAGCCAGGATCACAATGTCTAGCTGGATAAGTGCCGGTTTCTTTAAATTTAACATACTTGAGAAATTTTCGCTGCACTGCTTCTAGTTCTGACTTACGATTATTATAAAATGGATACCATATAACAATGCAGTATTCTATCTTAGAACGCACTAGTGCAAAATATAGTGTTTTTAAAGCATTGACATTTTTAAAAGATTTGCAGTTTCTCATTATAAAGCCACACATTTTTCGATATGTTGATACAATGTATTTTATATGTTCAGTAAAGCACAATTTGCTATCAAATATAACACCGAGATCTTTAATTGAGGAAGTACGTTCCACAGATTTATTATGTATGGTATAATTAAAAATAATTGGATTTTTCCGTAACGTATAAGTGACAATTTTACATTTAGAAATATTTAATTCTAATCTATTGCACTCACACCAATTTGTTAGAGCATCAATTTGGTTTTGTAAATACAAACAACTATCTATTTCAAAAACTTCTTTATATATTTTAGTATCATCTGCAAATAAGAGAGATTCACAATTTAATGTAGATGGTAAATCATTAATGAACATAAGAAATAATAATGGACCAAGATTTGATCCTTGTGGCACCCCTGAAGATGAAACGTACACATCTGATAAATGTTCGTTGTATGATACGTACTGTAAGCGACCCAATAAATAAGATGATTTTTGTAAAGAATTGGTGAAGCCAAAGTTACCTAATTTTGATAAAATATTGCCGAGGTCAATTTTATCAAAAGCCTTACTAAAATCAGTGTATAACACGTCGACTTGTCCACGCTTATTTAAAGATTGTGATATAAATTGCGTCATTTGCATTAAGTTTGTGACTGTAGATTTTTGTCGAAGAAATCCATGTTGATTTTGACAAATAGAGTAGCTGGCAGCATTATATATTTTATCGTATATAACACATTCAAATAACTTTGCAAAGTTGTTTAAAATTGAAATTGGTCGATAATTTTGAATGTCGTGTTTATTGCCATTTTTAAAGACGGGACACACTTTGCTAATTTTCCATATTTCTGGAAAAACAGCTGTTTTTATAGAATGATTAAGAATTTTAAGAAGGGGAGCAATTAGTGCTCTTCCACAATCCTTCACAAAAAAACTAGGAATTTTGTCGTTACCTGTTGTCCACTTATCTTTAATTCGCTTAAATGCTTGAATGATATCCTGTTCTTCAATTAATTCAATCTTGCATAGATTGTTGCTAGTGCAGTCTACATTTTTTGATGCTGAAGAATTATTAATAGGGTTAAATACATTTTTAAAATATTCAGCAAATGCGCTTACAATACTCATCGGCGTGTCATATGTTATATCATTATATACAATGTTAGAAGGTATGCGTGATTTGCGAGCTATGTTGTTGATAAAATTCCATAATGCAGAAGGATTAATTAATTTTTTTTTAAGTTTTTTGCGATATATATTTTTTTCTTTAATGTTGCGAAATAATTCATTACTGAACCATACAGAAGAGAAAGATAAACAACTTCTGTATAGACATCATTTGAAGAAAACACGACCGAAATATTAAATAAAACCTGAAATTGATAAATCATCAATTTATTTCACATCAAACCAATTAAAACGATGTTGAATTTGCATATAAAAATTGTAAATTTGCTGTAATTATAACGAAAATTCACACACACTTTTAATTAAATTATTTATAAAGTTGGAATAAATACGACTATGCACAGAATCAAGCCTAGCCTATATCCAGTTTGTTTCAAGATGCAGCTAAGATCTAATTAAGTCTTAAAATATGCTAAATAAACCAGGCAAAAACTATGAAAACCTAAAACCCAAAACGACTCTTATACTTAAAAGTTCAGTAATATTTTGAAAAGTTAGTTTTGCAGAAATTTGAAATAGAAGACTTTTAAAAGATCCTTGCAAATTTGTAATGGTTTTTAGGCAAACTTGACTTGCCCTGAAGAATTTTTATCAAAATCAAAACCAAGCTACTGAACAATTTCTAATGACAATTTCTATGCTTGTATTTTGATTTGATTTTTATACGAAACAGTCTAAAGACACAAGACATCTTGCAAATATGTAATGTTATAAAAATAAAATTATACAGTACATTCATACTAATTAAAATTTGTTTGGTCCTTCAAAACGGATAATTATTTTTAAATTAATTTAAAATTTAATATTACTAGTTTTCATTTTTATTCAAAATTTTAATGTTGGTATTTTATATTATATCAGCTAGTTCTGCAAAAGAAGTTTGAGAATCTCAACAATAAAAGCCGACTGCTTGAAAAGACTATTTACAGCGGCAAAGCGAATATCGTACTAGTGGTAGTCTGGGTGCGATATCTGAAACACAAGAGTTTTATGTCAATATATAATCAACCAAATCGATAAGTTTCAATATAATATAAGCTGCTGTACAATTTTACCTCTGTATGTCTGATACCAAAATAGTGGCTTTTATATTTTACAATTTTTTTAAATTAAATTAACAGATTATATTAATTAATTACGATTTGATTACATTTTACATCATATCAAAATGTTAATTATCTAAAATCCTATGAAATATTAGTTTGAATTTGCTTAGAAATTGCATGCATGCCAACAGTAATAGACAAACAAAACTTTAGTCTATAGTGCACGACGGATATTAAAATGATTGTATAATATACCACATGCTGATAACCAGCTATTATTATTATACACCAATATACACAACGCGATTAAAAACATATAAAGACTATTAACAGATACTTGCCTATATATTTTGCTTTGCGGGAGTTTCTCACAATCCAAAATGATGACATCATTTTTTTTTTATATTAATTAATTTTTTAATATAAATTGGTCATATTACTCAGTCTGAGCTTTGGACCTTATACACATATAACACGCCCTTTGCCGACACCGTGAACTATCATAACCTGTGCGTATGACGTCAGTTGTGGGCAAGACAGTTAAGCTGTCAAAATACAGAAAACATAGTTTTAGAACTAATTTCTTCAAACATCTCGAAAGTTAGAACAAAAATTGAAGTATAAAAATTATGCAAAAATTAACTATCTTAATAAAGTTCAAATGTTTTCTAATAATTTGACAATTGCGCTGTCAAAATGTAGAAAACTTGATTTTAAACTAAATAATTTGTATTCAAATTGAGAGTAATTTTATTGTTGCCAATTGTACATCATCCAGAAACTGAGGTAACATGTGTTCCAAAAAGTGATTAAAAATGGATTATGATAACTTTTTCTTAAATTATTTTAAAAATTGCAAAATTAGAAAAAAGTTTTTTAAAAATTGTGTTATTTAACTAAGCTTATTTTCACAACTTGTGTGTGACGTCAATCGTGGGTATAGAACATTGTTATGTAAATATATCCCAGATATGCCTACCGTCCTTTTATAAGGACACCGGTTATAATCAAGCTCTATAGCATTTTATTACTAATTCATAAATATTTGAATAGATGGCGTTGATAAACAATCAACTTTAAGGTTGTGTCAATTATTTGCACGCGATTTTATAACCTTAAAAGTTATGTCAACCAATATCTAAAAACTAAATGTCCTTTTAGAAAGACAGTAGGCAAAAACAATTACATTTTTTATATCTATTTTAGTGGGCTAAGCTTGCAAGAACTGATTGAATCATTGGAAAATGGCATCAATCAAGATAATGTGATTGATTATAATGAGATTGGGATAACAATTATGCCACCAACAAATGCATGCGACCCTGTATCGGATGAAGATTCGGGTGAAGAAGACCTTGCAGGTATTGACAATTTACCTGGTTCACAACTTCGTGCCACAGCAGAAATTAATATTAAAATAACCAAAAATCAAGATTCTGATAGCGACGACAGTGAAGATAACTTACCACTCTATCAGGTAAAGTCATTACTAAATAAAAATAAAAGAAGCAAAATCATTACAGAAACTTATACCTGGAGAAATACAGATATAAATAAAAATTAATTTGTACTACCAAATGCTCACTCTGTACAAAACAATAATTCACCAGTTGAACTTTTTTCTGTTTTTTAGAATGACGCGTTGATTGATTTGATTCGCATTTATTCAATTAAATATGCATCAAGAAAAAATAAAGCAAATATTACAAAAAAATAATTGGAAAGTTTTTTGCTATTTTACTTTTGAGCGGTTATGTTCCTATACCCCGCCGTAGAATGTTCTGAGAAAATGTAAAAGATACACATAATGAACTGACTAATGAGCAGCAGGAGCATTGTTTAGAGAGCGCTTTGAATATATATTTAGCAACTTACATTGTTGTGATAACGAACATTTAGACAAATCAGAAAAATTTGCCAAAGTTAGGCCACTTATTAATCAAATTATTGCACCATTCAAAATGTTTGCTCCATTATGTGAGACCCACAGTATCGATGAAGCCATGGTGCCATATTATGGCCGCCAAAGCTGCAAACAATGTATACGAGGCAAACCTATCCGTTTTGGATTTAAATTATGGTCTGGCTGTACTAGCTACGGATATGTAGTATGGGTGGAGCCTTATCAAGGAGCTAACAACGAAATAAATCCTGAGTTCAGAGATTTTGGATTGGGGCCTTCAATTATTTTTCAATATGCTAATATTCTTTTGTCTATGATAAACTACCCATATCACACTTTTTGTGATATTTTTTTTACAACAATTTCACTTTTAAAAAAACTTGTACAAAAAAACATCCGTGTCACAGGTACAATAAGAGAAAATCGAACATCAAAATGCCCACTAATTACTAACAAGGATATGAAAAAGAAAGATCGCGGCTTCACTGAGTACAAATCCAATGAAGATGGAGTTGAGGTTGTGAAATGGAATGATAACAATGTTGTTTCGTTGGCATCAAATTCATTACTAGTATATCCTACTCATAGGGCTACCCGTTATTCAGCTAAGCTAAAAAAAAAATTATGGTCCAACAACCTCACAATTTATATTTGTATAATCGCTTTATGGGTGGCGTTGATAGAGGTGACCAAAATACCAGCTTATACAGAGTAGCTTTTCGTGGAAAAAAATGGTATTTTTCACTTATTGCTCATATGCTTGATCTTGCTGAACAGAATGCTTGGCAACTACATAAGCAGCAATCCGGCAAATTAGATCACCTTACATTTTGCAGAAGAGTTGCTACAGCAATATTAGAAAAAAATCAAAAAATATTTGTAAACCGATCAAAGTTTTCATAGCTGGAAAATGCTGATTCGCAATATGACCGCATGGATCATTTGATAGTGCAACAAGAAAAACAAAATAGATGCAGAAATTGCCATAAAAAAGTCTCAACAAAATGTGAATAGTCTAGTGTCCTTTTAAAAGAACGTCTGTATTTCCTTCCCTTGCAGAATGAGCTGTAATAAACCGTATCTAAGTACATTTCTTGAGATGTGATCTAAATGTTCAAGTTTCCGTTGTTTCGTTGTATTTCGCATTCTTTATTTAGATTTTGTACCACTTCAGTGTTGGGGACATGGTATTTCCAGGATATTCTGAGTATCCGTCTATAGTACCACATCTCAAATGATTTCAGTTTTTTCATTGATGGCTCACTCACAGTCCAAGATTCAACCCCATAGAGGAGAACAGAAAATACATATAATATTGACTCAATTTTGAAATTTATAATTTAAATTAGTTTAGATTTATGGCATATCATTTTTATAATTTAAATCAATGGAATTTTTCAAATTATTTTGAAAACAAACTTAATAAAATTTATTTATAATTAGCAAAAAATGTATTGAAATGAACTTTAATTATGCAAAAGGACAGATAAAAACATTGAATGTCTATTATATAGATCATTGCTTATCGAAGTCGGAATTTTATTTCAAATTTCTTCAACCTCAAACATACAGTTTTTCTAATTTGAATCAATAAATTTGTTCAGTAATTAGCAGAAAAAATCTTGCGATGAACTTTTATTATGCAAATAGACAGAAATATCGATTGTCTATAAAATAGATCGAGGTTAATAAAATTGGAATTTTATTTTAAATTTATTCAACCTCACTTTGCACCCAGACATACAATTTTTATAAATGGAGTTTTTCAAATTAGTTTGCAAACGCAATTAACCCAATTTATTTAATACTTTAAACATAGAAATATTGATTAATGATAATGATGAAATATATCAATACCTCATATCATCAAGATTATTTTAAATTAGTTATGCAAACGCAATTAACAAAATAAATTCAATGCTCAGAAAGATATTTGTTTACAGTGCCAACTGTCACAAAGAAAAATATCTAATAAATGAACCAAAAACCAGCAAGGTTGGAATTTTATTTCAAATTACTTCAACCCAGTCGACAATAAAACAAATAAATTAACAAGAAGAATTAATCACTCCGTTTTCGGAATATTAATTAGAATAAGAACACAAATACGATTTATGTAGCGAAGTTTTTTATGAATCTTGAACACTATTTTGATATATCAATTTATTTTAGTGGTAGATGTTTTCATGCACCATTCACTTATCCCTAATTCCCGATGTTCTCTGTTGTAGAATGTAGAATTTCATGCGCCATTTTAACTTCATAATAATATGCTTCACAATAATTTGCTTCAGTCAGTCATATGCTCAGAGCCAATTCAAACTTCATATTAATATTCTTCTTAATTGTCGGTATTTTTCATTTAAGTATATTGTTTGATTGTTCGTAGAATATTCTTTAAGAACTAATTTATAAACGTTTAAGCCGACAGACAACCTCGTTACAACAAATGATGTCGGCGACTGGCGACTGGGGGGCAGGGGGCCTGACTGAACTCACTGAAGTCACTGAACCGACTAGGAGCGCCCGACTCGCGTATCGATCGGCGATGATGTGTAGAACCAGTGTTGCCAACCTCAGCAACCTAAAAATCCCTCAAATATTTAAAAATAATCCCTATTTTAGCAAAAAAATCCCTTTTTATAATGTTTTATTATGTCTTAACCTAATACCCTATAAACCGATGGGACGAGGGGGAGAGAGTGTTAAAAAAACAAAGAAACATTGACGTACTTAGCGGTAAGACAAGTTGCCCTACCGAATTTGTTGTATGGGACTATGGGACAGACAGAGAACCAGTCGGATCGGGACCCTCAAAGCTGCTGACTGTGTATTATTTGTAATAAATAATCACAATTTATTTTAAAATTGTGATTTTTTAAGAAAATCAAAAAATCCCTTTTTTTAAAGTAAAAATCCCTTAATCCCACAAAGCACTAAAAAATCCCTAAAAAAGGGACAAATCCCTCGAGTTGGCATCACTGTGTAGAACATGTGCGCTGCACTCACTCGACTGAGTCGACCGTGGTTGTGACGCCAAATCGCAAGTATGACAGTTGACCTGCTCACTATATGTATAGAAGCCCCATGCAAATTTATTGATTATATTGTAACAATAAAAATTAACGTTGTTAGTCGTTAGACTATAAATTTAGTTATATTTAATTTAATTTTATGATTGAAGATGATTATAATAATTTTAAATTATAGAACGTAGAAATAAACCAACCACCTTGCACATTTATTTATTCTTTACAATTTAATACATAAATACTTCTGCAGACAAACACTATTGTAATTCTGTCAGATTGGAACAATGTTAAATGGAATTTAAATAGAAACCAACATGTTTAGTGGGGTTATATTTAAATTCCAGAAATAAAAATATTAATTAATTAATTATTTATATAAAATTAATATATTGATATTAATTTGATTAATAGACTAGATTTTTACGAATACTTCAATTAATTTTAATTCAATGTTTAAACTTATGCAACAAAGTAGCAGTTGTTATTTGAGTTCCCTGTTTTAAACGATAATATGTATTATTATTGTCTTTCATTTACTTTTTTATTAAATCTAATTTATTAGATTATAATCCCTAAATTTATTTATTGAGAATATTAATATGACTATAATTCTATAAATTATAAATCTGACTTATAAAATCCATTTTGTTTATGGCAGCTCGTTCTTTGATTTATCTACTATAATGATTTACAATCAAGTATTACGCAGATCTTGAAGATATTTATCAGTTTCGATAGAGGGGTTAGGGTTAGTAATACAATTTGTAAACGTTTAATCACGAAAGTAAATATTTGTAATTTTAAAAATGATTTCAATCAGGAAGATTGGGTTGATTTTATAAACTCTGAAAACGTAAATGTGTCAAATGTTTATGAATATTATTTTATTATATTAAAATAATAAAGCATTTTGCCGTGAGATACCGTTGACGTTGTGGTATGAAATGGTTTTAAACCGTTGCGTTGTCGCGAGTTACCGGTTATTAACTTTTGGCTCCGAATGTACCAACCAGCGAGGTGAATTTAAAACCCTTGTTGGGAGCAGTTTAATAAGTCCGGTATGTCAAATTTAAATATGATAACCTATAATAAGATGAATTGTCAAAAATGATTATGAAAATAATTAGTAAAAATTGCTATCAAGTATAAATAAAATGAATATTCTTTGTAAGTAAATGTATATATAGCAAATATTTTACTAAATTAATAATAATCATAAGAAAATTAATGACAGGTGTAACCGTTTACAACTAGTACGTTTTCGTGAGATTTCCGCGATCACCCAAAAATACATAGAGATGGAAATAAAACCGCTGTTTGATCGCTGGTATGTACGGTTTCTCACGGCAAAGAATTGCACACGCGGACTGACATCATTGCACAGTAGCCATTTACCTCGGTAATGAGTCTATCAATTTCCTGTTTTTTTTTTCTCTTTGAACTGTCGCCCGCTATTGGACAACTCTTCGCTCTTTCTTGACTCACTTTCTGGTTACCAAGCTATTAGGTAACAAGGGCTTGGTAACCAAAACCGCTTTAAAATCTTTCTCTCACAGTAGAACCCAACACTATAAACTACTAAAAGGGTGCGCGACTGCATGGAAGACAGAAAACAGAAACAAAATGTAATTATGCAAAAAGGCGGTCTGCCACAAGCAATATGGGTGTGGCAAAGTAAACGAAAACGACACAGGCAATGAAAACGGACAACAAAAAACGGACTACGAGTATGAAAGGCAAGTCGCTGAGCAGGCGTGGCTCAGCCAGACATGAAGACCTAACACAAGAAGAACTTGAAATACTGCAGAACCATAACATACGAACTAGCATTGGAAGGTCTCCAAACAGAAAACCTGCGGAGGAGACCAAGTCTGAAGAGTCGAAAAAAGAACCGACAAAACCGCAGGAAGTGAAAAAGATGTGGAAGAGAAAAAAATATTAAGGAAGGACGAAAAAAGACGAAACAGAGTTGGGATATTGCCATTTAACATATAGGTGAATATGGCAACGCTGGCAAAATGCATTAAGAAGGTGCAAAAAGAAGTGGGACAAAACACAAGGGAAGACCTAAAAAAGGCCATCGACGAGGTGATTCGAATTTTTTCAATGGTAGCTACTTCGCAACTCAAAAAGCCAGTCGGACAAAACTCAAGCAAAAAAGACAAAGAAATAAGGTTTATTAAAGCGGAAATAGAGAAAGAGTTGAGAACCGCCAATACCGAATTCTTTGAGATATGAGAACGCAGGCAAATAAAAAAGCCAAAATAAAGAAAAGAGAAGAACTGGGGCTAAGGAACTGAGTTGCGGCTCTCGAAAAAGCAGCAGAAAAGAAGTGTATAAATGGGATGGATAAAAAACCGGAGATACGAACGGACCAGCTACGGGAGATAAAGGTACGTAAAGGGTGTGGGTGCACGGACTTATGTGTGAAAGGTAATTTTTTTGTGGGTAGAAACATCCTTTGGGAAGGCCCTGAGCCAAAAAACCGGCCAAAATAAAATTTAGGTGCCGAGATTTTTTGTTCAAAAAGCGAAAACAAATCTGAAAAAAAAAACTCATAGAGATAGCCCAATTCATTAAGTTTTTTATAATCTTGATAAGTCTAATTACAACGATTACTGGCGTATTTGTTAAATACTTTTCGGTTCTTTATAACTTCCTGTTTTGTTTGAATTGAGCACAAGTACTTTTGTTTTGTTTAATAAAAGAGAATAAAACAAATTGTTTGATGAAGATTTGAATCTGAACCAAAAAGTTTGAAGTACATGTTTATTACAAAAATCGAATTTTAAACGTCGTCAGTCTAGAATATGCTTGTTGTTTGTGGATGTAGGCACAAAAACCCTGTTGATCAGCAAATATATATTTTTATTGTATACTTTTTGTTAAAGAGTGAATATGAGGTTTTCTATGTTCAAGATGCTGATGAACAAAATTTAAATTCTCTTTTAGACCACAAATATTAGAGAAATAAACTTTTAAGCCACAAACTAAATCAATGTTTAGTTAATTAAATTGGTTAGTGGAAGTGGCGAAGCTTTGTATACCTATACACAGTTATTTTTTTAATGTTTTAATTCATAAATTTAGAATTTAGCCCAAAACTATGAACTTTGTATATTGTAACACTTTGCACACTTTGCAAGTCAGCTTATGAATGTTCAAGATAATAAAAAAAAATAACTCAAGAAAAACAAGATGAATTAATAAAAAAACTGACCCCATAATTGTATAAGTTTGAAATACGAACAGAACGTATATTAATTTTAGATTCAAATGAATTTAATTCATCAGAATTTCGAAAACCATTTATTATTTCAAATATGAACAAAAATAGATTTAAACTAATAAAATCCACTTTAATAATCCATCATGGTTAATAATAGAGTCATAACATGACAAATTAAGATATTTATTTATTATCCTAATTTATTAAATAATAATTAGATAATAAAAAAATTAACTCCAGAAAAGCGATGAGATAAATTCATAAAAAAACTGATCCCACAATTAAATAAGTTTGAAATACGAACAGAACGTATAATAATTTTAGATTCAAACAAATTTAATTCAGAAGAATTTTGAAAACCTTTTAGTATTTTGAATGAGCATAAATGGATTTAAACTCATAAAAACCACTTTAATAATAATAATCCATCCTAGTTTAGCATCGTATATGACGAATTAGAATGTTTATTTATATAGGTTTTTAACCTAATATACGATAATTAGAAAAAGATCACTTCGGAAAAGTGATGAGATGAATTAATTAATGAGAAAACACAATTATATACATTTTGAAATACGAACAGAACGTAACCAAATTGTATCATTCGAAACAAATTTAATCGAAAACCTTTTATAATTTTAATTATTATAATCAATATTAATAATTAATTGTTGTAGTTTGTATTTGTAATCACTTTGTTTCACTTCTTTTGTAGTTTTGTTATATGTAGTTTACTTAGATTTATTACTCGTAGCACGGAGAATATATATGGTCTACTCAGCTCGAACGATATATATTAAATGAGGAATATATTTTATTTTCCCGTGCTGTGTAGAAAAAACTATAAAAACAATATTCCTAGAAATAAAATAAAATAAAAAGTAGACAATAAAAAGAAACTATATAAATTTATCATACACATATGCAAATATTCTGAAATATATTGAGATCTAGTTTTTATGGTTGAATGAATCATTTTATCTATATATTATAATATGTATTTCATTATTTCTTCAAGTATTTATTAACTATGATAAATTTAAGATAATTATAAATTGGCAATAGATAATGTAACAACTTTTAAATCAATTGCATGCATTGATTTAAAAGTTATTAACTTTTCAGCGGTGAATTTAATATAGACAAATTAAATTGTTTAATGCAATATAGTTGAAGTTTAACAATATTTCTTATAATATAAATTCGTCCACAAAAATCTCAATAATAAATTATCAATATTGTTTTGCAATAGCTTAAAAAATACGTTTGTAAATAAATTTAAACATAAAATATTAACGAAATGATCTGTTTGCGATTTGAATAATGTTGAAATTATTTTAAAACAAATATACCATCTTAAATAAATATAAAACAAACAAAAAATATTTAAATTAGTTTGTTAAGTGATTTGGAAAATAAAACTAATCAATTGCCATTTACAGTTTTTATCTTTAATTGAATCTAAAATTTCAAAATTAAATCAAGTGTTGGTTTTATATTTGTTAAAGATTACTGTATATTTATTTAAAACTAATGTTAACATTATTTATTCGAATTGCAAACAGATAAATTTCTTTAACATTTTATGTGAATTGATTTATAAATTTATTTATAAATAAATACATTTTTTAAGCCGTCGCAAAACAATATTGATAAATTATTATTTAGGTTCGTGTAAACAATTTAATATTATATCAACATATACATTTAGCTATACTGTTTGATAAAACTTCACTAAGCAGATTTGGTCAAAACTTAGATAAAGATAAATAAACTACACCCGCTGAAATATTTTGATGACAGTTTTAATTACCTTTTATAAATTTTATAGATTAATTGTTTAGATATTGGTTTTAAAATAAGATCTAATTGAATTAATAAATAAAATTCTTTTTGTATTCAGTCTAATCGTATTTTATTTTATGCTATTTTTTGTGATGAATAACAATGAAGCCGTTTCATTTTAAATAAAAATATGTTTTTTACTGCGTTTATTTATATTTTCACATTGGTATTTCAATACAAAATAATAAAAAAAATCATCAGTGTTCATTCATTTGATTAAACTAGTTATACATTAAATAAATTGAAGAAACGGATAAACTAAAATTATATTTTAATGAAATTAAGTTGCACATTATAAAAAAAATAATTTTAGTCTTTGGTTTTTATAAATTTTTTTAATTTATTTTTAGTTTAATCTAATGACTGTGCAGTGATGATTTTTTTATAGTTTAGTGTAGAAGCATCAATGTGAAGATACAAATAAACACAGTCAAAAAACATTGTATAAAATGCAATTGCTCGTTAGTTATTAATTACAGAAAAATAACAGCTGTAATAATACTCATAGCTTCAACCATAAATGTTGGCTCGGTAAAAGTGTCTTTTCTAAATATAAATAAATAAATAAATAAATAAACGCATTTATACCATTGGATAGCCTAAAAAATGTTCTATTTAATCATGAGTAACAAGTGACATTTGCTTGATGCAATTAATTGAATAATTAGCAAAAATAGTTAGCAATAATTATAAACGGTCGTCTTCAGATAACTTTTTTTTTTAAATACATTCAGTTTAATAATCTGTGTAAAAAACTGTTTTGATAACTATGGGTGGTTTGGTACAGTTAATTAGATAGTTAAATAGATTTAAAATACAATGAATTCGTAATTACTTGCTTACTTTGCATTGCAGAAAAACAATTATACGCGATTCGATAGATAATTAAATTCTGCATTAGAAACATATTCCCTGTGCATTTATACATTCAAGATCACATTGCAAATGTAATAATATAATTAGAAAGTGCTTGGCGTATACATTATTTGGCACTATAGCATAAGTAGTTACCACCTACTTTAAACGCTTTGCGCTTTTAGGACATGCAATTTTATACATCAATTGTAACAGCATATACAGGGTATCTCAAAATTGACGCCCGTGCTTTTTGGGATTTGGAGGCTAAAACAAATTGTAAATTAAAACTAGAAAAATTTCTATTTATCCCTCGTTATAGAGTTATTGATAAAAATGTAAATAATAAAATTTGACATTGAGTTGAGTAACATAATTCAATTATTTTAGAATTTATGAATCGTCATATTGATAAGTATTTCGGGTTTGTGAGTTTAAAATAGAACGATACTACTGTAATAAAGATTGAAAGTATTAGGGGTATGTAAGGACAATGCCACTGCTGCGGCTAGGACTTATGCGGAGAGGTGTCCATATCAACAGCACCCCGATGCAAAAACTATAAGACAACAAAGAACAAAGGTTACTGAAAACAGATAATTTATATCCTTGCAAATATCAGGCAAC
Source organism: Tachinus rufipes (assembly GCA_963932245.1). Taxonomy (NCBI): domain Eukaryota; kingdom Metazoa; phylum Arthropoda; class Insecta; order Coleoptera; family Staphylinidae; genus Tachinus; species Tachinus rufipes. The sequence continues at coordinate 20,423,687 of OZ010750.1, forward strand.
CTGCACTAAGCGTCTATCAAGAACAGCAAATTCTTGAATTGGTTGATTTGGAACCAAGTACAAGCGTTCAAATTGTATCGTCTCAAACTCATATCTAAAAAGACACTATTTACAGATTATTCAGGAAAAATAGTTAGCATCTATTTAGTCCATGCCCTATTGACACATGCTTACATCGCAAAACAGCAATCAATATTTTTGAGAGATTTAAAAACAAAAATATCTGAAACAGAATTTATTGTTATTATGGATTTTTCTGAAAATTATAGTTTTGTTGTACAAGAGGCTGCACAAGGATTTCATTGGAATAACAATCAAGCTACAATTTTTCTTGTCGTGGTATATTACAAGTCCAGAGAAGGAAACCTTTTGCATAAAAGTTATATTATTACCTCTAACAATTTAACTCACGACAATGTTACTGTTCATACATTTATGACGATTATAATTCAAGAATTAAATAACAAATTTAAAATTATTAAAAAAATTCACTATTTTTCTGATGGAGCGCCGCAACAATTTAAAAATTATAAAAATGTTTTTAACTTATTTAACCATAAGAAAATTGATGCAGAATGGCATTTTTTCTCAACAGCGCATGGCAAAGGACCAAGCGACGGACTAGGTGGAACCGCTAAGAGAACTACAGCTGCTGCAAGTTTGCAATTACCTGCCGATAAGCAAATCTTAATGCCCCAACAACTTCATGGTTTTTTGTGTCATCTGAACGGTTGAAAAATATCAAGTTTTTCGTTTCTCCGGCTTCTGATTACACTTTCAATGAAAAGAAACTTTTTCAACGATTTGTTAATAAAAACGAATTAATCATATTCAGCAAAAACATCATCTAATTCCGACAGAAAATGGTATGTTTTCAAAAACTCACTCTTCAACTAATAATTTCTTGTTTACAAAACTAAAATAGTATGCTATAGAAGTTTTTACAATGTACAGTATAATAAATAAACGAATAAGTGTAATTACACAGAAGTTTTTTTTTATTATGAAAAGCTTATTTGATAATAAAAATAAAAAATAGGAGAATATAAGTATTATTTACAAATGCACAATAGCTAATCATTAAATTGAATTTTATTTAAATATATCATTTATCAATATCATTTCTGAAATTATTGTTAATTCTAAAATAATAAATGAAATAGATAGTGAGTAAAAAACAACATACTAAGAATAAAGCTGATTTTTTTGTACAGCAGTTAATCAATCTCTAAAAATATATACAAACCTGTTTTATTTTATGTGAAGTTTTCCGTATAATTTAAATATTGCATAAAAAATTTACAATACTTAAAAGAATTTAGTCATTATTTTTGTTGTTTTTTTTTCGATATTTTTCTTGATCATTAACGCTGATTTCTTAGAAAGTTCTTTATCGCCCATCCTAAAAATTTCAGAGTATATCAATAACATATAACAGTATTTTTTGACCTATTAAAAAAAAAATTAAAAATACCTTCTTTTTTTATCTGTTTTCAATAGAATAAACACATTTTAAAAATTAACGGAAATGTCTCTAACTCATTTTTTTTAGAATTTTTGATCAATTTTAAGCAATTAATGTTATCTTCAATAATTTGCAAAAAAAAACCTAAAAAGTTACAGGCGTTTGAAAATTGCAAAAAAGGTAAAAAATTGACATTTTTGAAAGTTGTACCCTAAATATCTCGGCACTGGGTAGCACAAAAAACCTAAAAAAAATCAGGGGACCAGAGTTTATGTTAAAGAACCGATTCCTAAAGTTGCGACATAAAAAAAATATTTTTCGTACCACTTCACTCATACATAGCCATATATACATATATATATATATACCACCTGAAGTCGATGCCCTCTCGGACGAGGAAGATTTTGACGACAATACGTTGCTAAACAACAACAACAGCCCAGTTGCTGAAGTAGCAGGAACGTACAAACTACACCTTGAAAATTATTATAATGACTCTGATCAAAAACTTTTAGCGACAAAAAAAAAGAATTACTTGTCCTCCCGTCTGGAAGAAAAACAACTTCCAAAGAAAAAATTCACCCATTTCCAACGAAGCTCAAGATGTCAAAAATATGATGAGCACAATTGGTAGTAAAATAACGTGTGACGCGTTTTTACTATTTTTAGATGAATAAATGCTTAGTCCTATTGCAGAGTTTTTTAACAAATATGCCAAAGACAACAATCGTCACGACATTCTCATAACCGCGAAAAATATCAAAAAGTTTGTTGGAATTCTACTACTAACCGGCTATCACAGCTTTCCACAAATGGAATTATATTGGTCAAAAGATGAAGGTAAGGAGTGATAATTATAAAAAGCTGCACGAGTCAAAACATGTTTAAAAAAATAACAAAAAACTTGCATCTAGCGGATAATATAGTACTAGATAAATCTTACAAATATGCAAAACTTAGACCATTTTTTAACATACTAAACAAAAAATATATGCATGTTTAGAATATTTTTTTACAACCAATCAATTGACGAGCAGATGGTCCCATATTTTGGACGACATTCTTGTAAGATGTTTATAAAGGGAAAACCGGTAAGATTTGAATATAAATTATGGTGCATATGTTCATCAGATGGTTATTTATACTAATTCTTGCCGTATGGAGGACAAGTTGTTCTTGACTTGTTAAAAATAGTGGAAGTGCCGGAAAAACATCAAATCTATTTTGACCACTTTTTCACTTTATACAAATTGATGCAAAAACTGACAACCAAAGGTTTTCCTGCAACAAGATCAATACGAAAGAACCGCACAGAAAAATTCACGCTTGACATAGACAAACACGTTCAAAAACAGAAAAAAGGAATACACGACAGTGCCCAGGATGAAATAACTGAAGTTGTAATAACTTGATGGAACGACAACTTTGTAGTCACTCTGGCAAGTAAATTTCATGCTGTTAAGCCATAAAAAGAAGTAACAATATGGGGTATTGTTACCTGCCGTTATAGCAGAGTACAATAAATATAAAGTACACTGAATGTTTTGCTGTATACTATGTATACATTTTTATAATGTTAAGCGCCAATGCAATAAAAAATTATTAAAATTATAGTTATTTCTACGCTTGGCCGGGTATGGGTATTTTCAATCAATAATTGTTTTTATTCGCTGGAAGAGTTTGTTAATTAATATTATTTATCAATTATTGATTTATGTACATTTTTTGTTTGGTAATCATATTTAGTTAAGATATTAATTGTAATTTTGACATATATCGTGTACTGGATTATTTTAGTGTCCAATAAAGATTACTTTTATTATTATAACTGGTGCTTAATAACCTTGCAATTGTTCGCAAATGAAGTTCTTACCGATTATAATTATGGAACGAATCGTATCATAACAATGTTTTATTAAATATGCTTGTTAGTGGTCGATAACTAAAGCCAGTAATTTAAAAAAATATTAGTAGTAATTATTTGAAGCTAGATTACAGCATGATCTTCAGTTTTATATAAATAGTTTAAAGTTTGAAAGATTTTTGCCAGTTTAAATCACCGCAGACCAACATCAAATTTAAAGTTATGTATTCATTATTATAACTCCCAACAACTACGCCACTGTCACGCTACTGATTAAATACATACTTTTAAAACTGCGTAATTAATTCTATTTAAATTGACCATAGTTGATGTGTATAATTAATTATATTAATTAAAGCAATGTCAAATTTATTTCCAATCAATTAAATTTTACTGGATGTATTATATTTATAGAACTTGACATGAAGAATACAACCGAAAGATGAAGAACGAAAAAACTGCCAAATATAAATCGAACAAAATATTGCGTGATAAGCAAAGAAGAGAAAGATGAAAAACCTCTGATGTATAAACAAACATTTGGACCATCAATTTATATCTATTCATTCTCTTCTTCTTCTTGGAATAAATACGACTTAAATTAATTTTTGTTTATCCATCACTTCAATTTATTTGCATTTTCAATCACTCTGGGGTATTTTAATTTCTATATTTCCATTTAATATTATTAATATAATATTGTTTTACAACGAACTGATAAAATTTAAAATTTCTGGCCACATAGCGGGGCTGTTATAAGGTATATCGGTGCGTAGAGGTAGAGAGTGACTGGCCGAATTCACAAATATTTTTAACTAGGTTTGTGTTCCCGTTCTCGTTCCCCCTCACATGCACTGGGCAAGTGATCGTAGTCTATTCCCCTATGTTTGGTGGCCATCGATCACATGTTCAGGATGCAAAAAGTCGGATATTTTATTCTTTAATTTATTGGTTTCCTTGAGGATTTTTCCTTCCACTCAATATATTCGTTTTTGTACTTTTATCCAATATTTTATATATACAACTAATAATATATTTATTACAATAATAATAATTAATATTAAAAATTTTTAAATTAAGTATATACAGGGTGAGATTCACATGCAGATATGTATCCAAGGAAAAAAATATTTATATAAAATTGCATTTGCCGAAGATTGCTGCGAAGTTCAAAATAAATAAAAAAAGAACTTAGCAACAATTATACTCGGACACAAATGACATTTTCACCTTTATTATGAGTCCTAGGTCAATTATAAATTGTATACCATTGTTAGATCGGCAAGAAGATGCATACTTCTATAGAAAAACGCGAGCAGTAATTGAATGTCTAATTGAGTATTTCATTAATAATCAGTAATTGTTTAGCACAGTTCTTACCTAAGGTTAAATCTTAATTTTGAATATGGCATTTAAATATTTCTTTACATACATTGAACGCGTCGGCCGATTTTCATAGTAAGTATTTACCGAGGTAAGACAAACAAATTTTAATTCGATTATTCATCAACTTAATTTAAGAAAATTAATACAGATTACTAAAATGTTCCTGTAATGTTTACTCATTTCTGCTTCGACGTGGCAGCCCAGCGGTACAGCAGATGTTGCCCATCTAGTGCCACTGAGTTCGATACCCAAATAAAAAACTTTTTAATTAAATTAATTATATATTTTTGAGTATTTTTACATTTAATTACAGTTAAATTATACAATGCGCAAATGAAATTTATTAATTGATACTAAATTCTACAAACTCAATTGTTGGTGCTAGATAATTTAAAAATGATTAAAATTGATGAAATTGAATTTTGATAATTGTATTCCATAGCCAAAACACAGAATAATCATACATCCAGGACCTATATCAGTTTTAATTAGTTAGTTATTGAGATCAAAGTAATTACGTAATATCAATCAATAAAGTGCCGTTCTCATAAGTTCATATTACTAAAGTATTCCTTTAATATTAAAATTGTCTACAACGGCGTGCCAGCCCACCTGTAGAGCGCTTCGCAAAAAAAGTCATTGAAACAACCAAAATAAATATGTAAAGATTATCATCGTCCATATCAAATATCAATAAAAAATTTACTTTGAAGAATAAAAACAATCAAATAAAACAACAGAATCTACTACAGCAACAAATAACACCGCAACAAAATAATTAATTAAAATGCAAGCTGCAATAATGTTGCTAACTAACTAATCACTTTGCTAATGAAACTTTTGCCAGTGGCGTAGAGACATATAATTTTATTTACTAAAATAAAATTAATAATAATGAAAAATTGGAAGAAACACCAATAACGTTACAAAATAGATACAGCGTTCTATAAGATAGAGATGGATGCAGCAAGCACGCACACAATAATGCAGCCGCCCACACAAGCTCCGCAGCACTTAAAAGAATAAATGAACACAAGAAGAGTTTTAAGCAGAATACTAAAAAATACATCAAAATCATTTAATAGAATGCGGTCACATCTTCAATAGTCGATTTAAAATATTACATAAATGTAATAAAGGCCTTAAGGATGGATCTTCCCAATGTTCCCGTAAATGTAAATTATAGTCAAGCTATTAACGAAATAACTGTACCATTTGTTAACCGATCTGATAGAAATAGAAATATTTTTAAAGATAAATGATGCTAAGTGCCGGGTATACTTTTTTTTTGACAATTTTAATCCTTTTCATATCCATTTGATTGAGTAATTAAGTATAATATTTCAGTCATAGATTTCAAAATAACATTTAAATGATTTGATAAATAAGATTATCTACATATTGCGGCACTGCGGATATGCTATATGAGTTCACTTGCTTATTATTTTTTGCAAACTTTGGGCTAGATTAAGAGTAATTTCGATTTTAATAAGATAAAAATATTATGGATAGTCCATAAAAATATTATAGATTTATGCACAGTTTTGTAAACAAATATATAATTAACTCTCAGTTTTATTTCAGCGCTTTTCTAATAGAGCGCGTTGATCTTGTGTGAGAGAAGTATGAAATCGCTCAAGGAATTTTATTGGGATATCTACTACCTGCGCTCAGTGCGTTTTAACCTTTTTTGCGTACGGATAAAAACAATTACCAAGAATATTAAATTATATTTTCCTAGTAAATATTATTTTATAATTTAATCTAAATACTTAAAATAATATTCCATTTATATCTATATGTATAAAAGATAACATTATTATTTTAAGTATTATAACCAGTAATTTGAATTAAAACCTATTGACAATTATAATTATGTCTTTATATTTTGGACAAATGAACCGGTTTTTAAGACGAACTTAAAAACAATTTAAAAATTGCAATAACTTCATTATTTATTTTATATTATAATTGTTTCATACTTTTTAAAATAAGTTTAGATTATTCTATTTATTTATAACTTATTTCGATAATTATATATCATTTTCAAGTAGATCTAAACGTCTATAATAATTCACAACTTGATACCCTTGTATTTATTTATTTATTTACTAATAGGTAATGATTATAATACATTTCACAAAAGTCTAAACAAATTATGTTAATATATATTCTATTGATTACATTTTTTATTTAATTTTATTTAATGTGCATTCTTTGCTTGAATATTTCCGTCAGTATATACATTTTGAAATTACGCGGAAAATAAATCGGCAAAATAATATATTGAAGAAAATTTTGATTAAAAACTTGGATCTAATCGCATATCAAGATCGAAATATGTGTGTCCTAATATACGTTTCTTTATTTATTTTGAGTTCATAAATATATTATCACAAAACGCCACAGGGCGTCGATTCTGATATCATTAAGTTTTGTCATAGAAATTTCGTCATTTTAGTAAAATCTAAGTAGCATTTTGCCTCATATTACTGACATGCGTCATTTATATGAAGTCACCGAAGACCCTTCTGGCGGATGGTTTGTCAGCTTGTACAAGGAGTTTATAAATGAATCACTTTAAATGTGCCGCTTTTTTTTAATTGTCCACTATACTATTTGTTTTGTCAGATCAACTTTAACAGTTGTCAAGCAAACATGAAAACATATAATCAATTTTAAAAAGGCGTCATATTTAAAGTGATTACACAATCCCATTCATTTATAAACTCTCTGTATATGTTCAAATAAGACACGTCAGTGCACAGTTCAACATAAATTACTATTCCTAACTAACAAAAAGTAATTCCATTACTATATATTTATACAGGCTTAGTCAAAATTACCGCTGTGGAGTTATCCATAACTATATCCATAAAGGTAATGTCAGTCAAAGTGCATTTTCTCGCTTATAATGCATCGGAGAGCAATTATACCGCTGGATAGCCCGAAGAACAGCGCTTTCAATGGTATATAACATGTTAATGCGCGCAATTAATTACCTAATTAAAAATAGTAATTATCATTAATTAGCAAAGGGTCACTCAAAAATTGTTAATTTTTTCAGAAAATAAGCGCGTTAATGAGATAAATTGATTGGTAAAAAAAATTTTGTTAGGGCCCATTATTTGCACTTTCTACAGCTAATTGAAAATAGATAAAAAAAGGGAATTATCTTTAATTAATCGCTTATTGAGCGTCGCATGGCAACGATACCAACAGCATTGAAAAGACAATAAAATTCTTTCACCGGTATCATATAACAAATGCAATAGAATGGCAGCGCGTCGTTAAATGCATTTATTATGCAGTTTTTTGTAAATGCACTTTGTGCACATTTTGGAGCAATTTTGACGTCATGGATAGATGTAGAATATCATATTAGATCAGTTTAAACAATAATATGACTTTTGGACCCACTTAGTTTTCGAGATATTACCGTTTAAAGATAAATGCATTTATTACGCAGTTGATTAAAATTGCACTTTATGAACTTTTGGGATCAATAATGACATCGCGGAATGTTGTAGAATAACATGATACATCGTTAAAGTTGAAGTTTTGAAATATTTTGATTTAAAGATAAATGCATTTATTATGCAGTTGATTAGAACTGCTTTTTATGCATTTTGTGCAATTTTTGTATCAAGTTTGACTTTATAAATAGATGTAGAATAACATGATAGATCAGTTAAAACTATAATATGACTTTTGGACCCACTTAGTTTTCAAGATATTACGGTTTAAAGATGTATGCATTTATTATGCAGTTGATTGTAACTGCTTTTTGTGCACTTTAGGCATTTTATGGATCAATTTTGATATCACCCATAGACGTAGAACAACATAACACATCAGTTTATGTTGTTATTAGACCTTTGGACCCACTTAGTTTTCGAGATAATACCGTTTAAAGATAAATGCATTTATTAAGCAGTTGGTTGAAATTGCACTTTATGAACTTTCTGGATCAATTTTGACATTGCGGAATGTTGCAGAATAACATGATACATGGTTAAAATTGAAGTTTTGAAATATTTTAATTCAAAAATAAATGCGTTTATTATGCAATTAGTTAGAACTGCTGTTTATGCATTTTGTGCACTTTTTGTATCAACTTTGACTTTATAACTGGATGTAGAATAACATGATCGATCAGTTAAAACTATAATATGACTTTTGGACCTACTTAGTTTTCGTTATATTACGGTCTAAAGATGAATGCATTTATTATGCAGTTGGTTGTGATTGCTTTTTATGGGTACATTACTACAGTCTAACTTCGCCTAGTACCAGTACCGGTTTCTTTTCTGACGAATAGAAAATAAGATTCATTGGGCAAGTGTACAACAGGTGGCAGCTCGCCATTTTACATGTGAGAATTTTGTAAAAAAAAATTTTTTGTCTTTTAGAAATTATTTTCCTTTAAATCAAAGTGTTCAACATGGCCGATAAAAGCAAAACTGAAGAAGGCATGGTTGGAACCAATGGTTCAAGTGCAAAAGAGATGGTGGTTAAAGATAATGTTACAGGTGCACAAGAGATCGTGTCTGAAGATAATCGTACAGATGCACAAGATAATAGTGCAGTAGATGGTGCACAAAAAAAGTGCACCCAGAAAAGAAAGGTAATAATATCTGTTGCATTTTTTCTAGTTGTTTAGTCATTAGTTTCATTATTGAACATATTTAAATAGTTGTTGTTGTGCATGTCGGAGAGCATGAAAAAAATGTATAATGTATTAATAATAAATACTATCTTCTTTTAGCTATGGAGTTGAAAACCGAAATAGCAAAGCTACAGAGAGAGCTGGCAGCAACCGTAAGCAATAAGGGTTCAACCAAAAAGGAAGATAAAAAGGTATTCTTTTTTACATATTATTACTTGTTATTTGTTTTGTAGCAGTAAGAAGTCTCAATCGAACAATAAAACTGTTTGATAATCATTGGTTACACCGATCAATAGGTAATTAATGATCGTTGGTGTAACTCATGATTATCGAATCAATTTATTTATTATATTTATATACAATTTAATTTTTTTAGCATCGTTCTCGAAGCAGAAATTATTTTAATAAAAAAAAACAACAAGGAGGTGGAAAAATGGTAAGTTAATTTTCTTTGTGTCATCTTTTTTTTTAATCTTATTTATTATTTGTAGAAAAAGAATCAGAAAAAAGAAAAAAATGGAAAACCGGCTACCGGCAATATTTACATTTATAATAAATAATTATATTAAATTTTAATTGTAAGTTATAGAAATTTTTAGTTATTATTTTTGTTCTTAAAGAATTTTATTTATTTTATTTATTATTGTAAAAATGAATGTTTATTTTTATTATTAAAAATTATTATTATTTTATAATAAGTGTGCTTGTTTAAATTTCTCCTGCTTCTGTAATTATTGTTTTGCAGCCGTTAAAATTATACAGGTAAGTTTTAACATTTTACAGCTTTTCATATATTGCTTATTGAAAGAGCACAATGAATCCCATCATATCTCCTTCAGAGTTACTAAATAACTTTGGCTGCCTACCAAAGTTATTAAAATATCGATGAGTCATTGTTCAACCACCTAAATGATTGATAATTGAATATATTAAATTGATCTTTAAGTATTAGATTTTTTGCATAATGTTGCATAAGGCATTATTACATTTGATGTATGACCTTGAATAACTTTTTAAATAATAAATACTGTTAATTATTAGTTTTAATTATGTAATTAAATGCATGACGTATAAAAAATGCACAAGAGACATATTTCTGAAGCAAAATTTAATTATCTATCGAATGGAGTAAAAATTGTTTGATATTAAAATCAAACCAAGTTACTAATTAAACCAAGTTATTTGCATAGTCTAATTAGTAATAAAAGTTACTTGAGCGCCATCTATCTATTGGACGGAAAATTTTGATTAATTAGTAATAACAGTTAATCTAAAACGTAACTTTTATTACTATGTGGACTATGGAAATAACTTGGTTTAATTAGTAGCTAATATAGTAATGTTTTGGTGTTGAATTAATTAAATTAAATTAAATTAAATATTTTATTTGTTAATTTATTCTATGTTATATAAATCTATATAGACAGTTACTAATCAAACCAAGTTACTAATTAAACCATGTTATTTGCATAGTCCAGTTAGTAATAAAAGTTACTTGAGCGCCATCTATCTATTGGATATAAAATTTTGATTGATTAGTAATAACAGTTGATCAAAAACATAACTTTTATTACTAATCAAACTTGCCATACATATTTATTTCACATACTTCAGTTGATTAGCGTTGATATACCTATATGATCATTTTATATCCCGGAGATAACCAACTGATAGATGGCAACTATAGCGCCATCTGTCGGTTCAGTGCACTATACAATTTCTAATTGATTGGAAATTGATCGACAGATCATGTAACTTAATATACACAAAAATTATGTTGACCGTTTTAGCATTTATCATTTGCGCGACGTTGTTCTGGGATTGAAATATTCTAAAACGGACAAAGGCAAAAGTTTAAAGACAGCCAACATAATTTTTGTGTATATTAAGTTGCCTATTATACCGACCAAACTATTCGTGTCTAGTTGTAATTACTTTCTGTTTAAGAAACTCCATCTAACGGCCGTTAGATTTGCATTTTTCGGCATTATTTGCGCTATTATTTACGCTATTAAAACAATAATAAAAATTATAGGTATTCTACACCAATTAAATCGTCAATGTATGTCAATTTCCCTGCATTGTCAATTGTGTGTGAGTAAACAACATTAACAAAGTTTTATTAAGTGCTGTTATTCAGGAATTGTTATAATGCTTCCTAATAAAGTGATTACTGATTTCCCTAAATTAGGAATGTTCTTTTCAGAACAAAGCGTAGACTTGGAAACATTGAAATGCTTAAAGCAAGATAACACTGTTGTTCGCTTGGCAGCTGAACATATGTATGGTAGAGATACCTGTTACAACAGAAAAAAAATTATTGCAAGAAATTCCGGCAATTTGTGGCAGATAGTGAAAAACGCCAAAGAAGAAATTGGCAAAAGTGATGTGTCCGAAGTAGATGACGGAGATCTTGGAAATGTGACAAGTCGATCTCTTCAATTGCCGGACGAAATTAATAATTGTTACGCACGTAGCCATGACGCACATGTCCCGGTTCCTAAGGAAGATAAAAACTTGTTTCCAGCCAAGTTAAGAACAGACACACTCTCCCATGATTGTGCTTATCTAGAAGGTGAGTCGTCTTTTTCTTATGACGAGTTTATGAGTACAATTTATAACATTGAAACTTTCAAATTACATAAAAGCACCTATGCATTTTATTTAAGAGAAAAACTCAAAGTTATAAATAACATGTATATTTAATTTTAAATCACACTATGTGGCTCCAATAGAGCAAAAAACTACTTTTTATTTGTATTGTGCGCATGACACATGTAAAACTTTTAAAGTATTTATATACATGCATAAACGCATCACGTTAGAACTATATAGTTCAAGCTTGAACTTTAGCCATGGCTATAAAATGACAAGATATGCCAGAGGAGTCGAGCGCTTACTCTTGGGGGAAAAACTATCAAAATCGACTCCATTACAAGTCAGATTGGACGACATACACTTATCGTCGGCCGCTTTGCTATCTAAGATGAATATGGGAAACGTCAAATCAGAATCGGTATATAGAACCGTAAAAACCGAATACAATAAACATCTTGATAGAAGCGATGACGATATATATGATATGCTGTTGATTCAACGCGAGAATGGCGATTATTTGCAGCGTGTAGCTAGTCCTCTATACGTTAGCATATTTAGTAAGCAGCAGTTGCACATAACAAAATGTCATAGTAATACGTTAGATTTGTACCTGGATGCGACTGGTTCAGTGGTTAGAAAACCAAATCAATCCAGCAAAAGAGTACTATATTACGCTGGCATTGTACAAGTAGAAAATAATAGAACTTTGCCTGTGCTTGAATTGATTTCAAGCAAACATGACACGGCAACAATATCTGCCTGGTTGTTAGAATACAAACAGTTTTGTCTGCGAAAAAACCAGTGGCCAGCTTTCAAAACAGTCACAACCGACTTCAGTATGGCCTTAATTAATGCTGTGTGCATTTCGTGGAATTCTACATCTTTGGAAAACTACTGCAATAACATCCACGACCATCTTGTGTCAAGTGAGAGCAGTCTTCCCAATTATACTTTGTTGAAATTGTGCTGTGCACATTTGATAAAACTTATGTCAAAAGATTGCTCTAAGCATTTTAAATGCAAAATGAGTAAAACGATTATCATGGAAGTATTGGCAAGTTTGTTCAATGATACCAATTTTCATAACGTTGAACGCAAGTTCCGACAATTGGCAATTCTTACAATTTCAAAGTATGAAACTTCAGAACTTGTAATGGCTAAAAATGAGCTGTTGCAGCAAACTACCAACACTGATAATTCGAACTGGCATGAGAATATCGACCAAATGGTATATAACTCGAAAGGCATAACCGACACATTTTATGAACACTCTAAATTCTACCAAAGGTTCAGTGGGTTATATTTGTGTCTTGTTGATTCAATTCCTAACACAGATATAAACAAACTGTTGAATCCATTCCATGGTCCTGGTTTCATAGAAATGTTTTTGAAAAAGTATGTACCATATCTGCCACTATGGACAGCAGTTACATCAGAGCGTAAGAGCAATGCACCAGTAGAGAACTGGTTTGGTTTAGTAAAGAATAATATTCTTCAATCAAACCTTCACCAAAAATGTTCTCGATTCGTTAGAATCATTCGACAACATATTTTTAATGTCTATAAAGAATGGAAACTGGACATACCGAGAACCAGATGTGCCTCACGAAAACAAAAATATGCAAAAGATGCACAAAAACAAGAGCTGGCAGTTGAGACATGGAGCAAACGTAGAAAAAATAAACAAACTTATTTTAAAGCCACTGCTGTAACAAAGCTAAATAAAGCAAACAAGGCATGTGCAGTAGTAAAGCAACCGATTTTAGAGAAGTCCTCCTCAAGAGACTATGTAGTCTTAATATATGAAAAGGAAAAATTGTATTTTTCAAGTTATGATGGATTAACTGTTCAAAAAAACCCAAGAAATAATACTAAGATGTGGTTGGACAATTTCACAATTGATTTTTGTGGTAAATTTTTTTCCAAGATATGTACAAATGCTAAAGTATTTATGGTGTACGAAACCGCTAATATTATGGAAGGGCATTTTTACAAAGTAGAAGCCAACATAGAAATACTTATATTTCCAATTAATGTAGGCATGCATTGGTGTTTAGCATATGCTAATCTCTGTACTGGCACCGTCAGTTATTTTGATCCACTGAAGAACAATTCAACTGATGCAGTAACTTATAAGAATAGGCTTGATCCATATATCAAATTATATGCCAAACTACATCCGATTACACAATTAAAAACATCACATATCGTTCACCCGAAGCAAAATGATGATTACAACTGCGGTGTGTATGTGCTCTATTACATTGAATCCATCCTAAAGAACATTGTAATGGATCCCAATTTCTGTCCGATTAAATACCGCAAGGTTTTACAGAAATGTATAATCGATAATACAGATGATTTATCAAGATGTTGTTTTTATTGTGGATGTACGAGTGAGGTGAACATTAAATGTTTAATGTGTGACAAGCACACTCATCTATCCTGCTTATTCAACAATAATGTCAAAAACAATTTTGTTTGCGAATTATGTAAATAATTTACATAATTTCATGTTTTATGTATGTATTTAAAATGTCTCATCTCTTCTTGGTTCTCGATTATGTGACTAAGAATCACCAAGAGGATGGAAGTACTTTGGTAACCACTGTGGTACATCTGCATTGCGGCTAGTTTGATTATTAGTAACTTTTGTAGAGACATTTTTAACTAATTATCCTAGCCACAACGACCACAGTGAAGAACGTAAAATATATAGTTTGACATAATGCAGCCTGTGTACCTTTTAGTCACTAAACCCAAAGTACCCACTGGCATGCATGTCAAATAATTTTACGTAATGGTTATATAGGGCTGTAAACTTAAAAGGTCACCTACCGTACACAGTAGGATTGATTTGACATCTTAGTGTATTCGGTGGGTGATGTTTTGATTTTGGCGATGCTCCATTTAAAAAAAGGTTAACGAATTGAGACAATACCTCCTGGGTGATCTGGAAACTTGTCCACAATTATATGTTACAGTTTAGTCAGGGCCTCCAATCGAACAGACATAGAATAAATCTTCTACAGGTAGTAATGACTGGCAGATGAAACAAGAAACCTACAGTGCAAAAAAAGAAAAAAACTTTTAAATGAAGTATTAGGATTCTAAAATTTCCAAGAGGATATAACACAGGTCGGTAAATATATTTTTTTGTTTATAATTACATTATTACAATTAAGAAATGTATAACAAACTATTAATCCAAGTGTCGAGCATAAACAATTGTTTTAGTTCTGCAAACCTTCGTCAGTTACAGCCATTTGTTTCATCGTTTATTTAAATATCTTAACAGATAAAATTTCCAAATGTGAGGGTTGTGATATCCAACTTCAAATAAACTATTAGCTGAATAACCTAACTTTTAATTTAATTTATTTATTTCTAACCGGGTAATAAATTATATGCTTAATGTTTGTAATCGTTATTAATTGTAAATGTTAGGTATATATTTAATTGGCTGTCCAAGTTGGATATCTCCGCCCATATCTATTTAATTAAACCCTGATAATAAGGTAACCAACATAAAGATAAATATTTAAAAAAACTTATTACTTGACAATCAATTGTTGAGTAATAAACAGTAGTCTTAAAAAAAGAGGGATTAAATGTTATTCAAGTATGTGAGTAAAATATTGTAACAACGCATACATTTTTAATTTATTTTTATTATTTAGTGTTGTGTAATATATAATTTATAAAATGAAAATATAATTGTTGTCACATTAGGTGCTTGAAATACTACTGTTGATTGACCAGTTGATTCCTCATTTCCAATATATATATATATATATATATATATATATATATATATATATATACATTCCATAAACTCCACCATCACCATCACCCAATTTAAAATAAAATTAAAATCTACCAAAAACAAAAATCAAAAATCTTATAATCTATTATATTTTTAATGTAAACGTAGACATACCCATAGTTTCAATTTTAACATTACACAAACATTATACATAAGTGTTTGACACTTGACAGCCGACGTGACCTACATTTCCTAACATGTGTTTCCATGACATTGACATTGAAATTGAAATCATGGTCGGGTGGTAATTTCGTTTTCTTTCTGACTCATTGGGCAAGTGGACAACAGGTGACAGCAACCTTGCTAGTGGAGACAACAAACCTAATGGTGCCGAATTCGGGATAATAGTGGTACCGGTACCGAAGATGTTGGAAAAGACAATCCAAGGAAGTGATAAGACAGGATGAGATGTCATTAGAATCTCAAAGAAAAGGTATGCTTAATTTTGTTTGTTTTTTGTTTGTTTGTTTGTTTGATTACACTAATAAATTCAGTAATTCATGTTCAATTCATTCATCAGTTTCTAGTATAGAACATGCATGGTTCAACAGTTTGTAGTACCGAACATGTTGAAATAGTTTTGTGCAAGTCGGAGAGCATGAAAGAAATGTGAATGTTTTTTCAAAATGATTTATAAATTTATGTTCTTTTAACCGCAGATTTAAAAGCAGAAATTACTAGACTAAGGAGATAGCCATCGTAAGTGGATCGAAGAAGAATTCAAAGGAAAAACGAGAAGGTAATTATCATTACTTGTAATTTAAATAATCAAACGAACGACTGTGACTCGATCTACTCATTCATTTGATTATTCATCAATTGTGTGTGTTTATAAGCACAGAATTATTTATTTAAGTTTGTCCTTTGCTATCATGCAATGCCGTAGTCATACAAGGCACACTGACAAGGTTTGTAGAACGTAACCAATTGTTTGTGCTTGACTCTTGGCCGCTGTGATTGTTGGATTGAGTTTGAATAAGTTAGTAATTTATTTCATACTTGATATTTGTTCGTAACAATAAATTATTATTTTCTATATATTTTCATTTTTTTTTTAGCATGGTGAAAGAACGAGTAATTTTTTTAATAAAAATAAGCGAGTGGGAGGTGGAGGTGCAAAAATGGTAATTTAATTATTTATTATTTTTAGAAACAACAACAATAAAATGGAAAGGCTGCAACGGGGGGGAATATTTATATTTACAATAAATATATATTTTGTTTTTTAATTATTCTGTTGGAATTTTATTTTTAGTTAATTGTTTTTAAAGAGATTTATTTATATTATTTTTTATAAGAATTTACATGTTTATTTTATTTAATAAAAATTATTATTTTATAATATATGTGCTTTGTTTTATTTTTCTTGCTTCCGCAGTTATTGATGTTTTGTTGCCGTTAAAGACATAAAGGTAAGTTCAACATTTTATAGCTTTATTATATTTTGCACAATGAATGCATCATATCTCCTTCAGAGTTGTTAAATATCTTTGGCAACAGACAATAAATATTATTAATTATTACTTTTAATTATTTAATTAACTGTATAACCTAGAAGTGCACAAAGAACATATCCATCGAGTAATTACAAATAATTATTTTTTAAATATATTTTCAATCTGCAGTAGTGGGTGCAATCATGGTCAAAACAATGTTTTTCACAGATTGTTATTACTCCTTAAACTGAATATATACACACAAAAAAAAAGAATAAATTTTTGATAATTATGCATGCCTAAAAAAATGCCTTTGTTTTACATTATTGAATATGTTGTTCTTCGGTTTATCCAATGGCATAAATACATTTACCCTACGATGCATTTTAAGCAAGAAAATGCACATTAACCAAGAAAGTGCATAACATAACCGTAAAATCTCTAAAACCAAGTGGGTCCAATAGTCTCATTAGAACTTTAACTGATGTATTACGATATTCTACAACCATGCATGATGTCAAAATTGATCCAAAAAGTTCATAAAGTGCATAAAAAGCAATTACGACCAACTGCATAATAAATGCATTTATCTTTCAACCGAAATATATCAAAAATTCAACTTTACCTGATGTATTATGTTATTCTACAATTTTTCATGATGTCGAAATTGATCCAGGAAGTGCATAAAGTGCAGTTTCAATCAACTGCATAGTAAATGCTTTTATCTTAAAACCGTAATATCTCGAAAACTAAGTGGGTGTAAACGTCGTACTATAATATTAACTGTACTTTCATCTATGACGTCGAAAAGTGCACAAAGTGAAGTTGCATCAAACTGCATAAGAAATGCATTTAGCGACTTGCTGCATTTCTATGACAATTGTTATATGATACCAATGTAGAATTTTATTGTCTTTTCAATGGTGTATGCATCGTTTCCATGCGACGCATGATAAGCGAATAATTAAAAATAATTTACTTTTTTGATCTATTTTCAATTAGCTGTAAAGGGACCAAATGATTTTCAAATAAATTCTCTCACTGATCCGCATATTTTCAGAAAAAAATAACAATTTCTGAGTGACCCTTTGCTAATTACTGATAATCAATATTTTTTTAATTAGGCAATTAATTGCGCGCATTAACATGTTATACACCATTGAAAGCGCTGCTCTTCAGGCTATCCAGCGGTTTACATATAATTGCTCTTCGATACATATAAAGCGAAAAAATGCTACTTATCTGACCCTACCTTTATGGATACGCGGCAATAGATAAATGCATTTTGCACTTTAAATCGCAATATCTCGAAAACTAAGTAGGTCCAAAGGTCTAACAACAACAATATCTGATGTATTATCTTGTTCTACAACTATGGATGATATCAAAATTGATCCATAAAGTGCATAAAAAGCAATCACAACCAACTGCATAATAAATGCATTCATCTTTAGACCGTAATATAACGAAAACTAAGTAGGTCCAAAAGTCATATTATAGTTTTAACTGATCGATCATGTTATTCTACACCGGCGAGAAAATAGCAATAAGTTTTAATAGGTTTCAGCAATAAAATAAAACATAATACTTTAGTGTGAATTCATAATTAAAACTAAAACCTTATCAGTGCATTGGATTCAGAAAAGCACGCTGAGGTTATGCCGTATGCCAGATTTAATTAAAAGCCAGTAGTTTTTTAATTATTAATTAGTTTACAAAAATACGTAAAAAAATAGTTATAACGCCCTAGCTCGTTTAATAATTAAGTAATTAAGGATTACATTGCAGATTCTGAAAGAGAATTTTACGCTGAGGTTATGCCGTATGTTGCATAAAATGAGGAACGCTTTGATTATTAATTATTTAATAGTTTACAGAAAGCAATTTTTAGCATTTCTTGATTTTATATATACATATTTCTCGAAGGTCAGTAGGAAAGCCATAAATTATCGATACCGATTACGGCTGTCAAGATAATATATTTAACGAGTGCAACAAAAAAACCTTTATAGAATAAACGAGACCGAACTTATAGTACTCAATAAAATAAAACATAATTAACAAATTAAAATTATGAAATTGATAAATTCAATTCACAAATATGTACACTTAACATAATGTTGGGTTTTATTTTGAAATATCATAACTAATTAGAGTATTGAAGTATTAATTGTTAGGATCAATTTAAAAAAAAAACTATTTAATAAGCCTTGCATTTTGTCCTTAAACTTTGTGGAGTTTATTGAACATAATGGTTTACCCAAATTTCACTTTGGTTAATGAGAACCGCTAATTAGTTAACTAATTAACTCTTATTAAGCGATGCATAAAAAAAGTAAAACAGTACATAACCTCATTGAAGTCCATAGAATACAACGATTTACTCAATTTTCACTTTCGCTAATTAGAACCGCTGATAATAAACTAATTAGTAACCTAATTAATCTTATTAAGCGATGCATAAAAAAAGTAAAACAGTACATAACCTCAGTGAAGTCTATAGAATACAACGATTCACTCAAATTTCAGTTTCGCTAATTAGAACCGCTGATAATTAACTAATTAGTAAACTAATTAATCTTATTAAGCGATGCATAAAAAAAGTAAAACAGTGCATAACTTCAGTGAAGTCCATAGAATACAACAATTTACTCAAATTTCACTTTCGCTAATTAGAACCGCTGATAATTAACTAATTAGTAAACTAATAAATCTTATTAAGCGATGCATAAAAAAAGTAAAACAGTACATAACCTCATTGAAGTCCATAGAATACAACGATTTACTCAAATTTCACTTTCGCTAATTAGAACCGCTGATAATTAATTAATTAGTAAACTAATAAATCTTATTAAGCGATGCATAAAAAAAGTAAAATAGTACATAACCTCAGTGAAGTCCATAGAATACAACAATTCACTCAAATTTCACTTTCGTTAATTAGAACCGCTGATAATTAACTAATTAGTAAAATAATTAATCTTATTAAGCGATTCATAAAAAAAGTAAAACAGTGCATAACTTCAGTGAAATCCAGAGAATACAACGATTCACTCAAATTTCACTTTCGCTAATTAGAACCGCTGATAATTAATTAATTAGTAAACTAATTAATCTTATTAAGCGATGCATAAATAAAGTAAAACAGTACAAAACTTCAGTGAAGTCCATAGAATACAACAATTTACTCAAATTTCACTTTCGCTAATTAGAACCGCTGATAATTAATTAATTAGTAAACTAATAAATCTTATTAAGCGATGCATAAAAAAAGTAAAACAGTACATAACCTCAGTGAAGTCCATAGAATACAATTCACTCAAATTTCACTTTCGTTAATTAGAACCGCTGATAATTAACTAATTAGTAAAATAATTAATCTTATTAAGCGATTCATAAAAAAAGTAAAACAGTGCATAACTTCAGTGAAATCCTTAGAATACAACGATTCACTCAAATTTCACTTTCGCTAATTAGAACCGCTGATAATTAATTAATTAGTAAACTAATTAATCTTATTAAGCGATGCATAAAAAAAGTAAAACAGTGCATAACCTCAGTGAAGTCCATAGAATACAACGATTCACTCAAATTTCACTTTCGCTAATTAGAACCGCTGATAATTAACTAATTAGTAAACTAATAAATCTTATTAAGCGATGCATAAAAGAAGTAAAACAGTACATAACCTCATTGAAGTCCATAGAATACAACGATTTACTCAAATTTCACTTTCGCTAATTAGAACCGCTGATAATGAATTAATTAGTAAACTAATAAATCTTATTAAGCGATGCATAAAAAAAGTAAAACAGTACATAACCTCAGTGAAGTCCATAGAATACAACAATTCACTCAAATTTCACTTTCGTTAATTAGAACCGCTGATAATTAACTAATTAGTAAAATAATTAATCTTATTAAGCGATCCATAAAAAAAGTAAAACAGTACATAACCTCAGTGAAATCCATAGAGTACATCGATTTACTCAAATTTCACTTTCGCTAATTAGAACCGCTAATTGCTTAACTAATTAACTCTTATTAAGCAATGCATAAAAAAAAGTAAAACAGTACATAACCTCAGTGTAGTCCACAGAATACAACGATTCACTCAAATTTCACTTTCGCTAATTAGAACCGCTGATATTTAACTAATTAATAAACTAATTAGTTTTATTAAGCAGTGCATAAAAAAACTAACTGATGCCGTAGCTTCTGTGATGTCCATTGAACACAATAGTTAAATCAAATTTTACTAATTTCAAATACTAAGTAATAAAATGTACACCTTACATGATTACAGAATTATGTAATAATTATTATGGTTATGCATTGATTACTTAATAAATATATGAATACGCATTAGTTACGTGATTATTTATGGAATGATTACAGAATTATTTATGAAATATCTAATGACTACGTGATTCTTTAGTCAATGATTACGTAATAATTATGTAATTATGAACATGATATGTCGTTCATTATGTAATGATAACGTGATTATTCAATAAATACGCAATTTTCTTATAAATTTAATAATTCTGCAATGGAGTTATTTTATACTTAACCCAAAAATATTTTGATAAGAATTAATTATTTTTTTTATATATACATGATATAATAATTATGTTATTTGTATTAAATTTTTAAAACAGTAAACTAAATAAAAAATATATTAATTAATGAAAAACAACCATCAAGAATAAAAATGCGATTTATTATTTGAATAGGCTTAATCAACATTTGATTATTTCAATAAGCGTTTTCAATATTGCTACGTAAATGTATAATGATTATTTGATTATGCACTGATTACAAATGTTACGCAAATAATTTTTGATTCTGTAATGATTATTTTTATGTTGTACAGTGATTACGCAAGTTTTTGACAAGGGGTTGCGTGTAATTATAATATGAAATAAACATGATTAATATTAATAACCGTTTAATTCTTTAATGATAGTAAAATATACAATTAATATTTGAAGACAAGCTTACAACTATAAATATGTTTAATTAATATTCGATGTTCCTGGTTTGAATTTTGTTTTCAACATCGTAAATAAATCCAATGTGGCAGTGTGCGCGAATTCTATAGACTTGTTTAGTTAACCTTTTTTTTTTTCTAACTCACGCTAACATGGAAATAAATCTTTTGAATAGTATAAAATTGGTTATATTTTCTATGAAACAATTTTAAACACACTTTTCATTCACAGTCTTGCTTTCGCTCTGTAAACAGCCGATATTACATACATACGAGTATAAACGTGCAGTTTTAAAGCGGAATTGTGATTTTTTATTAGTGAAGTGTTCTTTAATTGTTTGTTTTCCTTGAGAATAATTCTGTGTTTGTGTCATAATGAGACCAAAACGAAATTATTCCAGGTTAGCAGAATTATTCACATCACGAGGTTTATCATGGGATGAAATTCTCTCTTTGAAGGTAAGCGATGAAATCATTCATGCTGCAGCTATGTTGTGGTTCGACGATTCGGCGTATGAAAAACGCCGTTCCATCATTTTAATTATTACCAAAAATTATGGTGATTTTAGAAATTATTTTGTAACTGATGATTTATCATCAAATTTCAATGCAAGTCCTGTTTCTAAAACATCTTTAGGACATGAAGATACTACTATTGTAGCAGTATCCCCTTGTAATGAAAATGTTTCAATAAAAAGTTTAACTGATAAAACGGTTGAATAGGCAGTTATTAATTCTGAAGACGAAACAGAATTAGTTGATGCGTTTTTAAACGTAACTGACGATACTATGAATATACCTAGTTCCATTAGAAATATTCATATAGAATCTGGAAGATCTTGTCAATCTATATTGCCAATGGGTGCAAGCAATATGTTTAGATTGAGCGATTCGCCAAAACCATTGTTGTTTCAGTTTAAAAACTAATACATTTGAGGGTTCATTTCGATTAAATATAGATGAGTGGAATTTGGTGTTTAAGAATCGTATCTTAAATAAGGATATGTATAATTTTCTATTTAAAGAAAAATTACAATCCGTAAACACAACATGCGTTTTGAATTTTAAGTCGTACTATTCATCAAAAAGACAACCAATTGTGACAGTTTACTGTTACTGTGCACATCCTGGTTGCAAATGCTTTAAATTAATAATATCCTATTCACCTTACGTTAATGTTGATGTGTATAGTTCGCGCATTGATTACTATCACTCTTCACGATTAACTAGATACGTAAAAGGTGTAGAAAGAAAACTTGTCGGAGAACATTTAAAAAAGGATACTGCATTGAATATACGTCTCAAGCATGTTCGCGAGCTTCCTATGTCTTTAATTAAATCAAATAATTATGGAAACGTGAAGTCAGATTTTGTATATAGGAAGATTAAAACAGAAGCACTTGCGGAAAATGATCGTAATAAAGACGATATTGTTGATATGCTGCTTATGCAAATCGATCATGCTGAATATGTTCAATTTGTTGCACAGCCTTTGTTAATGTTAATATACAGCAAAGAACAACTTAAAATGTTGAGCATTATTACAAAGTGCAACAGTTCTCTTCCAAATCTTTATTTTGATGCTACTGGAACAGTAGTTCGAAAACCAACCTCAAAATCGAAACGAATTCTTTATTATGCAGGAGTTGTTTCGATGCCAAATGGGAGATCTATTCCTATTTTGGAATTTATATCGTCAAATCACGATACTGCTACAATTCATTGTGCGCTTATAAAGTTTAAGCAATTTTGCACTATTAATTACAAATGGCCAGCTTTTTCCACAGTTACCACTGATTTCAGTTTTGCAATCATTAATGCATTGATGGTGTCGTTTAACTCGACAACATTATTGAAATATTTGAATGTTTTATATGAACATGTTTATTCAGATTTGAATAAAATTTCAGAATATGTGCATCTCCGATTGTGTTGCGCACATCTTATGAAAAACATTTGCAAAGATGTAAATAAAATATATTCAAATTCAACAACACAAACAAAGTCAATCATCAAACGTGCTATAGGTGCAATATTTGACATGGATAGTATGTTGTCAGTAGATACATGCATTAGAAACGTAGCAATTTTAACTTTGTCCAAAACCTATACAGTACGTGCAAAACAGGCGTACTTAGATATTGTGAAATTGATTGAAAGTAATGGTTGTGAAAATATAGACGACGATGATTTGCAAGTAACTATCTATTCTCAAGATAATACGGTAAATTCATTGTATGCATCTTCAAGTTTTTACAAACATTTTAATGCTGTTATAAACAACATAACATTAGATGATGTCGATGGAGAAGATAATGTTTATTATAATAAAGCATTTATAGACAAAATATTGTCATCATATCTTCCATTTTTACCGATGTGGTCGTCGATACTAAAATATGAAAGAAGTAGTAATGCTACAGTTGAAGGGTGGTTTGGTCAACTAAAAAACAATATTTTAAGTGGACTCCATTTAAAATGTTCAAGATTTGTAAGAATATGTAGATCACATATTTTAGGAGTTTGTAAAGAAAATATTGTAAAAGTAGATCGAAAAGGATGTGCAAGAAGAAAGCGTTGCCATGTAGAATTTGAAACTTGGGCAAAACGAAAAAAAAAACAAAACATTCTTATTTAAAAGCAACCGTTAACAAAAAAATGTTTGCTAATCCTAAACCAAACAATAATATAAAAGCAATATCTAAAGATTATATTATTGCTCTTTATAAAAAAGATCGACTAAGTTTTTCTAGTTTTCAAACGTTAATGACGTCAAAACTAATACAAGATATGTATCTTGATAATTTTTTAATTGATTATTATAAAAAAATTATGTCTGATCAATATGGAAGGAAAGATATTAAAATATTTTGCTGTTACGAAGTTAATAATATAATAGCCAGAGCTCCTATTAATTATAAGCTCGATGATACTATTAATATATTGTTACTGCCTATTAACGTTGACGGCAACCATTGGTGTCTAGGATATGCTAATTTGCAAGTAGGGTTATTTTACTTTTTAGACCCAATCGGCAACAACGCTGTAAGAGCAAACAAATATTGAAAACACTTAGAATATTACTTCAAAAAATATGCCAAACCACATCCTTTTGTAAATTTTAAATACAAAGAGATTTGCTATCCAACACAAAAAGATAGTTATAATTGTGGAGTTTTTATATTGCATTATATGGAATGCATACTAAAAAATGGTATATTTTCTGAATTAAATCCACTACTATATCGCAATGCTATTCAACAAAAAATAATAACATCTTCGGAATCGTTGAAAAAAGTTTGCATTTATTGTGGTTTTAATAGTAGTTTGGAATTATGTTGCAGCACATGCAAAAGATTTTGTCATATTATGTGCTTGGGCAATGTTGTGGAAAATAAAAATAAATTTATTTGTGAGTTATGTTTGTAGGTATTGCTTTGTTTGAGATTCACGCTTGTTTTGTCACTTTCAAACCACAAAGACACAAACACACAAATATATGATAATATTCCAAAAAGTTTGTATATCTATGCAAACAATTTTAGCGTTAATCAGTTCTCATTCCTGATTGTTATGCTGCGTTTTACTTAAAATGTCTTATCTCCTTTCGGTAAATTGAATGATTGACTACTCAAAGGATGGAAATACTTTGGTTACCACTGTGGTTTATACGAATAGCAACTAGATTTCACAGTCATTTTTTTAAAGACATTTTTTTGCTGTTTGAAGGAGTTGCAATCGCCACAGTGAAGAATGCATTTTTTTTTTTGACAAAATACAACTTGTGTACCCTAAAAAATAAACTAGTTGTTTGTCAAGTTAATGTTTTGCATTATGGTTAAGTAGGGCTTTTCATTTAGAACATCTACGTGTTGTCAATATACATTAGTTATTGGTGTATTTGAGATGACTTATGTATTGGTGGATGGCGAGTCTCCATTTAAAAGACGAACGAATCGGGACAATACCTCATGGGTGGTATGGAAACTTGTCCAATTTCTATTTATTGATTGCAGCTAGGCTACCCATTCATCAACCTCCAACATCAAATCAACAAAAAGAAGTGTGGCATGAATAACAATTATGAACAGGAGAAACAAAACATTAATCAAACAAAACTGTTGCAAAAATAAATTGTATTGATTTTTTTATTAGTAATAAATTATTTTTTAAGTAGTATTAAGAAAAAAAAAATTATCAGAAAAATATATAGATGACATTCAAATATTTAAACTAAACAAAATACAATAAAACTTTATACTATTACAATTTATTATTAAAATTAACAAATCTTTCGATAAGTATAAGAAAATAAGTGTCCTTCCAATGCCTTAGTCAGAATTACAATGCAGGCAGGTATATAAAAGTATAATTGTGAATAAAATAATCTTTGTTTAGTCAAATATAATTTATTACATAATTACAATATATTGATAATACCTAGGAATCAAAAACAAATTAAATAACACTACACATTTAGAGTATAATTTATTTATTTATACGTTATATATTTTTTAACAACAATTAATCAATATTTTTTACCATATGCACGTTCTTAACTTTTCGTTTTTATCATTTATGATCACCCTGTATTATCATTCAAACAGTACACCACCTAGACGCATATGCAACCAGCAGTTGGCAAGTAGTTCCCCCGATTCTTTGTGAATGGTGGTCGTTTTATTTTTGTTTTGGTTTATCTAATTTATTTAGTTTTGTTAAGTACATTGTTAACAGCTTAACATGGGAGAAACCAAAACGGAAGCCAGCCACACATCGAAAAGGAACAAGAAAAGAAAGAACAACCATGTAAGTTCAAAATTATAGTTAAGGTACTCTACTTTAAATATAATTTTGATTGACTATTCTATTGTTTAATTTTATTTTGTTAAGAAGATAAGCTAATCTGACTGATCTTTACATTATTGATCATCAATGTTGGATAGCAACGATAAAAGAAGTTTTTAGAAATAATTATGAAATAGGTTAGGTTCTGTAAATATTAAAACTTATGTGAAGTTAATACATTGTAATAAAATAGATTATATTACATATATTACTCAGTTACTACATGATACAGTAATAATTAAGTAAAATATGTAAAGTTTATTTTATCATATAATGTAATAGTGTGTGTATATCGTATGTTTAAATTTATTGTTATGGTTAATTACATTAACTGAATTACTGTATATAATTAATGGTGATGTGTTAAGTATTATTGTTACGTGTTAAACTAATAGGCAAGTACATAATTAACAAGTTAAGCGAGAATTTTAATTAAACACTAAAAATTTTATTATAACCTAAAAGTTGTTTTTCGATCACTGTGCAATTGTATTTTATTATAAGCAAATAGTGAAATTGAAATATTATAGTAAACTATTCCGCAATCCGCATAACCTACGTAGCCGAGTGCTAAAGTGTCCGCTTAGTAATTCGGTCTTGGGTTTCTGTCGCGGTTCGAATCTACCTGGCGCAGATATTTTTAAGCATTTTATTGTATTAATATTAATATTGTAACACTAACATTTCCTTTCCGTGGCCTTCCGCATCATGTCAATAATTAGTCACTACAATTGGCCCTGTAGTGTGAAGAGTGTGTCCCCGTTCATATTTGTTCTATATTTAATTTGAGAGCTTAATTATTTTGTTTGTTTATTTATTAGTTATTTTAATTTAACATGACAACAGATACAACTATAATAATAGCTAAATATATAAAATAAAACAATTAAAAAGGAAAATTTATTTAAAATATTACAATCCAAAACAAATAAAATTAAAAAAACTACTTTCTCTGTTTTCTTTACTTTCATTTAATTACTTAAAATGACAAAAACTAGAAATGCTAAAAATACTAACAAAAAAGATGATTCAAGTGAAAGCGAAGAAGAAACAACAAATAAAGATATTATGGAAACCTTAAAAGACCTAAAAAAATCGGTGGAATACATGAGCAATAAATTCGATGAAGTTTTGAAAGAAAATAAAGAAATAAAAAAACAATTAAAAAAAGCAGAAAAATCAAATGAAGAACTAAAAGAAAGAGTTGAAATTTTAGAAATAACATTAGAAAAAACAGAAAAAGAAAAAATTAAAAACAATGTCATAATAGTTGGAGTTGACAAACAAGAAAAAAATGAAAAAACGGAAGAAGTTGTAATAAAGATAATAAAAGGATTAAACACAAACATAAAGAAGGAACAGATAAAATCAGCCTATAGAAAAGATACTTTGAACGAAAAAAGTCTAATAATAGTTGAATTCAAAAACAAAGAAGATAAAGAAAATATACTAACAACTCGAAAAACAATTGGATCAATTACTACTCTAGAATGCGAACTAAAAGGAAAAACCAATGAAATATATATAAACGAACAATTAACAGCACAAACAAATATGCTGTTTTATAAAGCAAGAGAACAAAGAAAGGAGCTTAAATATAAATACCTATGGACTCGAGATGGAAACATATACATAAGAAAAACAGAAGCAAGTATAAAAATTAAAATTAAAAATCTTTCCGATATAGAAAGTTTAGAATAAAAACAAAAAAAAAACCAATTGTAAACCAAATAAATAAATACAAATCTGAAATGTATACTATATATCTGCACAACGCAAGAAGTGTAAAAAACAAATATCACGAAATTGAACTTATACCTACCATACACAATAATCCTACAATAATTGCTATAACGGAAACTTGGCTTAAACCATATAACCAAGAACTGTATACTTTAGAAAATTACAATGTAGAATACAACTCTAGAAACACAAAAGGAGCAGGAATTGCAATGTACATTAAAAAAGGTACAGAATATAAATTAATAACTAGTAAAACAATCAAAGACATACAAATATTAACAATACAACTAAAAGAGGAAAATACTGCAATAACTCTAATATACAAACCACCTAGAATAAACTTTAAAGATCTTAAAACTACATTAAAAAACAATATAATCAACAGAAAGAAACCACAAATAATAATAGGCGATTTAAACGTCAACATTGCAGAAAATGATAATACAACAAAAGAATACAAGAACATGTTATTAGAAAATGGATATAAAATAATAAATAAAACATCTATAAAATACTACACAAGAAAGAATCCAGATCCAAATGGAAAAAATTCTATATTAGATCATGTTATTACAAACAACAAACAGGAAATAGAAGATTTAAAAATATTACCTTCAAACATATCAGATCATTGTGAATTAATAACCAAAATAAAAAGAAAACAAAAAACCAAACAAATATACCAGTACTTTGAGCACACACTAACAGATTACAAAAAAATAACAAAAGATATCAATAACATGTACACAAAAGATATAAATAATTTTCAAGAACTATCAAAAAAACTGCAAGCAATTATAGAAAACAACCAAACCAAAATAAGAATCAAACGAACAGAAAAAAGCCCATGGATCAACAAAGAAGTGTTGAACAATATTGAAAAAAGAAACAAACTACAAAAAAATCACCTTAAATATCCAAATAATGAAACAACAAAAAATGAATATTACAAACAGAAGAAAAAAACTACAAACATCATAAAGAATACTAAAATGTTATACTATAAAAGAAAATTTCTAACCAATAAAAATAACCCCACAAAAATATGGGAAATAATAAATAAACAACTTAACAAACAAACTCCAAAACAATACAACATTGAAGAAATAGTAAAACAAGATGGAACAAGAACTAAAGAACCGATAGAAATAGCAAACGAAATAAATGAATACTTTACAAATATTGGAAAAACTCTAGCAGAAAAACAAATTACAAGAACGAGCAACAATACACATACAACCACAATAAAAAAGAAAATAACAGACATACATTTTGAACACACATCACAAGAAGAAATCCACAAAATAATAATAAAACTAAAAGAAAACAAAACACCCGGCTTTGACAAAATTACAAACAACATAATAAAACAAAATAAAGCAACACTAACACCAGTTTTAGTACACATAATAAATAAAGTCATTGACACAGGTATATATCCAAACTACATGAAGAAAACAATAATAGTGCCTATACATAAAAAAGAAGATAAAACAAAACCAGAAAACTATCGACCAATTTCTCTGCTATCAACATTAAATAAAATATTAGAAAAAGTAATCCATATTAGACTAACAGAACATATAAATCAAAATAGTATAATATACAAACAACAATATGCTTTTCAACAATACTCGGGAACAACAACAGCAGCCTATGATCTTGTAGATCACATAAAAAACAAACTAGATCAAAAAGAAACCGTAGTAGCAATCTTCATCGACATGAAAAAAGCTTTTGATACTGTATCAAAATCAAAGCTTATAGAAAAACTAGACGCGATAGGAATAAAAGGCAACGAATTGAACCTAATAAACACATACCTCAAAGACAGACCACAAAAAACAAAAATAAACTCTATAGAAAGCGAACCGATGCAAGCTGAATACGGAATTCCACAAGGAGGAATCCTACCGCCGACATTATACATACTATATACAAATGACATATTAGAACTAAAACTACACGGTACACCTTACATATATGCCGACGACACCTGCATTATATACTCAGGAAAAGAAAACAAAAAAATAGAAAAACTTATCGAAGAAGACATAATAAAATTAGAAACATGGTATTATAATAACCTACTCACTATTAACGAAACAAAAACAGAATTCATGATCTTTAATAACAAACAAGAAGAAATTCCAATCACAATAAAAATAAATAACGAAAAGATTAAACAAATTAAAGAAGTTAACTATCTAGGATTAACAATCCAAGATAACTTAAAATGGGATACTCACATAAATAAACTTGTTAAACGAAATTCAGCAACTATAGCAGCAGTATGGAAAATAAAAAATTATCTCCCAAAACAATTAAAAACATCTATATACCATGCATTATTTACATCATATAATACATATTTAAACCATATATGGGGAAACACAAGCAAAAAAAACATTAATAAACTACAAAGACAACAAAACAAACTCATCAAAATTTTATACACAATGGATAGAAGAACACCAACAACCGAACTATACAAAGAAAAGCTAAATATTAACAAAATGATAACTTTAAACAACATTTTAATGATATATAAAATAAACAACAAAATGATAAAAAGCAATATAACGTTACAGTCCAACAAAGAAATACACAATCACCAAACAAGAAGAAAATCACACATAAGAACAACAAAGTATTCAACAGTCAAGTGCAACCAGATACTAACAACAGAAACAATAAAACAATATAACAGCCTACCAACATACATAAAAACTTTAAATTATGTACCTTTTAAATTAAAAATAAAACATATGTTATTACATGACAAAATATAAAAAATAAACAAAAACAACAACAACCACGAGCCCTCAATACCGATAACTTGAGATGGGATTAAACCCTCAAACCTCAAGTGATGATAGAGGGAAGAATCTATTTTTATTTTTATTATTATTTATTATACATTCAGTATTTGTTTTGTATTATATAAATTTTTATTAATAAATATATATTATATTTAACTATTTAACAATAACTTGCTGACGATGAGGCAAAATCTTAAAAAACCGATCAACAATAAACAAATATAAAAAAACAGAACATAAGTTTTAAGATTTTCAAAACCTAACCTATAATTAACAAATGTGCAAAAGTTATTAGTTTTATTTAAAAAATCTTTTTCAATTTTATTTGCTAATTATTTTTATGTATGTACTTATTTGCATTTTACTTTGTGTTATAGATCAACTCGGCTACGTTGTCAAGTCAACAGAGCAGATGTTGGTACGTCGACAAGTAGCATACGATCTCTTGAAGAATTTATAAATATAATAAAAAATGGAAAAATTAAGGTACCGTAATTTACTATACTTGGTTTTTTATAAAAGCAAGCCGTGGAGGTAAATATAGCCGAGCCAATCAGCCAATGTTTAGCTTGGTGCCCGTAGTCTCATTTATGCGACTAAAATTCACAGTGAATTGAATAATTTATATTTTATCTACCATTCTTTGTCCTACGTTTACTCATACTCCGTAGATAACCTCGCACTGCTAGTAATTAAAAATATTTTATTTACTTTTCAGAAAAAATTATTGAGTTGTGAGGAAGGAAGGCGGAAGGCAACAACCAAGCAGGCATAGGCTAATAACCAGAGAAGGAAGAAGAGGCAGAGGAACCATTATTTGTTTATTTTACTTTTAAGAGTTTGTGTTTGCTTTTTTCAATATAACAACTTTACCTTTAATAAATTAATTAATTTATTAAAGGTCGTTATTAATTTTTATTTTCAGTCATTTATGATCACACTGTATTATCATTCTAGCACGGAGCGGAGCACCACCTAAACGTTTATGCATCAACTAGTTAAGAACTAGGAAGTAGTTCCCCCGATTCATTTCTTTGTTCGTGTTGGTGTGTTTGTTTACATTTATTTCACTTCTTTATAAATATTAAGTAATAATCAAGTTTTCAAACATGGGAGAAAAGGGAAAAAATAACGGAAGCCAAAGCCAGCAACAAATGCAGGAACAGGAGAAGAAAGAAAAACGAGGTAAGTTAAAAATTATAGTAATATTTTTAATCTACTTTAAATATAATTTTTATTAATTACTGCTTTAAGCTTAACTTTGTTAAGAAGATGAGGTAATTAAAAATTATTTGTTGATAGCAAGGGTAGGAGGAAAGTTTTAAGAAATAATAATGATATAGGTTAGGTTTTGTAAATGTTGAAACTTTTGTGACATGTAAAGTAATCTATTTTATCATACAATGTAATAACTTTTCTTACTAGGTAAAATCAACAATAAACCAATAAACAAGTATTAAAAACAGCACATAAGTTTTAACATTTACAAAACATAACCTATAATTAATATATGTGCAAAAAATATTAATTTGATTAAAAAAAATAACTTTTCTAAATTATTTTTAAGTTTGTACTTTGTGTTATAGATCAATTAATTGAAAGTATACAACGAATGGAGGAAGAGTTGGCTGAGTTAACAGTCGCAGAAACAAGTGATACATCAAGAGGCGCACAGCCCCCGGATGAGCTGACAAGGAGGCAAAGAAGAAGCTTACAATACTTTATAAACAAAATTAAAAACGGGAAAATTAAGGTACCGTAATATACACTATACTTGTTTTTCATGAAAAGTAGATAGGCTGAGGCTTTTAGCCGATGTTTAGTTTGGTGCCTCGTAATCAAATTTATGTAAATATTTTTATTCACTAAATTTTTACCAACACCCCGAGATAATATCGACATTCTTTTACTTTTCAGAAAAACAGAAATTCGTACAAACATGAGAAGAAGGGTGGTAACAACCATCGAGGAAGAGGAGGCGGTGGTAAAAACCGTGGCGGTAATGGATACAACCGAGGAAGAGGAAGAGGAGGAAGAGGAGGAAGAGGAGGAAGCGGAGGGACAATTATTATTTATAATTAATAGTTTATTTTGTATTTCAGAGTTTTATTTTTTTTTAACTAAGAATACTATATTTTGTTTTTTATTATTTTAAATATATTTTATACTTTCTTTATTTTATATTTTCTTTATTAATTTTATAAAATCTTTATATTGTAGACATTTTAAAAAAGGTAAAGATTTTATTTTAATCTTATTTATTTTTATAAAACAAACATGTTTGAATGATTAATCATCATTTAATTAAATAACATTAAAATAAAATCATTACCTTTTTTAAAATGTCTTAAGTTCTTTATTGACATCATGCTCTAAGGCGGACTGATGATTGTTTTTTCAGATTGCAAACAAAATAGGAGATATGAGAGTAAGTAAATTTGTTTTTATTTCAATTTTTATATTTACTTTTCTGTAAATTATAACCTATAAAGTATTAGTTTTTAAATATAGAAAGGTAGGAATTAGAAAAAAACGCAATTTGGATGCCATTTGAATTATGCACATAAAGAAATTACTTGCATCAAAGGTAAGTATAACAAATATTTGTTTGTGTGCAGAGTTTGAATGTCCAAACCCTGTGTTGGAACAGACTTAAATGCACAGTATAATACTAATAAAATATGATATAAAAGTAAACACAGGCTCTCCATTTTCGTTCAACCTAATCTAAGATTAATGTAATCAACATGAAGTTGAAATAATTAGCGAAAGTGAAATTTGAGTGAATCGTTGTATTCTATGGACTTCACTGAAGTTATGCACTGTTTTACTTTTTTTATGAATCGCTTAATAAGATTAATGATTTTACTAATTAGTTAATTATCAGCGGTTCTAATTAACAAAAGTGAAATTTGAGTGAATTGTTGTATTCTATGGACTTCACTGAAAATAGGCACTGTTTTACTTTTTTTATGCATCGCTTAATAAGATTAATTAGTTTACTAATTAGTTAATTATCAGCGGTTCTAATTAGCGAAAGTGAAATTTGAGTGAATCGTTGTATTCTATGGACTTCACTGAAAATAGGCACTGTTTTACTTTTTTTATGCATCGCTTAATAAGATTAATTAAATTACTAATTAGTTAATTATCAGCGGTTCTAATTAGCGAAAGTGAAATTTGAGTGAATCGTTGTATTCTATGGACTTCACTGAAGTTATGCTCTGTTTTACTTTTTTTATGCATCGCTTAATAAGATTAATTAGTTTACTAATTAATTAATTATCAGCGGTTCTAATTAGCGAAAGTGAAATTTGAGTGAATCGTTGTATTCTATGGATTTCACTGAAGTTATTTATTAGTTATGTTTTACTTTTTTTATGAATCGCTTAATAAGATTAATTATTTTACTAATTAGTTAATTATCAGCGGTTCTAATTAACGAAAGTGAAATTTTTAGTGAATTGTTGTATTCTATGGACTTCACTGAGGTTATGTACTGTTTTACTTTTTTTATGCATCGCTTAATAAGATTTATTAGTTTACTAATTAATTAATTATCAGCGGTTCTAATTAGCGAAAGTAAAATTTGAGTGAATCGTTGTATTCTATGGACTTCACTAAAGTTACACACTGTTTTACTTTTTTTATGCATCGCTTAATAAGATTAATTAGTTTACTAATTAGTTAATTATCAGCGGTTCTAATTAGCGAAAGTGAAATTTGAGTGAATCGTTGTATTCTATGGACTTCACTGAAGTTATGCACTGTATTACTTTTTTTATGCATCGCTTTTTAAGATTAATTAGTTTACTAATTAGTTAATTATCAGCGGTTCTAATTAGCGAAAGTGAAATTTGAGTGAATCGTTGTATTCTATGGACTTCACTGAAAATAGGCACTGTTTTACTTTTTTTATGCATCGCTTAATAAGTTTAATTAGTTTACTAATTAGTTAATTATCAGCGGTTCTAATTAGCGAAAGTGAAATTTGAGTGAATCGTTGTATTCTATGGACTTCACTGAAAATAGGCACTGTTTTACTTTTTTTATGCATCGCTTAATAAGATTAATTAGTTTACTAATTAGTTAATTATCAGCGGTTCTAATTAGCGAAAGTGAAATTTGAGTGAATCGTTGTATTCTATGGACTTCACTGAAGTTATGCTCTGTTTTACTTTTTTTATGCATCGCTTAATAAGATTAATTAGTTTACTAATTAATTAATTATCAGCGGTTCTAATTAGCGAAAGTGAAATTTGAGTGAATCGTTGTATTCTATGGATTTCACTGAAGTTATTTATTAGTTATGTTTTACTTTTTTTATGAATCGCTTAATAAGATTAATTATTTTACTAATTAGTTAATTATCAGCGGTTCTAATTAACGAAAGTGAAATTTTTAGTGAATTGTTGTATTCTATGGACTTCACTGAGGTTATGTACTGTTTTACTTTTTTTATGCATCGCTTAATAAGATTTATTAGTTTACTAATTAATTAATTAATTATCAGCGGTTCTAATTAGCGAAAGTGAAATTTGAGTGAATCGTTGTATTCTATGGACTTCACTGAAGTTACGCACTGTTTTACTTTTTTTATGCATCGCTTAATAAGATTAATTAGTTTACTAATTAGTTAATTATCAGCGGTTCTAATTAGCGAAAGTGAAATTTGAGTGAATCGTTGTATTCTATGGACTTCACTGAAGTTATGCACTGTATTACTTTTTTTATGCATCGCTTAATAAGATTAATTAGTTTACTAATTAGTTAATTATCAGCGGTTCTAATTAGCGAAAGTGAAATTTGAGTGAATCGTTGTATTCTATGGACTTCACTGAAGTTATTCTCTGTTTTACTTTTTTTATGCATCGCTTAATAAGATTAATTAGTTTACTAATTAGTTAATTATCAGCGGTTCTAATTAGCGAAAGTGAAATTTGAGTGAATCGTTGTATTCTATGGACTTCACTGAGGTTATGTACTGTTTTACTTTTTTTATGCATCGCTTAATAAGATTTATTAGTTTACTAATTAATTAATTATCAGCGGTTCTAATTAGCGAAAGTGAAATTTGAGTGAATCGTTGTATTTTATGGACTTCACTGAAGTTATGCTCTGTTTTACTTTTTTTATGCATCGCTTAATAAGATTAATTAGTTTACTAATTAGTTAATTATCAGCGGTTCTAATTAGCGAAAGTGAAATTTAAGTGAATCGTTGTATTCTATGGACTTCACTGTAGTTATGCACTGTATTACTTTTTTTATGCATCGCTTAATAAGATTAATTAGTTTACTAATTAGTTAATTATCAGCGGTTCTAATTAGCGAAAGTGAAATTTGAGTGAATCGTTGTATTCTATGGACTTCACTGAAGTTATGCACTCTTTTACTTTTTTTATGCATCGCTTAATAAGATTAATTAGTTTACTAATTATTTAATTATCAGCGGTTCTAATTAGCGAAAGTGAAATTTGAGTGAATCGTTGTATTCTATGGATTTCACTGAAGTTATGCTCTGTTTTACTTTTTTTATGAATCGCTTAATAAGATTAATTATTTTACTAATTAGTTAATTATCAGCGGTTCTAATTAACGAAAGTGAAATTTGAGTGAATTGTTGTATTCTATGGACTTCACTGAGGTTATGTACTGTTTTACTTTTTTTATGCATTGCTTAATAAGATTTATTAGTTTACTAATTAATGTAACATATATGTTCATAAATACCATTGTTTATGTGTCGATTCTGCCATTAAATTTAATATGTGTAAACATATTCATTTAAATGTCACTTTTGCAAAAGGAAAAAACTGTGTTGGTAAGTTTATTGCCAATTTATGCAAACAAGCGAAAAAAAAAGAATTCGATGAGCCAAGAAATAAAAAAAACAAAAAGTTCCGATGATGAAGAAGTAGGTACTCCTAGCGATGGTGAAAAATGTTACTGGTCGTCATCATTACAAAGAGGGGTGAACCGACCGCCCAATTTAAACACAAGTTTAACTGATTAACTGCGCCAGTGGCGGTAGAACCGATGCAAACCGAAGCTGTATCTGAAAAATCTATTCCAGAAGAAGAAAAAAAAAACTATTCCAGAAGAAAAAAGCTGCAGATGTTGTGGTCGAGGCACCGGTTGTCAGAGCTTTATTACGGCCGATACATTACATAAATTATGACAAACATGTTCTGGCTAAAATCGCATGGAGGAAAATGGCTCCATATTGAGAAAAACACATGAATATGAAATGAAAAATTAAAAACACATCTGTCTACTTTGGATCACATCAATTAATCATACTTTGTATTAACACGGTCTCTAAAGAAGATAGGAGATTGTAACAACATTAAGGCAAATTTAGCTGCGCATTCACTGTAACGCACCTGTTGTAATAAATAAAAGTGATTACAACAAGAAAATGTTAAAACTACTAGAATACGAAGCATATAAATAAATCAACAGTGATCCAACATTATATTTAAAAAAACTAGCAAACAAAAACTAAAAATTCAAACATTGACAAAAAACCATGGTTACTCTGATACCAAGAGAAAAATCTTCAATATGTCCTAAATTATATGGTTTGCCAAAAGTTAACAAACAAAATAAACCTTTACGACCAATAGTTAGTTCAATCGGATCTCCAACATAAGAAATTCAAAACATTTTCTTAAAAACATAAATATTGATAAAAACAACATTCTGGTAAGTTTTGATATTATTTCGCTTTTTACAAAAATTCCAATAAATGATGCTTTAGAGATAACAAAATCAAAATATAATCCACAAAACTATCTATTGGACCAGCCTTTCAATTACATATTTTATTTACAACGGCCAACGATATAAACAAATAAAAGACGCACCAATGGGTTCACCAGTATCTCCTGCCATAGCTAATTTATTTATTGAAAAACTAAAGCTCAGATATGTAGATGATACATTTGTAATTTGGCAACATGATAAAAATAATTTAGATAGTTTTTAAGTCATCTAAACAATATAAATAATAAAATTCAGTTTACAATTAAAATTGGAAAAGATTTTATTACCTTTTTTAAATAATTTGTTAATTAATCAATCTAATGGTAGTTTAGGACATACTATTCATAGAAAATAAACAGAAAAACTGTTACCTTAATGCATTTTCTCAAATAAATTCAATAATGAAATCTTTATTATATAGAGCTTTAACATTATGTGATCTAAAGCACATAAAAGAGGAAATTGAAACGTTAGAAAATGCCCTCTTACAAAATGGTTTCAATAAAGCATTATTAAAACTGTTATAACAATAAAATTATAAACAACGACAAAGAAAAAGATGCATTTTCACTATTTGTTAAAGGTAATACAAATAAAATTTCTAAAATTTTAAAAAGATATGACATAAAAACAATTTTTATACAAATTTAAAAATAAGTCAAGTTTTAAAATGCACAAAAAATATCTTTCTATATATAATATATCCCTTTAGAAAATCAAGGCGTGTATGAAATTCCATGTGCAGATTGTACAAGATCTTATATTGGACAAACTAACTTCAAAATTAGCACAAGAACAGAAAAACATATACGTGCAGATCAAAAAAATGAATCTACTTTATTTTTAACAGAACATGTAAATTCAAATCAACACAAAATTAATTTTGAAAGAACTAAAATTTTAGCAAAATTTAATCATTCATACTAGGAAAACAAGAGAAGCCATCGAAATTAAAAAAAGACCAGACAATCGCAATAAGAGAGATGATGCTTTACGTTTACCATCTATTGGGAAAACAGAATTAACTAAACTGTCTGGCAATATAGATTTATAATGGTAAAGTGACAGAAAACTATGGAAATTTTTGTTTGTCCTAAAATGTTTTGAAAACGCTAAATTTTTACCTGTACAGGTATACGCAACCGCTCCCATCTGCCAGACGCGGCGAGTTTCTACCTATCGTCAATAAAGATAGGAAATATTCACAAACTAGTCGACCTTTTTTATATTTTATTGTGAAAATTTTACATTTTTTTATTCTAAGAATAACTGAGTATTTTTTGTAAAAATTGTTTTATTATAAAATGCATCATTTTTGAGTTATAGCAATTAATTCAAACTCCTAAAAAACTTCAAATAAATAACATTTTCACACAAACATACAGAAAGCAGTACGCTAATTAGAATTAAGTATAGCAAACATGAGTTTACAGGAATCACAGTAACACACGTAAAAGTTGATAATGTAGTTATTAAAAGAGGGAAACAATATAGGTATCATGACTGTATAATAGATAAAAGCTCAACCTTTACAAAAAAAGTGCTCAAGATGACAAAAAACACCCACAAAATCAAAGTCTGAAGCGACGATGCTTAATTGATTTAATTAACAGACTGTTTTTATATCTTCATTGTAGAACCAAAGTATCAAGCTTTTTTTGTTGCCAAGTTATTTATTTGTATTTATGTTTGCAAATTTCATAGTTATATTTATCTGTACAAAAGTACATTTATGTTAGGTATTAGCATATAACACATTTTTTATATTCTATTTGGAAACCAAAATTCTAAAAATTCATCCTGTGGTCCCAATCACGAGCAGGTAACAACAAACTCGGTACAACACGACCGAGGTCAACATGAAATAGACAATACAAATCTTTCCACTAAGTGCAGATTACCACACAATGCTTGGAAATAGTTTTCTATTTCGTGAACACTGTAACATATTTTTTTGTTGTTATTAAACAATATTAAAATGTAACAAATGAATATAATTTGTGTGTTGCGTTTTATGGATTTAAATATTACAAGTGTTCAAAATTTTCATTGTTATAGTTTCATGCGTTAAAACTCAAAAGACATGTTTGTTATTGCAAAAACGTCTATCGTATTAGAATACTTTTAAATTAAAGTCAAATTTAATCTATCTATTAAATGTATTATAACTACCATACAAAATTAGTTATTAGAATATACAAAGTAATAAAGTATAAAATGCTAAATTTCTAAACTTTAGTTGATTATCAATAAATAGAAGAACAAAAATTCATTAAATTTTTAAATAAACTTACCGCTCGCATATCAGATAAAATTATATTCATTATTAAAGAGTAAATTTGCAAAATATACAGCAAAATTGTTTTTTTAAGATAGGGCTTCTGGTGGCCTGTAGTGTGTGCTACTGTGCCACGTTGCCTAATATATATATAATTTTTTTATTTGTTACCACAGATATTATTATATGTCTTAGTCTTCCACAAACTAATGTTAATTAAATCAAACAACATTAGATGTAATATTTAATCTTTTTTCTTAAGTATTCTGTAATTGTATCAAAAATTTAAGTTATGGTTTAGTGCTGACGAAAACCTAATTGTGCAACAAAAGGCGTGCCAAAGTCCTTTTTTATAACATGTAAATGTATGAGGAATTTAAGTTACGGTTCAGCGTTGTCAGAAGAGAAAACCGAAATACTCAGCAAAAAACGCATGAAAGTTCATCCAGCCTTGCAATCTAAAAAGAAAAAATGAAAAATTATTATATCCAATACAAAATGCTAATTTACAATGGCATCCATCAAATAATCAATCAAAACTAGTTATGAAAATTTAATCCGTTTTGTTGAGTAGAACATAAAAAATTTAAAAACAGTGTTGTCGGAAGAAGAAACTTAAATATTTAACATAACACACATTAAAGTTATCCGACCTTAGTGTAAAAAGAAGACTATTAAATATATAAATATTAATTATGACATTCATCAAATAATCAATCAAAACTAATTGTAATATTAATCTTTTTTTTTTTTTGAGAAGCATGTGGAATGTTAGAATAGTTCAGAGTTGCCGGAAGAAAAAACCTAAATGCTTAACCACATGCGCACCAGAATCCATCCAGCTTTGCAGTGCAAATTATATTATGAAACAAAATTGGTAAAATGAAATTTGGCGTTTAAATGTCATGTTGGCATATTTTTTATTTGATAAAATTATTAAGTGATGGAGAGTTTACAAAGAATTAGAAAGGAAAAAGAACTAAGTCCAAGGTTAACAAGAAGATGGACACCATGAGAAAGCTGTAATTGTGCAACGCGGTATTAATTTATTATATTACAAATTTATTGTAAAAATATAGGGTTAAGTGGAAGAACAGCTTTATAGCTGAACTTTGCCTTTTTGTACATAATGACAAATAAAGAATGGAATAATAATAAATATTTCAAATTCTGATGTCAGAAAAGAAAACTAAAAATGATCAATATGCGCACCAAAGTCCAACTTTGCAGTATAAAAAAGAAAACAAAAACATTACAAAAATCTATTTTCTTTAGAAGTTGCAAACAGCAGAAAAGTGTGGAAAATATATACTTCAAAACGAAAGCAATAAAAATAACAAGAGATGCAGAATGTGAATTGGAACGGTTTATACAATTATAAGCTGCTTGAAATGTCTAAAAACTTTATTTAAAATTAACTAATTTTAAAGATCAAACGAGGTGTGCAAAAATCCAGGTTGAGCAGTTCAAAAGAATTGTATATTAAGACATTTAAATTTTTAATTTTGTACGTTTGTGTTAAATAATTGTATATTAATAACAATTACAAACCAATAGTATGGTTTAAAGTTGAATATAATCAACTTTATCTGATACGTGAAGCACATAATCATAAAACT
This sequence comes from Tachinus rufipes, assembly GCA_963932245.1. Taxonomy (NCBI): domain Eukaryota; kingdom Metazoa; phylum Arthropoda; class Insecta; order Coleoptera; family Staphylinidae; genus Tachinus; species Tachinus rufipes. The sequence continues at coordinate 20,466,001 of OZ010750.1, forward strand.
GCTCTACAATCATTTTAAAATATTAGGCATATAAGGCAAGAACAACAAAAAGCCATTGACAATTACATTGGAAATGTATCCAATGCTTCAAATGTTATACAAACAATTGTGGTACAACACTTCGACAATCTAACCGCCGTTCATTTCGACCCCGCCAGAACAAAGTGACCAAACGCCAGCCCGAAGAGAAGGAAGTTTTTTTTGAATAATAATAATAATAAGAAGAAAAAACTTTATTAAATAATTTATATTATGGAATTTATTTGTTTGTATTGTAACTTTAATTCAAAGACAGATTTTGAGTGCTGGTTGATTTAAATATTCAGCAGCACATGTTTATCGTAATGGCGACTGCTGCACGGTTAGATCGAGAAGTACTCCGACCGAAAGTAACTGACTGACTGACCAGTGTTGCCAACCTCACTTGAGTAAATATCGGCAGTACATAGATTAAAATGTCGGTAGATGTCGGTAGGTACTTCCACTCTAGCCTTGACGTAACGACGAGGGGTTGGGGCTGTTGGGGAGAGATATATGAGTAAAAGTATCAAAATTTAAAAATTTAAAATAAAATTTTATTATAAAACAAAAACAAATATTTATTTAAAAAAAACTTAACATAAAATATATATTTGTAATAAATACAAAAAAAACTCAAATGATTTAAACATAAACATAAAATAAAAATTATATGTCAAATACAAAAAAAAATCATTTATTTTGATTTAAAATTATATAGTTTTGTTGTTGTCATTTGATTAATTGATGATTCGTTGATTTCAAAATTGTAACAAAAGTTATTGCTTTTGAATAAAGCATTCGCATGCATTAAGTCCTATAAGAGTGTTAAATTCCAATTTATTTCTTTGTTTTGTTTTTAGTAGATTTATACATTTCGTTCGACATTAGCTGTGGAATGAGGTAGTGTTAATATTCTTATAATAAATTTTGACAAATAAGGAAATCTTTGAGAGTTTTCTATTCTTAATTTATATATGTAAAACCAAAATTGTTCAACATCGTGTGTTTCATAATTTTATATATTCTGAATTTCGTAATTGTCTCGATTCGGAATCTATTTTTTGTACGTCATTATCTTTTACTATGTATGAAAATAATGCCAATAAATTTGTAATTGAATCAGTTGTTTGAATCTGTTCTGGATTAAAGCATTAAAAAAACTAAATATTGTTTTGCAATGAATATCTTTTTTTATTTGGGATGCCGATTCTATATAAAATTGAAGACAACGTGTTCTGATAAAATTTTGTTGCTCTGCAGGTAATTTAATAATATCTAAGTTTGCTGACTTAAATAAATATTTTCAGTTTTTAAATAAAGTTTTGGATTATTATGTATACATTTTCCAGTTTAATCTTAAGTAAATAATCTCTTTGTATATAACCTTCTTGATCTTAAGACACATGTAACATTTTTATGCATTAAATGAACTTGAACTTCTTCAGGCTGCATTTGTTTATTTCAATTATTAAAAAGTAGGAGAACAAACTCAAGAAATTTAAAAAATACTTTTGTGGTAGGATCTTTAAGATGCTCTAAAATAATTTGTGGTAATAAAACGCGATCATTTCTAACTGCGTCATTAAATATAATTCCAATGCACTAACTGCTCAAAAATACGTTTTACCACCATTCCTAATGAAAGCCAACGTGTCTGGCACGGGTGAAGAATTTTATATGGTTTTACATTAACGAAATGTTGAAATTCTTTAAACAATTGAGATCTTTTTGAACTGCCACCTATATAATTATATATATTTCTCACCAAATTTTCAATGTACCTAGGTAATGTTTCACAAGCATATAAGGCACAAAGTGCAAATAAATGACAAATGCATTTTGAAATGTAGGTAAGGTTTGGAATTTCATTTTTTTTAATAAATCCGTTTGGATTGCCTTTTGCTAAACATTACACTGGCTCCATCAGCATAATTAAATAATTCTATGATTTTATTGATCAATATTTTTGCAGTTACATCACCTAAAGGTACAAGAGCAAAAAAACAATCAACACCAGAGTTTGATTTTAAATCAGAATATCTGACCAATAAGCATAAATGTTTAATTGTACTACAATCAGTCGATTCATCTATAATTAATGAAAAGCATCCTGATCTTAAAATATTACACAAATTTTCAAAACTTTCACTCTCTAAAACATTTTGAACAATAACTGTTGTTTTTGTTCTACCTCAAGCAATATATTCTAATTTTTTAGTCTGGACACATTATTTTAATCAAATCAGGCAAATGTTCTGCAATATGCCGCCATTCTTATTTCTGCCATTTTTACATTTTTATTTAAAATAGTTTGTTGGCATATTTGAAACATTGATTTTTTACTGATTACAAATGATTGACGTGAATTTTTTTTTTAGAGTGCATCACTAATTTAGATATTCCTGATTTGACACTTATATCGGCGTTGCAATATTTGCAATATGCAAATTCATTACCTTTTTTGCTTGGACCAATGTATTTCTTAAACCTTTAATATAATTCCCAAGAAGTTTTATATTTACATCGGTACTGTTTCATTCGTTTAACTGGCCTTGAACCCCATATATCTCTTTCCTCGTCACTACTGCTGCTACTTTTTAAACTATTAATAATATCCCTTAAATATTACAATTTCATTACTTATTTAAAATTATTAATAATATAATTTTTATTTACATTTTATTACCAATGAAATACACACTACAATTGGTTTAGATCTATTCAAATGTTCACTAAAAGTATTTAATTATCATGACATATCAATTATCAACCCTAATGTAAAATGATTCTGATTCTGTCCAAGGCTCTGTGTGTTGTCACGTGCCAGCTGTGCAAGTGTTCAACCGACAAGAGTAGTCCGAATCGAGTGCAAAGTACGTTATCTGTAAGTTAATATTATTTTATCTTGCGTTGGTCGATTAAGTATTACTCGACATTTCAACAGATTCTTATCTGCCATCATAATATTTTACTCCTGCAGGATTTAGTATATTTTTTAAGTAAAATTATTGAATTAATCATATTTTGAGTCTCCTGGCAAAAATCACATACGAGTTTTGAAAAGGGCAATGACAATATTTCTGTTGCTAGCTTTATTTTAATTATAATTAATTATGTTTTATTAAAGGTTTTACTTAATTACATATTTTTAATTGTTTTTTAATTTGGTTAAACTTTGTTGTTTGTTGCTAGAGTTGCTCATTCATTCATTTAACTAAGAATATATCTGACATAAATAATAACTGCTAATAATAATTAACAGAGTACTTACTTTTTAGTATTTATACTCAGAACACATTTTAATGCTGGAGCTGGAATACACAGAATCACAAAATATCACAACGTTATCCAAGCAAGCTAGAACATCTAGGTTAGAGAAACGTTAGCACGGGTTAGAACCTTATTAAAATCAGCTGATCCCGAGGTGATGAGCCAAGTTTGCTGCCATTGGTCGATGCAATCACGTGGGGTGCCCACAGCGCAGCAGTTTTCTACTACCGACCGAACACCTTGTTTCGTTCGGACGGGCTTCACGGTACCGGCCTTGCCCACAGCTGTGCGCAGTGTGATTGCTATGAGTCACTTGAATTTTGGCATATATTTGAATTTAATTTGTCGGTATAATTACGTTAAAAATGAGCATGTCGGTAGATATCGGTAACAAAATTTTAAATAACTAATTTGTCGGTAGAACTACCGACATATCGGTATGGTTGGCAACGCTGTGACTGACTGAGAGACTGACAGGCGCTGACTACAGTTAGTAGTTACACTCGCTATCGCCTTCGCTGTTTTGACAGAATGGCCAACTGTAGATAGTTTTTTTTAAATATCAAAATGCAACAAACGCAACCTAATTAATAGATAAAATACTAATATACCTAATTAATACAATAACAGTTACGCAATTATGCAACTATTTTATTTAATAAAATGCAAATTTAAAATAAACAAAACAATTAAAGTCAAGCGCTTTATTTATTCTACATTTAAACAGCATCCGTGCAAAAGTTAAATCCATTTTGAATGATTTTGTATAAAATAACGTTTTTAACCAACTCTATAAGTAAAAGCCTAACGAAATTGCAATAAAATAGAAGCTAATAATTTCAAACAATACTTTGGTTAATTTGCAGATAATTTTATATTATTTAAATACGTATACCTAGTCTATAAATTAATCTATAATGAGGTATTATTTAAAAAATAATTTAAATGATTTTGCACGGATGCTCCTTATTTTATGTAAATTAACATAATAGCAGGTGTTTATTTTAGAATATCAACACGACAAATTAAACAAGACAATAAAGTAAATTACTTAGACTAAAAAATTAATAAAAACAAAAATTTAACTTGAATAGAATATATACAGAAAACCAACTAACGTTTTGCTTTTCACTCTCTAATAAACGAAGCACTGCACTACACTACCAATAACAAACATAGAACAAACAATAAAAATCATAAAACATCTAGCTATTCATAACAGATTCCAAAGTTACAATAAATTTATTAATTAATACTCAAAAATATTACTTCACTTAAACAAACAGCAAAAATACCACCACATAACAGATAATCGGGGCTATTCTCTATAAACATTGCTAGGAAGTAAGCAAGATATATATTGCTAGCTAACAATATGAACTGTCATTTTAGCAAATCTTGTTTTGTTAATAATACAACCGTTATCACATCAGGAGGTATGGCAAATCTCTAGATAAAACAATAATAATAATATATTTTGTTAAAGTGACGTATTGCTAACAATAAAAATTTGTTAAAATGATAGTTCACATTGCTAGCAAGCAAGATTTGTTAAAATGATCTTGCTTACTTACAATATGCATAGCCCCGAATATCTTTCTTTTTTATTTCGCGTTTTACAGCTATTTTACATCGCCCCAGAAGTCTTACGACTTGTTTGAAGGAGGTTGAATATAATAATAATAATAATAAATTTATTACTCAGCATCCTACTGCCAATTACAGAATAAAATAACATAAAATACGTAATATTATAAACTAATGTAATAACAAATATAACAAGTGTGGCAATGCGCATGGTTCTATCTATCTCTCGCTAAATTGTGACGTCAAGTGGGTAATAAAAACTCGCATTATTATTATGAATTTAAATAAGTATACATTTGCAGAAAAATTAACGTAAAAAATACACATACAAGTATACAAAACATATAAAATATTTATTCTAACTTATTATTTTGTTTTTTTTTTAATGATTAATTAAAAATATAATTAGTAAAATTATATACAGGGTGTAGATTAATTGGTGGACAAACGCCAGGTAACTTCGTAGATGATGCCAAAAGAAAACGAAAATCTAAATTCCAAAATGCTGAGAAACTTTTCTTTTGGCCTCACGAGATCCTCACAAAGTTTCGTTACGCTTGGCAACTTAGCAAAATTTCTATTTCTATATTCAAACCTATAATGTAGGCAACTTAATACACACATCAAATGTTATTATTTATTATAAACTACAAATATCCATTGCCACCGTTTACTTCTAAACACTATACGGTGTCGAATTCATGAGATTCTCAAGCATCACCGGCGTAATTTGCATATTCATTCAAAGTAAAAGTCATAATAAAATAGAAATATCAACTGACATTTATTGCATAGCCTACGTTATAATTTGAATTTTATTAATGAATTTGCTACGTTGCCAAGAGTATTTTTAATTTAAATTTGGTTTATTCTTGGAAAGTAATTTGCACATTTTTCAATATTTTTTTAGTACTAATTTTTAATAAGCCTCGTAACTTTTATTATATAAAAAGAAAAGCAACTTGGTACATAAAATACACAAATAAAACAATATTTGTATAGACAAAATTGAAACTTTGAGAAGCTAGTGAGGCCAAACGAAGAGTTTCTCAGCATTTTGAAATGAAGATTTTCGTTTTCTTTTGGCACGGTCTACAGAGTTACCTGGCGTTTGTCCGCTAATTAATCTACACCCTGTGTATAATAGTGTAATAAAGTTATTTACATTTAAAATAAAGTAGCATAGCAATACATTTTTTTTTTAATTTTATTAAACTCAAAATAATGTTAAAACTAAAAAAAATCAAAACACACTTAGATTTCTTCTAGAACTATAGCATCTGGCGTTTTTTGTAAAATATTATTTTTATTAATATTTAAAATATCATCAATTTATTTGTGTCGTATTTTTTTCACAATCTCTTGGTTCTAATCTTTAAATTTGCTGTGATTTTTGATTGTGATTTAGGTAATTTTAATAAAAGAAAAGGATCTACTGTTTAAATTGCAAGAGTTTTTTGGTTGATAATTTAAAAGTTTTATTATTATTAATATAAAATTTACCTTTTTGTCCACAATCCACTTCAATATCTTCATTCATCTTCAATAAATCATTGTTAGGAAAAGTATTTACTATCTGTTCTTATGTTTTTTGTGTAATTTGCGCATCCTTATACAGAACAAGCTGGCATAATAAACAATTTTTAATGATTATAATTTGTTTGTTATTTTATCTTTAAAACAGAGCATAAATATTTCGCTGATGACGCCAATAATATACTGATCTATCTGGTGAGACTTAATCATAAGTTGCCAAAGATAACTGCCGAAAACTACCACCGCTACAAAAAAAGAATTCATAATCATTGTTGCCAATCGTAGAAGCAACAATGGCAAACAATTCTAATTCTAAAGCCAAGAGAAATCTAAGCTCCCAAAACAACTTTAATCTCGACGAACATTACCAAAACGATATGGAGCAATCCATAAAGTCTCCGACCCTCGCTACCAACCGACACCGACATTCGACCACATCAAGCTTTATCCTATCCGCCGCCGCAGAAGATGGTTCTTCGGAATCGTCCTGCGGAGCAGCCTTTTCAGCATCAGAGACATCGCAGAACCCGGGCCACGAAGGAGACAACGCCCAGGACGACGACGACTTCCAGATCCAGAGGCATCAAGGCCAACCAAAAACGACAGTCATCCATGTCCCCCATCAAGCGCCACCCGAAAAGAAAAGCAAAGAAACAGCTAATGCTGGGTTGCACCAACATCGGTCGGTCCGAACGGTCCGTTATTTTATTTTTATAAAGTTGCTTGTTTCGTGGTGTAGTGGGTATCATACCCGCTTATCATACGGAAGGTCCCCGGTTCGATACCAGGCAAAATAAAACTTTTTTTTTTTATTTTGGTTTTTAATTATTATTTATTTTAATTTTAAGTTATTATCACTCATTTTCCTCAAATTTTATATTTTAATATATATATTTTCAGATAATTTCAATATACCATATTCATCATAATACATATTTATATTCAACTATTGGGAATGTCTTGATTGCAAATTAATTGAATTAAATTAAGATGTAACGTTTTTCCTTGTTTTAATTTATTTTGTGTTTGTTAGGTAACACTATTTATTATATTCAATAATATTTTTATATTTTAAACAAATATGTAACAAATAATATTTTTTTAATTTAATTAATTTACTTATATAAAATATAAAAAATTAAAACTTTAGGTAACAGATTGATAACCACTACAGAACAAAAACTACCTATTCAGACTAAAATAAAATAAAGTACTCATAATTTAAAAAAATAAAAAAAAATATAAATTTTAAAAAAAGTTGGTTCCGATGTAGGATCGAACCAGAGACCTTCAGCTTGATGGGCGGGTCTGATATCAACTACACCACGAAACAATAAAGTTATAGTGAGTTAATACTGGATATTATAGTGGAATTTATATACACAAAAAGAAATACAATAAAAAGAACAATGAAAACGTTTGTGATGGGTTCCATTAACCATCGTCGTTCAGAACGGCGAATTTGATCTTATTATTGACTGTTTTCTGTTACACCAACATTTGTCGGTTGGAATCCTCCGTTATTTAACACCTAAAAATCGACTGATTTGAACCGACCGAATTTCTGACGGTTATTTGAATTACGGTGTGTTTCTAACCTCAAAATTGTGAATTAGTGAATATGGAAATGGATTCATCAAGTTCAAGTTCTTCATCATCTTCTTCAGGGAGTTTAGATGACATAATAGATATGTTACCTGAAATTCGTGCTGTTAAGGAACGTATTGATCCATTTGATATACTGACTGACAACGAATTTAAACAGAGATATCGTTTTAAAAAAGAAACAGTAATTTCATTGCTTGCTCGATTTTATGATGCATTGGATTGTTTAACAGATCGAAACTATCCAGTATCACCCATGACTCAGCTTCTTGTGACATTAAGGTATTATGCAACGGGTTGCTTTCAGCAAGTACTTGCTGATCATATAAATGTACACAAAAGTACAGTATGTCGAATTGTACATCGTGTTGGACATCAAATTGCATTGCTGTCTGGTGAGTTTATTAAAATGCCTAATACTCCTGAAGCCGTATTGAATGTAAAGCAAGGATTCTTTCGAATTGCACATTTTCCTGGTGTTGTGGGAGCTATTGATTGCACACATATCAGAATTCAATCTCCCGGTGGTGATGAGGCAGAACTATACAGAAATCGAAAGGGTTGGTTTTCGATAAATGTGCAAATTGTTTGTGATTCCAATCTGCATATTTTAGATGTAGTTGCACGATGGCCAGGATCGGTACATGATAGTACAATTTACAATGACAGCTTTATGCGTGCAAGGTTTGAAGCTGGAGAATTTCCCAACAGCTACCTTATTGGTGATGGAGGGTACATGTGTTCTAATTATTTGTTAACACCATTGAGTCGCACGGAAACACCTTCAGAAATACGGTACCAAAACTCTCATATTAAAACTCGGAACTGTATTGAAAGAGTTAATGGAGTACTGAAGAAGAGGTTTCCGGTGTTATCTGTGGGAATGCAGATAAAATTGAAAAATGTGCTTCGAGTCATTGTTGCAACTGCTGTTCTTCATAATATTGGCAGGAATGAAGGAGATATTTGGGAAGGAAATTTGGATGACATGCCATTAGATGTTGTAGCTGCTGAAGTTCCACAAGTAGGAAATGCACTGCGGACACATATAGTCAATACATTTTTTTAATGAAATGTTGCTGAGTTTTAAATCTGCGAGAACTTTTGTTGCCAGCTACACCTGCATTAGCAAATAACAATCGGCCCTTTTTAGGACCACACATTTATAAAAAACAAAGTATAATCTGCACTGTGTCTAATCGATTAAAATTAATTAAACAAGTTAAGTTATTTCAATGGTAAAACGTATGTTTTGTTGTCATAGTATTTATTTTAGTCAACATGTTTATACTATTTATTTAAATTAAATAATATAAAATACATCGTTTAACATTTCTAACAATGTAGCTACTACCTTAAAACTGCTCGATTAAAATAAATGTTAAAACAGCCCTACGCTTTATCATTTAAATAATACTACATAACCTATACAAGTGATAAAATAAATCAAAACAGTTGTGTTAAGTATATTACCACTTATTTTGTATATGGAATAGTATGACAGTGTGGTATGTATTCATTCTAATGAGAGATACTTATATCAGATATTAATTGTTTGTGAAAAAGTACATTTTTGTTACATTATTTTGCACAATTGATCTTACTATCCACATTTCTCATTGGAATGGTTGTATATATCTATATAATTATACAATTTGATGAAGTAAAAGTGAATTGTAAATTATAGCTGTTATTAATTGAGTTTTATTTTCAATTATCAATTGTAGTTTTTTAGCTTATAGACAAAAACGTACGGCTGAATAACTCCGTTATTTTTTAACTGATTTAAATGATTCAAAAACCATTTTAAGTAGTTTTTTGAGTATTATAAAGCCGGTACACACATGTATGTTTTTATTTTTAGTATAGTTGCTATGGCAACCAACTTTAATTTTTTAAATACATTATTTATTTATTTATTTATTTTTTTTTAATCTTTATGATATTCTTGTCATGTAAATTAATAATATACTTATATAACAAAATTTTCTTATAAATTTAAAAACAGTTATTTTTTAATATTTAAAATGATTGTAATTGAATAGTTGGCATTGAAAATAAATAATATTTGCTTTTTTGGGTGTTTTTATGTTATTAAGCATAACATAGTAACATAAAAATTGACGTATTTAAAATTAAAAAAAAAATATACATATATATACATATTTTTTTTTTTAATTTTATAAACGTTATTTTTTAAATTACTATATTATGCATAATAACATAAAAACACTCAAAAAAATAAATATTAGTTATTTTTAATGCCAACTATTCAATTACGATCATTTTAAATAAAAACAAATATTATGTTTTTAAAATTTATCAAAATTTTTTGTTATAAAACTATATTATTATTTAATATTAAGAATATCATGAAGATTCCAAAAAATAAAATAAAAAATGTATGTTACCATTTAAAAAAAAGTTAGTTGTCATAGCAACTTTACTAAAAATAAAAAAAAAACATGTGTAGACCTGCCTTCATAATACTCAAAAAATTATTTAAAATAGTTTTTGAATTATATAAATTGGTTAAAAAATAACAAAGTTATTCAGTCGTACGTTTTTTGTCTAACACCCTGTATATGAATGAAATGAGATTAGAGAGAAAAGTATGTAGAATCATTTTTTTTTATTAAACTTTATAATCTTTATAATATCTAAGGAACAAATTCAACGCCAAATTTTTCTTTGTACTCTTTTAATCTTGTTTCCATTTCTATTCTTTTTGTTATTGATTCTACATTTAAGATTTCTATTTCTTTGAGAAGCTTATTTTTTTGTAATTTAAATAGTTCAATCTCTGCTTCAAGTTTTGTTTTTTTAATTTTCAAATCAATTTCAAATAATTGTGTTTTTTGCGTTTTATTTTCTGCAACGTAATCTTCTTTTCTAATCATTTTCCTTTTTTTAGCTTGAGTAACAGTGCTAATTTCTTCATATAAATCTTTTACAGTTCTTCGTTTTGTTGTTGCTTTTTGGTTTTCTATATAGAAATTATCCGTTTTAAAAATATTTGTTTAATTGTAAATATATCTTATAAACTGATATTTTTTTAATTTATTACTTTATTGGAGACCAGTTTATTATAAAATAAAAGAGTAAATTGAAAACAAGTTATTATTAAAAAATTAAAATTTTAGTATAATTTTTATTTTATTTATTGAAATGTAATTTGTTTATAAATAATTGGTCATACAAGGCATACTGGCGAGGTTGACCCTTGGTTGCTGTAATCGTTAGATTGAACTTGAATAAGTTATAAATTCATTTCATAATTTGCTTATGTTTATTAATAAGTTATATAAGTTTGAAAGTTTTGTCAAATTATAAGTCTCTTTCAATCTACAATTTGGACAGTTTACAAAATAAAATATTTTTCATTCAATATTTTATGCACAGTAATTTGTTTATGTATTTAGTTTGAACGATTTGCCAACTGTTTAAATCGTAGGTTGAAATAGACATAATTTATAATTTTATTACAGTATTTTATTTAACATTATATTTTTTATATTTTTTATATATCTTATAATTTTAGATTTTCATTTATATAAACCACCGCAGAAAAAGTTTTTTGATATTTATGCTTTAAACTTTATTTTTGATTTTTATTTTAAATTAACAACTGCATATCCGATAAAGTATAAATTTTAAAAATATTGTTTAAAATTATACAAACCTGTTGCTATTTCCTCATATATTTCAGGTTCAGGTTCAGGTTGAGTATATATAATTTCATCTTCTACTTGATTGGCAACTTCTGCGTTTTCTGCAGTAATTGCATTAATATTTGAATTAATTGGAACTTCTGCAAATTTATTGAGTTCAGTAATTAGAGTGTTACACTGTTTCACTTTATAATATAAAACATATAAGATTGGAAAAATTTCAAAATAGTCATATATAAGCTGCTTACCATGATAATATGATGCACTTGAATCATATATATTTTGCAGCGGCTTAAATTGACCTTTTAGTGCAGCAACAATTTTTTCTTCAGCTGGCTGAAGTATTGCTGAGTTGGAAGGTCCAGCACCACCACCAGTTTTATATAATTCAATCTACATAAAAGTTTGATTTAAAAATAATTTTATTTCTACACTCACTATAAATTACTTTTTCGTTTGCGTTTTTTTTTTTAATTCTTCGTTTTATATTTTCATATAAATTTTTAAGCTGTTGGGGAAGCCTTGGAGTCTCTACATTTATCAAATTGTATTTTGATGTAATCTTTTTCCAAGCTTCTTGCTTTTGCTTATTATTTACACCATCTGTTACTTTATTTTCTATTATATTTTTATATTGCAATGTAATATCTAATAAACAATCCTTTTCTTCATCATTGAAATGTTTTCCTTTTTGGTCAACTTTGGTCGGCTCCATAATTAAATATGATAAATTGTTATTATTGTATGTTATATTATTTATTTTGACAATTAAATTTCAAATGAATGTGTCAATCGCTTCGGCTAACACCGCGCATACATCGTAGAACATCGGGATTGCGTCGGTGCAAACACTCGGTCGCGACGGGCCGTCAAAAAACAATCGGTTTAAATCGACCGTTTTAACCAGCGGATTGGTGCAACCCAGCAAAAAATATTATTGAATATAATAAATGGTATAACCTAATAAACACAAAACAAATTAAAACGTTACATCTGAATTTAATTCAATTAATTTGCAATCAAGACATCCCCAACAGTTGAAAAACATATTAAAATTACATACTGAAAATATATATAAAAATATAAAATTTGAGGTAAATGAGTGATAATAACTTAAAATTAAAATAAATAATAATTAAAAACCAAAATTAAAAAAAAAAAGTTTTATTTTGCCTGGTATCGAACCGGGGACCTTCCGTATGATAAGCGGGTATGATACCCACTACACCACGAAACAAGCAACTTTATAAAAATAAAATAACGGACCGTTCGGACCGACCGATGTTGGTGCAACCCAGCAGTATCGATTTACCGTTACTCCCCTCCCAAAACCCCTTCAGGAAACTAAAGCTCTATTTCCTGCCCTCCAACCGGTTAATAACGAAATTGTCTCATTCTACATTTTTAAAAATACTGCCTATATAACCACTACCACCGCTAACTTCGACCAACACGCGCCCGCCATTGCTGACAACTTTGGCGAACCGCTCTCGATTAAACCGGCAAACGAACGCGAACGCACCCACCTCACCACCGGGCTCCCCATATTCTCTTGCGTTCTCCGGAACATATCCCTTAACATTACTAATGCCGATGTTACCGAAGCCCTAGTGGAAGCCAGGTTGAACGTTACAAAGGCAATGAGAATTAGATCTAGAGCCACGGACCGACTAACAACCCTAGTCAGTCAAAATTTAATTCAAAGAGAAAACATCTCAACAATAACCCTTCAGGAAACCACCAAGTGTTCCGCGAAAACTAAACAGCTGACACTTCCAAAATTCATTATCCACCACAAGAATGCGGTAGTTAGATCGGGGGGCGTGGCAATAGCTTACAATGCCCTCCTTCCTATCTCTCCCATCACCACCCCCGACCCTACCTGGGAGAACCATGATGTGGTGGCGGTTGCGCTCCAAAGCGCGATCGGCAGCATATCCATCTTCTCCATATACATTAACCCTAAAAACCCATTCCCGTCAGAATTCTTCAAACACGTCGCGAGCAAATCAATCATACTGGGTGACATGAACGCCCGTGACACCTCATTCGGCGACCGCGCATCGAATCCCAGAGGCGTCGCTCTGGCGGACTTCCTTAGCAACCATCCCTTATACCGACTCAGCTGCACGGACCCCACGTTTGCAAACCACATAGGCACCTCAATAATCGAACTTGCTTTCCAAGTCTCGCCTACCTGCGCTATCAGCCACCACATGCCACTTGTCGGCTTCACCTCGTTAATTAATCCCCCGCCGCCCCCACCCACTCACATAACATATACAAATTACAACAAAGCAAACTGGCCCGCGTTCCAGCGCGACATATAGCGAAAACTCACCGAACCCCCCGCGATCAACTCCATCCGCGACATCGATTCGGCAATCGACACATACTTCGACGCTGTTAACACCGCCGCCGCCGCCTAACCTACCAAAACCAAAGCTATAAATAATAACATAATTCCGCCCTCTATTATCTCTCTGATCTAGGAAAAACACAGAACCTATAAATTATTTCTCCGCACTCGCGACCCCACGATCAAAACTCAATGGAACAGATTAAGCTCTAAAATTCGTCGCCGCAGAGCAGCCAAGTGATCTACTCTACCACCCAAGAGAAAGCGGACCTGTTCGCAGAACACCTGAAGGCAACATTTACCACCCCCGGGACCCGCTTTTCCTGAAAAACAAAACCCGAAGAGGCCTCCAACCATCCGTCGCTGTAACCGACCTTTAGGCAGCATTCCCAAGAACCGGACGAAAACTTCGCACCAACAACAGAGGAAGAAATACAGGAGCTGCTCAACACCCCAGAAAGAAACACCGCCCCAGGCCCAGACGGAATAAAGAAACTGGTATTGAAAAAAGTGCCCCCCCTTGCATTAGCTTACTTGGTCCCCATATTTAATTGCTGCATGTACTTCGGTTATTTCCCCACTCGGTTTAAACACGCTCATACCGTACTAATTCCAAAACCTAAAAAACCCCTTGACGACCCCGATTCGTACCGGCCGATTTCACTTATAGACACCACGGGAAAACTCCTTGGAAGACTTCTCCAAACGCGTCTGCAATCCTTCTGCGACGATAGGGATGACCTCCCTCAATCCCAATTCGGATTCAGGAAAGGCATCTCGACCCGTCACGCGATCTTCAATTTAATGTCTGACCTGTCCCTAGCTTCTAACACCAAAATGTGCTCCCTGGCAATATTCCTAGACATAACCAGAGCTTACGACCGACTATGGCACGACGGTCTCATTTTCAAACTAATCAATATCAACATCCCCCCTTACATAATAGCTTCAATCAAATCTTTTCTGGCTAATAGAACAACATAAACCCGATGCGGAAACTCATTATTAGATCCCTTTTCTCCCACCGCAGGGGTACCGCAGGATTCCGTTTTATCCCCCACCTTGTTCAACATTTACGTGATGGACATCCCCCAACCCTCAGACCCACGGATCAGACTCCAGCAGTGCGCGGATGACACCGCGGCGTGGGTATCCCATCGCTTTCCCGAGGTCGCTCGGAAACTCCTCCAAACCTTCCTCTCTTCCCTCCAACGCTGGCTCCAGAAATGGAAGCTTTCCATCACCCCAACCTCCATATCAAACACAACAATTCCCACCTTCGCATTAACCTTTGGAACCAGGCCATATCACCCATAAACAAGATCACATATTTGGGCATCACCCTCTTCTCCACCCTCAACCCGTCAGTCACCAGCTCGGCAACATGCAACCAGGTCAAACATCGTTTTAACCACCTCAAGGCACTCCGCAGTACCTTTAAATTAAAACAAAAAACCCTCCTTCACACTTATAAAATGTTTATCCGGTCCCTAGTAGATTACCAGGCGATCACTGTGACCCTGGCACGGCATAACCACATCTCCCCAATCGCGAGCCTGGAGAGAAAAATAATTCGTCGCGTCCTCAATCTTCCCCTTCGGCACCCTTCATCGGCCCTTCCGGCACTTTCTAAAATCCATCCCATCCAGCGTTGGGATTGCTATTACAATTGTAACATATCTATTACAATTTCATAACATTAATATGCTATTACTACAATTTGAATATGGCCCAAAATCTATTACATTTTCATTTTGATAACAAAATATTTTTATTTATATATAAAAACAAATTTTATGCTATTTATTTTAAGAAGTCGGGACAGTCGGGTGTTCCCCGGAATTTATTTCAAAATAAACGTTTGGGTGCCGGCGGCTTGGCGGCCTTAGCGCTCATTGGCTCAAAATTTCACTTTCACATTTGCTTATGAGCAATATGAGCATGAGTTTCATGATTCATCATTCATTATTTTAAAATAAAAAACGATCGGAAACCTTTCTTCACTAAGATTTATTATACTAAATATATATTTCATCTACAATGTGGACATTATCAATATCAAACTAAATATTTACATACAAACAAAGGCGGTGTATTTATACGTACAAATAGAGATGAACCGGAAATACATAATAAAGTTTGGGTAATTAGGGGTTACTTCAAAATATCTAAAAGTACATTATTTAAGAGCTTAAATTGAAATTGAGTAATTTATATTGTAATTTTTTCATTTCTATTGCTTCCAATATATTTAATCTATAATCATTAGAGTGTTTTAATAAGGATGTATTATTTATTGAAAATTTATGACACCCGAATAAATCACCGGTCGCTCATCACACATTAACAACAGGTCATAAATTTTCAATAAATAATACATCCTTATTAAAACACTCAAATTATAAGCCCCTTAAACAATGTACTTTTAGATATTTTGGAATAACCCCTAATTACCCAAACTTTATTATTTCCGATTCATCCCTATTTGTAAGTATAAATACACCGCTTTTGTATGTAAATATTTAGTTTGCTATTGATACGTTTCATATTGTGGTCGAAATATATATAGTAAAATCTTAGTGAAGAAAGTTTAGCGATTGTTTTTTATTTTAATTATAAAATGGACAGGTATGATGAATTAATATCGCTATTATATTATAATTTATTGTATCAATTCTGAACTTAGGTTTTTAATAAAACTCACGGATAAGTCGAAAGAAAAAAATGAAAATGACGATATTGTTTTGGTTAATCCCACGGCAGTACCAAGTACTTCAGGCAAAGCTGTAAAACGACGCATGTAAGTTTTAACTTAGATTATAATATTTATAATAAACTATTTAATCTAAAGATTACTCCATTAAGATTGCGGTTACCATTAAAAAATATTTTGGGTGTATTTTCTAAAATAATTCACATAGAAAATTAAAAAATATGTCATTTTATAAACAATTACATATACCATTAACAACTTTTGAAAATTTCACATCTCTGTGTTCATTAGTTTTCTTAATGAAACATGTCCCCAGTTTTAGGTAGAGTAATCCCTAAAACCAATTGTTTTTTAACCAAGCTTACAAATATTATTGCTATATTTGTATAAAACATTAGCATTCTTAGAATTTGCTCATGTATAGAAATAATATACATTTATAAAACTTTTCTTAGATAATTAATTTTAATTACACAAACGAGTATGTGATAAGAAATCATTTTTAGTGTGGATGTGAACAGTGATAGCGATCCCTCAAGTGACGAAGAGCCTTTAATTACCAAAAAAAGCTACAAACAAAAATTCACCGATTCTTATCTGAAATCTGAAGAAAGTTTTGGAAAATGGTTAATTAGGAACCCAAAACAGGATGACGAACCCTACTGTGTTTTATGTTCCAAATCAATCAGAGGTGGGATTACGCACATAAGGCGGCATGCAAACTCGGAAATGCATAAAAAACGATTCAAATCAGCTAAAGAAATCCCTAGAGTGACTTTATTTTATAATAAAAAGAAAGAAGAAAGAATTGCAATGCAGACAAAAGCTGCAGAATTAAAATTAGTCGGATTTATTGCTGAACACAATTTATCATTAGCAGTTTTGGATCATCTCCCACAGCTAATATCATCAATTTGTCCTGATTCGGAAATTGCTAAGAAATTGAAATGTTGTAGAAAAAAGGGAACGAAATTATGCAATGTTTTCAAAAACGAAAATTTGCACGTTTTATAAAAAACTTTAGAAAAAACCAAATTTTCTCTAATTGTGGACGAAACTACTGATATTTCTACAAATAAATGTTTAGCCATGGTTGTTAGATTTTACGATACATCTTTAAATAAGGTATGTGATAAATTTTTGGGATTGTTAGAAATTAAAGATTTTACAGCTGTTGGTATATATTCAAGCATTTCAAATTTTTTTAATGCAAATAAAATTCCAACAAATAATTTGATAGGTTTTGGGGCAGATAATGCTTCAGTGATGATGGGACATAAAGGGGGTTTGCGGATTAAATTATTAGATTTTAATCCCGACTTGTATGTACTAGGTTGTACTTGCCACTCATTAGCCTTATGCAGTAGTGTTGCCTGTTCCAAACTGCCAGATTCTGTTGAAGAATTAACAAGAGACCGACGCTGTGTCAATTTATTAGTCTGCTTTCAATTTTTTTAACATCAACGTCAAGATTTTAACATCTTCAGCAAATCTTGAGATTCGGCTTTGCTGAATTCTGGTGATTGTCCTTTGGTTCCAGGTGTACAACATTTTATATTTAAGACAAGATGGCAGATACTACAACAGTCCAAGTTGCTTTAAGAATAAGACCATTGGTACCAAGAGAAATATCAAAAGGGTGCAAGGAAGCATTACAGGTATATCCTGAACATCAACAAGTAAAAGTTACTACATCAGAAAAAGCGTTTACTTTTAATCATGTTTTTGGTTGTGAAACCAACCAAGAACAGTTCTATTTGAATTGTGTGGAACCGCTTATTTTGCTCATAGCGTTAAACGCATTCAATTATTAAAAGAATTCCAATCAATTACAGAATTAAAACCTCATAAAATTTTAAGACCTGCGCAGACAAGATGGTTGAGTTTAGAGTCTGTAACAAATCGCATTTTAGAACAACGGCCAGCCTTGCAGTTATTTTTTACAAATGAAGCACTGTCCGAAAATATACAAAAAGCAAAACCAATCCTGAATGCTCTTGATAATAAATTGTCACGGTTTAGATTTTCATTACACCTGAAAAATAAATACAATTATGCTAGTAGTCTAATGTGCAAGATTTTTAATACTTATCTTATATCCATCATAGGCAAGTGCTACTTCGTCAAGTAGTTTGGGTTGTCTGCGTTAATTAATAATCCAGCCCTTCTGGTTAGGAACTAAATCACAGAATAATAAAATAATAAATGAAGGATTTAATAATGACTTATCTCTTATCACAGCTGTTAATAGACTTGTCGTTAGTTGATTAATATTTGTTTATATTGTATATTAATTATGTACAGTTAAATTAATGTTCACTTACCGGTGTAAAAGTTTGAGTTGTACTCCATGATGGTTGGGACTGCAGTCATAATTTTTGGCAGCTTTCCTTGTTGTTCTCCTTATCCTTATGTTGTTTAATTATCCAATCCATATTCTATTATTCCAATTGACTCCTTTGTTATTAATTATCTAACCTGAAATGATACAAGAATTTAATACTCGGTAATTATTTTCAGTAAATATTTATTGATTATAAGTGATTACTTACCAACAATTAATTCGGTTAATCCTTTTTCAGCACTTGTCACTTTCACATTTAATTAGATTGATCCTAATTAATGACACTTGTATTGTTTACTTACTTAGTTGAATTCCTGTCCGTTTTGACAGTGAGGGAGCGCAGCTCGGTGGTAGTTGGTGTGTTGCCAACTGTTTTTATTTTTGCTAATTTTAAATTCAAATTACCGTCTTAATTAAGTAACCGTTTGGCTTTTGTTAATTTTGTAACATTTCGGTGTTAATGTAATTCCTTTTTTCCGTTCCATTAATTCCCTTTTTGTTTAAGAAAAGTAACTTCTTGGGTGGGTCATGCGCGGGGGCATATCTCGAGTTTTCCCAGAGCGAACCTAAGATCCCACCGGTCCTTTTCATCGAAATACTTCGCCCGATCAACAACGCTTAAGCGGATTTCGGCCGTTGAATTAAGTCATCGTTTAAACGGATTAGTAAAATTCAATGAGTTTTCTGTGAAAGGATATCCAATAAGACCATGTAAGTTTATTTAAATATTCCTTTGGCACCTCCCGTCACACTTGCTATTTTAATTACAGATACCTAATTTAATTATTAATTGTGTAGCACGAGATTAAATTATAGTATGTGTATATAAATCCTAGGCTTATCTAGTTAATACACAATATACTCCTTAGTGCTAACGTAATTAATTAATTGCCACGTGTGTTAACACTTCTAATCAATTCGCTGGAAGCGCCACGTGGGAGACTTTCACCCCCTTCATTTTTTTTGTAATTCCTTCTGCTCATTAATTATATGTGTGATCTAGTGTTAAGTAATAATGTTTTAAACTGTGATTATAAATTAAATGGGGTTCACCCTATTTTATTAGACGACAAATGTTGGTCGTCCTAATCATCCTTATTGTTAATCATCACGCTAATCATTCATTCACATCATTCATACATTCATTTTCATTATTTTAGTTATAAGTTTCCGATTGGAAAGATCACGGTGTCAAGTAGCGTGCACCAGATGAGTGATTTAACTTTGTTTTTTTATAATTTCTGCTGGATAATTTCATCCTGCGTTATATTTGATTTTCTATACACCTGTACTATAATTTGCATTTATTTTTGTCGGGCAATAATTAATATTTTTTTTTTTTTTTTTGGCTTCAATATACAATTTTTGTTACATTTAGCGTGTGTGATTCCTTCCCTATTCCGTTCTCTTTTTAGATTTTTTTTTATTGTTTTTTTTTAACTCTGGAAAATAAAATCAATTGGAGCCTAACAGCTGTGTTTGTGGTGAGTCCTTTTTTTTTTTTTAAATTATTATTATTCTGTGTTATTTTGTGGACCCCGCCCATCGCCGCGAGCTAGGCCTGGCTAGTCCTTTAACAAATACTTAAGGGCTAAAGGGCTCGTGTCAAAATATTTCAAATTATATTTTTTGTTCTTATCATATATTTTGGATATAATAAATAAAATAAATTTAGAATTTCAATCAGAAGGTTTTAAAATGCATGTTTTGTTAGTTCGAGTTAGTTGTCTATATCGAACTATACTAACAAATTTCATGGATCCAAAATATATAGACAAACTTAATTTGGAAGAAATTACATTTCATCCAAACAATTTTTTGGAAATTAAAAATATGTATTTTGGAGCAAAATGTGAAATTTTACTTTCAGAGAATTCTGTTCCTGAAAATGAAGTTTCACATTTTAAATTAAAGTGCTTAGATTTTTACATAGAATTATGTAAAGAAATTAAGAAAAGATTTAAATTCAATGACGCAATTTTGACATTCGCCCAAAATTTAAACCCTGAAGTGATAACATCAGCACCATCGCCAATTATTCCTATGTACACTAGATTTAAATTTACATTTGAACATATTGATATTGAAAAATTAAGTACAGAATGGAGATCAATAAAGTCCAATGAAATTTTAAAATCACATTCTGACAAAGGTATAGAAGAATTCTGGAGAATTGTTTTTGATATGAAGGATATTTTAAATAATGTTATGTATCCCAATTTAACATGTTTTGTTCAGGCATTCTTTGCTTTATCACATTCTTCAGCAGCAGCGGAAAGAATATTCTCTCAATTAAATTTAATTAAAACCAAAAACCGCAACAGATTATATTTGAGCACGTGCGATGCTTTAATGCATACCAAAGAAGTTGTAAATTGTAAATGTTATAATTTTGAACCATCTGAAAATTTATTAGGTCGCAATATTACAAATGTTGCTATAGAAGAAAATGAAGTAACATTTTTATTTTATTTTTATTTTTGTTTATATTATATTTTTGTTTATTTATAATTTCGCTGTTTTGTTTAAATTTCCCGCCATTTTAATCTATTACATTCTATTACACTTGCGCTGTGAATACTATTACATTCTGTCAGAGGCAAAATCCCAACGCTGGTTGCAACTGTTACTCTTTGAACTTTTTGCTGCATAATATATAATATAATTTTTATAATTTTATTTACCTCCGCGCAATGTTGGTAACCCTAAGAAGAGACCTCTTTATAATAATGTTTGTGTGAAACATTTACAAAAAGTGATATTATTATTTTGCATTTTACAGCTATTTTACATCACCTCATAATTTGAACATGTATTAGCTAAACCTGAATAAAACTGTATTATTTATTTATGTATAGTTTTTAAATCAGTAAGTTATATTATAATTTTTATTTGCATTATTAAATTTACTGTGCATTATAAATAGCAATTGGCTTGATTTAAATAGAAAAATTATTTAATTTTTTATTAGTTTTATTAAATAAAATGATTACATTTTTTGTAAGAAATGCTATTAATACTATTTGCAGGAATAATTAGGTAAGATATAAATTATATTATTTTAAATTAACTTTTTCTAAAACTCTATCTCTCTTGACGCATATAAATAGAAAGAGATACTTATAGAGCACAACGATGAATTACATTTCGATATACATGTTACTTAATTACATCGTACTATGATTGCATTTAAAAGGTTCTAGAATAAGTTTAGTTCTATTAGTTTGATAAAACATTTTTAATTAAATACTATTTATTATAATATAATAAATCGATTTCCAATTTATTATTGCTTATACGCTTGGGTTACTTTATCAATTATTAATTATTTTTTTGTTTTATTGAAAGTATAAAATAATTTATATTGAAGTTTAATATTGTTTTATCAAAATCTAACATTTATGCAAAATTTTTGTTCATTTCTTGATTTAGTCACTTTTGCAGAATTTTGCATTTTGTTGTTTTCGTGGGATATATTTCCATGTACAAAAATAATAATTTGACAATAGAGCAACAAAGCCAGATGCTTAATTAAATTTATAAGTGCTAACATTTTCAATATTTTTATTCTGTTTTTGTGCGACAATTTGTTTTTTTTTTCTTGTTTTCTTATTTATATTTACTGTTCATTTTTTCTGCTTCCACTATTATTTGATCTATTTTTACTTCCTTCCTATGTAACTCATTCAGTACTTTTGCTTGTATTGCCTGAAGATGTTCTTGTTTTTTTTTAATTGCACATATTCTGCCATACACTCCTTTGATTAGGCTGTCAACCATCATTCTTTTTAATTCTACACTTTCAAACATTTTGCTACTCACTTTACCATTTTCTCTTAAACATGTTTTCACGTACCAAATAGTGCCTGGACGGGTCGATCTGATTTTACTTACTACGGGATGGTAGTTCTCCACCACAAACACACATTCTATATGTCTGAAATAGTTTATGTGATTTTATGAAGGTTTGGAATAGTGCTATAAGAAATATTTGCTATTTTATTAATAAATCCTTATATGCAATTGTTTCAGTTTGTAATTATTTATTATCAACTTATGGATACATTTGAATAAGTAGTTATTTTAAACTACGGCTAAGGTACAAGATAGAAAAGAGTACTAAAATTGCTTATAATGTAAAGACCTTTATTATTTATTTTAATGAAAAACAAAGGTTTAAAATTAATTACCCAAACCCAATCCAACTCCAAAGCGTCCAACCAAATACAGACAATTGTTTCGGTTTTCTCAAATCCTCATCAGTGCATCTTGGTGGTACGGCATCACTTGATGGTAACGAATGAATTTGAATGATTGATTATAACTTATAATATAATTAATTTATTTAGACATGTAGTTATGTATAATTTTAATTTGTAATGCTTTTACTACCATCTATAAGCAAGAGGCATAACTAAAATGCTACATGTATAGAAAGTTGCCTGTATCAAGTAGCTATTAACATCATTATTTTATATAGCATTGACTTGTGTATACACTACGCTTAAATAATTTTTTAAAAAGTCTTGTGTATAAAGTCATAAATATAACACACACAAATTAAGACTATTTTGTTTATTAAATCTGTATATAAATTTTATATCACACTGAAAAATGTTAGTTTTAGAAGTTGATCACTTCGCTTACAAACTTGCGTAAACTGGGTTGCTTATGTTGTTATAAGAGTGTCCTACAATATTATAAATATAGTTATCATTATTCTAAATAATTTATTTTGAAATTTTAATCATACGCAATATAACATGTTATAATAAGAGTGTCGTACAATATTATAAATATATTCATTATTATTATTTAAAATAATATATTTTGAAATTTTAATCAAGCACAATATACCCTGTTTTTATTTATTTATTATTATGATTTCAAACAGTTATTCTATGTAAGTACATAAAATATTAGAAATATAAACAATTTAAAAATGAAATAAATAAAATGATTATAGGAATAGCATGCATATATTATGTTGTACTGCCGATCATATGAATGAATAAACATTTAATTTTAAGGTGAATTAAAAAAAAATACAAGGAATTATTAGTGTTGTGTGTTCTGTAAATACTGTAATTACAATGCAAATGGCAACAATGTGGCGATGAAATCTTTGCACTTTACATTACATTATACAAATTATGTCTTATATCTAACATAGTTACCGACTTTTTGGCTAGATTGTGGAAAAACTTTGTTTTTAATAAATTAACTAGTCGTCGTAAATAAACAATTATTCATTGTGTACACAATAAGAAACATGCTTTTCTATGTATTCTAAAAAAATATAAATCATTAAATTGGTTTGTTCCATATGGTTTTTGATGTTTTTAATTAAGTTGCAGTTTTAACACTACATACGGCATTTAAGTTTGATATGATACTTACAGAAATTTATATTTACACTTATTTACAATATACATTAACAAATAAACTATAATATGGCTAGCTCAATGGTAGAGCACTTGCATATCATGCGAGCAGTCCGGGGTTCGATCCCCGAAATATGACTGAAATGATAACTTGCTCTTTATCCACCAGCGTGGTTCGGAAGTCACGTTTTAAGCTGTTGGTCCCATCAAACCACTTTAAACAAGTCGTAGACTTACTGTGGCGATGTAAAATAGCCGTAAAAAGCATAAATAAATAAACTATAATTTTCTTCTTCATTAAATAAATAGTGTTTTGTGATTTTCTTAATATAAATTCAATATTCAAACTAGTATTCACAAATTTTAAAGACAAATCAATATACACTGCGCGACAAAAGTCTGGGTTCACTAACAATTTTTCCGATTTTTCGTACAGAATTTTTTTTATCCAGCTAAAACAAAATGTTAATGCTTATTTATCAAAAAACAAGTTTAATGACGTAGTCGCCAAATGCGTAGCCGTACAATTTTTAATATAGTGCATGTTTTCCTTCTAACGTGCCTTATTCAGATTTTTGAGATTTGGTTAACAATTAAGTAGGTGTTGTCAGGGATTTGTTTATCATGCTTCAAATGTTGCTGGCAAGTGTCAGTGTGTGCTGAAATTTAGTTTTGTGATCAAAATGCCGATATCTCCAGTAAGATGTGCACGGATAATTGCCCACATTGAAGAAGGACATAGCCAGAGAGAAGCAGGCCGTAGGTATGGAGTTTCTCAAAACGGGGTCCGAAGGATTTGGCAGAGGTATGAGGAAGATGGTCTACTAACAGCCAGAGCACGGTCAGGAAGACCAAGAAAAACTAATGCTCAAGATGACCGATTTATGTTGTTACAATCTTTGAGAAATCGCACTGAAACTGCAACAATTACAGCTAATGAGCTCGCTGCAGTCAGAAATGTTCAAATATCGGCACGTACAGTTCAGCGACGACTTCGAGAAAATAATCTAAAGTCTTATCGGGCTGCCACTGGTCCAAAACTTACGGTTCGTCACAAACAAAACCGACTGAATTTTGCTAGAACTTATCAGAACTGGGGGGCTGCCGAGTGGCGACATGTCTTATGGACTGATGAATCCCGTTTTACGTTGGATGCTCCAGACGGTCGTACACGGGTATGGAGGAGACCAGGAGAACGATACGCAGCATGTACCATGGCTCCTAGATCCAATTTTTTCGGAGGCTCTGTAATGGTATGGGGAGGGATTTCTGTCGAGGCTCGTACAGAACTACATATTTGTGATAGAGCAGCCCTTAACGCAGATAGGTACATTAGGGATATTGTAGAGGAACATGTTGTACCATACAGTCACTTTATTGGAGAAAACTTTCAATTAATGCAGGATAATGCTCGCCCACATGTGGCGAACATTACCCTCCAATATTTTAACGAAGTCGGAATTAGGTGTTTGGATTGGCCTGCTTGTTCACCAGATCTGAACCCTATTGAGCACGTGTGGGACCAACTGGGAAGAGCCATTCGAGCTCGCCCTGATCGCCCTCGGACCTTAAGAGACCTTGCAGCATGTTTGGTTGAAGAGTGGGACAGACTGCCGCAAGAAAACATTGCAACGTTGATTAACAGCATGTCTAGACGTCTGGACTGTGTTATTAGGGCTCGTGGTGGAAACACCAGATATTGAAAGTTTCGTTCGTACCCATAGTTCGTGTTTTTCACTTTTTTTTATAAACACTATATTTCTTTAGTATCCTAAAATGTAAGTAAATAAAGATTAATTATTAATTTATCACCAAAGGTGGTTTTTCATTTTTGTTTTTTGATAAACAAACATTAACATTTTGGTTTATTTGAAAAAAAAATAGGACGAAAAATCGGAAAAATTGTTAGTGAACCCAGACTTTTGTCGCGGAGTGTATTTTAAAAAAGCTGTTCAGAGATTGTCCAAACTAGATGAAATTGAACTTAAATATGTCAACCCATATTTAGCCGCTCAAACGGGGACATTGATATCAGAATGTGTAAATGTTTTGATTGTACAAAATATAAAAGAAGGATTGAACAGCACTGAACAACAAATTAATTTAAACAGATTTTTAACTGTCCATAAAGCAGAAAATGAACAACAAACTGCAAGAGGTGCTTGTTCCACCATAAAACAAGCTCAATGGAATTCCATCAATTGACAATTTTGCAAATTGCAATTATACTCGCAACAACGCGCACAACAGCATTTGAGTGCTTAGATAATGAATTTAGTTATACTGAATGGTATTCATAACTAAAATGCACTATGGTATTAGTATTAACCTTTAACAACATTATGTCTCAAAACAGACAATTACGGGAGACTCTCTTAAAACCTTTAATCGGTTAGAAACATTTTTAGCAAAAAGTCTAAGCCGAATAGAGATTCTAGGAAAATAAAATAAACAAGTTCCATTGAGGTGTGATATCACATGATCTAGGCGGCCAGTTCACCGGTCCGAAGCATAAAATTAACTGTTTATCGAATCGTTCTTGCAATAAAACCATGGTTTTGCGGGCTGTGTAGCAATGTCTTGTAGAAACCAAATGTCGTCAAAATTACGGGCTTAAATTTTAAGCAGCAATTAGTCTGTTATCGTGGAGCGTTACATTCCGGCTAGCCTAATTTTTAAAGAATTGGACCGGACTGGATTATTGTACCAGCCCATAAACTACACCAAATCGTTATTTTCTCTGGATGTAATGGCAGCTCTTAAACCTCTTTTAGTTCTTCTTCAGCTCAATTACGGCATTTTGCTTATTGATGTAGCCATTAAATAGTTACATTAAACAGAAAACAGTGGATCTTCTTTAAACTTTTCAAGAGACTGAAACGGTGACGTTTCGAAAAGTCGGCCAGCTTCAATTCTTGAACGAGTTGAATTCTGTAAGCTTTTAAACCAAGATCCTTAAGTAAAATACGCCAGGTTGTTCCATACAACAAGCCAAGCTATTGAGAACGGCATTAAATGATTCATCACGGTCATCGCGTACTCTCTCATCTACCGCCGCTATATTTTCTTCACTACGTGCTGGGAGTAGTCTATTTGGTTGGGTATCATCCAATAATGAGTATTGAGTTTTAAATTTGTAGATGATACAAAAAATTGTGCGTACGGTAGGCGCTGATTTTCGTACTACAGCTGAATAATTTATAGTTGCTGTAAACAAAAATAACATGAGACCAGCGCACGTTAGATCAAACATAAAATGCGTAATGAAAAAAGAACCTCTAAATGAATCACCCAGTATTTATTGAATTATAAATTATTTGAATATTACTAATTTAATTACTAAAACCCGACATCCTAACAACCCTCTCCACAATCCTTCAAACAACCTTCTATGCGAAAAAACTAACATCACTCCACTCCCCGAGCGACTCCATAATCTTCAATTAAAATTTGCAAATAATCCAAATAATTCTAACATTCTAAAAAAATTTAATAATCTCCAGAAACTCAACAATTATTGCAAAATTTAAAAAACTTGTCCTACCTTTATATGAAGAAATTTTGACACACATTAATGATAATGACTGACTGACAAAATTATCCGACATGTCATACTACATACTGTTATTCTTTTTGAATCACTTTTTTTGTATATTTTTTTTATTAGTAGGTCATTATTTATAAAATTTATGTCTATGGCGGAAAGACTAAGATCGATAGCCTGTTTTTTTTTACTGTAACACTATTTTCTGTTTTTTCTATTTGTTTGTAATATTTCTTGTTTAATAAAGATGTTATATATATACTAATATAAATTATTATTATTTTTAGGAGTGAGTGAAGCAAACGTTTATTTATTTAGCACATAAGATATAGAAGATATATTCATTGCTCAAGGATTTTGAAAGATTTTTTAATAAAATGAGGCTGCCAATCCAAATTCTTTAAAAGGCACTTTATTAAGGAAGCAATTGGCAGCAATGTCCCAGTTGTTAAATTTAAACAAAATTCAACAATTAGTTGACTTTATGAGTCATGACATATTGATTCACCGGTTGCTTATTGGATAACGGAAATAAATCAACAAGTCACAAAACTGTCACGATTTTTTTAACGCGGCAAATTATGAAGACCTCAACAAATTTAAAATGCGTTCTTTGCAGAGTCGAGTTTGTTTTGGATTTGACTAACGTAAAGAAACGCTTAACCAAGCACTTCAAAATTTCTGCAAACAAAAAAAACATTATATAATTTATAATTTTATACAATAATAAAAATATTAAGAACTTGAAAAATGTTATAAAACAAAAAATAATATTGAAAACTTACCTGTTTGGAATGTTTAGCAACTTGAACATGAGAAAGCTTAGGTTTCTTAGACGCGTGTTATCACTAGACATATTGTTTATATATGTTTTATAAGTTTTATACCAAAAAAACTGTATTTACACAAATTGTGTTTACACAATTGTCGAAATAAAATTGAGCTGAAGCACAATAGTATTAAGTAGGTAATAAAAATCAAAAATATAACATAAACAACACAACAAATATCAAATAACAACTGTAACGTTTTGTTTTTGTTCTGGCTAATTTATCGCAAATCCGGGATAAAATTAGAAGAAATTGTAAAATAAAATATTGATATAGATTTAAAATAATAATTCAATTTGTACCCTCCGCGGATACCCTGCGACTCTTTCATTTTCTCGCGGTTCGTCTTCACGCACACGTGTTCCCGATTTTTGATATTTTCCTTGTGCGTTCATTAACGCTATTAGTGATTGTTAGCATTAATGAGTACAGTGCATACTGGATTATCGCAGCGAAAAATATCGTGTATGACGGATTTAAGTTCAGGGGAGATCTGGCTTAAATCCATCGACTTAGTCGGATAATATACGGACGGGCCACGTGCGAACAAACTTTATTGGAATATAAAATCGGTAAGCGTTTATATAAGTCATAATTTAACACCCCCAATTTTCTTATAGCCACCTATTTGTGTTTGCGAATTTGCAAACAAAAATCAGATTCGTTCCGGCGATTATTCAATGGATAAATCAAAAAGGAAAGGAAACAAAAACTAAGGAGAATTTGGGGTTTTCCGAGCGGGTGCCAATCCTAAAATTATTTTAATAAAAATTGGAAATTATTGGGAATCAAGGAAACTTAATGGTTTATCCAAGATGTCATTCTAATCTAAAGAGCCGTATCACCTCTTTTGGGTTTGCTGGTCGTCCCCCCCACGATACCAGGAAGGACACAGGACAAATCTCTTATTGAATTTTTTTAAATATTTCTATTACATTATGTGGCATTATAATATTTTGTGTAAGTCGTATAATTAATTTTATTGTAAATCGGGAAGCGAGCACAGCGCTGTGATTTCGGTTCGCAATAAACTCAACGTTAAGGGTGGTTAGATCCCCCTTGGTATTACCTGTTGTTTTTTTTTTGCATAATTGTAAATTAAATCAATTTCATATTTTTGTTTAATTCTTTTTTTTATTATTAATTTAATTAATTATATGTACATTACAGTATTTACGGATTATATTACTAGGACTGACTAGGTCCTTTAACGAATAAATTTTGAGTTTAACGGGATTAAGTATTTATTCTTATCAGTGATTTTATTGTAGTGATCTAACTGTTATATTGAGAACCTAAGGCAACCCCTAGAGTTTCGTGATTACTCAGGCTGTCCGCTGTAATTAAATCACGTGGAGTCCACAGTTAACATCTTTTTTTTACCACACCCTTCTCCATCGAACTGGTAGGGCCGGCGGTCAGCAATAGATTGCAGGGGAAAGTTAGACGTCGCACAACAAACAACAAAATAATCAAATTCAAAACACGTAGTAACAGAACTGGATCAAGACGAAAGATAAATAAATGAAATTAAAATGTACTTCTTATATAGAAATCTACTAATGAATGGTTTATAATAAAATGTCCGCTAATCACTTTTATATTAGTCATTAGCCGATTAGTCGGTAAATATTAGCGTTCAAGTAATGTAGAAAGATTTCTAATTTGGACGTATTTTTATAGCTGTTGCACTTCGTAAGAAATAATGGCCGTAGCCGGTTCCGGCAAAATTTCAAAATAATCCTTTTTATTACAATGGCTAAAGGCAACGAAAGAGATTAAGGTAGCAGGTATAAAGTTTTGTGAACCCTTTAATTTTCATAAAAATTCTATATCTGCTACATCCCGATAGTAACAATCGCCAAAATAATACAACAGTAATCCGTGGAATCCGCCTACAGCCTGCGGGCGGACTCTTGTTGTGCGCTCACTGAGGTACGAGGAAACACGCCGAGACCGTACAGTGCTCCGGATAAACCTTTTTTGTTCGTATAGTAAATGGTATTATTATGCCAAGACAAATTAGAAAAGACTCTGGCACACTAAACATTTTTGGAAACCATCACGCAGATTTAATTTGCCGTGTGATTTACAATAAATATAGAAGCAACGTTGTAGTGTCTATACCGGTTCTTCACGAAAAAATAGTACACGGTTTAAAAATTAATTGTTCTAAAGAGTCGTTGCGACAATATTTAAAGAAAATTGGGTTTTCATATAATATTATCGATAAGCGTCAAGTTATTTTTTTAAATTAATTTTATTATTATTATTATTATTATGTTACAAATTTGTACAACTTTTCATCTATCTAAATAACTTATTTAATTTTATGTACGGGTATAAAAGATGAGACATTGTTAGGTACTCATTTAATGGACCGCCAAAGAGACTTTGGGTGTACTATAACAAAAAATAAATAAATTGTTATGTATGTATAATTAATAAAAGAGCTAAAAAAAGCTCATTCAATTATTGTTTGTAAATAGCTCCATTCAATTTGTATGTGTATAATATGTCGATAGAGCTAAAAAACTCAAAAAAACTCATTATTTTTATTTATTTAATTTCAACACAGGCTAAACGCCTGACCGTATTTTCTTAGTAGGGTCCGACCTTTTGTACCGTAAACCGTATTTTGGGTGACAGGACCGTAAAAATATAATATATATAATAAACAAAACATATTTATCATTTTAAATAAAAATATAAACCCACAGGTAGAAGATTAAACACAATTAGAATATCCAAACTGCCTGAAATTTCCGGTGTTCTTAGAATATAAAATTACATCAAATATAAATCAAGAATACACTAATCTTAAAGATTATTTTAGTTCAAAATGTAAGAACATGTGTATTAATTTGTAAAATATTTAATAATTGCAAAAGTGTTATATCTACTGGAGTTTCAAAATTTGAAGATATTAAAAAAAATAAAATCCGTGCAAAGTGAGAAACCGCGCGCCAGTGACTGAAGGTTAAATAAATAAATTAAAATTAAAAAAAAATTAAATTAAAAATTAATTAATGATAACAAACTATATGATAAAAATTTCTAATCCTACATTTTTTAAATAAAAATAACTTTTAATAATCTAATTCTAATGTTATGGTCAAAAGTACAGGTTCAATTGCTAATTGACATGTATAAAACACGCCCGTCCTTACGCAGTAAAGAACGTCGATTATAAAAATAAGCATGCTAGAAATAGTGCGTTAACTGAAATATTATGAGGTTATTTCAGATATTCAACATTTCACTTTCACTGATGACAAGTTAGTTCAATGCGCATGCTTACGTACTTATTTTTAAACTTTCGTGTCATACACCAACTGCCGAAAAGTACTAAATTCTTATGTTAAAGAAGATCGCATCATTTAATATTAAATATAATATTAAAATAAGCATCGTGTCAGACGGCTAAATAGCAGATCTATCATTGATCCAAACGTGTGTTATACTCTCGATTTATTTGTCGGGCGTAAATTTTAAATCACATCTAGACATTTATAATATTGTTTAATTATTTATTTAAACTGAATAAGTACTTATTTTATATATTTAAAATTAGATTTTTAGCATAATTAAAGACATAATATATTATGATGATGATAATTATAACATAAATAATAATTGTCCAGACACTGATGTTGTTGTAGTGTAGAGGCTCTTCCAATATTGTTTGGATTTTTTGGTCCTGCATGTTTAATGCGTTGTGGATGTTCTTTGTTTCGTCAAGATTAATAGAGTTCAGTTTCATTGGCTTAAACTTAGCCATTGAGTTGGTGTTTTCAATTTTAAATTCGATTGTAGGCAAATTAATAATTTTGAATTTGCTCTCGGAGTTTTTATAACTTGGAATGGTAATATTTCCAATTTTAATTTCACAGATAGAATTTGTTTCTAGAACATACGTTCCTTGAAGTGGTATGTTATCTTTGTTGGGGCCGCAAACTTGTGTAGCTACTACTTTATCTGGTAAAATGACAATCCATTTGTTGTAATTTTCTAATTTTTGAATTTTTTCATTCTCGATTAGGAATACCTTAACATATGTACTTCGCATGGGGCTTCATCTTCGTGGATCCTTGTTGGGTATACGTCGTTGTAGATGAAATCTTCCGGCGTTATTTCTTGGCAGTTAGTGTCAAAAAACATGTAATTTCTTTCATTTAGGATAAGGTATTTGGACTGCGGTAAAATAGTTTTGAATGTTGAATGTTTTCAGAGATTGGTAGTGAATATAAATGAAAATAGTTGTAGTTTTCATTTTCAACGATTGGAATTTCGATAATAAATATGATTTTATTCTCTTTACTGTAGCTTTTGATGTTAACAATTTTCTCAAACAATAACACGTTCTCTATCTTTGGATCGAAAGGTAACTTGTTTGTTAATAAATGGTTATTGATTAGTTTTATTTCCATTAATAGCTCGCTTGGTTCAATCATAGAATTATGAAAAATTAGTTTAATTTAGAAAACGTGATGGCAGTTTCTATTCTTTCTAGAATCTCATTGATTACTTGATAAGACGTGATTACTTGAGGTATTATAACTTGTGTTAGAAAATAATGGTAAGTTTCAATATTCTTTAACTCGACTGTTTTAATAATGCTTTCAATTTGTAAAATTCGAGATTGTAAATTTAATTGATTGTGAATTTCGGTACTTTCTTTAAAAGTTTGTATCGATTTTTGAAGAAGTGTTATTTGGTCTTTAACTAACGTTTAAATCTTAACTTGTTTTTTAGAGAGTGTTGTGATAGCATTACCATATCTCTCTGCATCATTATTATCTAGGTTACCTGTTAAGGACTTAATCACATTTCCAAGTCCATTTATAATTCCTGGTTTTGTTCTTTTATTATTTGGAGGGTTTATTTGATATATTAACGTTGATATTTTATGTTCTAAGATATCAACTAACCGATATGAATTTTAAAACTCTTTATTGTAATTAGGTTTGGTTTTGTTACTTTCAAATGCAATTTTTAATTTATTGAAGTTTGTTTGAAGTGAGTGAAACTCATTTATTACTTTCGATATATCGAATATTTGGATGAAGGACCAATGGTCAATTTTGATCTGTGCGTTGCCTATTTTGAGTGGTAATAAACCTGGGTTGGAATTCAGGTTTTGGAATTTTGGGGAGGTTAATTCACTACTGCTGTAGGTGATGAACTAACAAAAATTGGTTTTCTTAATTCTTTTACGTAAATTATTTGCTTCTTGTTTTTATTCTGTTCATTAGTAATTTCTACTCTATTTCGGTCTAAGACTTCTGTTATTTTATATGGTCCAATAAATTTGTTATTTTTTTTTGTTTCTAGTATTGGGGTTTTGTTTATAAACTATATGTCCTAGATAAAATTCATTAGATTCTCCCATTTCATTTGATTTTGATATAATTTTATGTTTGTTGTTTATAATCTTTTCAGTTACTTCTTGATAAACATGTTTTAATTTTTCTTTATGATTTTCAACATAATCATTGTAGAAGGAAATTGGTGTAAAAATTTCGTTTGGACTTCTTGATTGGGTATGACCAAAAGTTAGTTCAAAAGGTGTAAAGTTAGTTAAACTATGTATTGAACTATTATATCCTATGAAAGCATAATCCATTAAATTTTCTTTTAGTAAACGTAGATGTTCGATGAGGGTTGAATGGAATCTTTCTATAATACCGTTGGATTCATGGTGAGCCGCTGTTGTAAAATGTACGTTGATCTTGTGTAACTTTAATATTTCTTTCACCATTTCATTATCAAATTCTTTTCCATTATCGACTACTATTTTTTCTGGTACTCCAAATGATGTAAAGTATTTTATCAAAGCATCACTGATATTGATAGCTGTTTTTCCTATGATGGGTAGAGCTTGTGCAAATTTAGTAAAAGGATCTTCTAAAGTTAGGTAATTATTGTTATTGTAAATAAACACATCAATGTGAAGTTACTGAAAAGGCTTTGAAGCTGTTTCTGTGAGCATTAGTAGAGTATAAGGGGTTTTTCGTGCATATTTAGCTTTTTGACAAATATCGCATACATTAATAAATTTTGTTACTGTCAATTTCATGTTTATCCAATAGTAGTTTCGTTTGAGATATTCGATGGTTTCATTTATCCCTCTGTGGTTTGATTTACCTTCATGGTGATTTTTTATTAAAAGAATTTGTTCTTCTGTATTAGTAATCGTATTTACTTTTTTTAGACATCGTATTAATGTAGGGCCTGTTTCGGAGAAATGCTCTAAATATATTCTAGAAAAATCTTGATATAATTCTTCTTTGTGAAAATGCAAATGATATAATTTTATTGAAATAGTATAATCTCTTTGTAAAATTAGATTTGAGTTGTTTGTACTAGGAATTTTTAAAGTAATTATTTTATGGTGTTCATAATTTTCTTGGCTGACATCTAATTTATCATATATTTGTGGATAAACTAAAATTTGGTTTTGTTTATTATTTATTATTTCGTCTAAAATTCTTATTCCATCATTTGTTGTTTCGTAAAAGTTAGTATGTTGCGTTGTCATCGTGGTATTCTCTTTTGGTTCTACATTCTCTATTGCTGGTCTTATTTGTATATCCGATATTATGTTAAGTCATTCCCTTGGTTGAATCAAACTAGTAGTTGGAATAGGGTTTTCAGCTAAATAGCGTAAATATTCAAGCGTCTCATTATTAATCTCGCCTGGGTTATTGATCATCGATTCGTCTTCAAAAGCGTTAATTTGGACTTCTGAGTTTAGCTCATATATGTTATATAAAAGCTTTTATCAAATATATAATGTATCACTTCATGAACTTGTGAGTAATTTAGCTTGTCTAATCCACATCCTAATTTGGGCTTGGCAATTTTGTTTATGTTGTTGTTTAAACAAAACAATTTTAAATTTAATAAACAATTAAAGAAATTTTCATAGGTAGGTTTTTTGAAATATTAATTTTTGTTATAAGGTAGAATATATATATCTATCGTTGGTATTTAGATAGACAAAAGAATTTAATTTAGGGTTTTGATTTTTTAATTCTAAAACGTTATTATATCTGGTCTTAAAATCTTTTGCTATACCACTTCCCATATGTAGATCTTTGCTTACACAATGGCATAAAGCGAAATCAATAGGTGATTCAAATAAGTTTCCACGTTTGTTTATAATAGTTGGTAATTTTTTAATTTGTTTGTTATCAAAAAGTTGTTTAAAATGATCGTAATTTAATATTAAGTCGTTTATGGGACTAATTCTACTTAAAGCGTCCGCATTTGTGTTTAGACTTCCTTTTTTGTAAATAATTTCATAATCAAATTCTTCTAATTTGAGTCGCCATCTTACTAGTTTTGAATTTGGCTCTTTTAGTTTGAATAACCAAATCAGAGGTCTATGATCAGTATATATGGTAAATTTTCTACCATAAAAATAGGGTCGGAAATATTTGCAAGCCCAAACTATGGCTAATAGTTCCTTTTCTATTGTACTATATTTTTCTTCAGATTCATTCAAGGATCGTGATTCAAATGCGATTGGTTTGTCAGAACCAATCGTACCTTGTGATAAAATTGCTCCTAAAGCAATATTAGATGCGTCCGTGGTCAAAATAAATTCCTTTGAAAAATCTGGATACTGTAATATTGGGGCATTCGTCAATAGATTTTTACAAGTATTAAATGCGTTGATAAAGTTCTGATTATGAACAATTTTGGTATCCTTTTTTAGGCATTGTGTTAATGGTTTCGTAATTTTAGCAAAATCCTGAATAAATTTTCTGTAGTATCCAACTAGTCCTAGAAAACTTTTAATTTCTTTCGTAGTATTAGGAATGGGGAAATGTTTTACTGCCGTGATTTTATCAGGGTTGGGTCTGACACCATCAGTTGTTATTTGATGTCCCAAGTAACTAACTTCTTTTCTTAAAAACTATGATTTATCTAACTGTATTTTAAAGTTAGATTGTCTCAATCGTTCAAACACTAGTTTTAATCGGCATATGTGTTCCTGTAGGGAAGTGCTAAAGATAACAATGTCGTCGAGGTAGACGAGACACATTTCGTTCTGAAGACCTCTCAATACATTATCCATTACACGTTGGAATGTTGAAGGTGCATTCTTCAAACCGAAAGGCATGCGTTTAAATTCATAATGCCCGTTATCAGTAGAAAACGCTGTTTTTTGGACGTCTTCTGGGTTCATCTCAATTTGGTGAAATCCGTTGGCCAAATCGAGGGTTGAAAAGTATTGGCTTCTGCCTAATTTGTCTAAAATTTTGGTTATCAAAGGTAAGGGATACATGTCGTCTATTGTACGTTCGTTTAACTTGCGATAGTCTATCACTATTCGCCATTTCTTTTTTCCTGATGCGTCGGGTTTCTTCGGGACAATCCAAATTGGGCTAGACCATGGGGATATCGAGTCTTGTATGATATCTTGTTCTAGTAGTTTTTCAATTTGTGTTTTAACCTCTAATTTATGAATTTCGAGGTAAAGATACGTTTTGGTAAATATTGGAGATTCATTATTTAAATTAATTTTGTGTTGAATTTTGTTAGTGAACGTTAACAAAATTTGCTCGTTATAAAATATGTCGCGGTATTCGTGACATAGACATAAGTTTCTAATTGCTTGATTTTCTTTTAAGTTACAGTGTTCTAAGCGAAGATTTTTTAAATTTGTTTAAATTGTTTAAATCGTTATCAGTTTCCATCGTTTCTATAAAGTTTAATTCGTTGACGTTTAAAGATTCGATTGAAAAAGGTGTATTGATCAGAATATCAACTGTTTTGGTGTTTGAGTTGATTATAGTAGTTAAAGCAAAATATTTTTTTATATTTACAACTGCGCGAGGTGACTCCACTAAATTTTC
The DNA here is from genome assembly GCA_963932245.1 of Tachinus rufipes. NCBI lineage: Eukaryota > Metazoa > Arthropoda > Insecta > Coleoptera > Staphylinidae > Tachinus > Tachinus rufipes. The sequence continues at coordinate 20,503,732 of OZ010750.1, forward strand.
GAATTCTATATAATCGAAAATTCCCAAGCCTTCTTTATAATTTACTGGTAATTCGACTACTTTTTGAGTTCTGGCAGGTATTGTTATTGTATAATTTTTAACCTGTAAAGACCTTCTTAATTTGGTTAACTCTTCAGTTTCATATATTATTGGGATTTCAGTGTATGGTGTTTTTATAATTTTTGAATCAAGGTTTACTAAAGCCCTGAGTTGTTTAAGTAAATCTATTCCAATTAAGCCATCGTATTTTTGACTTAATTTAAATAGATAAAATTTTTGTATTTCGCTAGTTTTAAAAATTTTGAAAACTGCTATTACCATAACTTCATTATGATAGCTAGTATCGTGAGTAGTTTGAATGTTAAAATTTTCATTAAAAATGTAACGCTTGTAGAATTTGTGTGCTAATTCTGGGTCAATTAAATTTCTTGAACTGCCTGTATCAATTAGAAAACTCGCATTTAGTTGTGGAATAAAAATGTATGGTAGGTTAGCTTTAACTAAGTTTAGATTTATCATCTCGGATCGTTGAAAATATTGTCCTGATGAAAATTTTCATCAGTATCATTATGTGGGTCAAAATCATTGTTGTCCGGTTGCAATTGTTGTTCTTGTAGTATGTCATTGTTTTTATGTTGATAGTAATAATTTTCATTATACTCATTATAATCATTTTCAATAGGACAAACTTGTTGAGAGTTTTCTGGCATGTCAGAAAATTCTGTTAAGCCATAGAAAGTTTCCTGTGTTTAAGAGTATTTTGAATATTTAAAGTGTTATTTCTATTTTGGCTATAGGGGAAATTTTCTTCTTCTATTACTAAAAACATGGCTCTTTCTAAACTGTCAGGGTTTCTTAAGCGCACATTGTTTTGTACCTGACCTGATAAACCGCTTATAAATGTCTCAAGTGACAGGTTATCATAACTTTGTAATTTAATTACCTTTTCTGCAGCTGGTATATTTAAGGTGTTCAGTTTTGCAATAATAAGGCTTCTGGCATCTTGACAACGCATACCAAAAATGTAAGGCGTTTCGTTTCTATTCGGATGCAAAGTAATCAAATCTTGGATCAAGCATTCTATGTTGCGTTGATCACCAAAACTTAAGTTTAATAAATCTCTTATTTCGTTCCAGGTTCTTAGTTCTATTCTTGAACCAATCAAGCTTAAGGCTCGACCTGCTAATTTTTTAATAATTGCTCGCAAAGTAAAATTATTTAATTGCAAATTATTCGGGTCGGAAAACGCATTTATTAAATTTTCACAACTATCTATAAAAGTTCCCAAAGTGTGGAGGTTTCCTTCGTATTAAGGAATAGTATATGTATGTGTAATTTTAATAATTGGTAATTGACTGGTACAGCCATTTTGAAACTTCGTGAATTTTACAAAGTCGATTAAAACTATTTGCGTAAATTGTTAATATCAATTACAGTATTTTATTATTATATGTTTTTAAATTATATATATATACTATATAATTTTTGGTTGGGATAGGAGATAAGAAATTGTTTTTGTTTTTTGACTTACAGTAGTAAAATAATTGTGTTCATTATTCTCGTGTTAATCCCTCGTTCTTAATCCTAGTGCCAATGGGATTCGGGCGATGTGTGTCCTTTGTCCTTGGTCTTCCTAATCTATGTTGTACCAGGGGATGTTGGCGATGCTTGTCCTTTATCCTTGGTGTTGTTGTCTGGGGTTGGCAATGTTGTCCTCTTCCAGATGTTGAGTCTATGATGTCGTGGATCTCGTAAATTTCTTGCTGTTTCTGTTTGTGAAGTTGACAAATTTTCACAGCACTTGTAATTTAATTATTCACTTCTCTTCGGTTCAGTTTATTTACGCTTTTGTTTCGTTTCTGTCCTTTAACTATTAAAATAGACCGGTTTCGCGATTTTTCATAACCGTTAGACAGATCCTACCGACTGCACCAATTATAATCTGACCGCAGAGATAAACGTTTTTAAAAAGATATGATTAAATTTTATTAACGAAATGAACAGGCTCACGCCTTAACATAGACTGAACTAAATGATTATACTAAAAGTATTTATATAAATCAAAAGTGTTTAGTAAGCTTAAATCTATGTGCAGATGCACGGTGTTAATGTTGTTTATTATTCTGCTGAGCTTGCATCTGTGTGAATGAATGGCGTTCATATAACTTGCTGATCTTGCGTCTGGATTAATGAATGGCGTTTATATAACTAATGAATGGCGTTCATATAACTTGCGTTAGACCTGTTGATTCATTCCTGCCGGGCGGAGTAAGTAATTTTAAATCCCGTCTACACATCTATAAGATTGTTTTATTATTTAAATTGATTAAGTTCTTATTTTACATGTTTTAAAATTAGTTTAATAATAATAATTAATGATAATTAATCATTGCATTTTTCTTATAATTACGAATTTTCAGGTGTTCCCATCACTTCCAGCCAAGCATTATAAAAATAATTTTTTTTGGAGTAATGGTGGCTGTTTCATTTTTCACATTAGAAAAAAATCTTCTCTTAATTTCCTTGTCTGATCTATTAGATATTAGAAAACTACATGGGAATCCTTCTCTTAAGTCATCAAGCACTAATAGAGTTGTTAACTCAAAATTGTAGCTATTTAATCCGTGGGTCCCATCCAAGCAGATAACATTTGAACCATATTTAATAAAAAAATCTTTTTGTGCTGCAGAAGCATAATTATTAAAACTAAATCTTCAAGTTTCAATTCGGAAACTTTCTCTAAAATTTCTCCTTGTGGTTTATAAAATAAAACACAGCGCTTTTTTCATTCATTTCTCTAACCCACGCATCAACACTAATTGCGTCGTTAGAATGCCTTACAACAAGTTAAATTGAATATTTTTTCAATATTGTGCAAGTCTTTTCTATTTAACAAATGCAGCCTTTCTAATTCTGAACCAGCAACAGAGTCACGGATGTCATTCAGAATTTCAAGTATGTGTCCTAAACCCTTGACGTGGCCTACATTTTAATAAATACAATTTTGCAACCGTTGTCTTTATTATTTTTTATTAATTTGATACTTGCAGGACATACAACATTAATTTTGTCAGTTTCTTGGGTTTTTAATTGTCGTTTTCTTTTTACTTTGACCACATCCATATAATTTCCAGAGCGGTTACAAACAAAATAAATAATTGATTTTTGTTTTGAAGAATCAGTTTTTATAAAATTTGCAGTAGGATTTGTGTTTATTTATATATGCATTGTTACTATATGCCAAACAAAACATTTCACAATTTACAACATTAAATAACACACATGAGTATAACACAAGGCATGGTAGCAATCTAGCAATACCTTTACATACACTCACTTTGTATAAATCAAATCCTCAGTCTATTATCTATTACAATAAACTCCCCTAAAAACTTGCAACTAAAAGTATTTAAATCTAACATAAAACAATTTCTGATAAGTAAATCATATTATAGTATAAATGAATATTTAGATGATAGATTTTAATAATTTGTTGCTATTAAATTCTGTGTTTTTTTTAATTATATTTTGTATGTACTTATATTTTTTTAATTTTTAATTTTTTTTATTGCATTTTTTAATTTGTTTAAATTTAAATTTTGTGTTTTTATATTACTGTAATGTATTTTTAATGTAGTTAATATCTTCTTACTTATGAATTTTCTTGACTTTTCCTATATCTTTGTAGATCAATTGGAATAAATAAATATTATTATTATTATTATTATTATTATTATTTCAATTTTATTTTTTCATTCATAAAATTGATTTTCAGACCCAAATTTAATTGTTTCTGATTGAATTTCAATTTCATGTATTTCTTTAAAATGAACAAATTTCAAAGTCATTTTTATGAGTTGTAAAATACTCACACATTGGGCATTTTTTTATGAGACTTTTACAGGTGTATTTGTTATTGCTTCACTCACTTGCAATAACTTATGTTTCAACATCTTGATGCAAATTTTGTTTGTAGGCAAAACTTTTACCACAGACACTACAACTTTACTGTTTTGCAGATGTTTTGTATACTAATAGAGCAGTTTCTTCAACATTGTCTTTGTGGTATTTACGGGAATGCCTTCTTAAATTAGACACGTTACTAAAAATTTGATTGCATTCGAAACATTTACTGTTTTTCTCCATGATTTTCCAGTAATAATTAGCATTAACTATTATTTTTTTTAAATACTGAACTATTATTTTATGAAACAATTTAGTTAAATGAGTTAAAGAATGAACATAACATAATATGTAAATATCTAAACTACAAACTTGGGGGGGGGGGGGGAGAAGTTACAAAAGGTGATTAAAAGAAAATGATTTTTAAAGATTACAGTAATGAGCATGCAGTACTAATTGTAATTGGATTATATTACAAAACAGATTAAAAACATAGTGATTATCAAAAAAAAAGGGCTTACGCATTTAGGCTTCGAAACAATAAAGTATATTTACTTAAAAGGCAAAACAGTAAAAAAACTGGATAAAGCAATAAATGCTATAATAAAATTTGAAAGAGATAAACTTTTTGATAAACTAATTTCTCAGCACAAAAGAAACGTTTGCAGTAAAAAGAGAAACATTCGTATTCGCCACAAAAATATGGAAAACTTGGATGCAAGTTTAATTGCAAAAAGTGAACTTAATTGGGAGATTCCATCAAAAAACTCAAACGAGTTATACTTGATCCAAGAAATAAACCAAACATCCTGTAAAGAATGCCAATTACTTTGCACAAAATGTAACATATATGTTCATAAATACCATTGTTTATGTGTCGATTCTGCCATTAAATTTAGTATGTGTAAACATATTCATTTAATTGTCACTATTGCAAAAGGAAAAAACTGTGTTGGTAAGTTTATTGCCAATTTATGCAAACAAGCGGAAAAAAAGAATTCGATGAGCCGAGCAATAAAAAAAACAAAAAGTTCCGACGATGAAGAAGTAGGTACTCCTAGCGATGGTGAAAAATGTTACTGGTCGCCCAATTTAAACACAAGTTTAACTGATTAACTGCGCCAGTGGCGGTAGAACCGATGCAAACCGAAGCGGTAGCTGTTTCTGAAAAATCTATTCCAGAAAAAGAAAAAAAAAACTATTCCAGAAGAAAAAATCTGCAGATGTTGTGGTCGAGGCACCGGTTGTCAGAGCTCAAGTAAGAAGAATGTTGCAACAAAATAAAAACTTACACAATTTACGGCCGATACATTACATAAATTATGACGAACATGTTCTGGCTAAAATCGCATGGAGGAAAATGGCTCCATATTGAGAAAAACACATGAATATGAAATGAAAAATTAAAAACACATCTGTCTACTTTGGAACACATCAATTAATCATACTTTGAATTAACATGGTCTCTAAAGAAGATAGGAGATTGTAACAACGTTAAGGCAAATTTAGCTGCGCATTCACTGTAACGCACCTGTTATAATAAATAAAAATGATTACAACAAGAAAAGGTTAAAACTACTAGAATACCAAGCATATAATAAAATCAACAGTGATCCAACATTATATTTAAAAAAACTAGCAAACAAAAACTAAAAATTCAAACATTGACAAAAAACCATGGTTACTCTGATACCAAGAGAAAAATCTTCAATATGTCCTAAATTATATGGTTTGCCAAAGGTTAACAAACAAAATAATCCTTTACGACCAATAGTTAGTTCAATCGGATCTCCAACATAAGAAATTCAAAACATTTTCTTAAAAACATAAATATTGATAAAAACAACATTCTGGTAAGTTTTGATATTATTTCGCTTTTTACAAAAATTCCAATAAATGATGCTTTAGAGATAACAAAATCAAAATATAATCCACAAAACTATCTATTGGACCAGCCTTTCAATTACATATTTTATTTACAACGGCCAACGATATAAACAAATAAAAGACGCACCAATGGGTTTTCCAGTATCTCCTGCCATAGCTAATTTATTTATTGAAAAACTAAAGCTATTAATACTGCTCAACTAAAACCAATATTTTAGCTCAGATATGTAGATGATACATTTGTAATTTGGCAACATGATAAAAATAATTTAGATAGTTTTTAAGTCATCTAAACAATATAAATAATAAAATTCAGTTTTCAATTGAAATTGGAAAAGATTTTATTTATTTTTTTAGATAATTTGTTAATTAAACAATCTAATGGTAGTTTAGGATATACTATTCATAGAAAATAAACAGAAAAACTGTTACCTTAATGCATTTTCTCAAATAAATTCAATAATGAAATCTTTATTACATAGAGCTTTAACATTATGTGATCTAAAGCACATAAAAGAGGAAATTGAAACGTTAGAAAATGCCCTCTTACAAAATGGTTTCAATAAAGCATTATTAAAACTGTTATAACAATAAAATTATAAACAACGACAAAGAAAAAGATGAAACGCAAAAATATGCCTTTTCACTATTTGTTAAAGGTAATACAAACAAAATTTCTAAAATTTTAAAAAGATATGACATAAAAACAATTTTTATACAAATTTAAAAATAAGTCAAGTTTTAAAATACACAAAAAATATCTTTCTATATATAATATATCCCTTTAGAAAATCAAGGCGTGTATGAAATTCCATGTGCAGATTGTACAAGATCTTATATTGGACAAACTAACTTCAAAATTAGCACAAGAACAGAAGAACATATACGTGCAGTTCAAAAAAATGAATCTACTTTAGTTTTAACAGAACATGTAAATTCAAATCAACACAAAATTAATTTTGAAGGAACTAAAATTTTAGCAAAATTTAATCATTCATACTAGGAAAACAAGAGAAGCCATCGAAATTGAAAAAAGACCAGACAATCGCAATAAGAGAGATGATGCTTTACGTTTACCATCAATTGGGAAAACAGAATTAACTAAACTGTCTGGCAAGATAGATTTATAATGGTAAAGTGACAGAAAACTATGGAAATTTTTGTTTGTCCTAAAATGTTTTGAAAACGCTAAATTTTTACCTGTACAGGTATACGCAACTGCTCCCAGCTGCCAGACGCGGCGAGTTTCTACCTATCGTCAATAAAGATAGGAAATATTCACAAACTAGTCGACCTTTTTTATATTTTATTGTGAAAATTTTACATTTTTTTATTCTAAGAATAACTGAGTATTTTTTGTAAAAATTGTTTTATTATAAAATGCATCATTTTTGAGTTATAGCAATTAATTCAAACTCCTAAAAAACTTCAAATAAATAACATTTTCACACAAACATACAGAAAGCAGTACGCTAATTAGAATTGAGTATAGCAAACATGAGTTTACAGGAATCACAGTAACACACGTAAAAGTTGATAATGTAGTTATTAAAAGAGGGAAACAATATAGGTATCATGACTGTATAATAGATAAAAATCAACCTTTACAAAAATAGATGACAAAAAACACCCACAAAAACAAAGTCTGAAGCGACGATGGCTTAATTGATTTAATTAACAGACTGTTTTTATATCTTCATTGTAGAACAAAAGTATCAAGTTTTTTTTGTTGCCAAGTTATTTATTTGTATTTATGTTTGCAAATTTCATAGTTATTTTTATCTGTACAAAAGTACATTTATGTTAGGTATTAGCATATAACACATTTTTTATATTCTATTTGGAAACCAAAATTCTAAAAATTCATCCTGTGGTCCCAATCACGAGCAGGTAACAAAAAACTCGGTACAACACGACCGAGGTCAACATGAAATAGACAATACAAATCTTTCCACTAAGTGCAGATTACCATACAATGCTTGGAAATAGTTTTCTATTTCGTGAACACTGCAACATATTTTTTTTTTGTTATTAAACAATATTAAAATGTAACAAAAGAATATAATTTGTGTGTTGCGTTTTATGGATTTAAATATTACAAGTGTTCAAAATTTTCATTGTTATAGTTTCATGCGTTAAAACTCAAAAGACATGTTTGTTATTGCAAAAACGTCTATCGTATTAGAATACATTTAAATTAAAGTCAAATTTAATCTATCTATTAAATGTATTATAACTACCATACAAAATTAGTTATTAGAATATACAAAGTAATAAAGTATAAAATGCTAAATTTCTAAACTTTAGTTGATTATCAATAAATAGAAGAACAAAAATTCATTAAATTTTTATATAAACTTACCGCTCGCATATCAGATAAAATTATATTCATTATTAAAGAGTAAATTTGCAAAATATACAGCAAAATTGTTTTTTTAAGACAGGGCTTCTGGTGGCCTGTAGTGTGTGCTACTGTGCCACGTTGTCTAATATATATATAATTTTTTTATTTGTTACCACAGATATTATTATATGTCTTAGTCTTCCACAAACTAATGTTAATTAAATCAAACAACGTTAGATGTAATATTTAATCTTTTTTCTTAAGTATTCTGTAATTGTATCAAAAATTTAAGTTATGGTTTAGTGCTGACGAAAACCTAATTGTGCAACAAAAGGCGTGCCAAAGTCCTTTTTTATAACATGTAAATGTATGAGGAATTTAAGTTACGGTTCAGCGTTGTCAGAAGAGAAAACCGAAATACTCAGCAAAAAACGCATGAAAGTTCATCCAGCCTTGCAATCTAAAAAGAAAAAATGAAAAATTATTATATCCATAACAAAATGCTAATTTACAATGGCATCCATCAAATAATCAATCAAAAGTAGTTATGAAAATTTAATCCGTTTTGTTGAGTAGAACATAAAAAATTTAAAAACAGTGTTGTCGGAAGAAGAAACTCAAATACTTAACATAACACGCATTAAAGTTATCCGACCTTAGTGTAAAAAGAAGACTTAAAACAAGAATTATCATTTCCACAAAAAATGTTAATTAAATATGACATTCATCAAATAATCAATCAAAACTAATTGTAATATTAATCTTTTTTTTTTTTGAGAAGCATGTGGAATGTTAGAATACATTAAGTTATAGTTCAGAGTTGCCGGAAGAAAAAACCTAAATGCTTCACCACATGCGCACCAGAATCCATCCAGCTTTGCAGTGCAAATTATATTATGAAACAAAATTGGTAAAATGAAATATTTCAAATTCTGATGTCAGAAAAGAAAACTAAAAATGATCAATATGCGCACCAAAGTCCAACTTTGCAGTATAAAAAAGAAAACAAAAACATAACAAAAATCTATTTTCTTTAGAAGTTGCAAACAGCAAACTACAGCAGAAAAGTGTGGAAAATATATACTTCAAAACGAAAGCAATAAAAATAACAAGAGATGCAGAATGTGAATTGGAACGGTTTATACAATTATAAGCTGCTTGAAATGTCTAAAAACTTTATTTAAAATTAACTAATTTAAAAGATCAAACGAGGTGTGCAAAAATTCAGGTTGAGCAGTTCAAAAGAATTGTATATTAAGACATTTAAATTGTTAATTTTGTACGTTTGTGTTAAATAATTGAATATTAATAACAATTACAAACCAATAGTATGGTTTAAAGTTGAATAAAATCAACTTTATCTGATACGTGAAGCACATAATCATAAAACTGCTCCACAATCATTTTAAAATATTAGGCATATAAGGCAAGAACAACAAAAAGCCATTGACAATTACATTGGAAATTTATCCAATGCTTCAAATGTTATACAAACAATTGTGGTACAACACCTCGACAATCTAACCGCCGTTCATTTCGACCCCGCCAGAACAAAGTGACCAAACGCCAGCCCGAAGAGAAGGAAGACTGGAACTACTTATTCTTTATAAAGTTTTTTTTGAATAATAATAATAATAAGAAGAAAAAACTTTATTAAATAATTTATATTATGGAATTTATTTACTTTATTTATGATGAATAATTGTAATTTTAATTTAAAGACAGATTTTGAGTGCTGGTTGATTTAAATATTCAGCAGCACATGTTTATCGTAATGGCGACTGCTGCACGGTTAGATCGAGAAGTACTCCGACTGAAAGTAACTGACTGACTGACCAGTGTTGCCAACCTCACTTGAGTAAATATCGGCAGTACATAGATTAAAATGTCGGTAGATGTCGGTAGGTACTTCCACTCTAGCCTTGACGTAACGACGAGGGGTTGGGGCTGTTGGGGAGAGATATATGAGTAAAAGTATCAAAATTTAAAAATTTAAAATAAAATTTTATTATAAAACAAAAACAAATATTTATTTTAAAAAAACATTAAACATAAAATATATATTTGTAATAAATACAAAAAAAATCAAATGATTTAAACATAAACATAAAATAAAAATTATATGTCAAATACAAAAAAAAATCATTTATTTTGATTTAAAATTATATAGTTTTGTTGTTGTCATTTGATTAATTGATGATTCGTTGATTTCAAAATTGTAACAAAAGTTATTGCTTTTGAATAAAGCATTCGCATGCATTAAGTCCTATAAGAGTGTTAAATTCCAATTTATTTCTTTGTTTTGTTTTTAGTAGATTTATACATTTCTTTCGACATTAGCTGTGGAATGAGGTAGTGTTAATATTCTTATAATAAATTTTGACAAATAAGGAAATCTTTGAGAGTTTTCTATTCTTAATTTATATATGTAAAACCAAAATTGTTCAACATCGTGTGTTTCATAATTTTATATATTCTGAATTTCGTAATTGTCTCGATTCGGAATCTATTTTTTGTACGTCATTATCTTTTACTATGTATGAAAATAATGCCAATAAATTTGTAATTGAATCAGTTGTTTGAATCTGTTCTGGATTAAAGCATTGAAAAAACTAAATATTGTTTTGCAATGAATATCTTTTTTTATTTGGGATGCCGATTCTATATAAAATTGAAGACAACGTCTTCTGATAAAATTTTGTTGCTCTGCAGGTAATTTAATAATATCTAAGTTTGCTGACCTAAATAAATATTTTCAGTTTTTAAATAAAGTTTTGGATTATTATGTATACATTTTCCAGTTTAATCTTAAGTAAATAATCTCTTTGTATATAACCTTCTTGATCTTAAGACACATGTAACATTTTTATGCGTTAAATGAATTTGAACTTCTTCAGACTGCATTTGTTTATTTAAATTATTAAAAAGTAGGAGAACAAACTCAAGAATTTAAAAAATACTGTTGTGGTAGGATCTTTAAGATGCTCTAAAATAATTTGTGGTAATAAAACGCGATCATTTCTAACTGCGTCAGTAAATATAATTCCAATGCACTAACTGCTCAAAAATACGTTTTACCACCATTCCTAATGAAAGCCAACGTGTCTGGCACGGGTGAAGAATTTTATATGGTTTTACATTAACGAAATGTTGAAATTCTTTAAACAATTGAGATCTTTTTGGGCTGCCACCTATATAATTATATATATATTTCTCACCAAATCTTCAATGTACCTAGGTAATGTTTCACAAGCATATAAGGCACAAAGTGCAAATAAATGACAAATGCATTTTGAAATATAGGTAAGGTTTGGAATTTCATTTTTTTAATAAATCCGTTTGGATTGCCTTTTGCTAAACATTACACTGGCTCCATCAGCATAATTAAATTATTCTATGATTTTATTGATCAATATTTTTGCAATTACATCACCTAAAGGTACAAGAGCAAAAAAACGATCAACACCAGAGTTTGATTTTAAATCAGAATATCTGACCAATAAGCATAAATGTTTAATTGTACTACAATCAGTCGATTCATCTATAATTAATGAAAAGCATGTTGATCTTAAAATATTACACAAATTTTCAAAACTTTCAGTCTCTAAAACATTTTTTTGTTCTACCTCAAGCAATATATTCTAATTTTTGAGTCTGGATACATTATTTTAATCAAATCAGGCAAATGTTCTGCAACATTAAATGCAATATTGTGTTTTGCTATGTATGCCGCCATTCTTATTTCTGCCATTTTTACATTTTTATTTAAAATAGTTTGTTGGCATATTTAAAAACATTGATTTTTTACTGATTGCAAATGATTGACGTGAATTTTTCTTTTAGAGTGCATCACTAATTCAGATATTCCTGATTTGACACTTATATCGGCGTTGCAATATTTGCAATATGCAAATTCATTATCTTTTTTGCTTGGACCAATCTATTTCTTAAACCTTTAATATAATTCCCAAGAAGTTTTATATTTACATCGGTACTGTTTCATTCGTTTAACTGGCCTTGAACCCCATATATCTCTTTCCTCGTCACTACTGCTGCTACTTTTTAAACTATTAATAATATCCCTTAAATATTACAATTTCATTACTTATTTAAAATTATTAATAATATAATTTTTACTTACATTTTATTACCAATGAAATACACACTACAATTGGTTTAGATCTATTCAAATGTTCACTAAAAGTATTTAATTATCATGACATATCAATTATCAACCCTAATGTAAAATGATTCTGATTCTGTCCAAGGCTCTGTGTGTTGTCACGTGTCAGCTGTGCAAGTGTTCAACCGACAAGAGTAGTCCGAATCGAGTGCAAAGTACGCCCACAGCTGTGCGCAGTGTGATTGCTATGAGTCACCTGAATTTTGGCGCATATATTTGAATTTAATTTGTCGGTATATTTACGTTAAAAATCAGCATGTCGGTAGATATCAGTAACAAAATTTTAAATAACTAAATTGTCGGTAGAACTACCGACATATCGGTATGGTTGGCAACGCTGTGACTGACTGAGAGACTGACAGGCGCTGACATCAGTTAGTAGTTACACTCGCTATCGCCTTCGCTGTTTTCACAGAATGGCCAACTGTAGATAGTTCTTTTTAAAATATCAAAATGCAACAAACGCAACCTAATTAATAGATAAAATACTAATATACCTAATTAATACAATAACAGTTACGCAATTATGCAACTATTTTATTTAATAAAATGCAAATTTAAAATAAATAAAACAATTTAAGTCAAGCGCTTTATTTATTCTACATTTAAACAGCATCCGTGCAAAAATTAAATCCATTTTGAATGATTTTGTATAAAATAACGTTTTTAACCAACTCTATAAGTAAAAGCCTAATGAAATTGCAATAAAATAGAAGCTAATAATTTCAAATAATACTTTGGTTAATTTGCAGATAATTTTATATTATTTAAATACGTATACCTAGTCTATAAATTAATCTATAATGAGGTATTATTTAAAAAATAATTTAAATGATTTTGCACAGATGCTCCTTATTTTATGTAAAGTAACATAATAGCAGGTGTTTATTTTAGAATATCAACACGACAAATTAAACGAGACAATAAAGTAAATTACTTAGACTAAAAAATTAATAAAAACAAAAATTTAAGTTGAATAGAATATATACAGAAAACCAACTAACGTTTTGCTTTTCACTCTCTAATAAACGAAGCACTGCACTACACTACCAATAACAAACATAGAACAAACAATAAAAATCATAAAACATCTAGCTATTCATAACAGATTCCAAAGTTACAATAAATTTATTAATTAATACTCAAAAATATTACTTCACTTAAACAAACAGCAAAAATACCACCACATAACAGATAATCGGGGCTATTCTCTATAAACATTGCTAGGAAGTAAGCAAGATATATATTGCTAGCTAACTATATGAACTGTCATTTTAGCAAACATTGCTTTATAATAATATAAACTGTCATTTTAACAAATCTTGTTTTGTTAATAATACAACCGTTATCACATCAGGAGGTATGGCAAATCTCTAGATAAAACAATAATAATAATATATTTTGTTAAAGTGACGTATTGCTAACAATAAAAATTTGTTAAAATGATAGTTCACATTGCTAGCAAGCAAGATTTGTTAAAATGATCTTGCTTACTTACAATATGCACAGCCCCGAATATAATAATAATAATAAATTTATTACTCAGCATCCTACTGCCAATTACAGAATCAAATAACATAAAATACGTAATATTATAAACTAATGTAATAACAAATATAATATGAAAAGTTCTGAAAGACCGTGATGTGAGTATACAAGTGTGGCAATACGCATGGTTCTATCTATCTCTCGCTAAATTGTGACGTCAAGTGGGTAATAAAAACTCGCATTATTATTATGAATTTAAATAAGTATACATTTGCAGAAAAATTAACGTAAAAAATACACTTACAAGTATACAAAACATATAAAATATTTATTCTAACTTATTATTTTGATTTTTTTTTTAATGATTAATTAAAAAATATAATTAATAAAATTATATACAGGGTGTAGATTAATTGGTGGACAAACGCCAGGTAACTTCGTAGATGATGCCAAAAGAAAACGAAAATCTAAATTCCAAAATGCTGAGAAACTCATCTTTTGGCCTCACGAGATCCTCACAAAGTTTCGTTACGCTTGGCAACGTAGCAAAATTTCTATTTCTATATTCAAACGTATAATGTAGGCAACTTAATACACACATCAAATGTTATTATTTATTATAAACTACAAATATTCATATTGGCCACCGTTTACTTCTAAACACTATACGGTGTCGAATTCATGAGATTCTCAAGCATCACCGGCGTAATTTGCATATTCGTTCAAAGTAAAAGTCATAATAAAATAGAAATATCAACTGACATTTATTGCATAGCCTACGTTATAATTTGAATTTTATTAATGAATTTGCTACGTTGCCAAGAGTATTTTTAATTTAAATTTGGTTTATTCTTGGAAAGTAATTTGCACATTTTTCAATATTTTTTTATTACTAATTTTTAATAAGCCTCGTAACTTTCATTATATAAAAAGGAAAGCAACTTGGTACATAAAATACACAAGTAAAACAATATTTGTATAGACAAAATTGAAACTTTGAGAACCTAGTGAGGCCAAACGAAGAGTTTCTCAGCATTTTGAAATGAAGATTTTCGTTTTCTTTTGGCTCGGTCTACAGAGTTACCTGGCGTTTGTCCGCTAATTAATCTACACCCTGTGTATAATAGAGTAATAAAGTTATTTACATTTAAAATAAAGTAGCATAGCAATACTTTTTTTTTTTAATTTTATTAAACTCAAAATAATGTTAAAACTAAAAAAAAATCAAAACACACTTAGATTTCTTCTAGAACTTTAGCATTCTGGCGTTTTTTGTAAAATATTATTTTTATTAATATTTAAAATATCATCAATTTATTTGTGCCGTATTTTTTTTCACAATCTCTTGGTTCTAATCTTTAAATTTGCTGTGATTTTTGATTGTGATTTAGGTAATTTTAATAAAAGAAAAGGATTTACTGTTTAAATTGCAAGAGTTTTTTGGTTGATAATTTAAAAGTTTTATTATTATTAATATAAAATTTACCTTTTTGTCCACAATCCACTTCAATATCTTCATTCATCTTCAATAAATCATTGTTAGGAAAAGTATTTACTATCTGTTCTTATGTTTTTTGTGTAATTTGCGCATCCTTCTACAGAACAAGCTGGCATAATAAACAATTTTTAATGATTATAATTTGTTTGTTATTTTATCTTTAAAACAGAGCATAAATATTTCGCTGATGACGCCAATAATATACTGATCTATCTGGTGAGACTTAATCATAAGTTGCCAAAGATAACTGCCGAAAACTACCACCGCTACAAAAAAAGAATTCAAAATCATTGTTGCCAATCGTAGAAGCAACAATGGCAAACAATTCTAATTCTAAAGCCAAGAGAAATCTAAGCTCCCAAAACAACTTTAATCTCGACGAACATTACCAAAACGATATGGAGCAATCCATAAAGTCTCCGACCCTCGCTACCAACCGACACCGACATTCGACCACATCAAGCTTTATCCTATCCGCCGCCGCAGAAGATGGTTCTTCGGAATCGTCCTGCGGAGCAGCCTTTTCAGCATCAGAGACATCGCAGAACCCGCGCCACGAAGGAGACAACGCCCAGGACGACGACGACTTCCAGATCCAGAGGCATCAAGGCCAACCAAAAACGCCAGGCATCCATGTCCCCCATCAAGCGCCACCCGAAAAGAAAAGCAAAAAAACAGCTAAGTATCGATTTACCGTTACTTCCCTCCCAAAACCCCTTCAGGAAACTGAAGCTCTATTTCCTGCCCTCCAACCGGTTAATAACGAAATTGTCTTATTCTACATTTTCAAAAATACTGCCTATATAACCACTACCACCGCTAACTTCGACCGACACGCGCCCGCCATTGCTGACAACTTTGGCGAACCGCTCTCGATTAAACCGGCAAACGAACGCGAACGCACCCACCCCACCACCCGGCTCCCCACATTCTCTTGCGTTCTCCGGAACGTATCCCTTAACATTACTAATGCCGATGTTACCGAAGCCCTAGTGGAAGCCAGGTTGAACGTTACAAAGGCAATGAGAATTAGATCTAGAGCCACGGACCGACTAACAACCCTAGTCAGTCAAAATTTAATTCAAAGAGAAAACATCTCAATAATAACCCTTCAGGAAACCACCAAGTGTTCCGCGAAAACTAAACAGCTGACACTTCCAAAATTCATTATCCACCAAAAGAATGCGGTAGCTAGATCGGGGGGCGTGGCAATAGCTTACAATGCCCTCCTTCCTATCTCTCCTATCACCACCCCCGACCATACCTGGGAGAACCATGATGTGGTGGCGGTTGCGCTCCAAAGCGCGATCGGCAGCATATCCATCTTCTCCATATACATTAACCCTAAAAACCCATTCCCGTCAGAATTCTTCAAACACGTCGCGAGCAAATCAATCATACTGGGTGACATGAACGCCCGTCACACCTCATTCGGCGACCGCGCATCGAATCCCAGAGGCGTCGCTCTGGCGGACTTCCTTAGCAACCATCCCTTATACCAACTCAGCTGCACGGACCCTACGTTTGCAAACCACATAGGCACCTCAATAATCGAACTTGCTTTCCAAGTCTCGCCTACCTGCGCTATCAGCCACCACATGCCACTTGTCGGCTTCACCTCGTTAATTAATCCCCCGCCGCCCCCACCCACTCACATAACATATACAAATTACAACAAAGCAAACTGGCCCGCGTTCCAGCGCGACATAGAGCGAAAACTCACCGAACCCCCCGCGATCAACTCCATCCGCGACATCGATTCGGCAATCGACACATACTTCGACGCTGTTAACACCGCCGCCGCCGCCTAACCTACCAAAACCAAAGCTATAAATAATAACATAATTCCGCCCTCTATTATCTCTCTGATCAAGGAAAAACACAGAACCTATAATTTATTCCTCCGCACTCGCGACCCCACGATCAAAACTCAATGGAACAGATTAAGCTCTAAAATTCGTCGCCAAGTGATCTACTCTACCACCCAAGAGAAAGCGGACCTGTTCGCAGAACACCTGAAGGCAACATTTACCACCCCCGGGACCCGCTGTTCCTGAAAAACAAAACCCGAAGAGGCCTCCAACCATCCGTCGCTGCAACCGACCTTCAGGCAGCATCCCCAAGAACCGGACAAAAACTTCGCACCAACAACAGAGGAAGAAATACAGGAGCTGCTCAACACCCCAGAAAGAAACACCGCCCCAGGCCCAGACGGAATAAAGAAACTGGTATTGAAAAAAGTGCCCCCCCTTGCATTAGCTTACTTGGTCCCCATATTTAATTGCTGCATGTACTTCGGTTATTTTCCCGCTCGGTTTAAACACGCTTTTACCGCACTAATTTCGAAACCTAAAAAACCCCTTGACGACCCCGATGTACCGGCCGATTTCACTTATAGACTCCACGGGAAAACTCCTTGGAAGACTTCTCCAAACGCGTCTGCAATCCTTCTGCGACGATAGGGATGACCTCCCTCAATCCCAATTCGGATTCAGGAAAGGCATCTCGACCCGTCACGCGATCTTCAATTTAATGTCTGACCTGTCCCTAGCTTCTAACACCAAAATGTGCTCTCTGGCAATATTCCTAGACATAACCAGAGCCTACGACCGACTGTGGCACGACGGTCTCATTTACAAACTAATCAATATCAACACATCCCCCCTTACATAATAGCTTCAATCAAATCTTTTCTGGCTAATAGAGCAACTCAAACCCGATGCGGAAACTCATTATTAGATCCCTTTTCTCCCACCGCAGGGGTACCGCAGGATTCCGTTTTATCCCCCACCTTGTTCAACATTTACGTGATGGACATCCCCCAACCCTCAGACCCACGGATCAGACTCCAGCAGTGCGTGGATGACACCGCGGCGTGGGTATCCCATCGCTTTCCCGAGGTCGCTCGGAAACTCCTCCAAACCTGCCTCTCTTCCCTCCAACGCTGGCTTCAGAAATGGAAGCTTTCCATCACCCCAACTTCCATATCAAACACAACAATTCCCACCTTCGCATTAACCTTTGGAACCAGGCCATATCACCCATAAACAAGATCACATATTTGGGCATCACCCTCTTCTTCACCCTCAACCCGTCAGTCACCAGCTCGGCAACATGCAACCAGGTCAAACATCGTTTTAACCTCCTCAAGGCACTCCGCAGTACCTTTAAATTAAAACAAAAAACCCTCCTTCACACTTATAAAATGTTTATCCGGCCCCTAGTAGATTACCAGGCGATCACTGTGACCCTGGCACGGCATAACCACATCTCTCCAATCGCGAGCCTGGAGAGAAAAATAATTCGTCGCGTCCTCAATCTCCCCCTTCGGCACCCTTCATCGGCCCTTCCGGCACTTTCTAAAATCCATCCCATCACCTCACGCCTTCGGCACCTCCAGGGCAAGTTTGCCACCTCGACAAGCTTCCCATCAGGTTTATTCGGCACCCGAAAAAGAAATTTCCTTACCCCCCCCCCGTGGTTACACTTCAACGGAGAAGCTCCCTCGTCACCTCCAGGAACTCCTAGACAACACCCCGCTTATTTTCAGGTAACCACGCCTCCCTTGAATTCTCAAATATATGTAACGCCCACTTTTTAACACCTATACCTGTAAAATTTTACAACAATGTTAAACCCTAATTTTTTGCAACAAATGTATTTCATTTAATGTATTTTTTTTTCTTTTTTTAAATATGTAAATATGCAAATGTTACTTTATGTACTCCCAAAAATGTATTTAACTAGATGTTCCTCAAATGTGGAAAAGGCTCAAGCCTACAACCAAATCCATTTATGTTAAACTACTCTGTAATATTTACAAAGAATAAATGTTTTTATAAAAAAATAAATAAAAAAATGCTACAAATTTGTATTACCCACGTGACGTCATGAGCAAAGTGGTTCAAGATGCGTTATCGAGACGGACACACCATTATACTTACACCACGCTAAAAGACTACAATAAAAATTATAATGTGTATACTAATTACACACACATACATTCAAATCGACACATGCACATAACAATTGTACATTAAAATAATAGAATATAATGTGATATACAAAATAAGTAAAAACCTAAACAAATTTAAATGAGGACAATAACTAAAAAATAACATTAAAAATTAGTTAGTCATAGACACTAATATTTATTTTTTTAAATACGCTAACATGTTTTCATAAATATCGGAACAATATGACAGTTTATTACAAATTCTACACATACTAAAGGGGAATTAGCAAAATAATCTGTACAAAACTTTGGTATGGAGAATGTACGACAGCATCTTACAGACAGTCTTGCGACATAAAAGTTAATACATACAGTAAAGCTGTCATCTATGATAAAATTTATAACTTTATACAGATATATAGCAATGGCTTTTTGCCTGCGGCAGTCATTTATGGATAGTTATTTAAATTCGGAAAGAAGTAAAAGCAGAAGAAGAAGCTCAAAAGTGTTACAAGAAATCAAGTAGATTGGATGATTTTAAAACGTTTCAAGCTCTTAGAAAAAAATGCAAAAGTATAAGTGTCAATTATCTGTGATAACCCAAAATCATTTTGGAACTTTGTGAACAAAAAACTTAAAACTGATGGGTATCCTAAAAATATGTCGTACTGTTATAAAACATGTGATAATGGTCAAGACTGTGTTAATTTGTTTTTTATTTTTTTTTTTCAACTGTTTATGTAAACAGCAAACTAATGTAGCTGATTTTAATTTTAAATGTACTTTAAATCTATCTTCTTTTAGCTTAAATATTGTCGATATTTTCAACTGTATTGCAAAATTGATTAACTCTGTAATATCAGGTTCAGATGGAATTCCGATCATGTTTTTAAAATCTTGTATTTGTACGCTTTCTGAGCCAGTATTTGCTCTTTTTAATTTGTCTATTAAGCAAAGATTGCTGGAAACAATCATATATTAAACCGATTTACGAATCTGGAAATCGTAACAATATTACAAATTACAGAAGAGTTTGTAACCAATCAATTATTGCTAAGATGCTGGACTCTATCATCGCAAATCAATTAAAATGAATGCGCAAGCAAACAATTACTGATTAACAGCATGGCTTTCTTAAAGGTCGATCAACTTCAACTAACCTGCTTTCTTATCAATCAAAAATTTTAGAATCGTTTGAAATTAAACTTCATTTAATGTATATACTGATTTCGCAAAAGCTTTTGATAGAGTTAACCATAATATTTTAATTGCTAAACCATATCATTTAGGATTTAATAAATCCGTGATAGATTGGTTATAAAGTTTTCTTACCAGAAAACTACAATTTATAAAAATAAAAAATGATCTATCAAAACCACTAAATGTTGTTTCTGGTGTACCACAAGGACAACATTGTGGTCTAATTTTATTTTAAAATTATTTAAAGTATTACCACAGAAATCAACTGTATCTTGTTACAAAAAACGATTAGTGCAATTCCAACGATTTAATGTTAAATACTGGAAAAAGTTACTCAACTTCTTTTCATAGAATTGGTTTAAGAGTACAATTTGAATACAAAAATGACAATATGTTATTTTAGACTCGAAATTAAACTTTAACAGTCACATTTCAGAAATTGGTTTAAAATCTAAGAAAATGTTAGGGTTTGTTAACCGTATATCGTTTGATCTGAATCCCAATTCGTATATTGTATTGTACCGATCACTTGTTCGTTTAGTTTTATATTACAACTCCACAGTTTGGTCACGGCATCAAGTCGGCAACATAAATAAAATTTGATTAATACAGTTTGGAAATAGGATAGTAAAATTTAAAAAAATGGGTGAGCTAATAATTTATTATTTTACGTTTCGATAACATCGTTATCTTCCTTAGGGCTAAAAAAATTTACATATACTGTTAAAAAATTCTTCATAATATTTATATCAAAGTGTTCAGATCTACTTTTAAAATTCAGCTACAGATGTCAAGGTTATTAAAACTTAACTATTCATTACGTTTTACAACACTTTAAAAATACACATTCACAACGACTACACTAACTTCATTGTTTACAACCTAGTGCTGTGTTAGTTGCTTACAAGTTATTTGCACATCTGAATTAAATTAGCATACATATTGCACAATTTATCATTATCCGTTTTCAGAAACAGGTTACAAAAAACGATTAATTAGTAAAATAATACATATTAACATAACAAAAGAAAAAAACGTAAATCTGTATACAAAGTTTGTTTTGACGATTCTGTTGATCGTCATCCCAATAGCCAAAATTACTAATCCATTAACATTTAATGACTTAAGACCCATTAGCCCTCTTCTGCTGCGCGTGATTTGATTATTTCATATTAAAGTGATCGTAAACAAACAGTGCGCATAGAAAACAACAATACTTCGTCAGTTAATGTTAAATTGGGTGTACCGCAGAGATCTAGGTCTTTTGCTATACACTATATATACCAATGACTTACACGGAGTAATCCGCAACTGTAATTATCACCTATATGCGGATGACACATAATTATACCTAGCATAGCACGTAAGTCAAATTAATAGTAATATTCGAAAATTGATCAAACATTCAAAGCTCGCTCTATTTATTACAAATTAATGTATCTAAGTCAACAGCTATGGTTTTTGAATCAATTAAATGAAAAAAACTTAGTTAAGAGCATACCGACCGTTACCTTGATTTGTAGTATTTTAACAAAAACGGCAACTTTTCCTTCATCGCTGCTTCTACAAATAATTTGATAATCGAATTATTTTTTGACCAGTACATTTAGAAAGGATTAAACTATGAAATGTCGAAGTCTTTTAGTCAAATAATAGTTAGAAAAACCCATCAAATATAGAAATAAATGCGTTTTTCTGTATTTTTGAATGCATTTTGTTGCTATTTGCAAATATAATTTCACAAAAAAGACTTCGACATATCATAGTTTAATCCTTTCTAAATGTACTGGTAAAAAAATAAATCAATAATCAAATTATTTGTAGAAACAGCGATGAAGGGAAAGTAGCCGTTTTTGTTAAAATACTACAAATCAAGGTAGCGGTCGGTATGGTCTTAAGCAGAAAATCAAAATAGTTAATTTATTATCATTACAGTACAGTGTCGAGTTTTACAGATTGCACTAAAAACTTTTAAAGGACAGTGATCTTCGTTTTTAAGAATAGAACGATTAGGATCATACTATGCGAATAACTTGTTTTGTATAATTTTTATTTTTGTGACATTGTGTATATTATCGATCAATCTGATGTTTATCGAATCCAAAAAATGCAGAATTCATGTTGATATTTGGTATGAGTAAGAGACAAAAAATCTCTCACAAACTAAGAGAAATTAAATGGTTGTCTATGTCTAGTCATCTTAAGTTACATATGGGCTGACTACAAGGTCATTCATGACAAAACTACTCTATATTTGTTTCAAAAGCTGACATTTAGATCGACGGAACATAACGTCAATGTGAGAAGTAAAAGTCTAGAGTATACTACAATATAAGACTACAATTATTTAAAAGGTCCTTTTCCTATAACGTCGTTAAAAGATACAATTCATGTAACATGATCCAGAATAACTTTATTTATTCAAATCGTGCTATAAATCTGTTTTGTTTTAGTAAAATTTTAATATGTATTACATATATGAACAATTACTTTATTTGTGTTTTATGTCGTTATATGTTTAAATAATATTTTTTAGGTTATGTGTGTATGTACACACTTCTTTAGCAATTTATATTTTATTTTATTTTTGATTATTTTTTATTTTAACAGTTGAATTAATTATTTTCTGATCTATTTTACTGATCCACAACTCTTTGGTCACTGTAATTTGTATTTTAATTATTATTATTTAAATTTAGGAATTTTAGTTAAAATTATTTTAATTATGCCTCATTCCAACGCCGAGTTCGAATATTTTCAGTTGTAACTGATTGTAAAAATAAACAATTAAAAAAAACAGATTAGATGAAGTGCTTCTTTATGTGAGTATAGAAGTAATTTGAAGTCATCGGAATGATGTTACTAAAAGTTACAGACATCCATGTAAAGTTACATAATATTAATATATGTAGATTCTTTTAAAAAAAGAATGATATTGTAAAATTTATTTACGTATAAAAATATTTTTTTTATTAAAAAAGTATTTTTATTGTGTAATAACACACTTTTATTAAGTGAAATTAAATTAATACCTTTGTTGTGTACAATTAATTATATTAATACTAATATTTAGTTGTAATCAATAAAAATTGTAGATGTATTTTATTCATAGAGCTGGATAACCTCAGGATTAAATATATCAAACAATGCAGAACAAACAAAACAAAAAGAAATCGAGAAAAATATTGCGATAGCAATGACGAATGTATATAAAAATATTTGTAGAAAAAACGACCAAAATTTAAAACAAACAAGAAATTGGTGAACACCCTATTTATTTCCGCTTATCACAATTAAAATCGATGTTGAATTTGTGAATAAAATTTGTAAATTCGTTGTAATTATAACGAAGATCAAAACACACTTTTAATTAAATTAATTATAAAGCTAGAATGCAATTTATATTAATTTATACTATTCCATCACTTCATAGTCTGTGTATTTTTGATTATTCTGGGATAATTTAATTTATTATTTTCCCAATTACATATAATATAATATTATTATTTACAATGAACTATAGCAACACTTAATGCTCGCCACACCGTCACATCGCTCAGAATTAAGCGTAGTGACTGACAAAATTCAGAAATAAAACTACTCGTCTAGCTAGTTCCCTGTTGATAATAAAGTCCCGGCACGTGATCGTTGAATGTGAACGTCTATTCCCTCTATAATTGGTGCCGGCGTTTACGTCACAGTCCCAATGCCAATGGAATATTTTAAATATGTAGTATTATTCCATACAATGTTGTATATTTTTCCGCCTGATTATAATTCTGAGCGATACTACTTATAGACATATTTTTAAATTACACAAATATGATGTACAAAATTTAATTAATATTAAATAAAGTATGCCCAAAGATGTCATTACCGTTCACTTTGGGGTGGCAATTATTTTCGTATTATCTACCTGGAAGTTAGAAAACATTAAAAATAACAACTAAATATGTTATTTATTAATAATAATCATTTATATATGGTTATATTTACAAGTTTACAAAATAATAAAATCAAAATGTTACTTATTAATTAAAAAACTAACCGGTATAAAAATCACTTTCATCGCTTGATTCAGCACCTAAGTATATTATAAGTGGATATACCATTTTACCAAACGGCGGGGGGCAATTATGATAGTATTATCTGCCTGACACCTATTTAACCCCAAGTAGCAATCAAGAGTTGCATACTTGTTCTGTTGTGACATATTGTTTCTTTAATATACCGCGTTATTATAATATTCTATATTGTAATTATTTTATTAATAAAATAGTATATCAAAATTTAAAAACATAGGTTTTGTTTAAGATTTTTAATTTATTAATTTGTAAATATAACCATATATAAATAATTATTAATAATAAATAATTTATTTAATTGTTATTTTTGATGTTTTCTTTGATTATAAATATACAATACCTTTTTACCATTAAATAACTTCCAAGTAGATAATACGAAGATAATTGCCCCTCCAAGGCGAACGGTAATGACATGATCCCTACCGACCATTTAAGCCGATGTCGTAAAGACACTATATCTATGGGCATACTATATTTAATATTAATTATAATTTAAAGTTATGTACATCATATTTGTGTAATTTAAAAATATATTTAAAAAGTAATATCGCTCATAATAATAATGTCGGAAAAATATACAACAAAACCCAGTCTTTGTATGGAATAATACTACATAATATTTAAAATACTCCATTGGCAATGACTGTGACGTAAGTACATGGACATAAATAAAAGTCGAGCTTTTTAATTTATTTCCATTGTGTAAATATTTATGCATTTAAAAAAAATAATTGGAATACAAAATATTGCTTTATTGCAATACAATTTACTTGTTAAAAGGTAGTGCGTGCAAATTCCACAAATGATAAAAATATTATACAGGGAGTTTATAAATTAATGGGATTATGTAATCACTTTAAATGTGCCGCTTTTGTTAAATTGTTCACTAAACTATTTGTTTTGACAGATCAATTTTGACAGCTGTCAAGCAAACATATGAAAACATATGTAGTATAGTGGACGATTTTAAAAAGGCGGCATATTTAAAGTGATTACATAATCCCATTCATTTATAAACTCCCTGTATATAAAAGAACCTCGATTATAAGATAAACTACAATCATAAATAAAGTAATGGATTGATACCTTTTTGCCAATTTAATATAATCCTTTATTAATAGTTGTTTCTTGACTTGGGCCTTGCGACTGTGTCGTGCATATTAATAGAATAGAATAGAATCATTTATTGATCAAGTAAGATTGAGCTTAACATTTTAAAACATAACTATAGCTAGTTACATAACGCTTTGAAATATATAGATACAAACACTTTAAAAACATAGGTATAGCTAACTGCATAACATTTTAAAAAATATGCATACTACATATGTACATCTAATTACATTATATGGTATGAATTGAGAGTTTAGTTGGCCAACCAATTACAATGAGTTGGCCATTTTAAGACGCGAAAATAAGTTCTGAGAAACTTTTAAAACATTTGCGGAGTCAATAGACTCTTTAAAGTCAAATGAACATGGATCACGCTCTTGTAAAAGATCTTTTTGTGTGCATTGAACTAATTTCAGACGCACCACCTGGAGCAGCCTTAACGGCTAAATGCTGCTGTTGCATATCACCTCATCCAACAGCAAAAGAAACTTGTAGAAACAGACAACGCTGAAGTGGACCGAACGGTGAATTGAGTAGCCGGGCTGGTCTGCGGTGGCGATGAGGAAGAAAAATGGCACACATCGGGAATAAAAAGAAGCAGTACTAGGGCGACGTCGGCGGATTTCGCGTCACGGACTAGGTAGTGAATTGAGTAGCCGTGCTGGTCCTGGGCGGGAAAACACGCAGATCAGCGTTGCCAGAGGTGGGGAAATTTCCCCAATAGTAGGGAAATTGATTAAGATATTTTTGCGAGTGGCGATATTCAAATTTAATTGGGGAATTGGGGATTTTTGTATTAAAAGTGGGGATTTTTTTGTAAATCATTTAAAAATTGATCATTTTAATATGTAAACAACTTTTTTTAAATAGAAGTGCACTAGTGTGTATATTATCAATATCCGACTGACGCTATTGCCTGCTACATCGATAAATTTCACGAAAAACGCACGCTTAATGTTTATGACGCGTTTTTAACATTAATATGCCTTTTCTAAATCAGATACACATAATTCTTATAATTTAAAATATTAACTTCACCAATAAATGTCTTTTGAATAAGTAAATGTAATTCAAAAACTTCGAATTTGTTGCATTCTTACTACATACATAACATACATTGTGAATAACATACATGCTATTGTAAATGGTTATAATAATAAATTAAGTTAAAATATTTTAGCGGCTCCACTAATGGGACAGGACAGATGCGGATGTGGAGATTATTAGATTGTCTTCCCTAGGCCTTTTTTATTGCAGCCATTATAATAGAGCTATAATACCATAAATCCCATAATAATATGTATACAAAATTCTTTAAAACATGGATTATTAATAAATTATATAAATTCCTACAAAAAATATTTGTTTTAAGAAAGTGGGAAAAAATATCAATTTTTGCTATAGAATTGGGGATTTTTGATTAATAAAATAAGTGGGGAATTTTTCTTAAAAGTGGGGATTTTTTACAGGGCTAAGTGGGGATAAAATTTTTAAGTCGATGGCAACGCTGGCGCAGACGTACAGCGAGCGAGGACGGAGTTACCGGAGCCGAGGCTACGGTCGCCAAAACGCTGAACGGAGAACTTGGAAGGCAATCCAAGGACAGGAAAGACCAGGGTGACGTCGGTAGATTTTGTGTCACGGACCGGGCGGTGAATTGAGTAGCTGTGTTGGTCCGAGGTAACAAAACCTGCGGGTGCAGATGAACAACAGGAACGGTGTAACCGGGGCCGAGGCCACGGACGCCGACCTGCTGAACGGAGGACCAGGACAGGAGTACGACAAAACATTTTTTTTACCATATATATATAGTTCTTTTATGTGTGGCATTGTTTTTAAAATTAATATTGTTTTATATTTTTTCTTTTTTTTCCACTTTGGGATTATTTTTTTTTTTCTATATTATTTTTATTATATTAAATTTTTTTCCCCACTTATGTTTTTTTTTATAGTATTTTATTATTATTTTTTCTACTGTAATGTAGTTATACTATGCGGGGATGCTGAACGGGTAGTTTAAAATTTTAAAAAACAAGGGTTATTCTTTATCTTATCTTTTTCTTTTCAGATGAGTGGGGAATAGGCGGTACATTGCTTTTATTTTGTGTATTTTATTGTATCTTTGTGTTTTGTTTTCATGCATGCTTTTATTATTCTTTTTTTTAATTACTTTTTTAATATTTTGCTTATACATTTTTTTTTTATTGCCATACTTATGTAATGCTATTTCTTCTAAATAAATATGTAGTAAAAATTACTCAAACAGCTCTGACGCGTGGTAAGGTTATGTATCTTAATGCTAAGTGGATTCATGATTTTGTTGCCGGCGGAATACCTTGCAATGATCCATCCAAAATAGAGAGGATATGTCCAGAAAAGAGAAGAGAAAGCAAGCGTATGCGTTCTATCAGGAAACGTTTAACTAAACTAAATTGAAAGCGGTGTTTTAAAGCTATTCTAATCGATACTAACGCCGAAATGCCTTAGCAACCTGCTGTTAAGAAGATTTTTGGCGGCATTGAAAAAAGATCTCTTCATCGTTGCCGTTCTATAAATTCAGTAAAACCGAGGTAGACCGCGTTGGGTTATGGGCTTCTATCACCAATATGGAGACTACCCAACACGTCAGCTCCTGGTTCTGATAGCATACCTGTTACACGGTAAAGGGTGCTACCAACCTATATCGCGTGTTTCATCTTCAATCATTTCTTGCTCTTCGGTAAGGTTTTAAAATCTTTACTCTTTAAGAAGAAAGATTCAAACGTGCTGGCAGATATGGTGTAAAGATGTTACATTATACATGTTTAATCTGGAAACGTACATCGGAACTCAACTAAGAAGGTCCATATAAATTGAGTAATTTTGCTAAAGATATTATTCTTCGACTGGTACATCCAATTGAACAAACCAATCGGAATATAACTGCCGATAACTGGTTTTCCAGTATACTATTAGCCAGAAAGCACAAAAAAAGCTAACATATTTGGTAACTATAAAAAAAATAAAAGAGAGATACTCTTAAAGTTTTTGCCAAATAAAACAAGGCAGCCAACAACTTCACTATTGAGATTCCAGGAAGATTAACTTTAGTGTCGTACAGTCCCAAAATTTATCGTTGATTTGGCAAGAAACACATGTCTGAAATGTGCGTTTACGAGGCCAACTATCCAGAACAGAAAATTTCAAGAAACGATTTTATTATCAATTTTGCGTGGGAGTTGATAGAGTTAATTAATAAAATAGTCCAAGAAGTTGGACATCAAGTTGTAAGACTGCTTCCATATTATTGCTTCTTTAATCCTATTGAGATGAAATAGTCGCAACTTAAAAGAAACGTAAGGCGAAATAACACTAATGCAAAATTTAACAGTGAAACTATTGAATTGATACGTGCAGAAGTAGCAAAAATTTCACCAGAAGCGTTGAAATATTGTGTTTTTAATTTAAAAGGAAAACAAATATAAAAAAGAATTATACAAACGGCACCTGTGCTAAAACTAAAAGCACCCAATGTGGGAAAGACAGGAAGAAGCTTTCACTATAGAATAAATTAACATAAAAAGAGTTTTGAGCAGAATACCAAAATCTACACATGCATATCAAGTAATAGAATGTTGTAGTACCTCCTTAAATATAATTAGAGGCCTTTAACTTAATCTACTAGAATTAATGAAAATCAATAAATTTAATAAACAATGCATTCTATTGAATAGTCAGACAGATGTAAATAAATCACCAATCTCTTCGTCAGCCATTCACACGCCACTCTTGGCGTCTTAGCCTCTTCTCTGCTTGTAATGCTGGCAACTTATATTACAAGGGACCTACAGTTTTAAGTTTCCAAACCACTGGAGAGAGTTCGTCACTCCATCAGAGAAGGTTTTAGCCGTAAAACCCTACGCTGGCAAGGCGACTTGGGGAGTAGGAGAGCGTATAGAAAGTGATAAGTGTATCACAGTATATAAGAATCAAACCCACGATCTTCGGTACAGCGACCGTATGCCTAGACTACTGCGCCACGCTCTGTCCTATACTTAATGATTAATTTACTTCTGATTCTTTTATACCTGTTCTTAAATTATTTTAATCTTTTCTTGAAGATTGATGGAGTTTCAACATGTATCCGCATTAATTTAATATCTTAAAAAAGCCAGAAAAGTGGTTTTTTAAATTACAGTTAGAATTTAGGAATAGAATTAAAATATTTAGATTTTATGTCAATGTAAGAACTTCATATTACATATGGTTGTAAGAAAAGTATATTGTTTACAAAAATTTGAAAACTTGTTGCAATTTATTTTTAATCAAATTTCGTGTTAGTACATCGTGCGCGTATGTTGTGTTCCAGTTTAAATCAAATTAATTAATCTTAGTGACTTAAACGAACAGAAGTAAATTAAATTGTATAATAATAATTAATATAAGTGTGATCATGAAGGAATTGCTGGATTAGTTTCACGGAAAAGTAGTAAGATATGATTTAATTATGTGGTTGTAATAATTAATTTGATCATCATATATTATTTCATTCATTTTGCTCTTGTTTTATTAGTTTATAAATATAATTTGTATTAAATTTAGCATAAAACGACGCAAATTGCATGGGAAGGTCATAAAAACGTTCCGATACGAAGAAATAGAATCGGCTTATCAGCTCTCTGGCTTGGTCGGCCGGATTTTTTTATTGATTTTTGTTTTATTCTAAATTTAGAACAAATAATATTATTTCTTATTACAATAGAACTATATATTTTCTTAATTTAAACATATTGATTCCTATTATAATTGAAATGAGATTTATTTATTAGATCAATAGTATTACTTTGATGGTTTATGTCACTAACACTACTTAGTATTACTTTGCAAGTTTTAAAAATTTAAAAATAAGTATGACTTAAACATAAATTGTTGATTTTAATAATAAATTAAATTTAAATAATACTTAAATAAAGTATTTAAAAAAAAACAAAAAAAAAACTGCAACACTTTGTAATATAACTAAGTTAAAAAATTAAGTCTTGCTTAAATATTTAAGTACATCACATTAGCGATTTGTAAACTGACCAGGTTTTTTAGATTAGATCTAATGTAAGAGTTAAGGCCGGTATGCTAATTCACCTTCATTCATCAAGCAATTTATGAAACTCCGTGGTCAATAATATAAAGTGCTATGCAATAGAGTGGTAAGCAAGAAACTAGTAAACTTAACCCTCAGCTTTAAGCTAGTTAAAGGTAGGTCCGACTTGGCCTAAAGTGGATTGGGTTGGCTGGTTCCCTTTATACTAAAGTGACCACTGTCCGATATCGTGCTCAATCTCCAAATGCATCGTAATAGGGTTGAACTGCAAATCCTTTTGTGTTTCCAACCTTACAATCCTATGTTTCAAATCCTTCCCCTGCTGTTCATAATTCTCTGGCTTGGTCGATCGGATTTTTTTATTGATTTTTGTTTTATCCTAAATTTAGAACAAATAATATTATTCGTAATTACAATAGAACTATACATTTTCTTAATTTAAACATATTGATTCCTATTATAATTGAAATGAAATTAATTTATTAGATCAATATTATTACTTTGATGTTTTATGTCACTAACACTACTTAGTATTAATAATAATAATAATAATAATCACTTTATTTCAATAGATCTTTTACACATTTTAAACATATTAAAAAAAACATATTAAAAAAAAAATAAAATTAAACTAAGTCACAAAATACAGAATACAAAATTTAAATTGCAAAATACATTAAACAAAATAAAAACACATGTATTTTATAAAAATAAAAAAAGCAACTATAGATCATCTGTTAAAAATTCATCAATTGTATAGTATGCTTTATTTAAGAGAAATGCTTTTATTGCATTTTTAAAGCATAAATTTTTTAAAAGAGTTAATGACTTTGGTAGTTTATTAAATAGAACAATTGCCATGTATTTAGGAGATTTCTCATAACGCGTTGTAGAATGTTTTGGAACTTCTAAAACATTACCATGTCGTGTATTATATTGGTGATATTGATTTAATGTTTTGAATTTGGATAAATTATTTTTGGCATATATTAATATATCAAATATATAAACGCAAGGTAATGTCATTATTTTGTTTTTACGAAATAGTTCTTTACAATGAGCTAACGTTGTTTCATTACAAATATAACGAATTGCCCGTTTTTGCAATTTAAATAGGTTTTCTAAGTTTGAAGCAACTCCCCATGCTAAGATTCCATATTTTAGTAAAGAGTGAATCCTAGCAAAATAAAACATTTTAACGACGTTGGTCGATACAATTTTTGATAGTTGTCTTATTACAAAACATAATGATGAAGCTTTCTTGCATAAATAATCGACATGTATGTCCCATTTACAATGTCTATCAATATGTACCCCCAAAAACTTTGTTTCATATTGTTGTTGAAGACTTGTGCCGTTGTATTTGATGAGCAAACTACTCCTATTTACTTCATGTGTTCTAATATTAAAATTTATCATAACTGATTTTTTGTTATTTACAATTAAACCATTGCACTGAAACCATTTATATAGCGTTTGTAGTTGCATATTAGATTTTTTTACCACATCAGATTGAGTTTTGGCATTTATTAATAGGGAGGCATCATCTGCAAA
Organism: Tachinus rufipes; assembly: GCA_963932245.1. NCBI lineage: Eukaryota > Metazoa > Arthropoda > Insecta > Coleoptera > Staphylinidae > Tachinus > Tachinus rufipes. The sequence goes on from OZ010750.1 coordinate 20,536,019, forward strand.
TAAGAATGTATTTTCGCTTGGTATTTCGTTAATATATATTATAAACAAAAGTGGACCCAACACTGACCCTTGAGGCACACCTCTGCTCATTGGTAGCATGTCAGACTCTACACCATCAATTTCAACATAGTGCAATCGTCCCTCTAAATAGCTGCGTAGCCAAGTCAATGCCAAACCTCGCATTCCATACTTTTCTAGTTTGTCTAGTAGCAGCTCGTGATTTACAAGATCAAACGCTTTTGATAAATCAATAAATACTCCTGCGCATTGTTCATGTTGATCGCTAAACTCGTGTAGAGTGTCTAAAAATGCAATTATAGCTGACGTTGTTGATTTGCCTTTGGAAAATCCAAACTGGTTTTTATTAAATAATTTAGATTTATTCATAAATTCTGTAATTCGATTTGCAACTGCCTTTTCTATAATTTTCGATACTGTATTGCATAAATAGATTGGTCTATAATTGCTGATATCATTTTTTGAACCGGTTTTATACAAAGGTTTAATTTTACAAATTTTTAATTTATTAGGAAATATTCCTTCACTCAAGGATTTATTTATAATGTATACCAAAATATCAAGTAACTGTTCTTCACAATGTTTTATTAATGTTCAACTAAGTTCATCTGGTCCTGATGACCAAGATGATTTTAACGATTTTATAATATTTTTTACTTCATTTCTATCGACTGGAAGGAAATAAATCGAGTTTGGATTATGAATACTGTCATTAATGTTTTTGTTTATATTTTCCTGTGATAGTTGATTTCCAATTGTATTGAAGTATATGTTAAAATGTTTCGCAATGTGACCAGTGTCGTTTACAATTTCATTATTTATTTTTAAACAATTAATACTATGTGTTCTTGTGTTCTTACTATTGTTAGTATTCTCTCTTATAATACACCACGCCGTTTTAGACAAATTGTTACTTTTTAAACATTGATTGTTACAGTACATTTGTTTTGCTGCATTAACAACTTTTGTATATACACTTTTATATTGTTTGTAATATTTTTTAATTTCGATTGTACCAGTCATGGACAGTTTATAGATCTCCTTTAGTGTCTGAGAAGATTTTTTATACCAGATGTGATCCAATGATTTTGTCTATTGTGAGTGGTTTCCTTATAATATTTTTTTGGAAAAGAAGTGTCTAAATGATAGTACATTATCTTATAGAATAAATCATACATTTCATTTAGATCTATCGCATGTTGTAATTGATTCCATGATTCATTAGTTAGAACATTATTAAAGTATATTAAACTTTCAGGTTTTCTAAAATCTCGTTTACAAACTGGTTTTATATTATTTGATTTTAATGTTGATTTTAATGTTGTGTATTCTAAACTAACAAATTGTGCGCTATGATCTGATAAAGCATTGAATATTACTTCAGATTTAGTATGAAAATCAGAAAAGGATATGCATATGTTATCAATACATCTGATACCCCTAGTGGGTACATTAATTAATGGGTTTATATCAAATGATTTTAGTATATTTTTTAATTCATTGACTTTAGTAGCGTTGTCGAGAAAATTGATATTAAAATCTCCACATAATATGATACCAATTTTGCATTTCTCAGTAACAAATTCTAGTATTTTACTAAGCTGATTCAGGAATACATTAATATCTCCACATGGACTTCTATATATTGTAAGAACATTATAGTATTTTTTATTAAGACATATCTGGAGGCCAGTACATTCAATATGTTGATCTATACAATATAAATTTAAATCTATAGGGCAAACAGTATAACATCTCTTAACAAATATCATTACACCGCCGTGATTACTTATATTTCTAAAATAAATATTTCCAATATAATAACCATTTAATGATATAGACTCACGCTCACTTGCATTAAGCCAATGCTCTGATAGGCAGATTAAGTCACAGTTATAATTATCTATAAATACATCTAATACCGCTAATTTATTTCTAACACTACCTATGTTTTGATGTATTATGTTAATTGTCTTGAATTCATTACATTTATTAACGAAATAAATGTGTTTTTCTGTTATTTATTGCATTAATTTTATTGTGAGAGATATACGATGAACACAATGTTTTTTTATTATTATCAGTGCAACGAGAAGAAGTAACACTTGATTTGTATTTTTCATAATTTATATCTACGTCTATAACTTCTTCTAAACTATCCATAGTACGATTTATAATATTGCATGAATGCTGAATAATACTTCTTATGCCTGCACAATTTAATGTTATTGATTTATTCTTAAACTGATTATAAATAATTTTATTTGAGTCTACATAATGCATATATTTAAAATTTGCAATTGATTTTACAATTAATTGGTTTAAAACATTAGCATTATAATTATACTTATCATCATTTCCATTGAAAGGACAGCCAATAAAAATAACGTTTGTATGTGTAATGTTACTAACTATTAAATCAATATCTTGTTCAGTAATTAATTTTCCATATTCGACGTCATTGATTCCTCCAAATATTATTACGTAGTCTTCCATTCCGAATTCTTTGGTCAGGTTTTTGCAATTTCTTGTAACTTCTTGAAGAGGTGCACCACTTTTTATCCAGTTCATTATTTCATATTTTCCGTCCATATAATTCTTCATTAATTCTAAACAATTTCTGCCACGTTCATCGGTCATCATTAAAATTTTCGGTATACATGATAGCTTTTGTTCAATTTTATTTTTATTTGCTTTAAGTTGATTATTTTGTGTAATATTATTTATATTATCGTTGATTTGAACATCCTTGAGTGGCAATTCAGTGGTGTTATTAAATCGTTTATTTTCGCAATTAATATGAGACATTTGCTCAATCTTATTGTTTAACTTTAATACGTATTCTTGAAGTTTATTAATTTTTGCTTCCAGTTTATATATTTTGGATTTTAGTTTATGTTTTTTATTCAGTTTTAATTGATTAATTTTGGCGATTGAAACATCCATCCATTCATCATTATCATCATCGGTGTCAAGAATAATACTTGAGTTTAATGCCTTTCTTAGTTTATCAGTTAACAAATCTTTTTTACCAGCACTGTTTATTCCCAATTTTTTAAGATTGTCACGGAGTTGTTTCACGGTCAATGTTTTTATAGGAATTCCTTTATTATTTCCTTGTTTTGCTGTCATTTTCACTAATTCAGGAGTTATTTTAAATAGGCCAGTAAATACAATAACACTAACGGATGCACAATAATTACTTCTGTACACAAACAAACTTTGGGATTTTTAAAACGTTTTTAAACTACAATAAGATTAGATTTTCTGCGAGCCACGTGAAAGAATATATTTGCACGACTCAAGTTAACTTTGCAAGTTAATAAATTTAAAAATAAGTATGACTTAAACATAAGTTGTTGATTTTAATAATAAATTTAAGTAATACTTAAATAAATTATTTTTAAACAACAAAAAAACTGCTAACATAACCAACTTAAAAAATTAAGTCTTACTTAAATATTTAAGTACTGCGTTGCAAAATATTAAAAACGCAATGAATTAAAATTAGTCGATTTAAACTTCGTGAACGATGTTGACGAAGTAAGTTACAAATCAATTATTAAGTATAAATAAATAAAGCCATACTGATGAGAGGTAAACCTCGAAACGCGTCTATGGATGTTTTTAGTTTAGGATAATTTTTTCATAAATTTGATTTTTTAATGTTATTATTGGGTTGTCCGATTGAACAAATAGTAACGAGCGCTACATATATTATGTCGTTGTGGCATTCGTATAAATTTACCTATTTAACTAGGCTTTATTCGAAATTATTGCTTTACAACTGTCTCATTAGAGGACATTGCGTCTCTTCTGTATATATTTTACTTTGTAAGACTTTACTCAAATACAATGCAGTTTTTACCAATGTCGAGCTCAACTATTCCGGCGTTAAGTTGATCGATCTCTATTCATCATACAGTGCGCATGCTAATATTCTCTTTAAATTAAATAATAAATAAAAAGTGCGAGAAGAACGGAAAAGGATTTAAATTATTATAACAAAGTTATTCAATATCAGTGAGAAGTTATAACAAAATTTTAATCATTAATTTTTGTTTAGTAAAAATTTTAGATAATTTATACAAAATTTAAATTAATTAATTCTAATTATTTACCAATTAACTGCATTCAATAATATTTTCTTTGAATTAAATAAATAGGTTGGAAGTATAACCCAACCTCATCACAATAGTGATCTGTTGACTGACCAGGTTTTTAGATTAGTTCTAATGTAAGAGTTAAAGCCGGTATACTAAGCATTTTAAATTGAGTCAATCTTTTGAAAATGCAATGCTATCAGCGTTTGATCTAAAAAAGGGTAAATCTCACATGCGCAGGGACATCGTTCAATGTTGCTTTTGGTGGTTTGACCTTGAATTTTTAAACAAATATAAGCGGAAGCAATTTATGAAACTCTGTGGTCAATAATATAAAGTGCTACGCTATAGAGTGGTAAGCAAGAAACCAGTAAACTTAACCCCCAGGTTATAGATAGTTTTCCAGGATCCGACAAGAGACGGATGTTGAAGAGATTAAGGTCTCGAATAGCCCATATATTTGGCAGACTGGAAAGAATTACACCCTCAAAGAGGAGCATAAAATACTGAAACTGGTACAAGGTTGGAGAAACGAAGCGTTTCTTTTGGAGGCAAGACTGGAAAAGAAAGTTGCGGAAGTAGAAGCATCCAAAAAGGAGCGGTCTTCAAAACAGCTCATGCGGACAGAAGTTGCTTCTATGATGAACATGACATACCTCTATATGTCACAGCAGCACGGTCCGAGAGAATAAGGCAACCCAAGAGACAAACTTAGAGTACCACCAACCTCCATTGGCAACCACTACGGGCACATCAAGTCTCCCATTGAATCCAAACTTCCAATCAAGACCAAGGCTCAGTAAGTTCAAGACATACCGACCACCTTTAACTGTCAAAACGTTGTTAAATTTCCGCCTCCAATAGAATAACACTATACTGCTCCGTTAGTTAAAAGCCAATCAACAGCATCTTCACAACGAAAATCGGGGCTTGTTTATCAATAGGGTATTAAGTTCTTTGGCCAGAAAGATATAGATGATTTAATGAAATTCCTAGAAAGGGTAGATGAATTGAAAGTTGCAAAAAATATTAGTGAAGCCAAACTATTTAGTTCAGCGATCGATCTTTTTGATGGAGTGGTATCGATGCGTACAAAATTGAAAGACTAAGACTCGTAGGTTGCTGCTCTAAAGTACGACTTTATGCCAGACGACTATGAGGCTAAAGTATGGGAAGAAATACAAACCAGAAAACAAGGAAACGACGAACGCTCAGGTATTCACTTAGCAGTGATGGAAAATCTTTTCAGACATTTGCCAACACTTCCCAGCAAAAGTAAATGGTTAAACTTAATAAGGCAGAACATGCGTCAAACATTGATTACTCAGCTGGCTCTGTTAGAAATTAATTCTGTTGCTGAACTAAGCTCCTAAAGAAAAAAAAAGTTACCCGCCCTCAATTTAAGCTTAGTATTTATGGTTAAACAATTATCTAATAACTAAGTGACATTTGACATTTACTCTTTTATTGATAACAGCAATAAGGCCGATTACAACCGCTTCGGTAATTTTCAGGCATTTCCATAAGGTCCTAGCTGATAAGTACCAACTAGGATTGGTTGTTTGACGTCAGCCAGTAAGCATTTTGGGGTTGATAGGCTTGCAAAAAATGTCATTCCATCTGCCATGACAGACTACTTACGTCACCTACAATAAACATAAAATTTACAAGCCAAACCATGCAAATATGGATTAAAAATTATGTGCATAACTAATGCACGTGCGCAATATTTGCATAATGCATATATTTATTGTGGAAAAGATACTGATGAAATGGGCCTCGATGAAAAGTATAGAAAATACTTAAGCTCACCCAATCTGTGTTTCGGTTAGTTTAACCAATCAAAAAAACTAACCGTAACATCACAACAGACAATTAATTGGTTTACTTCAATAGAATTGGTTCAAAAATTACTAGAAATTGGCTTAATTTATGTCGGTACTTTAAAGAAGAAGAAAACAAAAATTTTACTAGAATTTCTGCCAAATAAATTAAGAAAGATCAGCTTAGCTTCACAAAATCCATAACTTTAGAATCGCATGTGCCCAAGAAGCAAAAGGCTGTGTTATTACTACATTAGCATTTGATGAAGATTCACCAAACCAGAAATTGTAATGTTTTATAATTCGACCAAAGACGGAGTTGATGCATTGGGTAAAAAATGTGCAAAACATTTATCAAGTCGTTGTTGTCAAAGATGGCCAATGGTGATTTTTTCCGTTTATTGGACATCAGTGGCGTAAACTTCTTTACCAGGCATACAAAAATAATCCAAAAATAAAGAAAAAACAGTTGTCATTAATTAGAAAAAAGAAAAAGTGGGTGCATCAATTGTATTAAAATTAATCAATTAAATAGAAATGTGGGAAGAAAAAAAAAGACGAAGTAATAACATAAGTGATGACCATCAAAAGTTTGATTTCAGAACTGTCGGTAATATTTTTACAATATAAAGAACAGGTCGGCCTGGTTGAAAGTATACCAAACTTCATCATATTAGAGAAAATTTGTAACATAGCCAGGTTTTTTTTCAAGTTGGATGTAACGTAAGAGTTAAAGCCGGCATACTGAGTTCTCATAATTTCAAACAATAACATTTTTAAGAATGATTCTTCTTTTGCAAATGCTAAGCTACAAAGCTGAAACTCTTTAGGGACATCTTCCACTGTTGCTATAAGTAGTTTGATCTTGATGGCACAAGTTAGCTCTTATTAGGTCCAAACAAACTAGGAACAACAATGCCAAATTAATTTAAATGCAATTCAAGAGAGGTATAGCAGGAAATCAGAGAACTTCTACCCTTACCTTTAAGCAAGTTTACGGTAGGTCTGGCATTAAACGTTATCTAGAAGACGGGTGTATTGTTGCATCTCATCTTTAAGCAAATCAATAGTAAGTTAGCCGGACTAGACCAATAGCCAAAGTGAAGCCATATAGCATTGCAAATTAAGGACTACAGAGTGAGTCCTTTATATACATATATATTATTATTATTATTTTATATATTTTTATTTGCTATTTTCTGAATATATTCTTTTTTTTTTTAAACCTGTTATGTATAACTACCGATGGTAAAGACTTTAGCGTTTACCTATTTAAACCCGAACGATACTTCAAGAATCTCAACCATGATGAAATAACCCAAATTTGTTAGTTAGAGACGCATCATCACGATCTTCGATACAGCAGCGGTTACTTACCGTCACATAAATTCGAAAACATTTTAAAATCTTGACTATCGACTGTGATCACATTTATGTGAAAGGTAATCAACGGAAATATGTAATTAAAAATTTATTTGATAATATAAATGTTATAAATTTAGTAACTGAAATAGACAATCTCTATCATACAGAAATTGTGAATCATAACTGTTTCAACCACATTAGTTTACATAGCGTCTGTGCTAAAAAAAAAAATGTTAAAATGTTATGTGAATATTTATTTTAGATTAAAAATATAATTTTTTATGTAAATATCACTGTTTCTCTCTCTCTCCCCCCCCCCTCTCTCTCTCTCTCTCTCTCTCTCTCTCTCTCTCTCTCTCTCTCTCTCTCTCTCTCTCTCTTGTCGATTTTAATGCATCATCCGTACACATTTTATTAACATTTTGAAATGAACAATTACTAAATTTATCAGTGTGATTTACACAGAAATGCAAACATTTTTCAAACTTTGATGCGTAAATTTTATGGTCTATATGTAATACTGTAAAATTCGGGAAATTTCTTAAAAAAATTCTTCTTTTAAACACCCTTGACCACGCACATTACATCGGATAAATTCTGAGTAAATCCATAAAAGATGTTATCAATCTCTGATATATCAATGAACCCACCAAAACATGGAATTGAGTGGTAATTGTTTTCCAACCATCTAACTTGGATTTTTTCATTCGATGTTAAACGATGAGTAGTCGATTGTCGGTTTCATCAAGTAGGTATAAATATTTTTATAATTTGTTGCAATACTTATTTCCTTCAGCATAAACTGCTTTGCAACTACAAATCCTTGCATATCGATGGCTAATATAATCATTATGTTATATGAGGTGCACTCTACTAAATAAGAGCTCTTTAATAGATGAATGATTGATGAAGCATTTTTTTATATTCAAGATTCATGCTCCACTTACTTTACCTTACCCTACCTAAAAAATATTGAGGTTATGTTACTCATTTACGGAACAATATATGATACCTTAACACTTACAAGCTCTAAAGCATATTTTAAAATTGATTAAAATTCACAGAATAATTTGCTTTGAACAGTCTGATTTTTTTTTAAATTTAAACATCACGATGTGTAAATCAGTCAAAAAATAAGTTTGACAAAGATTTCTTTAAATTAATGAACAAATCAGTTTTAGGTAAAACAATGAAGAATGTAGATAAGCGAGTTGATGTTAAGCTGATGATCCATTAGGATAATATTGGTAAGAGACGTTTGTCTGGATTTTCAATGAGAATCTCACTACCATTCAATCTTAAAGTTGTATATGATAAACCAATTTACATTGGGTTTGCAGTTAAGATTTATTGAAACTACTTATGTATGATTTTAACTATAACTTTTGAGAATCTCGTTACCATTCAATCAGAGCAAAATATACCAATTTACATCGGGGTTTACAGTTTAAATTATTAAAACTACTTATGTATGATTTTTATTATAACTTTTTAAAACCTCTATATGATGATGATAATGTGACATTGTGCTATATAAACAATAACTGCCCGACATTAAAAATTCAGACCAACAGCGGAACAGACAGACATCTAAACAGACAGCTGAACAAACAGACAGACAGCTAAACAGACAGCTGATCAGACAGACAGACAGCTATACAGACAGCTGAACAGGCAGACAGACAGCTAAACAGACAGCTGAACAGGCCTGTTCAGCTGTCTGTTTAGCTGTCTGTCTGTCTGTTCAGCTGTCAGTCTACCATATATATATATATATATATACATATATACTTTTTTATATCAATTGTGACTCATTATCAATTGTGGTGGAAACTTTGTATTTGTGTGACTGGTTAGAAACAAAATGCGCGCAAAATCAAAGAGGTCGACTTTTTCAAATTGGTCGAAAGGTGGTGGTGTGGTGGAGTGGGGGTAAATGGGCGGGGTTAATCTAAGGTGGGAGTAAAAGGGGCGGGGCTTCACCATCTTGGTCGCTATTTTGTTTTCCGCCATTTTGTTCGCCATCTTGACCGCCATTTTGTTTCTAACCAGTCACACAAATACAAAGTTTCCACCACAATTGATAATGAGTCACAATTGATATAAAAAAGTATATATGTATATATATATATATATATGGTAGACTGACAGCTGAACAGACAGACAGACAGCTAAACAGACAGCTGAACAGGCCTGTTCAGCTGTCTGTTTAGCTGTCTGTCTGCCTGTTCAGCTGTCTGTATAGCTGTCTGTCTGTCTGATCAGCTGTCTGTTTAGCTGTCTGTCTGTTTGTTCAGCTGTCTGTTTAGATGTCTGTCTGTTCCGCTGTTGGTCTGAATTTTTAATGTCGGGCAGTTATTGTTTATATAGCACAATGTCACATTATCATCATCATATAGAGGTTTTAAAAAGTTATAATAAAAATCATACATAAGTAGTTTTAATAATTTAAACTGTAAACCCCGATGTAAATTGGTATATTTTGCTCTGATTGAATGGTAACGAGATTCTCAAAAGTTATAGTTAAAATCATACATAAGTAGTTTCAATAAATCTTAACTGCAAACCCAATGTAAATTGGTTTATCATATACAACTTTAAGATTGAATGGTAGTGAGATTCTCATTGAAAATCCAGACAAACGTCTCTTACCAATATTATCCTAATGGATCATCAGCTTAACATCAACTCGCTTATCTACATTCTTCATTGTTTTACCTAAAACTGATTTGTTCATTAATTTAAAGAAATCTTTGTCAAACTTATTTTTTGACTGATTTACACATCGTGATGTTTAAATTTAAAAAAAAATCAGACTGTTCAAAGCAAATTATTCTGTGAATTTTAATCAATTTTAAAATATGCTTTAGAGCTTGTAAGTGTTAAGGTATCATATATTGTTCCGTAAATGAGTAACATAACCTCAATATTTTTTAGGTAGGGTAAGGTAAAGTAAGTGGAGCATGAATCTTGAATATAAAAAAAATGCTTCATCAATCATTCATCTATTAAAGAGCTCTTATTTAGTAGAGTGCACCTCATATAACATAATGATTATATTAGCCATCGATATGCAAGGATTTGTAGTTGCAAAGCAGTTTATGCTGAAGGAAATAAGTATTGCAACAAATTATAAAAATATTTATACCTACTTGATGAAACCGACAATCGACTACTCATCGTTTAACATCGAATGAAAAAATCCAAGTTAGATGGTTGGAAAACAATTACCACTCAATTCCATGTTTTGGTGGGTTCATTGATATATCAGAGATTGATAACATCTTTTATGGATTTACTCAGAATTTATCCGATGTAATGTGCGTGGTCAAGGGTGTTTAAAAGAAGAATTTTTTTAAGAAATTTCCCGAATTTTACAGTATTACATATAGACCATAAAATTTACGCATCAAAGTTTGAAAAATGTTTGCATTTCTGTGTAAATCACACTGATAAATTTAGTAATTGTTCATTTCAAAATGTTAATAAAATGTGTACGGATGATGCATTAAAATCGACAAGAGAGAGAGAGAGAGAGAGAGAGAGAGAGAGAGAGAGAGAGAGAGAGAGAGAGGGGGGGGGGGGAGAGAGAGAGAGAGAGAGAAACAGTGATATTTACATAAAAAATTATATTTTTAATCTAAAATAAATATTCACATAACATTTTAACATTTTTTTTTTTAGCACAGACGCTATGTAAACTAATGTGGTTGAAACAGTTATGATTCACAATTTCTGTATGATAGAGATTGTCTATTTCAGTTACTAAATTTATAACATTTATATTATCAAATAAATTTTTAATTACATATTTCCGTTGATTACCTTTCACATAAATGTGATCACAGTCGATAGTCAAGATTTTAAAATGTTTTCGAATTTATGTGACGGTAAGTAACCGCTGCTGTATCGAAGATCGTGATGATGCGTCTCTAACTAACAAATTTGGGTTATTTCATCATGGTTGAGATTCTTGAAGTATCGTTCGGGTTTAAATAGGTAAACGCTAAAGTCTTTACCATCGGTAGTTATACATAACTCCTTGGGGATAAAATTATCTTGAAGAATAAAGCCTTGTACGTCAACTGTGACGATCGATTGAAGCAATGTTCCATTTTTCTATGATGTTTGAGCGTAGCTATGGGTCCCAATACTGTGAAAGCCTTCTTTATTCTTCTTTCAAAACAAATTCTATTTTGCGTTGCAATCATCCGCTTAATTCCACTTCGATCGCTGCTCTTAACGTTGCAATTATAAAATATATCCGAAGATTCAATACTCCTTGAATCTGATCCGCTTCATTCAGAAAAAAATACTTTTGGAAAGTGGAATGTCAAACGCTTTCAGTAAGTAAGTAATTTTGTAAATATGTTGATGCTAAAAAATCATATATATGGACACCATTAATTAATTATCTTAATCCACATGTAAGGTGTCTAATGACAAAGGTTTTTAAATCCCCTCTACTAAATATTCAAAATGTTTATTCAATTTATTCACTATTAATTTTTCATAAAAATGTTTTAAAGTTATTTCACCGCACAAATAATTGTAACATAAATCGATTCCTTTATTTAGATGATTTTGATATTTTTGATTATAATCTATGTCTTTAGGATCATCGCTACCATATGCACATTCCTTAGCATCATCAAGTAATTTTTCAAATTGTGCTTCAAGTCGCCGTACAATTTTTGAAAATTTTAAATCAGTTTTATACATATTACAATTCAACACTTCTTTTATATTTAAATGATGTCTAATGTTATGAAATGAAAATTGAAACAAAAATATTACTATAATTATATAAAAATGTTTATTCAAAAGCTATTAAAAGTGAAAGTGAACTCTTAAATTAGAATATGTAAGGCTATTAAAAATGAAAGTTTTTAACCATCTAAGTCATTGTGTAAGTTGAAACTTTGAACATTGTTTTAAAATTGTAAACAATTAAAATAAAAGTTATAGAGACCTACGCTAATAAATAATCGATAACATTGAAATATTTATAATTGATTATTTTATACATTTTACAATTCAACACTTTCTTTCATATTTTAAGGCTGTTAGTGTTTATATGGCACAATGTCACATTATCATCATAATAATATAGAGGTTTTAAAAAGTAATAATAAAAATCATATATAAATAGTTTAATAATCTAAATTGGTTTATCTCGCTCTCATTGAATGGTAATGAGATTCTCAAAAGTTATAGTTAAAATTATACATAAGTAGTTTCAATAAATCTTAACTGCAAACCCAATGTAAATTGGTTTATCATATACAACTTTAAGATTGAATGGTAGCGAGATTCTCATTAAAAATCCAGACGAACGTCTCCTACCAATATCATCTCAATAGTTTTTGTTTGTTCATTATACATTAAAGAAATCTTTCTCAAAATAATTTTTGACTGATTTACACATCGCGATGTTTAAATCTATATATTTTTAAGAAAATCAGACTGTTCAAAGCAAATGATGCGGTGAATTTTAATCAATTTTAAAATATGGTTTAGAGCTTGTAAGTGCTAAGGTATCATATATTGTTCCGTAAATGAGTAACATAACCTCAATATTGTAACATAACCTCAATATTTTTTAGAAAGGGTAAGGTAAAGTAAGTGGAGCATGAATCTTAAATATAAAAAAAATGCTTTATCAATCATCCATCAATTAAAAAGCTCTTATTTAGTAGAGTGTACCTCATATAACATAGTGATTATATTAGCCATCAATATGTAAGGATTTGCAGTTTTAAAGCAGTTTATGCTGAAGGAAATAAGTATTGCAACAAATTATAAAAATATTCATACCTATTTGATGAAACCGACAATCGACTACACGTTTTTAACGTCAAATGAAAAAATCCGAGATAGATGGTTGGTAAACAATTACCACTTAATTCCATATTCCGGTGGGTTCATTGATATATATCAGAGATTGAATTTAAATAATAATTAAATTTTATTTAAATTTTTAGATTAGATATTTCTAACTTGTATGATAATATTCCATGTATAATATTGTAATTTTAATTTCTAATAATAATAATAATACATGAAATAAAAACGCTATAAAAATTATAATAATGTGTGATATTAAAGTTGACATTGTAAGAGAGTTATAGAGAGAGAGAGCAATGTTTACATGAAAAAAATTATATCTTTATTTTAAAATAAATAATCATATAACATTTTAACATTTTTTTAACACAGACACTATGCAAACTAATGTGGTTGAAACATAAAGTTTTAAAAAGAAGAAAAACTCTAAAATCATATGTCGCTTACAGTCTTTTATCACAAACAAATAAAAATTATTAAAAAAGAAGTTACAAATGATATTACATATCTTCATCATCTCAATGTTCACAAGCACCTAATGTAATCGAGCTATTGCCTACATTGTTTCATTTAATAACATAAGACATCATTAAAATATAAAAGTGTTAAATTGTAATATGTATAAAACAGATTAATGCCCGTATTCATAAAACATTTTTGTAACGATTCATTATCAAACAAATCATTATAATTTAATGAACATTAAAAATATAATGATATTAAATAAATTGTCATTAGTTAAATTATTTAGTAACTTTTTAGTTACTTTTGTTTTTATAAGTTATTAATATGTTAACCTATACAATATAACCTCAAATACTGTGAATTAATACAGATAATTAGACATTTTTAAATCAAACAGATGTGTCAATTTAATGATTAAAAACTGCACACACTGCCTCGTATTGGAGTGGTCTAGAAGTAAAAAAAAGAGTTGTAAAGAAAATAAGAATTTATAACATTTGTCCTATCAACAGCAATTATATGATAATGAGAAATTCTCATACTGAAAACAATGATTAATGGAAGCGGGGTATTTATTATAATAATTCACTAATGACAACTTTCAAAAATGTATTGTGAATTTAAATCATAATATAATAAAATATAAAATGATCGTTATAATAGGGATAATGCACATTCCTTGGCATCATTAAGTAATTTTTCAAATTGTGTTTCAAGTTGCCGTACAATTTTTGAAAATTTTAATGCCCGTATTCATAAAACGTTATTAAATATATAATGATTTGTTAAAAATATAACGAAACGTTTAATCGAATTTTTGTATTCATAAACACTCATTAGCAATAATGTTCATTAAATTATTTATTAAATTTAACGCACTATTTGTGGTCCATTAAGACAAAACGAATCATTAAATTGACACATCTGTTTGATTTAAAAATGTCTAATTATCTGTATTAATTCACAGTATTTGAGGACATATTGTATAGGTTAATATATTAATAACTTATAAAAACAAAAGTAACTAAAAAGTTACTAAATAATTTAACTAATGACAATTTATTTATGAATATCATTATATTTTTAATGTTCATTAAATTATAATGATTTGTTTGATAATGAATCGTTACAAAAATGTTTTATGAATACGAGCATTAATCTGTTTTATACATATTACAATTTAACACTTTTATATTTTAATGATGTCTAATGTTATTAAATGAAACAATGTAGGCAATAGCTCGATTACATTAGGTGCTTGTGAACATTGAAACAAAAAAATTCTATAATTATATAAAAATGTTTGTTCAAAAGCTATTAAAAGTAAAAAGTGAACTCTTAAATTAGAATATGTAGGGCTATTAAAAATGAAACTTTTTAACCATCTTAGTCATTGTGTAAGTTGAAACTCATAAGATTATTTTAAAAATTGTAAGCAATTAAAATAAAAGTTATAGAGACCTACGCTAATAATTAATAGATAACATTGAAATATTCAAAATTAATTGTTCAGTTTGTTTACAATTCAACACTTCATTTATATTTTAATGATGTCTAATGTGAGACAATGTAGCCAATAGCTCCGTTACATTAAGTGTTTATGGAAATTAAAACAAAAATATTACTCTAATTATATAAAAATTATTATTCAAAAGCTATTAAAAGTGAAAGTGATCTCTTAAATTAGAATATGCGAGGCTATTAAATGAAAGTTTTTAACCATCTTAGTCATTATGTAGGTTGAAACTCTTAAAATTATTTTAAAATAGTAAGCAATTAAAAATGAAAGTTATAGAGACCTACGCTAATAAATAATGTATCATTAGTATATATAACTAATGATTAAACGGTGAGATATTATGAATATCTCATCAATTTAATCATTGGTATATTTAAAATTATTGTGATCTAGCACTTCAATAACTATTAACTTATTGCTTTAATGTAAGTTTAAATGATTGTTAATGTGCAACTCCTCAAATTGATGTATATACAGATGTTTAACCAATTAGAAAGTGCACTTTCACATGTACCAGTCTTAAAATTGTAATGGAAACTTTGTATTTGTGGTAAATAGTTGACTCATTGTTCGAAAAATGTAAAACAAACTTTCACTTTTTTTATATCAATTGTGACTCATATTATCAATTGTGGTGGAAACTTTGTATTTGTCTGACTGGTTACAAACATTATTCAAAATTGATGTATGCATGGTAAATAGTTGACTTATTATCAGAAAGATGTCGCGCAAAAATAAATATATGGGGTGTTCTATTAAAAAAAATTCAAAAAAATGGCGGGAAAATTATATAGGGTGATTCAAAATGGCGGCCAAGATGGCGGAAAACAAAATGGCTACCAAGATGGCGTCCAAGATGGCGTCCAAGATGGCGGAAAACAAAATGGCGGCCAAGATGGCAAACAAAATGGCGTCCAAGATGGCGGAAAACAAAATGGCGGCCAAAATGGCGTCCAAGATGGCGGAAAACAAAATGGCGTCCAAGATGGCGGCCAAGATGGCGGAAAACAAAATGGCGGCCAAGATGGCGTCCAAGATGGCGGCCAAGATGGCGGAAAACAAAATGGCGTCCAAGATGGCGGAAAACAAAATGGCGGCCAAGATGGCGGAGCTCCGCCCCTTTTACCCCCACCCTTGGGTTACCCCGCCCCTTTTACCCCCACCCCTTGGATTACCCCCACTCCGCCACCCTCCCCACTCCTATCCCCACCCCGTGCGGTGGATCCAGAACCGGCTAAAACCCTCTACTATTTTTGTTATTAATTATATATTCAAATATCCAATACATGTGATAAAATAATTTTTTTACAGAAGTTGTAGCTATTGACAAACCACCCCTTTGTAAATAATTGAAATATTCATTATCTGTAAAACTCCCTTTATCATCGGTTACTAATGAAACACAAATATTGCAATTTAATTTTTTTGACACGCAATGAGCAGCGTAGTCACAGACATAGGTTTTTGCTGAATCATCAACCTGACAACTCTCTAAATAGTTACTATCCAAAATTTGTAAAAATTCTGTTACATCTAATTCTTTTTCACTATAGTTAATATTTTCTAAAATATTAACATCTGAAAATACTTTTAATTCTGAATCAATTTTTGAAAATGAGAAATTGCCTTGAATGTGTCTGAAGATATGTTATAAAAATATATTTTTTTTAGCATCAATTATGTCATCAAAAGAAACATAATAATTGCAACCAGATAGTTGCTTATACATCCCAAATCTCTTTTCTAATTTTTCAGTTGTGAATTTACCTATTAAAATATACTTCGGCGAGTATTTGTCAAATGAATATTTAATTATTTCAATTATATTCAAAGTACTTTGACGTATTGCATTATACGATTGTAATGTAAGAAACCCGTTGTTATTCTCAATCGATTGCCATTTTTCCAGCCAAACTACAAATTTATGTAAAAATTTAATTCGCTCATCATCAATATTTTCAAAAGGTTTACACCAATCATTAAGCTTTATTTGCCATTTAAATGTGCTATTATTGTTGACAATATCCCACCACTTGATTTCTAAAAAATGTACAGTGTCTAAAAATTCGTAAAAAATTTTGAAAACTGGTATTACCATAACTTCATTATGATAGCTAGTATCGTGAGCAGTTTGAATGTTAAAATTTTCATAAAAAAATGTAACGCTTGTAGAATTTGTGTGCTAATTCTGGGTCAATTAAATTTCTTGAACTGCCTGTATTAATTAGAAAACTCGCATTTAGTTGTGGAATAAAAATGTATGGTAGGTTAGCTTTAACTAAGTTTAGATTTATCATCTCGGATCGTTGAAAATATTGTCCTGATGAAAATTTTCATCAGTATCATTATGTGGGTCAAAATCATTGTTGTCCGGTTGCAATTGTTGTTCTTGTAGTATGTCATTGTTTTTATGTTGATAGTAATAATTTTCATTATACTCATTATAATCATTTTCAATAGGACAAACTTATTGAGAGTTTTCTG
The DNA here is from genome assembly GCA_963932245.1 of Tachinus rufipes. Lineage (NCBI taxonomy): Eukaryota > Metazoa > Arthropoda > Insecta > Coleoptera > Staphylinidae > Tachinus > Tachinus rufipes. The sequence goes on from OZ010750.1 coordinate 20,553,643, forward strand.
GCATGTCAGAAAATTCTGTTAAGCCATAGAAATTTTCCTGTGGATTTTTACCTTTGTTGATATTTTGCGAAAATAGCTCAGTATGAGTGAAATTTCTTTGTGGTTGGGTTGGTTGTCTCCTAGTGTTTCTAGATGATGTATCCATAAGTTCAGGAATATTTCCTCTTTGATAGTTTTGATTTCCAAAAGGTTTGTTTTGATATTGATTTTGATGCACGTAGTGATTACGTTGAATTTGACTTGGCCTTTGCAGAAAATAGGGGTGCTTTTAAATTGGAAAATTATTATTAGGTTTCCATTGCATTTGGGGCCTCTGTATAAAATTTGGTTGTTGTTGAAAATTAGTTGAAAAATTTGGTTTTTGAAAGTTAGATGTTGAGTGTTTAAATTGTTGGTTCTAAAACTTTTGATAAGAGTTTCCAGGTTGGGTTGTCTTTGAATGTTTGATTCATTCGACTTATTCTTTGATTTGGTTTAAGAGTATTTTAAAAATTTAAAGTGTTATTTCTATTTTAATTTCAAATAAATAATATTTCATATTTTTTTATTAATTTATTTAGAGATAGATTTAATTGTAAGTCAATTATACCACATCTATTGTAAATGTTTAATTATCAAACTAAACGTGTTTAAAAAATGAGAGCGTTTTGCACATACAGCATGCGTTCTAAAAGCGTTAATATGCACAATATACATACGTTTTAGAGGCGTTTATTTGCACAATATACGTTTTAAAGGCGTTTGTTTGTACATAATACCGTTGAGTGAAGGAATAGAATAGAGGCGCAGGTCGTAAGAGTTTTTGAAAACATCATTCTCTCTCAAATAATCTGTTGCTTTCTCACATTTATGGGTCTGTAGTGTGGCGATCCTTACGACAGAATTTCATACTATCAGCTAGGTTTTAAATCGGCAGACTCACCTTCTGTTACTAAAAACATGGCTCTTTCTAAACTGTCAGGGTTTCTTAAGCGCACATTGTTTTGTACCTGACCTGATAAACCGCTTATAAATGTCTTAAGTGACAGGTTATCATAACTTTGTAATTTAATTACCTTTTCTGCAGCTGATATATTTAAGGTGTTCAGTTTTGCAATAATAAGGCTTCTGGCATCTTGACAACGCATACCAAAAATGTAAGGCGTTTCGTTTCTATTCGGATGCAAAGTAATCAAATCTTGGATCAAGCATTCTATGTTGCGTTGATCACCAAAACTTAAGTTTAATAAATCTCTTATTTCGTTCCAGGTTCTTAGTTCTATTCTTGAACCAATCAAGCTTAAGGCTCGACCTGCTAATTTGCCAATAATTGCTCGCAAAATAAAATTATTTAATTGCAAATTATTCGGGTCGGAAAACGCATTTATTAAATTTTCACAATTATCTATAAAAGTTCCCAAAGTGTGGAGGTTTCCTTTGTATTGAGGAATAGTATCTATGTGTAATTTTAATAATTGGTAATTGACTGGTACAGCCATTTTGAAACTTCGTGAATTTTACAAAGTCGATTAAAACTATTTGCGTAAATTGTTAATATCAATTACAGTATTTTATTATTATATTTTTTTGAAATTAAATATATACTATATAATTTTTAGTTGGGATAGGAGATAAGAAATTGTTTTCGTTTTTTGACTTACAGTAGTAAAATAATTGTGTTCATTATTCTCGTGTTAATCCCTCGTTCTTAATCCTAGTGCCAATGGGATTCGGGCGATGTGTGTCCTTTGTCCTTGGTCTTCCTAATCTATGTTGTACCAGGGGATGTTGGCGATGCTTGTCCTTTATCCTTGGTGTTGTTGTCTGGGGTTGGCAATGTTGTCCTCTTCCAGATGTTGAGTCTATGATGTCGTGGATCTCGTAAATTTCTTGCTGTTTCTGTTTGTGAAGTTGACAAATTTTCACAGCACTTTCACTTCTCTTCGGTTCAGTTTATTTACACTTTTGTTTCGTTTCTGTCCTTTAACTATTAAAATAGACCGGTTTCGCGATTTTTCGTAACCGTTAGACAGATCCTACCGACTGCGCCAATTATAATCTGACCGCAGAGATAAACGTTTTTAAAAAGATATGATTAAATTTTATTAACGAAATGAACAGGCTCACGCCTTAACATAGACTGAACTAAATGGTTATACTAAAAGTATTTATATAAATCAAAAGTGTTTAGTAAGCTTAAATCTATGTGCAGATGCACGGTGTTAATGTTGTTTATTATTCTGCTGAGCTTGCATCTGTGTGAATGAATGGCGTTCATATAACTTGCTGATCTTGCGTCTGGATTAATGAATGGCGTTTATATAACTAATGAATGGCGTTCATATAACTTGCGTTAGACCTGTTGATTCATTCCTGCCGGGCGGAGTAAGTAATTTTAAATCCCGTCTACACATCTATAAGATTGTTTTATTATTTAAATTGATTAAGTTCTTATTTTACATGTTTTAAAATTAGTTTAATAATAATAATTAATGATAATTAATCATTGCATTTTTCTTATAATTACGGTTTTTCAGGTGTTCCCATCACTTCCAGCCAAGCATTATAAAAATAAATTTTTTTGGAGTAATGGTGGCTGTTTCAATTTTCACATTAGAAAAAAAACTTCTCTTAATTTCCTTGTCTGATCTATTAGATATTAGAAAACTACATGGGAATCCTTCTCTTAAGTCATCAAGAACTAATAGAGTTGTTAACTCAAAATTGTAGCTATTTAATCCGTGGGTCCCATCCAAGCAGATAACATTTGAACCATATTTAATAAAAAAATCTTTTTGTGCTGCAGAAGCATAATTATTAAAACTAAATCTTCAAGTTTCAATTCGGAAACTTTCTCTAAAATTTCTCCTTGTGGTTTATAAAATAAAACACAGCGCTTTTTTCATTCATTTCTCTAACCCACGCATCAACACTAATTGCGTCGTTAGAATGCCTTACAGCAAGTTAAATTGAATATTTTTTCAATATTGTGCAAGTCTTTTCTATTTAACAAATGCAGCCTTTCTAATTCTGAACCAGTTGTAAAATACTCACACATTGGGCATTTTTTATGAGACTTTTACAGGTGTATTTGTTATTGCTTCACTCACTTGCAGTAACTTATGTTTCAACATCTTGATGCAAATTTTGTTTGTAGGCAAAACTTTTACCACAGACACTACAACTATACTGTTTTGCAGATGTTTTGTATACTAATAGAGCAGCTTCTTCAACATTGTCTTTGTGGTATTTACGGGAATGCCTTCTTAAATTAGACACGTTACTAAAAATTTGATTGCATTCGAAACATTTACTGTTTTTCTCCATGATTTTATTACTTTATGAAACAATTTAGTTAAATGAGTTAAAGAATGAACATTAACATAATATGTAAATATCTAAACTACAAACTGGGGGGGGGGGGGAGAAGTTACAAAAGGTGATTAAAAGAAAATGATTTTTAAAGATTACAGTAATGAGCATGCAGTACTAATTGTAATTGGATTATATTACAAAACAGATTAAAAACATAGTGATTATCTAAAAAAAAAGGGCTTACGCATTTAGGCTTCGAAACAATAAAGTATATTTTTTACTTAAAAGGCAAAACAGTAAAAAAACTGGATAAAGCAATAAATGCTATAATAAAATTTGAAAAAGATAAACTTTTTGATAAACTAATTTCTCAGCACAAAAGAAACGTTTGCAGTAAAACGAGAAACATTCGTATTCGCCACAAAAATATGGAAAACTTGGATGCAAGTTTAATTGCAAAAAGTGAACTTAGTTGGGAGATTCCATCAAAAAACTCAAACGAGTTATACTTGATCCAAGAAATAAACCAAACATCCTGTAAAGAATGCCAATTACTTTGCACAAAATGTAACATATATGTTCATAAATACCATTGTTTATGTGTCGATTCTGCCATTAAATTTAATATGTGTAAACATATTCATTTAATTGTCACTTTTGCAAAAGGAAAAAAATGTGTTGGTAAGTTTATTGCCAATTTATGCAAACAAGCGGAAAAAAAGAATTCGATGAGCCAAGCAATAAAAAAAACAAAAAGTTCCGATGATGAAGAAGTAGGTACTCCTAGCGATGGTGAAAAATGTTACTGGTCGTCATCATTACAAAGAGGGGTGAACCGACCGCCCAATTTAAACACAAGTTTAACTGATTAACTGCGCCAGTGGCGGTAGAACCGATGCAAACCGAAATCAATTCCAGAAGAAGAAAAAAAAACTATTCCAGAAGAAAAAATCTGCAGATGTTGTGGTCGAGGCACCGGTTGTCAGAGCTCAAGTAAGAAGAATGTTGCAACAAAATAAAAACTTACACAATTTACGGCCGATACATTACATAAATTATGACGAACATGTTCTGGCTAAAATCGCATGGAGGAAAATGGCTCCATATTGAGAAAAACACATGAATATGAAATGAAAAATTAAAAACACATCTGTCTACTTTGGAACACATCAATTAATCATACTTTGAATTAACATGGTCTCTAAAGAAGATAGGAGATTGTAACAACGTTAAGGCAAATTTAGCTGCGCATTCACTGTAACGCACCTGTTATAATAAATAAAAGTGATTACAACAAGAAAATGTTAAAACTACTAGAATACCAAGCATATAATAAAATCAACAGTGATCCAACATTATATTTAAAAAAACTAGCAAACAAAAACTAAAAATTCATACATTGACAAAAAACCATTTTTACTCTGATACCAAGAGAAAAATCTTCAATATGTCCTAAATTATATGGTTTGCCAAAGGTTAACAAACAAAATAATCCTTTACGACCAATAGTTAGTTCAATCGGATCTCCAACATAAGAAATTCAAAACATAATAATAATACATCAGTTAAAAATGTATATAGACTTTTGAACCTATTCAGTTTTGGAGATATTATTGTTTATAGATAAATGCAAGCGTTGTGCAGTTTTCTATTATTGCATTTTCTGCATCAACTTGGATTAATTTTTACGTCATTAATAATTGCAGATCTAAACTTTACAATATGTTATGTAGTTTGCTGCAATTAATAAGCGGGCAAATGCATTTTTAGTCAGTCTAGTTTTGTTGTCACATTTAAAAATATTATACAACACTATTAAATCCAAATGATTAATAATAATTATTCATATCAGTTTATTATATTTATTTTGTAATTGCAATTAATAAACTTGAGTTTATATCAATTATCTACTACTGTAGTTTTTTTATAAAACGTGCAGTTGTACATTTATTAATAATTTTATTTATAAAACAAATTTTTTATTATTATTTTTATTTAGAATAAAAAAAATATTTATTCAAAAAAATTGTTTTGGTTTAAAAGCAAATAGTTTTATTCAATATTGTATAAAAATGATTTATTACATTATAATAATTTTTAATGTAATTGAGTGCATATATTTTTATAGTAAATTTGATGCTCGTAACTGTTTCAGAATTAGATATTGGGTCATATTAAAATATTTTTTCATAAATTATTGATAAAGACAGAAAAACTTCAGTAAACAATTCAATTTATTTTCAAATCCAATTTATTTTTACTTAAAGTATAAAATAATAGCTATTTATTTATTACTTGAACATTAATTAAAATTGCTGTATTTTTTTAAGGACTTTTTAATAATAAGTTTTTTTGCGTGTAAAAAAAATAAATAAATAAAATTTTGTTGCTTTAATCCGCTATGAAAAATTTCGAATATTATTATTTTATTCATACAATCTTACTGAAATCGGGTTATTGGCTAAAAAAATTATTTTATATATTTGTCTTTATAAATATTTTACATGGGCACAATAGTTTACATGTCAGTAAACTAGCAACCTCAACAAGCATAGCATCGCATTATTCACATTTAAATATAAATGCCTATTAGTGAAACATATATTTTAAATTATATGGTAGAATAATACATTTCTTATTGGAATAATGAATTTGACAGTATATACAACCACCTGACCGCATTAGATTCAAGAGGTTTCATTGCTGACATTCAATGTGGTGCCTTGAACCACATTGAATGTCATCGTTCTACGACTGATCACCTTGTTCGGTTGGATACAGCAATTAAAAATGCTTTTGTACAGAATCAACATCTTGTCGCTGTATTCTTTGACATTGCGAAAGCATATGACATGACGTGGAGGTATAAATGTTCAGAAAGATATAGGATTTTTACGACATCGGCTTAAATTATCTCTAGGGATCATTTCATTACCGTTCGCCGGGGGGCCAATTATATTTGTATTATCTACCTGGAAGTTATTCAAGGGTGAAAAGGGTATTGTATATCTATAATAAAAGAAAACATTGAAAATAACAATTAAATAAGTTATTTATTAATAATAATAATAATTTGCCTATAGAAGCAAAAAATATAGTACGCAATGTTTATAATTATGTTGCTGAAGCAGAGGGGCACGTTGGGGCGTTTGCAGAAACAGCAAATATGACTCAAGTTTCAATAACAACGGTACAAAAAATTATATATAATTCAAAAGATGGTATTATTGTACCAAGAAAAACTAGAAAAGACTCTGGCAGCTCAAGAACATTTGAAGCTCACCACGAAGATTTAATCCGTCGTGTGATTTATAATGCGTGCACAAATAACGCTGCATTATCTGTATCAATGCTTCACGAAAAAGTTGTCAACCAATTAAAAATTAAGTGTTGTGAAGATTCGTTACGAAGATATATAAAAACAATTGGTTTTCGATATAATATTATTAATAAGCGTCAAGTTTTGATGGAATCGGCACGCATATCTGCATGGAGACTAAAATATCTAAATAAAATTGAAAACCTTCGTGAACAAAACACACCAATTATATATCTAGACGAAACGTGGTTTGACACACATGACACAATAAAGAAAGGATGGAACGACGGAACCTATAAATGTGATCTTAATTTACCTCCTGGTCGTGGAAAACGTATCACAATTTTACATGCAGGCTCTGAAAGTGGGTTTGTAAACAACGCCTTTTTACTTTCGGCAAAACTTATTAAAGATTCAGCATTGGATTATCACGATAATATGACGGCAGATATATTTGAAAAATGGTTTGAGAAACAGTTGTTACCTAATTTACCACCTCATTCTGCCATTGTGCTAGACAATGCAAGTTATCATTGTGCACAATTAAATAAAAAACCCACTTTTGCATTGTAAGACTGCCTCCATATCATTGCATCTTTAACCCTATTGAGATGATATGGTCGCAACTTAAAGGAAACATAAGACGATATAACACAAATCCAAAATTTAGCAATGAAACTGTTGAATTGATTCGTACAGAAGTAAGAAATATTTCACCAGAAGCGTGGAAAAATTGCGTGAAGCACGTAATTAAAGAAGAAAATAATTATAGAAATAAATTGGTAAATCCACTCATAATACACTTAGGAGCTGAATCAAGTGATGAAAGTGATTTTTATACTGATTAGATTAACTTTTATTTTATTAATTTGTAAACTTGTAAATATAACCATATATAAATTATTATTATTATTAATAAATAACTTATTTAATTGTTATTTTCAATGTTTTCTTTTATTATAGATATACAATACCCTTTTCACCCTTGAATAACTTCAGGTAGATAATACAAATATAATTGGCCCCCCGGCGAACGGTAATGAAATGATTCCTAGAGATAATTTAAGCCGATGTCATAAAAATCCTATATCTTTCTGAACACTATACAATGTCCTACGAACGCTTCATTCATGGGGTATTCGCGGAAGCATGGCATTGTTTATACAAAGCTTTTTAACTTCCCGTTCATTTAAGGTACGTGTAGGTGACAGCATCTCGGGCATACGTCAGCAACAGAATGGTATTCCTCAAGGGTCTATTCTAAGCGTGACACTATTTATGATAGCGATTAACGGCATAAGTCAGTTCATCAAGCAACCGGTAAGCGGATGTATGTATGTTGATGACCTAGCTATCTATTGTGCCTCGAGAAACATGCCAACATTGGAACGTCAACTTCAGTTAACAATCAATCACATTTTGAACTGGGCTAATAACAATGGATTCACTTTTTCTACAAGCAAAACGTTGCTTACCCATTTTTGTAGAAGGCGAACCCCACACGGTGACCCTTTATTATATCTTGGGAAAGTACCCATTCATGTACAGGAATGTGTTCGATTTCTCGGTGTCACATTTGACCGTGCGCTGACTTGGCGTCCTCATTTAATAAATCTGAGAACAAGATGTGTCCCGGCACTAAACTTGCTCAGGTCGTTGAGTGAAAAGTCATGGGGAGCGGATCGGAAAACAATGCTGCTTTTGCATCGCGCTTTGGTGCATCCGACGTTTCCTGTCGTGTACAATAATGGTCTCGACGATCTATACAACATCAGGATACGGTCCCAAAAACTGGTTGCTGTAAGAAATTGCAGTATACTTCGGGAACTAGATTTCCAACTCCCTGATGTATATCAACTGTCTTACTGTCGCTATCCTCCATGGACTTTTCAACGTCCAAGGTTAAATACTGCATTATCGAGAATGAGCAAAGCTTCAACTTTACCAGTTGAATATCGAACTGAATTTGCAAAAATTCAAGCAATGAATGTAAATGAAACTTGGATTTATATAAATGGCTCAAAAAGTAACGACGGTGTGGGTTGTGCTTTTCTGGTAGATGAGCTGCAGTTTACATTTGGCTTGCCAAGTGTTAGCAGCGTTTATACTGCAGAACTGTATGCTATCTATCAGGCTCTTCTCTACATCCAACTAAGCGCAGGTACAAATTACGTTATATGTACAGACTCGTTGAGTGCATTAAACGCCATAGATGACCAATATCCTGATCATTACTTGATGAGGCAAATTCATTCAATTTTGCTTCAGGTGTCTCAGATAAATGTCACTGTTAACTTTGTCTGGATTCCCAGTCACGTAGGTATCAGTGGCAATGAAAAAGCTGATGCCCTTGCCAAATTGGCAATAACTAGCGCTGAATATGTTTCATTTAAAGTTTAGGGATATTTGTAATTTCCTACATCAAAAGCTGCTGTCTAGCTGGCAAACTGAGTGGTTTGCTATTCAAGACAACAAGCTGCGATGCACTAAAAGCGTCATTACACCGTGGAGTTCGTCATGCAGGCCGAAGCGTAGGGAAGAGGTTATCCTCACTCGACTTCGCATCGGTCACTGTCGATGGACTCACAGGCATTTGTTGGCATCTGAGGTGCCGCCAGTTTGTGATACTTGTAATGTTCCATTAACTGTTCGTCATATCTTATTGGATTGTCTTCAGTTTTCGGAACAAAGAGTTGCGTCTGAATTATCACCCAGTTTGTCGATTGTCTTGGGCGATCAGATCGTTGAAGTCGATCTTCTGTTCGAATTTATTCGACGGAGCAAATTGGGTGTATGAATATAATTGTTAATTTATTATGATTAATGTTTGTGTATCGTAAAATCCAGCAGTGTTTAGGACTTTTTGCACCCTAGACACTGTTGGAATTATCTAGTCATTATTGCTATAGTCATTAAAGTTTGTGAACGTTTATTTTATCTTTGTTGTTTATTTATTTATTTATTTAATTTTATTCTTTAATATGCCATTTCACAACATATTTTTTTACACTTTTTATAGTTAGAGAAAAGAATCGGCGTTAATAGTCTTATTAGGCTGATACGCCAAAAATCTAAACTAACTAACTAACGATAATATGAATAAAATACAAGGATTTTATAAAATAAATTAAAAAAATATAAAATTCATAAAACAATTAAATTTAAATTAGAAATTGAAGAAAACAAACAAATTATTTTTTTAGATATAACTATTTCACAAATTGAATCAATATTTAACTTTGAAATTTATAAAAACAAACTTATTAAGATATATTTGTTTCAAAAGATTAATTTCATCCATTAAATCAAAAATTATCAATGTTTAACTGCTTAACCCACAGAGCAACTTTATTATTAAACTAAGAAAATTTTAATAAAAAAATTATTAAAAAATTGTTACAAATAATGGATACAATAATCTATAATTGTTAAAACTTTAAACAAAAAGCAATTCAAAATTTGTATTAATAAAATATTTCCATTTACTAAAGAAATATATAAGAAATATTAGTAATATATCTGAAAATTTATCTTGTTATTTAAATAAAAATTTCAAAATTACAGTAGCATTCAAAACATTTATTAATTTAAAATCAATATTATTAAATACAAAAGAAAAAACACATATTTAAGAGAAAAGTGGCATTTATAAACAAAATTGTAGTGATTGCAATTCAATATACACTGCGCGTCACTCAAAAAATTTAAGTAATTATCTACCTTTTTAAATATTGCATACTTTTATTGCAATAAATATAATCTATATTGATTCAGTAATTCTTTTGGCATACCGTCCGACGTTTTCATGAGATACAAGCAGCAACTAAGCAAAAATTGGAGAATGTTTTAATTTATTGAGAAAATACACTTATAGTTTACATTATAACTAATTGAACTGAAGAGGCAAAAAGTGATGAAAATTAGTTTGGCGTATCTATTCTCGATGACACTGCTCATTCAATTTGCCATAGAGATTAGCACGTCCTGTATGCTTGCTTGAGGATAACTGTTCCATTCTTCAATAAGGGCCAATAGAAGCTCTTCACGTGTTGTTGCAGCAGGTACGCGACCTCTTACACGCTTTTTGAGCTGATCTCTAATATGCTCAATAGATTAAGATTCGGGCTTTAACCAGGAAAGTCGGTTTTTGGAATACCCACTTCTTCAATGTTCTGTAATACAATCCTTGCTGTGTGAGGTCGTGCGTTATCCTTCATAAACAGAAAACCATTGCCAACAAATCCAGCATAAGGCATTATCTCTGCTAGGTATCGTCGTGCTGTTAATGCGCCTTTGTCAATCGGAGCAAAATCCGTGTGTGCTTAAAAAAATCCTGCTCCTGTCCAATTAATGTATTCTCAAGCAAAAGAAAGTCTACGTCTTTTGTGAGCTGCAGTAAGCAACGGTCCTGTAACTGGACTGAAAGCTGTTAAACTACTTTCTCTTAACCTTTGTCAAACAGTGGAAACGTTTACTGCTGTTTCTTAAACTTGCTGAAAGTTGCTTTGGAGTATTCTAGCGGTTTGCGTTCGATCTATCAATGCAGAAATGATGACAAAGCAAACAGCTCTGGGTGTTGTTTTTCTTTTAGCAACTGGCCCGGTGATAAGAGACAGTTGCAAGAAACTATTGGTGTGTTTTTTGCACAGTCAAGCAACTAACAATTAGTTGTCTTGCCAAATCCCGTTGACTTACTCCAACTTCCAACAATGTTACTATTTGTACAGCTCTTCGATATTTTGCTTACATTATTACGGATTACACTGTATTCTACAAAAGCCTGTGTAGTATTAGAGCATAGAGCTTGTAAACATATCGATTTCAACAAACGTGTTGTAAAGAGTATTTTACAATTTCATGACAGTTTGAGTTTTTTTATGGTCCGTTAATTTGTTTCTACTGTTTACATGGCCACTTGTTTTTGCAATATACATACTAACTTGATTTATTTAATTAAAAACACACGTGAATTTTTTGGGTGGCATGTTTTCTCTAACGCGCAGTGTATATTGGACAAACCATTACATATATATAACCAATAACCGACCCGACTTCCAAAAATAATTTTTTATCTAGCATTGACATTGCCAATACTTTTCAAAGATACTTTTACCACGCACTTGCTTTCTCCAACTATGACGATTTTGACAAAATTCATTTAGAAAACGTAAACACTTGGAATGACATATTTTGTAGACAGACAATACTTCTTTGGACGAAGCAATACACAAAGACGACTATCACGATTTCTTAAATAAAGGTAAAACATTTATGCGTTTATTAAATACTTTAGCTATACATTTCGGGATCAGCCACTTGTTCAAAATATAAGACCATTACAAGAACGACGGATTTTAAATGACCAATATTTCTTAAACAAATTAGTAATAGGCAATATCAACTGTCCTAATTTATTAAGTATGCTAAACTTTAATTTTTGTATGGAAAGATATACGCGACACTCTTCATTATTTAGATGCAATCGGCATAGAACAAACTTTGCTTTTTACAATCCATTAGATCGTTTTATGCGCACATGTAATAACTTTCAAAAAAACACCAATTTTGAAATATTTAATAACCACTTATTTTTAGACGCAACTGTTTGGATATGCCAATGGCTAGTTATTAAATGTATTTGTGTTTATGTACACTATTCATCATTTTTGTTCTTACAATCTATGTATCAATCTATTTTTTTTTTGTAAGTAAGTTTTACTATTTATGTTTTTTCTTTATGTTTTTATTTTATTTTATTATAATTTTTAAATTTTTTTAAATTTATTTTTACAAGTGTTCTGCTATTATTATTAACATAGTTTTATATTATTTCTTAAATTTAAGTTTAAATATGTATTTATGAAATTTTTTGTATTTTAAGGCATAAGCCGTAAATAAAGTTATTATTATTATTAACTACTTTATGAAAAAACCAACTTCATCCCCTTTTACAAAAGACTCAAAAATCTTCAAATGAAATTTGCAAATAATCCTAACAACTCGGAGATTCTAGATAATCTAATAATTTCTAGAATCCTTGGGATTATTGCAAAATATAAAAGACCTCCTCTTTTAGTATTCCAACATATCCTGACTCTCGCTAATGACAACGACTGACTAACAATATCACCTGACAAACCATATTACTGCATCATATATCATACTTTATGCACCATGTTTTTTTTTTTCTTTTTTTTAATAAACATTACAATTTATTTTATTTCGATGGTTGAAAGACTACGGTAGATGGCTATTGTACAAAACAATATTTTTTCTTTAATTCTATGTGTACTTGTACAATAAAAATATTAAATATATATAAACAACCACAAAATTTCAACACAAGCCATTTCTTTAAAAATATTACATATTTAACATTTATGGAAGACTTAGAAATTAAAAAGATACATTTAAAAAATCCAAATTATAAAGTAATTAACAAACAATTTGACTTATATAATTCTTTAATATTAGACATGTTATTACAATAAATTTATTATATAAACACAAACTTTAAGTGTAAATATTTAATGTTCAAGATATGACATATGTATTTCTATCCTTAAAATCAAAATTCAACATCAATTCAAAACAGGAAATCTGGGTTAGCGGAAAAAACAAATTTAAATTTAAAACAGGAAATCTGGGTAGCGGGAAAAAACAAATTGTAAATATTATTAATTAATCAATTATAAATAGCATTGAAAATGCAAATTTAGTTTGCAAAACTAGTTTGCCTTAAATAAATATATTAAAGTAGAATATTTTAATTATTAATAAATAAACTGAACATAAAGATTTTCTACCAAATTAATAAAGAAAATATTAATTATTAAAATTATGGATACGTTTGCATTAATTCAGATGTTTTTCAGATATTTTTAGAATATTAACTATGAAACAACTGTCTTCAACCTATCCATTTTTTACGCATACCTTTAATTAAAAAAGCAATAATAACCTTAAATAATAAGAAAATTTTTAGATACCTTTCTTTAAAAATAAAAAAAATCATCAAACTGGTGTGAGATTGCATGGAAAAACTATAAGAACGCACCAACCGATTTCATAATGACGCGGCAACGTTGCAGGATCTCGTTTATCATTTTAGGTTTCTTTAAAATATACTAAGGATCTCCACTTATTATATACATGTCGCCATTCGGGTGGATCTCTGGTTATATCATGCATATGCTTGAAATATGCATAAATTAAAAAGTGAGTTTTCTTTACCCCTCTAATGAAAATTGGAGTATATATTGTAACTAGATATTAATTCTGTTATCAAATTTAAAATTAGTCAACAGTAAGTGGTGGATCTCAGGTTATCTGTTGCGTACCCGGATCTCAACTCATGCGGTTTATAAGTATATATATATATATATATATATATATATATGTATATAAAAAGAAAAATATCTAAAAAAATTTATAAAATAATCAAATTATTATTATTTCATTTTATTTCAACTTCCTTAAACCTAACTGATTTTAAATAAACAATAATAGTAATAAAATGAATGTTGTTATGTACTTATTTTGTAGCTTTTTTTGTAAATTTCAAAATGTGATATTTTGGAATTACATAGTGCCACAACAACATAAAAATATAAAATAATTAAACAATTTTATTATTTCATTAACATGAATTATCACGTAGTAGAGGTCACAACCATCAATTAACATAAAAATACTTTTAATTTCAACAAGTGAAACTACTCGCTGAATCTATCACATTAAAGACTGCATTTAAGCAGTCTGTGAACATTGATTTTAAATATTTGTGACTAATAAGTTGAAAAATAGTAAATTTGAAAGTTTATTCTATGTGTTGATATTACAGTCTCTCTTAAAAGTTTCAGTCCTACATCTCTGACCTGTCAGTGAATATTTGTTAGAATTTGTTAGCAAGCCTTATACATAAATAAATATTAGATGGCAATATGTCTTGTATTTCGTTTGAACAATGTCAAATATCATAGAAAATGCAGAGATCTGCAATATTACGCATGTGTTGTAAAGTATCTAAGTCATTAGTCAATTTTGGATCGGCCAATGACCTAAATAGCTCGTTTTTGAATAGAGTTTAAAATTGATAATGTAATTTATTTATTTATTTATTTATTTATTACATTCTTTATTTATCATTTTAATCAGATAAAAAGGCGAAGTTCAGCTATAAAGCTGCTCTTCCACTTAACCTTTAAGTTTTACAATAAATTTAAATATATTAAATTATTTTTTAATTTCCTGTCCTTTTCCTCATACTTGGAAACAATGTTCAATACAAGGACGAATTCAAATTTTATATCTATGCAAAAGTTGAACAGAAGTAAAAAATCTTTTACATCTATTAAAAATCCTATTTTTCTAGATACTTTCCAAGCTATTTCAACAACATAGTTATTCCAGAGAAAATTATGTGAGATTGCAACTCCTAAAAACATATTGAAGAAGATTATATGGAATCGTTGTTTAATTTGATATTTAGTACTAATGATATCTCAAAATTTGATTATAAAGATCAAGAAGTTAGTTTTTTAGAGTTAAAACTGGCCAAGTTGGAAGTACCCCATTCAAATATTGTTTCAAGGTATTTGTTTATAAATGCTACATATTCAAACCCAAAAATTTCAAGTAACTCTGTCATATTTGTAGAAATGGTCTTTGGAAAGTATGAAGTATGCTGCAATCTGCAAAATTATGAATAAGACTTTTGGTTATAATTTTTTTATTGTCAAAAAAGCTATTGTCAAGACAGATTTGTGGTCAAAACTTATATACAACGGAGCTTGTTAATGAGATTAGGATGCCATGCCCTATCAAATGCTTTGGAAATATCTGAATAGTTTATTCATTTATTTAAAGTAAGAATTTCAACCTAAATTATTGGCTTCTTTAACGTTCACGCAACATCGATGCTGTAGAGTATCTGAAATTAAATTACTTCTTTTATAAGAACTTAACTATATTTAATTTATTTGTTAAGATGGCAATATGTATTGTATTTCGTATAAACAATGTCAAAGTAATTGAACCTAAAAATATATTAATAAAAAATACAATCCTATAGCTTTCAAAAGAAATTGTTAATTGCTGTTACTAGATACTTTTCTTTGATAATTTTGAAATCATGCAAGTAAGAAGACAATCACTCATGCCATATACTCAAAATTTGCCTTTATTTCGACCTAAAGCCATCCGTTTACACATAAAAAATACAACAGGCCAGTACATAGTAATACCCAAACTAATTTACAATGTTTTGTTACAATTTATGAAATTGTATCTTGGCAAGATCGATTTATCTATATGCTATTTTCAAATGAATAATTTGTAAAGATTCACGTCCAAAAGACAAAACTGACAATGTGTTAAATCAATACCTAAATATTGTCAGGTATTTTTATTGACATTTTACCATGTATTAACTAGAAGATAATTATGAATAAAAAAGAACATTCTTGAATGAACAAGAAAGTGAAAACAAGTGGAAACAAAAATTAAAATTGTCCAAATAAACCAAAAAAAAAGTGAATTATTTTATCAAAACTTGATAAATAAAAGATTGAGTAATTTAATACATAAAACAAGTTATTAACGAAGAAATATTGTTGTTCCTTCAAATTATTATGTATGCATTTCAAATATTAAAAAAAATTTGCTTGCAACCTCCAAGTTCGAAAAGTTATTATGGAAACGTACATAAATATTCTAATTCATGTCCATGCGTTCAAACGTAGATAGTTGGTAATTGTAATTGTATAATTTTGATAATTAACAACTTGTTGTTTGAACATTATTAAATTTAAAACCAATGTTCATTGTTTCATTTATGTTTCGCTCAATTAATCGGATCAGTATCACAGTAAAATATTTTTTTCTGCGGCTGATGTTCAGTTGAATTATTTATTTACAATCATGCAGGTTCCGTAGTTATTTAGAAATAAGATATCGTTTATTTCTTCTACCAGATATATTATTGAAAGACATTTTTCTGCAGTGATGACTCAGTAAGTCAATTTGATTTGTTGCTTGTAGAGATGATAGATAATCTATATTAAAGTATTCCATTGGCAGTTTCAGTATTATAATATAATGAAATATGGTCTTCTACCATTTAATATAATTTATGATGCGAATGATGCGGTGCTTATAGAGGTTACAAGTTTACTGACATGTAAACTATGTGTGTCCACTTAAACTGCTTCAGTATTATGATAAAATAATGTTTTCTTCGGCTTCGGCTTCAATTCACTTATTTATTTACAGTCATGGAGGTTCTGTATTTATTTAGACATAGGATATCATTTATTTCATCTCCAGATATGTTATGGAACGATATTTTTTCGGCGATGATGACTCTCAGTAACTCAATTTGATTTGTGGCTTGTAGAGATGATTCCATTGCTTTTTTTGCGGTCAGGTGGTTGTATATACTGTCAAATTCATTATTCTAATAAGAAATGTATTCTTCTACCATATAATTTAAAATATATGTTTCTCTAATAGGCATTTATATTTAAATGTGAATAATGCGATGCTATGCTTGTAGAGGTTGCTAGTTTACTGACATGTAAACTATTGTGCCCATGTAAAATATTTATAAAGACAAATATATAAAATAATTTTTTTAGCCAATAACCCGATTTCAGTAACATTGCATGAATAAAATAATAATATTCGGAATTTTTCATAGCGGATTAAAGTAACAAAATTTTATTTATTTATTTTTTTTTACACGCAAAAAAACTTATTATTAAAAAGTCCTTAAAAAAATACAGCAATATATAATTACATATTTTTTTAATTAATAAAGTAATAAATATAATTAATAAATAAATAGCTATTATTTTATACTTTAAGTAAAAATAAATTGGATTTGAAAATAAATTGAATTGTTTACTGAAGTTTTTCTGTCTTTATCAATAATTTATGAAAAAATATTTTAATATGACCCAATATCTAATTCTGAAACACCCTTCAGTTACGAGCACCAAATTTACTATAAAAATATATGCACTCAATTACATTAAAAATTATTATAATGTAATAAATCATTTTTAAACAATATTGAATAAAACTATTTGCTTTTAAACCAAAACAATTTTTTTGAATAAATATTTTTTTATTCTAAATAAAAATAATAATAAAAAATTTGTTTTATAAATAAAATTTATTAATAAATGTACAACTGCACGTTTTATAAAAAAACTACAGTAGTAGATAATTGATATAAACTCAAGTTTATTAATTGCAATTACAAAATAAATATAATAAACTGATATGAATAATTATAATTATTATTAATCATTTGGATTTAATAGTGTTGTATAATATTTTTAAATGTGACAACAAAACTAGACTGACTAAAAATGCATTTGCCCGCTTATTAATTGCAGCAAACTACATAACATATTGTAAAGTTTAGATCTGCAATTGTTAATGATTTTCAAAAGTCTACACACATCCATGACGTAAAAATTAATCCAAGTTGATGCAGAAAATGCAATAATAGAAAACTGCACAACGCTTGTATTTATCTATAAACAATAATATCTCCAAAACTGAATAGGTTCAAAAGTCTATATACATTTTTAACTGATGTATTATTATTATACAACCATTCATAACCTCAAACTTGATCTAGATCTAGATAGTGCATAAAATGTAGTTACATTAAACTGCATAATAAAAGCATTTGTCTTAAAACCTTAATATCTTTAAAGTAAGTGAATCCAAAAGTCATATTATAGTTTTAACTGATCTATTGTTATTCTACATCCGTCCATGACGTTGAAATTGATCCAAAACGTGCATAAAGTGAAGTTACATCAAAATGCATAAGAATAAATGCATTTCTTATGCATTTTGATGACATTTGTTAAATGATACATAATTTTTTTGTCTTTTCAATGGTGTATGTATCGTTACCATGCAACGCATAATAAGCAATTAATTAAGAATAATTTACTTTTTCAATTAGCTGTAGAGAGAAACAAACGGTGAGCTCAGAAATTATTTCGATCAATTTCTCTCACTGACACGCATATTTTCAGAAAAAATAACAATTTCTGAGGATTCTTTGCTAATTTCTGATAACCACTATTTTTAATTAAGCAATTAATTGCATGATTATCATGTTATATACCATTGAAATTACTTTTCTTCAGGATATCCAATGGTATAAATATAATTGCTTTCCAATGCATAATAAACGAGAAAACGCTATTTATCTGACCCTAACTCTATGGATACGCGGGAATACATAAATGCATTTAGCACTTTAAACCGCAATATCTCAAAAACCAAGTGGATCTAATTACAACATTAACTAAAGTATGATATGTTGCAGTATTAGTAGTACTAACTGCAATGTGCAAGCTACTGACACATAAATGACATTATCTCCATTATTATGAGACCTAGGTCAATTATAAATATACCGTTTACAAATTTCTATAGCTAACGCGAGCAATAATTGAAGGGTATTAACTAACTAATTGAATATTTCATTAATTAGCAGTAATTGTTTTGCACAGCTAAAATTTTAATTCTGAATAAAGCATTTAAATTTTTTTTTTATATAGATTGCACGCGCCATGATGACCGATTTTCAAAATAAGTAATTACCGAGATTAGAGTATTAATAATGATAAAAATAAATTTTGAAAATTATATTCGATAGATAAAACATGTAGAATAATAATATATCAATGATCGTAATCAGACTTAATTAGTTACTGAGATATGAACCGATTTAAATAACCGTCATTGCATGTCGCCGGTCGTACAGAATCAAATTGATGAAATTAAATTTTGATTTTTTTTTTACAGCTTTAACAAGCATCTATCATTCTATCTACAAAACCTACATCAATTGTAAGTAATTAGGCAGATATCAAACGATCAAACGCAGTGATTAAATACATTTTTTGCGATCAAATTTATTATTATTTTATTTTATACATTTATATTTTTATTTGACAATTTATTACAATTTTTTAAGTTAGAATAAAATGTACATTTGATTTATGCGTCTTTAGATTAGCAGCTGTAAATATCCATGTTGATTATTATTTTATTTTCTATTATAGTGCGTACACATTTGCAACAATCTGCCGTATCGCAACACCGTCGCGTATCATCGTCGCGTACCATCACTCCGCAACACAACAGCGAACCGCAACATCGACGCGTAACATACTCCCGCAACACAATGCCGTTCCATTGCTGTATTGTTGCGCCCTGCCGTACTAACTTGTAAAGAGAGCTGCAACATCGTCGCGCAACGTTCCTTTGATCCGACGGCATAAAACCGACAAGCGATGGGACGCTAGAAAAGTCCCATGTTGCGAGGAAATGTTGCGCGAGGATGTTACGCGACGGTGTTGCGGTACGGCAGATTGTTGCAAGTGTGTACCGACTATTACTGTATATATTTTTTGTAGTTTACATCTATTCAATTTTATTTTAAATTTTGTACAATATTTTTTTGCCACCTTGAATTTATTTATTTATTATCGAAATAAATATACAATTTTTTGTGTTTATAAGTAGCAATTGCAAACATTTATTTATATTATGATTTAAATATATTTTTGTACATTGTTATTATTGTTTTTATGTTTAATAAAGAAACAGCATTTTATTTTTGTGTCATTATATCTGTTTGCTACTTGTGCGGTCTAATAAGGGAAATAATGTCCTTTATGAGAGAGTATATTTGATGCTAGGTTTTTTTTTTTTTAATTTGTTTCCAACTTTGCAGCAGTGAGTAACTTGCACATTGCAGTTAGTACTACTAATACTGCAACATTGTCAAAATAAAATTGAAAGATGTGGTTAAATTTTTTTTTCCTTTAATAAAAAAAAATTTAACCACATTTTTCAATGTAGCAATATTAGTAGTACTAACTGCAATATGCAAGTTACTCTTATTTTCTAAGTAACTTGTTTTCGTCTTTGTAACTTGTGTTGTAATGTTGGTACTTAAATTAAGCTATGGATCAACAACGAAAGTAAACAACATGGCGTAAGAAGAACGGCATGCGTGTGACTAGCTAAATAAAGTATCTTTATAATAATATGTGTCTCATTAATAATAATCATAACTCAACGTTACATGGTGTCAGGTGTGAAAAATTATTAATAAAAGTGTGGAAACATGCTGTGAACGGTGCTCTGTGAGCGGTGCAAATAAAAAATCAAGTACATTTAAAACACACACACGTGTGTATATTGACTCGAGCGTAAACGTAAACAATAAATAAAATAAATGTAAATTGTACTAATATAAATCAAATAGTTATTACAAAACATAAAAATATAATAAAACTCTGGTATCCATTAATATTAAAATTTAAATATATGTTAAATGTAATTTACCTACCTTATAGAAAATATATAAAAATTATAATTCCTGAAAAATGTAAATAATAATAACCACAAATAGGAATAATAAAACACACAAATATAAAATTGGCAATAATCACAGTATATATCTACATATATTATTAAGAACTATAAATAAATGTACATTATAATAATAATTAATATTATTAATAACAGAACATATCTATATAAAAATATAATTTCTGAAAAATAAATAAATGTAAATTATAATAAACAACATAGTTTATAAATAATAAAACACAAAATTGATCATATTATCATATTATTAATAACAGAACATATCTATATAAAAATTATAATTTCTGACAAATGAATAAATGTAAATTACAATAGTAACCATAGATATGAATAATAAAACACATAATTATAAATACAAAATTGACAATAAAAAAATATAATATAAAAATTATACTCTTAAAGATTGTTTTTTTTTTTTTTAGGTGGGGAATCTTTTAAAGACTGAAAGTGTCGGATTCACTTTTATATGCCTTGTTCACACATGTCTACCAATTTTGTCAAGTAGCAAGTAATTTATACTAGAGCAGATTAAACTACTAGTTAATTGAAATTTCTAGGTGTGTGAGGCATTATGAAGAGCGCCTACCGACTAAACCCCACCGATTATAGAATTACCTGAAAGTTCATAAAATGCAAAAGTGCTTTTTGATATAAATATACAGGGTGTCCGGAAAATACGTGTACAACGTTTGACGACAGACTCCTGACGTCAAAATAGGTCGATCTAAGCCGACTTAGTTATATCCAAAATTGTCTCGTTTAGCCGGTAGAGGGCGTCAAAAATTTGTAAATATTAAAAAGAAATTACCTGTAACAATAATTTTTTAAGTGACCTTGTTGCTATGGCGTTTAATAATTTGACAATTATTGACAAATTGTCACCAGTCTATGAAATTTACTCAAGTATACGATCAACATTCTTGAATTACAAGTTCATTTTACCATTAAAAATGGAAAATTATACAAACTCTCAGAAAGTTGACATGCTCCTGGTATACGGGTTTTGTCAAGGAAAAGGGCGTCAGAGTGTTAGGGTTTACATGGAGAGGTTTCCTAACCGTCGAATACCAAACCACCAAACATTTGCCAATATTGAGCGTCATCTTCGGGAAACGGGCAGTTTTGAGAAAAAGTTTGAAGGCAGGGGTCGTATGCGAACAACTCGAACTGTGGAAACAGAAGAGATGATTCTGGAAAGAGTTGAAGAAGAACCAAGTACCAGTACCCGTCTCTTAGAACGTGAGTTAAATGTTCCTAAAACGATTCTCAATGAGGTTTTAAGAGAATAGTTGTTACATCCTTACCACATACAAAAAGTCCAGGAACTTTTACCGACTGATCCCCCCATGCGGCTTACATTTTGTCAATTTATTAGAAACAAAAGAATCCTTGTTTTTGTAGAAAAATTATGTTTACTGACGAGACATGCTTTACAAGATCTGGGGTAACCAATCTGCACAACGAACATATTTATTCCGATGAAAATCCACATGCCATTAAAGTTGCACATCATCAGCATCAATTTAAAATTAATATTTGGGCAGGTATTATTGATCACTACCTTATTGGTCCCATTGTTATTCCAGACAGGTTAGATGGAAATATTTATTTAAATTTTTTGCAAGACACATTACCAATTCTTCTGGAAAATTTGCCCCTTTTACTTCGGAGGGAAATGTGGTATACGCATGATGGTGCCCCGCCCCATTTTTCCGTTGCCGTTCGGCAATACTTACATCATCAATATCTCAACCGATGGATTGGAAGAGGCAATGATGCACCAGTAAAATGGCCACCACGTTCTCCTGAGTTAAATATGTGTGACTTCTTTTTGTGGGGCGCTATTAAAACAGAAGTTTACAAGACTCCGGTAAACACACGCGATGATTTATTGCAGCGGATTTTAAATGCAGGCAACCATTTTAATAATCCCGAGACATTAGATAGGGTCCAATATCATTTTTTAAAGAGTGTTAATAAGTGTATTCAGCAAGATGGCGGTCATTTTACACATTTGCTTAAGTAATGTTTTTGTTTTACTTAGTTTCTTACAATAGATACTTTCAACTTTGTTATACTTTTGTTTTTTTTTTACGCCCTCTACCGGCTAAACGAGACAATTTTGGATATAACTAAGTCGGCTTAGATCGACCTATTTTGACGTCAGGAGTCTGTCGTCAAACGTTGTACACGTATTTTCCGGACACCCTGTATAATATAAAAATCACAGATCACAGTTGAGCCTTGTAGAAGCAAAAATTGCTTAGTCCATACAAATAAATTTGAGAAAAACGATAAAAACTAATGTGACATTTGATATAGAGAGTTTTGCTACAAAATCATGTTTTAAATATGCAATTTGAATGTAATAACGTATATGAAAAAACAATATGATCCGGTATTTAGGTAATTATTACAAATAGTGGATACAGCAAGTTTTGTTTCTACACCCTTCAGTAGTGAATATATAAAAAAAAATTTATTAGTTATCACAGATATAGAAAATAGGTACATATGTAATATAATACAAGACAGACAATAAATAAATGAGGTGTTTGATTCCAGGTAGATAGATAGATAGATAGATAGATAGATAGAGTGCTTTATTTTCATAAATTTCTTATAGAAATACAAAGCTTCACTAAAAATAGTCAATAGCATAAAATACAAACATACATTAAAATAAAATACAATAAAATCACACAAATATATCACATAACAACCAATTAATAAAAAGAGTAAAAGTAGTTTGCCCAAAATTCTTCCTTAATATAAAAACATGATTTGTTAAAAATTCTTTTAACTTAGCTTTAAAATCTTTGATGCCATTTGGTAAATAAGACTAGAATATGTAATATAATACAAAACAGACAATAAATAAATGAGGTGTAAGATGCTATTTGGTAAATAAGATTAGAATTTGTTTTGTTAAAAAACTCAATATTAAAATGAATAAAAATGATTAAACTTTGATTAAGTTAAAAATCAAAACTATAAATTAGAAGTATTAAAACGTGCTTAAATATACTTGAATAATTCTGCAAAATCTTAAAATTGTAACTGATATGATTGCTAAAGTTTATCGACTGTATTCATATTTTTGGTAGACAACAAAAACTACTAATTACTACATGCATTTTACAGCTAAACTCCTCATAATCACAGATATGAATAATCAAGTATATGTACAGGTTTGTTTTAAATACTATTTAATAATAAATAACTAAAAGAAAGTTTTTTCATGTAAATATAAAATATATCTGTTTACTACTAATAAATTTGAATATTGTCAAAATAAATTCTTTAAATTAAAAAAATAATTAAATAAACGATTTTGTAAAAGTAGCAAGTTTTCTCTTTTTTTTTATTATTATTTCCATCCAAACAGACTTGCTTATTCACTTCAACTTTGTTATCGGCCTTATTTTTATTCAAAATATTGATACTTTCTTGTTTTGCATTATTTTTTTGTTTAACATAATTGTTTAAAATAATATTCGAAAAAAATAGATAGTATCATATTATATAAAACGAAATATTCTTTCCCACACTGGCATATTTCAGTATAATCTATTACATAATTATGTTGCAAGCTCTGCACAGTGAGATTACATAGAATATGTTTCTACTTGGATTTTTTTTAAGTTATTTTCTAAATTTTTGTTATTAATTATATATTCAAATATCCAATACATGTGATAAAATAATTTTTTTACAGAAGTGTAGCTATTGACAAACCACCCCTTTGTAAATAATTGAAATATTCATTATCTGTAAAACTCCCTTTATCCTCGGTTATTAATGAAACACAAATATTGCAATTTAATTTTTTTGACACGCAATGAGCAGCGTAGTTACATAGGTTTTTGCTGAATCATCAACCTGACAATTCTCTAAATAGTTACTATCCAAAATTTGTAAAAATTCTGTTACATCTAATTCTTCTTCACTATAGTTAATATTTTCTAAAATATTAACATCTGAAAATACTTTTAATTCTGAATCAATTTTTGAAAATGAGAAATTGCCTTGAATGTGTCTGAAGATATGTTATAAAATTATTTTTTTTCAGCATCAATTATGTCATCAAAAGAAACATTGTAATTGCAACCAGATAGTTGCTTATACATCCCAAATCTCTTTTCTAATTTTTCAGTTGTGAATTTACCTATTAAAATATACTTCGGCGAGTATTTGTCAAATGAAAATTTAATTATTTCAATTATATTCAAAGAACTTTGACGTATTGCATTATACGTTTGTAATGTTAGAAACCCGTTGTTATTCTAAATCGATTGCCATTTTTCCAGCCAAACTACAAATTTATGTAAAAAATTAATTTGCTCATCATCAATATTTTCAAAAGGTTTACACCAATCATTAAGCTTTATTTGCCATTTAAATGTGCTATTATTGTTGACAATATCCCACCACTTCTTAATGATTTCTAAAAAATATACAGTGTCTAAAAATTCGTAATCTCTAAGAGCAGCAATCGTTGAATGATGAAAGATATTATCTGCTAAAGGAACTTTTTGTCTTTCAAGCGAAGATGGAAATACTGTTTTATAATTTAATTTAAATGCTTTTTTGACAATATTATTTTTATTTTCATTTGATAAACGTTGCGTAATTCTTGAAATTTAGCATATCTAATTTTACTAGTTTCAAAATCTGGGTAGACAAAAGTTTAATCAATATTTTTTAAATTTATCCAATTATTTTTGACGTTCTTAAAAAAATTTGTTGATCATGATTTTTTTCATTAATAAAATATTTATTATTTCCAATTAGCGATAATTTCTTAAACATCATTCGATTGATTGCATGGTTATCCGAGATTATACATAATACTTCAAAACCACTACTTTGTATGTAATCAATTACATTTTTAGTGAGTAGTATCATTTCTTCCCCTGATATATTAAGAAAAAAAATTTCCAAAAGCTGAACATATCATAAAACTTAAAACGGTTTTTGCAATTTCGTTATTATTATGAGCAATGCCAACAATATTTTGTGCTGTGTAATCTGAGCAATTACTAATATATATATATATATATATATATATATATATGTATATAGAGTGATCAATGGTATGCAATGAGATCCGTTTAGCATATATACAGTACAAGGTGAACTCCAGTTTTTGAAGTTGAGATCCGATTTCGGATCTCATTTTTAAAAACCTGTATATTGCATACTAGATGCTTAAATAAGTATAAAAAAATGAATTCTAAATTTTTTATATGATCCCATCTTGACGGTTTGTATCTCCAAAACATGCAATTTGGTTCTAAAAAAATCCGCAAGAGGTCTAGCAGTAAATATACAATATACACGCTAGGTATATCCAAAGCAAAGTACGAGATCCTCTACGCTCTCCTATAGTAATGTATTTACATGAGATCCAGAGCGCGGCAACATCGCAATGACGTAGTATTCTAGTGTTACTCTTTTAAATATATCTGTCCTGCTCGCACACCAACTAGCGACAACACACCTATAAATTACTCCCAGAAGTTTATTGTGCAATGCGTGAATGTAAATTGCGTTTAGTCTGATTTAAGAAAAATTAGTGCAATAGTTATTAGAAATAATATTAGATCTTAGAATTACTTGATATAATACTGCTCAAAGAAAATATGATCTTAATTTTTAAAATTAAGCATGCTAGTAAAATAAACATTATACAACAATGGGCATTTTTATTAAATATTAACAGTTAACATAAGATAGTTTACTTGAAATAAGTTCATTCATTTTGTCATTATATAAAGATTTAGATATAATTACCAAACATTTATTTATTTCTTTGGTTTTTCAGAAATCCAAAAGAACCATTTAAAACGGAAATTAGAAAAAGCCTTAAAAATCAAAAATTTTATTATTTAATTTTGAAATTAACAATCTTACGGTACGGAATCCACAACATCCAAAATTATATGGTTTAATATAAACACATAAAACTGGTTTTTTAATAAGACCAGTACCCAGTAAACACAGTTACGTTTGAGATACGTTGATTTTTGGTATTACACCTAAGTGTAATATTTGTTTATTTGTTAAGTATATTATACGGAAAAATGTCCGGCGACTAAACGGATATATCTCGTATATTTAGTGTGTAATATACGTACCGGTTATATGTATTTTAAACGTGTAATTTACACGTATTATCAACGTAAAAAATGCGTTAATATATAATAAAAATATTTGTATATTCTTTAATTATAGTACACGTGTATTATAGGTTAAACATTATCCGGCAAGAAAACATGTGTATGTTTGGATGCCTATACGAGGTAACGGACTCACATTGGGAAGAATTGGGTCACCTATCCAAGTCGTGACCGGAGCGGAGGTTGCTTAACTTTTGTTAACGCTGGTAATCGTACATGCCCACTCTGCCGTACTGCCTACTCTCTTGTATATATATACAAATGTATAATATGTATATCATTCTAACATAAAATACAAAGTATTACATATATATAAATAAAACATTATATTATTTAACATAGGTAATTAAGAAAATAACAATTAAATTGAAAATCCATTTTGCTTTTTCAACCAGTCTTTTGGTGACATCTGAAAAATATACTGTTTATATTTCCACAACCTCATATGAGACACATATGGTAATCTTTATTTCAAATAACTTGAATAGTTTGCTATTTGTATTTATAATACTATATATAACAACAGCAATCAATAATATTAAATTTAAATTTTAAAATATTAAATCGATAAATTGATATTAATGTTACTGTAATGGTTATAATTGCATTGTACAAGAAAAAATGGTGCACCTGACAAGTTATTTGAAACAAAGATGTCATTGCTTATTTTTAGACTAACCACAAATTAGGTATTTGATCTTATTACTCCTAAGCCTACGCTTCTAGTTCAATTAAACAACACTTCAACACTGTTGTGTAACAACAAACAACTTAAAACTGTATCGGATATTACAACTATTAACATTATGGTTGATAAAAAATAAATAAAATGATGAATCATGCATATCAACATACACTTTGCAAACTATATTCTCGAGTTCGGGTAGCCTCGGACGTACAAACATTGAAGACATAATTGATCGGCAAACTAAACCCAGAAATAATAAACGTTTAATATACGTAGATATATAATGCAGGATATTTATACAAGTATTCTAATGGTTAATATACGTATATTAATCAACAGTAGAAATAAAAGAAAAAATTAACGTATAATATACAAATATACATATCTTACGTGTACAAGAAATGTATATTATACGAATACACATATACCATATACGCTTTTTACACCATATATACGTGTAATAAACTTATATTATCTAAACCTGTGTTTACTGGGTAGTATCTTATGTGTGTCCAAATTATAAATTATCAAAATATGTAAACAAATTGATTAAATCATATGATTATAATCCAAAATTTAGCTTAAAAAATACTTTAGACCTATCCAAAAAATTAGAAAATCATAAAACTGAAATTGAATGTAAATTAATAAGTTTAGATGTATGTAATATGTTTTCCAAAATTACGGCAAATGAATCTATTAATTTAATTTTAAAAAATTTAAATAAAAAAAAAAGTTCAAAATTAATGAAATTATATTTTTATGGAACATTTAGAAATTAATATAATAAATTCTAATTTTAATGAAAATATTAAATTTTGGTATAGGTATGTTGATGAATTTGATGATATTCTTATTTATTTTAAAGGACATAAAAAGGGTTTGGATAATTATTAAGTTTTGTAAATAATATCATAAAACATATTATCGAAATTAATGATTTTATTTAATTATTTATTTTATTTAAACATACATGTTTCGATAAATTATCATCATTATCAATGTATTAATATATTAATATAATATAATATTTCAAACTGATTAGTGATTAATATTTAAAAATTTGTTTTTTCCCGCTACCCTAATATCCGTTTTAAACATTTTAAATTTCTATTTTCCCACTGGCTTGAATTTTGATATTAGACATTTTAGTTAAATCGAAACATGTATGTATGTTTGAATAAAATAAATAATAAAATAAAATCATTAATTTCAATAATATGAATAAAATACAAGGATTCTATAAAATAAATAAAGAAAATATAAAATTCATAAAACATTAAATTTAAATTAGAAATTGAAGAAAACAAACAAATTATTTTTTAGATATAACTATTTCACAAACTGAATCAAAATTTAACTTTGAAATTTATAAAAACAAACTTATTAAGATATAATTGTTTCAAAAGATTAATTTCATCCATTAAATCAAAAATTATCAATGTTCAACTGCTTAACCCACAGAGCAACTTTATCATTAAACTAAGAAAATTTTAATAAAAAAATTAGTATTATTAAAAAATAGTTACAAATAATGGATACAATAATCTATAATTGTTAAAACTTAAACAAAAAGCAATTCAAAATTTGTATTAAAAAAATATTTCCATTTAGTAAAGAAATAAATAAGAAATATTGTTCATTAACTTATTTTGGTAATATATCTAAAAATTTATCTTGTTTGTTATATAAAAATTTCAAAATTACAATAGCAGTTAAAACATTTATTAATTTAAAATCAATATTATTAAATACAAAAGAAGAAACACATATTTGAGATAAAAGCATTTATAAACAAAATTGTAGTGATTGCAAATCAATATACACTGCGCGTCACTAACACACACACTAAATATTGCATACTTTTATTGCAATAAATATATTTTATATTGATTCAGTAATTCTTTTTGCATACCGTCCGACGTTTTCATGAGATACAAGCGGCAACTAAGCAAAAATTGAAGAATTTTTTAATTTATTGAGAAAATACACTTATAGTTTACATTATAACAAATTGAACTAAAGAGGCAAGAAGTGATGAAAATTAGTTTGGCGTATCTATTCTCGATGACACTGCTCATTCAATTTGCCATAGAGATTAGCATGTCCTGTATGCTTGCTTGAGGAAAACTGTTCCATTCTTCAATAAAGGCTAATCGGAGCTCTTCACGTGTTGTTGCAGCAAGTACGCGGCCTCTTACACGCTATTTGAGCTGATCTCAAATATGCTCAATAGAATTAAGATTTGGGCTTTGACCAGGCCCGTCCATTGTTGAATTACCCACTTCTTCAATGTACATACAATCCTTGCCGTGTGAGGTCGTGCGTTATTCTGCATAAACAGAAAACCATTGCTAAGAAATCCAGCATAAGGCATTATTTATACCTGTCGTGCTGTTAATGCGCCTCTGTCAATCGAAGCAAAATCCGTGTGTGCTTAAAAAATCCTGCTCAAAACATTACTGAGCCATCCCTAAAAGCAACTCGATGTGACCGAGTACAGTCAGCATAACATTTGCCAGCTCCTCTGAATACTTTATTTCGATCATTTTTGCCATAAAGACAGATTCTGCACTTAACCGTGAGCAATACGTGTTCAGTCAGTCGTCCACTGTCCAATTAATGTGTTCTCAAGCAAAAGGAAGTCTTTTGTGAGCTGCAATAAGCAACGGTCCTGTAACTGGATTAAAAGCTGTTAAACCACTTTCTCTTAACCTTTGTCAAACAAAGGAAACGTTTACTGCTGTTTCTTGAACTTGCTGAAGGTTGCTTTGGATTTTTCTAGCGGTTTGCGTTCGTTCTTTCAATGCAGAAATGATGACAAAGCAAACAGCTCTGGGTGTTGTTTTTCTTTTAGAGCCCGGTGATAAGAGCTAGTTGCAAGAAACTATTGGTGTGTTTTTTGCACAGTCAAGCGACTAACAATTAGCTGTCTTGCTAAATCCCGTTGACTTACTCCAATTTCCAGCAATGTTACTATTTGTACAGCTCTTCGATATTTTGCTTCCATTATTACAAATTACACTGTATTCTACAAAAGCCTGTGTAGTATTAGTGCATAGAGCTTGTAAACATATCGATTTCAACAAACGTGTTGTAAAGAGTATTTTACAATTTTATGACAGTTTGAGTTTTTTTTTTTGGTCCGTTAATTTGTTTCTACTGTTTACACGGCCACTTGTTTTTGCAATATACATACTAATTTGATTTATTTAATTAAAAACACACGTGATTTTTTTCGGTGGCATGTTTTCTCTAACGCGCAGTGTATATTGGACAAACCATTACATACATATAATCAATAACAGACCCGATTTCCAAGAATAGTTTTTTATCTAGCATTGACATTGCCAATACTTTTTAAAGACACTTTAACCACGCATTTGCTTTCTCCAACTGTGACGATTTTGACAAAATTCATTTAGAAAACGTAAACACTTGGAATGATATATTTTGTAGACAGACAATACTTCTTTGGACGAAACAATACACAAAGACAACTATCACAACTTCTGAAATAAATATAAAAAAATTATGCGTCCCTAAAAATAATGCTAATCTTTCTTACCCAGCTAGTTACCGCCCTATCACACTACTTCCAGTTCTTGGTAAACTATTTGAAGGTATATTGCAAAAGAAACTCCTAAAATTTATTAACAATAAAATACTAATAACACAATTTGGTTTTGAGAAAAATAGATCAACAAGCTACCTATTAACTATCCTGACACCCAACATCCAAAAATCAAATCTTGAAGGCAGACACTCGAACGTCTTGTTTATGGACATAAATAAAGCATTTGATTTTGTCTGGCATACAGGCCTCTTGTCATCAGTTTTAGATGTGCCTAACCATCTAATTAAAATAATAGTAGGTTTTTTATAACATTGAACTCTTAAGGTTTGTATAGCCAACACATACTCCGATTCTTTCACTCTACAACAAGGTGTTCCTCAAGAATCTTCTTTGTCCTCTCTCCTATATAATATTTTTTGATCTGATTTCTAACCCGTCCTTTTTTAATCCAAACTCCTACATCCTGCAATATGCTGATGATACAAAATTTGTTTCTGACGCTAAATCGCTAAATCTCTAAACCAATCTAACGATCAATTGCAAACCTTTCTAGATAAAATAAAATTGTGGTTCAATAAACGGCGCCTTTTTACAAACCCATTAAAAACCCAACTACAAAAAAGATTTAATCTCTAACTATTAGTACAGGCCAATCAACAATTAGCAAAATGAATTTCGGATTTATAAATCTAGAATCAATCTGAGATTTAATCTCCAACTGTTAGTACGGGCATAAATGAACCAAAAATCCTTAAGCCTATCCCATATATGTAAATATCTAGGAGTAAACTTTGATCCTAAACTGAGTTTTAAGTTTTATACTAATTCCATTTAATGTAAAATTAGATTTCGAGCAAAACATTTCCAATTCCTTACGTATAGAAACAATGAAATTAAAATTAAATGTGCTACGCACATATACAAGACGATCTGCCGCCTAATCTTTGACTACGGATCCATAATACTCCTAAACTCCAATAAACCAACTATCAATCCCCTGTTTGTAGGAGAAAAGGCATCTTTTCAAACTATTACCAAAATCCGACACTCCCATAACCCTTTTCATAATCTTTCAAACGAACATATTATAAACAATACGCATGGGTTTGTGACAGGCCGTTCAACGTCTACTAATTTATTAACATTCCAATCATATATATTAAAAGCTTTTGCTAATGAAAATCAAGTTGATGCGGTCTATACAGATTTTGCAAAAGCATTTGATAGAGTAAACTATAATGTGCTAATTTCTAAACTTAAAACTCAAGGTTTTAATGTAGTGGACTGGTTGCACAGTTTTTTGGTGGGAAGAAGCCAATGCGTAACAATAAAAAATGTTTTGTCAGTATCTTTTCATGTTACCTCTGGTGTACTGCAGGGATCCTATTGCGGACCTGTGCTATTTTTGTTATTTATGTTTTATGCTGATGATCTAAAAATTTTTAGAAATGTGCAAATCAAACGAAGATTGCAAGCTTCTTCAAGAAGATGTAAACAATTTAAACAATTGGTGCGTACAAAATGATTTACACTTGAATAAACCCAAATGTTGTGTAATGTCTTTTATTAGAGGTACAAATTCTATATGTATCACTTATCAAATTAATAATACTGATCTATTACGAAAGTCACAAATTTGTGATCTAGGAGTACATTTGGACAGTAAATTAAATTTTCAAACTCATATCAATAAAATATGTGCAAAATCTAAAAAAAACGTTAGGTTTTATTAATAGGTCAAGCTCAGAATTAACTGCATTTGCTTATTGACATTAAATCGATCATTAGTGCAATCCAACATAGAATACGCAACGGTTGAATGGTCACCGTATCAATTGGGACACATTGATTAATGTGAAGCAATCCAAAATAAGTTTATTAAACAGTTTAGCTATTCATTTCAGGATCAGCCACTAGTTCAAAATATAAGACCATTACAAGAACGACGGATTTTATATGACCAATTATCAACTGTCCTGATTTATTAAGTATGCTAAACTTTAATTTTTGTATGGAAAGATATACGCGACACTCTTTATTATTTAGATGCAATCTGCATAGAACAAACTTTGCTTTTTACAATCCATTAGATCGTTTTATGCGCACATGTAAGACCTTTCAAAAAAACACCAATTTTGATATATTTAATAACCATCTTATTTTTAGACGCAACTGTTTGGATATGCCAATGGCTATTTATTAAATGTATTTATGTTTATGTACACTTTTTTTTGTAAGTAAGTTTTACTATTTATGTTTTTTCTTTACGTTTTTATTTTATTTTATTTTATAATAATTTTTAAATTTATTTTTACAAGTGTTCTGCTATTATTATTAACATAGTTTTATATTATTTCTTAAATTTAAGTTGAAATATGTATTTATGAATTTTTTTGTATTTAAAGGCATAAGCCGTAAATAAAGTTATTATTATTATTAACTACTTTATGAAAAAACCAACTTCATCCCCTTTTACACAAGACTCAAAAATCTTCAAATCAAATTTGCAAATAATCTTAACAACTCGGAGATTCTAGATAATCTAATAATTTCTAGAATCCTTGGGATTATTGCAAAATGTAAAAGACCTCCTCTTTTAGTATTCCAACATATCCTGACTCTCGCTAATGACAACGACTGACTAACAATATCATACTTTATGCACAATGTTTTTTTTTGTTTTTTTTAATATACATTACAATTTACTTTATTTCGATGGTTGAAAGACTACGGTAGATAGCCGTTTGTACAAAACAATATTTTTTCTTTAATTCTATGTGTACTTATGCAATAAAAATGTTAAATATATATAACCAACCACAAAATTTCAACACAAGCTATTTCTTTAAAAATATTACATATTTAACATTTATGGAAAACTTAGAAATTCAAAAAAACATTTAAAAAATTTAAATTATAAAGTAATTAACTAACAATTCGACTTATATAATTCTTTAATATTAGACATGTTATTAAAATAAATTTATTATGTAAACACAAACTTTAAGTGTAAATATTTAATGTTCAAGATATGACATATTTCTATCCTTAAAACTAAAATTCAAAATCAATTCAAAACAGGAAATCTGGGTTAGCGGAAAAAACAAATTTAAATTTAAAACAGGAAATCTGGGTAGCGGGAAGAAACAAATTGTAAATATTATTAATTAATCATTGAAAATGCAAATTTAGTTTGCGATATTAGTATGCCTTAAATTAAGAAATGTATAAAGATTTTCTACCAAATTAATAAAGAAAATATTAATTATTAAAATTATGAATTCGTTTGCATTAATTCAGAGGTTTTTCAGATTTTTTTGGAATATTAACTATGAAACAACTGTCTTCAACCTATCCATTTTTTACGCATACCTTAAATTAAAAAAATAATAACCTTAAATAATAAGAAAATTTTTAAATACCTTTTTTCTTTAAATTAAAAATCATCAAACTGGTGTGAGATTGCATGGAAAAACTATAAGAACGCACCAACCGATTTGATAATGACGCGGCAACGTTGCAGGATCTAGTTTATCATTTTAGGTTTCTTTAAAATATACTAAGGATCGCTACTTATTATATACATGTCGCCATTCGGGTGGATCTCTGGTTATATCATGCATATGCTTGAAATATGCATAAATTAAAAAGTGAGCTTTCTTTACCCCTCTAATGAAAATTGGAGTATATATTGTAAGTAGATATTAATTCTGTTATCAAATTTAAAATTAGTCAACAGTGGTGGATCTCAACTCATGCGGTTTATAAGTATATATATACATACATATAATTTAAGCATTAAATATAATTAATAGAAGAATACCAACAAAAAATTAAAACAATTTCATTTAACTTTTATCTTGCAATATTATGTATTTGTTTATAAATATTTGCAGATATTATAACCCCCAACAACTACGTTACTGCCACGCTACTGATTAAATACCTACTTTTAAAAGTGTGTGATTAAATTCTATTTAAATTGATCATCGTTGCTAAATATAATTAATTATATCAATTAAAACAATGTCGTTATTTAAAGTCAATTGAAATTTAAAATGGATGTATTATATTTATAGAACTTGATAACATGGAGAATAAATAAATCGAAGGATGCAGAACAAAGAAAAAAACTGCCAAATATAAATCGAACAAAATATTGCAAGATAAGCAATGAAGAGAAAGATGAACAAACTCTGTATAGAAAAACATTTGAAGAAAAATTAAATACATCAAAATAAGAAGAACGAAAAAACCGCCAAATGTAAATCGAACAAAATATTGCAAGATAAGCAATGAAGAGAAAGATGAACAACCTCCGATGTATAAAAACACATTCGAAAGAACGACGGAAATATTAAACACGACAAAAAATTTATAAATCACCAATTTATTTCTCAACGCAATAAAAACGATGTTGAACTTGCGAATAAAAATTGTGATTTTTTTATAATTACATATAACGATAATTCACACACTTCCAATTAAGTTATTTATGAAGTTGGAAAATTCGACTTAAATTATTTTTTTCTTATTCCATCACTTTAATTTGTTTGCACCTTTAATCACTCTGGGGTATTTTAATTTGTATATTTCCATTTCCTAGTATTACTGTAATATTTATTTACATCGAACTATTATGAAAATTAAAATTTCTGGCCACATAGCGGGGCTGTTATAAGGTATGTCGGTGCGTATAGCTAGAGAGTGACTAGGTTGATGTTGATATTTTTAAAATTATGTATATAATAGGGTGGTCTTTACATACGGATAAGTCTATCAAAGTAAAAACATATTTATATAAAAATGCATTTAATGAAGGTTGCTGGGAAGTTGAAAATAAATTTAAAAAGCAACAATTATACTCACACACAACTGACATTTTCCTCTTTATCATGAGTGCTAGGTCAATTATAAATTGTATACCGTTAACTCGGCAAGAAGACAATGCATACTATAGCAATAATTCAATGTCATTAATTGAATATTTCATTAATTATCATTAATTGTTTAGCACAGTTCTTTATTCTGAATATGGCATTTAAATATTTCTTCACATACATTGCACGCGTCGGCCAATTTTCATAATAAGTATTTACCGAGATTAGACAATGTAGACAAACAAATTTTAATTCGGTTATTTATCAAATAAATTTGAAAATTAATACAGATTACTAAAGTGTTCTTGTAATTTTTAGATATCAATCAATAAAGTGCTGTAATAAAATACGATCTCATAAGTACATATTACTAGTGCTTCTTTAATTTTAAAATTTTCTACTTCGGCGTGACAGCCCACATGTAGAGCGGTTGCTTCCCAAAAAAGTCAGTGAAACAACAAAAATAAATATGCAAGCAGTAATGTTGCTAACTAACTGCTAGTTTGCTACTGAAACTTTTGCCAGTGGCGTAGCGACATAACTTTGTTTACTAAAATAAAATTAATAATAATAAAATATTGAACATTACAAAACAGATACAGTGTTCTATCAGATAGAGATGGACGCAGCAAGCATGGACACATCCGCCCCCACAACCTCTGCAGCAACTAAATGAATTACAAATAAATAAGTGCCTTATTATTTCACTAGTCTTTCCAATAGTAAAAGATACTTCAAAATTATATACGTCACTGAATTACATAGGTAAACCCTCTACTAAAGTCTCTAAATTATTTTACAATATGTAAATTAAAACATCATTTAAAACCAATAATTCTTTGATAAGCAGCAAATATTAAATAATTTAATAGTTATTGGGGTAGTTTAAGCTCAAAATGAAATTCTTTATAATGTTATCACTAATATATTGATTAATAAACGTAAGCTGAAAGTTGTGAGCAATGATATTGCTAATATATATCGCATATACAAAATACAATAATTCGAATCTATTGAACTTAACAATAAAAAATGCCAAATTTCTTAAAGAATCTGATATTTTATAAACAAAGATTTGTCAGCTAAAAATCGTGCAATTCAAAAAGAATTAAGAACTAACAAAAAACGTGCTATGCAGCTGAGAATACTTATTGTTATTGTAGGAAACATATTAAAAGTAAATAATAAATGGCATACTGTCCATAACTTAAGTGACAATCTGGTTTTTTAATTCAAATGGAACCAACTTCTAACTATGCAGATGTTATTATTGGCTCATCAACTTCAGTTAGCACTGCATCCAGTATTCATCAGTACGCCACCAGGACAAATTGTAAAAGATACCACAAACATGAAGAAAAATACACTTCGGAAGTAATAGTGCAGGTATAAGTATTTATTACCAGAGGTTTAATTTCTAAATGTAATGCAGTTTATTGCCTTAGTGTAGTTAGTGATTATTTAATAATTGCGGAAACTTGGCTTTCAAGTAAAGTAAACAGTGAACTATTTGGTAATTACATAGTGTATAAAAGTTCAGGCGGCGGAGCTTTGTTGACCATCTATTCATCGTTGGAGTCTACAGAAATATATATCGATACGTCTAACTTGTCCTGTCTTTGCGTCGACCTTTAATTGTTAAAGTGATTACCTTATAAAATGTATTCTATGTTATCAATGTTTATCTTAATCAATCTAGAACAAATATTGCAATTATCTACAGTTCTAGATAATCTACCGTTTTTACTAAACAGCAACATAATACTTACTACTAACACTAGTTGATTTTAATTTAAATAAAAGTAAGTCTAATCGTTCGTTAATTACTTTTTTAGAGTATAGTCTGAACATATGCAATTTTTCAATAATTTTGAAATATTTTTAATTTATTTAAAAATGTAAATATTTATTAGAATTAACTTCATTTAATTTAAAAAGATATTTTGGAATTGCACTCATTATTTTACTACCGACTAGCATTGTAAGTTTAACATTAATACATTTATTTTATTTTCAAATAAGTAACTAAATTATTGTTTATAAAAGTGTTTGCTGTTTATGAGAAACTGGGTCTTGCAGTCAAATTTGTAATAAAACAACAAACAATCTTAAATAATATTTATATAATAATAATGTACCACAACTTATTATTTGTGGATTTTGTAAATTAAATTTTAAAATAATAAAATACCAGAAAGAACTATGTAAATCATAATAAAAACACCTATACTAACAAGTTTCACATTAATTTTTTTATAAATTATGTAAATATCGCTGTAGTTGGTGATTTAATTTGTTAAATCAGTCAATTATTTATGTAGCAGCGCGACGTGTCAAATTTTAGTGTTGCCGATTTTTTAGTCAAGCAATGACGCTGATAAATTCACGGTCGAAAAGGGCTGCAAGATTGGTGGGAAGTAAGTAAGTAGGGTACCTAAATACGAATATGAAAATAAAATCAATCAGCGACTTTATATCGACAGAATATGCAGTGCCTGTGATTGATTTTAAAAAGTACATTCCAAATTGAAGAAAATAAGTTAGTAAAGGTTGTTTATTACACAAAGAAGATTTTTTTTTTAATACATACAACCTTTAACTTTCAACTGTCTAACTTATGATCTATGTGGCACATATATACTGCTTCACAAATTAATTGTCAATTTTCTTCTCAACAAATCTGTTATGTGAATGTCAACTGTTAGTTTAACAATTAAACTGTCAACTTTTTTACAAATTTGTTGTATGAACAGTTAGTTTGACAGAACAACTTTCTGTAAGAAATGTATAATTCTCTGACATATAAGATGCTATACATAAAAACTATCAAATTCTTTCTTGACAAATTGTATAAATTATCACCGTCAACTTTCCTTTTGAGCAATTTACCTTTTATGTTTGTATAGTTAACATTTTTTGGTGCCCCCCAAATCATCTTGCAAAAAACGTTTATTAACGCAAACCTTCTACTTACCAAAAAAACTTTAAAATTAATTATTGATTTGTTTAAAATTGCAGGTAGGTTAGAGGAAACATTTAACAGAAGAAAACCATAGAACATATCGATAAATTTGACCCGCACGATTTGACGCAACATGCAGGTCCTTCTGTAAGTCAAAGACTAACATCTGCACCAATAACCAGACCAGCACAAAGATCAACCTACTGGTAAGTGAATAATAATAATTATTGTAATCATAAATTCTTTCTTATTATGTACAAGTGGTAAGGTAATAATAATAATAACTTTAATATGAATGTAAAATTTAATACTAAAAATTAATGTTGTGTTAAATGCTAAAATTGAAATCACAGCTTGAAAATTAAAGCATGTAGTAGTGTCAAGTGAATAGGTGATTCCCATTATTCCTATAAGGTTAAGATCAGAACTACAAGAAAAATAATCTGACAGTTGACAGAATTTAGATTCGTTGAGAAATAATAGATAATCTCTAAAATGAAACATTTACTAGTTTCTGGTTAATGCATCTAGATTTATCTTATTAATTGTTTACATTTTGTAAAAAAAAGTTTTTCTTAGAAATTGTAGAACAATAAAAAGGGAAGAAATCATGATGAAAAGAGGGAAACGTTTAAGAAGTTTACTTATTATATAAAAATTAAGAAAAAAAATAAGTTTTTCAATTTTGCATTTAGCTTCATACACTAGGTATTTGATTTGATAAAATTCATCCTAGACAAAGCCATTAAGTTCAAGATGTATATGGAGGTTTACCATTACATTCTGCATTTATAGGTGACGATAAAGATGGTGTAAAATGTATACTAGATATGGGTGGCAATAAATACATTGTGTGCTAATAAAAATTACTCCATTGCATTACGCCATTAAATGTAAGAAATATAATATTGTACAATATTTGATATATCGTCAGTTAGATATACCTTACCAAACTATTTGTGGCGATACACCTTCACATATAGCTGCTTATAATTTTAATATTGAAGGCGTTAATTTACTGGTGAAGAATGGAGCAGATGTAGATTGTTTAAATTTTAGTCGATATACTCCCATACATCATGTCATTTTAAGCAATTGTAAACCAACAAATGACACTGTTAAGTATTTGTAATTAATTATACAAATCAAGATAAAGCTATTAAGTTTGCGGAAATTGGAAATATATGATATAATTTCAGGAGAGTTATTGGTTTGTTAGGCATATAGTAAAAAAAAAGTCTGTACATTAGGAACGTTTGTTTGAACAATATTCTATAGTAGTATGACTTACAATTGAATATATTTTTATAAGATGTTTTAATAAGCAGTGGTGTTGCTCTCAATATTTTTTTGAAATTTCAGTTCGATTTATTTCCCTTAGCTAACTTTTGTTATTTAAGTTTAAAAATTAAAATGTGCAAATTGTTCTCTATTTATGCTGTTACTGTATTTAATGCTGGCTGTGCTAGTAATGTTGTGGTGACTGCTACTGAAATAATCCGTTGAGATAAATTAAACCCATGTTATAAAGACACTACATCTATAGATAGGCATACTATATTAATTAAGCATTCTGCCAATTGATTAGTAGTATACTTGAAAGACAATTCTTTCAAGGAGCGCGGCATGTTGCTCGATCTATTTAATCATTTATTTGTGCGGCGGCATGTTGTTCGACGAATTTAGCTTTTGTGCAGATATTATTTAATACCCTTATAAAACTACTCAATTTAAGCTCATTTTATTTTATTTTATTATTGTAGGTTTAATCCCCATGCACATTCCTATACATGTTTTATATCTCTTAATAACCCTTTGTTAATACCCTGCCTAGAATCATCCCTCTCCCATTATAACCACTCCTCTAATTCATTAAAAGGTTTTTATCTGTAATACAATGTTATTACAAACATAAAAGAAAAATGAATAAATGCGATCTATTCAGAGTTTTAATTTTCTATCCTAGAATATAAATTAGGGCATTGCGCAACCGAGTGATGGTAACCCCAAAAAAACAAAAACAATCAAGATTTTGAACTAACCTTTTTTAAGGTTGGTGACTCACTTTGACTCAATATGAAAAAATGCGGAAAAAATAGAAAAATCAATTACAACTGAAAATCAGCATTTAAAATAAATACAGCTCTATTTGCACCGCAGATCAACATCAAATTTAAAGTTATTTACACATATTAGTTAAGTAATAAATATTAAACATTTAATATAATTCATGCAAGAAAACCAAGAAAAAAATTTAAACCATCTCATTTAAATCTTTATTTTACAATATTTTAATTTGTTTATAAACATTTGCAGATATTATATATTAAGTTTTAAAAGTGAAATTAAATTCTATTTAAATTGACCATAGCAATGTCATTATTTCCAAACAATTTAAAAAAAATTAAAATAGATATATTTAAAGAAGGATGCAGAACAACGAAAAACTGCCAAATATAAATCGAACAAATAAAAAAAATTACATTCTTAAATGATTTCAAACATGTCGTTACAAATTTCATGCTTTGATGCCGTTTGGTGAGCGGGGCCTCAAGAACGAACAGAGAACCGGCTAAGGGGTATAAAGATCGAGCGTTCAAGGCCCTACAGTCACACGACCAAACTGACCAAACCGAGCTAAAAATAGAAAGAAAGGCAATCAGGATGCACAAAAATCAGTGCTGGAAACCAGATCTTGAATCCACCAACTACGATGAAAATCTGTAGAAGATAGCTAAAGCCCTTCAAAATAAGAGTACACCGCTGCCTTTCATTCATGGCAAAAGAGGCCTTGGATACACTCTGAAAGGCAAAGCCAAAACAGTTAATTGACAGCCTTGAACTCCAATGCAGACCGGACTTCGAAAACACGTGGATAAGGTTCACAAAGAAGTAAGACAGTGTATACAGTGTACTGGACCGCTTCAATTTTAAAATTGGTTAAGCCGTCTAGGGGTGAGCAATATCATCACAAATCTCAAACCCAAATCGGCATCTGGTCCGGATTCCATTCCAAATAAAGCTTTGAAAATATTTTCTCACAAAGCTGTAATGTTCCTCACAAATATTATAAATGCAATTCTAAGAACGTCTTATTTTCCTTCGTTTTAGAAAATGTCTCCGAATTATTTTTATCTCAAAGATTGGAAAGGGTAGACATTTGCTGCAAAATTAGGTGACAGAAACTGTAATCTTAAATAGAATTTGAGATCACACAGCAGCTGAGAACGTTGCCAAATCATCATACTTATCGCTACCTATGTGAAAAGCAGGACACTGACCGTAAAAATGTTTGAGCAAGTGTCTACTCCTCGTCCTATCGAAGCAGTACCTTATTCAAGGTTTAGTTCTTTTACAGATGCTCTTCAATCTGTATGTAGCCGACATACCATGCATCGCTCAAGGTGTAAAAATTGCTCAGTATGCAGACGACACGACACTGATGTACACTTCAAGGAGTCCGAAAGTCATCACGCTAAGACTTCAAGCAGCATGTGAGGCACTTGCAACTTGGTTTTGGTACTGGAGAGTAAACTTCAATCAAGAGAACAACAAGGTTTTTGTTTCACCAAATGTCACAAACAAACTCCCCATGAGAACGTTTATCTCAACGGCGCTCCAATTTCATGGATAGATAACTCAAAGTATCTAGAAGTAAAGCTTGATCGTGAACTAACTCTTAGATTACATATTAAGACCATCTTCCGCATCTTCGATAAAGCCAGGATGGCAAGTAATATGTTAACACCACTTCTACGCATGGACAGCAACATGAACTCTACAAACAAGTTGCAATTATTTAAAATAATCATTCTTCCAATACTGACATACGCATGTCTAGCATGGGGAATGGCTGCATCGTCCTATCTAAAACAATAGAGTCGTTTCAAAATAAAGTTTTGAGAAGTTTAGTCGATAGGCGCTTTCAAACATTTGGAAAGTGAATCTAACATATTAAAAGATTCACCAGCCAACAAAAAAAAAACACAGTTAGTTAGTAACCAGCATCCTTCAAAGACAGATCAGACTTAACCATCTACCTGGAATTATCTTGCAACCCCATACTACCTACCCACGGCTGCCACCAACCCATTGACCATGAATACGGATTTGGATTTACACCGACAACCGCACCAGGTGTACCAACCATCGCACCTGGTCTGCACGGGACCTACTGACTTGCACACCCTGAATAGGTTCTTTCCGGACAACTGTATGTTGCCAAGGAAACCCACCGATGACCACGCGCCCACACAGACGACGGACCTTCGGGTTTGCACACACCCCTAAGGCAACACATAACTCACGGCACTGCACTCCCCGTCGTGAGCGA
The DNA here is from genome assembly GCA_963932245.1 of Tachinus rufipes. Taxonomy (NCBI): domain Eukaryota; kingdom Metazoa; phylum Arthropoda; class Insecta; order Coleoptera; family Staphylinidae; genus Tachinus; species Tachinus rufipes. Next base: position 20,597,311 of record OZ010750.1, read on the forward strand.
AATTTCAATTCTCGGGAACCACAAATAAACATATACATACAACAAAGCTATGGTGGCGCCACAGCCACCCCATAGTGAGTGGCCTTTAAAAATATACAAGTGTTGTGAAACGTAATGAACAATTTTAATTCAATAACCCTGACAAATGTAGCTGAATTTTAAAGGTAGATCTTTAAACTGTGATATAAATATTGTAAAGAATTTTTTTTAATTATATGTAGTATATGCAAAAAAAAAATTATTATATTTATTTTCATTTATTTTTATTTTATCAACAATGAATTTTTTTTTTAAATTCTTTGAAGAAGAAAATGATTTTATCGAAACGGTAATAAATTATTAGCACACGCTAGTTTTTAATTTTTGCTATCCTATTTTCAAAGTATACAAATCAAATCAATCAAAAGAAAAAAATAATCAAAAAGAATAAATTACTCGAATGATAAATATTTAAAAAATGCTGTATTAACTATCATCATGTGTGAAAACTTCTGTTTTCAAAATTACAATTCGCATGGCAGTTCTTTCTGATCTCACACATTAAATAAAAGAAAACAAAATATTTTATCGAAGATAAATTCTACAAAAAAATGCAAATTTATCAATAAATAATATTGTTATTTCAACATTTTAATTGAACGTTAGTATCGTAATATATGAAGATTGGAAGAGAAATTTGAATTAATCAACCGATTTAAAGACTAACTTTAACATGACCTTTAGTTTTTAATTCTTTAATTATGGCATTATGTTTAGTTTGTATGGAGTTAGTGGGATCATTGTTAAGTTTTGTGTAATTATTATTATCATTGACCAACTCTAATATTTTTGCATTATAACTTTCTTTATACATTGCAACAGTAACATTACCTTTATCTAATTTAAGTATTAGAATGTTATTGTTCTCTTTAAGAAATTGTTTAGATTTCATAAAGGCACGTCTAAGAGGGTTATTTATGTTCATTTTGTTAGAATGTATAAAATTAGTTATAATATTTGTAATCTTAGCTCTAATGGTATTATGGTTAAGAGACTGCGTGGTATTAATAACATTCTCGACAGTAGCTAAGATCTGTGGAATCGATATATCAGCCAAAGAAACTGGGATACTAAATTTAGGTCCTAGTGATAATATGTTTTGTACTGTCGGCGGAAAAACGACTTCAGTATAGTTTTTAAACTAATTATCTGTCGCCAGCACATTGTTTAAGTTTTGTTACCTGTGTGTACTTAATCGCATAAAATAAACGATTAATGTGAACTTGTTGTTTATTTTTAAACTTATTAAAAATTGCTTCAGGCAACACACTGTGTATATATTTTATCCACCAATATGTGGACGACTTAATATGTGCTGTGCCCTATAATCTAATTCAGGATACATTAGAAATCTTTAATTCGTTTAACTCAAAACTTATTTTCATTGTAGAAGAAGAGAAAGAAATGGCTGTGCCCTTTCTGGACACGTTAGTAATTAGATCATTAGACAATACCATCAAACTCAATTGGTATGTGAAACCTAGTAGCTCAGGAAGATATATCCCTTTCAATTCAGACCACCCTATAAAATATAACCTGAACACGGTGTTGGCATTAAAAAATCGTATTCTACGAATTTCACATCCGTCTTTTCATGACGGTAATCTTAAAAAACTTTTAAAATTTTAAAAAACAATCTGTATCCATCTGAAATGTTAAAAAAACTACTGTTTCGTATCCCTGAGAGGGAAGGTCAGGTTCGTGCAATTACTAACAATCAAGTAGATAATACCATAGTCCAAAAAATATATCATAAAATACCTTTTATTAATAGACTTTCACAAAAACTGGCTAATATTCTCAGAGATGCGAATCCTAATATGATTATAGTATACAGCAAAATTAATACCATCAACTCTTATTTTACAAAACTTAAGGATCCAGTGCCTCTTAAATATAAACATGATGTAGTATATTCGATTAATTGCCAGCATTGTGATCAGGTATATATAGGTCAAACCTCACAAAAACTGGAAAAACGCATAACTCAACATAAGAGTGATGTGAAGCTTAAACCTAAATCGACCGCACTGAGTACTCATTGCAATGATACTGGCCATATACCTGATTACATAAACACAAAAATCCTAGTTTCTGAAAATAATTTATTTAAACGTAATTTCTACGAAATGTGCCATATACAAGCGCAAGATCAGCCAATGAATTTTAAGAAGGATGTGGCCGGGTTAAGCAGCATATACAGTTTCTTACTATCACAGCAGACTACTCGTGGCAATCCTAATAATGGTACAAGTCGTGCCATAACTAACTAATAATGTACAATGCAAAGTTTATAATAAAACAATGGATGGTTGTGAGCTCATGAATGGCATGATATGGTTATTACTTACCTTGTTTCAGATGTTATACAGTTGATGTTGTCTGTTTTCGTTTAAAATTCAATAATGTATAATTGCACTACCCTGTATTTACAATTCCCACATAAAGGTTCCTGTAATACCGACCGGACGTAGCTCGGAGCCGGTTAACCCTAAAAAATCAGACTCACAAAACACATGGCAATAAGATATACTAGCCAAACGAATTACAGTGAACAAAAGTAATCCTCATATTAAGGGGTTCTATTTGTTATTTTATCTATACATTGTGCTGTCCACATATACCTACATGTTAGTTTTAGTCTATTGACAAACTATTTTAATTTGTTGTAATGTCTATATATATTATAAAAAAAACCATGTGGAATGAAGAATATGAATGCGGAGGTGCATATGTCCCTAACAACAAAAATTGCAATATGTAATTGACTAAAGTAAGTGAGTTTGGTTTTTTCTTTGTTGGTTTCTGTTTGTGTTTATTGCTATATTTTCTTAATATTGTAACTGTGTTTTATGCCATAATTGCTTCTAGGCTCAGAAGATGTATAAATGTATTATACGAAACGTCAGCTATTAAATAATGTCAACATAAACATAACTTTGTTTTATTGCTGGTTGCGTTAATTATACAGCAAATATTTAATTGGACTTTCCCCATTATTTTAATATACAATATACCACAGTCCGTAAAAGGTGCCAACTATATATATATATATATATATATATATAGGTTTGTTTAAAGTGTATTCGTCCTACATTTCGAGTGAATAAAGCGTTGTAGTCCTACATGGTGCGCTACTCCTACGTAGGAGTAACGTTTTGCGTTTAAAGTGGTTTTGTGCTACATTTTGCAGAGATCCGACGGAAACGAACTTTGTGTATGTGTAGGACTAACGTCTGCCCCGCGGCAAATTTTTATGTCCCGTTGCGTTTTGTTAGTGCAATAAATTTCAAATGCTCGTTCATGTTATTTTTACAAAATAAGCTGTTGTTGAAATTTTATTGTAATTTTTTATACAATTTTATAATTGAATGGTTTAGAAATAGAAATTTCTTTATAACATCTTTATTATTTATTATGTAATGCATACATTTGATTATTTATTATTTACAAATAATTTAATATAGCAAATTATTAACTATGTATTACAAACTAATTGTTGTCAAGTAATTATTGATAATAGTAGTATTACTAAGATATCGTTGCCATAGTAGTATTTTATAACTGCAAATATCCTGACATTAACAATACCGCAGATAAAGTGCGGAAGACAAACGGGTGAAGCATCTTTATCCGTCGGTGGGCATGTTTTAATATTGCACAAAGCTCCTGTGCACTCTGCGTACTTTTGCAGCTTGTTATTGCGCTGCGCGTTGGTTTGTTGAGTTAGTTATTATTATTTGTTTTAATAATTTATTTAATCTGAATAGTTAATGAGTATTTATACGGCATATAATATATTTTTATACTAACATTTTAACTTAACTAGAAATTGTTATTTTGTAAGTTTAATTGATTTTGAAAGAGTGTGAAATATATAACTTTATCAATTTTCTTCTTATAATGCACTTAGCATAAGGTTTTATAAATATCGTTTGCAACATTTATATTTTTATTTAGTCGTTTCCTAGTCATTAAAAAAATCTGATAAAATTTTGATAATAAATCTAATAGTATAAGAGCTAGCAACGTCGCAAACAAAATTTAGTTCGGCAAGTTTTTGAATGTTTTCCATCTTCATTGACGATCGGTGGGGACGCGCCGCGTCTGGCAGCTGGGAGTGGTTGCGTATATCTGGTAACGCAACTTCTCTGAAGAAGTGAACATTGAGCATTGAACATTTTAATACAAAAAAAAATTCCATAATTTTTTATGTCACTTTATCATTATAAATCCATCTTGCCAGACAGTTTTGCTATCATTAACATTGTGCCCAACATAATTTAAATAATAATAAATAATAATTTTAAAAACAATTTAAAAGGTTTGACAATTTAATATATTGTAATTTTATGATAAAAAAATATACTGTTAATTTGCCAGACAAAAATTTGGTTGTTATCTCTGTCACGCACCCGAGGAATTACATGCTGCGCTCTTCCTCTTTGCTAGATGATCAATTCGCTTATTAAACAACCAAATTTCTGTCTGGCAAATTAACAGTATATTCTTTTATCATGGAATTACAATATATTAAATTGCCAGACTTTTAAAATTATTATTTTTTAATTATTTAAATTGTATCAGACACAATGTTAACAATGTCAAAATTGTCTGGCAAAATAGATTTGGAATGGTAAAGTGACATATAAAATTATGAAAAAACAAATTTGTCTTAAAATGTTTTAAAAATGCTCAATTTTCACCTCTTCAGGGAGGTTGCGCTACCAGGTATAATTATATATTATATACGCGACTGCTCCCAGCTGCCAGACGCGGCGCGTCCGAACCTATTGTCAATAAGGATAAAAAAATATTCAAAAACTAGCAAAACTAAAATGGTTTCTCAAAAACGTTGCTAGTTCTCGTACTATAATAATAATTTGCAACTAACTGCATAATTATAAACAAATCAATTATAATTTTGTTTATATATTTGGCAAAACATTTTACAATTTTAGCAGCTTACAGGTAGCAACTTGCAGTTTTAGCAATTTTAATAATAATTATCAACAAGTGAAGGGTCATGTGTAGCAATGTTTAGCTTATTTTGAGTTATAGATTGAAACTATAAGCAAATATCTTACTATTTAGTTCTTGTTATCTGAATACTCCCACATAATCAAGACTTTTTTATACTCTTCAAGAATAAACGATTCGCTGAAATATCAAAATTATTGACACAAATAACGAATACTATTGGATCCAAAGTCAATCTTTAAATCATTTTAAAACAATAAATAATTGAATTATTTTAAATTTTAATTGTTGCAATAAGGATATCTTAGAAAATCTGGCGCCACTTATTATCATAATTGCAATGCAATAATCAGATTTGTCATTCTTTATTTATTTATCAAGTGGTTTTGTTCTTTTCAAATTAGTACCATTGCTCTATTTTTTGCCGGTTATTACTGAATTTGTACGTAATGCGACGGTAAAAATTTATCCCGACTATTACTGATTTCTTAATACCGCCAACTATGATGCATAAAAATTATTAGTTAATCACGTAGGTGTATTCACAATCATTTCTGCACTGAATGGAGTTATTTAATTCTAATTTATAGCTGATGATTATTAAAAACAAAACTTATTTCAATTTTTTTGATCTGTCTTTCATTGTTATAACAATAATTCATTAATTATATTTGTTATATATTAATTATTTATCAGTTTATTTAATTTGACAATTTGAAATTATTATTTTGCCGGTTATAAATAGATTAGTTTTGATTTTAAAATTTCTGAATTTGTCAGTAATTAATAAGTTTCTTTTTATTGGCAGGGCCCACTTATTTTAATTTAAAGATACAATTTAATTATCTTTGCAATACTTGCAATTTATTTCTTAAATTTAACTTTTACAAATTCAAACAACAGTTAGTGATTAAACAAAAATTTATACAGAATATTTTAAAAGCATTAAGATTAGACCGCTGACCTTCAGTTATAAGGCAATTGTACGATTTTTATAAAAAAGCAAAATAAAATAGATGAATTGACAAATAAAATGCCGGTTATAGTAATATTTTTCTGAGTTGTCTCTATTAAATACTATATTAGAATGCCAATGAAAAGCACTAGCAACCACTAGCATCAAAACTAGATTAAATAAAAACGCGTTTGCTTACCAAATTGATAGATTTAAAAAAAGCAAATCCAGTGATATGTAGTTGAAAAAAAAACTTGTGATTAATAGTTTAATAATTGGCAAATATTGCTATTTTGGTGTTAAAATTCACATTACTACTTTACTTCAACAAGTAAAACTATACTATAAAAAACTTTCTGACTTGTACAAATAATCAATTATTATGGGTTATCAAAATATTTTACTTATACATTCTCACTCTTACAGTCTACATTCTTACTTTCACATTTTTATTTTCACATTTTTATTTTTAAATTTGTATTTTCACTCTCACATTCTTACATTATCACTCTCACATTCTCATTTTTACATTTTTATTCTTACTATTACATACTCACTCTCACAATTTTACATTCATATTTTCATTACCACATTCTCAAACTTACTCACTCTTACATTTTTATTCTTACTGTTACATTTTTACGCTCACATTCTCATTCTTACATTCTTACATTCTTACTTTTACATTCTCATTCTTACATTTTTACTCCCACATTCTCACATTAACGCTCTCATATTCTTACTCCTACATTTTCATTCTTACTGTTACATTACATCTCACATTCTCATTCTTACATTCTTACTCTCACATTCTCATTCTTACATTTTTACTCCCACATTCTCACATTAACGCTCTCACATTCTTACTCTTACATTTTCATTCTTACTGTTACATTACATCTCACATTCTCATTCTTACATTCTTACTCTCACATTCTCATTCTTACATTTTTACTCTCACATTCTCACACTCACATTCTCACATTATCACTTTCACATTCTCACTCTTACATTTTTATTTTTACTGTTACATTTTCACTCTCACATACTCACTCTCACATTTTTACTCTTACATTTTCACTTTTACATTCTCATTCTCACATTCTCACTCTCACATTCTCATTCTTACATTTTTACTCACACATTCTCACACTCACATTCTCGCTCTCACATTTTTACTCTCACATTTTCATTCTTACTGTTACATTACACTCTCACATTCTCATTCTTACATTCTTACTATCACATTCTCATTCTTACATTTTTACTCTCACATTCTCTTACTCACATTCTCACATTATCACTCTCACATTCTCACTCTTACATTTTTATTCTTACTGTTACATTTTCACTCTGACATACTCACTCTCACATTTTTACTCTTACATTTTTACTCTTACATTCTCATTCTCACATTCTCACTCTTACATTCTCACTCTCACATTTTCACACTCATATTCTCACTTTAATATTTTTACTCTTACATTCTCATTCTCACTCTCAAATTCTTACTCTCACATTCTCACTTTTTTATTCTTACTCTCACATTTTCCCTATTCTAAAATTTTTATTACTCTCAATACTTTACTACTTTCCATACTCTTACATTCTTACTATTTTCACTACTTTTACATTCTCAATATTCTTACATTTTTACTATTTTTACATTCTTACTATTATTACATTCTCTTTTCACTCACATTATCAATACTCTTACTTTGTTACTATTTTCACTAATCTCACATTGTTACTACTTTTACCTAATTACTACTCTCACATTTTCGCTGTTCTCATATTTTTACTACACTTACAATTTTACAACTTTTTCTTCACTATTTTTACAACTCTTATATTTTCACTACTTTCACATTTTTATTACTATCACCATCTTACTATTCTCACAATCTTTCTATTTTTACATTTTCACTATCACATTATCACTATTTACACTATTCTCACATTTCAATACTCGCACTTTTTTTTACTCTAACACTCTTACTATTCTCACATTTTCACTAATTTTACATTTTCACTATTCTTACATACTTACTACTCTCACATTTTCTTTAACAACATTATTTCATATTCTCACTATTTTCACATACTTACTACTTTTACATGTATAATACTTTCACATTCTCACATTGTCATTACTTCTACATTTTTACTGTTTTCACATTCTCTCTACTTTCACATTCACTACTCTCATATTTTCACTAATCTAAAATTCTAATTATTTTCAACAACTTTCCAATTTTTACTACTCTCACGTTTTAACTATTCTCACATTCTTATTACTCTCACATTCTCACTATTCTTATATTCTCACTACTCTCACATTCTTAATACCTTCACATTTTTACATTTCTTACAATTTCTCTCGTTTTACATTCTCACTACTTTCACATTTTCACAACTCTTACATTGTCACTATTCTCACATTCTCACTACTATCACATTCTTATAATTTTCACGGTCTTACATTTTATCTATTTTACATTCTTTCTGCACTTACATTCTCACTTTTTTCATTTTCTCACTACTCTCACATTCTCACGAATCTCACATTTTAACTACTTCAGATTCTTATTACTCTCACATGTTAGTTACTCTTACATTTTTATTATTCTCACTACTCTTTTGTTCTTACTTTTCTTACGTTCTCACTAGTTCCCACTCTCACATTTTTACTATTCTCACATTTTCTCTACATTTACATTTTCACTACTCTCACATTGTCACTATTCTCACATTTTCATTATTCTTACATTCTCATTATTTTCATATTCTCACTATTCTCAAGATCTCACTAAATTTACATTTTTTACTACTCTTATATTTTTACTATTCTCAAAAACTTTCTACTATCACATTTGTACTAATCGCACATTGTCACTATTTTCAATATTTTCACATTTTCCCTACACTGACTGAAAGTGAGTGAGAATGTAAGAGTTCTCACTACGCTTACATTCTCACTACTCTTACATTCTTACTACTCACACAATCTCACTTTTCTCACATTTTTACTACTTTCGCATTCTCACATTCCTACTATTCTCACATTCTCACTACTGTAGCAATTGTACTATACTCACTCACCCACGTGTTAATTTTATTAAAATAGATGCTTTGTTCATCTTGTTTTTGTCGTCGTTTTAATTGTAATAAATGTGCAGCTGATAGTAATTATAAAACAATTGAAAATAAATTATATGGTTAAATTATTTTCAATATATTTTGCACATTATTTTAATTTTAAAATTGGCATAATTATTGCAATGTCCGTTAGAATAAGGTAACACACAATATACATATAATACATATTATCAGTTGAAAAGAATAAATTCCACGTCCTAAACAAACATCTTCATAAGATTTAAATAACTCTCTTATTCCATGTTACTTGCTCGACCCTCACAGCAGGCGGTATCTATACGTATCTATAAGCCCGCAGGCTGATTTTTGTGTGTTAAGATATAAAGTGTATTGCTCCTACATAAAAATGTAGGACTACAACATTTACGATTATATATAAAAATTGTAGGACGAATACACTTCTTACATCTATATATATATATATATATATATATATAAAATATACTTTTATATGCTTTAACTTTCAAGTAGACTAGTTTCGGTGGTTACACCATTAAAGCATATAAAAGTATATTTTTTATAAATATAATTTTAAAATATATATATTATTAATTACAGTACAAATATTTTTACGTACATTTCAGACACATACAGCGATAACAATATTAAAAAGAAATAAAAATATAAAATAATAAGAATGACAAACAAAATATAATCTGTGATTTATTTTCACAGTGTAAAATGATTACAAAACTAAAACTTCAATTTAGTTGTCGGTTATTCGAAAAGTGCTGCAATAAATTAAAATAATTTCAATTTTTTTTTTACATTGTTTAAGAAAGAACATAACTTGACAAAAAAACGCAACTGATAGTTACTCTACAGACATATGACACTCCGGTGGGAGCTCCCATTAGTCCCATCCTTGCCATGTTAGTAATGGATGAAATAGTTATCTCTTCAATAAATGAACTAGATTTTGAGGTTTTATCACTATCAATTTACATGGATGATACTCTAATCATTCTACCAGAGAAAAAAATAAGTAAACTACTAACTAAATTTAATAATTTTCATGAACCATTAAAATTTACAATTGAATACTCTTATAATAATTCATTACCATTTCTAGATATATTGGTCATTCTAGAAAAAGAAAAACAAAGAAAAAAACTCCATTGACTTATATAAAAAATCCATTGATAGTGATAGAACTTTAAATTTTATCTCCAATCACCAACTTAGTCAAAAAATTAATATTATTACCATGAACATAAATAGAATATTGAATCTAAGTGATAAACAATTTCATAAAAAAAATTTCAAGAAACTAACAGACAAATTATTGAAGAATAACTATCCAATCTCCTTAATTAATACAATTTTGAATAACAACAAGATAGGTTCTATGGATTCCAAGAATGATGATGTTAACGCGGTTCCCTCCCCAACAATGAGGTGGCACTCGATCCCGTTTATAAATGGTATATCCCAACAAATTAAACATATTTTAACAGATGATTCCACAAAAATTACATTTAAATCAGAAAAAAACTATTAATAAACTGTTCTCTACTCTAAAAGATAAAACACCATTTCTTCAAACTAAATATACAATATACAGCATCCCTTGTAATAATTGTTCAGTTAATTACATAGGACAATCCAGTCAAAAACTAATTGATAGAATAAACCAACACAAAAGAGATTGTAGAAATGGATCAATTAATACAGGTTTGTCAAATCATCATTCTCTAGAAGGACATAATTTTAACTTTGATAATACAAAAATCTTAGATATTGAACCATTATATAAAAAAAGACTAATAGGTGAAATGATTCACATAAAAAACAGCAATTCCTGTAATTTTCAATTAGATAGTACAAATCTAAGTACTATATACCATAATATAATAAAATTAAAAAGTTGACTTTCTTTCAATCTATCAACAATGTTTCTCAATAATTGCATAATTAAATAACACCCTGTATACGATGTGAGTTGGGTTGCATATATATCTATAAAAAAAAATTATATAATAGTAAAAAGAATATACTCCTCTATTCATGTTGGTTGGTGGTAAAAGTTTGCCATGCGGCATTGTGACAATAACCTCACAAAAGAAAAACATGATTCTACAATAATGAAAAATTAATAATAACCTGATGTTTTTAATTTCTAATATACTGGCCCGTATATATATAAACTTAAATAAAAATGATCCATTTAAAAGGAATTCAATCCTACTTTTATTGGTAAGATTATGTTTGTAATTGTCCTTTATTTATTATATATATATATATATATATATAAAAATGTTTTAACGTGTAATTATTGTATTAAGTGTAATTGTTATTGAAAATGTGTTCTCCATTGTAGTTCGACTGAAGAAGGAAAATGTCAATTTTCCGAAACGTCTCTGTAATAAAGATTGATTAAATAATTTTTTAAAAAAACTGTCCGTTTATGCCATCCAACCTACCATTATATACAAGGACGTCTAACTATTCATCAAAATAATATTTATCAAAATAAAACTGTATTTATTGGTTTAGTATTGTAAACAAATGGTTAGTATTTATTTTAATAAAATATCTATTATAACAACCAATGACAAAACCCATTTATAATAAAATTTAAAATTAAACCATTTTGTTCCTACGTCTCTGTTTATTGTTATCAATTGCCATAAATATGTGGCCCGAATGTGCCTTTGCCTAGCGCGACTAGAAAGATGGGTCGGGGGGGGATTGTCATAAAGGTAAATATCAATCTCACAAACACATGAGACCACTTGCCTTTTATGACCAAGAGTCCAAACTGCCGGCAGTCGTTTGTACAGGAAGTTGTCTAAAAATACAATTATTTTATAATAAAAATGATTGAAAAGTTGTTTTCAGGTTTATTTAAAAAATACAGGCTATATTTTTGTGAAAATGATTTTAATTGAAAGATATGTCACTAAGGTCGGATTTAATATTAGTTTTGTTATCATAAATCAACCAAGAAATTTATTTACGGCGTTAATTTGTCAAAAATAAGTACAATAGTTTATAATAATTAATATAAAAAATTGTAGTAAACTTAAAAAATTGAAAACTTAATTCAAACTTGGCAGAATGTTCAACCTTTCAAAGCACGTATGGCACGATATGATTGGTTTTGTAGTTTGGTTGGGAACGTGAAAAAGGTTACTATGTACTGCATCAAATGACTGTCACCTTAAGGTAGCGATTGAAGAAAAAAAGCGCGCTTTAAACAAATTCAAAAGAACTCCGTCGTTAAAAAATATGGTTGTCTTGAAGAAACTGGGTGCCGTCGCTCGCAGAAAAATTATTGAAAACAAAACTAAGACGTGGGAAAACTACGTTTCGACGATATCACCAACCACTCTGGTTGGTAAAGTATAGAAGAAAGTGAAAGCAGTAGCGGGGAAAAAGTTTCCTGGTGTTGCACCCGTTCTTCACGTCGACGGACGTAAAATTGAAATAGCAAATGCGATAGTCGCGCAATTTCATTCTGCTAGCAGCACCCCAAATTACCCTCCTGAGCCTTTGTGCAAAGGCAAGTTTAGAAACTGCCCTAGACTTTTCATCCCGGGAATCATTGTCTTATACTTTTTCCTTTTTAATAAAAGAATTAGAAAGTGCAGTGAGTAGTTTGGGAACCTCGTCCGCAACCGGACCAGATGACATCCCATATCAGATGGTCAAGCATCTGCACCATGCTATGAGAGCAAGACTGCTTGATATATATAATTTGCTATGGGACCAAGGCGTTTACCCGACGACTTGAAAAGAATAAATTATTATACCTCTCTTAAAAACAGGCAAGAATCTCAATAATCCGTCTAGCTACAGACCAATCTTACTTACAAGCTATCTCGCAAAGATACTGGAGAGGATGGTCAATAACGGCTTAGTGTGGACACTGGAATCCTTTGGACTCCTGGTAAAACAACAAGCTGGTTTTCGTAAATTCCACTCTACTATTGACCAACTGATCCAACTTGAGAACGACGTTTGCGATGCCTTCCTCGAAAGAAAACACCTAGTTGCGTGTTTTTTGACTTGGAAAAAGCATACGACATGACCTGAAGATACGGAATTTTAAAGAAAATGCACCTGTGGGGATTTAGGGGCCGTCTGCCTCTTTTTATAGAGTATATATATATAGAGTAGTTATAAGTGTAACTCTATTTGCTATTGCGGTCAACAACATAGCGTCATCCGTCAGTACTCCTATCAAGAAATGCTTATACGTTGATGATATGGAAATTTACATGGTTGATTACTGCTGCGCAGTCTACTCTTCCGCACGCAAATTAAGACTTAAAGTTTTAGATGCTGTGCACCACGCAGGCATAAGGTATGTCACAGGAGCCTACCGTACAAGCCCAGCACTTAGCCTCTGCTGTGAGTCGGGCGTGTTTCCGCTAAAAGCCCGCAGAGACCGCTTTGTACTTACATACGTAGCGGCAATGCGAGCCAAAAAAACATCACTTAAACCGACAAATATTTATTGCAAACAACGCGCAGCAGCGGAAATACAATATCAGGCCAAGAATCAGTAGGCCAATGTGTGTCCGTGCCAGTGAACTTATGGACGGTCTTAATTTAAACCTGCAATGAGTATTTGAGGTTGGTTTTGGAGAGGTCCCACCTTGGCGTTTAACTAGAATCGGCAAAATGTAATATTTGCTTCAAAATATTAAAAACGTTTGGCAATACTATAAATTTAGTATGCCATTGAAAACAAAAACATAACGTGTATTATAACAAGAGTGAAATTAATGGAGTTCGTAATGGACATAATGATATTAATGAGATTGCTGGTAACAGTGGTTACGGTAACAGAATTTACGATGGACACGATGGTGAAGGAAGCAGTTGCAAGAAAACTAGAGTGGCAATTAACGCATGAAGTACCGGGACGCATGTACCTATATTAATGACAAAGAGGTAGTAGAGAAAATATTTGGGAATAATACAATTTAATTGTCTCCCATGTTTTAATTATTTTAGCCATGATTAAGACAACAAGGGTTGTCGAAACGTCGGTAGAGGATGAATAAAGACAAAAACCAAAGAGGAAAACCTGTTTATTTTCCCAAAGTTCTTTTATTGTTGCCATAATCATCCATCTATAAATTACATCACACGAACATAATTCACCAAACAAAAAATAGTTTATTTGACTATCTACTAAAAAAATATAAAATAACAATCGTAATGAAACATTTGTAAATATTAAATTATAGAATAATTTTTTTTTTGAATAAAAATTTATCAGATTCTTCTACTTATAGTCTTGCTTTTACAAGTACTATTAATACATCTACAATTAAAACTATTGAAAGCAACAATTCTAGTGCTAGTAGTAATTTAGCGTACACGGCAGTCCACAATTACTAGTGCATTTTTTTAAATGTTCATTCATACTTAGGTACGTTTTCAATTAAATTATATTTTTTGTCGATTAATTGTTATCAATGACAGTTTGGAAAAAAAATGCAAACTATTAATTTCATTTATAATACTTTTTTTTCTTTTAGATGGTGGTGCTAAACATGATAAAGTTACAGATGCCATAACCAGATTTATCTACAAGGACAATTTTCCGTTTGCCACAGTAGATGGGGAAGGATTTAAAAATTTAATAAAAACACTAAATCCTTTATAAAAAATTTCAGCAAGAAACACTATTAAAAACATAATTGATAGAAAGTTTCAGTTACAAGCAGTTATTTTTAAAAACAAAACGCAGTCTATTAATTATGTTTCAATAACAACGGACATATAGACTGATCTGCAAACAAAAAGTTTTCTTGAAGTGATAGTCCATTTTTTAGAAAACTGCACAATAACTTTGGCTTGTTTGGGTGTTGAAGAACTACGAGAAAGCCATACAGCGGAATACATAAGACAATGTATTATAACTATCATTAACTCGTGGAGTGCTAATATTATAAAAGCACTTTCGGAAAAAATAGGCAGACACCATGTTTTGCACATACTATAAATTTAGTGTGTGAAAATGTTATTAAAAATGCTATATCTTTGCATCATTAATAACAAAAGTTAGAAATCTGGTGATATGGATGAAAAAAGTGTTCAAATTAGCAATCAACTTAGACAAAAACAAAATAAAGTGCGAGCTTTTGATGGCAAAATTTTGAAATTAATTTTGGATGTGAAAACATGTTGGGTGGAATTCTAGATTTTATATGCTGGATAGGTTTTGTGAACTAGCACAAATAGTTAGTACTATTGTTTTTGAATACCCTAACGCAGACCACAAATAGTATAAAGTTAAAGAAGTCAACAATAAAAAGAAGAAGCTGAGAAGAATTTGGAAATAAACTAAAGGAAAAGAAAAAGTGATTTTGTAGAACACTGAAGAAACCAACTACAGCTAAAACAACTACAAGTCAAACAAAGAAAAATACTAAAGAGAACAAGGAAATAATGATTAGATAGAACATTTTAAGGAGTTATTAAAAGAAAAATCAAAATACAATAGAAATGAAGAAGAATAGGAGCAACCACGTAAGAACAACATAAGCAAAAGAGAAGCAGAGAACTTAACAAAAAAATAGAAGTAGTATTGAAAAAACCAATGAACGAAAAAGCGCATAACATGATAAAACGAGAACAATTAAAATACATGGTGGAACCAGAAAAAAATAATATTGGAAATGCTAAATAATATATGGAAAACAAGAAAAAAAATTTCCAACAGACTGGAATAAGGCAGTGATATTTCCTGTTTACCAAAAGAAAATAGCCGAAACTGTAACCACTGCAAAAGGATATTTTTGCTATGCACAACAGCTTAAGTATACAAATCGATAATAAAAAATAATTTAGACTTTTTTTTTTTTTAGATAACCATTCGTAAATATTACGAACGCCATTGAAAATTGTGACGCCATTTTTTACGCACGGCCCACAAAGCCACGCTGTGCAGTAGTTTCATCATTTTCACATAGTATGTGGTTCACAGTTTTACGAAGTGCTATACACGTCTCGTGTCTCGTGTGCTAGAACCGCATCCGTAATTTTTACAAAAGGTTAGTCTTTACGTAACATTTGAATTACAGGCAATGTTTTTGAATTTGTATACTTATTTGAAGATTCGGGCAGCGATTACCAACCAACAAATAATGATAGCGACTCAGATGACCAAACAACTAAAAGAAAAAGTTCTGATAAATCTAACAAAATGTCAGTATGTAAATTCCAACCAAAACAAATTTCTAATTTATTAGATACAAATTTGCATGACAATTTAAATTTTTTACAACTAGACTAGGTGATTGTAAACAGCGAAATAGAACCACAAGATGACGGTAAAGATTCTTTACAAATTCAAAATCCACGACGTTCTCAATTATGTCTTCTGTAGGTATTGACGCTTTTAGATTATTTATAACAGATACCATCATTGATGAGATTGTGATTCATACCAATAATGAAAAACTTGTAAAATCAAATAATTACACTCAGGAAAAGCACTAAAAAATAATCATCTAAGCACTTAAAAACTATTTGATAGTAATTTATGTGGAATGACATATAGGGCTACAATGAGCCGAAAGAGGTTACATTTTTTTGTAAATTGTCTCCGTTTTGATGACAAAACAACAGGCCAACTAAAATAGAAACCGATCCTTTTGCTGCAATAAGGGATATATGGGACCAGCTAATTGACAATAGCAGAAACTTATACAAAACATGTTAGTAGATAAGGGATAGCCGTTTCTGGGCCCTCCATTACTCCATCCGGTGTGTAAGAGAGAAATAATGAGTGCGAGCGAGACGACATGATACATGCGCTTAGAGAGAGATTATCTTGTGGTTTTGCATCGAGCATATACATGTTACAGGGTGTTCGAAAAAGTTGGTATATACAGGGTGTGTCAAAAATAAAATCTAAGATGGCGACCGGAAGTGATTATCTTTATGTCAGAATCAAAAATGGCGACCGGATGTACGACTTCCGGTGTTGCAAAAGGGGCCGTCATGGTACTCAAATGAAAGCGCTCGACGCGTAGGTTGCGAATCTGAAATAAAAATTGACACTTGACCTGCTCCCAAGCAAAATACGACTTTCGGTGTTGCAAAAGGGGCCGTCATGGTACTCAAATGAAAGCGCACGACGCGTAGGTTGCGAATCTGAAATAAAAATTGACACTTGACCTGCTCCCAAGCAAAAAAAAAAAATGCGAAACCTTGTGTCGCCGGGCTTCGAATGCTAAAAATTATAGAAATGCGTAATATGAGAGAGAGAGGGGAGGGAAAGAGAAAGAGAGAGAGTAATATTAAGAAATATATAAATGAATAATAATTGTTTTATATATTAAAAAAAAAATATTGTTTTTATAACGGTTTTATTTCGATAAGAATGCTTAAGGAAGGAAGTATCAATGATTAAGACGCCGTTTGCGCGCTTATCAATTGAAGGTTTTATTGTGGGGAACAATAATCGATTAAAAATAAAACAGTTTAATTAAATTGCATATATTGTGATAAAAAAAAATGATTAAAAATATTAATGTTGTATAAGACGTCGTTGTATACTATTATCGCATTATTAAAATTTAGTGTAAACTTTGTGCTCGTGTAGTTAATGTTATAAATAATTTAAAAAATGACAAATTTATTGTGTAATGAAAGTTTCGAAGAAATCATAAATCTGACACCAGTTGTTGAAGCAAATTTAATAGAGGAACATATGAATGCACCTAAGAAGATACGTTTGAGAAAAATTAACAGTGATAATATGGATGATGTTAAACGTAAAATTAATTTTGATGAGGAGGAAGAGACTGATTCTGATTCATCAGCTGATACTTTAATAGCAGGCGGTATGATCTATGAAGATAGAGATGATATGCTTTTAAAACATCTTCTATGTGTTAATGAAGCCTATTATGAATTTGATGCTAACAGACGTATATGCGTTCAATGTTTTTACAGTCTTGGAAAATGGGATACCCGATTACATCATACAAGACATTATCAATCTAAACTATCAGATATTGTTTATAATCAATGTGATGATTGTGAAAAAACAGTAACTTTGGTAACTGAATTGATACATTGTAAGGAATGTAAATTGTCCGTTAAAGATTATAATTTTTAATCAACGTGTACGGTTAACCGCATAGACATTTTTCATACACGTAAGAAATTAAAAATATTAGTTAGTATTCAGCTTGAAGTGGAACACATCACATACATATATACATACAATATTTAAAAAAAAAATGGATTTTACAAAATTATATAAATTAAACTCAAACGCAAAGTCGTTTTTAAAAATAAGTGACTTGGAGTTATAAAAAAAGAATAAAATAATTTCATTGGAATCAAAATCGACTGTGTATGGGCCAAGTGTATTAGCAAACATCGGCGAAGCGTTAGTATGGCTCCCCAAAAAATATTTGGAACTTTTTACTCCGGAAGCAATCGTTGATTATAATGAAAATTACAGTGGATCATTATACATTATCCTAGAACGATTAGAAAATATTGGAGACCACAAAAATGCAGTTGTGCAAATCTTATCATACGAATAAGGTAATTTATTAGATTTTTTATGTTAAAACATAATATATTATCATTCTTTTTTATTAATTTATAGCATGTTGTCATCAGTTTACAACATCCGATTTCAAACGAGTTACCACATCTAGACGTTTCATCACAACCCTAGACGTTTCATCACAACCATGTTTCCTACCACACATTTTTATAATTCTTTTAAATTTTCCATTTTTTTGTTTTATATAATTATACAAAAAATAAAACTAAATACATATATAATGTTTTTATAATATATTTCTAACAAATACTTTAATGCTTAATTATTAATAAAAAAAATTAATTAAAATATAAATATATATATATTGAATTACTCATTTTATATTCAAACCACAATATCCTATCTACTTTTTATATCATAATTAATTTATATAAATTTAAACAATCATTATTTAGTTGTCATTTAAAGAAACACTTTCATATAAAACACATCATAATAAAAATATTATTTAACAAAAATTAGTAATAATGTTTAAGTGTAAAAATTGTGAAAAAGTATTTACCCGTAAAGATAATTTGAAGCGACATAAAATAAAATGTTTATCTAATGGTATCAATTGCACTTTTTGCAATCAAATATTCTTCCGAGAAGATGTGCATAAAAGTCATATAATAAAGAAACACAATTCACCTTTATTATGTCACAAATGTGGAAAAGTTTTACAAAGCGGAATTATATTTTTAACTCACGTTTGTAAACAACCAGAACAAGAACAACAGCAGCAGGTACATCCACAGCAACAACCTAATCAGCGGGAACAACAACATCAACAACATACCAAGCAAGGAGTTAAGAGAACCACAATAGATGCAATGCAGCCATCAACTTCAAAAAATATGCGAGTGGAAACAGTAAAATTAAGTGATCAAAGTAATGTATTTTCTCTTTTTTGTAAACTTTGCAACACTTCATTTCCTTCAAACAATTCATATAATGTTCACATTAAAACTAAAGAACATTTAGAAAATTTTAAAAAAATATGTTTAGATTTATCAGTAGTACCAACATGTAGTGCTTTTAAAAATCGCGTTACTACTTTTCAAATTAATGCATCTGAAAGTAATATTATTGATATCAAATTATTTTTATCGAATTTAAAAGATAATTTTTGTAAATTAATTAATACTTTTGTGAAATGTCATCAAACTAATTTGAAAGTAAATGTTGAGTTATTTGCAAATTACATTAAACCAAATGATATTCATGATAATATTAACATCTCTAAAAAAAGTTTTAATACGCGATTTGTACCTATTACACCTGGGACTGACATACAAATTACGTATGATAATTTCTGTTCAACTATATTAACGAAAAGTGAAGAATTTCAAGAAAAAGATAGTGGATGGGGTTTAGTTGGTGTTTCTTATTTAGAAATTAATATTAATATATACAAACCCATTCGTGGATCTTCCTATCTTGAATTGCCTGAAAAAATTAGACTAAAACATGCTTGTATTAATATAGAGAATAGAGATAACGCTTGTTTGGCATGGTGTTTAGCAGCCGCTCTTCGACCTGCTCAACATCACCCCCACCGCATTTCAAGTTATCCACACTATTCAGATGTTTTAAATTTAGATAATATTAATTTTCCATGTAAATTAAAAGATATATCTAAAATTGAAGAAAATAATAATATTAGTGTTAATGTTTATGGGTTAAATTCTGAATATGAAGTGGTTGGTCCTATTTATTACACTAGTAACAGATGCGAAAAACATGTTAACTTATTATATGTAGAATTAGGTTTAAAGTCACATTATGTATTAATAAAAAGTATGTCAAGATTAATATCATCACAAATATCAACGAACACGCATGCTCTTCACTTATGTGACGGTTGTTTAATATTTTTAAATCAAAAGAGACTTTAAAACTTCACACACAAAATGATTGCAATAAGATTGTAACAAAACTACCAACAATTGACTTAAAAAAACGTCGTGTTGGAGAAGAACTCCCTGGAAATATTTTAAAATTTACTAATTATAATCGAAAAATAAAAGTACCTTTTATAATAGTAGCAGATTTTGAATCGCTTTTAAAACCTATACATACTTGTGAACCAAGCACTGAAAACTCATTCACTAATTTAAATAGTATTCACGAACCTTACAGTTTCTCTTATTACATTATATGTGAATTTGATGAATCTTTAAATAAATTGAGAACGTACACTGGTAAATTGTGGTGATATATTTTTGAAGTGCTTGATAGAAGATGTCACCATTATTTATCATAATTACCTTAAAATAATACAACCAATGAAAAAACTGTCTTTATCCCAACAAAATAATTTTGATAATTCTACTTTATGTAATATTTGTGAAAAACAGTTTTTAGATTCTTCCACTAAAGTTAAAGATCATAACCATCTTACAGGTGACTATGTAGGAGCAGCTCATCAAAGTTGTAATCTAAATTATAAAATTACAAAACATATTCCTATATTTTTACATAATTTGAGTGGATACGACTCTCATCTTTTCATTAAATCTTTAGCTTGTGATAATGAAAAAATTGATGTTATTCCTCAAAATAAAGAGCGGTATATATCATTCTCTAAAAATGTTCACGTAGATGATTTTATAGATATAACCGGATTTCTTCATAAAGTTTATATAAAATTAAGATTTTTGGACTCATTCAAATTTATGTCTTCCAGTATTGATAAGCTATCACAAAATCTTTCTTTAGATCAGTTTGTACATATTAAAAAACATTTTTTTAATAATAATGAATTTAAATTAATGATTAGAAAAGGCGTTTTTCCTTATCAATATATAGATTCGATGGATAAATTAGATGAAACTCAATTACCTGAAAAAAAATATTTTTATAACTCGTTAAATAATTCACATATTTCAGATGCTGATTATGCTCACGCACAAAATGTTTGGTCAACTTTTAATTGTAAGTCAATTAATGATTATGCTAAGTTATATTTAATAACAGATGTTTTATTATTAGCTGACATTTTTCAAAATTTTCGAAAAATTTGTTATCAAGTATACACATTAGATCCCGCACATTACTTTACTGCACCCGGTTTGAGTTGGGATGCAATGTTAAAAATAACTAAAATAGAACTTGAGTTAATTACAGATGTCACAATGTTACATTTTATTGAACACGGCATACGGGGTGGAATAAGTCAATGCTCCTTAAGACATGCTAAATCAAACAATAAATATATGACAGACTATGATAAAACTAAACCATCAATTTATTTAGGGTATTGGGATTCTAATAATTTGTATGCGTTAGCTATGAGTCAATATCTACCAACTGGAGGATTTAAATGGATGGAGGATAATGAAATTGTAAATTTCAATGTATTAACCGCACCAGACAAATCTCCTGTAGGTTATATATTGGATGTTGATATTGAGTATCCTAAATGTTTACATGATGCACACAATGACTTGCCCTTTCTTGTTGAAAACATGATACCTCCAACATCAAAATTCAAGAATACAAAATTAATGGCTACTTTAAGAGATAAAAAACAATATATTATTCATTATAGAAATTTAAAACAGGCTATTAGTAATGGTTTAATAATTGTAAAAATTAATAGAATTTTAAAATTTAATCAAAGTAAATTTTTAAAACCATATATGGACTTAAATAATAAAATGAGAAAATTAGCAACAAACGAATTTGATAAAGGTTTTTTCAAATTACAAAACAATGGTATTTATGGAAAAACAATGGAGAACGTAGCAAACCGTGTAAACGTGAAAATTATCAATCATTGGGATGATATAGGTCATCGTAGAGGTGCTCAAACATTAATAGCAAAACCAAATTTTCATAGCATTTCGATATTTTCAGAAAACCTAGCTGCTATTCAGCTAAATAAGATGTCAATTTATTATAATAAACCAATATATGTAGGTTTCTGCGTGTTAGAATTAAGTAAACTTTTTATGTATGATTTTTACTATGATTTTCTTAAAAAAAAATATGGTGATAGGGTAGCATTATGTTATATGGATACAGATAGTTTTACATTACGTATTGAAACAGACGATCTTTATTTAGATATGATAGAGAACATAAATAGATTTGATACTTCCAATTTTAATATTGATAATCCTTATAACATGCCCTTACAAAATCGATCTGTATTAGGATTGATGAAGGATGAAAACGCAGGTAAAATTATGTTAGAATTTGTAGGATTACGATCAAAGATGTATGCCAATAAAATTAATGATGATTCAATTAAAAAAGCAAAAGGTATTAAAAAATACGTCATACGTGATGAAATTAACTTTAATGATTATCTGAATTGTTTAAATGAGAATACATTTATATACCGAAAACAGTCTCTATTTAAAACTATTAAACATACAATATTTTCTGCCACACAGAATAAATTAGCGTTATCTTCGGATGATGATAAGCGTTATCTTCGGATATCATAAAGATATAATTTTAACACGTGATGATTAAATAACTTATGTTTGTAATTTTAGATTATAATTTTAAAAATAAGTGTATTATATGTATCTGTTTATAATTTTAGATTATAATTTTAAAAATAAATATATTATATGTATTTTTGGTGGTTGTTTTAACTTTTTTTCTTCTTTCACCCTTTTCACTTTCCTTTCAATCGTGTTTTATAATCATTATTTTTTGAAGGTAGGTATATGAAATCAAAGTGGATATGAATTAACACATTCTAGCTAGAGGATTAGAGAAGAAAAATAAAGAGTATTTTATAATAAAATTCATTTATTATCATAAAAATTCATTAATTAATGAATTAATTAATTACATACACATACGGAAAAAATTCAAAACAAATATTCACTTAAAAGTTTAACATTTTCAGTGGCACAAAAAGATACATTTTTTACGTGATTAAAACAATTATGCTTAGTCTTAGTCAATTTAACAATATCTTCAATATATTCATTCTCTAGATTAATTACATGTAAATTGTCAATACTGTTATCTAATAAATTTTTTTTTTGATGACCTTTGACAAATACACAGTAAGTATCACTGAGAAAATGCTTTAAAATATTTACTAATTCATCCGACGATATATATCCATCTCTGTAGCGAAGTCCGTGATATTTATTTTCAAGCCAGCGGACTTGTTGTTTTTCAGCACAAGTCAGCTCTTTATACGGTGTTGTCGGTTTGAAGAGATACGTGTGAAAATCGCATCCATCTGTGGTTATACATAGTTCTTTGGGCGTAAAATTATTGTTAACAATAAAACCCTGAATGTCAATTAATGCAATTTTAACCATTTTTCTTCGATGTTTCGGTGTCAGTATTGGTTCCAACAGAGATGAAGCTTTTTGAATTCTTCGTTTAAATCGCAGTCTATTTTGTGCTGCAATCAACCATTCAATTCCGCTAATATCACTACTCTGACAATCCGTGAAAAAAACTTGTGGTTTTTCAGTAGTAAATCTAACGGTGCGTTTCATTTAAATCAGTTTTCTTACTAGACCCGAGAGAGGTCTGTACTCGACCACACTGTCGTATAATATGAGACAATATGCTCTGGTGTTGTCTTGAAACGTATTATGTCCCTCTATCTCAATTTTTAAATCAATTGTGGATGATTTTATGCTCTCGTTTTGCTTCGAAACGTCAAATACATATAACATGCGAGCTTTAAATTGTGCATAGTTTAACATCGGCTGATTGAAACGTCCATAATAACTGCTTTGGAACTTTGTGTATGCATAATAAGAAGCAGTGTATTCACCGTTCAGCACATCTTGATTTAATTTATCATACGGATAAGACTCCGAATTCAAATACACAGTCAAATTTCTAATCGAACAATGATCAAAATGACTTGCATTTTTATCTTTTTTCCCCAATTTATCCTCTTGAAATGCGATTATCACATACCGAGGTTTTTCTAGATGGGTTGAGGTTTTGACTAACCAAACATCCTTATCGGTTTTTCTGAGAGATGGTAATTCGTGTAAATCCCATCTGCGAAATGGTATCAAAATAGGAGCATCTGATTGAATGTTGGTCAACAATTGTAATTTTACTTCATCGCTCGGTTGAATATGTTGTATGTGCCATTCGATTTTGTCTATGCTAATCTGGGGGTCTTTAGTGGTTGTATAACAGTTTATATCAGTTGTAGCCCTATGTAAAATTAACTCCTGTTTTACATTTACCATCACTTTTTTGTAATCTTCAGCAAACCCCAAAAGACATTTGAGAGGTAAAATTGCGTAAAACTTTTGGTTTGTATCAAAATAGGTTTTCATTCCAGAGTCTAACGTCTCATTCCATCCACTCAACTCCAAACTTCTCAGATCTTCCTTGCTATACGAGATGTATCCCTTAATTGTGGTGGTAATTCCCACATCTTTATTTTTGTCGACTTCTACTCCATTAATGTTATAACTAATTTCTCTAAAAAAAAATGCCCAAGCATTTGTGGTCCATTTAAAATTAGCGTCAGCAGGATTACTGGTTTTACCGGAGATGTATAGATAGCTATTGGAAGGCAGCGTGAGTATATCCTGTTGTTGTATTATAATGCGAATTTCATCGTTGTTGTTAAACGATTGTGTTATCGGTTGATAACTATGAAATTCTTCCTTAACAATGGTCTCGTCTTCTCTGAATTTTTCAAAAATACCTAGTTTCTCCATTTTACTTTGTAACCCAACGACGCGAGTCTTAACAGATCGTGACGTGTTAGTCCTATCGATGACGAACGACGAGTGATATTTTTAATTGTAGTCATCGCTCCTTTATTAAGTTCCGAATTGTGAAATTGAATTCCCATTACGATTTTAATTCGAGTCTAACTAAAATGTTCTCTCCTCTAAAATTTACTGGCAACCCGTTTTGGTCTTTAAGAGTTATAGTAATGTTGTCAATGGTATGCACATTCACCCGCAAATAATAAATATTTCGTGGTTCTATGTTAAGAGCAAACCCCGGATCGACGGAAGGTGAAAACTCAAAAATTGTATGTGATAATTTATCACCGTAATAGGCACCCGTCACAATATTACACTCAAGTCTAATGCTTGACACTTTTATAATTTGAACGGGTAGATCAGATAAATACAAGTTGTTTGCTTTTAAAATTTTACTGGAATACCCGAGTAATGTACCGATACTGTCGGACGGTGAAAAGTCTATGTCGTATTTACACAAAATCTCGCACTTTAAGGTATTATTGTTCGGTTTTAGGCTAATTAGCGATTTGTCGTATGTGTCCTTGTTAGTTGATCTACTTTTTAAGATGGATTGCAAATACGTTTCGATATCGGTAATTTCATAAGAACCGGTGGGTATCTCAATTACTTTATCACCGTTATACTTGTAGTAAAACTTATTACAACCTTCTTCTATATTGGGAATAGTGTTGTAAGATTGAAAACCAATCAGACCTAAATAATAATTTTTGTTAGGGTCTAATTCAATTGGTGGATAATAATTCTCTGAGAGCACGCTATTATCACTTTGCAGAGTAAACGTTTGAGACATGACTGGGTGTGATTTTAAAATCTACAATCGTATTTATACTAAAAATTTCAAACACAAATGACCGCAGTTAAATGTATTAAAATTCTGATATCTATTATGGTTATATGTTATTTCACTACCTCGAAAATATTTTAAGAGTTCTTTTGGGGGAGAAAGATCACCAAAACTGTCAAAGTATTTTACAAAATTTCCACGTTTCTTGTATGCAACCCAATGCGTACCGTTCCCTCTCACACGATCGAGATTAACAATACCGGACTCGTTTTTATGTGATCGAATCGGTAAGGTATCACGCATAAAGACTCCTCTAAAATATGATATTTTTGCTTTAACTGCAAACATGTTTATGTCTTTATCGGTTAGCGGGCGTCGAGGTAGCGAACTTAGAAGTTTTTTGATGTTTGAAGATAGAGTCCTAATCCTTTTTTATACGGTTTCAAATAGAGCCCGTTTCCCGCTTTTCCACCAAGAGCAATAGCTTCCATAGTTCTATTATGACGTTGAGATTCACTAAATTTTTTACGAGCGTCTGTGGCGTCGTTCACCGCTTTTGCGATACCGGATGCACCACCCGCAAGCGCACCCAATGCGCTGAGACCTGCAAAAATGGGTATCAATGGTAGGATACCGCCGACTTTAGGTACTGGAATTATACGAGGTGTTCGAATTCTTTTCTTTCCACCAACTTTGCGTACGGCAAATTTTGCCGCATTAAGGGCTATGTGTGATCCTTCAGTTATACCATTCTTTTGCTTAATTTTATTTTTAAATCCTTTTAGTGCATTTTTTGCTTTCATCATAATTACGCTTCGCAACGCAACTTTCTTTACTCTTTTTTTCGCAACTTTCTTTCCTCTTTTTTTCTTCGACGACATACCCATACCCAATTTTCTTTTCACTCTCATTGCTGTTGTCACCGCAAAAGCGCTTGCTTTTTCACCCAACGATGCGTCTGAAGATTTGACTCTTTGCCAAGCGACTTCCGCTAACTGTTTATCCGCTACGTGTCTATCACTTAAATTTTTATGTTGTGAATATGCGATATCGTGTAGTTTACATGCGGCGTCTAACTTGTTTACGCCCGGATCACCTCTTTGCAAACGCTTTTTTAATTTTGTACCCGGTCCACAGTATTGATACCCTGGTAGATGTAATTCAATGGGTAACTTATTTATAAAAGAATTGATAATACCTGCACCGCGATACAAATGCATTTAAAAGATTTACTATGAAGCACTTCTATTTATAACCTAGATCCAGACCTCGTTTTATGTCATTACGATGAAGGTGGTCAAGCAGAAAAAGTCGTTACCGATCGTGAACATGGATGAGTTCGTCTCGGAAATGGGTTTAACGACGGAGATGCGTCACGGTGAATTATTGCCAAATTCGGTACGAGCTCTAATTTGTGGACCGTCCAATTGTGGAAAATCAAACGCAATGTTAAGTTTATTGTTTAGTGAAAACGGATTACATTTTGAAAACATTTATATTTACTCGAAATCGTTATATCAACCAAAGTATCGTCTATTGGAAAACGTTATGAAGTCAATACGAAAAATAAAATATTTTCAGTTCAAAGAAAATGAGGAAATTATGAGCCCCGAGAATGCCAAACCAAATTCAATCTTTATTTTTGATGATGTTGCATGCGACGGTCAAGAGAAAATTAGAGAATATTTCAGCATGGGGAGACACAATAACATCGATTCATTTTATTTATGTCAGACTTATACACGAATACCCAAACACTTGATACGTGATAATGCCAACTTTATCGTATTATTCAAACAAGATGAAATGAATTTGAAACACGCGTTTACAGATCATGTGAGCAGCGACATGGATTTTGAAAAATTTAGAAAAATCTGTAGACTGTGTTGGGCCGATAAATACGGATTCATAGTAATAAACAAAGATTGTGATCCGAATAAGGGCAGATACCGCAAGTGTTTCGATCGTTATATAATTGTTGACAATTGATTATAACAATCAAATGCACGCAGGTGATTGAATGAGCATGACGGACAATGCGGTTAAACATCGACTGATCAATATTAAAAAGGCTATAAGAAAAAAACTGTTTGCCATAAAAATAAACCGATCAGAAAATGATGAATTTTTAAACAAAACATATAAGCCGTTATTGGAACCTCTGAAAGAAATTATTACTCACAGTCGAGCAAATAAATATATAGTTAAAGTGCCTGTTCAGCGAAAAAGAAAATTAGCAAAATGGCATGGCATCTCAAATCGTGAAGAGGATTATGAAGAAGAGCCTTATGATGAACATGATGCCAACGAATTTCACACACCTCTTCGCAGACCGCATGAGAGTGAAGAGGAATCACATGACGACGAAGAGGTAGCTCATAAACCTCTTCATGAACCTCATAAATCTCTTCATGAGGCGCATAAACCTCTTCATGAGGCTCATAAACCTCTTCATGAGGCTCATAAACCTCTTAGCAAACCTCATGAAGACAAAGAGGTAGCGCATGGTGCCGTAGAGGTACCTCATGGATCAAATAAAACAGAATATGTGGATGCGGCTTATTTGGATACCTTTCAGGACTTGCCTAGAAAATATGTGAAAAAGAGATTTTCAGATGATCGAAAACTTGATGAGTCCACCGGTATAAATATCGATATTCATACAAAAAAGTGGACGATTGGAAATTATAATGTTGAGCTGGTCGAAGGTAAAAATTTTAAAATTGGTGATTCTGTGTACGTTGGAACTAAAGGCTTGTATGAACTTCTCTTTATGAAAGAACCCGACGATCAAATTTATAACGAAGATGATTTGAAAAACTATAAAACAATATTAGAAAAAACACATGCATTACACCGCAATTACGATCCAAAGAATCAAAAACAGGGTTCGAAAAGTAAAAAATATACAGAGATTATTAAGCCCATGTTTAAAAATCGATCACCGACATACACAAAACCTCGCAATAATTCAACCGGTTCTCATACCAGCGGCAAAGGTTTTGATTCTAAATTGCAAGTACAACATACTCCCACGCAATACAAGTATTGGAATAATTTAAGCGAACTTGTTGATAGGTTGTGTTTATTGCACGCATCGAAGAATGCAGGAAATAATTCGCACAATAATGAGATTGCTTCAATCGAGGAGGAATTGCGTGAAGAAGATGTAATTTTCTAATAAATACAAAGCACGCTCTCTTTACACATCATACGCATCATGAGCATCGATAAGTTCGGGCGTCATTCATCACAGATAAAAATAAATAAACCATTGACGACCGTTAGAGGGCCACCTGGCGTTGGATTTAAACGTGATGCTGATGGACATTTCAACCTTGATGGCAAAAGAATAAAATATTTGCAATTACCGATTAATGAAAACGATGCCGCAAACAAAAAATATGTGGATAATGTAAATGTCGTTCAGCTGCAGGATTTGAACACATCATTTAAAAATATTAATTCAAAAGTTAATTTAGTTATTGAAAGTATTCCGCAAATTATAAACTCAAAAATTTTATCAGTAAAAGAGGATCTGGCGGAGAAAATTAAAAGTTTATCCAGAGATTTCGAAGCGTATAAAAATACATCAAATCATGAAATTGAACAGCTTAAAAATAATATGGATATAAAATGGGAACAGTTTAAAAATGATTTAAATACGCTATTATTAAGTCAAACAAACAGCATCAAACTGTTGATTGCTCCATTAAAGAGCCCTTCAAGTCAAAATGAGTAAAGAGGATGTAGTGCAAGAGTTACACAAACCGGCAAGAAAGAATTTTGCTCGAAGACAAACGATACTTAAAGGTGTTGACGATCTGTGGCAAATAGATCTTGCCGAGTTTCAATTATTCTCTCGTGAAAATAAAGGATATAAATATATACTTGTAGTGATTGATTGTTTCTCAAAATACGCCTGGACTGCACCCATAAAAAATAAAACCGGTGTGATTGTAGCAGAAACCATGAAGAAAATATTGAAAAATGTCGACGGACGGACCCCGAAAAATATTCAAAGTGATCATGGCAAGGAATTTTATAACAGTCAATTTTCTGCATTAATGAAAAAATATAATATTAATCATTACTCAACATATACGATAATGAAAGCCGCCATTGTCGAGCGTCTAATCCGTACGCTAAAAGATAAACTATACAGACAATTTAGTTTGCGTGGGCGTTACAACTGGTATGATATTTTGAACAAGGTTACGCTAGAATACAACAATCAACGTCATCGTACGATAGGAATGCGACCAGCTGATGTACTCCCGGGCGGAGATAAGGAAACCGCGCTCTTGAAAACTGTCTACTCGCATATAAAAATTGCAGGAAATGGGAATTTCCGAGTGGGTGATATGGTGCGTCTGAGTAAACAAAAAACGCTCTTCGCAAAAGGATACACACCCAATTGGACAACTGAATTATTTAAAATTATTAAAATTAAAATTACCAACCCTGTGACATATTTATTGGAAGATGAA
This sequence comes from Tachinus rufipes, assembly GCA_963932245.1. Taxonomy (NCBI): domain Eukaryota; kingdom Metazoa; phylum Arthropoda; class Insecta; order Coleoptera; family Staphylinidae; genus Tachinus; species Tachinus rufipes. The sequence continues at coordinate 20,627,981 of OZ010750.1, forward strand.
AAAGGAGATCCTATACTAGGAGCTTTTTACGCTGAGGAATTGCAGAAAACATCAAATCCTAAGATATATTTAGTGGAAAAAATATTGCAAAAGAAGGGAAATAAATTATTTGTAAAATGGTTAGGTTTTGATGCTTCGCACAACAGTTGGATTAACAAACAAAATTTATTATAATTTTATAAATATTAATAATAATATATTTAAAAACATTCCAGTGTTTCATTTGCAGTTCCACCGTAAACATGTATAAAATGTTTTATTTTTTTTACGTTTTGATAATAATATCTTTTGTTAAAAGTGATAATTTTGCTATAAATTATTTAAACCGATTTGGATATTTAGATTTACTTGAAAATATTTCGGGATTAAAGATTGTCTCGGATAATGACGTGGCGGAAAGTCTTGCACTTTTTCAAGAGTATTATAAGCTACCAGTAGATGGAACATTAAATAATCAAACCTTGGAATTAATGAAACGACCGAGATGTGGAGTACGTGACAATCCTATACCGTACAATCTTGTCAATACTAAATGGGAAAACGTAAACCCTATAAAATGGCATTTCTATTTGGCTAATAGAACGTTAATCAATATCGCCAACGTTGCATTTAAAGCCTGGGAAAAACATATACCCATTAAATTTGTTCGAAGTATTATAAATTATAACATTGTTATTTCAATCGGTAAACAATTTCATTATTGTGTTAAATCGGGTTTGCCTTGTAGAGATCAATTTGATGGTAGAGGAGGAGTCCTTGCACATGCATATTATCCAAATAGAAACAAAACGATAGAGATTCATCTAGATCAAGACGAAGATTGGGATTTAAGTTTGACAAACTCAAACTGTTCAAGTAAAAGAAGCATGTTAAGAGTTTTAATACACGAAATTGGACACAGTTTGGGTATTGATCACAGTTCTAATCATACTGCAATCATGAATTCATTTTATACAAATTTTTCTTTAAATAACGATATCATTCTTACTGAAGATGATATATTGGCTGTACAGAGTATTTACGGTAAACCAATAGAAAAAACCTTGAATTCAAATGATTCCAGAACAACAACAACAACAACAACAACAACAAATACACCAAACACAACAAGAACAAGTATTACTCAAAATGAAATATTTACAGAAAAATCAAATTCTAAAACTGATACTGAGACTTATCCAAATTTATGTGTTTTGAAAAAAGTTAATACATTCATAATTATTAAAAATCGTTTATATGTATTTTACAAATTATGGGTATGGAGTAAACATTTAAATGAACATACATATAAACGTCCTGAACTGATCACAAAATGGTTTCCGTTTTTACCTCATAATTTTACTAAAATTACTGGCATTTATCAAAGTCTTAACGATCAAATTGTTATAATTGTTGATAAAAAAATGTATTTTATTAATTTCCCCGCTTTTCAATTAAGTCATACAAAAAGTACAGCCATTTGGAGACCTGATACGGAAGCTAATATTACTGGAATTGTAAATTCAAATAGCGGTAAAACATTTGTATTTTACGATGATGGATATTATTTACAAGTTGATGAGTGTAGTTATCACAGAAAAGCCGTTGGTACCATAATCGATGATTTTGGGGGAATTCCCTCAAAAATAGATTCAGTTTTTCGATTTTCCAACGGCCGTTTGTATTTTTTCAAAAAAAATATGTTTTATGAATATAACGAATTTTCTAATACAATTACTCGCGTTGGTAATATTGAACTTACAATATTTGGAATACAATGTCCAAATGAGGGACTGCTACTGCAACTTCAAAAACTTTTGCAAACATTAGTATCCGATAAATTTGATTTCAGTAACTCTGATAACTACGAAGAGGATATTTAAATAACAACAACTCAAATCACTTCTGATAAAGCTAACAAATTTGGAATGACTTACCTTTATGATGTAATTCAATTATAACCTGTAAAATGTATGTATGAAATAAAAAATAAAATGCTGTTTATTATAATATTGTTTTTATTTAATTTTTGTAAACATACCTTTTATATAATTGTAATATATTAATTATATTTATATAGTCAATATATAATACATAGAAATGGCAACAGGGTTGCATATAGTAAATAAGTATGTATTAAATAAATAGAATAGTTTTTTGTTTAGTTATTTATTCTTAGTTTTTGTACAAACATTTTATTGTATAGATCCTATATTAAACCAGTCTCGGTTAAGTTAACATCGTCTTTACCCTAAATAAAATCCTTAAACATCCGTCTAATTAAATAGTTAATGTCTTTAGCAAAGATATTACAGTGGCGACGAGGATAGAAACTAATGAAATTTAGTTATATTTTTGTAAATTTCTTTAAAATTAAATACGGAAATTTAAAACACGTGCGCGCGTAAAAATGGCTTCCAAAGACGTGGTAGGACATTTACGCGAATTCGACATGCAGTTAAGTGAGTGGTCGATATTCAAGCCCAGGCTTGAGAATTATTTCATAGCAAATGAAATAACGGACAACGCACGAAAAAGGGCAATTTTGTTGAATATCCTCAGCGAGGAAACTTACAAATTAATGCACAGTTTGTGTCTGCCGGCGTGCCCGGAAAGCAAAACCTACCAGGAATTAGTTGAAATACTATCAAAGCATTTTGCACCGAGGGATAGTGTTTTTGCGACACGCTATAAATTTTACCATGCAAGAAAAAACGCTCAGGAGTCTCCAAAAGAATGGTCTGCAAGAATAAGAAGTTTAGCTGCATTTTGCAATTTCTCTGCACAGGAACTACCGATGGTGCTGCGGGATCAATTTATAATGGGATACGATAACTCCAGGGTGCAAGAAAGATTTTTTGAAGAAAAGATCACAGCAACGTTGTCGGATATGGTGGATTTGGCGGAAACGAAAATGGCAGTCATGGATTCATCGGTCGAGGTAAAAAAAGAATTTCATCATCTGGACAAATATGGCGGAAAGAAGTCATCGAGGGATAGGACATCAGGATTAACCAGCAAGAAAAACAGTGAACAGAAAAAAAAGTGCATAGTGTGCGGAAAAGTGAATCATGATATGGAAAACTGTTTATTCAAAAATTCTTCATGCCACATATGTCATAAAAAAGGTCACATTTCATCTATATGTCCAAGTAAGGTAAAACATTTTAATAATAAAAATAACGATAAATTTAATAAAAATAAAAATCCTTGCAATTATTTATCTTCTCCGGATTTTTTATTTTGTATTGACAATAAAAATAACCCACCTTTTTATCTCGAAGTAGAAATAAATGAAAATAAAATAAAATTCCAACTTGATACGGGAGCGAGTATTTCTGCCATTCCTGAAGATTTATATTTAAAATATTTTTCAAAATTAAAATTAAAAAATACAAATAAAATATTATCTTTATATAATGGATTAGAAATTAAACCAATAGGTACATGCAATTTAAATATTTTATATAAACATTCAGCGCAAGAATTAGAAATTTATGTTATAAGAAACGGAGCAATAGCAATTTTAGGCCGTGATTTTATAAATAAATTCAAATTAAATATTATTAATGAATTTAACTATTCAGAAATTGAAAATAATGACATAAAGGCTATTACCAATAAATATAAAAAATTATTTACTGCTGAATTAGGGACATTTAATAAAGGTGTAATTTCTATAACATTGAAATCAAATTATAAACCAAAATTTTTCAAACCTAGGCCTTTACCTTATTTAATGCGAGAAAAGGTTGAAGTAGAATTAAAAAGATTAGAGCAACTGGGAGTAATTACACCAGTTGACTACAGTGAATGGGGAACACCCATTGTTCCAATTATTAAAAAAGACGGATCAGTAAGACTTTGTGGTGATTTCAAGGTAACATTAAATCAATCAATTGAAATTGATAAATATCCGCTACCAAAAATTGAAGATTTGCTGACTAAATTAAACAACTGTAGTATATTTTCTAAATTAGATCTGGCTCGAGCTTACCAACAAATATGTTTGGAAGAAAAGTCTAAAATTTTAACAACTATTTCCACACATAAGGGACTATTTAAATATAATAGGTTACCGTTTGGTGTAGCTTGCGCGCCAGCAAAGTTTCAAAAAATTATTGAAACGTTATTACAGGGCATTGATGGGTGTATCGTTTTTCTAGACGATATTTTAATAAGTGGTGAAAATACAAAGCAGCATTTGTCAAGAATAAATGAAGTATTAACTCGTTTAGAAAATGCAGGATTAAAATTAGCTATTGACAAATGTGAGTTTTTTTCAAAAGAAATAAGATATTTAGGTCACATAATTGATGCAGAAGGTATTCGAACTTCTCCAGATAAGGTCAAAGCAATTAATAATGTACCTATACCTCAAAACTTTACTCAATTAAAATCGTTCTTGGGTATGGTAAATTATTATTGCAAATTTATACCCAAAATATCAGAAACTTTGCATCCTCTTTATAATTTATTAAAAAAAGATATTTTGTGGAATTGGAATGAGAGTTGTGATGCTTCTTTTAATAAAATTAAACAATTGCTAATGTCAAATAATATATTAGTACATTTTCAACCAGAATTACCTATTCGACTGACAACTGATGCTAGTAATTATGGTATAGCAGCGGTTATCACACATATTATGGCTGATAACAGAGAGCGACCAATAGCATATGCCTCTAGGACGTTGAATTCTGCGGAACAACGCTACTCGCAAATTGAAAAAGAAGCGCTAAGCATAGTTTATGGTTTAAACAAATTTTATCAATATTTATATGGGCAACAGTTTGTGATTGTTACAGATCATAAACCGTTAGTCACAATATTTGGTCCTCATAAAGGAATTCCTCAATATTCGGCAAACAGACTAAAAAGATGGGCAATAATATTAAGCGGATTTAATTATTCCATTGAATACATTAAATCAGAAAACAATTTGGCAGATAGTTTGTCAAGATTGCCTCTTCCATATGATAACAACGATGAAAACAATATTTCAGAGGTTGATTACATCAATTATTTTTCAGAAAATGGTAATATACCAATTGATTTTGCTAAGATCCAAGAAGAATCAAAAAAAGATAAGATTTTAAAAATTATATTTAAATTTAGTAAAATAGGTTGGCCTAACCATACTAAATGTAAATTATTACTTCCCTACATACCTTATAAAAATGAGATAACAATAGCAGAAGGTTGTTTAATGTGGAATAATCGATTAGTTATTCCACTAGTTTTAAGAAGTAAATTATTAAATGAATTGCATTCTTCACATTTTGGAATATGCAAAATGAAAAGTTTAGCAAGATCCCATTATTGGTGGCCTGGCATTTCACAAGACATCGAACAATTAGTTAAAAGATGTTCTACCTGCATGATGTATTCCAAAAGTCCAAACAAAATTGAACTAAACACATGGAAATGGCCTTCATTTCCTTGGTCACGAATACATATAGACTATATGGGACCATTTATGGGTAAAAACTTTTTAGTGGTAGTTGATGCGTATAGCAAATGGTTGGAAGTAATTCCAACAAATTTAATTACAGCAAAAACTACAATTGATATTTTAAGATCATTATTTTCTAGATTTGGTTTATGTGAAACAATTGTTTCAGATAATGCACCAGCTTTTGTTGGCAGTGAATTTCAAACTTTTTTAAATAGTAACGGCATAAAACACATAACGTCCGCTCCTTATAACCCAGCTTCTAATGGCGCAGCTGAAAACGCTGTAAAAACAGTTAAAACTGCTATAAAGAAACTGATGATTGACAAGAAAATTACCTTGGAAAATATAAATTTAGTAATAAATAATTTTCTGTTTGATTACCGCGTGACACCTCATACAACAACAGGTGAATCACCTTCTTATTTGATGTTCAATCGGAATGTTTTAACTAGATTTAATTTTAAACATCCTGAACATTTTAAGAAGGGGAAAGACATTGAGTGTGTTAGAGATCATGTGGCAAAAAAACAGGGAAATCAGACTAAGTACTTCGGAGATGACAGAAATATTAGTTTCACAGTTGGAGATAATGTTTATTATAGAGATATATTAAATAAAAAATTCCTACCTGGCAAAATAATTGGACAAATAGGTAAATGTAACTATTTAATAAGAAACAAAGAGGGAAAAGAATTTAAAAGGCACACTAATCAATTATTAAAAGATATTTCATATAGAAATGATATTCCTATTCAGGATACTTCAAATACAGACCTTTTAAATGCTTCTTCATCTAAACCTTACAATTTAAGGCCTCGTAAATAATTGTTTATTATTATTATTATTATTATTTCAGTATTAATGTTTATTTTTAAAGAAGGAGGTGTAATATATTAATTATATTTATATAGTCAATATATAATACATAGAAATGGCAACAGGGTTGCATATAGTAAATAAGTATGTATTAAATAAATAGAATAGTTTTTTGTTTAGTTATTTATTCTTAGTTTTTGTACAAACATTTTATTGTATAGATCCTATATTAAACCAGTCTCGGTTAAGTTAACATCGTCTTTACCCTAAATAAAATCCTTAAACATCCGTCTAATTAAATAGTTAATGTCTTTAGCAAAGATATTACAATAATTTATAAAGCACATAAGAAAATATAATAACATTAGTAAGCATCAGTATAATTTCTAAAATCAAAATTACATTTTTATCATTATTTACAACATTGTCCATTATTAATTGATTTGAAACATTTATTACACTGCGTTTTTTATCGAGGAACATAAAAGTTGCATTCATTGCATTTGACACTCCCGGGATCGTGCTGGCGTTGATTTTAAATGTTCTTGGGTTAGTGTTATTATCAAGGTACATCATTTTCCATTCCGAAGGCCAACTATCATTGATTCCTCTATCGCTGACGGCTATGTAGCATTGTCTGGCATCTTTGGGTTTCGTGATAAACAAAGTTCCATTAAGCAAAGTTGTTAATAGTATGAATGCGGTGCTATTCATTTTTCGATACTTTCGGCATTTACTCTAGTTGATCGATAATCTTGACACTTTTTGCAGATACACTTTTCTGCGATGCATCTAAAACAGTTTTTTATGGGTGGAGGTGGTCCGTCTATGTGGTCCTCATCGGTTGGAAGGTTGTAATGCTTATGACAGGGAAGTCTTATTTGGAAATATAAATCACTCTTACATTTTTCAGGCAGGAAGTCCCACAATCTTTCCAAATTTAGTCCATATAGCGATCGTAAATATTTTTCCGGTAGATATTTTACGTATTCACCAGTTAACTTGTATTCATCATACAATTCAATGGCTTTATTTATATTTTCAAATAATCTTATTTCGACTTTGCTAATTTCATCGGAGCTGCATCCCGTCGAGTTTTGCACACAGTTGCTTTTGCAATTCATAATCACAAATAATTTTTTTAACATTTATAATTTGCTGCAGTAGACGATCCAATTGATAGTTTAGTTGTTGACGATTTCTTAAATGGAGTCGTTTAATGGAGGACGTTCTTGACACGACCATTGCTGTTTGCTTTTTGAAATCTCAAATGGAACTGATTTCATTTTAATTAAAAGAAGCTAAATGCTTTAACACATCCGAAAAATTGAACACTAACACTTCAAAAAGACTCTCTCTGTTTTCGTAATACGACGATTCGTTTTGCAATGCCACTTGCTTGATTAAATTTTCTTTTTCTATATCGGTAGTATCTGAAGTAATGAGCATATTAACTTCTGACAAACACTGATTAAAAAAATCAAAAAAACGTAATTGACTTAATCTGTTCATTCGTAAATCTATCAATTCAATCAATTTACATAATGTATTAAAACAATGTCGATCTAAAGAAATTTTTATGTCATTTCTTTCAACAACAACAACCTTTTGCCTTTTACACACATCTTCAAAATACAATTTACAATTTTCGAACACCTGTAAATAATTATATTTAAATTAATTACTAATTAAATTAAAAAATCACAACTATTTTACCTCTATAGTTTTACATGGTTCTTTTACTACACTGACATCGTTGTTCTTTATCTTTTGATTGCAAGTTTCACAAACTCGTTTTCGCTTTTGTCCACCGAGTTGTGGTTTTCTCTTTATCTTGAGATAATCATCCATTTCATCCTTAAATTGAATAATTTTATTCCATTCATCTTGTATAAACGAAATGTTTTTCTGTTGCATTGATAATTTTATACAGTGATAAAACCCTCTGTTAGGGCTTAACCCAACTGACACATTAACAGTTTTATTTTTATTGAGAGCATATTTCACTTCATTAATCAAACGCGATTCTTGATGTAAAAAACTTTCAAAATCTTCGAGAATTTCTTCGAAAAAATTCGAGTCGACAGACATGATGTATATTACTCTATTGCCAGTAATAAACTAAAGATTTGGTTATTCCTAGACAACTAAATCTACACATTTGTTATTCGTATCCCTTCCCTTTTGGTTTTAGCTTTACACTTCCCCCCTTACCCTTACCCCATTTTGTTTCCGTTTCATATATTATTATTATTATTATTTTCTCTCCCTATATTTTGCATTTTGTGTGGGAGCAGGTCAAGTGTCAATTTTTATTTCAGATTCGCAACCTACGCGTCGTGCGCTTTCATTTGAGTACCATGACGGCCCCTTTTGCAACACCGAAAGTCGTATTTTGCTTGGGAGCAGGTCAAGTGTCAATTTTTATTTCAGATTCGCAACCTACGCGTCGAGCGCTTTCATTTGAGTACCATGACGGCCCCTTTTGCAACACCGGAAGTCGTACATCCGGTCGCCATTTTTGATTCTGACATAAAGATAATCACTTCCGGTCGCCATCTTAGATTTTATTTTTGACACACCCTGTATATACCAACTTTTTCGAACACCCTGTAACATGTATATGCTCGATGCAAAACCACAAGATAATCTCTCTCTAAGCGCATGTATCATGTCGTCTCGCTCGCACTCATTATTTCTCTCTTACACACCGGATGGAGTAATGGAGGGCCCAGAAACGGCTATCCCTTATCTACTCATGTTCTTATATTACCATCGATGAGCAGTTGCTAGCTTTTAGTGGACGCTGTCCGTTTCACAAAATCTATGATAGGCGCATCTCCTTACCAAGACAAACTAAATAATATGCCTTTAGCAGAATACTATGTAAAAACTCTTACAACATCATTGCAAGGTGCAAACAGGAACATATCTATAGACAATTGGTTTTCATCAGTTAAGCTTGCTGATGATCTACAAGCTCCATATAAATTTACCACTCTCAGAAAAAATAAAGGAGAAATACCTTTGCAAATGCTGACAACAAAAAACCGCCCAGCTGGTGATGCTAGATTTTGATTTGACAAAAAAAGACTTTGCTGTCGTATGTACCTAAAAAAATTAAAATGTCATACTTTTAAGTACGATACATTTGGGAAGTACACTTATGTCTGAAAATACTGGAAAACCGGATATAATTGACTTTTACAATAGCACAAAAAGTGGAGTCGATACTTTTGATCTGATCCCAAAAACAAAAAAATGGCCTTTGTACATGTTTTATGGAATGGCATCTATAAATGCATATGTAATTTATGCTAGCAATATGCATAAATTAAAACAAACGCCTTTAAATAGAAAACAAGTTATGATTGAATTAAGTCGACAATTAACATTTCCTTGGCTAAAATCGCGGCTAAACATTAAAAGTTTGCAGCAATCCCTACGATATTGCTAAAAGAGCAATCTGTCCATCAAAAAAAGAATAATGATAACAAACTATTGCGAAGTTTGCAGACGGCCAATCTACGCCAAACATCGCGCTTGTATTTGCTCCGAATGTTGTTAATAAAATTTAAAAATATAAATAGCATGTATGAAAGCGCTTAAATAATGTTAATAATACTTAAAAATGTAGTTTTTTTGTTAAATTTAAAAAAAAAATCTGGAAATGACAGATCTTGTAATTTAGAATCGTAAAATTTACGATAGGTTAGTCATCATGTGTCTAGAAACAAGATTAGCTGTTTAGGGTTAAGCATTAAAAACCAAAAAATTAAATAAAAGTTGACCAGAAAGTAGGGACGATTTGAATTTGGCGCCATTTTGTTCTTTAACGGTTAGCAGCCGTGAGTTTTTCATGTTTGTTATCTGATAACCTTCCCATTAGCAGATTAATCGCTTTTGTTTGGTGAGCATTGTTGTTTGATGTTTATGTTCGTAGATAGAAATAGAAATAGATAAGAAGTTTTTACAAACACAGTGAAAGTCCCACGGCAACCGTTCGTAATTTGCGTGTAATACTCGGACGTAACGTTGCTCCAACCGAATCCACAGTTCGTGAGTTTATCCGAAAATTTGAGACCACGGGTTTTGCTTCAAAAGTTAAGAAAACGGGACAAACGCGTTCTTTTTGAACACAAGAAAACATTGCTGTCGTGCGTGACCGTAAGCCGCCAAAAAAAATCGGTTTTACAACAAACCCAACAGCTGATTTTATTACTAAGTTTACTGCATGTAATCCTTCAAAAGAACTAAAAATGCATGCTTACAAGATCCAACTTACACAAGAGTTGAAGCCTGCAGATCATGGAAAGAGACATCCATTTGCTCAGTGGGTCTTGGCTCGACAAGCGAAGAACAATAACTTCACGAACAGAGTAATTTTCACAGATGAGGCGCACTTCCACCTCAGTGAAATTGTCAATAAGCAGAACTGCAGAATTTGAAGTACCGACAATCTGCAAGTTACTGTGGAAAATGAGATGCATGTGTGGTGTGGGTTCTGGGCAGGAGGAGTGATCAGACCATAATTTTGAAAATGATGAAAAAGTTGCCGTCACTGTGAACGACGACCGTTACAGAAACATTTTTTCTGATTGGTTTTTTCCAGTTGTGGATGAAAATGACGACTTTTGGTTTCAACAAGATGGTGCGACATGTCACACATCCCGTAAAAGAAAAACTGCTAAATGAAAAATTTTCTCAAAAAATTATCTCTTTGCGTGGCAATCAGAAATAGCCTGCCAGATCATGCGATCTTACGCCTTGTGACTTTTTTTTGTGGGAATTTGTGAAATCAAAAGTGTACGTGAACAAACCACAAACAATATATCAATTGAAGGAAGAAATTCAAAGGTTTATTAGCAGCATCTCACCAGATGTTTGTGAACACGTCATCAAAAACTTCAATGGACACATTGCTCATTGCCGCGCGGCCTTGAGTTGTTACTTAATATGTTTGTAAAAAAGTTCTATAGCACTTTAATATTCGTCCTTACTTCCTGGACACCTTTATAATTAATGCAAGAATACCAACAATAAAATTAAAATAATCTCATTTAACTTTTGGATTTTTATCTTGCAATATTAAGTATTTGTTTATAAATATTTGCAGATATTATAACCCCCAACAACTATGCCACCGTCGCGATCAGCTTAAATAAATACTTTTAAAAAGTGAAATTGAATTCTATTTAATTTAACCATAGTTGCTGTGTATAATTAATTATATTAATTAAAGCAATTGATAATGATGATTATTCATCGAAACATGTATGTTTAAATAAAATAAATAATTAAATAAAATCATTAATTTCGATAATATGAATAAAATACAAGGATTTTATAAAATAAATAGAGACAATAAATAATAAAATAAATTATATTTATAGAACTTGATAACATGGAGAATAAATAAATCGAAGAACGCAGAATAACGAAAAAACTGCCAAATAAAAATCGAACAAAATATTGCGAAATAAGCAATGAAGAGAAAGATGTACAATCTCTGTATAGAAAATCATTTGAAGAAAAAATGACCGAATTATTAATTACAACCAGAAATTGATAAATCACCAATTTATTTCACTTCAAACCAATTATCATTAAACGATGTTAAATTTGCAGAAAAAAATTATGAATTTGTTGTAATTATAACGAAAATTCATACACACTTTTAATTAAATTATTTATGAAGTTGGAATAAATACGACTATACTTATTCCATTGTTTGTATTTTTAATAATTCTGGGATATTTTAATTTGTTCAATCCCATTTTCTAGTAATATAATATTGTTTTATTATACTATTATTTACAACTGTTATAAAATTTTAAAATTTCTAGCCACATAACAGCCCCGTGTGAGGTACATATATAACAACATAACTTTTAAATCATACAAAACAGTGAATAAATTATTCACCCACATTATAGATAAAACTTTATTAATGGATAAAAAAATTACAATTTACTCGATCCCGTGTAATAACTGCAATACTCGATACATTGGACAAACCAAACAAAAACTATCCGATCGCATTAACCAACACAAGCGTGATTGTAGCAATAAACTTGATAACTCAGGTTTATCTGCACACCATTTGAAAGAAGGTCATTATTTCAATTTTGAAAAAACCTCTATATTAGATTCTGAAACTAATTAAAAAAAAAAAGATTTATTTTTGAGATGTACATTAATTGCAATTTCACTTGCAATCAAAATAAAGATGTAGATTCTTTTATACATAATTATCATAATATATGAAGAGTTTATATACATCTCTTTTATCTAACGTTAGTAAATGGGGGGTATACATTAAGATGTTTGTAAAAGCAATTAAGTAGAGTTTATATTACTAAGGCACTCAAAAAATATATGATTTAAATCAGCAATAACATCGGGACAGTTTTCACATGGGTTAGCTTTACCATGAATTTTAAAAAGGTGAGCAGGGAATCGTCCATGGTTAAACAGCAATCGTATTATAGAAATAAATTCCTTTCTTGGAAGGTTATGATACCAAGGTAATCTAGGTATAGTTGTATTAAGTATTGTAAATTGGTTACTTGAATTTTTACAAAAGTTCTTCCATTCATCTGACCAACTGTCATCCAATGTTTTGCGAAAGATGCAACCCAGATTCGTAAATGGGATTTTAAGTTCTTTGTTTAATGTTTCATTTTCTTCTTTTGCTATATTATCGGCTTTTTCATTTCCAGATATTCCACAATGACTTTTGACCCAGACAAAATTAACATTAGTGCCATTTTTAAAAAGTTTTTGTTCTAAAGTTACGATGTCAAATAGTATATAATTTTTAGATTTATTATTTGACATATTAGATAAGCATCTTAAGACCGACATTGAATCAGAAAAAATGACCGCACTATCAAATTGCTTATTAACGCACCATTCCAAGGCTTGTTTAATTGCTATGGCTTCTGCAGAAAATATTGAAAAGATTGGTAATAACTTAACGCATCTTTGATAATTCACGTTTTTGACAAAAAAGCAGCTGTTCTATGTTGGATAGATTTTGACCATTTTGACAATTGGGTTTGGTAGTCTTAAGGAATATTCGTTTAATGTGTAACTGTTATTGATGACTGTGGTTGATTTAGTAGGTATATATACGTTACATCGTCGTGTTTAATTAAATTTGGGCCGTTTTCAATATATAATTTTCTATCAGAAAATAAGTAAATTATTACTGATATTAATGTTGAAGGAAATTTAAGAATATTTATTTTGTTTGACAATATATCTAAATTTACTTGATCGTATGCACTTTTTATGTCTATAAATAAAGAACCAAGGTAATCATTATCGGTCAATGTAGTCTGGATATCAATTACTAAACGAGCAATTGAATCAGAAGCTCCTTTGCCTGCATTAAAACCATATTGCGTGCATGGTATATTATCTGTTTGATTAAACCACCACTCAATTCTCTTTTTTTTTATATTCGTTCCAATGTTTTAGTAATACATGACATTAACGCAATTGGCCTAAACAATGTGACGTCGTTTTTGTTCTTATTTGGCTTAAATATAGGAATTATTTTGATTTGTTTTAGTGGTTTAGGAATAGTGTTTTGCTTTAATATTGTATTAAATATAGACTGAATGGCTATTTTGCCTGTTGATGGAAGATTGTATTGCAATAGTTGGCCCAGTATTCTTTGGCTTTGCTCTTAAATAACAGTTTTGATGCAGCAAAAAGTTTTTTACATGTTATATAATTTCAATTGTACTGTTTTGCTTGTAATCCTGGAATGCATTTTTTCTATTACTAAATGCATTTTTACAGTCTTTATCAAACCAGGGAGAATTATGTTTAAATGTAGGACAGAAAGGTTTATTTATTGATATTGATTTTTCGGCTGCACAGTTAATTTACGTATAAAAATCTGACAGGTTAGGACTATTTAAAAAAAGAGTGGATTACGTCATTAAAAGAGTTTTTAAAACATAACCAGTCGGATTGATTTGTTTTCCATTTGTTATTTGGGTATATTATTTGTGATTCGAATTGAGTTTTATATTTTATTACTATTGGAAAGTGATCCGAGCAAAAGTATCATCGTTTGCAACTTCCCAACTGATGAAAGGATGAAGTCTGGCGTCAAGTTGCTTGACCATTATTTATAATTGTAATATGATCTACATTGTCCAAAGCATCAATTAAGTTTCGTCCAACAATGTTATTTGAAGAAGATCCCCATACAAAACTGTAAGCATTAAAATCTCCACCTATTATAAAGTCACCTTGAAATTGTAAAAGAAAATTAGATAAATTGTTCACAGTTAAGTGAACTGATGGAGGACGGTACACAGATGCAATGATTAAGTATGATGATTTTAAGTAAACTTTATATTTTAGAACGTATATGATCAGCCACTAAAATTGCAACACAACCTTTGCCATCATTTCTATCATAGTGATACACGTTAAAATTTTTAATTTTTAAATTATTGCTTGGTTTTATCTAAGTTTCTGATAATAAGATAACATCTGTTTTAAATAAAGTCAAGATAATTTGAAAATTGCGTCTATTAGCATTAATAGAACCGCAATTCCATTGTATTATTTGCAAAGTTTTGCTATGTGGAATAGGCATTGTTTAAATCTATTTTATCTATGGCATTATCTCTTCAGTATGTATTATTAATTATACATTAATTAAATATTTTTAAATTATATATTTTATCATTTTAATTACCTTAAATATAAAATTATTAATTTAAACTATTATTATATTAAATTGTAATTGTCATGATAAAATAGTCTATTTTTAAATAAAATATACCTGATGTTTTATATCCCAGTTTTTATTTTCAATTTTTTTTTGTTTTTCTTGTGTTTTCAATAACCAAAAAAATTGAATTTAAAAACATTTTATTAAGGGCACGATTGACGCGCGAAAATCAAGCAAAATCATATTTGCTTGACATGTGCTGGCTCCTGATGGTAAATAGCTGAAATAAGATTGTACGCACGTATGACATCATCATTGATGCTGTAGCACGCATCGTCGCCGATCACATACTTATTTATAGACTTATCACCCCGTACCCTACCTTGGTACAAAAACAATTCGTATGTTTATTTATGAAATTACGTATTTATATAGATTTGCATCAGGGACGCGCATAAAATATTTATTATTATAGATCCTTTATTATTGTTTTTATAATTAAATGTATATTTCTTTCAAAATATTTTATTAAATTAATTTATGTGTGCAATTTGTATTGAAACGGTAGTGTCGAATAAAAATTGCAGTTTTACAATTAAGTTATTTTTGATGACTAAACAATAAGTATTGAACAAAAAACTCTAGAAATTGCTTTTTTTTTAATACTTGCGGGTGTCTATTGTGTTTTTAAGCTAAAATTATACTAAACCTTATTGTAACATAATAATATATTTTAAGAATTAAAAAAATAATATTGAGAATACGTTTCCACTTATATTTATTTATAGACTATTACCCTTTACCCCATCATGTACACCTGTACAGCTTCAAATACAATTTAGATTCGCATGTGTACAAATTTTATTTGTATACTGCTAATTAATTATTGTAGCGACTAGCGAGATTAGTTTCTTTATTTTCGTTTTGTGCTTATACTGTTTTTTTTTTAAACGGTATAAGTGTGCGTGTGTGTTTTTAATTTTTTGCAGAATTGTGCAGAGTTGTTTTTGAAGTGGTAAGTAATAACTTTTATAAGATTATTAGAATCAGGGGCGCGCGCAAATTTACTATATTATTCATTTGTAAATAATTAAAAATATTTCAATAAAATTTTGTTTTATTATTTTCAATCATTCATTGTCAATTTATGCAAAATTAAGTAGTTATGCAAAAGTTGAAAAGTGTCAAAATCATTTTTAATTATACAAGAAAGAATAATATATGAACTAAAGAACTTTTATATTTTATTTTATTGGAGATAAAAATAAAATTGTTCAATTAAATTTGATAATGAGATTATAATTTATGTCATATGCCACACTTTTAGTATTATTAAGGAGTTTATATATAATTTTGATAAAATTAATTTTTCTAAATAAAAAAGTATCTATTTAAACAATATTAAATGGCGATTTTGTCCCATTAATGATATTAGGTCCACAATAGTAACTGTTAAATTATATCATTTGCAGTACCCGCAAAGAAATAATTAAATCTGTTAGCATCTATGGTTATTTTAAATTTCTATAATTAAGTTTTAGATTTATTGCTTGTCACATAGCATTAATAGTTATTATTTTTTTAAATTAATAAATTAAATCAAATGTTTTTCCTAATAAGTGTTATTGGTCTTGTAAATTTAGGCAATAGCAATATTTTGTTCAAATTTTAGATGTAAGAATTAGTATTAATTAATTTTTTAATCAGTTTACTAGCTTTATTTCAAAATGGGTCGTACATATGCTCATCGAGCAAAGCGGAATAAACGAGCTAAAGCCCAAAAAAGAAGTGTAGCATTAAACGATGCAAAAACAAATCAAATGGAGGCGATAAATGAATACGACTTTTCATGGGGATCTATTGAAGAGTAAAATAGGTATGTATGCTCATACTATTTTAGAAAATAAGGCGGTCTTTGGTATCATGTATAGCGACAATCCCAACCCTGAAATAAAATGTCACTTTAGTTTAAAAACTTCATCTTCCATTTGCATTTCACATAAATATCATTAACTAAAGTTGTTATTATTCAACCGATTTAAATGATTCAAAAACTATATTAAAATGGTATTTTGAGTATTATAAAATCATGTGCACACATGTATGTTTTTTTAGTATAGTTGTTATGACAACCAACTTTATTTTATTAAATTATATTTTTTAATTTTTGTGTGGAATCTTCATGATATTCTAAATACAACAACTATGTAAAATAATAATATTTTATGATATATTTCATTTCTATTTAAAATGATCGTAATTGAATAGTTGGCAGTGAAAATAACTTATTTTTATTTCTGGAGAGTTATTATGTTTAAAAATCATATTTTTGAAATTTAAAAAAAAATATAATAATTTTATTTAGTTAAAAAACGTAAATTTTTAAGTTAATTTTTTGCAGAATACTGTTGTAAAAGTATATACTTATTTTACATAGTTGGATTTTAATATTATGGAGATTAAAAAAATAATTAAAAATATACGAGGTAACAGCCATAAATTCTTGGCCTACTACATTTCTTAAAATTTTAGACCAAATGTCAAATACTGTAAAGTGTAATGCTTTATGAACGTACATGAGCAATTTCAATCCTCTGCTTTAATTAATCTTGTAGTGATATGCAGACATCGTTAGGTTTCAACTATGCTAGATTTTTGAAGAAATTAGTACCAAGCGGTCATCAAATTCTTCACCTTCCAATGAAGGTCTTATAATACTTAAAAACATTTAAAATGGGTTTTGAATCATTCAAATCGTTTCAGCCGTACGTTTTTTGTGTAACACCTTGTATAAATTATTAAAGCATAACGTTTATAATTGTTGTAGAGTAAATAATCACTTGTTAAACGTAGAAGTAGAAGATGGAGCAAATAAATAAAATTTAAAAAAAAAATGCAATATTTGTGATAAGGAAATTTCAATAACATCGGAACGAAATGCAAATCTAAATAATGCCGCTGTGTGGGGAACATTAGCGACCGGAAGCTCATATGCTCATATGAACGAATTTTTGAGTGTATTGGATCTACCAAAAATGTCACGAAGTATGTATTTTAAAATCCAACGAGAATTAGGGTACAAATGGAAAGAATGCATCTGGGAATCTATGGAGTCCGCTGGTAATGATGAATACCATAACGCAGTTACAAAAGGCAACATTGACGAAGATGGAATTCCATTTATTACAGTATATTTAGATGGAGGATGGTCCAAGAGAAGTTATAGACATAGCTATAATGCATCATCGGGAGTGGTAAATTATAAACATATGAGTTTACAATAAAATTATAATTTAACTATTGTTTTATTTTAAGGCTGTTATTATTGGAAAAAGTACAGGTAAAGTTTTATACCTTGGAATTCGCAATAAGTATTGCTCCATTTGTACAAGGGCATCACACAAACTAGAAGACGCAGCAGATCTTATATGCTTCAAGAATTGGAATGGTTCATCTTCTGCTATGGAATCCGATATCATAGTAGAAGGCTTTAATCAAAGCATTGCTATGCACAAATTACGATATAAAACCATTATAGCAGATGGCGATTCTTCAGTATACATGCGTATTAAAAACAGTGTTGCGTATGGAGCTCAAGTAGTAAAAGTTAAATGTACAAACCATGCAATTAAAAACTTTAGTAAACATTTATTCAATATAAAGAAAAATGGAATCGCTTTACCTGTGCGAAAATTACTTACTAAAACTGTAACAGATTTAGTTAAAACCGCACATAAAGCAATATACGCAAATGCCCATGGAGACATTAATCGATTAAAGAAAGATTTGCGTAATACTGTTAATCATGTTTTTGGTAACCATGTAGACTGATCGGATTATTTGTGTAATAATTCTGGTAAAACCATCAAAGATCGAAGTTCAGAATTATTGTTAAGTGGAGCGCATCATCATTTGTATGCTGCACTAAACTCTTTATTAACAAAAGCAAATAAATTAATTGGTAACGAAACTAATAACCGAGCCGAAATGTTTATGAATATACTTGCTAGATTCAACATGGGCAAAAGATTAAATCTAATACAAAGAGATGGTTTTGAAATTAGGTCATATCTGACAGGTTTGAGATACAACGAAGGTGTTGAATGGCACAGAAATGCTTGGTTAAAACATTTTCAGCAAAACCCTAGAAAATATTTTAATGAATATATCAATTCAGAAGAATTGTACCTTAAACGTAACAGTAAGCCAGGACAAAAACTTCCACGAAAAAAACCCAAAAAAAGTATGCAAGCCAAAAATATTGATTATGGGCCAAATATTTCTGAAATTGACATTGACAAAGAGTCACTGCAAACAGAAATCGAACAGTTAATCAATCGATTACAGGTGTCAGAGCTAGAAAGAGACCACCTTGCTAAAAATACAATCGGTCAATTTGATAATGCTTTATACTCTGCAGAAAGAGCACAAAGATTAACCGCGTCCAATTTTAGAGCAGTTATTCGTCGCAGACCAACAACTCCATGTGATAGTCTGATAAAAAGAGTTTTAAATTTCAAGACTTTTAAAACTAATGCAACGGAATATGGCCGTATAAATAACCGTGTTGCTATTAGTAAATTTGAAGACATCACGGGAAAAAAGGTTCAAGCTTCAGGTTTATTTATTGACTTGAATACTGGTTTTCTAGGAGCCTCACCCGATGGTAATTTTTGTTTTATTTAACTACTATTAAATATAAAATGTTTCATGATTTTTAGGTATTGTAGACAATGAACATATAGTGGAAGTTTAATGCCTTTATAAAGTGGCATCCTCTGGAGAGACGTTAGAGAATTCTGTTAAAAATAAAAAAGTGTTATGTTTGCAAATAAATGAAACTGGAACAATTCAGTTAAACGAAAAACGTGACTATTATTATCAGGTATGTCTTTACATGTTAATCAACATATTTAATTTAATTTAATAATTTTCTAGATTTTAGACAGCTTGCAATAACAAATCGAACGTATTGTTATTTAATTATATATACAGGAGATAACAACGATTTGTTTATCCAAAAAATACCAAGAGATCGAGACCTTTGGAAAAATATTATGGAACGAAAACTGAGGACGTTTTATAGGAGATGTGTGGCACCGGAAATTATTTTAAATAGAAGATTTAGGCAACAAAGATGCAGGGATCCAGTTTAACATATTATATTAATTTATTTTTTTTAGAATATTTGGTTGTTATTGTATATTGTATGTAGTTTGTTTAGCTTATTTTCTTGTTAATGTATGATATATGTAGTTTGTTTAATCTATTTTCTTGTTAGTGTTATATATAGAATGTTATTTTAATTATTGTATTGAAATGTTTATATTTTTGTATATTGTAATTGAATAAACGTGGTATATTATGACAGTCCATGTAAAACATCATTTGCCAATTAGATTACACGTAATGTATTTGGTGGGTGATGATTTAATGAACTGTGAGTCTCCATTCAAAAGACAACAAATCGGGACAGTACCTCTGTGGGTGGTATGGAAACTTGTCCAAACAAACGTTTTTATTGATGTCCTACACATTAAAATATTTGATAAATAAAGCAAAGTAAACACAATTATATTTATACATGGTAAATTGTGGTAAATGAATTGCATGGTTAAAACCAAAATCTTATTTTACATTTCCAATAAGAATTATTTTAAGTTGCGGTGTTGATTTCAATTTTTGTCTAAATGTCTTCTTATCTTTTAACTTGTTTATGTCATTTAGTATTGTTTTGCAATATCTCGTGTCAATCTGTAAAAGAAAATTTTGTTTACGGTTTGTTTATCATATGAAGACAAATTTATTTAAACTTTTTTCAGAGCTACTAAGAGAGATGTAGTCTTCTTACTCTTTACTTACTGGGACATCGGGTATATTCTTTTTTTAAATATGATGTGTTATCAAATTTACGTATACTTGCTTATAATTCTTACCCATTTTTTTTATAAGTCAATTTTTTTATCATTTTTTGTATATCAAAATTTGACTTATACAGGATTTATCAAAATTGCTGACCATCAAAAAGCGCTCCGATCATCGAACAGCGGATGATGGTCGGAGCCACCATCGAACAGCGCGCCAAGCATAGAACACTAAAATGTGTTCTTAGCTCGGACCCTCGCACACCGCTCGAGTCTCGTATTTATATTGAACTGAAACTTTTTATCGGCGTGAAAACATCAAAAACAAAAATGTAAAAATATTTATTTTATTATGAAAGTTTAGAGCTTTTTAATTTTTAAATACAACCACCCTATATATTTTTACATTTTTTAATGATTATTTTGCTATTTGTTTTTTAGGTTATTGTTCTTTTTATCTATTTGGTTAAAATAAATGTGAATGTGAGAAAACGTTCTTTATTTGAAGTTCAGCAGTTTGAATTAATTGCTTAGTTATAACTCAATGGTGCAGTTTATAAAAAAAAAAAATTCTACAAAAGATACTCAAAATTAATCTTAAAATTAAAAACTGTAAAAATATGCAAAGTGTTCATTCAAAAAAAGTTTACCAAATTTCCACAACAAAACGAACATCCTATTCTAAATATTAAAAATATATTTAAAAAACAGTTTGTTTAAAACCAAATAAACATTTGTTTAAAACTTTTTGATTTTTTTTTACGGTTCGAGAATTATTTATGTTCCGGTAATTTTGACTAACCCTGTATATGTTGAACATATTCGTAAACACTATGTCAAACAATCGATTTTCTTATTTATACATCTAGAATCCTAAAATAGTATGTTTAGATGCATAGTCAGAAAATGCATAATTTTTTTCCTAATTTTAGAATGTATATAATAGTATATATTATTTTTTGTATTATTTATTTCGTATTATTCATACAATCGTAAAACGAGGGCCGAGGTCTGAAAAAATGCAATGGCCAATCAAATAATGCAATCCACGGCAAAATAATACATTACAAAACAAATAATATACGTTGCACTTCAGAATAATACATACGACAAAAAATATATTCCACGACAGAATTATATAATCATGACAAAATAATTCAGTATCGTCAATATTAACCGAATAAATAAACTGAATATGCATCCCGCATCCAATCAATAACTTTCTTCACCATCACGTATAATATTAAATAAATGATATCAAAATAAATAACTCTTTCAAAATAATTAAATATTTAAAATTAAAAAATTACGAGACACTGCTTGTAGATGAATTTACAATCTTGCTATATGGATACCAGCTTGGCTATAATCGCTTTGCTAGTGACAAATCTCTATAAAAGTAAAACATATCAATGTAATATAATTATGCAAAAACAAAAGCAGAAATATAAAAAATAACTGGTTTTTGCCAATTAATCAGCAAATTAATAATTAGAATAATGTAGACTATTGGTTTAATTATTAATTAGGATAATAGTTCAAATTATTTTAATTATTAATTTGCTGTTGTTCAAACATCCTATTATGTCGGCATTTGTTTTATTTTGTCTTGTTAGTTATCGTTTTAAAAACTTTTTTTTCCTGTTGATATGTTCTATTCAACCGTTCATATGTTATCGTAGCTTTCATATTATTACCGTACATTCTCTATTTCTGTCGTGGAAAGTATTTAAATGTCGTCAAATATATTTTACTGTTGTTTAATATACTTTTTTTCCGTGTGAAATATGTTTTTGTCGTGAAATATATTTTTCTGTTGTGCAAAACCTTTTAGAGATGTTATTTAAAAATGTTCAATCAAATTTACATTAAATTGCATTTGTATACATTTTCTACGTCCCTGACTATTTCTTTTGCAGTTCGCCGATAACATTCGAAGATAAGCATCAAAAACACGAGCAGTTAGCCAATGCAATATTAGCGCTACGTACGAGATAATAGCGGAACTAAACGACTTAACTTTGCACAAAAAGTTGCCTAGTAATTTAATAATTCAACGTTACAAAATATTGAAAATTTTCGAAAGGGTTTATTTAAAAATTACGTAGAACAGTTTAATAAAAATGGTTTTAATTCAAAGATATGTTACTAAAGTTGGATATAGTATAATCTGATTGTCATAGAACATCAAGGATATAAATAAACAACGTATTTACGAAGATTTTGGAAGTGCCGGTTTATAATAATTAATATAAAAATCTATTCTCAACTTAAACAATGAATCTTCTTTTATGACTTGTGCAAAAGATCAACCTTTCAATCTCTACATTGCATGACATGATCAGTTATGTAATTTGCTTGTAAAACAATGTAAACGTACTATATAATTTCCCATATACGACGCAACCAGTCGTACGTCGGTACCGTCACCTTAAATATTCTTAATAGTTTCAATACATTGAGTTGTTGTACTAAACAAAGTAAGTATTTGGACAGATAATAAATGTAATTATTGTTTTTTTATATTTAAAATAAATGTATTATTTAATTTATTATTTTTTAAATATTAATAATATCAGATAAAAAGGTAGAAGAACTTGTTGCAGAAAAGGCCACAGTTGATGAAATTGGAGGTGAATATTTTTTACTTATTTTTATTAAATAATATATAATGCAATTAATTGTTTTTAGCAATGCAAGAACCAATACGCCAATTTACTAGAAAACCTATATAATTCTCCAAGTATAAAGAATGTCAGTTTTTTTTTCATACAAAACACTAAACGGCTTGACAACCTTATAACAACTTTATAAAACAATTGCTAAATTGTTATTGAAATGATTTTA
The DNA here is from genome assembly GCA_963932245.1 of Tachinus rufipes. Taxonomy (NCBI): domain Eukaryota; kingdom Metazoa; phylum Arthropoda; class Insecta; order Coleoptera; family Staphylinidae; genus Tachinus; species Tachinus rufipes. Next base: position 20,651,646 of record OZ010750.1, read on the forward strand.
TTGTTTTTTCTTATGTTGTTGTTCTTAAAACGGATGTTTTGTTAAAATAAATGTGTGTAAAAATATTTTTAATTTGAAGTTCAAGAGTTTGAATTAATTGCTTATAATTCAAAAATGATTGCAATTTATAGACAAATTATTTATTACAAAAAACTCTCAGATTTGAAAAATGTAAAAATACACAAAGTGTTTCATTACAAAAAAAGTTTACCAAATTTCCATAATAACATAAACACCCTGCATATTAAATATACATTTGAAAAGAGATTATTCAAAACCAAAAAACTTATATATATATATATAGCTCAATTTAAAATTAACAATAAGAAAATAAAACTAGTATTTAAAAACAAAACTTTATTTGTAAAAAAAGTTTAAGATTAAGTTGATTTTTTTAACGTTTTTTCTGTTTTGGGCCTCAATGTATTGTGGATCTCTACATTTTAATCCATTGCCTAGGTTATCTAAAATTATTTCAGGTCCCATGCAGTTTTTATAAAACTTGATTAATTTGGGTAACATGTTAGTTTCCCAAAAATCATAATTTCTCAAAACTTCATCAATATATAAATTATTTGCCGCTCCAGAATAAACAACAAAAAAACATTTCTGAGCATTGGTTATTGCTAGTTGTCTTTGAATCTAGAAATTATAGCATATAATAACATGATATTGTAACTATTTTAAATAAATGCATACCTGATAGAAATAATCGTGTTTCTTGTTTATTTTAATGTTGCTATTGTGGTTAATTAAACACGGAACCAGATTTTGACAAACAGCTTCTTTTAATGAAATTCCTAAAGTAGACAGTTTATACAAACATTTAATTTCTACAATTTCTAAGTCCGTAATTATTCCATCAGGGGATGCACCTAGAAAACCTGTACGGATATCAACAAAAAGACCACTTGGGCGTACTATTTTGCCTGTTTTTTCCATAAACTTTTCTATAGATTCATAAATTTTTCCATATTCTATTTTTTGAACATAATTTGTTTCAAAAGTTTCTTATTATTTAAGTATAGTATTCAGTGCCACTAGAACTGGTATATTCTATTTCCTAAAATTATTCACATTGAGAGTAGTACATTTTTGCGTCCGAATGTACTTACTACCTAGCTTCTACCCACAACAAAATCGTAGCAATAAATGCACAATAAAACGGAAAATATACCCTCGGAACAATTACGATTAGTCTGTTATAAATACATATTTTTATTTAAAATTTTCAGTATTCGTAGATTAATTAAACATTGATTGTAAATAATCTTCAGTTAAAAATGTTTTTAATTATTATGAAGTCGTTAATTAATTATCAAAACTTGTACAATATTCACACAATATATTTGTTAAAACAAATTAAATAAAAAACTATAATCATTTATTTAAAGACTGTATCTTTTTGCTAAATATTGCAACGCCTACTGATGACAGTTTATATTTAACAATCGCAAGCAAGATTTGTTAAAATAACATTCAATATTGTTAACTAGCAATTTTGCTTACTTTTAGCAATGTACATAAAGAATTGCCTCAAGTATGTCATCTAGAGCGTAACAATATGCTATGTAATAAGCAATTTAAGTTTATGAAAAAGCAATCTACCAAAAAGCAATCTACCACTATCTGAAAGTTGTCATAAAGGAACCAAAATCAACAATATTAGATACGCGGGCGATACTGTGATCATAACGAGCAATCAGCAAGACATACAACTGCTTCAGAACAACATAAGTAAACAAGAGGACAAAGCTGGACTAACGATAAAAAGAAAAAAGTTGTAGAAGTGGTTACACTTTGCCTGCTTTAATCACGGTAAGAGACGAGACAATTAAAAGAGCTAAGAGCACGAGATACCTAGACACACGAGATCATCAACAGGAGATCAAGAGTAGGATAAAACAAGCCAGACAAACACTCAACAAATTACGCTTCCTACTATGTGACAAGAACCTGAAAAAACTTAGAAATCCGTCTTAGAATGGTTAAGTGCTACGTCTGGCTATTGTATGGAGCCGAAACCTTGACGGTAAAGGCAGCATCCATTAACAAGATCAAGGCCCTTAAAATAAGGACTATGAAAAAGAACGTTCCAAATCTTGTGGGTATGATGCGGTATACTCAAAAGTCCCCTATTTCTAACATTAATGTTATGAATAGGCCTCGGATTTATATGAGCTAAAAAACCTCAATATATTTTTTTTATGTGCGTCAAAAATAAGTAAATATATGCGGTAATGTTTCTCAAATATTGATTTTATATGCGGTTAAAAAAGCAAGAAAATTCAAAATTTGAATTTATTAAATTAAATTATTTGTTCTTTATTAAGGTTATTGTTTCATAGTGAAACTATGTCGTTTATCGGTAAGAACGTTTTTGTAAAAAAACAAAAATTGTGCGTTCTTCTTGAATTGCCGAAGACAATGCACAGCACACTGCACAGTACAGCAGCATAGTTCCCCTCTACATTGCCACTCCAGTACGCTCTTGTAATTGACGGGGAATCCCGTGCTTTTGTACATTGCAATGTGCCAGTGGCGTCCGAGCCTCCAATAGCTATAAGAAATTGTTATAATAAAAATATTGACTATATATGCAATTATATGCGAGTGTAACTTTGACGATTTGCCATTGATAACTATTTGATTTCCTTTAATTTATGGAAGATTCTCTGTTTTTTTCTTATTTCTTAAACAAGAATTCTGCATCTTTTGAATTCGACAAACATCAGTTTGATTAATGGCGGCATCATAGACAATATCACAACAATTAAAAATAGACAACAACAAAATTCATACAAAATAGTTTTGACGGTCTTGTTCATAATGTAACAAGATAAGTAACAAGTAAAAATGGACTTTAGTATGCTATATGCTCTTTTTATTAGAAGTGAAGTGGTTTTCTTAATCCGGAGATCACTATCAATTAAAACGCGAAGGTTTCTGGCACAATCTAACTTTTAACAATTACCAGGGTATTAAATTGATTAGATCCAAAAACTATATCCGTTGATTTAGATGCATTTATTTGTAATGATTGAAGTTTTTATTGTTTTATTAATTCTTCTATATCGTAATTAGTTATGTCTTGAGCGCGCGCAAATTTTTGGCATGAAAAGAAAGATACAATTGTGTGTCGTCAGCGTATATATATATATAAGTACAACTTATAATTAGAAAGTACTACTACTATATTATTTGGCAGGGTGTTTTGTATTGATACTACTTTGTTTCTAGTTACCGCTATTACATGCATAGATTACTTAGCTTTATACAAATATATACAGTCCGTAGACAGGTTGCTGCCAAAATGTTGCAGTAGTTTACTTTTTATAGTGCATACAAAATGTTCTGCAAGCAGATATAATATTTTGGAGTTCATCAGCAAGTACAATTTGATTTCCACGTCTCACTTACTTATTTTATTAGACTTAAATTGGTGTGTGAATTAGCTATTAAATTAAAGTTAATTTTTTTTTATACGTTGCACAATATTGTTGCTTTTGTTTCCACCACTGCACAGTATGAGATAAATGATAAAAAAATTAAAATTAAAAAAGTTTAAACCTTAGACTTATAAACAAAGTTGAATTAAAAATAATTAAATTATTTTAAAAAATCAGTTCTTTCGCATCATCTAAAAGTTTTACAGATTTTTTATCGTTTTTTTTTTAAATTTTATAAAATTATTAAGGGAAATATCTATTAATAATAAAGTATTATTTTTAGTAGCAAGATTTGTGAAGATGTACAAAATACGTTACTATGAAGATTGCAAATAAGAATTTCTAGAATAACTGAAAATGTTGGTATTCAAATTGTATCAGTTTTATAAATTACAGCAACCAAAAGTAGGTTTCAAAAAAATTCTTGCGTTATTCCCGTTATTATACAAATAAAAGTTTTTTTTTAATTACTTGTAAATTTTTTCTTTAAATTGTATAGCAAACATCTTACTAATTTTAAAATGTTTATAGTTTTGGGATTTGCATTGCATATGTTGCACTTGACTGTAAATTTTTGATCAATTAGTACATAGCATATTTTTTCATCAATCATCGTAGAAATGATTAAATTGTGTTTTATAAATATAACATTCGTTACTATTATTTAAAACAATCGGTACTAGTTGATTAATTTGTTCAGAATAAAAGTTACTAGCAATTTAACAAAGATACCCAAATAAAACATGTTGGCAAATCTAATGACATAAACAACATTAAAAAGTTTTGAAGATATAAAGAATGAAAAGTATGTTTTATAATATATTTTAGGCTTAAAAAAATTAATTTAAAATTTAAAAAATTCTGGTCAAAAAGTCATTTTTATATAATAGAAAAAAAATTGCCAAAATTAAATTTTACAATTATTAGAAAAAGAGAAAAATAAATAATTTTATAATAGCAATTAAGTGTTAAAAAATATCTTTTTTAAATATTTGACGCACTAAATATGTTTAAATACACATCCATGTTATATTCTTTCAAAAATAAAAAACAATCATTTTGAATAAATTATGGCCGTTATTTCCCACTGTGTGTTAATGGGAAGTTAGGCAACAACTTGCCACTTGTTGAAAAAGCCACTTGGTACAGAGGAACCGGCAACATGTGATTTAAAAAACTTAAAAAACATGTTTCAACTTATGGACACGCAGAAAAGTAACCTATATTATAATTTTTAAAAACTTTTAAAAAGAACCAATTATTTAAAAAAACTTCAATGTCAAGGGTTGTGTCTTAAATAGATTTTGCAAAATCTGTTTTGTGTATCAAAATTAATTGCGTCTAATTTCGTTTTGTAAGATGCAAAACTTACATGTTTATTTACTTCAAAATGGCTTGTACATATATACTAGTTGTAAACTCCGGAATAAAAGATCTAAGGCTCAAAAGTCTTGCGTTGAGAAATGGAAACATTAATCAAGATCGAGTGGACCCAGCGACGACGGATGAGTATAACTTTTTATAGAGATCTACTCAAGAATATAATAGGTATGCATTTTTTAAACATCTTTTTTAAATTTTGAAACGCTCGTTTCTTTGCCCGGGTCTCTTTTCTCGGAGCTACCCGGCGACTAGAGAGGTTTTTGCTAACGGCAACTCAAATGTCGGTAGGCGAGTCATAGATCGTTTGCTTACCTTAACCTTGATGATTTTCTTAACTGGGCGCCACCATACCTAGTATGGACTTGGTAAAATATTCGTAAAATAACGTACTATCAAGTTCTCAGAACACTAAATTTATTCATTAAAAAAACCACAAGAATTTAAAATATCAGCTTTTTAAGCTATTCATACATATAATTTTCAATTCACAATACAAATGTTTCAATCTCAATCTTTACCTATAAACACATACAATATCTGTTTCCTGGCATTTAGAGGGTTTACCTAACTAAACATATATCAAATCCCAACGATAAATCTCCACAAAATAATTCGTGTCAGAATTTATATACATATGAAAATATGTCCAGTACACGCTCAGTTAATGTGAAATACAACACGGAGGTTCACTGTCCATCACGCATTATAAAAAAAACATTTACTTGTAAACATTAAAAAAAAAACTGGTTATGCTAAAAATATTTTGTAAATATGACTATGTAAAAATATTTCATAAATTTGTCTATGATCGAAATATTTTGTAAATATGGCTATGTCAAAAATATGTCATAAATTTGACAATGTTCAAAATATTTCGTAAATATGGCTATGTAAAAAATATTTCAATATAATGGCAACGTACAAAATTTGTACTTACGATTCAACACTTAAAACTTGTTAACATTTGGCAGGTCTTTCGGGATTTCTTAACGGCTTTCTTCTCTTTTTTCCAAAATTTACCTTGGTATTTGTACTTTTCTCTATCAAGGGTGGGGACCAGCCCTCATTATTGTTGGCTAGTCACACCCTTTACCGGGACTGCCAAAATTGTAATAAATACTCAAATTGCCAACTGAAGCTATTTCGGATAATTATCAAAGTTAAAATAATGCTTAATTTGTTATCTACACTCGACCAGGGGGTCGATTATGATCTTTGTGAGTTTTGTCACCCATGACAAAACTCACATGTTTCCATGGATACATGTTTCTGACGTTGGTAGTGACAAAATTCACCGATGGTTTTTACATGGCAACCTAGTAATTTTGTTAAATCTGTCAGAGTTGCTGTATTCATGTGAATTATTTTAAATATATTTTCAATCAATCAATTGTGCATTGAAATAATTAAAAGTATAAATTAATATAATTTATGACGGAATCTAAAGATTTCTAAAAAAGTTGTATTATTTGCTATGTACAAATTGTTCTATATTTAATAATAATTAATATTACTTTATTAATCTAAAGATCATGCAATAATATAAGACAAGTCAATTTACATAATATATTACATCAATAAACAAAAAAATTAAAAATGATTTGCGTTAAAACTTATATAATTACAATAAACATAAATTGAATGAATATGCATCATTATTACTAGCATTATTAACAATTGGAAAGAGTTATCATTAAAGTATTCTTCTTCTATATAACTCTTTTAACGTATGTGTGTTCATGTCTTGTGTTATATTCTTTTCTGTTGTGTCTGACTGTTTTAAAATTTGACAAATTGTTTTTAACATATATTATAACAGTGTTCGAAAAATATATACACAATACCCAGCCATTATTTTTGTGCTTTAAAATAATGGACTGCAATGTTTGTCCTTCTTATTTTGTAATTGTTTGAACTATTTGTTTTTGCAATTTTTTTTTTAAACCTTACTAAAATTACCCCAAGCAACTATGTAAGGCTTAAAGTGCGCACAGTAGAATAACATGAGAATATTAAAATCCACAATATTTTTAGCATTGTAGCAACCAACATAACAGAGAGACCCTAGTTTTATTAATAAATTGTCGATGTGCTTATTCTAGCTACCACCCAATGTTTGCATAGGTGACTTGTTTTATTGAATTATTTTCAAATTGTATCAAATTGGAATGGTTATAGTTTGAACTATTTGCGTTAAATCTTATAAACGTCCACTTTTTTGGGCTTACAACTAAATTATTTATTTTATATCAAAAGTATAAATTTGATATTACTTTATTTTATTTTAATACAGTATCATCTATTTGTTTTGCTAATACAAAAATAGTGGTGTCGTCTGCAAATGCTACGCCTTGCTCTAAGTGTACATAATTACATATGTAATAAATAAAAAAGGACTTAACACAAAACCTTGCTGTATTTTCGGCTCATTTACAGTTTATTAGAGCATACATTATCAATGTTTACATAGTGAGTTCTTTTTTATAAATACGTTTTAATCCAATTAAATGCAGTGCCTCTTATCCCGTACCTATATAGTTTATTTAGTAATATTTGATATTAATGTCAAAAGCTTTAGTCAAATCCAAAAATATTCCAAAAACATTTTATCCTATCATCAAGATCACTATAAAGATATTCCAAACATTTTAAGATGGCATCTAAGGTCGATTTACCTTCCCTATATCCATATTACATATTATTAAAAAGATTACACTGATCAAAAAAATTTGTTAATTTGAAAGCCAAATACTCACACAACACTTTGGCAAAACTGCTCAAAATTGTTATAGAGCGATAATGTTCGCTGTTAGTTTCATCTCCCTTTTTAAACACGGGAACTATCTTTGCTAATTTAAAATGTTCGGGAAAGATACCTTGATTTAGCAATTTATTTATGATAGAAGTAAAATGGTCTAGAAGTAATGTCAAAATACTTTTAAGTAATTTACTGCTAATTCCATCTGACCCTGCGAAGTTTGTATATTTAAGTTTCTGTACTCCACCACATACATCTTGTGTCACTGGATAAAGGAAAATTGACTTAGTACTGAGATCAATATTACTTCCGTCGGTAGGTTTGCTATTTACTGCTATAGTCTCAGTTACAGTGTTAAAGTAGTTGTTGAAATGGTTGGCAATATTTTCTGAATTTATATTAGTTCTGTTGTTATTACTTAAACTAACAACACTGTTGGGTTTGTTGGACGCAACAACCTCATTTATGATAGTCCAGGCGGTTTTATTTATATATTAGACTCTCTTAATTTTTAGTTAAAAAGCTTTTTTTTGCCAAAATTAAGACTTATTTATAGATAGATTTATAACGATTATAAAATAGTTTGTCCTCTTTGAATTGTGATCCATTTATTAGACTTGTTTATATTGATAAATTCTTTAAAGGAAACGCTGCTTCTACCAAAAATGAATGTGTTCAGAAAATAATGGACATTTTTATTTAAGGTCGTTATTGATTGTTGCAGTACTACAGACGTAAGATCTAAGAAGATTTACAAATTTTGTAGTATTGCTGGCACTGTTAAAATTTCTGTGATAGCTTACCGGTGTTTTAATTTGATTTATAAGATTGAATTCTATTATGTTTATATTTATTATGATTCTATAATAATGCGTTTTCTAAGACATTTCCGATAATATTTCCTGCCATTTTCTAAGACAAATGTTATCTAGACAATTTTATAGCTGCGTTGGTTTGTCTATCTTTGGCTCTGTGTCAAACGATAACAGCAAATCTATTAGTTCCATTTTCATCTTTGATCTAAATATATTATTATTTAATAATAAATTACCAATCAGTATATCATTAACGTTACATTTGCTTATCTCATTAAGTAACATAATAAATTAATTAAATTGCTTGGCTTTTTAAATATTAATTAATTTTGATTAAGTATGTTCCGATTAAGTGTAACGAAACTATGTATATATTTGTTTTATTATTGTACTTTAGTTGATAATGTTATTGTTTGCATATTAAAAATAAAATTTATAAAATTTGTTTTATTTTACAAATATATCATATATCAATCTGCCATAATCCAAACATATATAATCAAATTTTACTCGACTAAAGTCTATTAGTCTTGTTAAATTTGTTTGAGCAGTTTAGTTAATGTTTATCATAATTTTATTAACATAATATAATATTACATATATATTAAGTAAGTGAATAATTAACAAGAAGACGACCGTCGCACACTAGACGCACGCATCATAATATACTCCGCAAATGCATCGAAATTAATACATTCATACTATAATAATGCGGTATGTGTCGTCAATATGCGAGCCAACTAATTTATGTATATTGTTCACACAACTTTAAATAAATGGTTATTGAAAGAATTAAGTATATCACAATATTTATTAGAATTTTATTCAATTTTATTAATGACAGATAAACTCACTGTCATAAAAGTCACCGTATTAATTGTGCCTGTTTAAAGTCAGGTTTTAATTAAAGAAAGTCACGCAAACTGTCACTTTTAAATAATGCATGTTTTAAGTCACCAATTTTTGTCACTAGTGGCAAAACTCACCAGAATTTTGTCATATTTTATTAAAATACGTCATTTTTGTGAGAAAAGCCACCGGTGATAAAAGTCACCGGAGATCAGAATCGACCACCTGATGCTTTATAATATCATTAAACGGCATTCTGTTTATTTTGTCATGATTTACGGATTTCTCGCTATTCATTGCACAGACGGTTGAATAAATTTTAATTAATCATGTAATGTAATTACTTCAAATCACCATAACATTTTCGTTAACTTTCTAAGTAATATTATTTTCCTTATTATCATATTCTCTGAAAGCAGAGGTTCTTTTAATGGTTATTAATTATAATTCGATAAGTACTAATTTCTTGCATAAATGTGTTGTTGGTTGCATACAGTCATTCCGCACTTGGTTATTTAAATCGAGTCGGTCTATTGACACGCTTTATGCTAACATTCCAATTCATTCTTATTGAGCGCAAATCTTTGAAACAACCATCCTCACGAGTTAATCGTTAATCTCGTACTTATTTACATCATTAGTTTTTTTTTTCTTTTTCGAAATTAAAACAAAACAAAGATTTATTTACAATTGGTTAAGTATTTGATGACTCAAACCCCCGCTACTCACATCTAGGATGACCATGACACTGTAAGCAGTGTAAGCAATTAGTATTCTTTGAGTCGGAGACCGGCCGTTGCGGCAGAATCAACCGTCTTCTAATTCAATTGCTGATCGCCTCCTTCTCTTGGTCCTAATTACCGATGTGAAGACACCAACAAAACTAGGTTCACTAAAAATGCATTTGCTCGGTTATTAATGATAAAAAAAATAAATAAATCGAAAGCTCTTGAAATCTGATCCGGTAATATATGACATGTCTAGTTAAAAAAAATTGTAATGAATGGCTTAATTAACAAACTTAATTAGACCTAATTAGCAAACCAACAATTCAAGATTGCTATTTTTTTGTAAAAATATACCTTATAACAAATAAAACCGATCTACGCAAGAAAATTTGCCTGACCACCGCTTGTGTACGTACTACAGCTAATTGAAAATTGATTAAAAAAACTAATCAAAAATTAATTACTCGATAACCGTGCGTCGGAGAACATGTCATATATCAGAAATTTCAAGAGCTATCGAATGGTGTATTTTTTTTTTATCATTAATAACTGAGCAAATGCATTTTTAGTCAACCTAGTTTTGTTGCTGGGGTTTGTTGGTGTCTTCACATCGGTGTCCTAATTTGTAGCGGTGAACTTTTGAACCGTTACAATTTTTATTATATTTATTTACCCAAATCTGTAATTATGCTGGCAGCTAAAAAAGTTATGTTTTAAACTTTATACTACGTATGCTGCATAATAAGTAAAGTTATAATTGAAACATTTACTATAATTCATTTAAATATATTGTTTATTGCAGAGTAAAAAGCCACGTGTTGGCAGTGGCGTAGCTAGGATTTGTAGCCCCCCCCCCCGCAAAATATTGAAAAGGGCCCCCCTAGAGTTAAAAATAGCGTGTCTTTTATACTTTTTCTTTCTTTGTAGGATTGGGAGCCCTCAAAACGTTTCGGGCCCCCCTGCATTGCGGGGACTTAGCTACGGCGCTGCGTGTTGGACATAGAACTGTGTATCTCATGAAATATTAATTAGAAAATTATACGCATATAATTTACATCCTTCAAGTTGCAGATTGCTTATGTCATACTTGAGTAATAGAAAACAAACTGTAAATTATAACAATAAAATATCAGATACTCTTAATATTAATCATGGTGTTCCACAAGGGTCAGTTCTTGGGCCATTATTGTTTTTAATTTACATAAATGATTTGCCAAGTTGTGACATGAACGCAAAAACAGTATTGTTTGCTGATGACACTACCATCATAAATACTGCAACTTCAGCAGATAATGCACGTGAATTATCGCAAGACACACAGTCCTTGGTAATGGAATGGTTCAACAGTAATCGATTGTCTCTGAATGAAAGTAAGACCTGTGAATTGCTGTTTACGTTAAAGAGCCAATCAGTAAATAATGCCAAAAATACAAAATTTTTGGGATTGCATCTTGACACCCATCTAACATGGTCAAACCAAGGAGACGCACTTGCGTTAACATTGAGCAAAAACACGTTTTTATTGCGCAATTTAGCTTTCCAAGTAGATAAAGATGTTCTCAGAAATGCTTATTTTTCTTTAATACAAAGTCACATTATGTATGGTATTTTACTCTGGGGTCACTCTCATAGTAGACATAGAGTTTTTGCGTTACAAAGAAGAGCGGTTCGTATTGTAGCAGGCGTTGGTTACAGAGATGACTGTAAATTATATTTTAAACTACTTCATCTTCTAACAGTGCCATGTCTATACATTCTAGAATGCTTATTATATATTAAAAAAAATATGCATTTATATGTAACACATTCAAATGTGCATGATCATAACACAAGGAACAAAGCAAATGTGTGTGCTCAAGCTCTCCGATTAGTTAGATCTCAAACCAGCCAGAAATATTATGCAATCAAGTTTTTTAATGTCTTACCGTATGCTATCAAAAGTTTACCGTTGCCAAATTTTAAAATTACTATTAAGTCCCTAATGAATGAGAAATCATTCTATAGTTGGGAAGACTATCTTACTTTTAATTTTAATGCATATTTTAGCTTGTAATGTTTTTTTTTTTTTTTTTTTTTGTAATTTTAATTTTTTTTTTTTCCTTTTTTCCTTTTGCAATCTTTAACCAAATTAATTATTGTGTTTATGTTTTTGTTTCTTATGTTTCTTATGTTTTTACATTATTATTTAGTTAAGATACCCCAGTTAAAATAGTGCCCAATCTGCATGTTATTAAATTTGTACTTATCTGATCTGTGAAAAACTGTATGTTACTACACCAATAAATTATTATTATTATTATTATTATTATTATTATTATTATAAGTTGAAAAAGAAGCAAACAGTTTGCAGGGATACAGATTAATAGACATATCCCACTTACTTAAGCAAACAACAACACTTCAAAGCAATCACAATTTGAAGTGTACAGGTGGTATGTTAATTTTCTACACAGAGAAAAGGATATGATTAACAAGCACATACATCTATAAATGCAACGTTTGTGATAAAAAAAATCAATAACATCAGAAAAAAATGCTATCGCAAATAACATAATAACGCTGCGGTATGGGAAACATTAGCAACTGGAAACTTGGATATAAATGGAAAGAATCTATCTGGGAATCAATAGAATCTGCTGGGAATGATGAATATGAAAACGCAGTTGCAAACGGCAATATTGACGCAGATGGCATTGTTGTATATTTAGACGGAGGATGGTCTAAAAGAAGATATGGACATACTTACAATGCGTCATCCGGAGTGGTAAATTATAAACTTAATAAGTAACAATAATCAATATTTTACTATTCTTTTACTTTAGGCTGTGATTATTGGTAAAAGTACATATCTTGGAATCCGAAATAAATATTGTTCCATCTGTGCAAAAGCTTTGAATAAAATGGAAGACCCTATTAACCATGTTTGCTTTAAAAATTGGAATGGTTTATCTCCTGGTATGGAATCGGGTATTATAATAGAAGGTTTTCATCAAAGCATTGCTATGGAGATTTGACAGTATACTCACAAATTAAAAACAACGTTGTGTATAGATTACAGGTTAGAAAAGCTGAATGCACTAACCATGCAATTAAAAATTTTAGTAAACATTTTTTCAATATAAAAAAAAAGATGTCAAAAGAGTTGCTTTGTCTGTGCGAAAACTACTAACCAAAAATATTATTACAGATCTTATTAAAACTACACACAAAACAATATATGCAAATGCCCATGGAGACATTAATTTATTGAAAAAGGATTTGCGAAATACAATCAATCATGTTTTTGGAAACCATATAGATTGTTCTAAGAGCATGTGTTATAATTCTGGAAAACCGACTACGATAAAACTCGAGAATTATTATTGAATGGAGCGCATTACCAATTGTACGCTGCACTGAGTTCTCTATTATCCAAGGCAAATAGACTGATTGACAATAAAACCAATAATTGTGCAAAACTATTTATGAGTATACTTGCCAGATTTAACATGGGCAAACGGTTGAATCCAATGCAGAGGCACGGATTTGAAATTAGATCATATCTGACAGGCTTAAGATATAATGAAGATGTTGCATGGCACAGAACTGTCAAAAATAATGATTACGGACCAAATATTGCCGAAATTGACATAGACAAAGAATCTCTAGAAATAAAACAATCAATTAACCAATTACAAGTTTCAGAGATAAAAAAAAATTACCTTGCTCAAAATACTATTGGACAATTTGACAAAGCTTAATATTCAGCAGAAAAAGCTTATAATTTTGGAGCTGTCATGCGACGCAGATTAAAAACTTCATAAAACTTAAAAAAAGAATTTTAAATTATAGAAATTTTAAAACTCCTGCAACAGAATATGGTCGTGTAAATGAACGTGTTGCTATCAGTAAATTTGAAAACATAACCGGAATGAAGGTTCAAGCTTCAGGTTTGTTTATAGACTTGGAAACTGGTTTTTTAGGAGCTTCACCTGATGGTAATTTATTTTTCTAATAATAACAATAAAATATAAATTGGTATATATTTTTTTAGGTATTATAGACAATGATCATATAGTGGAAGTTAAATGCTTATACAAAATGACATTTTCCGGAGAAACTTTAGAGAATTTTGTTTGAAACAAAAAAGTGCAATGCTTACAAATTGATGAAATAGGAACAGTTGAGTTAAACAAAAAACATGACTATTATTATCAGGTATGTGCAACCTCAAAGTTTGTTAACTTATTTATTTTGTAGATTCAAGAAGAACTTGCGATAACAAATCGAAAATATTGTTATCTAGTTATATATACAGGTGATAACAACGATTTGTTTATCCAAAAAATATCAAGAAATCGTGATACTTGGAAAAAAAAATTATAGAACCCAAACTAAGGACATTTTATAGGAGATGTGACACTGGAAGTTATTTTAAATCGGAGATTTCGACAACTAACATGCAGAGATTCGGATTAATAAGTATACTATAATATATCTAAGTAGTTTGTTTAGTTTTATTATTTATTAATATATTTTTTTGTTTATATATTTTTTAGCAAGGTTTTATTTGTATTTTGCATTTTGTATTTTGTATTTTGTATTACCCACCTAGTAGATCACACGTAATGTATTCGGTGGGTGATGATTTAATGAACTGTGAGTCTCCATTTAAAAGGCAAGAAGTGGATAGAAAGTTGTTAATTATTAGGTGGTCGGGCAAAGTTAAAAATTAAAAAAACGTTAAGAAGCATTGCGAAAGAAAGATAATAAGCACAGTTACAAATAGAAATAGAAAATGAATAAAACATGCGAAGAGAAAAAATAGGAATTAAAAAAAAAAAAGGCAAAATGAGTGAATGTACTAAAACAAAGACAAACATATAATAAAGTAAAAGAGAAGATTGCGAGGTTTGTAGCAGAAGCACGAAATAAATATTAATAAACACATGTTTGGTTAGAGTTAACGATACAGATTTTAAGTTTCAGTATTATCAAAAGTAATGTAACAAGTAGTCCGATTGTTATCAAAAATTATGAGTTTTATTATTAACAACAAAAATACGCCGAATGCAAAGGATGAATAATTTTCAAAGATTAGTAATAAATCAAAAAAGTAATTATCAAATAATAATCAGACTACAAGTTATATTAAGAAAAAAAAAAAAGAGTAATGATAAAAATCTAACTTTTTTTATTATTCAACTGACATGGCGTTAAAACTAATTAAACAATTATTACGTATATTCTATAAACTTGAAAATGTGCATAACAAGTTACTCCTTTAATTTCTTTGTTTTGTAATTTTTATTTAAAGTTTATAACGAATAAACTCGGTCAATAAGACAAAAAAAAATACGATTTTCTTTTGCAATATACTTTCCGGTCTAAAGTTTTTTATTTGTCACTTCGCGCGGGTTTCCTTAAGGTGCCAACTAGGTGGGTTTGCCTATCAAGCAACTATTCTGCTAATGATAGACTAGTATACTAATTATCCGTGATTATGGTTCTACCGGAATCCAGTAATGGCTCAGCTAGTTTCATCTTTACTTTAGGTGGGGTTGTTCGTTTTTGATCAAGATTTTTGCCGGCGTAAATTTCTAAGTTGTAAGTATAGCCTCCATTACAACAAAACTTGAACATTTTGATGCTATATTTATGGCGTTTTTCTTTTAAATATTAACTCACAATTACCCAGCCACAAAATAGTCTTAGTGATTTATCGATGCATATTGTTTCTCCAGGATCGAGTGCCGTCTGAAAATTATAAACCACTTTATCGACCAAACTTTAAACCTTGTGAGCCTGTTATTTTAGGGATTGTTTTTGTTATCTGCAAAGTAAACCATCCTCAAAAGCAATTCAAACCTGTTCCTGGACATTGCAGTAGGAGCAAATTTGTTTTTAAATATAGGTTTTTTGCTCCAATAATCTCTGATAGTTTTAGTAGACAATCTTGTAGATATCTGTCGGAAACCAGTTGTGTACTCTCGCTTGAGATGTATCATCTTTCCCATTCACACTAGTTTGCGTGGCATAAAGATTAGTTTGCTCGACAATAAACTCAAATATATTAACATTAACCAGCGTAGAGTAGAACTCAAGAGGTTCCTGATCAACTAAAAGCTCTGACTTTTATTTACTCTTGGTTTTTTTGTGAAATGAGTAAAAACTGGCTGCTTACTTTGGGGTGCTTTCCATTCATAGTCGTCAATATTTTGGCGCGTAACTGGAGCTCTGTCATCTCCGGAATTAGAAGATATTTCTGCTTCTTTGCAATTTCTTTCACTATCAGGATCTTGTATTTCTGCAGCCTTGACATCATCTGCATTCTCCCCAAAAACTACATATTTGAGCTGTGTTAGTTCATATTGATCAGTGTCAATATCCTGTAGGGCCTTATTTATTTCGCCGTAACTAAAACTTGCCGCTAGCTCCGCACTCATTTCCAAAATGTGTTTATCTTCAATACCTATATCAGGAAAAAATATTGTATATAACTTTGTTTTTTTATGCAAAATAACATCACATACCTTCTAAATCAGAATGATTCAAAATCTCAAAAAGTTCCTGATCAGTAAGTGGTCGTTTTTTATCCATGTTTTTATATCTCGACATAATTATAAGCACAAGATGTAAACAAAACAAACAAGTAGGTTAGACTAAGCTATCAGCTGTTTCTATCCGTAGACCAAAAAGATGACCGCGCCTGCGTAGACGTTCATTATATTCTATACGGCGCCGACCGAGACACATTTCCACGATTTTCTTCGCATAGGTGATAAATATTGTAAAATTTCTTTCGCAAGACTTTAATATTTGTGGATATCTACCTCTGCTCAATATGGCCCAAATAATACATGTCGACAAGTTTATTTTATTATAAATTATAGATCAGTCGGCGTCTGCCATGGTCGTTTGGAATAAACAGGCGGCGGCGAGCGGAACAATAGAAAAAGGAGATGGCACCGAAACAAACAAATAAAATCAATATGGCTCAAGACATTGAGTGAGACGTTTGGGTAAGGTGTAATAATTGGATCGCTAGGCCATGCCATTTACCAATACTGATTGGAATTTGCATTATTGATAACTAATAATGGACTCGAGGCCTGCGTCTCCGACATCAGAAATAGGATATACCCAAGAAAAAATAAACAATCGCCCATCAACCAGTGTTGTACCGCCTGGAATAGCAATTGATTAATTATTAGAACGTTTAATCAAGCGCCAGAAAGCCCCATTAAAGACAAGCGAGAGCCAGCGGGCGCCGGTGACAACACAAGTAATGTTGCAGCACCCTGCTTCAACATTGGCTGACCCGGAGGGGTGGTGTACATTAATTGATGAATTCGTTAACGTTCACAATCTTGTCGGAACATCACTAATAACAAAATTGTCGAATTCCTTGGGAAAAACATGGCATTAAATTCGCAAAGAATTTTTATTGGTATCTGCCAAACCTACTGATTTAATGAATATGTTCAAAAAAGCTGTCAACGGACGTCAAAATACTCCTGCTAGTAGTACGTTATTAGATAAAGGCTTACATGCTATTTGCTTAGCATAACATTTAATTAAATCAAGAGAATGTGATGAAGCATTGGCTACTTTATTTGCATGCCATGTTGTTGAAAATCGCAGTGAAGTATTAAAGCGGAAATTACAAAATGACGTCTCAAAGGACTTAAAAAGTTTTTGTGTGGCAATGCGAGGACAACTGGGTAAACGGCCAGCGCTATTTCGGCCAGATCATCATATCAGTCGGAAGCGTCGTGCTTTTACTTAAGATTTCACAAGTGTGGAAAAATTGGACATAAATTATATCAATGTAACATCAAACAACATTTTCCTGCCAACCGACGATCTGAAAGTAATATTACAAAAAAGCCTAACCAAGTAACTTGCTTTTCTTGTAGAAAAAATGGCCACATTTCTACCAGCTGCCCTGGAAAAGAGAAAAGTAGACCTGCCGTTGAAGAAAAAAGGATTAATTTATGTTTAAAGCAAGCTTCCCCCAAAGGTTGAGCTTGCGAAATGGTAAGACCGTTCCTTTTATTTTTGATTCTGGCTCTGACTGTTCGTTAGTTAAAGAAAGTATTTCAAAATTGTTTGTTGGGAAACAACAATGCCATTTAATTTCTCTAAAAGGTATTGTTGGAACTTCTGTACTGTGTACCAGGCAAATTGTTACTTTAGTAAACATTGAAAATTTAAACATTGAATTAGTTTTTCACGTTGTGCCTGATGATTGCATTTCATTTGAAGTCATTATTGGTAAAGATTTAATTATGAAAAATATTATGGCAAATTTTAGTACTCAAGGTTTGTCAGTTTATTGTCAAAGTCTTGATTAGTCTTGTGAAAAATATGTTACTGGTTTTGAAAATATTAATACAGATTTGGAAGGTGTGGACAAAACTAATTTACTTAAGATATTGACAAAGTATAAACAATATTTTGTGCACGGTGTCCCAACAAATAGAGTAACAACAGGCCAATTAAAAATTCGGTTAAAAGACAATAATAAAATTGTTCAAAGACGTCCGTATCGTTTACCGCCAAGCAAACGTGACATTGTACGTGTAAAAATCTCAGAGTTATTAAAAGTTAACGTTATTCGTCCTAGTTGCTCTCCTTTCGCAAGTCCTATTATGTTGGTTAAAAAGAAAGATGGATCTGATCGAATGTGTGTAGATTTTAAAGAATTAAATAATAATACAGTATCAGATAAGTATCCATTGCCTTTAATTAGTGATCAAATTGATCGCCTCTATGGAGCCTATTCATTTACAGCGTTATATATGGATTCTGGATTTCACAAAATCCCGATACACACTATGAATAGAAAATACTGTTTTTGTTACTCCGGATGGGCAATATGAATATTTGTCCATGCCATTTGGTCTCAAGAATGCACCCTCTGTCTATCAAAGAGCTATCGATAAAGCATCAGGTGACCTGCGAAACACCATTGCTATTACATATATCGATGACATTTTAAATCCATCTACTACAATAACTGAAAGGTTAGAAAGGCTTGGTATTGTTATACAAAGATTAGTGTCTGCGGGATTTTCTTGAATTTAAAGAAATGCAGTTTTCTTAAACTTGAAGTACAGTACCTTGGTTATTTAATTCGTGCTGGAGAATTGAGACCCAATCCTTATAAAACTATAGCTCTTGTCAAATCTCCGGTACAAAAAACTCCATTTCAGGTCCGACAGTTTTTGATTTAACACCTAGGGTTCATAGATGGTAGGCATTTTTGCAAGCTTTTGATTTTGACATTCATTATTGAGAGGGATCACGTATGAAACATGCTGATTTTTTATCTCGTAATCTGCTAAACGACACTAAAAAGTACGAAATAAAAATAGTAGAATTAATAGATCTGCAAAAAGATTGGTTACATGTTGAACAACAAAGGGAGAGTAAAATTACACAATTAATTATAAAATGGAGAAATAATAAATTAACATTTGATTCCACCAAAACTTATGACGTTAGAAATAATATAATATTTTGGAAAATTGAAAGAAATAAAAGCTCAAAATGGTTACCTATTGTTCCCCGCTCTATGGCTTGGTCTATTATAAATCATGTTCATGTAGATTTAAAACACTTGGGTTGGGAAAACACGCTGGAAAATTATATGAGTTTAATGTTTTAAAAAATTTCCTTGTTTGTTTGGGGCATCGCACACAGTCATTTCAGATCAGGGAAAAAAATTTACAAATTCCGAATTTAAAATCTTCTGTTCAGAAAATAACATAAAATTACATTTTAGTGCATATAGTGCAAGCAGAGCAAATGGTCAAGTTGAACGGGTCATGCAACTTTAAAAAATATGTTGACTACTATTGAAGCCGACGGTAACAAAACATGGCAAGAGAGTTTGGGGGAGGTTCAGCTTGCAATAAATTCTACAAAACACAAAACTACAGGATTTAGTCCTGCAGAACTACTGTTTGGCTTAAGCATAAAATCACTTGAACTGAACAGAATTGTACATGACAATAGTGAAACTGATATTTGTGTAAAAGATATTCGAGAACAAGCTCAAGAAAATATTATCAAACGTGCACAAAAGGATGCAAAAAGATTTAACATTGGTAAAGCCAAAGTTAAACCCTTTATAATAAGTGATTTCGTTTTTGCCAAATGTAATGAAAGAATGTTGTCAAAATTGGACCCCAAATTTAGAGGTCAATATTGTTGAAATTTTACTAAATGACCGATACAAAGTTGAAAAAGTGGGATAAAAAAGCAAATCCTCGCAAAGCAAATTTGTTCATGAACAGCTAAGAATTGTTCCCGGTACACAAGTAGAAGCTAATTTTGATTTTGATACTGAATCAAACTCAGTGATAAGCCAGTGTCGGCAATTGAAAATTAAAATTAAGGTACTGTTTTAACATTTTGAATATAATTTTGTAGTTTTAATTGTGATGTAGTAACAATGCTAATACTGTAGCAAATTAAAGTATTTACAAAATAAATGTTTGTGATAATTTGAGTGTGTATTAGACTGTTGCGATAGTCTAATGATAGTACTTTGTGAGTAATTTCAGATTGCTGCGGTAATCAGATGTAATAGACTGTTGGGATAGTCTAATAATAATACTTTGTGAGTAGTTACAGATTACTGCGGTAATTAGATGTTGAGGCCACTTCGGTGATAATGATGCTACTGCGGTAGCTAGTTGAAGTGTTTGCAAGCATCTAGTATTATAAAGACTGTTTGTGAATACTTGATGTATGTGATTAAAATAAAAACCGCATATGGCGAGTTTAGTAGTCAGAATGGACGAGCAAATTTAACTAATTTCTTTGTTGGACAGATCAAAAATAGTGCACAAGGACGTGCAAAAGTCAGTATGGCCGTGTCGGCAAGTTTATTTTATTATAAATTATAGATCAGTCGGCGTCTGGCATAGTCACGTAAGTCGTTTGGAATAAACAGGCGGCGGCGAGCGGAACAATAGGAAAAGAAGATGACACCGAAACAAACAAATAAAAATCAGTATGGCTCGAAGCATTGGGCGAGACGTTGGGGTGAGGTGTAATAATTGGATTGCTAGGCCATGCTATTTACCAATACTGATTGGAAATTGCATTATTAATAACTAGTAATGGACTCGAGGCCTGCATACATATACATTAAACAAGTTTTTTTTGTGAATCAAATGAACTCGTGTCTCACTGCCTTTGAAATTATAAAGATAAACTACTTACCTTACTTAAAAAAACTACTGATAGAATTCTACAAAGTTGACAATATAAGAACAATTTTTAATTTTAAAGGTTTTCTGAATTTTCAGAAAAATCATAGACCTAAGCTCAATTTCTAATAATTTTTGTCTACGAGTTTAATTTTAAGTATAAAATGTAAAATATGATAAGAAAAGTGGACTCAATTGCTTTCTTGGAGACCCAGGGCATGCACCTGACTCAAATCTGGAAGCTATGATACTTATTAACCATTGTAAATTCAAAGGTAGTGAAACACGTGTTTTATTGAATATTAAGGCCTAAAACTTGACATCATATTTTTTGCATAAAGCTCAGTTTTTGAGGGTGCACAAAAAACCACAAAAATATACATATAACTAGTCTAATATACATATATATATATATATATATATATATATATATATATATATATATATATATATATATTTATATTATTTATAGCACAAGTTGCCGTACATCTTACCAATATATCATTATTGTTTTTGTAGAATCATGTCACAATTATACGTTGAGCCGGAAACTTACCAAGCAAAATTACTGGTAATCGCATATCAACAATGCCTACCTGGGCTACGTTATTTAAATGTCGTTATGTTTATCTTAATTGCATGCCCAAATTTGCACTGGAGAAATTTTAAAAATTGATAGTGTAGTTAGTACAATAAATTAAAATGTAATATTTGTGAGAAAACATATAATCTCGAAACTGAAAAAAGTGCAATTCAGAATAATATTAATAAAGCACTAGTCAATACAGCAACTGTCTGGGCCACTATCTCAACTGGTAGTACTTTTATACACATTGAAGAGTTCTTAAATGAAATAAATATTTCTCCTATTTCTGGAACAATGTAAAGCAAGATATTTATCTTTAATGAATCTATCTGCCAAATAATAAAGTATATTATTAAGATATGGATTGATTCCACATGTTTAGACATGGAAAAAGCCGGGAATGAAGAAAAAAGATTAGCTGTCGAGAAAGGACATATTGACAATGATGGAATACCTTGGTATATTTATATGGTGGTTGGGCGTATCGTAGTTAACTATAACTTTTCTTCAGAACTTGTAAGTTTTCTTTAGGCCAAATTAAATCCTATATCTATTTATATCATTAACACTACAACCATTAATAGAATAATTGACTATGGTTTGTAAATCTTTAATAGTTTCTATAAAAAATTGTTTTGCGGGCCGTGATTATTAGCAAACAAACAAAACATGTTCTTTATTTAGGTATTAGAAATAATACTGTGTTATTTGTACCAGAGCTCTACATAAAAATGTAGAATGTGGTATTCATGCTTGTTTTAAAAATTGGTTAGAATCTTCTTCAGCAATGGAAGCTGATATAATTGTTGAAGGTTTCAATTTTGAAACATTGTATAATCTGCGATATAAGAAGTTTATTGCTGATGGAGATTCAAGTGTATTTACAAAAAAAGAGAAAGTTGAAGGTAGACAAGTTAGTTAAAATATTACTTCACTTTGGTACATAAACTTTATATAATCTTTTATCACATAGGTTCAGAAGATGTGTACTCGACACCAATCATGTTATTAAAAATTATGGGAAAAAGATGTACACTTGATACTAAAAATACCCCTCTTGCAGCAAGAAAAATGCTAACTGCATCCAAAATTGTTAGTCTTTAGAATATAGCATAAAAAGCTATTAATTATAATGCTTGTGGAGATGTTAGCACTCTGGTTGCCGACTCAGAACAAGGACCATATCACGTTTTTAATAATCACAAAAATTGTAAAAACCACTATTGCGATTCTGATTGGTGATGTCAGCAACAATGAAATTAACCAAGCTAAAACAACTTGTCTCTTCAGATTTATACAAGGTGCAAAATCTGTTATATATATATATATATATATATATATATATATATATATATATATACAATGCAACATGCAAGACCATTTTAGATACGCAACGCAACATGCAAGATCACAAAGAACATACGAAGTCGTGGTCTCGTATGTTCTATATACGCAACGCAACATATGAAAACATGGTGAAGGCGCCAAAATATATGTGATCTTCTATAGGCGTGACCAGCTCTTTGGTGGGTTGCTTGTTTAGCAATGATAGAAATTTGTAACCGCCTACTATTTTCTTTTGTTATTGCAACGTTTTATATTAATTCAATTTGCATCAATTAGTTTTGATTAAATTTTTATCCTGTGCTGCAATATGCTGCTTAATTATACAAAACACGCAGTACTATTTATTTTTATTGGAATAATCCTTAAATTTATTTTAATACCTAGCGACGGCAAGTGGCATAATAGAGATATTGTTATCATTATATTGTTTGAAACATCTGCTGCTTAAGCAGGCTATTGAACTGGCATGACTTTGAGATAAACACAAATTCACGGCGATGTAATATAGTATCATTATATTATTTATTACTGCTTTTACTTATTGTTTTATTGCGCGTTAATATCATACAACACTACATCAATCACAATAGTTTTCAATAATCAATATAAATTTTTAATTATATTGAAACCTAATTAACAAATTTATTTTTCAGTTTTTAATAATAAATATTATATGAAAAAATAGTTTTTGTAATTTAATATGCAAAATTGTTCTATTTAATTGAAATTTATTTATCAAAAATTTCTAAGTATGCAGATTACAAAATATACAATAAGTAAACTTTTACTTCCACATTGTTTGACAAGTTAAATTGAATGCATGCAACTAAAACTAACTGAATTAAATAGTAATGATCTGGCGGCTTACTTATTTAGACGTTTAGTTATTTACTTGTTTACATGTGTATTTGTTTAGTTGGTTACTTTTTTACTTGTTTATTTGTTTACTTGTTTACTTGTTTACTTGTTTAATTGTTTACTTGTTTACTTGTTTACTTGTTTACTTGTTTATTTGTTTACTTGTTTACTTGTTTACTTGTTTACTTGTTTACTTGTTTACTTGTTTACGTGTTTACTTGTTTACTTGTTTACTTGTATACTTGTTTTGTTAGTTTGTTGTTTAGTTTTTTATTTATTTAGTTGTTTACTTGTGTAGTTGTTTACTTGATTACTTGTTTACTTGTTGTTCTGTTTAGTTGTTTAGTTGTTTATTTGTTTACTTTTTTATTTGTTTAGTTATTTACTTGTTTAGTTGTTTACATGTTTAGTTGTTTTGTTGTATACTGGTTTACTTGATTATTTGTTAACTTGTTTACTTGGTAACTTGTTAACTTGTTTATTTGTTTATTTGTTTACTTGTTTACTTGTTTACTTGTTTACTTGTTTACTTGTTAACTTGTTTAATTGTTTATTTGTTTACTTGATTACTTGTTTACTTGTTTACTTGTTTACTTGTTTACTTGTTTACTTGTTTACTTGTTTACTTGTTTACTTGTTTACTTGTTTACTTGTTTACTTGTTTACTTGTTTACTTGTTTACTTGTTTCACACAAACAACTGTATAACGAAACAAATAAATAACTATATTATCTGTATGTTGAGATAATATAAAATAAATAATTTATCCGCCGTCGGACCATTACACCTTAATCCAGTTAGTATATTTTAAGTTTTAATCTTAATGCATTCAATTTAATTCAAAACAAGATATCTTGTAATGTGATCATTCAGATTAATTGAATAATGAATTTTTGTGTTTATTAAAAGCTTATTTTATGCGGTGTAATAATATAAAATAAGAAATTCAACTGCCGACGGATAAACACTACAAAGTTTAGATAATATTAATTGTTACATTAAAGAAAAAATGTTTAGTTATATACTTAGAAAATTGCAATTGCAATTCGATTAAACTATTACTATGCGCAAAAAAATATTACAATTAATAAGTGAATAAAAATAAAATAAATAACAAGAAAGAGTTATAGATGAAGCTTGTTCAATTGTTTACTGGTTTACTTGTTTATTTGTTTACTTGTTTACTTGATTACTTGTTTACTTGTTTACTTGTTTATTTGTTTACTTGTTTACTTGTTTACTTGTTTACTTGTTTACTTGTTTACTTGTTCACTTGTATACTTGTTTACTTGTTTACTTGTTTATTTGTTTTCTTGTTTACTTGTTTACTTATTTACTTGTTTACTTGTTTATTAGTTTACTTGTTTACTTGTTTACTTGTTTACTTGTTTACTTGTTTACTTGTTTACTTGTTTACTTGTTTACTTGTTTATTTGTTTACTTGTTTACTTGTTTACTTTTTTACTTATTTTGTTGTTTACTTGTGTAGTTGTTTACTTGATTACTTGTTTACTTGTTGTTCTGTTTAGTTGTTTATTTAAATGGTCTTGCTCCTTTAAGTCCCAACTTAATAACAAATGAGTGTGAAGTTTTATCTTGCAAATCTACCAAGTGCAACGCTCTTGAAACTGAGTTGCGTTTTTTGAGACAAGAGGTTCAGTCTTTTAAGCGCGATATAATTGATCTCAAATCATTGCCAAGCTTGATGGCTGTGGAGAAGTTAATTACTGATAGTAATAAATTGATTTCTTCCGAACTTAATTCTTTATTTAAATCGTTTTTTCAACACTTACCAGAGCTTACAGTAACTAAATCGACGGCCTTGCCGTCAAAGAATCCATCAGGTATAATCCAAAGTAATGATACCACCACAATTCGACCAACTATTGCAATTGACGCAGCAGCTAGCAACTCTACGACAACCAGAGTTATAAAACCTACTGCAAAGCCTTCTTCCCAAATCAAAACTGTGATAAAAAGTAAAACCAAAACTCAAATACAACCAACTATTGTACGTGGGACTGCCGAAATTCAAGGCATACAAGCGGCTAAACGACGCACTTTTTATCATATTAATAACTGTGCTCCTTCTACCAGTGTTGAAGATATTAAGAAGTATGTTGAACTTAATATGGGAATAAGCGACCTTGCTTGCATTCCACTTACAAACAATAACATTTATTGTTCTTTTAAAGTTGGTATTGTTGCTGATGTTAACAACGTAAATGATGATTGTATATTAAACGCAGAAAAATGGCCTAAAGGAGTATCTGTACGTTTATTTACTAATCGCCACCGACAACATAAACTGCCAAAAACTGATTTTTTATCAACAACAACATCCAAACTTTCGACATCGATGTAGCGTCTTCTCAACGTCTATCTTCATCGACATCGTCTGCACGTGCCTTAGATGTGACTTCCGGCTGTACCGAGTTAGAAAATGTGAGAATATTTTATCAAAATGTGCGCGGATTACGGACAAAATTGTTTACTTTAAATGCCAATATACCATTAATGGAGCATGATATTTTTATTCTTAGTGAAACGTGGCTTATAAGCTCTATTACAGACTTAGAACTAAGATTTTTTAATTATAAAGTGTACAGGTGTGACCGTAACCATATTACAACATCAAAATTACGTGGCGGAGGCGTACTTATTGCCGTGTCCAATAAGTACCATTCATATGAAATATTTAGTAATTGCTCTGTCTATGAGGAATTGTATGTTTGTGTTGATATCGGCAGTATGAAAATAGTTTTAGGTACTGTTTATATTCCACCTGGTTCGGAGTACTCTACTTACCAACGTCACTGTGAAAGTGTAGAATTAATTAGTGAATGCAACACTGTTTATATTATTGGCGATTACAACTTGCCACAAACGTTGTGGATTAATGATGAATTTGGTGTAAGAACGGAATCCACTTGTCCTAAAGGTACTTTAGTTGCTAACACGTTTGGGTATATTAATTCGCATTAATTGAACTACATATTAAACATAAATTTGGTTTTGCTAGATTTATTGTTTGCGCCTTTGGAATTTTCTTCAAACTTGAGCCTTACAGAATCGTTGTTTCCTATTGTACCATGCGATCTTCAACATCCTGCTTTAGATGTAGTTTTAAAACTTGACTCTTTACAGGATACACCTGACAACGTATGGTGTGGAGAAGATAACGTGATGCAATATAATTTCAAAGATGCTGATTATGTTTCCTTAAATGATGTTTTTCTCAACACCAGGTGGGATAACATGTTTGTCGATTGTAATATTGATGAAGCATGTCACCGTTTTTATTCATTACTTTTTGACACAATTGACCATTATGTGCCCAAAATAAATAAGTGTTATAAAAAAACCTATAAATTTCCAATATGGTTTACAAGAGAGCTAAAAGACCTTGTGTTTTCTAAAAAAAAGTTACACAGAGCATATGTGTTGTCTAGATCAGCAGCTGACTACCACAAATTTAGTTCAATACGTGATAAGTGTAAGCAATTGGCTAATACGTGTTATTCTAATCACATTAAGAAAGTGGAAGATTTGATTAATTCTAATCCTAAAGCTTTTTGGGGGCACGTCAAATCTAAACGTAGCAGTAATCAAATACCATCTACTTTCACAAATGGTAATTCTCAAATTGACACTACTGATGGCATTGTAAATCTTTTTGCTGATTTTTTTGGGTCAGTTTACAGTCCGCTGACGGCATCTATGAGTCCACACAGCACATATTCTCTATCATCTGTTCCTACCCATATAAATGAATCGCATCTTGTTTTAAAAATATCAGAAGTTGTCAACGAACTATCACTATTAAAACCCAATAACTGTCCAGGGCCTGATAGATTAACGGCCTTTTTTCTCAACAAATGTGCGTTTGCCCTTTGTCGGCCCTTATGGCTTTTATTTAACTTATCTCTGGTTATGGGTACTTTTCCTACTTGCTGGAAACAAGCTTATGTCACTCCGATTCATAAGTCCGGTGCTAAAAATGATGTAACAAACTATAGACCTATATCTATTTTATCAGTTATTCCAAAAGTTTTTGAAAAGTTAATAACCTGTCAATTGACTGCCATTCTGCAATCTGAAATTGCTCTCAATCAACACGGTTTTCGAACGGGCAAATCGACATCTTCCAACCTTTTGTCGTATGAATCTTATATAACAGATGCGCTCGAAAACAGATTCCAGGTAGATTCAGTTTACACTGACTTTTCAAAAGCGTTTGATACCGTTGACCACAAGATACTAATTATGAAACTACGTGGTATTGGAGTTAATGGCACCTTGTTAATGTGGATTCAATCCTATTTATCTAACAGATCTCAATTCGTGCGCATTGGTCAGTGCGTTTCTCGTAATATTGATGTTACGTCGGGTGTTCCACAGGGGTCACATCTTGGACCTTTACTGTTCAATATCTTTATTATTGATGTGGTACATTGTTTTTCTAATGCGCGTTGTTTATTATTTGCGGATGATATAAAAATCTTTATGAAAATTCAGTCTTTAGATGATGCTATACTACTTAATAAAGAAGTACAGATTTTTTCTAGTTGGTGTCAGACTAATAACTTACTACTTAATTTAAATAAATGCAAAGTGATGACTTTTTCTAGACGTCAGTCTACGGTGATGTATGGTTACTCTCTCATGAATGTAATGTTGTTAAGAGTCAACACTATTCGTGATTTAAGCATTACGTTTGATTCAAGCCTTTCATTTACACTACATATCGATACTGTTGTGGCTAAAGCTTATCAACTTTTAGGGTTTGTCAAGCGTAACTCTAAGGAGTTTTGTGACCATCGTACTCTAATTATCCTTTACAACGCTCTAGTACGTCCCCATCTCGAGTATTGTTCCAATGTGTGGTCACCATACACCGCCGTCAGTAAAGGAAAAATTGAACAGATTCAAAAAAAGTTTGTTCGTTTTTTGGCGTATAAATGCAACATTGCAGGCAGCTACACGGAACTGCTCTCTACATTTAACATGACTAGTCTTAAAAAAAGACGTTTTAATTTTGACGTGACACTAGTTTTTAAAGTGCTTCGTGGGATTATTGACTGTCCTGACTTGCTCAGCTCTATAGGTATTCATGTCCCAGCTCGAGTTTTACGCAATGATTATTTATTTCATATACCGTTCAAACGCACTGATTATGCGGTGCACTCTGCATCTACACGTATTTTGCGGCATGCCAACGAAGTTAAAGTGGATTTTTTTAAAGATTCTTTTAATACCCTGCGACGTGCACTTGTCACCCATACGTGACCTTTTTTATATTTTGTAACTATTTAAGTTTTATTCTTATTTTTAATATTAGTTGTTTTATGTTTAATTTATGTTTTTTAAATTGTAAATATATACTTATTTTGTAATGGCTTCCGTTGACTAGTAAATAAATAAATAAATAAATAAATTTACTTGTTTATTTGTTTACTTGTTTACTTGTTTACTTGTTTACTTGTTTACTTGATTACTTGTTTACTTGTTTACTTGTTTACTTGTTTACTTGTTTACTTGTTTACTTTTTTACTTATTTTGTTGTTTACTTGGGTAGTTGTTTACTTGATTACTTGTTTACTTGTTGTTCTGTTTAGTTGATTATTTGTTTACTTGTTTATTTGTTTAGTTATTTACTTGTTTAGTTGTTTACATGTTTAGTTGTTTTGTTGTTTACATGTTTAGTTGTTATGTTGTTATGTTGTATACTGGTTTATTTGTTTATTTGTTAACTTGTTAACTTGTTTAGATAGTTTGTTGTTTGGTTGTTAACTTGTTTACTTGTTTCACACAAACGGAACAAATAATTAACAATATTATGTGTTTTTTGAGATAAAATAAAATAAGTAATATCCGCCGTCGGACCATTACTGCTTAATGCGGTTAATATGTTTTAAGTTTTAATATTAATTCATTTAATTTAATTTTAAGCAAGTTATCTTGTATTAAATAATAATTTAATTAATATTGGATTGTTGTATTTATTGAAACCATATTATACGCAGCGTAAAAATTATAAAATAAAAAATTTAACTGTTACTTAAAAAACAAATTTTTTATTTGTATACTTAGACAATTGCATTTTCAAATTAAATAATCAATTAACATGCGCAAAAACGGTTTACACTTTTTACAAGTGAAAAAAAATAACAATAATAATTTCTTCAAGCTTATATACGTAGATTGATACCTAGCATAAAAGTGTTTTTAATTGTACTACATTTATTGTAATATAATAAGAAATAAATCCATCCATCATAATTTAAAATAAAATAATGTAAAATAAAATAATAGTAGCCTATACAAATATCATTACAGCAAAAATAAGTTAAAAGGATGCTGTAATATTCAAAAGAAACGGTCTACTACAAAAAAATACACATAAAATCTATTTATAGTTTTACGTTTCCCCTTTTATTGATGAAGGTTGAGTGAAGAAGTTAATATATTCCTGTTTTTAAATGCTTCGTTTTATACTAACTAATATAATTATATCGCATTTAATGTAAAATATTACATTATATTAAATGCAACTTGATTTGTTAATAGTATAAAGAAGATTTAAATTAAAAAAAAAAAATTGTTGCTTGTCTAATAAATTAATTGAATGATTGGTATATTTAAATTTGTGTGATGGCATTTCATTCAGAATAGGGTAAAATAAAATTACAATGAAGATAAAGAATTGTATTATGTAAAAGGTTAGGTATTTACAATCATAACAGTTTGCTTAACAAGCAACGTTGGCCATGGAAATAAAATAATGGGCGTGCGTTATTTGTTCTATCGGCCAGCCTACACAAATTAAAACCTGTTGTAACTTTTTTATTTAAGAGTGTAAAAGAACGGTACAGTTAGCTTTCTGCTACAAATTTGATTTTCTATCTATATGTTCAATAATTAGAAAAGTATAAAAGTGACTTTGCATGTTGCATTGTAAATATATATATATATATATATATAGATATATATGGCCATGTATGAGTTAAGTGTACAGAATAAAAATTTGTTTTTGCTCAA
This sequence comes from Tachinus rufipes, assembly GCA_963932245.1. NCBI lineage: Eukaryota > Metazoa > Arthropoda > Insecta > Coleoptera > Staphylinidae > Tachinus > Tachinus rufipes. The sequence continues at coordinate 20,682,664 of OZ010750.1, forward strand.
ACCACTGGAAATGCTTTCCTCTATATGAATCCTGATTATGTGAATTTTTACAAATTTTTTCAGTTAGCCATTTCCGAGTAATAAACAACAAAACTTTGAAAAAATTATGGTTTTTGAGTTTTTTTACATTTTATGATTGTTTGTAATTTCTCAAGATTGCATTTTTAGGAAAAAAATATATCAAACTTTTTTCTTCAAAATTATCCAAGTTTTCATAGCCAAATTTTTTTCCGTGTGCTACGCTCCGAGATATCTTACAATGTATCCACAGAAATACTTAAATTTTAAATAACATAACTATTTTTTTAAAGAATATTTTTGTAATATTTTTTGTTTTTTTTTTATAGTTGTTGACGCGGTGTATATACCATCTGAAGTCAATGCCCTCACAAACGAGGAAGATTTTGACAACAATACGTCGCTAAACAACAACAGCAACCCAGTTGCTGAAGTAGCAAAAACGTACGAACTACACCTTGAAGATGATTTTGATGACTGGAAGAAAAACAACATCCAAATAAAAAGTACACCCATTTCCAACAAAGCTCAAGATGTAGAAACTATTATGATCACAATTGGTGGTAAAACACCGTATGACACGTTTTTACTATTTTTAGATGTGCTTAGTCTCATACCAGAGTTTTCTAACAAATATGCCAAAAACAACAATCGACATTCTTATTAGAGATGAGCGGAACTGTTAAATTTTTCTAACAAGTTACAACGTTCCAGTTCCAAGCGAGTAACACGTTCCAGATAACCGTTATTTTTGGAACTAGTTCCAACCACAAATGCGCATGCGCAGAGCGCACCAACAATGACACTTGACAGTAAATAGTAAATAAATACTAAATGTAAATAAAAAAAAAAAACATTGAACTTAAAATTAATGACAGTTGAATTATTGAATAATGAATATGAATTTGATTAACATGACATGAAATAAAATGTGCAATATGTTTTATATGCTTCATAATCTTCAAAAATGTAATTTATTATGAATAATAAGAAATGTCGATATTGTGGATAGAATAGTAACAGTAAAGATTAGAAAGCATAGTGAATATGAAATGTAAATATATTAGTAAAAAATATAATGTATTTATTTAAGTCGAAGAGATCCTTCGAGTAATAACCATGAATTTTGCAAGATGGTTACATCGGATAACAAATCTACAAATAATTAACGCTAAAGTGGAATTTGATATAGTCGCTAACATTTTCAAAAAACATTAGCGGCTAGCCAAAGTAGATAATCGGAAACTTTCTACAAAAATACATACAATTAATTGGAAAATAATAAAATGCAGTTTGGAATTTAATTATATTTTAATGTAATATAATATATTATATAATATACAAAAAAATAGATATCACAACAATTATACATTACATATCAAAAACAACAAATAATTTTTTTTTTTAATTAAGTAATCAAATATTCATTTTTGTTTAAAAATAAAATTTCTTTGACATGCTTTGCACTTAACCGAGTCCTTTGGTCACTAATTATACTGCCTGCTTTTGAGAATATACGCTCACTGATGTGGCTAGCATATTCATATTTGTTTTGACTAATTCACCCATTAGTGGATACATGTAATTATTTTTTTCCACCACAATAGTCCAAGAAGTCCCTTGGTACGAAACTATCCTCCAAATACCGATTCATTTTAATGGTAGCAGCAGATGTTTTAGTACCTGTGAAAGATTGAAAAGAAAATTAGTTTTTTTATTGTTATTCTATTATGATCAATTTATTTTTATTAAAATGTTATAGTTACCTGTTGGTTGTTTTGCTGCTATCAATTCGTCCATATCCTTCCATATGGAATAAGACACAGAACTTCCACTCGCAGTTGTAGTTGTGGGTCTACGTTCTTGAACTGGTTCGGTATTTGTTGGAGCTGTTCTTTGCAAATTTTGTTTCTTGCTCCAAATTTTTGCCATCAAATCTGTGCAATGATTTTTAATTGACTGGGCAGCGGCATCATCATTGAATATAGCCAATTTCAACCTTGGATCTAATAATGTTGCTAATGCAATTGTTTTACTATATTCAATATTTTTTAAGCGCTCAGTCAATCCTTTATGTAATTCATTGATTACAGTTTTTGTCATTACATTAAAATTTACATTTTGCATTTTAATGCATATAAAGATAATTTTCCTATAGAGGTAATTAATACCTGGCTGGCTGTTATGTATTTCTCGCCACTAATTTGTTTTGTTACAACTGCCAATACTTTATTTGTTATATTGAATTCATCAGTAATTTGGCGAATTTCATTTGCCAAATTTATGCTTGTGTGTGCCACTGCAAATTCTTTACACTGGAGCAACACGGATTGTAATTCAAAATTATCTGTTATATAATGAGCTGTTACAGCTATGTATCCTTCGACATTCCGTGAAGTCCAGGTATCTGTGCTTAGAGACACACTTTGTACAGACATCATGATGTTTCGTACAACATTTAAGCATCTTTCATAAGCTGCTGGAAGCATCGCTGTACTGACCGTCTTTCTGCTTGGTATTTTAAATGCTGGATTTAATTTATTGGTGAATTTTAGAAATCTTCTATCTTCAACTATTGAAAATGATTGAAGGTCTTCAGTAAACAACAGCATTAACAATTGATCCAATTCACTTTTACAATGCGAACTCTTTTTTTTTTGGTTTTCCAAAAAAAGATTCAATTGCTGTTTGCTGTTTAACGTTTCCACTTCCACTAGCTTTACTTGTACTTGGTAAAGTTAGAGTTGATAGTGTTGTTGGTTCAGATGGTTGTGATACTTCAACCGCAGAGGTGGATGGTATTGAAGTATCATCCAAAATATGAACTACTGCTTCTTCGGTGTCACGACTTTGACTTAAATGAGTTGAAGCAGTCTTTGCTACTGCAACATTTATCGTTGGATGTCTTCGTTCTAAGTGTTTTTTTAAGTTATTCGATGTTGAAAAGTAACAGAGTACTTGACTACAAATGTTTCATTTTGCAATTTTTTTTTGAATCAGTGATTATGAAATACGACCACAAAAAACTAGTTTTTAGGTTTTTACTCATTTTAGTATTAATAAGTAATACTAAAATAAAAAACAAAAAACTTTTTTATATTAAAAGCTCTGAGAGCAAGTGTAAACAACACAAGCAACTAAAAACAATTAACAATAACAAAAAAAAATAACAACAAAAATAACAACAAAAATAACAAAAAACGTAACAAAAAACAAGAAATCAACGAAAAACTCGGAAGCAAAAAGAAACATAGAAGTTGTTTAATACAAAAACTAAACTAATTATAATTATGTAAAACATAAATTAAGAAAACATTTCCTCACTACAAATATTATTGAAAACCCCATAATTTAAGTACAAATAAGAAGAAATTCGAATTAGCAAACTCGGCGCCCTAAAAATGAATTAGTGGCGGGGCCGGCCGGTTCTTTTGTTTTATACCCGTTAAGAATATTGCCATTATTGCAGAGATAATCTAAATCCTTTAATCTATAATACCCATAGTAATCTTTTCCTTTTGATGAATGTATATGTAATATTTATGAATTAAAAATTACCAGTTCATAATCTATTTTAAAAATTCATATAATGTTTTAGCGTCGTAATATCAAACACTTAATAAGGCACCTAATAAACTATTAGCTGAATAAGCTAACTTTTAATTTAATTTATTTTATTAAAACCTATGAACAGCCAATTAAATATATGCTTAACATATACATTTATAACAAATAAAAACATTAAGCAATAAGCATATTATAATTTATTAGATGCTCAGAGGTGTTAACAAAATAAATCAAATTATTTTTTTTTGCTAGATTTTATCTTGATTTATTAGTTAAAATTATATACATTTATTTATCATTTCTATAAGTATTTATTTATAAAATTAATATTAAAATAAATATTTCATGTTTTTAACATAATAAATAAAAATAACAATACGCATTTGGTTTTGTAGTAAATATAAATAAATATAAATTTAATTAAAATATATATGTAAAAATATTTAATACTGCATTGCAATAATCGCAATGCCGGCCGCCGAGGCGTAAGAAACAACATAAATTGACAATATACATAATTGTAATCTGCTTCCAGAACGAACGTTCCAGCAAAACAAGTTATTTAAAGCGTTTCATTTAATTAAAAGTTTCAAAAGGTTCCAGTAAAACGAACGTTCCAGCGAAACGAGTTATTTTTAAAACGTTTCATTTCATTAAAAGTTCCAAAAGGTTCCAGCGCAACGAACGTTCCAGCGAAACGAACGTTCCAGCGAAACGAACGTTCCAGCGAAACGAGTTATTTTTAAAACGTTTCATTTCATTAAAAGTTCCAAAAGGTTCCAGCGAAGCGAAACGTTTCAATATACCGTGTTATTTATGAAGTTCCAAAAATAACTTGCTTAAATCAATAACTAGTTCCACGCGAAACTAATTGGCTGTCACGGCCTTCCACAAATGGAATTATATTGGTTAAAAGATGAAAATAAGAAATGAAAATTAAAAAAAACTGCACGAGTCAGAACATGCTTAGAAAAATAAAACAAAACTTGCATTTAGCGGATAATAAAGTACTAGATAAATCGTACAAATATGCAAAACTTAACATACTAAACAAAAAATATATGCAGTTTAGAATTTTTTTTTACAACCTATCAATTGACGAGCAGATGGTCCCCTATTTTGAACGACATTCTTGTAAGATGTTTATAAAGGAAAAACCTGTAAGATTTGAATATAAATTATGGTGCATATGTTCATCAGATGGTTATTTATACTAATTGTTGCCGTATGGAGGACAAGTTGTTCTTGATTGTTAAAAATAGTGGAAGTGCCTGGAAAACATCAAATTTATTTTGACATTTTTTTCACTTCATACAAATTGATCTGTAAACTGACAACCAAAGGTTTTTTTACAACAGGAACAATACGAGACAAGCGCACAGAAAAATTCACGCTTGACACAGACAAACACGTTCAAAAACAGAAAAAAAGGAATACACGACAGTGCCCAGGATGAAATAATAGGAGTTGTAATAACTTGATGGAACGACAACTTTGTAGTAACTCTGGCAAGTAAAGTTCATGCTGTTGAGCCATAAAAAGAAGTAACAATACCCCAACCTGCCGTTATAGCGAGTACAATAAATATATGGGTGGAGTAGATCTACACGACAACGCGGTGGCTAATTACCGTATTAAAAATAATGAATTTACAGAAAAGCAAATAAATCTACAGTAAGTCAATTAGATTTTTGAACATACGTTGTAACAAGGCTGATGACATGTGAGAAACCGCGAGCTTCAACGTCAACTGTTCTGAAGTGAGAAAAGACAACACTGGACATATAATTATAAGGCACAGTAAAAATAAGCGACAAAGGTGGAAGTGTGCAAAAATAAAACAATATTTTTATGTAAAAAATGTAAAGTACACTGAATGTTTTGCTGTATACTATGTATAAATTTTTATAATGTTAAGCGCCAATGGGTCGTATACAACCCATTTAAATTTTTGTATAATAACATTTTTTATTTGAAAAATATTTTTGAATTCTTTATAAAAGAAGTCGTTCTGCAATAAAAAATTATTAAAATTATAGTTATTTCTATAATTATTTGATATGGGTTAAGGAACGCCTTACACTGTAACGGTAGATGGGCTTAGGATTAAATAAAATCAAAAATTGTCTAAAATTATTTTTAATCAATAATTGTTTTTATTTGCTGGAAGAGTTTGTTAATTAATATTATTTATCAATTATTAATTTATGTACATTTTCTGTTTGGTAATCATATTTAGTTAAGATATTCATTGTAATTTTGACATATATCGTGTGCTTCATTATTTTAGTGTCTAATAAAGATTACTTTTATTATTATAACTGGTGCTTAATAACCTTGCAATTGTTCGCAAATTATGTTCTTAACGATTATAATTATGGAAGAAATCGTACCATAACAATGTTTTATTAAATATGCTTGTTAGTAGTCGATAACTAAAACAAGTAATTTAAAAAATATATGAGTAGTAATTATTTGAAGCTAGATTACAGCATGATCTTCAGTTTTATATAAATAGTTTAAAATTTGAAAGATTTTTGCCAGTTAAAATCACCGCAGACCAACATCAAATTTAAAGTTATGTATTCATTATTATAACCCCCAACAACTACGCCACTGCTACGCTACTGCTTAAATACATACTTTTAAAACTGCGTAATAAAATTCTATTTAAATTGACCATGGTCGATGTGTATAATTAATTATATTAATTAAAGCAATGTCAGATTTATTTCCAATCAATTAAATTTTACGGGATGTATTATATTTATAGAACTTGACATGAATAATACATCCAAAAGATAAAGAACGAAAAAACTGCCAAATATAAATCGAACAAAATATTGCGTGATAAGCAATGAAGAGAAAAATGAAAAACCTCTGATGTATAAAAAAACATTTGGAAGAAAAAACGACCGAAATATTAAATACAACAAGAAATTGATAAACCATCAATTTATTTCAGCTCAACGCAATTAAAACGATTTGAATTTGCAAATAAAAATTATGAAGTTGGAATAAATACGACTTAAATTAATTTTTGTTTATTCCATCACTTCAATTTATTTGCATTTGTAATCACTCTGGGGTATTTTAATTTGCATATTTCCTTTTCCTATTATTAATATAATATTGTTTTTTTATTAAACTATTGATTTACAACGAACTGATAAAATTTAAAATTTCTGGCTACATAATAAAAATATCACTTTATTCCAGGAGACCTTATTACAAGATATTGGTACAGTCAATTTAAAAATTAAAAATAAATACATAATACGAATATGTTAAAAATTAGACACACAAATGTAAAATATTAAAAATAAATTACAATTATAATCAAATCTTAAAAAATAATATATAAATAACCTGATAAACATATAAACAATAATTTATCTACCAAATGTCACTTAAAAATTCATTATAACTGTAATAACATTTTTGTACTAATGTGGATTTAATACTAATCTTAAAATTAGACATATTTAATTTTTTAACGTTAGTTGGTAGTTTATTATACGATTGTATGGATACATATATAGGGCATGTTTCATATTTTGTTAACTTGTGTATTGGTATTTCTAATGTCATTTCATTTCGTGTATTGTAGTTATGAGTGCTACTTAATGTTTTAATGTTAATAATATTTTCTTTTGCATAAAGTAAAGCGTTATATATAAACAGCGAAGGTAGAGTTAGTATACCTAAACTTCTAAACAATTCCCGGCAAGGAGTTCTACTAGATTTATTTAAAATATAACGAACTGCTCGTTTTTGTATTTTAAACAATCGAATTGAGTCTGTTGGTATGCCCTATGCCAATATAGCATATGACATTACGGACTGTATTTTCGCATAATAAAACGTTTTTAATATAGATATATTTACAATTGGCTTTAGTTGTTTAATGATGTAAGAAAAAGTGCTTATCTTTTTACAAACTTTATCTATCTATGTGTATCCCACTTGCAAGATGAATCAATATATAGCCCCAAAAATTGTGTGCTATTGCACTCTTTTATGTTTTGTCCATTGCATTTTATTAACAGACTATCATCATGTTTTTTATTATTTATGTTAAATCTAATTGCACTTGTTTTTGCGGAATTGACAGCTAACCCATTATTTTTAAACCACTGACTCAATTCATTCATTTTTTCATTAGTTTTTCTAACTAATTCATCTTTGTTATTGTCACTTATTAATAAAGAGGTATCGTCTGCAAATAAAACAACATTTTGATTAATAATAATATCATTTATTTACGTGGCCAAAACAATTTACATATACATAGAACAAATATATACAAAATTTGGATGTGAGTGTCAAAAAGAAACAATTAAGTAATAAGTATACAACCTTAACAATTATTAAAAAATTCATTTGTGGAGTAGTATGCATTTTTCATTAATAAGTTTTTTAGTTTAAATTTAAATCGGGTATAATTAAGTTGTTTAATGTTGATATCCAAAGAATTATACATTTTGATTCCTTGGAAAAAATAAGATTGCTCAAAAAGTGCCGTTCTGTGATATTCAACCAGTAGTTTATTTCCATTCCGTGTGTGATAATTATGGGTATGATTTAGAAGTTGAAACCTGTATTGGTTTAAATGTATGAAACAAAGAGTTTTGTAAATATATATACTTGGAAAAGTTAGTATTTGTGTGTTTTTAAAGACAGGTTTACATGACTCTCTATACGGTAGTCCATAAATTAATAAACACTCAAAATGCTTTTTTCATTGCAACATGATTTTAATGAAAGTATAGCATAATATGCTTTACTTAATTTATTACATACATAGTCTACCTGTGTACTCCAGTTAAGTTTACTGTCGAGAAATATACCAACATATTTGCAGTTGTTACTGTATGTGTACTTTTCATTATTTACTATTAATTCCGTTTTTTCTGGCATTTGTTTACGTTTTGAAAAATATATGCATTGCGTCTTTGATTCATTTACAACCAATGAATTTTGGTTACACCAGTTGTTAAATTTTGAAATAACAACTTTTGTTTTATTTATTAAGTTCTCTTGGTTTTGTGCTGAAATTCCAATTGCTGTATCGTCAGCATACAAAATGACAAGATCATTTGGAAATGATTCTGGCAGATCATTAATAAATAATAAAAACAACAATGGACCCAGCACAGATCCTTGAGGAACACCTAGCATTACGTTAAATGTATGAGATCGATGGTTGTTAACATTGACATATAATTTTCTATCACTTAAGTAAGAATTAATATTGATGGTATCAAATGCACGAGACAAGTCGAAAAATAATACATTAACGTGTTTATTTTGATCTACTTCTCGAATAATAAAATTAATTAACTCACAGGCAGCTGTTTCCATTGACCTATCAGATGTAAAACCATGTTGCGATTTTGTTAGAAGATCAATTTTTTTTAAAAACATGATAATTTTATTTGAAATTATTTTTTCAAATAATTTACTTATTGAGGATAGTTCGGATATAGGTCTGTAATTGCTTATTAAACTTTTATCACCTTTTTTAAAAATAGGTTTAACCGAAGCTATTTTTAGAATTAACAACACCTACATCAATCGACCAATTAAACATAAAAACTAGTGGTGACATTAAATCTTCTATTAATATTTTCATTATCTTTATTGGTACATCATCTGGACCTTTAGCATTATTGTTAGTTAAACCCCTTAATGCATCTATTATATCGTGTTCGGTAATCGGAGATATGTAAAAAGTATTATTTGAAATATTAGTAGTAGTTGTACATGTAGTAGAATTATTTATTCCAAAACGAGCATTAATAGTTTCTAAAGCAATATTAGAAAAATAAATTGCAAATTTGTTGGCTACTTGTGCGGGTTCAGAGACAGTTCTATTTTCATAAACTATAACTAGTCGCGTATTTTGATTGTTTGATTTACCGAGATAGTTGTTTATCAAATTCCAAGTTGCCTTTATTATATTTTTTGATTCTAATATTTTGTTAGAGTAGAAATTTTGCTTGGCAATTATAATATTATTTTTATGTTCTTTTTTCTTTATGTTATATGAAGATATTAGTTCAGCATCATTAAAATTACTAATTAACCAGAACATATCTTTTAAAGAATTACCTTCTTGTATTATAGTGTTGGTAATCCAATTGTCTTTGCATTTATGTTTACTTTTGCATTTTTTTATTTCAATTGGACAACAGCTGTCCAATAAGTTTTGAAGAGTTGTACTGAAGTTTGAAAAAACTTCTTCTATTGAAAAGGGTTGCATTAGTCTTGTCCAGTCTGTAATTTTAGCCATGTGTTTTAGTTTTTGTATGTTGAATGAATTGTAGTTACGACTCTGGTAATAATTAACATTACAATCGGATTTAATATTGGCAATATGGTTTTGTATCGATAATGTAATACTAAAATGGTCAGCAATCGGAGGTCCTACCACACTAGCTTTGTACTCGTATATATGCTTGTCTATGTTTGTTACAATATAATCAATGGTGCTGTAAGATGTAATGTTATTACAGTTAGTGAAAACACGTGTATATTCCGTACTGGTAACTTTAAGATCGTTGGATAATAAAATATCCTTAAGTATTTTAGTTTGAGCTGAATTTGAATGATAATCAATATTAAAATCTGCACAAATTATAAGTTTGTCTCCTTTGGCAATTATTGGTATTAATAACTCAGACAGATTTCTATTAAAAATGTCAAAGCTACCGTTAGTAGAACGATAAATAGATAATAACGTTACATGATCATCTCCCATTTTAAATGTGATTCCACAGGTTTCAAAATCTAACTCAATAGAAACTTCTTGTACCCTTTTTAAATTTTTATAACTCACATGATTTTGTACATAAATAGTCACTCCACCATGAATATGTATTTTTCTTGAAAAATATGCTGCTAAACGGAAATTTGGAATTATGACGTGTTCAATTTGGTTATTCATTACCCAATGTTCTGTTATAGCAACTATATTAATATTTTCTGTTTTTAAAAATAATTCAACAAGATTTAATTTGTTAGTTATTGACTGAACGTTTAAATGCGCAAGTTTAATTATACATCGGTTTATAGTTGTCGATGTGTTTTGTTGGTAATTAAGTTTTTTGAATGATTATTTTTAGGAAACCAAAATCTACTTAGTTTAATTCCTGTAGGCCAGTTTGACGGATTAATTGCTGCTGAATAGTCTTCTTTTGAAACCCCAAGCTTGTAGCAAGTAGTTCCATAATTTGTTTGGATATTAGAAACTTCAAAATTACTGTGATTAAAAATTGTTTTTAGATAATCTTGCACATGATTAGTACTGCACGATTTTTCTACATTACCAAGAAAAAGCCACATTTTGCTTTCTTTTGCTTTTAATACTGTATTTGTGTAAGAGGTTATATTAAAACAATAAGCACGTTACTATTTTAAAGACAGTCAGGATTTATTAATAACTCAAACACGTTTTATGAAAATTGAAAAGTCTACCACCCAGCTTGCGTTCCTCGACTCGACTGCTGCCCGCGCTCTCACGTCCTCACGCGCTCCCTTCGCGCGTCGTCGTTTGCGCATCTCTCACCCATTCATTGCTGCCACTCTCAAGCTCACACTCGCATACCAACTTTATTGCAAACACCCTAGCACACACACCATGCATTCAAATTATCTTTTACACTCGACCATCCTGCATTCATTCAATGTCCTCATTGAAGCTCGTAGTCTTCCAAATGTCTGGGCGCACGGCGCTTCCGTCCGCCCGTTGTTGCTGGCGCCTCGGATGGCACCTCCTCTCTCTCTTCCTCGGAAGGATCGTCTCCGACGTAGTCCTCTTCCTCGGACGATTCCTCGTCGTCGCTGGCAGCGTCGTCTATCTCATCGACGTGGCTCCTATAAACTTTTAGTTGGGATACATGTGCCGTAGTAACCCGGTTTCGACCGCCTTTCCGCAGATTCCGCACACGATAAGTGTCAGCTGGTAATACGCGCACCACCACCATCGGCCCCTTGTACTTCAACTGCAGTTTATTTGGCTCGCCCGTGGCCACATGCGCGCTTCGCACTACCACAACGTCGCCAACTTGAAATTGCTCGCCCCTGTGACGTTTGCGATCGTAAAACGCCTTCTGCCGATCCTGACTCACGCACACGTTCCGTCTTACTTCCGCGTGCGCCTCTTGTGGCGGGCGCCACTCGTCGTCCCCCCCTGCAATCGCTGCTAATGTTCCGTCGAAAAAACGCGGCATGTACCCGTACACTGCCTCATATGGTGCCACGCCCGTACAACAGCTGCTCGACGCGTTTAGGTCCCTTTCGGCGAACTTCACCTTGAGATCCCAGTCTCTTTCACTTTCAACGACGATCGGCGTCAATCGCCGGTTCACGCGCTCGACAAGACCGTTCGCCTGCGGATGGCGTGAACTATTCAACGTGTGTCGCGCGCCGATACACCTTACAAAGTCTCTAAATTGGTTTCCCGTAAACGCCGTACCACGGTCCGTAATAATGTGCTCCGGGTTGCCAAAATCAAGTGCGAATTCTTGTAATTTCCGCACAGTCGTATTACTCTTGGTGTCCGGCACCGGATAAAGTCGTATGAAACGCGTCAAACTGTCGATTATCAGTAGAATATGCGTGTTGCCCATCTCGCTAGTCGGAAACGGGCCTAGGTGGTCCGCGTGCACGCGACTAAACGGCCTTACCGGAGGTCGAATTGGATTTAAATACCCGGCTTTCTTACCCGCCGGCACCTTTGCAAACAAACACTGCACGCACCCTGCGATATGTCGCCGCACGTAACGCCTCATTCCGCGAAACCAATACTTTTGAATTATCTGCGTTACCGTTTTCTCCAATCCCCCGTGTCCCATTAAATCGTGCGCGCGAACGACCAGCCCCTTTCGCATGCTATCGGGAACAACGTACCGGCGCACTTGTTTACCGTTAACTTTTACATCGCGCACTAATCGGTCCCGATCTATAGCGTAACCGCGCACTTGACGCTCTTCCCGCGGTGTCCGTTGCTCCTTCCTCAGCGCGTTGATAACCTCGTGTAGTCGGGCGTCTCCCCCCTGGACGACGTCGATCACCGTCTCCTCGTCAACCATCATTACCCCGGTTCCGTCCTGTCTCTTGTTGATAATAAAATCGTTCGTGTCCTCCGCCTGCTCTACCGGTGCTCGGCTGAGCGCATCGACGTGTGACAACTTAATACCAGCCCGGTGAACAATTTTATAGTCGTATTCGCTTAAGGTATTGAACCACCTAGCAAACTGAGAACTCGGTGTCTTCTGTGCATTGATATGCACTAGGCATTGGCAATCCGTTACTATGGTGAATCCTGTGTTGAGCAAAAACCCTCTCAACCGCTCCACGCACCAAACAATCGCCAACAGTTCGAGTTTGCTTGAATGGTACCTTTCCTCCGTCTCGGTGGTTTTCTTGCTTACACAGTAGACCATTTTCATTGCACCCTCCTGTCGTTGCAGCAATATACCCGCAAGCCCCATACTGCTTGCGTCGGTGTGCAACTCTGTGTAGGCGTCTGGGTCGAACAGCTGTAGCGTAGCGTTCTCTACCAACGCCTGCTTCAAATCGTTGAAAGCCGTTTCTTGTGCTGTCGTCCATTGAAACATCTCTGTCTTTTTCGTCAAGTCAGTAAGCGGTCGTGCCCGTCGTGCATAATTCGAAACAAACTTTCGAAAATAGCCTGTCAGGCCAAGAAAACGCTTTATCTCATGCACATTTCGAGGCTGGGGAAAAGCTTCTATGGCGGCGGTCTTTGTCTCTCCCGGCGCAATCACACCCCTGCTTACCTTAAACCCCAAAAAGTCGACCTCCTGGACACAGAAACGACACTTACTTAACTTCAGTGTGAGTTTCGCACGGCGCAACGCCTCCAGCACTCTGGTCAACCGCCCCATCATGTCCTCGAAATCCTTCGCCGGGATCAGTACGTCATCGAGGTAGTTCATAAGAATATTATTCCTCTCGTCCGCCAAGGCCACGTTCATTACGTTTTGGAATTCCATAGGCGCATTTTTCAGACCAAAAATTAGGACCTCGAATTTTCCACGTTCATCTTCCGTAATGAAACCTGTCTTCTGTTTTGCCTCTTCGGTTAGGGGCACCTGCAGATAACCGTTACTTAAGTCCATGACGGTAAACAAAGTCGCGCCACTCAACTTCTCGAATTGTTCATCTATGGTCGGCATCGGGTACGAAATTCGTGGTGTCTGCAAATTCAACCGACGGTAGTCTATGACCATCCGCTTCTCACCGTTCTTTTTATCGACCAAAAGCACCGGCGCCGCGTAACGTCCGTCACTCTCCGTTACGATCCCTGCTTTCTTCCACTCACGAACAATTCGAGAAATCTCCTCTCTGTTTACCCTGGAGGTCCGATAAGGTTTGCATGCCACCGGTGGGCCTTCATCCTGAATGTCCACCTTCTTTATGTCCGTACGCCCGAGTTCCGCTAAACCCATCGCGAAACAATCTCGATATTCGCGCAGCAATTCCACGAGCTCACCCGCCTCCGCCGAACTAATTGCGCCACTAATTTCCACGTTAGCTTTGCTGATATCGCCGCGCTTATTTTGTGCCTCCTGTTGCGTCAACAAGAACACCGAATCACGCGCGCACTCCGTCATGTTCACAACGTGCATTTCCACGGATTCAGTCTCGATATGCATCATTGGCACTTCATTGTCGCGCGGGTGACAATTATTACCGCGTTCTGGCGTCGGCAACTCGATGCTTCTAAATGGGTCCCCATCAGCCGGCCCGAAATGCAATTGTTCACCAACCCGCGCGTACGCAATGTTCGGGAGTTCGGTGAAAGTGCGTCCCACAATTACGTCCACTGTCTGCGACGTGTTTGGGACCACCCACAACTCAACTTCTTGCGCGGCCGCGTCATCCACCCGCACGGATGCAAGGACATACCTTTCGCACTTCACAGCTGGCGCCGTCATGTCGCCAAACGCAAACAAATTCTTCTGCCCACTTTTTACCGGCAACCCGTAGTATTGCACACACGTATCGCGCACTGTGCATACCGCGCACCCGGTGTCAATCAGACAATTCAACTTTATGTCACCTTCAATAAACACCCATTTGTTAAATTTTCCGGCGCCACAAGACGCCACTGTGTTTACACTAGCCCCGCTCGCTGCCGTCGACCCCGCCGACACTGGCTCGGTACATTCCCTTTTGTAGTGGCCCTCCTTGCCATATCCAAAGCACTTCTTCGTACTCTTCTTCGTCGGACAAGCATTAGCGTAGTGCCCAACCTCGTTGCACGTAAAACACTTGACACCTTGCTTGTCTCCCGATTCACTGTACACTCTCCGTTTCTTTGTCTCTTCTCGCACCTGTACTGGCCTCCTTGCCCTCATGCGATCCACTCGAATGACATCCTGCAGGAAGTCGTCGATCTCCTTGTGATCTTTTACGAGCAAGCTCGCAAGATCATCGCATCTGTGCATTCCTGCCAGGATCTGTTCCTTAGCTTCCATGACTGTCAAGTTTAATGCTTGGCAAAGCGCAAACTTGTTCTGCACGTACGCCTCCGTAGACTCTGCAGGTCCCTGCTTCCGTCGCCTCATGGCTTCAACCCTATCGACGTAGCTGACCGAGTCCTCGTACGTACGCTTGAACGCCGCCCTGAATTTCTCCCATGTGGTTAATTGGCTCTGCCGAGCCATGTGCCAAGCTCGTGCCGCGCCACTCAAGTGAAGCCGAGCCGTCTCCATTTTCACGGCCTCGCTCCATCTCCCGACGTCCGCTGCATATTCCAGTTGGTCCAACCACTCTCGAGCTTTATCCGCGTCTAAAACTTCACCACTAAACTTGCCAATTGGATTTGGTAAAGATGGAGGCAACGTTGCTCGCGCCTCGCTGGCCGACAACCGCTCCATCATTTTTTCCATCATATCCACAAAACTCTGCATCATCGGTGCCTCTGAGCCGTTTTCAGTTGGGTCTGCTTGCCTCTTGCTACTTTTCCTTCCAGACATGGCGTCCAAAAATGGCGTCCTCACGCGTGTGTTAACGAACGAAATCCGCGAATATCTCGCACAAAATTCCCGATCCGGGACTCGCGATTTCAGAATTCGCCGTATCCCACTTCTGAGATGTAAGAGGTTATATTAAAACAATAAGCACGTTACTATTTTAAAGACAGTCAGGATTTATTAATAACTCAAACACGTTTTATAAAAATTGAAAAGTCTACCACCCAGCTTGCGTTCCTCGACTCGACTGCTGCCCGTGCTCTCACGTCCTCACGCGCTCCCTTCGCGCGTCGTCGTTTGCGCATCTCTCACCCATTCATTGCTGCCACTCTCAAGCTCACACTCGCATACCAACTTTATTGCAAACAACCTAGCACACACACCATGCATTCAAATTATCTTTTACATTTGTATTACTTGATGTCCCTATTATTGCTTTGTTGTTTGTTTGTTTACGTTTAACAGTTATCCAATTGTCATTTTGTTCTGATGAATTATTAGAATCATGTTCATTTATATTTGGTTCGTTACATTGATTTGTGTTGTTTATAGATGGATTGTGGATGTCAGCACTATTTACAATTGATTTCTGTGGCGCCACCTCTGGACAAATAACTAATTCTTCCGTATGAACTGTTGTATTATTTTCTGTATTTTTGTTGAAAATATTATTCTGATTTACAGTTGGTTTGGGCTTCTGCTTAGTTTGTTTACTTTGCTGAATATTTTTATTTTCCAGCTTACTAATTTTATTTATTAATTCTTCATTTTGTTTAATAAGGATACGGTGTTTCTCCTCCATGTCTGAACGTAGTTTTTCTATCAGATCATTATGGTTTGTGTTAATTGCACTTATTATTTTCCGGGTAGCTTGAGTTAATTATTTGCTAAAGTCAGTTGTTAACCTAACTTCGCTAACTTCTATGCATTCGTCGCAGAACCATTTAATATTTCTTGAATCAACGATACCTTTTTGTGTTTGATCCTTAATGTTGACACACTGTGCATGGTATAATACTTTGCATAAACTGCACTCAATACTTTTGTTTTTCACTATAAAATTATCTTCACAAGTTTTACATGTACTTCCCAAGAAAGCCATTTTAATTAATTTTTAATTAATATCATTAATATATACAATAAATAACAAAGGTCCCAAAACAGATTCTTGTGGTATCCCTCTATTTAATTCTAGTTTGTGAGATTTTTCATTATTTAGTTCAACATAATGTGCTCTTGACGTCAAATAACAGCGGATCCAATCTGAAATAACACCTTGTACACCATATCTGTTTAGTTTAAATATTAACCGTTCATGATCAACTAGATCAAACGCCTTAGAGAGATCAACAAAAATTCCCATATTTCTTTGCCCTTGGTCAAAAGTAGAATATAAATTATTTAAAAATTCATTTATTGCTAAAGTTGTTGTTCTGCCTTCTCTAAATCCAAATTGTCTTGAATTAAATAGTTTATATTTTTCAAAAAAATGCATTCATTTATTGGCCACAATTTTTTCAATAATTTTTGAGTAGGTACTACAAATATAAAGTGGACCCACATATGCAACAAGGAACCAACCAACATTTTTACACTACTGAGTATATTGAAGTTAAAGTCTTATTACTGTAAACAAATATTTAAAATAGCTATTCCAAAAATACTTTCACTATGAGGAGGGTATATAATCAATACATTTATTAAAAAATATTTTTAGTTTTTTTTTCTTTTGAATATCTTTTTTTCTAACAAAATGTTGGTTGGTTCTTTGTTGTTTAATTACAAGAATAGAAAACATGAAAGTGCAATAGAGAACCATGGATTTGGTTCTTTGTTGTTAAATTAGTAAAACTGAAACATAAAAATGCAATAAGGAAACAATTTATTTAAATTAACTAATATTTATTAAAACATAGATAAAAATAATGCAAATAATTAACTTTAGTCGTCTTCTGGTTTAAAATCCAGGTTTCCATTGTAACCATCAACATCTTCTTCTATGTTCGCATCACCAGTAAGGTTGACGAAAAAATGCTGCTTTGTTTGGGGTATAAGATGCATATATGATTTAATATCTTTCAACTTTGCATCGGCAATTGGCTTAACATTGGGCCATAATTGAATTAACTTGGTTGAAAAGTTATCATTTGCTATTGGGCGACCTGGCTTAGGATGTTTAATATCAATTTCTTGAAAATCTTCATTTTCATGAGATGTTTTGATAAAAATGCTGTGTGGTTTATCTTTTTCAATTTTAATGGCTTTTATCTGCAGCCAGTTAATTTTTTCTCCAGTAACATCTTTTTTTCGGTTGGTTATCATTTTTTCAACATTTTCTGTCCCTTGAAAATCTTCTTTTTTCATAAAATTTACAGTCATCTGATTTTTACGACGGCATTTTTGCATTATGTTGGCATAATCTTGGGGAGAATAAATTCTCTCCTGTTTTTTAATAAGGCGTTCTATATCACCGAAGTCACTATCATTGGGTAAAAAGCTGTGACCGGATTCAAGAAATTGAAGTTGAATATTTTTTAATGACACATGCTGTTCAAGGATGCATTTTAAGATCAGAACCATTTTAATGTTACGGTTTTTACCACCGCAGGAATCGCTCCATAGGAATAAGGTTGAAACCGGACTTTCAATCTTCATAATATGCTTCATAAGGCAAGATCCAACTTCTTGAGCCCCACGACCAGCCTCACCTTCAACCCATAAGTTGCAGTACGCTCTATCACTTTTACCTGAATGTATTCCACAGTTATACACCCATAATTGCCTTTTGTAAAAAATAATATTGGTGGAAATATTAGGCAAAGGTAAAGTTTTCTGCATGTCAAATGTCAAAGTTTCCACATTTTCATCATCGGCAGCAAGTTTTATATTATTATTCATGGCAGTTCTTGCTGCTTCAGCTTTTTTTAAATGTGTGTCATAATCCGCTTTTATTTTTTTTTTATTATTTAAATTAGACTCCAGCTGAGCTCTAAATAAATCGCACTTATTGCAAGTATCCTTTTTAGGATTCTTAGTTTTTAAATTAAACTCTGTTAAAAATATCTTTCGAAAAGTGGATAAACTTACAACATTTCTTAATGTGCCCTCCTCAGATTTGTACAAGTCATACATCATAGGAATTGTAGTTCCGATTGCAAGATATTCTTGGTTATCTTTTTTCTCCCTGCAATAGTGGGACTTATATCTGGGATATTTATTTATATGAGCAATCACCGACTCTATTACCTGCTCACCTAACTTATTATGCCCACCAGCCACTCCTCGCTTATCAGGTATTGTAAGGTCTCTTACTTTCTTTAGTGAAGTATTCACTCGTTTTGTAGAAATTTGTAATGTTTTTGTAAACATATCCCTACATACTTGCTGCTTATTGAAATAGTACACTCTGGTATACTTTCTTTTTTCTGAGTTTTTATTTACTTTTTGTTTTACATTTTCTTCTTTTATGCATGACGATAAAAATGCAGTTTGCACATTGTTCTATTCTCTTCAGTAACTAATAGATAGCATTTCTGCATGCACGTACACTTAAAGTTATTAAAAACTTTTTTTTTTATATGTTTTCCTCTTGCGGAAAAATATTCCTTATTGCTATTTGTCTTAAGCTTTCTTACAGTTCTATCCTGTCCAGCATACTTTCGTTTTCTTCCCTTTTTCGGCCTACCACGACTAACATCTTGGTTTTCTATATCTTCACTGATATCTTCGTTTTCTATGTTAATTTGGTTTTCACTCTCATTAGGGTCTTCCCACGCAGGATCTTTCAGAGAATCATCAGAAAGCTCTGATATTTCGTCCTCTTCCTTTTCATTAGTAGTAGCTTCATTCTGTAATAAGTAAATAAATATTACATAACTTATAAAAACAACTTTTGAGGTTAGATTTTATCGAATTTTAAAATTTAAATGCCTAATTATTTTACTTACGTTTTTATATTTTTCTTGTGCTAGGCTAACTAGCAGCTTTCCACGCGACATATTAAAGTAATATCAATAATACAAGCACAGAATACAAGCTATTTTTTATTAAAACTCTGTCACTGAAAGTCACCAAACAGCGTTGAGTAGGCATGAGTAGGGCGTTGGCTGACGTCAACTGGCGTTCGCTGTATAAGCAACAAGGTACCAACTGCTTGGTTCCTTGTTGCAGAATCTAAAATTCAAACTAAAACGTTTTAGTTGGTTCACTTCTACAACAGATGGCTCTACAATGCCTAGTACCAATATTTAATTTTACAGGACACTTATAGTTATTTTACGCCGAATGGCGCGAAAACTTTGGTTTTGAAAAAATGTTGGTTGGTTCCTTGTTGCATATGTGGGTCCAAGTGGTCTATAATTATTTGGATCATTTTCTGTACCTTGATTTTTAAATATTGGCACAATTTTTGACATTTTCAACTTGGTTGAAAATATTCCTTGGTTAACAGAGTTGTTTATGAGTTTAGCAAGCGGTTTTGCAATTGACATAGAACATGATTTTAGAACAAAAGAATTAATCTCGTCAAAACCTGACGATTTTGTATTTTTTAAAGATTGAATTACATTATGTACTTCTGTTTGAAGCACTGGTTCAAAATAAAAGTATTTTTATTTTCGGGTATGTTTATGCTGTTTAAATTTTTATTGTATGGTACAATTTTGTCTGCTATTTCATTAAAGTACTTGTTAAAATATTGCACAATATCCTGTAAGTTACTTATGTCAACAGCTTCTGTTTTAATATGAAGTTCTCTAATTACTGGCATTTGTTTTGTTTCCTTGTTAATAATTTGCCAAGCGCTTTTTGTAATATTTTGTGCGTTATTTAATATAGAAGTATTGTACATCCGTTTGGCATTTTTAATAACTGTTTTATATATCTTTTTATACTTTTTATAAAAGTTTATGGCCAATTGGTCTTTGCTTAATGTTAACTGATATAAGTTTTTCAATTTTTGTGATGAAGTTAAAATTCCTATTGTTATCCATGGTTCCCGAGTTTTTCGAAAAACACTATGCTTTACTTCAATTTTTGAAAACATGTAATCAAAATGATAATATATTAACATTTTACCATATTTCGTTTTTCATATTTTCACAGAATTTGTTTAAAACTATAGGGTTAAGCTTTCTTATTTTTAACTTATTTGAACTTTTTAATGTATTTAATTTTACCCTTTTGTATAATACTAATTGTTGTACATTATGATCAGACATTCCATTAAATATGACTCCACCAACACAGATTACTGCTTTATTTACGCATGTTGTCAATACAGTTATTTATACGAGTAGCACTATATATTTTTGGTATCATGTCAAATTCGTTTAATAAATCTAACCATTCTGTTGTGTCTTTGCAATGTTGAAAAAGATTAATATTAAAATCACCTAATAAAATTATACGTTAAGTTGTCTTATTGCTAAGTTTTAATAAAATTTTATACAATTTACTAAAAAATACATTTAAATTACCTAATGGACTTCTATATAGTCACTATACGTAAATTATAGTTTTCACTTTGTAGTTGGATTGCAAGACATTCAAAATCCTTTTCAATACAAGATTCGGTCAGTTTTATATTAGACGCGCTATATTTATTTGATACAAAAATTAAGACAACTCCTCTTTCAAATTTCTGTCTGCAATAATGATTTGCAACATAAAAACTCCTTAATGCAATTGCACCAATTTGATTTTCTCGTAAGAAGTGTTCGGATACACAAAAAACATCACAATTAATGTTGCTCAAAAATACTTCTAAATCACACATTTTGTTAGATAAACCTTGTACGTTTTGATGGAGAATTTTTAAAAATGGTTATTTTGTACGGTACACAAAACCCTATAAAATGTTGATAAGGTTTGTTGCACCCAATTTTTTGTACATGAAAACTCTGACACATTGAGAGAATTATTTTAATTGGGTATCTGTCAAATGAGATTACAATAACATTATTCTTCTTCTTCAACCTTCTATTGTCCACTTCTCTGGACGTAGGTCACTTTTTTATTTTTTCAGTTTTTTCAATATTTTTTCTATAAGTGTTGCCATTTTTTTCTTGCTACTTTTTTTATGTCATATAGCCATCTTTTTTGCGGCCTTTTTGTTTTTAGCTTATTAGCATTTCTTACAGTGAGGGTCATGATTTCCAGTCTCTATGTTTTTACGCTTCTCGTTCAAGACTGAGTTGTATGTCTGTCTTGGTTTTTGAGAATGTGTCTTTACTTTTCGAATAATATTCTTTGTGCTATTTTAGCAGTTCGATTTTCTTTGCTTAGCTTTATTTTATGGGTTGGCGGACAATGTCTACCAAGACAGAATTAAGTCCTCACAATTATGCCCAGACAATTTTAATTTTATTGGATAATTTCAGGGTGCATAAAGCACAAATTGTTTAAAAAGTAATTAATGAATGCGGTTTTAAGGAATTACAACATCTTCTTTACAGTCTTTACCTTCTCGCTTCCTGTGACTATTATAATTTTTCAAAACCTACAAAGCGTTTTTTTTTTTAAATTTTGTTTGGACGATGCGTCTTGTTTGTACCATTTGTCCTCTCCTCTTATGGTTGCTCTTGTGATGTTGAGGTCCAATTATCTTTCTATCGTTTTGGGGGTCTTTTAGGTGGTTTTTTGTCACAGGACTCTGTTGTTTTGCCCATCTTGTTAATCTCTCGTCTCTCATTTTGTCGACAGTACATGTCCATCTTACGATATCCTGCACCTTGCATTTTTTGCGGGTGTTTTTGTTTCTGCTCCTGTCGTGTGCCTGCTATTGGCTCTAGTGTTTTCATCACATTATTCTTTTTGTTATGGCTGTTTCCGCCCTGGTTTCTGCCGCGTAGGTTATGATGAGTGGTAACGCATGTTTTATATATTCGGATCTTACTTTCAGTTGACATGTTTTTGTTGCACTATATAATATCGCGAAGATAATAAGAGATGGCTGCAGCTTTGTTGGTCTGGGTACTTATTTTGGCTGTGAAGTTGCGGTTGCTGGAGATGTGTGTTCCTAAGTATTTATAACTCATGGGGCTATTACCATAGATTTGGTCTTCTTCATGGATATCCTCATATTGTACTGGTGGTGGTGTTGAATGCAAACAATAGGCGTTGTAGGTCGTCCACGTTTTTGGTTGTAATCACTGCGTCATATGCGTAGCACATTATTTTTGCTCGGTTATTTCCCATATTGTTATAATTTGGTCCATAATGATGTTGAATAATGTGGGGCTTAGACTGTCTCTTTGTCTGATTTATGATGTTACCTGCACTTCATCAGTTAGCGCGCCGTTAATTTTTATTTGTGTTGTATTTTTGATGTTTATTTCTTGTATTATGTTTATAATATTTTTGTTGGTTTGGTTCTTTTGTAGAATCTTTATCACATCCATCAGTTTTATTTAAGTATAGATAGAGCTTATTGAATTCCATAGATTTTTAGATTTTTTATTTAAGTACTGGAATTATTATGCTTTTCCTTTATTTGTGTGGATGTATGTTTTTGCGCTTTATTATTTTCTGGTATAATTTGATTATTTCTTGGGTTAGCCGGTCGCCGGTATTTTAGCATTTTGTGTGTCAATTCTCGGGGGTTTTCTATTTTTGAACATTTTTGAATGTTGTGGAGTAGTTTATTGCAGAATTACCAAAATAATTTAGATAGGTAGATAACGTAGAAAACTCCTTACTACGGCGTTTGGTGCGTTTTTTCACTTTAATAAGAGTATAGCCGATCAAAATGTGTTTTAAAAACGTTGCTGTCGATGTTGTCGTCCATCATAATTGTTTTACTACTAGCAGCAGTTTCTGCTGACGATTATTTACTGAATGATCGTTTTCAACGAAATAATCAAAGGCAGTAACATTAACAGCGAGGTCTACCTGGCTTAGTTTAAATGTCTCTATAATATTATTAATGTCGGAGCACTGCTCAAAGAAAATCAAATCAATCCAGTTGTGATGCAACTTTTGTTGAGTTGTTAAGTTCTACTGATACGCAAATTATTTCTTTTGTATTTTTAAGAGAAGCTTTGTGCTTGTTTTTTTGCAGACTGTGGACTAGTCGGCGCTGAGTTTCTTGTCCAGCATTCTGGTGGTTAAACATTTATCTCTTTCCAATGTTGCCAGAAGTGATTTGTTGTCAAAGCTAGTTTTTAAGCTTGTATTGCCAGATTTGATGTGAGCAAACCACTCTCGACACAGGTTTGCGCTAATTTAAATTTGCTAAGATTGCGATTGCTTGCCATCATTGTTTTTAGTGATAAGTTTTCTGTCTGAGAGCTTGTCTGGTCAATATGCATTTTTTTCTAATGTGGTCAACGGACTGTTTGACATTGGAATTCTCTTCTATGGTGGTTTAAATTTAATTACAGAACTTTTTTCGACTTGTTCTCCATGCTTTTCATTGCCAGATCTGAGGCAAGCCAAGCAAACCACTTTCGATATTGTTTACACTGTTCGTTTCTTTTTCAAAAAGCCGTTAATTTTTTTCTCAATGCAATATAGCATAATATGACAAACATGATTATAGTTATTCTATGAACAATGTAAACTTATAGATAAAATTCAAACAACGGATCAAAGTTAAAAACCGCCGGTTTATTTTATCAATAAATATGTATATTTCATTTATTTAACAACGTAATAGTTGTTACTGTTGACCGAGTTTGGTCTTTCTGTCTATGTCTTATATTTTCAATTATTTAACATTATTTTTAAGTTTTATTATTTACATTTATTAAATTGAACTTGGTCGTTAAGCTTTTTAAGTTTTAAGTGTACAATTTAAATAAAACTAAAATGAACTAAATGTATTTACATCAAAAGTTATCACAATCGAAGTATGCAGATCAATAAAATATTCCCTTTATCCCATAGTAAGTAGCAGTAAGTTGTTATTATGAACAATTAACATTAAAAAACATAACATTTACAAAAATATTAAGATTTCTCATTTTTAACATGAAAACTAATATTTATTTACAAAAATATATGTTCCTTAATTTGTAACTATTAAATAAATGCCACTCCTGATATTTTCCATTAAAAAATAACTTTCCTTTGTCACAAAATAAAAAAAAAGGGTTTCGATTCGTTTAAAAATGTATTTGTTCGTTACATTAATGAACTGGTGCTATCTAGTGGTAATAAAGTTAAACAAGTATTGTAGCACGTACAGGTGTAACATGCACCTGCAAAACTTTCTACTAATATAGAAACCAGGAGCTTTTACTTCTACGTGACGATTCGCGATGGCAGCACCTGGATTGAAATCGTAATTATTAGAGAATGTTGAAATATTTGATATACATTATACATCTTATACGGGTAAATTCACAGTATTTCTAATAAATTGATGGTATGTAATATGTAATTTATTGGCTGATTGTAAGTGACTTTGTTTGTTTATCAATACGTAGTGTATTGATAAACAAACAACAAATGTTTATTGTTGTTATTTAATCTCAGTATATATATTTTAAACTATTGTGATCAAATAAGAGGCAAACTTTTCGTATTGTATTTTTTTAAATTGGTGATTGATGATAACAAAGGTTTCGCCTTTTTCTCTTATATTTTTTGTTATACTATTTCTTTAAATTTTAGTTTTATAATTTAGTTTGATATTTTTCTATATATTAATGTTTCCTGCCGCAAAAATATAAGCAGCCAAGTTTGAGAAAACGTGATAATTGCATTTTACACTTTATTGTCCATTCTGCTGAGGTTATTGATGTTTATTGACTGTTACTATATGATAATTTATTGTAATAAATTAATTAATAGAAAACGTTACTAGTTTTTTTTTATTAGAGTAATTCTTATTTAGTTTGTGTAACATTCATAGAAGGTTCTAGTAGAGTCGAAACTAGTAACGGAGTTAAATAATAATCACTACAAAGAAGATATAATAAATATATAGATTCACAGAAAACCGCTACTGAAATAGCAGAGAATTTAATTAAATTCTTTCAACATTATGGTACACCGGAAACCATTTATTCAGATAATGGTGGAGAATTTCAAAATAAAACAATCGAAGATTTATGTAAATGTCATAAAATAAATAGTCATTTTACAACGGCAAACCATCCTAACTCAAATGGAATGATAGAAAGATTACATTCCACTTTAATAGAACATTATAGAATCCTTAAAGTCAAACATAATGAAAGTCCTAAAAATCTTATGTCATATGCAATAATAGCATATAATAACAGTATGCATTCTGCTACTGGCTATACACCACTAGAATTATTGTTAGGACATACTAAAACACGTGACCCTTATGACATATTTTACGATAAACATTATTACAATGATTATATTCAAAACCATAATGACAAATTAACAATTACCTACGATAAGGTAAAGGAAAAAATTCAATGCGAAAAAGAAAAGACATTACTACGAACTAATAAAAATTCAGAAGAAGTGAACGAAATATTTAAAGTAGGACAAATAGTTTACGAAAAATCCAATAGAAGAAACAAATACCTTCCAAAATACCTAGGTCCCTATACAATTGAACAAATAGACTTTGAGAGAAATACATGCATTGTAATTAATAATAAAAACAAAAATAAGAGAATGCATTTAAGTAACTTACGACATCATGTTGCAGATTCTACAACCTCAGCACAATCCTAGTAATTACTAATATTACTCAGGCGAAGAAAAACTACGAATTACAAGAATTAAATAACTTCGGAATCTTACCCGTAAGACTAGGAACATCTCAAAATATAATTGATTATTGGAAATTCATCAAAGTAATAAATATCAATAGCATACTCAATGAGTATGAACAAAACTTTAATAACTATTTAAAGATTAAAAATACTTTAAAAAATAAAAATGTAACGGATGCTTATCATAGCTATATTCTATTATTAGAATTCCAATTTACTCAAATAAAAAGGAAATGCAGTCAAATACTAAACAAAGACATTAAAGAAAAAAATAAAAGAGGTTTAGGTAGCGTAATCAAGCTGATATCTGGAAACCTTGATGCAGAAGATGGTAAACAATTTAGCAATAAAATAAATCAATTGCAAAATAATCAAATTAAAATAAAAGATTTATTTAACAAACAAATTTCAGTTTCATATAAACTTAATAATGAATTTAATGAAACAATAACTAAAGTCAATAAAAATAACGAATTCCTTATTAAACAAGTAATGACTTTGGAAAAGGTCATTGGTAAATTAAATATAACCTCATTTAAATTTACGGTTCAAATACAAAATTCGCTTACCCTATTAATGGAATCTAATAATTTAATTGAAACATTGCTCCTAAACCTGGAGAGCACAATTGCTTTTGCGAGGACTGGAACTGTACATCCATCCATTTTGGAAACAAAAGAATTATTGTCAGAACTACAAAATATTCAACAAAACGTAAAAATTTTTAAGTTACCATTTTCAATAGAAAATGATTTTATAGAAACATATATGAATATAATTACATTACAAGCATTCCATAGAGGTAATCAAATTACCTTTATATTTAAAATCCCATTGGTGGAGCTGTTACCATACAACTACTACCATTTATTCTCTTTACCAACCCCTGCTGAAAACCTGTCAATATTCAAATCTATATTACCTAACTCCAGGTATTTAAATCTGAATGAATTACATTATTTAACAACTAACACACCATGTAATGAAGTATTGAGCAAAAATTATTTATGCTCAAATTTAGAAACAATTCGACTATCACAAAATAATCCCTGTGAAGTGAATGTGTTAAGCTCAAACTTTAATTTAGACAACTGCAACATCAACTATTTAAGAATTAAAGAAGCTAAAGCACAATACCTCCAAAATAACCAATGGTTATTAATTGTACCAAAAACATTAAACATTGTAATAAACTGTGACAATGTAAAAACATCAAAAACTTTAAAAGGTAATTACATATTAAGAATAATTGATAATTGTGAAATTCAGTTTGGTAATTACAAACTATATAAATTTAAATCTAGAATTAAGACAGTTGGTGATATTGTAGAAACACCACATATAACAAATGTAAACCTCACATTAGAAGAAGAATTGTATAAAACATTACCTGAAATATCTCTTCAACATATTAATCTAGATAACTTTCATGAAAATAAGAATGAATTGCTTAATTTAAAAATGGATGTTGGAAAGATTGGAAATTATTCTTCTATGGGTGATGGTCGTTATATATCTATTATTATATTATGTATTATTGTAATTAGTGTTATTGTATTATTTAAGTTTAAAAAGTGTTATAAAAAACTACCGTGCTTCAAAAGAAAAATTTGCTGTAACAAGGAAATCGAACACAAACCAATAATTTATAAAAAGACTACTGTGACAGATTCCGCAAATTTAATTCCAATGGAAGACATCATATTGAAAATTCCTGCTTCACCGTAATTTTCATTCTTTGGGTGGAGGAGTTAACCGACCCCTATAATAGTAACACCATTGTATATAAACAATTAACCATTCATTCTAATTACAATAGTATTGTTATTCCTTATTGCAATTGTGCAGTTTAGATGCACTCTGTTTGTATTATCTCCTTAAGAGATAATAAAAAGCTTATTAATCTAATATTAAGTATAAATAGAAATTAATGTGTAATATTAATTAGTTATAGATCAGACATGTAACACGCATCGTCATATATTCATTTATAACCCTCCGGAGTTAAAAAAGTAATTTATATAATAATGATATTTCATTTACGAAATATCAAAATAAATGTTAAAGTTTAAATAAAGTATGTTTGTAAGAAAAATAAAGTGTTTTTAAAAACTTATCAAACATATCTAACGTGTTAGGGATTAAGAGTATAAGTCAAAAAATGACATTTTTCAGTAGCGTGGTTCAAAGATTTTGAAGTTTGGTGCTGTTTTGATGGTTTGTTTTTTTGCAAATCATCACATGCATATATTACTATAAAGACTTTAACAACGTATAGAATATTAAAAAAATTGAAATTAAAGATTAATTTTAAAGTTACTTGACTTATCTTATTTGGTTTGCTAAGTACTGTTGACTTATACTCTTAGGACCAAGACTTGTACTATTCAGTCCAAATTTTTTCTATTAGATATACGAAAATACATACTTATAGTATTTGTACCTAGTTAACGAGCGGCTAGTTTCCTGGGAAATACTTAGGAAATTGGGAAATTTTCTGGAAATACGGGTATGAGAAATATTTGCAAAAAGGTTTCGGTTTACAAAAGAAAACATTTTAGGAAAATAACAATTCTTTTTAATGGTAAAAATGTTGAAAAATTGCATAACAGGAAAAATTTTAATTATTAGTTCTCGCAAAACTCTTCAATGTCCTGGAAAACTGATTTTTTTTTCGGATTTGAGTGGGTTTTTAAATTTGTATAAAAATCATGGAAGGTCGGATTGATGAGTGGCAGAAGCTCCAAAATATCTTTTTTCTTCTCATGCGTGATGGGAAGGGTGGCATCATAACATGGCATAGGCAGTAAGTTTTCTGCTGCCAATGAGTTTCGCTTAACAAGTTTTAAACACCTAAAAGGTGCATCTTCCTCTAGGGTGTATTTAAAATAAATTGTTGCTTTTTCATGGGTGTAGCGAAACCACCTTATATCGGTCCATTTGAATGCGTTTCCTTCAGAGTCTTTTTTATTCAGGTAGAGACTATTTTTATACAAATCCGCAAAGTTTAGAAAATCTTTATGGTTTAATTCTACAACATCGAATTTTTTTTTCCTACTGTGCGGACTAGCTGGTACCAGTCATGCGGATGCGAAATAGAGATCTGTAACTTTTTCTTTTGTTTTTCTATCATTCCGTGATCGACGTCACATTCTAAGTGGCTATGCCCACTTACCATAAATTTATGGTCGATTATATCTAATTCATTCGTGTTTTGCATGATCGTTAAAAACATAGCCGCTACATGCGAGTTTCTGTTCTCGCCTCCACGTGTATCTGAATATAGTGTAATAGATTTAACATCTTCAGGGAGGCCAGAAAGCTCTTTGTACAAGCATGTTGCTATTTGATTTGCGCCTCGACCACCCTCGGCCTCGTGCCACATGTAGCATCTAACACTTCCTGAGCCAGTTTCGTGCATAGTTAGATTGAAAGTCCACAATTGTCTCTTGTAAAAAGAAACCGAAGAGTTGACAAATGCTGTTGGCAGACACTGCTGCAGGTCAAAAGTGTAACACCTCTTGGTGTTATCTTCCTTTGCCTTCTTTTTGTCAGCATCTTTAGTTAAGTAAGCACAATCAGCTTCCTTATGATGCTTATCTATTGCTGCCTTTATTGTTTGTTTTTCTTCTTCACATGCTGTTACTTTTAATGTCATTGCCATGGTATCACATTTGTGGCATGTGTCCACTTTTGGGGTTTTGTTTGAAAGTTTGAAATGTTCATTTGGTGAAATTGTTTTTCGTAAATGCTGCGACAAACAGGGTTAGTTACAGACTCTTTATAGAGAGAGTACATGATTCCCAGATTCAAAAAGGCAGGTAAATATTTTTTTTCATTTTTCCTTCTGGTATAATGAGATTCGTAGACAGGAAATGACTCAATGTGTCTCCGAATCTCATTAAGCTTCTCAGGAGATGTCTTATTTGCAGGTGGATCTTTTCCTCTATTGTCAGTAGTAGGTATGCCCGAAGTAGAGTTGCTTGTGCTGTTTTTTACGGCTAATGTTATAAACATATTAGTCTCATCTAAAACTTTAATAAAGCGACCCTTGCATACTTTGGTAAGCACCCCATTTACTTTAAAATGGAATGTGTGGGAAACCATTCTAAATTTTTGTTTATCAGGATCCTCGGTACGCCTTCTTTTTGTTTTGGGCTCCCTTGTTTCTATAAGGCTTGAAACAAAGGTCACTCTTCTGTCCCTACTTCCCAGAGCCCAATACTCACTGAAAAAATTTTTACGCACTTCCTCCGGTAATTTAGTTCTACATTTCTCACGACAAAGGTCAAGTTCTTTTATTTTTCGTGCTCGCTTTACCTTGCCATCCAACGTAAAGTAGCTCTCGCCTGCATTTCTCGCTTTATATTTTTCTACTTTTCTTTTGCGTGAAAATTTCCCTTTATTATCTTCATTTGTAGGTAAATCTAATTTTGCTGCTTTTTGGGTGCGTTTTTCCCGAGCATTTATCTGATGAAAAACGTCAATTTCATCATCAGACGAAAGTTCATGTTCACTTGGAGTGGGAATGTACTCATTATCATGGTTATCTGTTCCATCTAAAAACAATTATTATAACATTTAGGCCCGGTTTTTCAATTGCTGGTTAGTGTCTGATTACGCTAATCAATGTCAGTTTTCCTAGGAAACGATTGTTTCAACAAAGCAAATTAACTATAATTAGTCTAACCGGCTGTTAACCGACTATTGAAAAACCGGGCCTTAGTAAGTATACCTAGAAACATTTGAAATTATAATATCTTACCGTGTGATAAAAGTTCATTTTCATCAAGTTTGCGAATATAAGCATGGTCTGAGTTACCAACATTTTCCTTTTCAGTTGAAGCAAGAATGTTATCATTATTATTAATATCATTGCTACAAATATCCACCAGCTCCGTTTCAGTCAATGATTGGATTGTAAATACCTGATCGGTATCAAATGTAATAACATTTTCTTCCTCCGCTTCAATTATAATTGTTTGTTGGGTGGTTTCAAAGATTGTATTTCCTTGGATAGTCTCATATGGTATATTATTTTCTAAATCACACTGATTTACTTCATCCAAAACATTGGTCTCTATTTCCACATCCAATAAATTATGGTTCAACAGAGTAATGTCTGTATCAATATTTTTCATTTCAACATCATTGTCTAAAATAACCGAAATAACATGGTAACAATAAAACCAAAAACATATTACCTTTACAACAATGAACTTACTTGAACTAGTAGTTGAAGATGTTGTTCCATTTAACTTTACTTCTTGTTCATACAAAAGCTGCATAATTTTCTTGGATCTATCAGATTGATTAATAATTTTATTATAAACTTTATATTTTTCCATGTTTTATTTTCGTAGATTCAGGTTGAAAGGACAAAACACTTTCTGAAGAAGAAAAACGAAATACTCGAAAACAAAACTTAACCTCACTTTTTAGCTGATCTTAATAGTATAAGTCACGTATGACATGCGTATGACAGTAGCCGGTATCATGATCACTTCTGAACCTAAGAGTATAAGTTGACTTATATTATTACTCCCTAGTTAAAACGTACCTCGCTGAAGTTAACTTTCAAAAATAAAATAACTATAAAAAAACACTAAATCTTGACTTATACTCTTAATACCACGTAGAATACATATCATGCAATCGATTTCTGACTTATACTAAAATTGCAATAAAATTGACTTATACTCTTAATCCCTAACACGTTAGATATGCTTAAACATAACTACCGCAGTTAGTTTAAAAGTTATAATAGAAATATTGCAAAAAATTGCAAAATTAACTGAAACATCACTCGCGTCTATGGAACTAGAAGCAATAACGTTAACATTATAGTTTAAAATAGAAAATCGAACATCGTTTGTAATGTTGCTGTAATTCTAGTTGGTTCATTTATTGTTTGTCATAGCGGGGCTGTTATAAGGTATGTCAGTGCGTAGAGCTAGAGAGTGACTGCCCGTGCCCGAATACAAATATTTTTAACTAGGTTTTGTGTTCCCGTTCTCGTTCCCCCCACACATGCACTGGGCAAGTGATCGTAGTCTATTCCCCTATGTTTGGTGGCCATCGATCACATGTTCAAAATGCAAAAAGTCGGGCATATTATTTTTTTAATTTATTGGTTTTCTTGAGGATTTTTCTACTCAATATATTCGTTTTTGTACTTTTATTCAATATTTTATATATACAACTAATAATATAATTATTACAATAATAATAATAATATATTTATGACAATAATATTAATAATATATTTATTACAATAATAATAATAAATATTAATATTTTTTAAATTATGTATAGGGTGATATTCACATGCGGATAAGTATTCAAAGAAAAAAATATTTATATAAAAATGCATTTGCCGAAGATTGTTGCGCAGTTCAAAATAAATAAAAAAAGAACTTAGCAACAATTATACTCGCACACAAAAAACATTTTCATCTTTATTATGAGTCCTAAGTCAATTATAAATTGTATGCAATTGTTAGATCGGCATAATTCTATAGAAAAACGCGAGCAATAATTGAATGTCATTAATTAAGTATTTCATTAATTATCAGTAATTGTTTAGCACAGTTCTTACCTAAGGTTAAATCTTAATTCTGAATATAGCATTTAAATATTTCTTCACATACATTGCACGCGTAGTAGTATTTACCGAGATTTATCAACTTATTTTAAATTTGAAAATTTATACAAATTACTTTTAATTAAATTAATTAAATATTATTAAGCATGTTTACATTTAATTACAGTTGAATATTAGTAGATAATTTAAGGGTGGTTAAAATTGATGAATTTAGATAATTGTATTCCTTAACCAAAACAGAATAATCATACATCCAGGATCAATTTCATTTTTAACTAGTTACTGAGATCAAAGTAATTACGTAGATGTCAATCAATAAAGTGCCGTTCTCATAAGTACATGTTACTAAAGTATTCCTTTAATTTTAAAATTGTCTACAACGGCGTGCCAGCCCACCTGTACAGCGCTTCGCAAAAAAAGTCATAGAAACAACTAAAATAAATATGCAAAGATTACCATCGTCCATATCAAATATCAATAAAAAATTTACTTTGGAGAATAAAAACATTCAAATAAAACAACAGAATCTACTACAACAACAAATAACACCGCAACATTTAAAATAATTAATTAAAATGCAATAAAGTTGCTAACTAACTAATCACGTTGCTACTGAAACTTTTGCCAGTGGCGTAGAGACATTTTTATTTACTAAAATAAAATTAATAATAATGAAAAATTGGAAGAAACACCAATAAAGTTACAAAATAAATACAGATTTCTATTAAATGATCAGACAAATGTGAATAGACTACCTTTACTCAATATTTAATGTACTTATGATTGTTTTATACCTGTATTTGTAATTTGCAAATCTTATTTTTTTTAATCGTTTTAATCTTCCTTGTTCTTGAACTGTTTTAAACCATTTTTTTGAATATTGTTAACTAATATTAATTAATCATTTTGTAAATTTGTTTTTATTTGTATAATAACTCCACCTCTTTCTTAAAAATCTTTTAGTATATAAACTGCCTGATGATGCCACTAATTAGTAAAACATGTAACAGTTTTTCAAATAAATCTAAAAACTCCTATTATTGCTGTTGTTTATTAATGATATTGTTAAAAATATTAAATCGCCTACTTTAATATACGCGGATGATTTAACAATATTCAAAATTTTGTGATGCGACAATGATTGCTCACTGTTGCAGAATTTGTGCGTTGCACATTAACAGATTGGAGTTATAAAAATAATCTAATGCTAAATATTAACACATGTAAAGTTATGTCTATTAATTGCAAACGTTGTATTCACAAATTTCATTGTATCAATCATAATGACTTGATTAGGGTTGAATTATTTAAAGATTTAGGAGTGATTTTTAATAGTGCGCTAACGCTTTCTGACCATTGAAATACAATTACAACAGAGTTCTACAAAATGTTAGGTTACATTCTTTGTAATACTAAACCATTTATCGGCACAGAAGATCTAATTAAATTTTAATACGAATTTATTTGTAGCAAATTATAATACGTTTAAATTACATTGCATTCAAATTTGCTGATATGGCAGAACTTGAGAAAGTTTAAAGAAGCCTTTGAAACCTTTGTACTATCTAAAACATAACTTATATCCCCAACAAGAATACTCCCAATTTAAACTACTAAGTAAATTCAAAATACAATCGTTAAATTCCAAGCGCATTATCATTCAAATAATGTTTATATAAAAGTTTATTAATTTTTTAATTAAAGATTTAAATTTAGATTTATTGGAAAACCTTAACTTAATATATGTGAGTATGGATGTTAAATGCCAATTATTATGTTCAAATTTTATTTAAACTCATTAAGTTGCAAACGTTCACATCACCTAAATGTCTTTTTCAGTGCTTAAAAATACAAAAACGACATATAAACTTGAGAAGATACCACCATATACTATAATTGATATAAAAAAATTTACCAACTAATGTAATTAATTTGCCAGATTTTAAACTATCAAAATATATTATTAATAGATAGGATAGATAACGTTTATTAAAAACACAATAAGTGTATACAATAATTACAATAATTACAGGTTGTACATACATATAACAACTTAATGAGCTCTTTCAAATACAATGTAAACAACTCTTCAGAAGTGATAAAAAATTAAATGATTTATCAATACCAGACGATCACATCATAATTTCGTTGGATGTCGAATCGAATTGCTAAAGATTTGGTGTTAACTATTATTGAAAAAAGATGGTCTCAGATTGCATCTTACATAACAACTGACAGAACAGCTATTTCTAAATATAATAACACAGTTTTTTGATAATAGCTATTTTCAATTCAATGGTCATTTCTACTGCCAATCATATGGTACTACTATGGGCACTCCAATCAGCCCTAGTTTAGCAATGCTGGTGATGGACGAGTTGGTAACCGAATGTTTGAAAGTATTGGACTTTGAAGTTCTTGCGTTATTCATATACATGGATAACACGTTAATTATTTTACCCCAATCAAAATTTGATTTGGTTTTAAACACATTTAATAACTTCCACCAGACTTTAAATTTTACTATAGAAAAAACAGTAGACAATAAAATTCCTTTTCTGGATCTATTAGTGAAAAGATTACAATAAAATAATAATAGATTTTTACCAAAAACCTTGTAACAGCAACACAACACTGAACTATCATTCGAACCATAAATTAACACAAATATTAATAGAATCACCACATTACCAGATAAGAGATTTTGAAAAAAGAATATTAAAAAATAAATTATTGATTAATAACTATCCAAAAAAACTCATTAATAGTTTCCTAAATAATGTCAAAAACAACATTGGAACTAATGTTTCTGACAAAGAAATACTGGAAACCAGATGGTTTTCAATTTCCTTTGTTGATGGACTCTCACAAAAACAGAAAAAAGTTTTAGAAGATGATAAGACAAAGATAACATTTAATTGCAACAAAACCATAGGACAGTCATTTACTAAAACAAAAGATAGAACTGCAAAATTAGAGAAAAAACACACTGTGTACTCAATACCTTGCAAAGCATGTGAAAAAGTGTATACTGAATCTGTTTGACAAACATGCACCAATTGAACATATTTTGTACACTAAATTCAAGCCACCGTGGATTACACCAAACATAAAATTACTACAAGAATTAAAAGATTCCGCGCACAAAAAACAGAAAAAAGAAACGCAATGGGACTATTACAAGCAGTTAAGAAATTATACACAAATTGTAATAAAAAATTAAAAGAAAGCTTATTTAAATTATAAATTTATCTCTAATAATAAGAAAAGTACAATATGGTATGGCAAGAATACTCAAAACTAAATACTAAAAAAGTTTACCCTAAAATTCGAGATAGTTTTAATGATGCTGATTTAATAAATAAACATTTTAACAATTTGCCTTCTATTATAGACCCAATTGATAAACAAAACACTATTGCATTCTATGAAAACCAAATAAAACCTACAATTCTTGAACTATTTGGAGAAATAAGCAAAAACAATTTAGTAAAAATCATTATTAGAATAAAATCCAAAGCAAAGTTGTGATAAAATATGAATTGATACGCATCATATTTGTTGTCTTTTCATACTGTCTTTCTTAGTGCATATAATAAATTACTGCCTTTCTCAATTGGTATTTCTAAACATATGGAAAGAAGAACAAATCATTCCTTTACCTAAGATCAACAATCCCATTTGTATTGACCAGCTACGTCCAATCACAATTTTTCCATTATTTACAAAAATAATTAAAAAAGTCATTGAAGCACAATTTAAGCAACACCTAAATAAATACAACATTTTACCGGAGTTGCAATCCGGATTTAGATTGAACAACAACAACAAAGGTTACTGACAAAATTATTTCATCACTTTATCAAGATCAAAGTACTGTACTTGTGTTACTGGACTACTCAAAAGCTTTTGATATGGTCGACCACGATATTTTATTATCAATACTAAAATACATTGGTTTCAACCAAAATGCAATAACCTTCTTCAGAAACTATCTTCATAATCAAATTCGAGTGGTACTCAACGGTATAGTCTCCCAAAATTGAAATGGGTATTCCTCAAGGCGGACTTTTAGGACCTCTACTCTTAACTAATTATACTGTGAATTTCTGATCAATTTATGAAAAAACTAAATTTCATTTGTATGCTGATGATACACAGGTATACTTTTCTTTTCAAAATACAGAAGTTGTTGAATCAAATAACGTCATCAACTTGAATGCTTAGTAAAATTATCAGAACAGCATAACTTAAAATTAAATCCGAAAAAATCTACTGTTTTATTATTTTGTCAACAACTAAAACAGCAGAATTATTACAGAAATTGGATATAAGGGTGAAAGGACAGACCCTAAATGTAGTAGATGTAGCTCGTAATCTAGGCATAATGTTAGACTCAGATTTAAGGTATAAAAGTCATGTAGGAAATCTAATTAGGCGAACCTGAACTTAGAAATCCGTCTCAGAATGGTTAAGTGCTACGTCTGGCCAGTCCTATTGTATGGAGCCTGGACGATAAAGGCAGCATTCATTAACAAGATCAAGGCCCTTAACGTTTGGACTATGAAAATAAAAACGTTCCAAATCTTGTGGGTATGATGCGGTATTACTCAAAAGTCCCCTACTTCTAACATTAATGCTATGAACAGTAAACCTAAATGTAAGTTTTTGAAACAGGTATAAAGGAGTTTTATTATTACTGATTTTGTAATAAATTAAAGGAAATCAAATTACAAATTAGAATTACCTTGTCACTTTTGACAATTTACCATTGATAACTATTTGATTTCCTTTAATTTCTTAAACCGGAGATCACTATCAAATAAAACGCCAAGGTTTCTGGAGCAATCTGTAAATTTTAACAATTGCCAGAGTAATAAACTGATTAGATTCAAAAACTATTGCCGTTAATTTAGATGCATTTATTTGTAATGAGTGAAGCTCTAATTGTTTTATATATTCTTCTATATCGTCATTATATACGTCTTGAGCGTGTTACGTCACCACCTCATCAATGACCCATTTATAATTAACAATAGCATTAATTATTATATTAAAACACTAACTTGTTGTATTAATTAATGAGCAATTGTCAAAAGACGAGCTCTCATTATAGAAATATGTATAATCAACATTATTATATTGGAATGTGCATAATTAACATTATTATAGTATAAATACGCTACTAACCCATTTAATTATGTTACTTTATTCTAATACGTCCACACGAATGGATCACTTAAATATATAAATTACATTTTATATTGTGTTTGTTATTTTACTTATAAATAAAATTTTATTTTTATGTTCGGTAGAACCTCCAAAAATAATTGGCGCAGTCGATAGGATGTCAAAGGTAAGGTGTTTATTCTAATAAACTAATTGACATCCGAAATAAAGTAAAGTGAACAAAAAAAAAACACAAAAAAAATGAAAAGAAAAAGAAACCTACACCACCCGAAGGAAAGCCAATTTCAGGACTGGAGTAGTAATCATCATCATCACCCCCGATATAAAGAAAGAATATCCTGTGTCAACATCAATTAACTAGACAACAAACCTCCGTAGCAACAACATCGATCATCGACTGGATGACAACATAAAATAATAGTGAAAAAGTGTAAAGGGCAATTAAAGAGCAGTGTTTAATAATCTAAAAATTACAATGTCATGGATTATTTTATTTATGTAAGTACTGTTGTTCATTAATGAATCATTATTCTGCCCCTTCCTCTCAAAATTATCGTGATAATAATCATATTGAAACTATCCCCGAATATAATAATAATAATAACACGAATAATAATAAAAGTAAACTAACTAGTAGAGCAAAGGTAATTGCCAGCTCTTAAAATACCCAAAATTGGAATGATTTGAAAACATTGTTAGAATTAAATTTTGCAGATCAACAAGATGAGAATTCAATCGTTAGAGATCTGATGTTACTTAAACAAGAACATAACGAAACAATTTATTTATTCTGTAATAGTTGTATAAGCCATTTGGTACAGAGGAACCGGCAACATGTGATTTAAAAAAAACTTAAAAATATGTTTCAACTTTTGGACACGCAGAAAAGTAACCTAAATTATAATTTTTAAAACTTAAAAAAAAACCAATTATTTAAAAAAAACTTTAATATCAAGGGTTGTATCTTAAATAGATTTTGCAAAATCTGTTTTGTGTATCAAAATTAATTGCGTCTAATTTCGTTTTGTAAGATGCAAAACTTACATGTTTCTTTACTTCAAAATGGTTTTTAACTTTACTTCAAAATGGCTCGTACATATATACTAGTTGTAAACTCCGGAATCAAAGATCTAAGGCTAAAAAAAAAGTCTTGCATTGAGAAATGGAAACATTAATCAAGATCGAGTGAACCCAGCGACGACGGATGAGTATAACTTTTTATAGGGATCTACTCAAGAATATAAGGTATGTATTTTTTAAACAGTTTTTTCACACTTTGAAACGCTCGTTTTTTTGCCCGGGTCTCTTTTCTCGGAACTACCCGGTGACTAGAGAGGTTTCTGCTAACGGCAACTCAAATGTCGGTAGGCGAGTCGTGGATCGTTTGCTTACCTTTACCTTGATGATTTTCTTAACTGGGCGCCACCATACCTAGGTATGGACTTGGTAAAATATTTGTAGAAAAACGTACTACCAAGTTCTCAGAACACAATATTTATTTATAATAAATCACAAGAATTTAAAATGTCAGCTTTAAGCTATTCATTCGTATAATTTTCAATTCACAACACAAATGTTTCAATCTCAATCTTAACCTATAAACACATACAATATATATTTTCTGGCATTTACAGGGTTTACCTAACTAAACATACATCAAATCCCAATGATAAATCCTCACGAAACAATTCGTCTTAGAATTTATCAATCCCTAACATATGAAAATATGTCCAGTACACGCTCAGTTAGTGTGAAATACAACACGGAGATTCACTGTCCATCACGCATTATAATCAAAAGTCACTTACAAATGAGAACTAAACAAAATATTTTGTAAATGTGACTATGTTAAAATTATTTCATAAATTTGGCTACGTTCGAAATATTTTGAAAATATGGCTATGTTCAAAATATTTCATAAATTTGATTATGTTTAATATGTA
Organism: Tachinus rufipes; assembly: GCA_963932245.1. Classification (NCBI taxonomy): domain Eukaryota; kingdom Metazoa; phylum Arthropoda; class Insecta; order Coleoptera; family Staphylinidae; genus Tachinus; species Tachinus rufipes. The sequence continues at coordinate 20,722,691 of OZ010750.1, forward strand.
ATATTCAAATTACTCCCCTGAGTTTAGCGCTTGTTTACTACGTGCGTATATCGGTGTTCGTTTTGTCGGTTTAATCGGCCATCCGCGAGTGTGATTTAGTGCATCTGGTGTAGTGCAGTATGTATAGTGATTTGAGAATGTAAGTAGTCTCTTACTGTACTTTATGCCTTTGTTTTGCCGGGTTTTGTTTATTACCTTTCTTCAATCTCATACACCTCAATTATGCCGCTTAGGGCCCTTTCAAATCACAATAACATTCTCGTTAACTTTTTAAGTAATGTCATTATCCTTATTATCATATTCTCTGTAATCAGAGGTTTTTTTATTGGTTATTAATTATAATTCGATAAGTACTAATTTCTTGCATGAATGTGTTGTTGGTTGCATACAGTCATTCCGCACTTGGTTATTTAAATCGAGTCGGTCTATTGACACGCTTTATGCTAACATTCTAATTCATACTTACTTATTGAGCGCAAATCTTTTAAATAACCATCCTCACGAGTTAATCGTTTATCCCGTATTTATTTACATAATTAATTTTTTTTTTTCATTTTAAATTAAAACAAAAACAAAACAAAGATTTATTTACAATTGGTTAAGTATTTGATCACTCAAACCCCCGCTAATCACATCTAGGATGACCATGATACTGTAAGCAATTAGTATTCTTTGAGTCGGAGACGGGCCGATCCGGCAGAATCAACTGTCTTCCGATTCAATTGCTGATCGCCTCCTTCTCTTGGTCCTAATTTGTAGTGGTGAACTTTTGAAACGTTACAATTTTTATTATATTTATTTAAACAAATCTGTAATTACGCTGGCAGCTAAAAAAGTTATATTTTAAACTTTATACTACGTATGCTGCGTAATAAGTAAAGTTATAATTGAAGCATTTACTATAATTCATTTAAATATATTGTTTATTGCAGAGTAAAAAGCCACGTGTTGGCAGTGGCGTAGCTAGGATTTGTAGCCTCCCCGCAAACTATTAAAAAGCCCCCCCTCCCCCCCTAGAGTTAAAAATAACGTGTTTTTTATACTTTTTCTTTCTTTGTAGGATTGGGAGCCCCCAAAACGTTTCGGCTCCCTTTGCATCGCGGGGCCTGCGGGGACTTAGCACGGCGCTGCGTGTTGGACATAGAAGTTGAAAAAGAAGCAAACAGTTTGCAGGGATACAGATTAATAGACATATCCCACTTACTTAAGCAAACAACAACACTTCAAAGCAATCACAATTTGAAGTGTACAGGTGGTATGTTAATTTTTTACACAGAGAGAGGATATGATTAACAAGCAAATACATCTATAAATGCAACGTTTGAAAAAATTTCAATTACATCGGAAAAAAATGCTATTGCAAATAACGCTGCGGTATGGGAAACATTAGCAACAAGTACATATGCTCACAATGCCAAGAGCAATGTATTTTAGTATTCAACAAGAACTTGGATATAAATGGAAATAATCTATATGGGAATCAATGGAATCTGCTGGGAATGATTAATATAAAAACGCATTTGCAAACGGCAATATTGACGTAGATGGCATTTCATTTATTGCTGTATATTTAGACGGAGGATGGTCTAAAAGAAGTTATGGACATAGTTACAATGCGTCAACGAGAGTGGTAAATTATAAACAATAGGTCTGTTCCAACATACGATTTGGACAGTTTGCAAACCGTTCAAACTATGCACACAAACAAATTACTGTGCATAAAAGGTTGCATAAGGTAGACAAATATTTGTCTGTGTGCACAGTTTGGACGGTTTGCAAACTGTCCAAATAGTATGTTGAAATAGACCTATAATAAGTAACAATAATTAAAATTTTACTATTCTTTTTTTTAAGGCTGCGATGATTGGTAAAAGTACAGGAAAACTTTTATATCTTGGAATCCGGAATAAATATTGCTCCATCTGTGCAAGAGCTTTGAATTGAATTGACCACGTTTGCTTTAAAAATTGGAATGGTTTATCTTCTGCTATGGAATCGGATATTATAGTAGAAGGTTTTAATCAAACATTGCTATGCACAAGTTGCGTTATAAAACAATTATAGTAGATGGTGAATTGACAGTATACTCACGAATTAAAAACAACGTTGTGTATAGATTACAGGTTGGAAAAGTTGAATGCATTAACCATGCAATTATTGCATGCAACATTTGTTCAATATAAAAAAAGATGTCAAAGGAGTTGCTTTGTCTGTGCGGAAACTACTAACCAAAAATATTATTACGGATCTTTAAATTAAAACTGCACACAAAGCAATATATGCAAATGCCCATGGAGACATTAATTTATTGAAAAAGGATTTGCGAAATACAATCAATCATGTTTTTGGAAACCATATAGATTGTTCTTAGTGCATGTGCAATAATTCTGGACAACCGACAACAATAAAACTCGGAAATTATTATTGAATGGAGCGCATTACCATTTGTACGCTGCATTGAATTCTCTATTATCCAAGGCAAATAGACTGATTGACAATGAAACCAATAATCGTGCAAAACTATTTATGAGTATACTTGCCAGATTTAACATGGGCAAATGGTTGAATCTAATGCAGAGGCACGGATTTGAAATTAGATCATATCTGACAGGCTTAAGATATAATGAAGGTGTTGCATGGCACAGAACTGCCAAAAATAATGATTACGGACCAAATATTGCCGAAATTGACATAGACAAAGAATCTCTAGAAATAGAACAATTAATTAACCGATTACAAGTTTTAGAGATAGAAAAAAATTACCTTGCCAAGATACTATTGAACAATTTGACATCGCTTAATATTCAGCAGAAAAAGCTTATAATTTTGGAGCTCTCATGCGACGCAGATTAAAAACTTTATAAAACTTGTAAAAAGAATTTTAAATTATAAAATTATTAACAGAATATGGTCGTGCAAATGAACGTGTTGCTATCAGTTAATTTGAAAACATAACCGGAATGAAGGTTTAAGCTTCAGGTTTGTTTATAGACTTGGAAACTGGTTTTTTATGAGCCTCACCTGATGGTAATTTATTTTTCTACTAATAACAATAAAATATAAATTGGTATATATTTTTTTAGGTATTATAGGCAATGATCATATAGTGGAAATTAAATGCTTATACAAAATGGCATTTTCCGAAAATTTTTGTTTGAAACAAAAAAGTTCAATGCTTACAAATTGATGAAATAGGAACAGTTGAGTTAAATAAAAAACATGACTATTATTATCAGGTATGTGCAACTTCAAAGTTTGTTAATTTATTTGATTTAACTTATTTATTTTGTAGATTCAAGGACAACTTGCGATAACAAATCAAAAATATTGTTATCTAGTTTTATATACAGGTGATAACAACGATTTGTTTATCCAAAAAATATCAAGAAATCGGGATACTTGGAAAAAATTATACAACCCAAACTAAGGACATTTTATAGGAGATGTGACACCGGAAGTTATTTTAAATCTGAAATTTTGACAACTAAGATGCAGAGATTCGGATTAAAAGTATACTATAATATATCTAAGTAGTTTGTTATATTATATATTAGTATATTTTTTTGTTTATGTATTTTTTAGCAATGTTGTATTTGTATTTTGTATCACCCGCCTAGTAGATCACACGTAATGTATTCGGTGGGTGATGATTTAATGAACTGTAAGTCTCCATTTAAAATGCAACAAAGCATTTGAAAGTGGATAGAATGTTGTTAATTATTAGGTGGTCGGGCAAAGTAAAAAATTTAAAAAAAAACGTTATGAAGCATTGCGAAAGAAAGATAATAAGCACAGTTACAAATAGAAAAAGAAGATGAATAAAGCATGAGAAAAGAAAAAATGGGAAGTAAATTAAAAAAAAAAGAAAAAATGCAAAATGAGTGGATGTATTAAAACAAAGACAAATATATAATGAAGTAAAAGAGAAGATTGCAAGGTTTGTAGCAGAAGCACAAAATAAATATTAATAAACACATGTTTGGTTAGAATTAACGATACAGATTTTAAGTTTCAGTATTATCAAAAGTAATGTAACAAGTAGTCCGATTGTTATCAAAAATTTTGAGTTTTATTATTAACACGCCGAGTGCAAAGAATGAATAATTCTCAAAGATTGGTAATAAATCAAAAAAATAATTATCAAATTATAATCAGACTACAAGTTATATTAAGAAAGAAAAAAATTAAGATAATGATAAAAATCTAACTTTTTTTATTATTCAACTGACATGACGTTAAAACTAATTAAAGAATTATTACGTGTATTCTATAAACTTGATTTTTTTTTGAAAATGTGCATGGCAAGTTACTCCATTAATTTCTTTGTTTTTTAATTTTTATTTGAAGTTTATAACGAATAAACTAGCTACTGTTATTAGTTACATTACAAATATTTTTACGTACATTTCAGACACATACAGCAATAACAATATTGTATATGTTGTCTGCCGTCTCGGTGAATATGACAAAAAAAATGCTTTTGCCCAGGCCGACTCGGTCTATATTACCAAGAAAATTTTTCGTTTGCCACGACGGCTCGGTCAATATAATCGAGTCAGTTATTTGCGTCCCACACGCCAGACTCTCGGCATCTAATGGTTTTAATCGGTCATAGTGACCTAGCTGGCCTGGAAAAAACGCCGCGCAGTTCCAGTTTCTTGCGTACAAATTTAATGGCCAAGAAATAGCAAATAAAAGTGTCAAATATAATACATACGCTTTATATTATAGCAAAACGTAAAGAAAACATAATATATTTTAACAAAAATACAAATTCTAAATTTTATATTATAAGATATCACTCAGCACCATAACGATATTTTTTGAAGCAATCAATGCTCAGATGAGGCTCTTTTGCATCCTGCGCAGTATGTACAAATCCTCTTTAAATTCTTTGCCACTTGCCAGCCATGACTTTTTTTTGTTGTCTCATAACACGCCTGACACGGTTTTCGATTTTGGACCTCTTTTACAGACATTTTGTGACAAAGATGACAATTTCTGTTTGGCGTAAAGACTACAACTTCTGCTGGAGGAGGGCGCAAATTGCATAAAGCATACGCAACTGATTTTTGAAATTTAAGAATTCCCGTATCCACATCTTCAACTTTTTTATACATTAACTAAGAATTTACTATAGCAGTATTCAACAAAAGTTACAAAAGTTCAAATGTCAGTTATCGATACCACTTTATAGTTTTTCTAAGTGGTGATTGGTACGCTGTCATTTGGTCTGATTTTACTTCGTGTTTTTTCTTTGTTTGTCCCCGTCGATTTTGTACTTCAACTTGAGAATATGAGTGCTTTGTAAAAAGCATGAGCACGTAACGCTTGTTTCTCCAAGAAAGTATAGTGATTCCTTTACGATTTTCTTTTGCAATATACTCTCCGGTCTGAAGTTTTTTATTTGTCACTTCACGCGAGTTTCCTTAAGGTGCCAACTTGCCTATCCAGCAACTATTCTGCTAATAATAGACTAGTATACTAATTATCTCAGCTAGTTTCATCACTACTTTAGGTGGGGTTGTTTGTTTTTGATCATGATTTTTGCCGGTGTACATTTTTAAGTAAACCTTGTGGAGCCTGTTATTTAAGGGATTGTTTTTGTTATCTGCAAAGTGAACCATTCTCAAGAGCAATTCAAACCTGTTCCTAGACATTGCAGTAAGAGCAAATTCGTTTGTAAACATAGGTTCCTTGCTCCAATAATCTGATAGTTTTGGTAGACAAACTATACCTATATAAATAACCAATCCAAAAAAACGCTTCGTCTTGTAGATATCGGTCGGATACCAGTTGTGTACTCTAGCTTGATATGTAGCATTTTTCCCATTCACATTAGTTTGCGTGGCATAAAGATTAGTTTGCTCGACAATATTCTCAAATATATCAACATTAACCAGCGTAGAGTAGAACTCAAGAGGTTCCTGATCAACTAGAAGCTCTGACAGATTTTTATTTACTCTTGGTTTTTTTGTGAAAGGAGTAAAAACTGGCTGCTTACTTTGGGGTGCTTTCCATTCATGGTCGTCAACATTTTGGCGCGTAACTGGAGTTCTGTCATCTCCGGAATCAGAAGATTTTTTTTTTCTGTTCATGTTTTTATATCTCGACATAATTTTATGAACAAGATGTAAACAAAATAAATAAGTAGGTTAGACTAAGCTATCAGCTGTTTCTATTCGTAGACCAAAAAAATGACCGCGCCTGCTCGACGTTTATTATATTCCATACGGCGCCGACCAAGACACATTTCCACGGTTTTTGTCGCATAGGTGATAAATCTTGTAAAATTTCTTTCGTAAGACTTCAATATTTGTGGATATCTACCTCTGCGCAATATGGCTCAAAAAATGATGAATTTTTGCCCAATATTGAATATAATAATATATATAATAAGTATTCTTTAGTAATATATATTTATATCAAAAGTATTTGTGTTAGAAAACTTAGTGTTTTATTTATTTATTATGGATTAGCACATAGTAAAAGTCTCAACCATCCTTTACACTTTTATCTAATTTTTTGTAAACATCATTGATCAAATTTGTAGTTTGCAGTTTCTGTAGATTGACCTTCACAAAAACCATGTTGTGCATCGTGAATTAGATAAAATAAGAAAAATGTAAAAGGTGCTATATACTGTTTTGATGTTATTTGCGCGCACGTTAAAGAACTCAATAATTTAGTTTGAAATTTGCGGCAAAATTTTTAGTTGTGGTAGTATTAACCAAAAATAATATCGACTTAAGATCAGAACCTTGAGGAACACCAGCATTTATGATTTTGAGTTAAAACCACTAATTCTAACTATAATTTTTCTAATGTCAAGCTATTAATAAGACTGTTTTGAAAATGTCTTGAAATAAACATATATTACATGAAGTTATTTTGTTCTAAGAACTTGACAATGTAAAAATAAATAGATTTGACAGTAATGTATTGGTCTATAATTAAAAAAAACTAGACTTGTCTCTTTATTTAGGTACAGGTAAACATTTGCAATATTCCAACAATTCGGGAATGTTTTTTCTTTGTATGATAAAGCAAATATTTTAGTCAAAATTGGAGCTAAATCATTTGTAAATGTTTTAAAAATATTAGGTTTAGGTGGAATTTTATCAATACCTCATGCCTTTAAGGTATTTAATTTAAAAACATATCTTTTAGCAACCGGTTGTCTAAAATAAATTTGACCCCATTATTTTACCATTATCCATCATTGCAGGAGATTAGATGCAAATTGGTTTCAAAGTCATTTGCTTTTGTTTTTAGATTAGTAATTAAATTGCTTTGATTATTTTGTAAAAGAAGAAGACTTTGAATTATTTTGCTATACAATTATATTTAGTAATCTGATATTTTTTAAGTAGGGTAATTTTGTAGTCATGATAATGCTGCACTTCTAATACCATAATTATATTATCTTATAATTTAACTTAACTTGTTTTTTTATTGGAATTTTTTGCTGATATATATAATAATTATTAAAGTTAAAAATAATTCAGAATAATACAGAAAGTATTAAATTGAAAAAAAAATAATAGCAAATATTCTTCTATTTAACCACAAACAATTAAATAAATTGAAATTAGAAGAAAAATAGACATAACAAAATTAAAAAAAAAATGTTATAAAATATTTTAATATTAAATCCAAAATTAAATCTTGTTTTATAGGCTACTGAGAGTTGATCACTAAGTAAAAACTTTTTATATTTAGTCTTAAAGCCAACAATTAAGCAGTGACATAGTTTAGGCAAGAGGCAACATGATTATTATAAAGGAATTTCCAATAAGAAGTTTTATTTTGAATAGCAGGCTATTTGGGCAGCTGTCAATTTTGAAGCTATAATCTTTTGACATTTGACAAGTAAAAACTACGCCATTATTAAAAATGGAACGATACACTTTTTAGTCACAGTTCGCAAAACTAAAGCACTTTTTGGTCGTCGTAAAGCACCTTCTCGGAAGGCAATAGTAAACCTGGTGGAAAAATTTGAGCGGTTGGGACAAATTTGTGATGTGAAGAATCGAAACCGTGTGGATTGCTCAAGAACACATGAGAATATTGCTGATGTAGTGTTGAAGAAAACCCAGGTTTGTCAATTTCTCGTCGATCTTTGGAATTAGACATTACGCCGTATTTTGCATAAAGACTTAAGTCTTAAGGCTTTTAAAGTTTAGGTAACACAAGAACTCAAGCCGTCGATCACTATAAACGTTGTATCTTTGCTGATTAGGTCTTCAAAATGCATCAAAATGATCCGAAATTTCATCAAAAAATTATCTTCAGTGATCAGGCCTATTTTCATCTTGGAGGCTACGTTAATAAGCAGAATTGTTGCATTTGGGGCTCAAAAAATCCAAGAATGATTGTTGAAAAGTTTTTGCATCTTTAACGTGTCACTGTTTGGTGCGGTTTTTGGGCTGGCAGTGTGATTGGACCCTACTTTTTCGAAAATGAGGCTGGTGCAACTGTAACGGTGAATGGATGGCGCTACCGAGCTGTGATTTTTTATGGCCGAAATTGGAAGATATTGATGTAGACGACGTTTATTTTTAGCAAGATAGTCATGTAAAATTTTATGAAAAGAATGTGGTACTGCAACCGTAACCGTGGCGGCCATTTGGCTTATATCGTTTTCAAAAAGTGAAAGTGACGTGTGACTTATCGAATCTATCTACATAAACTATCTGTGTCTTTTCGTAAATACAGTGCATCTAATAATATAATATAAACAAACATAAGCTCAGGCTCCTGGGCAGTCCGGTTTCCGTAAGGATAGCTTACAGGGGGCATCGGAAGAGCAAATATAATAAATGAAACACCTAGAATTAATTGTAGGTTAGAATTTTTACTGTAAATATAAACATTCATAAATACAATTTTTCCGCTGAATCAATGCACACATAAACATCAAATAAAATCTGAAGACCTTAGTAGAGCAACGCAGAGAGCTGCTTGGCTCACACGCCTAGAAATATAAACGCAAGTTCGAGCCCCGGCAGAGAAGTGTGTATATTTTTACCTTCTCTCATTTTGTCTGCATTAAATATATTAACAATAAATATAATAACTAAATTATGGCAAATACACGTCAAACAACAAAGCATAAAGAAAAAGAATATACAATTGAAGGACTAGCCGAAACGATAAATGATTGAAAACACTCAATTGAGTTTATGTCTACCAAATTTGATGATTTGATAAAACAGAATAAAAAAATAAAAGATGATTTAAAAAACGTAAAACAAGATATCCAGGAAATGAAAAATAAAATAACAACAATGGAAATCAAAATAATCGACATGGAACAAGAAAAAATTAAAAATAATCTAATATTTAAAGGAATTGATATTCAAGATACAAATGAAAAGGTTATGGACATAATAGTCAAAGTAACACATGGAATGGGAATAAAAATTAATAAAAGTGATATAAAAAACTGCTATAGAAAAGTAAATGATAAACAGCCAGGAGATATTGTTGCTGAGATGGGAACCGAAGAGATAAAAAAACAAATTATAGAAAGAAATTAAAACCATCAAAATTGAAGACTGTGAATTAAAAGGAAAGAATAATAATAATATCTACATAAACGAACAACTCACTAATTACAATAGTAAACTCTATTTTGAATGTAGACAATTAAAAATGCAAAAGCATACAAGTATGTATGGACAAAAAACGGTAAAATATTTGCTAGAAAATCTAAAAACGATAAAATTATACATATTCATTGCATAGAAGACATAAAAAAACTAATACAGTAAATATTTAAAAAATCATATACACTACTTTATATAAACAGTAAACCATCAAAATGGATCTCTTAACATTATATTTTCACAATATTAGAAGCGTTAAACAAAAACTAAACGAACTAGAAATTATTCCTAAATTATACAATGAACCGTCTATAATATCGATAGCAGAAACATGGCTATATGAAGAACAAGAAGACTATTATCAATTAAAAAACTACTACAGCGTACAAAACTCAAGGAAAACGAAAGGAGGCGGTGTAAACACATACATTAAGCAAATCATCTATATCACATCAATCAATAAGCCACCAGAAATATCAAATACGGAACTGTTAAATGTTCTTGACAATAACATCCTTAACACAAGAAAAACACACATTATCATGGGAGATATAATTATAAACCTAGCAGAAAACTCAAACAAAACCAGCACATATAAAATGATGATAACAGAACAAGGATATCAATTAATGAATACGGCTGAAAGTACAAGAACTAGCAAAAAGAACAAAATATCAATAATAGACCATATCATTACAAATAAACCTCTACTAATGAAAAAAATTGAAATAAAATATGCGCCTTACTCTGATCACCATGCAATACTGACGACATGGAACATTAAAGACAAAACAAATAAATATACAGTAACAAAAAAATATATATAATATTAAATTTATTTTTGCTAAAAGTGCTAGAGAAAATCAAATTGAAACGTTTGATAATCTAACTGAAATAATGACAAGTCTAATAGAAACTAATACTAGAGAAGTACATCTTAAATATAAACAAGGAAATGACTGGATTAATACCGAAATATTTAACGACATAAAAAAACGAAACGATCTATATAAAAGACACATACAATACCAAACAAACGCCATAATCAAACAAAACTACATTAAAATGAAAAATTACGTTGATAAAAAAGTAAATGAAAAAAAAAAAACGTACTATCAGAACAGAATAGAAGGTGTACAAGATAATCCTAAAAATACATGGAATGAAATAAATCAAATTATAAAAACTATAAAAAGAAATAAAGATATAATAACAATCACTTAAGAAAATGGACCAATACTTACACGTCCGAAAGACATTTCAAACACAATAAACACATATTTATCACATTACAAAAAATATAGAATCGAACGTAACATTTGATCAAACCACCAAAACAGAAATTGAAGACATTGTTAATAAACTTAAAGATGGAAAAGCGGCCGGAAAGGATATGACAACAACCAAAGTCATTAAAACCGTAAAAGATGACCTAATACCATTACTCACAAAACTGATCAACACGACAATACAACAAGGTATATACCCAGAATGTCTGAAACCAACAATTATCATACCCATATCTAAAAAAAGAAATAAACATCTGCCGGAAAACTATAGACCAATAACATTACTGTCGATTATAGCTAAGATAGTTGATAAAATTATTTATGAACGGATACTCAAGCATGTGGAATCACATAATATTATAAATACTCGACAATATGCATTTCAAAAACAAACTGGTACAAGTTCTGCACTTACGGACATAATCCACAACATCAACAATGCTCTCGACTGAAGAAAAGAATGTCTTACAATATTTATAGACATGCAGAAAGCATTTGATACTGTATGTAAACAAAAGTTATTACAAAAACTAGAAAAAATGGGAATTCGTGGAAAAGAAATAGATCTAATCAGAAGTTTTCTAAAATACAGACCTTGACAAACAAAGATTAAAAACACACTAAGTTCAATAAAATATAGCAAATATGGTATCCCACAAGGTGGTGTACTTGCACCACTTTTATATATCTTATATATTAATTATATATTTGAATTAAAACTAAATGGAAAGTTATACATATACGCAGATGATACAACTCTGATACATACAGAAATAAACAAAACAAAATTGCAACACAAAGTACAAAAAAACTTAAATAAAATTAATAGTTGGTACAATAACAATCTTCTAGCGATTAATGAAAACAAAACAAACTTTTAATATCACGAAAAAAAAGAATCAACAACATTACGCTATATATAAATAAAAAACAATTATGTGAAGTTTCACACAATAACTATCTTGGAATTACAATTACAAATAATCTAAAATGGGATAAACACCTACAGAACCTTATAAAAAAAACATAATAGCCATAGGAGCCCTATACAAACTTACCAACTTAACTACACAAAAAACAAGAAACTCTATTTATAATGCAATTTTTAGCTCGCAAACCAACTACATGATGACCATATGGTCACAAACCAATATAAGTAACATAGAAAAATTACAACGACAACAAAATGTGGCAATAAAAACACTATATCAAATGGACAAATTAACACTTACGATCGAAGTTCATAAAAAATCAAACCAACTAACAATAAAAAACAAAATTTTACAACAATGTATTATTTTAATTAAAAAAATGCAACTTGGGCTAACTAAAACAGAACTGAAATTAACAACTAGAAAAGAAATTCATACACATAACACACGAAAAAAAGGACACCTTAACATGGAAGTTAATCGAACAAATTCAAAAAATCAAAGCTTTACTGTCAAAGGCATTAAAGAATTTAACTATATACCGGAAGAAATCAAAAGTATATGCACAATAAACAATTTAAAATTAAATTAAAACAATATTTAATGGAAAAACAAATATAAAAATTAAAATATAAAACCAATGCACATCACAACATCACAGGATAATTAAATAAATTTCCAATACCAGGCTCCGGAAATCTTCACGGATAGATGGCGGTACTGCTGGAATATTACAATTTTTTTTTTCTTTTTTTTATAGAATAAAATGTATAAATGGATGTATATTATGTATGAATAAAAAAAAAAATTAAAATTAAAAAAAAAAATGTTAATGGCATGCCTTCCTCTTTACAATGAAATAAACATTTATTGATTTCTCTTAAAAAATACTCGTTTTTTTAATATCAAAATGAAACCTTTTATTGGAAAACCCTATACATATCTGTTATATTCGTTGTATCGGTATGTGATAAAGTCAGTAGGGCTTGTTATGGGTTGCGAGTCTTAATAAATTCAACTAATTTTAACATAACAAAACTATTTTACTATGCCAACGTTCACCCTCATTTAAGATATTGTCTCATATTTTGGGGAAGTAGTGTTACGGTAGAAAGAGCATTTGGAATGCAAAAAAAGCTCTTAGAATACTATTTAAATTAAGATATAAAGAAACATGTAGAGGAAAATTTCAAAAAGGTAACATACTAACTGTTTGTGGAATGTATATATGTGCATTAAATTTCTTCTAAAACATAAAGAAAAATTTGACAACAATTTAATGATGTCAAATCATAATACAAGGCATGTTCTAGTGTATACCTTACCTATACACCGGTTAAGCAAATTTGAAAAAGGATGTTATTATTCTATATTGAAAATATCTTCCTATTAATATTAAAATTATTAACGATTACAATAAATTGAAAAGAAATCTAGTTAGCTTTGTGACTCGGAGCCGTACAATTTATCTGAATTTTATGCATGTAATTTTAAATGAATTTATTTTAATATGTCTTGTATTGTAATACGTTTAAGTGTTTTTTTATAAATTTTTATTGTATTATTTTATTCTATTTTACTATTGCTATACGGTTTGGACTTGTTTTACATGTACAAGTTTTTATTTCTGTAAAGTTTGTCATTGTAAAATAAAGATACTTTATTATTATATATTATTATTATTATAAAACAATCTTTTAAACACTTGTGCTTTATGTTTTGGTTTTGTGAGTAGTTCCTTATGCCTAACATTAGTACGATATTTGATTTTGATGTATAGATGCATAAGAGTTTTAGTACTAATTAATTTGTAATAAAACACAGCTGTTCGAGTTCGTCTGTTTCTGTTCATGTTAAGTCATCCGATGTCTAACAACTTGTGCAAAATTCTTTCATTCTTTATAGATAGACAGATAGATAGATAGATTTATTCACATAATACTGCCGTGTGTAAATATAAACATAATATAAAGAAAATTAATAATATAAAAATATAAAACATTGTAAAATAGCTTATAGTAGGTAATATAAAAACAGAAATAATACATAAAGATTAAAAATACAAAGATACACAGATACATAAAAGTTCAAAAATTACAAATAACTATACTATACATCTGACGTTTTTTGGCGGCGGAGATTGCCGATTGTTTTCCCATAAGACCGTTTACATTGAGACGGTCTGTATAGTACACGGATAATTCAAGCATAGTGGTAAGTCGTTGATATAAATTATAAATAAATAATAAATACAATAGGTCCTAAGATTGAGCCTTGTGGGACCCCTAATTTTTTTTGATGAATGTTGGATTTATATATATTTTCTGTTTTATTTGAAAAACTAGAAATTTCAACAAATTGTTTTCTATTTAATAAATAATCTTGAATTAAATTTAAAATTATATCTCTAATTCCGTAGCATTCCATTTTTTTCAAAAGTATTTCGTGATCAACCATATCAAAAGCCATACTAAGATCAAAATTCATACTTGCTGTGTAATTGTTTTTGTTGATATTATCATATACATTATTTAATATTGATTCAATAGCTGGTGTAGTGGATCGATGAATTCTATATCTATGTTGCGCAGTTTGAAATAAGTTTTTACATTCAAAATACTTGACAATTTTATTCTTTAAACACATCAAATTTTTTTGATAAACTGGTTAGTATTGAAATTGGACGATAATTGCTGACTATATATTTATTGTTCCTTTTGTGAAGAGGAATAATTTTAATACATCAGGAAAAGAACCAATTGAAAAATAGTGATTTGTGATATGCTCAATAGGTTTTGCCAAAAAATCAATACCATATTTATAAATTTTTATTGGAATATCATCTGTTCCCACAGCTGCAGTATTTTTAAGTTCTTTGACAAAAGAGACTATTTCATTAGTATCTACTGGAGTTAGATACATTGAACTAGAAATATTATTAATTAAATAAGTAAAGTTGTTATCGTTAATTTGATTTAGGGCCGGTATTATAAAGACAAAATAAATCAACGAATAACAAATCTCAAATTAAATATATTCGACGAATAAACGTATTCCGGTATTATAAAGCTAAATTAACTATTCGTAAAATATGGAATTGCAACGCCGCATTTATATGTTATTTTAATATTGTAGTTATTGATGTGTTGTATTGTAGCCTTTGTTATATTACAATAATCCCCTACAACATTTTGAAAGTCAATTGCATAACATCGTAGAGCAATCAAAAGTTGATTTTCAACAGAAATTGCTCCACATTAAAAATAACCTAAGAAACATGACATGTGTCAAGTTATTCATTGAATAAATTTTGATCCCTAGATTTTGGATGATTAATTTATTCCATAGATTTAGTTACCTACTTTTATTATTTGACGTTTATAATACCGAAATCATCCAAGTAAAATAATTTACTTGGTTAGTAAATAAAATCTACAGATTTTAATGGTTTATAATACCGGCCCTAAGTGATTTATGCAATTCTAAAGGATTATAATAAAAATATTTATTAAATAGATTTGTAACATCAATAGGATTATCTACTTTAATACTGTTTGTTGTTAGAGCAATGGCGTCATTTGACTGATTTTGGTTTGTTTTCGTTTTGATAATTTTCCAAGCTGTTTTAATTTTATTAGTTGAATTGTGTATCAGTTTATTATTGTACAATAGTTTTGCTGTGTTAATTACTTTATTAAAGATTAGTTTATATTTAACATAGTATCTCTTAATAATAGGATCGTTTGTTTGGCGTAACAAGAGATATATTTGCCTTTTGTTACGACTTGAAATTTTTATGCCGTTTTGTAATCCAAGATTTTATTGGTTTTATTTTTACGTTCTTTATAGGATTTATAGAATTATTTACCAGTTTACAAAATATCTCAATCTTATTATTTTCACAATTATACAAATTATCAAACCAGTTAATTGTTTGAAGTTTATTTTTGAAAGAAGCTATGTTTCTACCAGAATAAATTCTTATAAATTTGTGCTCCACCAGAAAAGTATGTGTTACTTTTAATTTAATTGATATTAATAAAATATTGTGGTCACTAAAATCCACTGGTAAGTATGCTAATAGGTTTGTCAGTGGTCTATACATGTTTCGCTTCTGAAAGTAATTCGAGTAGGTTCAAGAAAATTAACAAAAAAATTATTTTGTCTGATAAGATCTAAAAATTTTGTTTTATTTGTGGATGCGACCAATAAGTCTATGTTAAAATCACTACACAAACACACATGCTTTGAGCTTTTAAACTTATACAAAAAACTATTTAGTGTATTAAAAAATATTTCTATGTTTCTTGATGGTGGGCGATACAGAGAGATAACCACTTGATTTGAACTAACTAACCTAACAGCGCACATTTCAATATTTAGTTCACTTGAAATACATGGTATTACGTCAAATTTAATACATTTTCGAACAAATATTAATAATCCACCACGTTTGTACTTATGTCTTACAAAGTACAAAGCAATCTTAAAATCGGGCAACTGGACAATATCTATTTCATTTTCGTACAGCCAGTGCTCCTTTATGCAAATCACATCAATATGGTTATAACGACACAGTAAAATTTCTAAACTACTTATTCTATTACTTAGGCTACATATA
The DNA here is from genome assembly GCA_963932245.1 of Tachinus rufipes. Lineage (NCBI taxonomy): Eukaryota > Metazoa > Arthropoda > Insecta > Coleoptera > Staphylinidae > Tachinus > Tachinus rufipes. The sequence continues at coordinate 20,739,144 of OZ010750.1, forward strand.
TTTAAGTCCAATATAGTCAAATTACCATTGTTTATAAAAAAAACGATATATCATCCACACTGTCACAATTTTCAAAATTACTATCACTTGTATCTTCAATTGTTGAATTTATTTCTTCATTTTCCTTCTCAGCACCATTGTCATTAGAAATACTTCGACTGCCTGTGGGTTCTTCATTTTCAATTAAAATACTTTTTTCAGAAGCCACATTTAATATTTCTTCATCTGTTTCAATGTTTTCATTTTTCGGTATGTTTTTATTTGAAAACTGTTTGCTGTGTACATATTTGCCAACTACGTTCTTGTATATATGACTTAAAAGTTTAAATTTTCCTACTTTTGATAAAGAGAGTCCCGATCCAGTATAATTACGTGTTGAATTTAAAATGGCATTTGTATTGACATAGTGTACATTTTTATATTGTTTTCCCATGTTATACAATTGTTTATTGTTTTCAAACATATAGTTATTATGATGATCCTGGTTATCATAAGCACATGCTGTTAGAATAATATTTGTATTTTTCATATTTTTAACGAATGTTTTAATGTTTCTTTGTTTATAGAACGACAGTCTGATATGACATTTTCAAAAAGAGCATATGGCTTAAAAAACATTGCACCTGATATTTGTCTGACGACATATTATGCATTACCTTCGCACAATCTTTGCCGTTTTTATCTGCTAATATAAGAATTTTATTTTTAATGCAGTTGTTCTTTTGCGATGACGCAATATTTTGTCTATCATTTTCTAATTTGTGAGCATATAAATTGTTTTCTCTTCGTTTCCTACTGGTGTTTTGTATAACTGGTGGTGTAAGAAATTGTTTCATAGCACTAAAATTGATAAATGCTTTCTTATTTTTTTAATTTCATTTTGCATAGTTTCAGTTATTGTATTCATTCTGCGTTTATTATTTATTTTATAACTCACATATTTAGTTTTATTTCTTATATATTTATCAATCAATTCTTCACTAATAACACTGGAATTAATTTCTAATTTTAATCTTTTTTGCAATATTTCTTTTTTCCCGGTAGAATCCATATTAATTCTTTCTAAATATTTGCAGAGATCATTCACTTTTAAAGATTTAATTTTTTTAGTCATGTTGAAATAAATAAATATATCCTTTTCTTCGTTTTTCTCTTAGTTGAAATTTTATTTCTTATCAAATCTAATAAAATACGGAAAGTTTATTCACGATATGTCCATATATGGTAGTCACATTAACACAAAATACAGTTTGATTTTGATGAAAATTTGTTCAAACGATGAAGTAAAGATGACCAGTTGCATCCAATTTACTACATGAGTAAGAAAACTACCGACGCTGAAAAGAAATACACCTCATACGAACTAGAAGTGTTAGCAATAGTAGAAGCTTTAAAGAAATTTCGAGTATACCTACTGGGTCATAAATTTAAGATTATAACAGCATTTACTAAAACCATGAACAAACGAGATTTAGCAACAAGGGTAGCGAGATGGGCTCTGCTACTAGAAGAGTATGATTACGTAATCGAACACAGGTCAGAAACGAGGATGCAGCATGTAGATTCATTAAGCCGTAATCCTATGTTACTGCTCGAAGCACAAGATAGTATTTTAGTAAAAATCCAAAAGGCACAGAGAGAAGATGTAAAGACTAAAGCGATCAGAGAAATTTTAAAAGATAAACCGTACGACGACTACTTGATGAACATGATATTTTATACAAGCTGTATCAAGGCCAAGAACAGTTAGTGTTACCAAAATCTTTGCAAATAGAGAGAATGAATTTGACGATTATTCCTGTGCTAGGAAAACTGTCAAGAGATGACCCGACCAAATGGTATCAATTTGTTCCAAAAGTACAACAGATATTGAACTCGACGTATCACCGAAGTATTGGTATGACTCCAATCGAGTTGCTAATAGGAACAAAAATGAGAAGAAATGACGATAAGAATATCAAAACCCTAATAGAAGAAGAAATGATGATTCAGTTTAACGAATCACGTGAGGAACTAAGAAAATTAGCAAAAAAACAAATATTCAAAGTTCAAGAAGAGAACAGGAATTATTATAATTTGAGAAGACGTACACCAAATAAATACAAGAGAGGAAACTTAGTCGCAATAAAGAGAACACAATTCGGAGGTGGTTTGAAGTTAAAACCGAAGTTTTTAGGTCCTTATCGAGTCACAAAAGTCAAACAACGTGATACTTATGATGTCAACAGGGAGGGGTTCCATGAGGGTCCAAATTCGACTTCAACATGTGCTAAGTACATGAAGCCATGGGTCCAAACTTTTAATGATGAGTCATCCGAGACGGACGACCCTGTCCAGGAAGGCCGAGATGTGGGAGCGAGAATTCCCACAGACGAGTCCGTTACGAGAGAAAGAGATGGAACGAGATCGAGTCCGACGGGCAAATAGATCAGTCGTAAAAGAGAGAGCCGCGGACGAACATCAGGAGGAAAGACGGGCTCGCAAGGGGGAACGTAAAAGTGTACGGCTAATAACAGTTTCAAATGTAAAAGTGTACGGCTAATAACGGTTTCAAATAATTATGTGTTACATTAAACATTGTACTAATTTTGTATTGACGTCTTTTTATTAAACGGTTAACAACAATTCGTTTTCACTAAATATCCCACAACTTTGTTCTTGGTTAATACATTCACTGTGATTTGCAATTATTAATTACATTTAGACCACACAAATATAGACAAAACTGAGAGATTAATGTGAAAGCACGGGTAAAGCAAGATATAGCAAAGATTAAGCGCAAACAAGAATTCTGCATGTTTTGAATTCTTTTTTTATCTTCAGAATCTAAGCAAAAGCTATATAATAATATCTGTATTTTTCAAAGATGAACAAGCTTATACTAAATCAAAACTTAGTTGCACATAATAGAAAATATGTTAAATTACAAAATAAATATCACTGTTACAGATGAATACTGTAAGGCTCTAGTTGAATTCATATTTTTTTTATTTTTTTTCTGATAATGTTTATTTGCTTAGTTTCAAACATGCATATTTAACTATTTACTATTATTTATTTATAAAAATAATAAAATAAGTATAATAAGTTGGATATTAAAATTGTGTAGAAATTTACGTTAGGCTAACAACATTAAACTTTGAGCGATTCAGCTTCACTAACTGAATTAATAACAAATTCTTGTTTTTATATGACAAGATAATGATTCTTTGAATTGCTCAAGGTTTTTTATAGTCAGCGATTTCGTTTCCAGGGAAATACATCTAGATAACGGATTCCCGGGATGCTTCGTTGTCGTTCTTGGGTGCAGGTGTTAACTCCTCCCTTCTTAGAGTAAACCAAGGGTTGGGACGAGTTTGTTCCAATTCATGGGTTGCTGACATTTTGGAAGATAATAAATAACAACGATTGCGATTGCCGTGGTAGTTACTAAGGCGGTCGTTGAACTCCAGTTGTTCGTGGAATGAGCGTTGGATAACTTCTCCAATCGGACGTCTGGTTTGGCTAACTTTTCTTGGGTTTCATTCAATCCTTCCAAATGCAAGTTTTTTAGGTGGACGTCTTCCAATCTCCATTGAGGTTGTTTTGCTGGCAGCAGGGTCAAATTTATTGGTGTTAGGTGAGTTTGTCGATCCAAATAGTGAATTGATGTGGTTCGTTCGGATGTCGATTGTACAAGCAGGTGGCCTTGAAATTTTCTTACTTTTTGGCGAAGATCACATTGACTTTGGCAGATTGATTGGCTTGAAATAGAATCCAATCGGAGTTTGTGGAATGGATCATTTCGGCATCCAGTTGCGACCATCTGGTGTAGCTGCAGGCTGTTATTGGCAGATGTCGTAGTAGCTGATGTCCACACGAGGTGTGTTTTGTAGCATCTAAACTAATGGCTGAACACAGATATTGTTGATGTTGCAATAATTTGCATGGTTCTGACATTGCAATATACTTATCATTATTTTTTGCCAGGTAAGGTTGTGGAATATTTAAAACAAGGTAATCTGGATTTTGCTGGATTGGTAATGGAATCAATTTATGGTATTGGTAAATTGTAGGTTCGACTAATGGAATTTCGAGTGAAAATGTGAGGACGTACGTTTTGACATAAGCTTTTACAGTTATCATTTTTTCAAGAGCATAAAGGTTTTTTGTTTCAGGTGGTAATACAATATTTTGTTCAGAAATAGACGATTGAACAAATTTCAATTCATTTAACAGTTCTTCTGCATATTGCAGGATCATAAGTTTGCAATTTGGAGAAAGTTTTTGCTGTTAAAAGTCGGCTGGTGATGGTCGAAGCTGCCGTTATGGTATTAAATACTGACATGTGGGCTCTCCATAAACTTTGGAACTCGATTTTCTCGTGTTTCTGTTTATTTAATTGCGTAATAATTTTGTGAAAGCATTGCGCTGTTTTGTTTTGATTTTCTGCGAGTCTTTGAAGATTAGCTTCATAGCTCTTAAGAGTTTCTTGGGCTAAATGAATCTGTGCCTGATTCATGATTAGTTCTTCTCGGCTAGTAGCGAGGTCTTGTATCAATTTATCATAACTGGCGGTATTTTCTGCGTCGAGGTTTCCTGAGATTTTTATAATGGAACCGACAAAGTTTACCGCTCCACCAGCTCTTCTAACTGTTGGTATTAATTGGTCCTTTTCATAGTTTAGTTGATGGAGTAGGCTTTGAAGCTCCATAGCAAATGAATGTAATTCTGATTTTTCTTCTATGTCCTGCATATTTTGTCTAGCCTTTTCTAGTTGTTTATATTGTAAATTTAGCTGGTTAACTTGATCCACTAGAGGTTGTAGGTCGCATCGTACTACTGTAATCCAATAACTTATTTGATTTTTTGCAATTCCAAGATGTAGGGGGAATAGCGGGCCATCCAAGGATGTTATTTTTACGTCTGCAAAGACGTGGCAGCAGCATCTGTAACAATGCCATGTTTTAGTCGTCTGGTATGATATGTTTGGGTACCTCTCCGCGTCTCTACGTTTACAGTACCGTTATCGTTTATGCTGATAATTTTGTAAGGTCCGAAAAAAGGTTTCATCATTTTATTACTTTTAGTAACATTTTCAACATAGATTCGTTCTCCTACTTTCCATGTTGTCGTCTTGACTATATCTTTTTGTTTTTCTTTTATTTTCTCTTTGCTTAGAATATCTTTTTGTTTGATATTTTTGTACAAGATTAACATACGATCTTTATGTCTTGATATTAACTCTTGGTAGGTAGTGGTACCATAAAATAGGTCCATTGGGTTTCTGGTTCTTGTATGACCATAAAGTGCTTCAAATGGTGTCATTCCAATAGCGCTATGAATTGAATTGTTGTAAGCTATTAATGCAAGTCTAACTCTTCGTTCACATGGTATATTGTTGTCATCTGCTAAACATCTAAGATGTTTCAAGAGTGTCGAGTGAAAGCGTTCAATATTTGATTGGCTTCCTGGATTTTTAGCTGTACCAAGGTGTAAAGTAATTTTGTAAAGAGATGCTAATTCTTTAATTAGTTTGTTGTTAAATTCTGATCCTTGATCAGATCTAATTTCTTGAGGTATTCCATAGTAACTAAAGTATGTTAATAGAGCATCGAAGATGTCTATCGGATTTTTGCTATAAACTTTTATTGCATGTCCTACTCTAGTCAAAGTGTCAATGATTGTAAGGTATTTTTCATTGCTACAAGAAAATAAATCAATAAATACTTTCTCAAGAGGTGCATCGGGTGTTTTCGTTATTGGTAATGGCGGTACTTCAGGGTGCCTGTTGTATTTTGACCGATTGCAAGTGTCGCATGATTTTATCACATGGGTTATTTGCTTTTCCATTTCATTCCACCAATACTTTCGTTTTAGATGTTCAAGTGTTTCGTTGATACCACTATGATTTGTCAATCCAGTGTGATATGACGTAATAAGTTCCAATTTTGAATTTTCATCATCAATCACTTCAACTTTCTTTAAACAGCGAATAATTCGAGGGCCTTTATCGGTAAAGTTTTCACTATATACTTTACCTAGTTTTTTGTATAATTCGTCATTTTTGGTGTATAAATAAAATGTTTTCTGATCACTCATGTATTCTTTGAATAGCTGCAATATGGCATTTTCAGATTTATCCCTTGGTATTCTTACAAGGGGAGAGCGTGGCGCAGGGGAGAGCGTGGCGCAGTGGTCTAGGCATCCGGCCGCTGTACCGAAGATCGTGGGTTCGATTCCCATATACCGTGATATACTTTTCACGTTCTATACGCTCTCCCACTCCCCAACCCGCCTTGCCAGCGTGGGGTTTTACGGCTAAAACCTTCTCTGAGGAGTGATAATTCTCTCCAGTGGTTCGGAATCCACTTAAAACTGTAGGTCCCTTGTAATGTAAGTTGCCAGCATTTACAAGCAGAGAAAAGGCTTATGTCCTGCAGTGGACGCAAACGGCTAGACAATGAATTCTTACAAAGTTGATGATAATATTTTTCTCTCTTTTTTCAATTTGAATTTCAAGTTGTTGTGATAGGCTTTTAGTAACAATAAATTGATTTTTATTGTTATCGATAATAGTATCTTGTACTTCAATAGTTTTTGCAGGTTCTTGATTTGCTGTCGAATGGATTGTATCAGAGATATCATTTTCTGAAATGTCTTGTTTTTCTAAGTTTTCCATTAGGTCACTGTCGTCTTTATTTGGTGTAATAATGTCTAAATCATCTTGTGTAATGATGTTTATTTCTGGAAGTCGTATTCTTGATAAAGCATCAGCATTAGTGTTGTATTTGCCCTTTTTGTATACAATTTCAAAATTCTAGTTTATGTTTTAAATTTGGCTCTTTGAGCGACCATAGCCACACTAAGGGTCGATGATCTGTGTAGATAGTAAACTAACGTCCAAAAATATAAGGACGAAATTGTTTAACAGCGTATACAACTGCAAGTAATTCCTTCTCGATCGTAGAGTATCGTTGTTCTGTTTATTGGGTTCTCGATGCAAAACAGATTGGTTTATCTCTTCCAATTTGTCCTTGGAAATGCACTGCTCCTAAGGCTATATCTGAAGCGTCGGTGGTGACAACAAATTCTTTTGAGAAATCAGGGTATTGCAAAATGGGGTCATGAGTTAGAAGTTCTTTGCATTGAATAAATACTTGAATATATTTTGGTTTGTCAATATCTATTTTTGCATTTTTCTTTAGGCAATTTGTAAATGGTTTTGTTACTTCTGCAAAGTTCTTAATAAACTTTCGGTAGTAACCTACCAATCCAAGAAAACTTTTAATCTCTGTACAAGTTTTAGGTATTGGAAATTTAGTTATTGAACCAATTTTTTCAGGGTTTGGCTTAACTCCTTTATCTGTTACAATATGTCCAAGATATTTAAGCTCTTTTTTTAAAAATTTGCATTTCTTTAATTTAATTTTGAAGTTGGCTAATTTTAATCGTTCGAATACTTTTATAAGTTTTTGTATATGATTCTGTAAAGAAAACAAAATTATAATTATATCGTCTAAGTATACGAGGCAAGTATCTTCCAGTAATCCTCGTAAAACGTCATCCATAATCCTCTGAAACGTTGCAGGGGCATTTCGGAGACCAAAAGGCATTCTTATGATTTCGAAATGTCCTTGTTCGGTACTGATGGCTGTTTTTTGCATATCTTCTTCAGTCATTTCTATTTGGTGGTACCTTGAGGCAAGGTCAAGTGACGTAAAATAATTAGCTCGCCCTAGCTTATCCAAGATGTCGGTAATATTTGGGATCGGATACTTGTCTTCGATTAGTTGTTCATTCAATTTTCTGAAATCAACTACCATTCGTTGTTTTCTTATTCCTTCTTTGTTGGTTGTAACAATGTGTACTGGAGCATTTCATGGTGATATGCTTTCTCTAACTATAGGACAGTCGTAGTAAATCAAGAGTTTGCTTCTTGATTTCATTTTTTATTTCAAGTGGTTGTCGGTAGTTACGTACATAAATAGGAATGTTATTCTTCATATTTAGATTATGTATTATTTTATGAGTGAAAGTTAAATTTTGGCCTTCCACTTAAAAAAGATTTTTATTTTTCATAAGTAATGTTTTTATTGCCGTAGATTCTTCTAAATTTAAATGATCATTTTTAAAATTTTTGAAAATATTTTCTTCCTGTAGTTTTGATAAACTGTTTTGGTTTTTTGTATAATAGCCCATATTAATTTCTTTTTTTGCTTCGTTTACTGGTGTTAGCTTCATTGGGTTTAACTTAACATGAATTGGTAATTGACTACAATTTGTTGCTTCTACACAAATTTAATGATTTCTAACTTCAACTACAGATTCGGGTATAATTAATTTTCCTTTCTGGTCTACTGTTTTTGGAAAAAGTGCAAGTCCATTGCAAATATTTGTTATTTGATAACTTAATGTTGTACTTGAATTAGGTTGAACAACATGTGTGGGCTTGTTATTTTTGTATAAAATTTGTGCTGTATCAGTAGTGATCTTTTGTCGCTTGGTATCTAACAAAGCTCCAAGTTTGTTTAATAAATCAAATCTAAATAAACCGTTAAATAAAAAAGAGAAGTCAAAGCAAACAAATAAATGATGTTCAAGAGAATTAAAAATGTCAGGTAGTGGTATTAAAGTAGATTTGGTAACTTTTTCTATGCTATGAGGAGTTTTGATGTTAATTTCATGATTATGACAAGGGTAATTATTTTGTTCCGCATCATTGAATATTTTTGAATTTACTAGTGAACATTCCGTGCCAGTGTCAACTAAAAATTTTAGTCCTTCAAATTCTATATAAGGAAGTACAGGCCTTTGTGAATATGCATTATTTGAAATTGTTAAACAGGTCGATCGTGTTGGTGGTCCCATTGAAAATCCTGAGATATTATATATTCATTGTTTGGCATTTCTTCTTGCTGATCATATGCGTCGTCGGGGTGATCAGCTGGTAGGTAGACTTCCTGAAATGCATCGACATTATAATCGTAAGGTTCAATATTATCAGCTGGTATCTCAATGTTGTTAGATATCCATTGTCGTTTCGGTTGTGGTTTAACAACCCATGATCCTGGGCGTTTTTGTGCGCTGCTATCCACTTCCATAGAGGTTGGATGATAAGGTCTTTGTTGGTATGGATATTGTGTTGTTGGTGTTCTAGCAAACATTTGTGATCTTGGGAATGATTGATTTTGATTATATTGGGGTAGCGATTGTGCTGGAGGAATAAATTTATTCTGACGCTGCATTGGTCGTTGTTGTGGTGTTGTTTGAGTAAGCGGAAATTGATGCGAGTTTCCAGATTGCATTTGTATCGATGGTTTAAAATTTGATACAAATCTTTGTCGCTGAGTGTTGAAATTTATAATTTCAAGCGCATACGATTCAGCTGTTTCAATATTATCGGGTCTTCGTAGTTTTACTTCCAATCCAATATTAGGGTTGATTATATTTAGTCCAAACAGATAAGTTCTTAACGCAATTTGATTAAATTGGTTTTGTTTAATTTGTCTTAATTGCATATCTCTTTCTTCAAGATTAATTTTTGATAAAAGAGTGTACAGAGTTGATTTAATTTTATTCGCATAAGTTGCGGTTGTGTCATCTCTTTTGGGTGTTAAACAGTTAAGATCGTAAACAAGCACGTCTTCGGAACGTTTGTCACCAAATGCGTGAATTAAAATATCTTTTATTTCAATCCATGATGTTGGAGTTTTATTTGTGTCAACTGCTTCTCGGGCTTTACCGCGAAGTTTTCCCGTAAATATTAATAATAAGCGTTTAGCCATTCTAAATTCATTGACATTTTGTGGGGGGGCTGGCAAATATTCTTCTATTAAAAATTCACATGCATTTATGTAACTACGTAAGGTTATTTTATCTCTTTCGAACACAAGTATCATGTCCTGGTCAACCTTTGAAATGTCTCGCGCCATTTCTACTTCTTCTAATGCTAATAATAAATCTTCCACGATGATTTATTTTATTTCCAATATTTACTTAATCTAGCCGGTTTTAAAATTTTTAATGCAAAACGTTTATTTTCTTACAAATGGTATTTATTTTATTAAAAAGGAGTATTAAAATAGGGGATGTTGGCATTAATTAATCAAGGTACTTACAATAACATTAATATTAAATTTGTCATTTAATTCCGGTGAGTGGGCGATTGCTGCTGTGTTGTTTGTCTTGGAATGCTGCAATTGGAGCTGCATCCACTCCACGTAAATTCCTGCGGTCCGTCCTGGGATGTTGGCGATTCTAGCGGCGTCCCCGGAGCGATTGGGTTTCCTATAATTAAGAATTTTAAAATTCAACAAATTTGTGCACTTCGTCTGTTGGTCCGATTTTAGAAACAACCGAAATATCACACGCGTTTATTGATCCTATAAGACTGCGCCATTTAACTATTTACTATTATTTATTTATAAAAATAATAAATTAAGTATAAGAAGTTGGATATTAAAATTGTGTAGAAATTTACGTTAGGCTAACAACATTAAACTTTGAGCGATTCAGCTCCACTAACTGAATTAATAACAAATTCTTGTTTTTATATGACAAGATAATGATTTTTTAATTTGCTCAAGGTTTTTTATTGTCAGCGATTTTGTTTCCTGGGAAATACATTTAGATAACGGATTCCCGGGATGCTTCGTTGTCGTTCTTGGGTGCAGGTGTTAACTGCATATATAGAGTGGAGCATTTTCAGCTATTTCTTATACTTATACTTATGTATTGGATAAGCATACAGTGCCAATGCGGGTACCTATACAGGGTGTTTTCTAACTAGAGGCAAAAAATGAAACTTGAGGTACATTTTTTAATTTCAAACAGTAAATCTGCTTAGTTTTCTGACGCCGTACATGTAAGTTTTTATTAAAATGTTGTGATTTATAGTATCAAATGCTTTAGACATATCTAAGAAAATACCTAATGATACCTCGCCTCTATCTAAAGCATTTAAAAATCCCTTTACAAGATGAAAAGTGGTTGTGCAAGTTGATTTGCTTTTAAGAAAGCCGTGCCGCATATTATTTATATGTTATGTTTTTTAAAAAAACTTGACATTTTTGCAATTTTAAATTGCAGCTTGTGATATCGTAAATCAAGACCTTCAAAACTTATATGAAAATGGTTATAATCTCTCTTTATTTTTAAATCCAAGTAAATCTTGTTCTATTGTGTTTGGAGAGTAAAAAATAAACTATGTTATTGCGACAATCTTTATTAACAATATTCCGATAGATCTTAAAAACGAAGCTAAAGTGCTGGGTGTTAATATAAATGTAGATCTTTGTTTTAAAAGCTATGTCACTAAATGTTTAATGCGTTATCGCAGAAATGTAAACAAATTCTGTGCAACTCTCTTGTGCTATCAAACTATAGACCTTGTATAGATGCTTTATTGCTTCAAGCAGTAATGTTTAATAAAATGTTAACATATAAATGTCCTAGTTATTTACATAACAAAAAATCGTATAGGGGAGATGTGCATAATATTAATATAATGTTTAAAGGTACTTTAACACCTCCTATGCATAAAACAGCTTTATTTTGTTGTTCTTTCTCATATCAAATCACAAAAATAATGAGCCACTGCCCGAGCCAACTGTTAAGAGTTGGCAAACAAAAAATTGTTAACTTTTATAGTCAGAATCTGTTAATTAAGTTATTGTACCACTCAATATAATTGTTATAATTAATGTCACATTTAGTATTAAGCTTAGTTAAAAAACAGCCCACATATTATATGTTGAGTTAAACTATGTCTGTAGAAATTAGCTAATATGTAAATATTTTGTTATGTATTATGTTTTGAAATGAAAGACAACTATTATTATTATTATTATAGTAATTTAGTTTTTAATATATAGTTCAATATTTAAAACATCTTTTGTAACCCTAGTTTCCGACAAAAAGTACTTCTGGGCGTTCAATATCTACAAGTTAGCCATTTCACATTTATGAGTTAAAAAAATTTGAGAATTTAAATTAAGTTATTAGTTTCATTTTGTTTGTCGTTTATTGTTAAAATATTGTAACGCTACCAAAACAGCAACCGTCGGGTCATTCAAGGGACTCTTACCCCACGCAGATTCACAGTTGCCCTATTCTTTTGCCGGGGTCAACACAGCTATACATGAAAAAAAAAACTTACACAGAAATTTTTTTTTCTCCATTATAACACACTGTCATTATAACAAATCTCCTCAATACAAGATACTCCTAATACAACTTGACAAGACAACAGACACTACAAAATTCATACATAACACTGGCAAACAATACATTTCTAATTTAGGGTCCAGGCACTGAAACCACACTTCTTTCGGAAATTGGTCCTTCATATGTCCCGCCTGTCCCCACATCAAACATCTAGTACTAAACACGACACAGCTACGGGCATAATGGCCTTTTTTCCCACAACGGTAACACCTGCTATTTTTACTGGACCGCCTATTGTCTCCCCTGGAGCGAGTGTGAGGGTTACAGATCCTTTCGGTACTTCCGAGGTGGTGTCCTTTCGATAAAGCGCGTTATCTCGTCCCCGGCTAGGGCCTGGGCTTTCAATCCGATCCTTACCATGGATCAACCCACAGCTCCTGACCGTCTCAATTCCACCAACACACGTCACCTTGGCCCCACTGCTCGTGATCTCCAAGGGTGGCAAAATCGCCTCTAACACTCCCTGAAACCGTCCTACAGCGTATTTAATCTCAGGTTCTTTTTCCTAGAATCTTAATAAAGGTCGCAATAGAGATTGCATGGATTCCACCAATGAAACTCCAGTTATACCTCGCACCTTTAACTCATAAGTCAGTTCGTCTTTCGCCAACCGGTTGACCTTCATCTTAAGGTCCATCTTGACACAACACAATTCAAGAACACAATCTAACAATCACACCAAAATCTAAAGTTGATTTTTATCAAATTCAAACAAAACTTATCAAACTTGTAAGAAAGATTCCGACTAATTTCGGATTTTTTTTATCTAAAAGCTGATCCTAAACAAAATCCACTTAACAAGAAACAATTAATTCCCAAAAGTTGAACAGTGCCTAAACTTTTCCTAAGTCTTAAATATATTGCATTTATTCGTCTAAGTTGTAATTTATATGTTTGCATTTAAATACATTCTAGTAAAATTCAAATTTATCTTTATTTGGCCCCACGTTGGGCGCCCGTTGTAACGCTACCAAAACTGCAACCGTCGATTTGATAACCTATGCTCTTTTGGGAGGGTAAGAGGTGGACAGGGTTTCACTTACCGTCGTAGCTCAGTGGAGACGGGGGTCGTAAGTTGTGAGCGCCACGGGATCTTTCTACGAAGTCCACCCTGTAATTGGATACACCTCCTAAAGGTAGAACCCGATACCAAAAAAATTGGCAAAAAGGCGTATGCGGATATCAAATGTAAAGGAAGCTAATACAATTTATTTATATACGGCAATTTAATGTTCGAGAGAGGAACATCTATAAATGTACAAAATTAAATGCAAAAAAAAGGTAAATGCAAACATACAGGTACAAATACACCCAATTTATTAGATTGTTCCCCAAAAAAAGTATTTACAACAGTTTAGGCCAATCTGCCTTTAACAAGTAAAATTAAATGTAAAGTTCAACAGTTTACAACTTATTAACAAACATCGATCTAAAGAAATCGAACAACCGTGCTTCCGCCGAATCAACCAATGCCTTTAATGACTATAAGCAATGAACATAACAAAATACGTGAGTGGTAAATAAGCCGTGAAATTTTAAATCAAAATATCGGTATATATGTATATATATATAAAAAAAAAGGAGTACTCACGGTTTGGGTCCCTGTCCAGGCATAGCGCTATCCCCGCCCAAAGATCTGTAAGGCAAATATTAGCACGCCCGATAATAAACAAAACAATAAATTTCACAGCCCACAGTTATCTCGTTGCCTTACACCAAGTGGTAGAAGGCACAAAACAAATATTGCATTGCAAAAAAAAAACAATAATTATAAAGGCTGAACATGAAGGTTGTCGATATCACGTGGTTGTCTTCTTCCTGTTGAACACTTCTGGATTCTTGGAAATAAGCCACTTCACTTCAATTGGGACCAGGATGTGAGACTTGGGAACAACAGCGGCCTCACGCTTGCACACCACTTCTGTATTCTTCAGATAAACCAAAACCAATCACTTCAATTGGGAGCAGTATGTGAGACTTGGGAACATCAGCGGCCTCACGCTTGAACACACTTCTGTATTCTTCAGCACGTCCTATGCGGAACGTCAAGAGGGGTCTCCCGTACCTGCAATAGATACAGCCGAGTGGTGACAGTTCTGGGACGTTAAAAATAAACTAGAACGCCCGTAGTAAAGAACCTGAGATTTTAATACGGTCCTACAATCCTTTTAGATAACTTCCAGCCATGAGATGTGTGTGGGTGACAAATCCGCCATGCGGTTGTGGTATAAACGATAAACCCCTAAATCTCCCTTAGCGGGTAACACACAGCACAATATATCACCACTCAATGCAGTTTAATCGGCGAGTATATAAATCAGGCCACGATGCCTAAGGATTTACAAATCCTCTCAGAATACACGCCACTGCCACAACACCACACCACGACACCTCAACGACCGGAAAAGGAATGAATATCATTCTCCGTGAAGCATGGCGTCTTGCCAATCAAACCGATGCGCAGATGATTCAAATTAGGTGAAATTCAAATTTTGCGCCAAACCCATATGCGCTGAACAACGTGATCAGAAGATGGCTGACAGGTGTGAAGTTGAAAGTGACAACAAAGTGGATTAACAGCCACAAGTAAGTTCAAGTTAATAAAATTAACAATATAAGTCATCCCAACCACTTATCGTAACTTCCTTGCCCCGTAGAAATCATCCTTGCAGAATTAAACCACCTAACCTCGAATCCACTACACAACACAACAAATACTTGATATTCAAAATAACAACCCCCCAGTCTCTAACAAAGCGGTAAATCCTCCCTTGAGTAGTACTTATAAAAATTAACTCTAACGATAACCCAAAATCCAAGTAGGAATACTACCCGAGGTGAATAAAACCCATCATCGTAACCGCAATCATACTCAAACTTAACAATTAATCGAATCCCTATTAGCACTCTCCCATGCAATCTACAGCATAATACAACCTTTCTCGATTAACACTTAATAACAATTGCAGTAAAATAATCTAATCGCAACTTGTTTTTAGATTAAAACCGAGAGGATCGGGGCCAGTTCAGGATTGACACTAAATCCACAGCACAGACCAGCACCAGAGACATGTGAGTATTAAGTATTTATAAAACCTCAAAATAACTTAATTATAAAGTAGTAAGATACTAATTTCAAAATAAAAATACAGCTTCTAATTCACCTCCACATCATTTTCATTCAACCATAGTGTGTACTTGGTTGCATACCACTAAACCTTATTTTTGATTTTAGGAATTCCAACGAAAGCAACTCCCCGGGAATCCTGCCGTTACAATATAAATATATATATATATATATATATATATATACATTTTTGTGCGAATAAACAAATATAAAATTCTTTTACAAAATGGCAATTGACAGTATACTTTTAGTATAAAATAGGTCTATATTAGATAATGACAAAAAAAATGTAGTGTTAGATGTCAGTTTTCAGGAAGAGGATATTTTGGAACAAAGGTTGAATTGGAGTTTTAAATTTTGATGTGACTAGTGTATTTTGCAGTATAATTATATCATTAACATTTTTGGTGTTTTTGGCATTATTGGCTTTATTTGGAGTTTATTCAACCGTAGAGGGTCGTTGGGATTTTAGTGATGGAGCGTAGACAGGCTCTTTCAGCAATATACAAAAGATTGAGGGTAGGTTTTGTGAAATTTAAAAACAGTATATATGTATAATCCAGTAGAAGGCAACAAATAGTTTTATAAATATGTTTTGCACATTTAGTATTAATGCTAGCATATTTGTATATTAGCGAACGAAAATGTCTTGCTCTACTGATTATGCTAGCTTTAATTGAACGAGTGTATGCATTAAATTTTAACTTTATGCCAAACACTATCCCCAAGCATTTGCATATCTGTGATGGAAGAATTAGTTGTTGGGTTATACTGATGCAGAGGGAGTTGATTGTTACTTTACTGTAAGGAATAAAAAGTTGTGTTTTTGATGGATTTGCAAGGAGCCGCTATTTATTAAACCACATACATGTTCTGTCTAATAAAGATTGTACTTCGATGGAAGACTTTAACGACTTGTTATGCGATATAAGTGTTGTATCATCTGCATATTGCAGAATATAGGAGTTAGGATTGCAGTAGTTTGGGTTAGCAGAGTAAATATCGTGAAAGAAAAGATATTATATTTCTACATTTTATAAATAGATTATAATAATAAGTCTTTATTATAGTGTAGTTAAAATTGTTAATAACCTCGACAATATTATTAATAAGTTTAAGTTTACCACTACGTTTTATGTTTACTATAAGTTTATCAGTCTTTGTCAATTATAATATAAATTCAATCTTGGAGGAGTTACATACGACGTTGTCAAATATTTTAATGTTAATTGGGGGATTATATTATTTAAAACAAAGCAATCGCGTTTGCATTAACTTCCATATTTAATTCTATTAATAATAAATAAAATAAACAAACCAGCAGTGAAATATTAAAATTTTGTTTGTTTGTTTAACAGTTTTGCGTTTTCTATTTTACATTTATTAATTTCTGGTGCTAAATTTAATTTTAATTTTTTCTGGTACTGTGGTATAAACAGTACAATTATAAAATATGATAAGCTATTGTGTTGTAATTATTAAACAAAACTAAAATTTTTGTTAATTAACGCAATCAATATATAGTTTTATAAACCCCAATTAAGATAATAAAAAAAATCTAATACATTTAATAATTTAAAATCTATCTATATGCAAAAAAATCAATAATTCATAGCTACGTTAACTAGTGCATACAAACGAAGAAACACAAAGATAATTAGCAAATGGAAACTTTTAAATATAAAACTTTAATTTTACAAATTAACATTCATCAGAATATTATTTTCTTAATTGATATAATATTATTGATAATAATAAACATTTTAAAATATTTTTTGAAACTAAAAAGGGCCATATAATAAAATATTAATCATAATTTAAGTAATTAGCGCATTATCACATGCACATCAATCATGTGATCTAATTTGATTGGTTGACACAATGCTATAAAATAAATGGCTTGCAGCAAACGGTCAGTACAGTTAAAATAATTACTCAGTCAACATCTTTTTAAAATGTCCGAAGTACCTTCCAAAATGCGCTCAGCAAACAACGAACAGCAGACCACCCTTAAATGGATGGATGAAACGTAAGTTATTTGTATTAATATATTTAATTATAAACATTCTTTTGCTTATTATTTTGTTAATGTTTTTTTATTTTATATCTTTATTTTTTTTTTATTCAATTATTTAACGTCGGTCTATTTCTGCTGCTAATGCTAATTACGCCAGATTTATTATTTAGTTAATTCCAACTTTTATTTTGTTACTCTAGTGAAAAGAATGAAGTGGCTAAAGAAGGAATAACCAATACTAGCTTTAAATTAAACTGCTTTAACGAACCAAATGAACCGGTTGATGTTCCATCCACCAACGACCACGATCCTAATGTTGCAATTCCTGATATTATGGTTATCCCTGAACAACAGCAAGGTGATGAAGGAATTGAAACTAGCAAACTAAACAAAGAAGAAGTAGAAGAAGTGAAAGAAGAAAAAGAAGAAATAAAAGAAAAAAGTGCCACAATGTTTGCTAACTTATTGGATTCTATATCCGAGTGTAGCATTTTCCAAAAAGAAACTTGGCTTTTTGTTGGAATCTTCTTTTTTGTTGCGTTTATTGTTTTTGCCGGCTACACCGTTGGAAAAGTTTTTTACATTAAGTCGGCTAATTTATTAATAAAAAATGATACTGATGTTTCAATCAAGTTTTTTAAAAATGTTACTACCCCAAGCAATAATATTAAGTTGGCAAATATTTTTGAAACTACAACATCCAGGTTTAAAGATAAAATTTGAAATGAAATTGATCAAGATTATACCTCAAATGTTGATTGGAATTTAAATAATTGTTAATTTTTTTGGGGTTTAAATTTATTTTTGTTTGTGTTTATCACACTTTATAATGACTTAAATAAATGTATGAAATAAATTAAGAATAAAAATATATAATTTTATTATTATGTGATCTTTAATTTTCCGTTCATGTATTTTCAGAATTATTAAGTACTAACTTGGTTTAAGTCAAATTATTACAATAATTATCATTTATAAATTTTTTTTAAAGTTTTTAAATATATTTTATAGCAATATAGTTTATTGGCTGCATATAGTGTTCCTAAACTAAAATGTAAACTTGAAATAAATTTTGCAAATGGCACCAAAGTTGCAAAAGTCTTTGGTGGCAGTACTTAAACATAAACCTAATCTAAAATCCCAAATAACACTAAATTTGTTAATAGCTTTTATACTGGACTTTATAAATAAACTTAAACTAATATCACCGATGACACCAAACTACTTAGTTTCTGAAAGTAAAAATACATTATTCAACAATAAATCATTAACTTAATATAACAAACATTACCAAAGTTGTAAAGGGATACGGTACTCTAAACTACACAACTACATTAACGTCATTCTGCATCTGCAAGAGCATTAATCACAAGAAAGAAAAACTAGATGCTTTCTTTTTTAAAAATAGCATTGATGTGATGTTATTATTTGAAACTTTTTTAACTTCTAGAAAAGTTTACTACATCTTAAGCACTTTTGCTTGCTCATTTGAAAAATATGTTTGCAGCACAGGAACGTAAAACTGCAATCGTCGTCAAATGGTCAGCTGACCACTCAAAAATTCGTACGCCTCCAACTGTTGAATTAGAAGCTAACTCAATTATCATATCATAGTAACGGTCACTACCTTTCAATTTTTTAATTCAGTTGCAATTAATGTTTCTTATCTGGGACTGATAAAGTTGATTTTAGCATATCAGTCGCCAACTAAGCAGCTATTAATAAAAGGATATCTTGATGCTATACTAGACGTTTCCAACAATTGTTGCAGGACTTTAACACAAATCATCTAGCTTGACACAACAGACTAACAAATGCTGAAGACAAAAAAATGTTTAGGTATATATAAAGTAAATCCCAAGAGTCTACTTTTTACACTTACCAGGGATACAATGGAAATGTTCTTGATATTACTTTACTCAAAAACTTTGCAGCTCAAACTGCTATTTTGGTTATTAACAACTTTAGTTCAGACTATTGCTTAGTAGTCTTAGATATCTATGAAAAGTGTAAGGAGAGAGTTAAGTAAGTCTGCAAGACTGAGTGTATCCTGTTTTCTCAATTCCTAGAAAGTGCATTACTACAGTACTTAACATTGGAATGACTGAAAAAGTTGACAGCGCAATTGTTGACTTTGCTAGTCTCATTTTGATAGCAATAGAAAAGTCTACCAAAGCTTTGCCACAAATTGGATCAAATCGATTGAGTTTCGACAAAGAGCTTATCCGTTCTTAAATTTGTGCTAGATATAAATGGTAAAAATCTTAAATCAATAGTAAGGTAAATAACGCAATCACGGAGCACTGAAATTAGTAGTAAAAATCCATTTTTGAGTCTTACAACAAAAATGATATTATGATGTAAAAAACTGCTAAACTTTTCGAAATAAACGTACTCAGTTTTTTTTCATGTATAGCAAAAGAGGCCTTGAATACACTTTGGAAGCATTTGCTCAGCTTTAAACGACAATGCAAGCCGGTCTACAATGAAGACTTAAAAAGGGTCCACACAATGTCTACAGCACATTGACACCGCTTTAAGTCTTTAATCGGTTTGGCCGTTTAGTGCTTGTATGTATCAGACATAAATTACGCCTGGTTTTAAAATTGCTCAGTACGCTAAAACTTCAAAGCATCATGCTAAAACTGCTAGATGTTAGTAAGGCACTTGAAACTTTGGTAAAGTACTGGACGGTAAAAATCAACTCTGAGAAGAGCTTTTAAAATTATTGGTTATTGATATCGCTCTAATTCTATAGATAAAACCTAAGAATTAAATTAGATAAACGCTTAACTTTCAAATTGCACATAACGGCCATATTGGGTAAGACCAAAATGGCAAACAATCTTTTAAATACGTTGCTAAGCAGGGACACTAATACAAGTACTAGCATTAAATTGCGACTATTCAAAACTATCATTTGCCCTAAAATGACACATGCATGTCCTGCTTGGGGTATGGCAGCTTCTACCTATCTTAACAGGATAAAATCATTTATTTTAAAGAAAAACTTTAAGAAAGATTCTTAAAGCGCTTTACCACGTTTGTAACACCTAACTGAGAGCTGACACGATATTTGACCCCATCAATGAACACATGCTTGATTTAGCTTAAAACTTTTTTGACAAAATTGTTAATCATTCAGATTCTCATAGTTATTTTGTCTTGTTGTATGAAGAAAACTTTTAAAAAGTAAATTCGACACATTAAGTTTTCGAAAAATGTTCCTCCCCAGCCAACAAAAAAAAACATGGACTAATTATTATGAACAAATAAATAAATTAACATAAAAATCAGTAAATATTAACATAAAAGTAGGTTACACTTTTTTTAATCAAACGTTTTAACGTAAAAATGTTGCGATAATAAAAGTAGTCTTTGCATTTTTCCAAAATGTGTTTTATTGGTGAATAGTCGTCACATGATTGCCATGTCGGCTGTCTATTGCCGGTTAGGTGATACGAGGAAGTTAAGTAAGTATGTCTTATGAACAAGCAACTTAAGGCAACTTTCTCTATTCTGTGACATTTACCGGCAACTTTTATATTGTCACAAAAAACTATTTTTTTTTACTTTGCTTTAAAAACCGTTCTATGTTTGTTGCCAATCTTTGATATATAACATAACCTTTAAAGTTATTGGGTCTCACGCAGATGTTGTTAGTAGGATTTGCGTATGCAACCTGACAAGCGGTTTTATTAGCCATATGTTTGTTGCCTCCAATGTTTTTTTTAAATCTAAACTGAACAAAGCAAAATACCAAAACTTGTACAAGCTGACTTAACGGATTAGTCAAATATAGACAGTTTATAGTCACAACCAATCTGAACATAAGAAAAAAATAAACTATTAAACGTCATCTTTCAGTTTGTTTCTCTAATCTTCTGACTTGTAACGCAAATAATTCTGCGATGTACACTAACACCTCATTAAAGAAAGACGTCAAAGACTTTCCTTAAAGAGGTTTTGGTGTACACGTCAATAATAAAAACACTTATTACTTTGCGACACGCACTTATGTAAAAGATACGCCACTATGCTCCGGTAGCTATTCAGTTGGTGCTGAGGGTGGTTCTGGGGATTTATGTGTGTCTTTATTATTTAAACAGGCCTGGGCGCCAGTCAACTTCATTGACGAGGATTTGGGGTTAAAAATAGACAATTTAATAATAAAAACTTTAAACTATTTTATTAAGGTGTTTTAAATGGGCTTACATATAATATCGACAATTAAATGAAAATAAGCGGCAAGGTAAATTATTAATTTTAACATGCAAAAAAAACGGCAAATTATTGGGGGTCGTAATTTTAGCCTGGCTTACCGTCTAAATTAGGGATGGGAAAGAGGACTACTGCTAGCGCTGATGGCGCGATAAATGTTTAGCGGCTTCTGGCGGTCTGACGTGGATGTTCCTGGACCTCCGTTAATTTCATTGGTAAAATTGTACAATGGTTACTCGATTCGCCATTCCCATTTTTGTTAAGCGTTGGATTGGACTGGAGACCGGGATGGAAAACCACCTTCTCGCGCCTCTTCACGCTATTCACACTATCGTTCGCTGCCACATTAAGTCTTTGTATTTAAATTAGGAGAATTACGGGAAAATGCCCTAGCCGGCTATTACAAAAGCAGGGGGTTTTTATAAAAAATGTACAATAAAGAATATTCGACTAAGTTCGAATTTGATCAACTCTTACTTACGTAACCTATGGGGAAATAGGGGTGAAAGCAAAGGATATGTTTAATGAACATGCAACATATAACTAAAACTACCAACCCTTTTATCTCCTTGGAGAATCCAACACTATTTTCTAATAAACTTTCACTTGCAAATTAAGATAATAAATATTTTTAAAACACACATCGAAACAGGACGGTGATGTAAAGGCAATAGTCGAGTTAATAAATAGTCTTCATCTATTGAGATGCTTTTCTAACAAGCTACACTCGTTCGCGCTGCCTTTACATTCGTCCGCCTCGCACGAAACCCAGAAGAGAAGAGAGCGTTTTCCTTCGCGAAATTCTCCTCTTCTTCTCGCATATTTTTTGCGACAAAATATTTATTATTTTTTACTATGATATATATAAATATATTTATTTAAATTATGCCGCGAAATATGACCGTTACAACTTCAAAACGTACTAAATACTATCGAATAGATAACATTAAAATAGCTTGCAGATCCTGAGCTCAAATGCAATCCACCTTAAAGACGGTAAGCTTTAGTCTGTATTTACGTTTCTGCATCATTAAGAGAGTTGATTTTTTCAAGTTTAAATAACTACTTGTTTATTCACTCTAAAAAAACAAAAGTGCATTCTTATGATATTTTTGTGTAGAGTTTATATAAATTAAAAAAAAACATTCATGGCATTCATTATTTTTGAGTAATTTTTTATACACAAAAACTCACTCTTACTCTTCCTTCTCAAATAAAATGCAATATACGTGATAAGTCAATAATTTGATAGGATTGTTGCATCTCCTTTTTTAAATATTGGTCTTATTACTAAAAATTTAAGTTGTTTGGGAAAAATACTATTTGACATCATTTGATTGATGAAGTGGTATAAAGGTAGTGAAATTGCATGAATGCGCTGTTTGAAAACGTATATCGATATTTCATCAATACCTACAGAATGTTTATGTTTTAAGTTTTTTACTATGTTTAATAATTTGTGATGGGTTTAAGACTTATTGAATGATTGTTGTATTGTATGCTATTTATTATACATGGTATTTATGAGATATTGTTTAAATACTCTTCAATACCAGAAATAAAGAAACAGTTGATCGTGTCAGCCGTGTAAGAAGTTTCGTGTTTATCATATCTTTATAATTTAGCTGATGTAGTGCTGTTTATAATATTCCAAGTTGTCAATATTATCACTATTTTGTATTTGTTTATTATAATATTATTTTTTTAAATTTTGAAGAAGTTCATTGTAGTGTTTCTTTTGTTTCCGGTAATCTTAGTGACATTTTTTATCAGCTTGAATTAGTTGCATTTTTAGGTAGAATTATGATTTAATTGTAAAGTTAGGTTAAAGTAAGCTTTTTTTGTAATGTGTAACCTGTGTTGATACAGGTAGGAGATCAAGTGGTAACTATAGAGAAGAAAATCAAATACCTCGGAGTGACACTTGAAGGTAATGGATGGAATGAACAGGTTAAGGAAACGGTCATGGGAACAATGAAAATGGAGAGAAAGTTTGGCAGACTTATGCTAAACAACGGTGGTCCAGAAGAAATAGCCAGCTTAAAGCAAATTGTTATACGCGGCAGAACCATGGGGAAAAGAGCTACCTTGTTAAGGATCAGCAGAGCTTACAAAACGGTGTCACAGGAGGCAGTAGAAGTCAATGCAGCAATTTCTCCTGCGGATATCATGGTGGAAGAAAGGATAAAAACAAAAAAACTAATAAACCAGTCAAAAGGAAGCAAAGTTAAGAGCAAGAGAGTAGACGATATAAAATATAGCAAAGACAGTTGAATAGAGAAGAAAACGAAGAATAAACAAGAGAACTAATTCCGTAAATAAAAGAATGGGTAGACAACAAACCCGAGACGTGCTATAATACAACACAAAAAATTAAAAAAAATCGGAGAAAAGATGTATATTCTGTCAGGAAGAAACAAACGATAATGCAGAACTAGTAGAATGAAAAACGTGGGACTGGAAAACAAAGTGAAACTTTTCAACAAGAGTACTAAAAAAGAAAATTAAGAAGTTTGACAATGGAAGAGTATAGAAAAACAAACAATGAAAACAAACACACAAAATAAAAGCCATAGAATAAAAAGAACAAAGACAAGAGAAGCAAATAAGAAACAAAAAAAACAGACAAAAATACCAAAAAAAAAAATAAGGAAAGAGAGGACAATTATGCATACCAAGAAATTGAATAAAAAAGTAGTACATTTACAGAGACAAAAAAAGAAATGTTTAGGAAAATTAGAATAACAGAAATAACCAGGCAAATACCAAATAGTTGATACGCTATCTCAAGGCTGACGGATAACGCAACCTTTGAAATGGTTAAAATATCACTGGAGGTAAAACTTAGAAATTCAAGACTGCCAGAAGGAATACAACTAATGGAACTGCACAAACTATTCATGAAGGAAAATGGATACGATGAAGGAAAAGTAAATAAAAATCTAACAAAACTAAGAACGCATATGAGAACAAACCAAATTATTAGAATAATTATCACACGGATTGGAGAAAGAAGGGAATGCAAAACTGGATGTCGGTGGAGATAAAAGTATACAAAAAGGCAAAAGAGACAGACAAAGGTATGGTTTATAAAAAAAGGGGGCCGGGGATAGCATGCATGCCGCAAATGCTGCGTAAAAATCCGCGAGGCAATAACCAACCCACCTCAAACTACTGTTAAGGACATTACAACAACACGATGTATGCAGAAAAGAAAACCAGAAAGTATTGCCATGCGTAAGTCATTTTTAAGCGTCACTTGCTGAGGCCAACATCTCACTAAAATAAAACCTTTGTTAAATTACGCATACATGTATAATCACACTAATGCTATCTGTAATCAACGGTTTAAATTGACGAGTGAGTATGATTGTTTTATACAATATATGACTGAAATAATAACTTGCTCTTTATTGACCAGGGTGGTTCGGAAGTCACCTAATAAGCTGTTGGTCGCATCAAACTTCTTTAAACAAGTCGTAGACTGTAGTGATGTAAAATAGCCGTAAAAAGGACATTCCAACAAAGTAGGTAACATTGACTTAAACCATGAACCGCTTTAACACTTAAAAGTTTAAATAACCTTCTAAAAATTAACACACACAACTGGAAAGGCTGACTCTCCTGGCTGCAGACAGGCAAAGTAAGCAATAACTGATTAACATGCTAAAACAGCCGATTACTATTTGTGAGTGAGAGAGTGTAAAATGAATGACGAGACGATCGAGCACTTGCTATGTATACAATAGAGAGTCCATGTTGAGAAGCTGCTGGCTTGACATGGCCAGTATAACGGGAGACTTCTTCTTCCAAGCGCTGTACTTGTATACATCAGTTAAATGCCAAGACAACGGAGTAAGGTCACCACTGGAAGAGGTACAAAAGGCCTAATGAGACCTACGTTTAGTAGACTTTGCTTTACCCTCCAACTTTCAAATCCAAATCCACGCAACCAATAAAAATACAAAAACTTGAACTCCAAATCCAAAAAAAAAACTGAAAAACGGAATAAAACATTAACTCAACGGCAATATAGCCTAAAAAGTTTTATGGCTACTACTGTAAAGACAGATATTTTCTAAAAAGTAAAACGTCACTTTTACAAATTTTAGGTTGCAACCCTAGCTCATCGGAATCAACTTTTAAAAACCATCTAAGGGGAAGCTTGTAACAATGTAAGAATAATGTTTGGGATTCTAAAATAAGCATTATAGACGATCTTGTGTTAAAGAATTCTTGCTTAATACTATATTCCTCTACAAACAAGTCCACTTACAACACAACAAAGCTCAAATAGGCAACATGCTGTTTACCATATTGAATCTAATTATTGAAACATCTTTGGACAGCATTATGTTGTCATTAATTGACAATTTAATAACACAATTATTTTTTTTTTAAATATGAAAAAACTGCTATAGCTAGGAGTCTTACAGCTTGATTGAAAGGAATTGATAAGTTTAGAGAGTAATGCTAGCATTAAATTTAACATAGTAAAATTAAAGAAACAATAACTTAAACGTAGTACATAACCATACAAAACAAATTTGAAAAATAATAAATATTGTGTATTTATTTCTTCAAACATGAAATAATAAAACAAGTTACTATGTTTTTTTATCACAAATTTGCTCTTACAAATACATTACTAGTTTCGGATCTATTTATAGTTATATAACTTATTACATCTGCAGAAGGCTCTAGTAGAACCAAAACTATTATTGTATTTGTAAGAATAAATTTCTAAACTGTTTTATAGAAAAGCATTGATGCCAAACTTAAAGGCTTCTTATAATCCATAAAACATGCTTGGCTCCTAACATTCTTAAAACATATGTACTGTATATGCAGTTTAAAACGTAAGCCTTCTATAGTTGCTTATAATAAACTATAAGTGTATAATTTGCGATAGTATACCGACAAAGGAAGCACAATAAAATTTGTTAAAAAAGTTCAAGATAGTTTTATTTTTTATATTTGTTCATTATACATGAAAATTTTTAGGAAGCCCAAAACGGGCTTAGTAAAACTTTAGTGGGCTCGGAAAAAAAAGTATATATACATATATAGCATCATTTACAATGCAATTACAAAAAAAATCTTTTGTGAAATGGCCATCGACCATAGTCATTTAGCCTGTCTTAATACAATACATAATAGATACAATTAGTTAAAAAAAAACTATGGATATGAATGAATAAGTGAAAAGTCAGTCTTACATGTCATTAGTCAAGGATAGGACATTTTAGTAAAGTGATTGGGATGGGGTTTTAAATTTGGATACAACTGCTGGATTTCTAAGTATTATTAGGATATTAAAGAATTTTAAACGTAGTTTTTGTAATCATTAGTTTAATGGGACTATATTAGTTTCGTTATATAGTAGCTCGTGAAATGGATTATGTAAAGGATTATTTGTATGACGGTATTTAGTGATGAAGCGTAGAGAGAATCTTTTAGTGACATTAAGATTATGAAGTGTTGGATTAGTGGAGTTTAGGAATAAATTTGAACTATAAGAATAGGGCGACAGATCGATTTGTAGATGTGAATTGCACATTTAAGATAAACTTTGGTGATAACTTTCAATTTAAGGGAACGGACGTACGAATGAAATTTGAGTTTTGGATCAAAAGATATTTCCAAGTACTTGCACACTTGTGATGGTTAAATTACTTGTTGATTTATCAAAATGTTTTAGGTTATAACTGTAGATGTCGTGGCAGAAAAGGTTATATAGAAGAGGCGAGAGCGGAGAACCTTGCGGGACACTTTGGGTGCGGAGTAAACGAGTAGGAGTAAATGGAGCGTATTCAAACTTGAAGAGTTCTGTTATTTAGGAATTGGTGAATTAAGTTTATGAGGTAAGGAGGGAAGTTTAGGGTAGACAGTTTAAAGAAGATTCTCTGTGCCAGACCAAATTGACCGCCTTATTTATACCCATAAACAGGACTCTCGAATGCCTACCTTTGAAGTGGGAAGTTTAAAGATTGGATGTAAGGATTGTAATTGGATGAGATGTTGATCTAAATTTACGAAGCGAAATTGGGTTACAGGAATCATATTTTCTGTCCAAGATAGTATTATTTTTTTGGATAATGGATTAAATTTATTTTCCAAAAACATGCAGTAATATAATGGAACGGTAGCTTGAAGAGTAAGATATATTACAGTCGAACTTATGTAAACATATAATAGTTTCCATTTTCCATTCTTTAGAAAAATATTGTTGTGAAAGACAGTAGTTATATATGTCAATTATATAGTTGTGAATATGGTCATTTAACGTTTTAATATTTTTCTTGTCATCAGGTCACGTCCAAGTGCAGAGTTTTTTCCGTTATTTAACACGTCGTAATAATCGTCTTTGTCAATTATTTTGTTCTCTGGTGTAATTTGAGTTTGTCTACAAATATTGTCATACTAGCTATTTATAATATTTAAATTGTCATTGACAAAATTGTCCGAGTGTGAAAATGTAAAAACTTTACTGAAATGTATAAGCAATGCCGATATCTGTAGAGCAGCATTTATTTGTCATTTGATCAGTAACGGAATAGATTTGGCTAAATCGTTTGTATTTCGTAAGCTTTTGATTTAATTGAAATAGTAGTATTTGTCGTTTCTGTATTAAAGTATTAATTTTTTTTTTAGTATAAAATAATATGTTTTATTAATAAAATATTTATATACTACAATACAATACTGTACATATAATATAAAATAAAAATAATAAAATTGTTTTTCCCTCTATCATCACTTGAGGTTTGCGGGTTCAATCCCATTGTGAATATTTTTATTAAGGTCATTGAACTGTCTTTTTAAGGTCTTGTCGTTTGTCAGTCAAAACTGTCTGTATAATTGTCTCTTGTATTTTATTAACTTAAGAATGTAAGCAGAGAGAGGGTAGTTACAGTATGATTTTAAAATTTTAGTGGTTATGTACTCGTTCTTAGAAGGTAGTAAGGGTTGTACATTGATTTGGAAAGATATTGCAAGATGATCGGAGCAGAGATTAGGAATAACGTTAACTGAATGGATAAGTGGTTTTAAACTAGATGTGCAAAAAAGTGTATTAGGTGTAGTACATTGATTATCCGACATTATAAATATTGGAGAAATTGTCGGAGGTGCCGGGATTTCATTAGGTTAATATTAAAGTAATCACCTACGATTATAGCATGCGAGTATTGGGCAGCTTTCACAAAGATGTTATCCTTAATGGAGGTTGGATAAATATACAATGAATGTGCAAATGCATTATAGTGGAACAGCAACATAGGTTTCGTGAGGGTCGTTCTACTCTTACAAACCATCTTTGTTACAAAAATAATCTTTTAAATGCCTTTAAATCAAGATTTCAAGTTGATTTTATTTACACAGGTTATTCAAAAGCTTTTGATCGCGTTAACCATCGAATTTTGATTGCAAAGTTTTGGGCTTTGGATTTTCATGATTCTGTTATTGCATGGTTGTCAAGCTTTTTGGAAAATTATACTTTTTATCACAACCAATTATTGTTCCGTTTGATGTTCCTCAGGGATCTCATTGTGGACCAATTCTGTTTTTACTCTTTATTAACTATCTTTCTTATTCTATTAATTTTTTATCTTTTCGTTTTATCGATGATTGCATTAGTTTGCAAAATGACTTAGATTTTGTTCTTCTATGGTGTATTACTAATAACTTGTTGTTTAATCCAAATAAATGTTTTTCTATAAGCTTCAACAGAACTTTAAGTAAAGTATCGTATGATTATACTATTGACAATAAAGGATTGGAACATGTTACACAAATAAAGGATTTGGGCGTAATTTTTGACCCAAAACTAACTTTTGTTGAGCATATAAACTATGTGTGTAACCGTGCTATAAAAATGATAAGATTTGTTTACAAAATGTCTATTGATTTATCTCCAAGCACACTCAAACTACTTTATTGCGCTTTGGTACGCTCTCAGTTAGAGTATGCTTTGTCAGTTTGGTTCCCATTCTACAGCATCCTTATACGCAATATAGAACGTATTCAAAACAAAAATGTTCGTTTATTGTCGTACAAATTAGGCATTTTCTTTGAAAACTACGATTTTAACCACATTGCATAACTTATACGCAAAAGAGCCGACTTATCATTTTTACATAGACTAATAATGTCTGAGATTGATTGCTAAGAGCTATTAGTAACTTTTTCATTTGAAATCTCCAACAATATTCGCCGAACTAGACAGTCTCCATTATTTAGAAAATCTATACATTCTACGAATTATGAATTTAATAATCCAATTGGTAGTGTGTAGAATTGCAAATAGTTTCTCTTATAATATTGATTGTTTCAAAATGTAGTTTTAAAAGTTAATTAAATTGTGTTGATGAATAATTTTATATATATTTTTTTCTATGTTTTTATTATTCAATATTTGTTTGTATATTGTTGTGTAATTGTAATATTGCTTGTAATTCATTGTTATTTATGTACTTAATGATGTAGATTTAAATGGTTATTTTTATATACCGTAAATAAAGTATTATTATTATTAATATATACTAGGAAAATATGAATTAAATTTTGTAGGAATGGGATTGCAAAATGGAGATTTTCATTTAATGGATTGTTAACGCTGGGAGAGTTATCTTTTTCTTTCTATTATAACGATTTAGGATGTGAAAGGGTTTTGGATTAACCAGTTACAGAATAAAATAGGGCTTTGGGTTTTGGTCTCAATAAACATAGTACAGGATATATTTTCCTTTATAAGGAAATTTTTAATTAGGGAAACTTGTATGCCGTTTATAAGGACCGTGAGAAGTGCATGGTCAAGATTTATGAGATCTAGCACTATAAACATGCAATTGGCGGAAAAGGAAACTATTGTGTCTATATTGTAAGTCTTAATGAATCGTGATTTTAATTTTTGTATAAGTTTTTGTCGTCTTTAGATTTAGAGTTGTTAATTTTGTCAAAGAATGTGTCGATTATATGGTCATGGATGGTGATAGATGAGTGAATTCAAGATGATTTTGTTATTTGTGGCTCAATGTCTCCTGACCTTTTGTTTGCTTCCTTAATTTTAACGTTTAATATGCCTTCTTTAGGTTGTGTCGGCTTGTTCTTGCATTTTAGAGACCATGGTTCATGTTTTTCTTCGTTACAAGAGCTGCATTTGGTTGTAGGTTTGTTGTGCAGCATGCGGTTTTGTGAGCAAGCCCACATTTGCAACAATTGGGGTGAGCTGTGCAGTCTTCTGTTTTGTGGTCAAATAAGTTGCATTTGCCACATGTTATTGGTAGGAGAACTGGAGTGTAGCTTTTGTAAGCATCTACATTAGCCGTAATGATGCAAATTTTGTATGTAGGTAGTCCCGTTGATCTGGATATTATTAGTTTGCAGAAATGGTGATCTATGTCAATAGCTTTTAAAGCCTGTTCCATTTTATTGTCGGTAATTTCGAGGTCTACTGATGCTATTACTGCCAAATATGATGCAGACGGTATTTTTGGCAGTTGTGGTTTGTGTCATCAACTCTTGCAACATTTTTAATGTGTTTTTTTTTAGCTTGTGTTTTTATACTAGAGATGCATCATAAATTGGAATGCTGGCGTGTAATGTTGTTTGCGGGTTGTTTGGTGGAATTTTTATTTATATTTTCTTTGTTAATTGGTTGTGCTATTAACATGATAATTGATGATGTTGATGCGGTGTTGTTTTCAGGAGTTGACTGATAATTTTTTGTTGTTGTAGATAAAGTATTTGTTGCAGTAGTATTGTTAGTTTTTGGTGTGTAGCTATTCAAGTTATTATTTATGAAGTATTAAGGAAACCATTGCATTTCCTCTTTTTATTTCAGTTCTGCTTCTTTTTTGGCCTACCTCGTTTTTTTGGAGTTATAAAAGTGTCCCCGCAGTTCCTATCGGCATCGGTCGGGGATAGCGGATATTCTGCGCAAGAGTCGAGTATGTTGTCTTTGTTGGTCTCATATGAAAGAAAGACGTTCATCTGAGTGGGCTCGGTACCACTTATAATTAAAGCCTTTTTGACCCTTTCGGGTCAAACTAGAACGGCGTTTACAATTTGACTTGCACTAACACTTTTATTAACATACAAAACATATAATTTTTAACACTGAAACTATTTGAATGCTGATTTATTACGGGGTCGAATACGATACATGTTACTGTTCAGTATTTCTCTGCGCTATCCTATAGATATTAAATTTCTACATTTTATAAATTTATTATAATAATAAGTCTGTATTATATGGTAGTTAAAATTGTTTACGTTTTATGTTTATCAAAGTCTTTGTCATTTATAATATCGTTAATATCTAAATATTTATTATTGGACGAGTTACGTAAATATTTTAATATTAATTGAGGGGATTATATTATTTAAAACAAAGCGACCGAGTTTGCCTTAACTTCCATATTTTATTTTAAAGAAATAACTAAAATTAACAAACAAGCATTGAAATATCAAAATTTTGTTTGTTTGTTAAACAATTTTGCGTTTCTTATTTTAAAGTTATTAATTTCTGGTGCTAAATTCAATTTTAATCTTTTCTGGTACTGTTTATAAATAGTACAATTATAGAATAAAATATGCTATTGTGTTGTAATTATTAAAAAAACTAAAAAATAACGTAATCAATATTCAATTTTATAAACTACAATTAAGATATTAAAAAAAATCTTTATATTTATTAATTTAAAATCTATCTATAAGCAAATAAATACGCCATTTTATTATTTGCAAAAATCAATAATTCATAGCTACGTTAACTAGTGCATACAAACGAAGAAACACGAAGGTAATTTACAAATGGAAATTTATAATCATAAAATATTTATTTTCCAAGTATTTTTTTAATTGACAAAAAATTATTGATAATAATAAACTTTTTAATATATTTTTTGAAACTGAAAAGGGTTTTTAAAAAATTATTAATCATAATTTAAATAATTTACGCATAATCACATGCACATTAATCATGTGATCTAATTTGATTGGTTGACACAATGCTATAAAATAAATGGCTTGCAGCAAACGGTCAGTACAGTTAAAAACAATTGCTCAGTGAACATCTTTTTAAAATGTCCGAAGTACCTTCCAAAATGCCTTCAGCAAACAGCAAATATCATACATCCCTTAAATGGGTGGATGAAACGTAAGTTATTTGTATTAATATATTTAATTATAAACATTATTTTGTTTATTTATGATTTAGTTAATTGCAAATTTTGTTTTGTTACTTTAGTGAAAACAATACAGTGGTTAAAGGAGGAATAGCCAATGCTGGCTTTGAACCAAACTGCCCTAACAACCCAAATGAACCTGTTGATGTCCCATTTGCCAACGATTACAATGTTATTGTTGAAATTCCTGATATTCTGGTTGACCCTGAACAACAGCAAGATGATGAAAGAATTGATATTACCAAACTAAACAAAAAAGAAGTAGAAGAAGTAGAAGAAGTAAAAGAAAAAAAAGAAGGAATAAAAGAAAAATGTACCAGAATGTTTGCTAACTTGATAGGTGCCATATCCAAGTATAGCATTTTTCAAAAAGAAATTTGCTATTTTGTTAGAGCTTTCTTTTTGGTTGCGTTAACCATTTTTGCCAGCTACACCGTTGCAAAAATTATTTACACTGAACAGGCTAATTTATTAAAAGAGAATACTGATGTTTCAAACAAAATATTTAAAAATGTCACTACCGCGTTCAATATTAATAAGTTGGCAGATAATTTTGATACTACAACATTCAGGCTTAAAAATAAATTTTGGAATGAAATTGATTAAGATAATACTTGAGGTATTATCTTAATCAATTTCATGTTGATTGGAATTTATATAATTATTAGTTTTTGGGGTTTAATTTTAGTTTTGTTTGTGTTCATCACACTTTATAATGACTTTAATAAATGTATGAACTAAATTAAAAATATAAATATATAATATTATCATTATGTGGTCTTTAATTTCCCTTTCATGTATTTTCAGAATTATTAAGTACTAACTTGGATTAAGTCAAATCCTTATAATATTTATCAAATAAAATTTTCTTAAAGTAATTAAATATAGTTTATTGGCTGCATATAGTGTTCTCAAACTAAAAAGTAAACTTAAAATAAATATGCAAATGGCACCTAAGTTGCAAAATTTGTTGGTAGTAAACATAAACCTAATCTAATATCTCAGATGACACCAAACTTGTCAAATGCTTTTATACCGGACTATAAATAAACTAATATCACTAATGACACCAAAATACTGAATCTAAAAATACGTTATTCAAAAATAAATTACTAATTTAATATAATAGACAACACCAAAGTTGTAAAAAATGCGGTACTTTAAACTACACAACTACATTAACTTTACTCTGCTTTGTATCTGTAACAGCATTAATCACAAGAAAAAGGAACTAGAGGCGTTCTTCTTCAAAGATAATGTTGGTGTAATGTTATTGTCTAAAACCCTCTTAAAGTTTACAGCATCCCAAGCACTTTTGTGTATTTAGAAAATACGTCTGCAGCACAGAGACGTAAAACTGCAATCGTTGTCAAACGATCAGTTGACCACTCAAAAATCCCTACGCTTCCAGCTGTTGAATTGGAAGCTAATTCAATTCAATTATTGTTCTTAGTCTGGGACTGATAAAGTTGATTTTAGCAAATCAGTCGTCAACTAAACATAACATAAAAAGATATCTTGATGCTATACTAGACGCTTCAAATAATTGTTATTTAGGTATACCAAAAGTAAATAGCCCTATGGTCAGAAATGCCAACTTATTACAGTTATCAAGGATACACTGAGGATGTTCTTAGTATTAATTTTTTGAGAATCTTATAGCTCAAGCTGCTTTTTAGTTATTAACAGTTCCAGCTCAGACCGCAGCCCACTAGTCTTAAATCTTTATTAAAAAAGTAAGGAGAAGGCCAAGTTGGTCTTCAAGACTGACTGTTTCCTGTTTTCTCAAATACTAGAAGAAAGCATTACTACCTAATATTGGAATGACTAAATAAATCGACAGCACAATAGTTGACTTTACTAGTCTCATCTCGCTTTACCAAAAATTGGATCAAATTGATTCGGTTTTAACAGAGAGATCAGAGAACTTATCCGTTTTTGAAATTGTACCACACATAAATGGCAAAGATCTTAAATCAGCTGAATGGTGAAGGAACAAAGACAATCAGAAAAATCTGCTTTTGAGTCTTTCTACAAAGATGATAATTTGATGTAAAAAAAATGCTTAAACTTTCCAAAATAAACGTACACAGCTTAATATCAATCATAGCAAAAAAAAACCTTAAATACACTTTGGAAGGCAAAGCTGAAGCATTTGCTGACAACTTTAAACGCCGATCTACAATGAAGATTTAGCAGCACATTGACACAGCTTTAATTCTTAAACCGGTTTGGCCGTTCAATGCAAGAGATATCATCACTCATCTCAAAACTAAATTGATTGTATTCTAAACAAAGTTTTGAGATAATTTTTTAGAAAGCTGTATTGTTTCTCACAAACATTACGAATGCAGTGCTAACGATGTCGCATTTTCCGTCTTCCGTCTAATAATTAGTAATTTCTTTCACAAAGGTTGCTAAAAATTAGTTTTTTTTTACAAAATTACTGCCCAATAAGTTTTCTATCAACCCTTAGTAAGGTGGCAGTAATTGTAATCTAAGATGGAATCTAAGATCACAGGTTGGCTAAAAACTTGTTTCCAAATCATCAGCATGGCTTTAGATATGGGTTCTTAACAACTCATTTACTTTATCTATTGTTTTTGTACAAAATAAGCCACTGGTGTGATATCTTTGATGTTAAATAGATTTTTAATAATGTCTGACCCCAAGGTCTACTCTTAAAGCTTCAACGTTTTAAGTTTAATCAGAAATTGATAAAACTGATTGTTTCCTATCTAAAAAGAATGACACTGGTCGTAAAGCTGTATGGGCATGTGTCTACCCATTACTCAATAGAGGCAAAGTTCATTATTACCTGCTCTTCAACTTCTGTGCATCAGACCATGCATTACGCCTGGTGTCAAAATTGCTCAGTACTGTCAGTACGGCACTTTTGTACACTTTAAAAAATCACGTTAAAACTGCTAGCTGTTTGCAAAGCACTTGAAATATTGGTAAGGTTCTAAAACGTAAAAATCAATCCTCAAAAGAGCAAAGCTTAACTTTTCTCGTAAAATTATCGGCTGTTGCTCTAATTCTATAGATAAATACTGCAAAAAACTAAGAAATAGAGTTTGATGGAGGTTTTACTTTCAGATTGCACATAACGACCTTATTGGGTAAGACCAAAATGGTAAACAATGTTTTAAATTTGTTGCTGAGCAGGGACACCAATATGAGTACTAGCATTAAGTTGCGACTATTCAAAACTATCAATTGTCCTATAATGACACATGTATGTCCAGCTTAGGGTATAGAAGCTTCTACCTATATTAACAAAATAGAATCATTTCAAAGTAAAATTTCAAGAAAGATCTTCAAAGGGCGTTATCATGTTTGTAACTCCTAACTGAAAGCTGACACGGAATTTGACACCATCAAAAATTATTTACTTTGTCTTGCAGAACAAAACGAGCAGTTTTCAAATTACAAGCAACTAAGCAACATGGAAAACTTTTGAAAAATAAATTTGACACATTCAGTTTTCTGGACATGGACTAAACAATATGGACAAATAAATAAATTAACATAACAACTACTAAATAATAAGATAAAAGTGGGTTACACTTGGTAACACTTTTTTGAGTCAAACGTTTTAACGTAAAAAATTTGCGGTAAGAAAAGTAGCCTTGACATTTTTCCAAAATGTGGTATATCGTTTGGTTGCATTGCACAACTACAAAGAGGTATTTTTTATTACACAAAAAGTTACTCTTTTGCTTTTTTTAACGTCAACCGCATTTTCAGAATTTTATCTAATTTTGCTTGTTAAATACTTAAGGTAAGGTTTATTTTAAATAAATAAATTTTAAATACTTTAACGTGCTGATTTTATTTTTATTTTATTTATTCAGACCGGTTTTGGTTGTTTGTTCATTATCAGTTAATTAAAATCAACACATTGAATTATTCAAAACTAATTTATTTAAAATAAACCAAACCTTAAACTACTTTTTTGTATGTAAGAGCAGGGACAAGAATTCAATCATTTACTTTAAATGCATTATTAGTTATGTACTTTTTTTTTAAATTTTAATTAAATTATAATTGGCAAACTATTGAGTATTTGACCTGTGTTTATTGAATTTTGATTTTTGTTTGACGTCACCAGACAAAATGTAAACACTTGAAAAATCTTAATGTCTTAGATAGAAGAAAAAAAAAATATAAAAAAAATAAAAAATAAAATTAAAGCTATATTAAAAAAAATATGGAAAGAACTGACTGAAGATGGTCAAAATAAAGATTAATCAAAAATATAAAAAAATAGCATAGTAGAAAGCCAAAATTGAAAGAAAAACACATACAAGTGAGAAAAGAAAAAAAAAACAGCTAGCTGAATAGAACAAGTGATAGACAGAAAAATAGCAGCCAGAAAAATAAAACAAAGTAAAAAGAATGCATGAAAAAAAAAAAAACAAAATCAAGGAGAATAGAAATTTAACAGAAAAAAAGCTTATACCAGATGACAGTTCTAATCATAAAGAAATGTGCAGACGCCTGAGGTAAAATAATAATAGAATAAAATTATAAAAGAAAAAAGAGCTGTTATTAGAAACAAAAAAATATAAATATGTTATATAACCTATGAAGACATAAACCGCGTTAAACAAAATAAAATGGTTAAAATAATATATAGAAAAAAAAAAAAAAATAGAAAGTAATAAGAAATATGCACAAACTACAAGAAAGAAAAATCTTTAAAGACGACTTAACTGTCAATAAACAAAAGATACCGAAAATACTAAGATAGGCTACAAGAAAGTAAAAAAAATGTTTTAATAAAAAACTAAAAAAAAAACGGAAAGGAATAAAAAAATATAAACAAAATTTTTTGTAACTAAAATAAATAACAAAGAAAAAAACTATTTGAGGTAATTGGAATTGTATAAACATAAAAATATGCTAAAAATATAGATGGAAATTTCAGCCAGAAAAAGGAACGTATAATAAATACTACGTTAAGAAATATATCACAAGAGCACTATGTAGGAGACAACAGTAACAATATAATAGATCAAAACTTTTTGCTGAGAAAGAAACTATTCAAAATAATTACAGTATATAGCAGAGGAATGTACAACACTAAAAAATCAACAGAGACGACAATACATAAGACATAAGATAAAAAAAATACCCAAGGAAGACTTTAATGCAAAGATTGGAACAAGAGAAGAAAGAAACAAATACAAAGACCATATCAAACCAAGAGGTTGAAAAGACAAACAAGAAACCAAGAAAGGGAATGAAACATAACAAATTTAAAGTTAGTAAAAAAGTAGACACTAAAACACATTAAAAGTGAAATAATACCTAAACAGAATAAAGTGAATGACCGGCATATCAAGTTATAAAAAAAAACTGGAAAAAATAAATTTCAAAGAAAAAGGAGTGCAAATGATAATAAAAATATGGAGACGCAACAATAATATAAGTGTTTGTGAAAATAGCAGCAAAAATAAGATGATGCATATAGAAAATTATTGAGTAGAGAAAAAGAAAATACAAAAAATGTTAAGCAAATAAATAAATCAAGCAACAAAAAAATAATTCCAGATGGCACAAAAGATAAAACCAAAATACAAAAAATAGAAATAAAGCAATACAAACAGATCAAAAGACATGAAAATGCAGAAATATGAACAAAGAACTACAGAAAAAATAATCACAATAAAAGAATGGAAAAAAAACATTTCACAAAATATAAAGGAGCAAACAAAAAAATAAAAAATGAAATTGAAAAATTTCATGTTCAACGTAATAAAATTACAAAGATAACTATATAGGCACTTCTTCTTCTTCTTCAGTCAGCCATTTTCTATCCTCTTTGGATATAAGCTTCCCTTTTACTTCTACAAATTTGTCGATCCTGTGCGACCATGAACCAGTTCAGACCCGCTGCTCTTTTAAGGTCATCAGACCATCTCATTTGTGGTCGTCCTTTTCCTCTGTTCTCTCCCCATGACTTCCATCTTAAGACCTTGCCACTGCATTTATCTTGTCCTCTAGCCACTTGTCCAGCCCATTCCCACTTCATCTTTGCTATTCTTGTGACTATGTCATGTACTTTCGTTTTTTGTCTTATCCAGGTATTCGTTTTATGATCACTGAATGTTATTCTCAGTATTCTCCTTTCT
This sequence comes from Tachinus rufipes, assembly GCA_963932245.1. Taxonomy (NCBI): domain Eukaryota; kingdom Metazoa; phylum Arthropoda; class Insecta; order Coleoptera; family Staphylinidae; genus Tachinus; species Tachinus rufipes. The sequence goes on from OZ010750.1 coordinate 20,778,045, forward strand.
ATTGCTCTTTGATGTACGCGCAATTTATTTAGAATTTTCTTTGTAAAAACCCAGGTCTTAACACCATAAGTCTGTACTGGTAGCATAAACTGGTCTTAGAGCTGTGCTTTTAGAATGACTGGTATGTCTATTGCTAGTGCATTTTTTAGTTTGCTGTATGCAGCACAGCCCAGTTTTATCCTCCTGTTTATCTCTAGTTCTTGGTTTGCCTTTTTTGTTGCTATTTGTTAATAAATAATTGTATTTTTCAATCTTGCGGATCTCTTGATTGTCTATTTCCATAGTAATATCTTCATCGTTTGAATTTGTCATAAACGGAGTAGACACAAATAATAAAATTTAAAAAAATGCTAGTTGTGGATGTGATACAAAATAAGGCGTAAATGCATGGGTTGGACGATTTGATTAGAACCAATTTTATTTTGGGTGACTTTGATAAGTTTTACAAGAACGTTGAAAGTATTTTTAGTAAATAACTTAGATAGTGTTTTATTTTTCAGGTGGACCATCAACGCAAAACCTATTAAGGTTAAATCTTGAGATTTATTGGGTCATATAATAGAGTCATTTGTTCCTATCTACTTCTCATCGAATCTCTATTTAAAAATATTTCACTAAATCTGACATTATGAGGTGTAGCACCATTTTGGTGAAAATAAAAATTGGTAATTGTGGAAGCTGATAGTCCAGCTGAATTAAAATTAAAATCAATTATTGTTATCAATAAATTTAAAACAATTTGTTGCACAAACAACTTAATTGCAAATCTTGATAAAACAGTGTGTATGTTTTTTGAACAAAAAAGTCATCCTTCAATAATAATAACATACGGTCTTGCAATCAATTAAAAGTATTAGGTGTGTCAAAAAACTCTGAACTAAATTGGTCTAGCCATATAGAATTAGTATGTGCAAAGCTAGCTAAAGCAACTTTTGCTATTTTAAATTTAAGAAGACAGCTACCACTACAACATATTTTGTCCTACATTTAGTTATAACAATATTTTATGAGAATAGTCAAAGGACATTCAATGTGTTCTTGTACTACAAAAACGAATACTACGTATAATTTTTAATTTAAAACCAATAAAATTTAATGTTTACATAGTATCCATATTAATAAACGGTGCGTTTTTGTGTATAAAAACTATCATTTCTTTGGTACGAGTGGAGCTAGAGAACAATATCAATACCGATCTGTTAATAATAGTTTAATTAACCATTTAAAAGCACTCGTCACCGAAATATGCGGCAAGTTATGTTTATAACTATTTGCTAAAAGAATTTAAATTGATAAAATCATATCCATTATTTAAACAAAATTTCTGGTAAATGGTTGTTTACCATTTATTTATGTTAATTTTTGCAAATATTTGTCTATGTTTGTATATGAAATTTTAAACGTATTATGTACTGGACGTTGTTTGATTTTCAGCGCATATAACAATGAAGATATAAACATATAAAGATTTATTTTCTACCGATTTTACGTCGTAAAAATAATCCATGCTTAACAACATATTATCTAGTATTTCTTTGTGTGTTTGGTAATAAAAAATGTGAAAAAAACATTAATAAAATTATTGTTTTTATCAACCAACTTAAATAATTTAATGTGTCAAATCACAATTTATTTAATTTAACAAAATATTGTTATGGAAATATTTTATATAGTTATATTCAGAATTTAAATAGAAATTAGAAAAAGAAAATCCACGCATCGTATAATAATTTGCATCTAAAATCAGAAAAAGCAATAAGTGAAAACGCAAAAAAAATTGGGATTTTCCAAAAGCAAAAAAAAAAAGAATGCAAGGATATGAGGATATTTAATATGCAATGACCTGCGTAGCAGTAATTCTCACGAATTAATAAATAATTTTGCTATAGTGCATTTCAAAATACAATAAAACGCAAGATCAACATGACAATGAATTTGTTCAAGAAAACATGAACTATATAGGCAACGTTCGAAGATAATATTTTAAATGCTTTAAAAACTTTAAAATCTAAACTTACAATAGGTTTGAACAATATTCCATTTTTTTTTTTAATATGTTCTTGCTCCACACATATCAACGCCGTTGACCTTTATTTTCAATTTAATATTAAAATGTAGATTTTCTTCCATCTGACTTTAAACAAGTTAGAGAAGAGCCACTTTTTATAAATAAAAATAGATCTGAAATTAGCAAACCAGCCTAACTAAATATCAAGATGAATTTATGAGTAAAAGATCTAACCAAATTTCTAAGTATGACACAACACCTATGTCATCAAATATGAAATCTGAATTGCAAACAGATGTTACTTACACAGATCTAACAAAAGCATTTGATAAAATCTTTTACAAAATAGTAATTAATCGGTTATGCAAACATAACAATTTAGCAAATGTTGTCTTAGTGGTAATTTTATATTTGTCAATGCGTAAGCAATACGTAGAATATCTGGATCATCAATCAAGAAAATACTATGCGTCAAGTGGTGTACCTCAAGGCTCAACTCAATGTGACTTTTAACTGTGTGCAGATGATGTAAAATCATATATTATAATATTAGTAGTAATAATGATTGTTTGAAATTGAAAAATAACTTAAACCTAATGTACAATTGATGTTGCAATAATGATCTTTTATTAAATAAAGATGAATGTTATGTCATGACATATAAAAGAAAAAAGCAAATTATTGTATACAATTACCACATAAACTTACCTTTAACACACATATATCAAGTTTAACATCTGAATGTTATATATTATTAGGGACGAAAACCAAAGTAAACAATCCAGATCGCTTTAATCTAGTAGATTCCGATTATCATTTTGAACATTCATTTGCTGACCAACAGGGTGTTTGTGCCTACATTTTCAAACAACAAGCATATTCTAGAGAGACAACGTACAAAACCTAAGACATTGGTTATAATAGCATATTTCTTAAACTAAATCTTTCCGATAAGACTAGTTTTGTAATTGGCATATACCGTTCTCCAAATAAGGCAACTCTAAACTTTTTTGATGACGTTTCTAAAAGTATTGACAAGCTTCTTCGAGGTAATCATACAAGAACTGAAATAATTTTGAAGGAGATTTTAATGTACGTATTACTAAATGGTTAAATCACTTATCTTTTACAACACTATCCAGACAACAAGCTATGATAAACTTGGTGAACCAAGATAGTTAGATTAGTATCTTTCAACTATTCCACAGATTACAACAACTAATGTTGAGGCTGCTTTGGAAAATTCCAATAATTCACTTATTACTTCTGTGGTTAAAACTTTTCTTCCTATTACTACCAAACCTAGACCGCGCCTCATCTATAATTATTCTAAGATAAACATAGTAAAAATGAAAGAATTTCTTTATAATTTTGATTTTGATATTTATTCCTCATTTTCTAATAATCCACATATTGCAACAGAAAATCTCACAAAAACTATTCAAAATGTTATCGAAAAATTATTTTCGTTCTTTGTTATTAAACCAAAACAAAAGTATTTGTTTTTAATTCAGACAAAACAGGCAGTTTGTAAGAAGCAAAAAGAATTTAGAAAACATCAGTAATCGTTACAAACAGACTAAAAAAAATTAAAAACAGACTAAAAAAAGTATAAGCTCGTAATTATTGTGACAATCTAATACAATCTAAAAAAGATAGGTATGACAGAAACATAGCTAATCGAATTTCTCAGTTTATCACAAACAACAAAAAATGTATAAAACAAAAAATTCATTGCAATGTAGTACAAAATCTTTAATATCTCTCTTCAAAATGATCAAAACAATCTAGTTATCAATCCAAAAAAAAACAGATGTTTTTGCAAACCAATTTGCATCTAACTTTACTATTATAAACCCTCCAATTTCTGTACCTACAATGGCGGTAGTAAAAAAATAATGGGTTTAATTCATTTTAAGCAACATGTTGTCAAAAGATATCTACTTAAATTAAATACCAGAAAAGCGTCAGGTATAAATGAAATTCTACCTATTATTCTTAAAACATTTGCAAATAAATTAGCTTTTGTTCTGGCCAAAAGAGTTGCCTTATCATACAAAAATTAAACATTCCCAAATTGTTGAAAAATTGCAAATGTTCAACTTATACATAAAAAGGGAGACAAGTCTGATTCTTCAAATTATAGACCAATTATTGTCCAACCTATCAAAAAAATTAAAAATTTCACATTGCATTTATTAGAACAAAATAACTTCTCATCTCATAATCTTATTAACTTTCTCTACACTTTCAAAACACTTATAAAGGATCACCACAATAATACTGCTTAGTTCTTGAATATTTTTACATTTTTACTTTTTCTTGCTTATTATTAAATTGAATGGTGGTGGCCGTTACTATGTTATGTTAGTTCGTTTTAAGATAAATAAAACACATTTACTATGTACTATGTCACGAATATATTTAAAAACTGTAATATGTTTTAACCTTCTACAAGGCCATCATCAGACGGTGATACAAACAATTCTTTTTAAAATACGCTTGTATATATAATAATAATATATACTAAATTATAGCAATCTGGTTCTTTATTGTTGAAATATTTCTTTCTGTTTTTGCATTAAATATTATTTTTAAATAAATGAAAAAAACATCTAAATTAACATTATATTTTCTAAATTCTATTTAAAAAATATATTAATTACATAGCCACTTTGCAACATTGACTTAATGTGGCATATTGGTGCATTTTTAAATAATTCTATTGTTATTGTTTTTCAAAAATTACAATCTTCCTCTATTGAAATTGACGGTAAACGTCTATACTATTTAAATCTATTCTGTAGTGTGATAGTTAAAATTAAAATAATGATTCATGTTATTACATATTAAGTAATTCTTAAGTATTTAATTTTGAAATATAAAATTAAATAGATAAAATAACAAAAAAAAATCTACATCATCAAAATTTGCATGTTTTATAGAAATGCCTAAACCTATTTTATCATTTACATTTTTTAGAAATGAGTAGTATTTAATTATACTGGTTTTTTCAAATTTTAAAAATCATTTTTTACTAATTTGCCTAAACGATCGTTTCTAAATTTAGTTTTTAGTTTACACAAAAGAATAAAATTAGAGACGGACTAACTTTATTAAACAAAATGTATTTTTTAATAAAACGTCAACGTCTAATCTGTCAAAAATATTGCTTAGGCCTATTTTGGTTACATAAGTTGACACAAATATATTTTTTGTTGTGTTGTGTGTATATATTTATGTTCTAGAAATTTGCTTTGTTATTAATGTCTAATAATATGTGTTAATATTATTCATGAAGCCAATTAATTGCGAATTCTAAGAGTGTAACAAAACCTTATAATGTAATCAAATGTATCGTCTGCATAGATAAACGCACATGATATAGTTTATGTCAACAACAACATAACTTGATAAATAAACAAAATAAATACCAAATGACAGATTGTTTATGAATTCCAAATACTGCGTACGTGATATGCAATAATGTGATGATGATATTTTACACAAACAATTTTATATTAGTAAATAGACATTTTGTATACTAAATAATTTTATATAAAAAGCATTTAATAATAATTACTACTCATGCAAATATTTGATACATTAGTTTGAAAATAACATTTACATTTCAATATTACTGCAAACTAAATAATGCAAATTTAATCATTAAATTGAGAAACATTTTTTTATTTAATATTTTCTACCGCGCGCCATCTAGTCGGGTGGTCTGCAAGCCTCGATATCTTTTTGTTATCGATTATTTAGTTATTAGTTGGTTTTATGTTTATCATTTATATCATTCTTTTGTAAAATATATAAATGAAAAAAATCTAAAAACAATTTTTATTAGTACTAAAAAAATCAATAAAAATTACAATTACTAAAAACATTATTTAATTAACTCGTTTTTGATTGTAGAGTAGAGGTTATTAATTGTTTTAAAAAGGCTCTACGTTGGAAAATATAACCGTTTTCAAGAACAGGTTCACAATCAAGTGCCGTCAATGCCTTAAAAAACAAGTACAAATTATAAAAAAAGTATGAGTCAAAGATCACGCCAACCACTACGCTCAGCAAAGTGTGAAATAAAATAGAGCGCATATAAAAAAGTCATTAGGTCTCTTGTTCTAATCATTAATTGACGCAAGTCTTATAGGCTTAATTTGTGTCTAATAGTAGCTTTTACAATTATAGTTTCTGTAAAAAAAAAAACCGTTAGAAAATACGTTATATTTCTTCTTCCCAGAATCTTTGCGTAACTTTTTTTGTACCATAACAAACAACGAGCCTTCTTTCGATTTCTTCATTGTCTTCTCTCGAGATAGGACATCTGGCAGATAGCTGTACTCTTCTGGGGTTTTATCTGAAAATTAAACTTTTTAAGTAATAGGGCTCACCTAGTAAATTTTAATTTTGCGTGTGAATTGTTGTCTATACTCAGAATAAATATATAATTTTTTAAATACGCTCTGTTAGTTTTTATTGCCCATCTTGTTGCTGAAGTAACGTCTTTGTTTATTTAAGCGTACAAAACTACCCGTTTTTTTAATATAGGACTACTATTTCTAATATAAGACTGTTTCCAGTCCGCCCATAAAAAAAAGATTCGTTGTCAGCTATATTAAAGACTACTTTTATCAACAATAAGTGAGTTAGTGAGGGAGTTGCTTGCCTTGTCAGTAATTTGGTGTCTGTAATTAATCATAAATTCTGGTCATCAGTTTTATTAGTATAAACATCATTACCCTATCCGGGGTATTCAAAGTCAGGTGTTGCAACCTTCTACTATCAAACCGGCCGGCTACAAGCAGGTATATTTTTGTAATATGTCTTATGCAAATTTGTGAGTGAGTCTTAGATCTTGGACAAGAAAGCAAACTTGTCCTTAATGGCGTTGTTGAGTTTCTTGTAGTACTGCAAGTGTAAATTACTTGCTATTGTCTAATTCTACAATGTCATCATGGAGTACCTGCATCACTTTGTCATTTCAAACCTCAAAACAAACTCAACGTTTGTTGGTTGGATTCAAGAGTTTTGGTGGTACCGGATCTTTGTGACTCGGAGAACGGTGTTGCAAATGTTGTAAAGAGATCTATTTTTTTTAATTGTCTGCCGTAGTCAGGTTTAGCTTTGACAACTGTGAGGTAATTAGACAAGTTAATTTGATAGAAGTCGAGAGTACGGTAGAGTAGACGTGTGTAACAAACCCGCAATTTAAATTTCATTTTAAGTATATTAAAATCCCGCATCTTTCTATAAACGTGTAAATATGTAAATACCTGCCCCGCATAAACTGATGTATTTTTATTATTTAACGTAGGCCATCCTTCTTACCGCAATATATTTGCATTTATTCCTTGTATACATAGGCAACCTTACCCACCTACTGGCACAACCAGAGTTGCATACCCCCAATGTAATTAAATAAAGTCAATTTACATCCTTTATTTAAATGACCAGCAGTTTTAATTGTTTCTCAATTGATGAAAGGTGCAGCCTTTCATCAATTGAGAATGTGCCTACTGATGTTTTTGTTTATTTATATTTTAATTGTAACATTATGCAATCTGTAGTGCATGTACGTTTGTAGTCAATTCCATCCTCTTCTTTTCTGTCTCCTATAAAACTAGCCGTTTCAGTTCTACCAAAGCAGACGATTCCCCTTCCCAGTCAACAATAAAAATACCAAGGCAGTGAGAATCCGAAAGCTGTTGCAAGCTAGTCTACGAACAAATAATCCGCAGTAACTCCAGCATTAAAACCTTCTTTCTGATTCAAAACTTTCTTTGGTAAATAAGGGCGCTGGATGTACGACCGTGCCATATCCATCATACCCAAACTCCACTTGGGCGACGGACTTAAGAGCTTAAGTCCTTTCCTATTTTTTTGAATTTTTTTGATTTTATTTTAAATTCCATGTGTTTAAAATCTTTTTATTTGCTTTGTAAATCCTGTTATTTATTTCCACATCTCGTGTGTGGCAACATTTTTATATATGGCAGTTTTAATGCAACATCTGGAGATTAAAGATTGAGGACAGAAGAGACCAAATACTAACAGACTGGATAAACAGCGTGGATCTGGCAGTGCTCAACTCAGGGGATACCCCCACTTACAAAAGAAACAACAAAAGATCATACGTGGATGTGTCTTTTTGCACTCAAAATCTTCAAAAAAGGTACGAAAATGGCACTTAAGTGAGACAGAAAACCTTAGTGACCATAAAAACATTTTCATAAATATAAACAAAACAGAATTAAAAAACCAAAAAACCAGCACCACTAAAGGATTGCATTTCAAAAAAAAACAAGAAACTATTTTTTCGGATCACATTAAGCAAGAAAAATTGCATTCCGCAGCGGTGTTAATGGACGCCGTGAGAAACGCCAGTAACAAAATGTGGTATTTTTCTAGAAATTACAAAAAACGATAGCAGAACTAAACACTGCGATAGTGGTAAACCTATTCAACAAACTGTTTACAGAAAAAAACTTTTCTATCTATCTAACTCGCCTTACGACCAAGCTGGTGTTACTAGAAAAGCCATGAAAAAATTAACAAGAACTTTCATACAGACCCCTCTGCCTTATCAACACCATGGAAAAATTATTTGAGCACGTTATAAACTACTACACGACAAAATTGAAGCAAAGGGCGGACTAACAGACAACCAATACGGGTTATGCAAACAGCGTTCTACTATAGATGCTCTAATACAAGCCAAAAAGCTAGCTAAAACTGTTAAAAACCACAAAAAAAACTTTGCCGCATTATTTACACTGATGTAAAAAACGCCTTCAAGTCCGTTACGTAGAAAAGCATAATAAAAGTGCTAGAACAAAAAAATATCTCACCTCACTTAACGAACATCATCTGCTTTTATCTGGAAAACCGGATAGTAAAGGTAGGAGAACAAGCGTTTTGGAAATGATGTGAGAAGTTCCACAGGGCTCAAGTTCCGGCCGTACACTCTGGAATCTGTATTACGACAACATAAAACACCGGAAAACTGAGGCCGTTGTTAAAGCCGAGAAAACCACGCTAAAACTGGTGATGGTAAACGTTGGCTTGAACAAAATCCAAAGCTAAATTAGAGTGAAATATTTTGGAATATACATAAAAAAAAACATTAATATGTAGAATCATCTTTAGCAAACTTCTAAAAAAACGAAAAAAAAAACAGCTGATGCACTAAGCCGCTTGATGCCAAATGTAGGAGGAGCAGAACCGGGAAAACGACGATTAATGATCTCAATAGTGGAATCCATTATGCTCTACGGAGCTCAAATATGGGCCGACCAACTTGAATAGGCCAACCACAGGCAACTACTTAAAAAAGTTCAACAAAAAACAGCCTTAATAATTGCAAGTGCTTACAGGATAACGTCTACTAGAGCTATTCAGGTGGTAGCCGAGGTTATTTCCACACACCTTCTGGCAAAAATGCGAGCCGATACTTCCAACAAAAAAGATAGAAACAACGAAAAACAAAAAACCATCCAGAGTTAGAAAAAAGCGTAGTCTCCTAGGGAACATTACAATGTGAAGTTGTCACCTAACCAGAAAGGTAGCGCTGTAAATTACACGGAAGCACGGGAATGTAAGATAATTCCTAACTGAGTTTTTAACAGGACATGTTTTGCCTCATACCTAAAAAGGTTAAAGAAGGTAGAAAGCGATGCACGCGCTTACTGTATGATAGTAGACACCCCAAAACACACAATCTTTTACTGCGACAGGTGGTCAACAATTAGAAAATCCGCCAGATCAAAACTATCAACAAATTTGCAGCGCAACATTATCATCGAAATTTTGCTGAGCATCAAGATGTACCTTTTCAAGTTGAATTGAATTGAATTGAAGATACCCATGAGGTTCTCTCTACTTAACCACGCTCCACCATGCCGCCGCCATATTAGCGAGAAGCAACCATAGTCAAAAGCCAAAACACCAGGTACTTATATTCATGTTTATTTGATCAGCAATTACTTAAATAATAATTGTTAGTATATTAAATTCAATTTGAATTTAGGCTTTTAAGTTCGGGCTCAAACCCAACTTAAACCATTCACCTGAATAGAAGCAGTAAAATCTGGAATGCTCTCAAGACTGGATAATTAATCTGCATGGCCCATATTGCCTTCGCTTAGTTCCAGTCTCTTTACGATTTGTGTTCGACCCATTTCAAGCTTTTCCCGAGGTTGATGTACACAAGACTCACATGCAAGGAGTCTTGGAGGAACTTTTCACGACCTGCTGGAGCTTGTATGACGGTCCCAGGAGGTGGAGGATTCTCTCTTCAGTTTTCCTTGCAAGATAAGTGGTGCTACAACTCAGCCATGCTGAGCCATGTTGTAAGTTTGCACGCTCCAATTTTAAATTTAACTTCTTAACTTTCACAATTTAATCTTTTGCTTTTTTGCTAAATTGGAGCGTGTCAAGCCCAAGATGATTTGCCAAGCAAACTTCTTTCTATGCCAGTGGCACTAAATAGTGTCACAAATTTTAAGTGTCGATTTAGTGGTAGTAGTCGTTGACCGGCTGGAAGGGTTAGTTGGCCCTAGCGTAAACCTACCGATGTTAATCTGTAAATTCAAATTTAAACCTTTTTATATTATTGTTAAGGTAGTGTTCACAAAAATCATAAAGTTTGACAAATTAAACTTATTAATGCCAGTGGATTTTTATGGTACCACAAAATATTATGTTATATGTATATGTATATGTTGCGCAGTGCGACATCGTTACACCATTCATTTTTGTACAGGAAATAAGCTTATTCGCCTAGGTTAGTCTTAAGATTATTAAATATCGTACGGATTGGGAGGACTTGGCAGTTGTTGGGTCCGCTTGATCAGTCAGTGATGTGGGAGGTCTTTGATGAGCTTAATTTAATGTTAAGCCGCTCAAGAAATTTTCTTTTTTCCTGAACCAATTATATTTTTTTTGTAATGTCATGTCTCTTTTTTTATTAAATGGTCAGGTATCACAACTATGAGTTTTATACCTTAATAACGTTCTTCCTTCATATTTAGTAGGTGTCACTAGATTTCTAGTGGCTGGAGCCCAACATTTAGTTAGTACGCCTATTGAGTTTTCATCACCAAAAATTACACCAATTTTTAAAAATGGAAATGCTGCTGATATAACTAATTACCGGCCAATCTCCTTGATTAACAACTTTGCTAAAATATTTGAAACTATGTTGTACAATGTTATATACAATCATACACAAAACTATTTGTGTCCCCAACAGCATGGTTTTGTTAGTGGAAAATCGACCACTACAAACTTATGCTGTTTTACTGATCCAGTGTCTGAGGCTTTAGATAACCGTCATCAAGTTGATGTAATTTATACTGATTTTTCCAAAGCTTTTGATCAAGTACAGCACAACAAAAGAATGCTATAAAATACTAGGCTATATTCTTCGCAAGACTAAACCATTTGTTGGCACTAAAGCTTTAATTAGTTTTTATTACGCTTTTATTAGAAGCAAATTAGAATATGCATCAATTATATGGCATCCAAAACAAAAAACGTTTATGGAAGAAGTAGAAAAAGTGCAAAGAAAATTTTTGAAAGCATTATACTATCGTGCACACAATGTATATCCCGAACGTGGTTATCCTCAATCCCAATTGTTAAATGAATTCAACATACAATCACTAAACTCTCGACGCATTATTAACCATGTATTGTTTATATACAAACTAATACATTTTAAAATAAAAGACACAAACTTGTTGCACAAACTAAACTTTGTTGTTCCAAGAATTAATAGTAGAGTCAGGCACACTTTTTATATTAATAAGACCAACACAACGCATCGTCAATCTTCACCATTGTTTTCTATGTGTGAGTACGTCAATAGATATTGTTCCGAAATTGACATTTTTTGTATATCCTGCTTGGAATTATGTAAAAAGTTGAATAATATTGTTATGTAAATAGTATTAACTTTAAACTAAAATTGCTATTCCGATAACTATATTTATGATTTTATATAGAATACATAGAAATATTAAATACTGTAATTGTATATGTTATAACATGTAAGTTTTGCTTCTATTTTGTGTTTGGTTTATGAGAGTTAATTTTCATTGGGTATTTAACTTATAGTAGATATTTTTATTTTTTTGTATTTTGATTTGTTACAATTTAATTTGTTGCTTTTTCTTTACAATTTAATTACTTATAGTTTATTTTAACATTATCCTGTTAATAGTTTTTAGAACTGTTGGATAATAAATATATTATTATTATTATTTTTTTTTTTTTTTTTTTTTTTTTTTTTTTTAAACTAACTTGTTGTCGTGTTTTATCGATATATACGCGGGTTTCCCAAGGGTATATATAACTATGTTATTTATTAAAAAATGAATTTAGTTTAAGAAAGCACGTGTTATATGTGCTGTGTCTAGCAAAACGGATTTTTGCAGATCTGCCAGTGTATCTTCAGCTCCTATTAGTTTTAAATTTTTTACCATTTCCTTAGGTATTAATCCTGTTGCAGAAATTATAATTGGTAATATTTTTATGTTTGTTAATTTCCATATTCGTTTTATTTCATATGCTAGTTCTGTGTATTTTTGTATTTTTTCATCGGTTTTCTTTATGATATTTTCAGTTGCTGGAACTGCTATGTCTATTAAATATGTTGTTTTTGTGAGTTTGTTGGTCCAAATAATATCTGGTCTGTTATGTATTATTTGTTTGTCAGTCTGTATAGAAATGTCCCATAGTATCTTATGATTGCTGTTTTCTTTAATGGGTTCTGGAATGTATTTATAGTATGGTACCTTGTCATTTTCTTCTTCTAAATTTGTATTACTTATCATTTTTTTATGTATAATTGCCGCTACGTTGTTATGTCTTTCTGTATATTTAGTTGGAGCTAGTTTTTCACATCCTGTGATAATATGTGTTATAGTTTCTGCAGTTTTATAACATTTTCTACATTTATCTGTTGTTATGTTGGCTTTCAGTATATATTTTTCATAATTCCTAGTTCTTATTACTTGATCTTGGATTGCAAGAATAGATCCTTCTGTTTCTGGGAATAAATTACCTTTGGTTAGCCACATGTTTGATAATTCTACATCTATGCCTTCTTTATGTAGTTGATAGAAATGTCTGCCATGAATTTCTTTTTGTGACCATTCCAATTCTTTGTATTGTATAGTATTAGTTTCATTAACTTGAATGTTGTTGTTTAAATTCAAGGGTGTTAGTTGAGTGTCCGCTTCTGATATGGTCTTATAAAGAGTGCCGTTTGTCTGGTTTTTAAAATATGTCGTTAGATTATTAATTTGTTTGTAGTGTAAGTGTGTTACATCAATTATACCTCTTCCTCCTCTTGATCTTGGAAGAGTGATTCTTTGTAAACATGCTTTAGGATGATGTGCCCTGTTTTTAGTTAGTTTTGTTCTAATTTGTCTGTTTAGATCTTCGAGTTCTGTATTGTTCCATTTAATAATACCAAACGAATATGTTAGTACGGGAATTGCGTATGTATTTATTGCCTTCATTAAATTTTTTGAGTTTAAATTGGTTTTAGTTATAGATTGTAGTCTAGTTTTAAATTTGAGTTTTATCATTTCTTTCATTTCTTTGTTGTTAGTAACTGTGTTTTGCATAATTCCTAAATATTTGTAAATTTCCGTTTCATTCATATTTTGTATTGTTTGGTTATTATCAAGGTTGATCATTTCTGTGTTGCTCCAACTGCCTTTTTCCATTGCTACTATTTTACATTTATCTAAGCCAAATGTCATATGTAGATCTCTACTCATTTTTTCTACTACGTTGATGAGATGTGTGAGTTGATGTTTGTTGGCTCCGTATAGTTTGAGGTCGTCCATGTAAAGTAGATGGTTTATAGTATGATTTGTTATTGTACCTTTTAGTTTATATCCATATTGTGTCCTATTTAGCGCATTTGATATAGGATTTATAGCTAGGCAAAATAATGTAGCGCTAAGTGTGTATTATTATTATTATTATTATTATTATTATTATTATTATTATTATTATTATTATTATTATTATTATTATTATTATTCCGGTTTTGCACGTCATTTCTGACGGTAATTAGTAGGTACGGTTTTTTCAAACAAGTTGCCTACAATTCTATTTATCAAGGTTGAGATGTGACCGGACTATTGATGTTGTATTTAAAATAACTGTTTTTTGAAGCTGGATGTAAGTTAGAGGATGGAGCTGTAATTTAAAAAGACTTTCATGTAGTTTCTGTGGAACAATGCCAGTTGTCGATATAACAATTGGTATTATAAATACATTCTTCTGTTTCCACATATTTTTAATTTCGTCAGCCAATGGTCGGTATTTACTTAGTTTTTCGTTCCATGAAGTCTGAAGGTTGTGTGAATTGGGAATTGTTACGTCTATTATGTACGTCGTGTCTGACATCTTGTCTATAAGTGTAATATCTGGGCGGTTACAATTGATGGTTTTGTCTGTTATGATGCTCCGGTTCCAATATAATTTGTGAGTGTTATTTTCAAGTACATTGGCGGGCGTATAGTTGTAATATAGGGACGTATCTGTTGTTAGTTTATGCAGTTTTGCTAATTTATGATGTATTATACTGCTCACTTGGTCATGTCTGTGTAGATAGCTGGTGGGCGCTAAAACTCTGCAAGCTGAAGTTACATGTTGAATGGTCTCGGTTGCTTCATTACATCTTCTGCAAATATCGTCGATATTTCTTTCTTTCAATATAAATTTACGGTAGTTTCTGGTTGCAATGACTTGATCTTGAATTGCAATCAAAAAACCTTCAGTTTCAAGAAACAAATCCGCTTGAGTCAACCACTTGTTCGACGCGTCTTGATCGACAAAAGTGTGATTGAGATCATTTGGGTGTCGGCCGTGTAAGGCTTTTCCTGCCCACTTTCGTGTTTTTTCTTGTTCGTAAGCTATGTTTAAAGTGAGCTCAGTTTCATTCGTGTGTAATAAATCTAAGGGGCTATAATTGTTATCAACCAAGCAAACGGTTTTATGAATTGATGTTTGTTTGCTAAGAAAATAGCGTTGTAAATTTTGAACTTGGTTTTGATAAAGTTTATTAACATCTATTAAGCCACGGCCTCCTTTGTGTCGTGGTAGAGTTATTCTTTCAGTTGCGGCTTTTGGATGGTGGGCTCGAAATTTAGTTAATGTGGTTCGAGTTTTAATTTGAATGTTATCCAAGTCGGTCTTTGTCCATTTAACGGTTCCAAACGTATATGTTAATACTGGTATGGCATATGCATTTATGGCTTTAAACGTATTTTTGCCATTCAGTTTTGATTTTAAAATATCAGTTAATCGTTTGTTGTATTCAACTAAAACTGCTTGTTTAATTTCTTTATGTTGAATACGCCTAGCTTGAAGGAGGCCAAGATATTTATAAGTGTCTGTAGTCATCATTGATTCAATCGCTTTTCCATCTGTCATTTCAAAGTTACAAGTAATAATTTTTCCTTGGTTAATGTTGAGAGTTTTACATTTATCTAACCCAAAAGACATTTGAATGTCTTTTGAAAAACTTTCTGTAATTTTTAAAAGTTGGTTAAGCTGGTTTTTATTGGCAGCATACAATTTAATGTCATCAACAAAGAGGAGGTGGTTAATAACATGTTTAGTTGTTGATCCATGTCTCAATTGAAATCCATATCCTGTTTCATTAAGTAGTGTAGACAAAGGATTTAAAGCTAAGCAAAACCACAATGGACTTAAACTGTCTCCCTGGAAGATGCCCCTTTTGATGTTTATTGGGTAAGAAATTATTTTTTGTCCGTTATGATTAATATGTAGTGATGTTTTCCATGTTGACATTAACTGCTGAAGTAGTGTTATTACTGTTTGTTCTACTTTATATATTTTTAACACTTTTATAAGCCATGAGTGAGGGACTGAGTCAAATGCTTTTTGATAATCAATAAAAGCGGTATAAATGTTTCTTCGCTTGTTCCACGCCTGCTCCATAGTGACAGAATCTATAATTAGTTGTTCTTTGCAGCCTTGCGATTTTTTGGTGCAACCTTTCTGTTCCTCTGCTAAAACGTTTAAGTTTTCAATGTGTTTGTAAATGGCACTTGATAAACATGATGTGAGTATTTTATATAGTGTACATAAACAAGTAATTGGCCTGTAGTTAGATGAATCACTCAGGTTATTACTTTTTGGCAACAAATACGTTGTACCTTGAGTTAAAAAAATTGGAATGTTTGTTTGATCTTTAAGGAAGCACCTAAAATAATGCGCAATGTAGAAGTGAGTATTTGGAAGTTTTTTAAGCCAAAAGTTTTGTATTTGATCTGGACTTGCCGCTTTCCAGTTTTGAGTGTTTTTTATAGCCTCGGTTACCATTTCTGTTGTTATATTACAAGGAGTCATTATCGGTTTTTCTGTAGCACGTTCTTCTTCATTAATTATCCAAGCTGCATTAGTGTTGTGTTGGACGTGTTGTGACCAGATTGATGTCCAAAACTTTTCAATATTTTCTTTGGTTGGAATTTTGTTTGTTGCTGTTGTTGCCTGATTTTGTCTCAAGCTCCGATAATATAATTTTTGGTTAGAATTAAACATACTGTTCTGCTTCTTTCTAAGGTTGGACTCACGATATCTTTTTAATCTGCTAGATTTAGCTTTTAGTTGTTGTATAAGTGTGTCTAAAATCTCTGGTAGTGAATTGTTGTTAGGATTTCGATTAGCATGCTTTTTTGTGTTTTCTTGGATCTTAGATATTCTTTTTTCAATTTTTTTAGTTTTATTGCCATTATTATATTGGTAGACTGTTGCAATGTTGTTGCAAAGACAAGCTATATCTTTTTCCAGTCGACGCTCCCAAGGTTGTATGGAATTTGGCTTGTACGGTTTGTTTGTAAAATGTTCAACTTTGCCTCCATTTACTCGTACAATAGCAACCGCTGCAGCATAGATATAAGCATGTAAGTTGGAAAAACTTTTAGTAGTGTCTAGATAATCAGGAAGAATTTTCTCATCTATGAGTTTTAAACTCATGGCAAGTTTTTTTGAGTTGTTTTGTTTTGGGATGCTAGGCCGTAGTGTAGGATCAATGTGGGCATATTCAATGATTGCCCGTTGTAGTTCAGTTCTAAGATCATTAGTCAGTTGATTTTCTTGCTGAACTGGTGTGCTTTCAGGATTACTTTCTCTGTCTTGATTTTCTGTGGCGTTTGCAGGAGTGCCATTATCTAAACTTATAGAGTTGTCTTCTGCATTGTGTATTGATTCTTCAACTTCTATATTATTAGGTATAGTGTTTTGTACAACAGCTGCTACTTCAGCTTTCAGTTCTTCTAGTATTGGCTGCGGGATGTAATTCTTTTTAACTATGGCTCTTCGTTGATCAGCTATCCTCTGTTCAGTTACATCTAGATTTGGATATTGTTGACAAAAAGCAATATGAAGCTCCTGCCTATAGTTGGTTGTATTGGATTCGTTGTTGGTTAGCAGATAATAATGGCGCATAATAAAAGTATTCATTTCAGTAGACCATTTCATGCGCACTCTAGGTTTACCCATCTTAGTGGTCAACACTGAAAGTGTTGAAACATCATTGATGGATTGTTGGGTTAAATTTCCAACGTTATTGTCGGCTGTAAATAGTTCGGGTTCCCCGGTAGGTGTCCGCCTGCTCAACACGCTACCACTGATGGTTTGCAAACTGTCACGCCCAGCATCAGCTCCAGACGTGCCCTGACGCATTATTATTATTATTATTATTATTATTATTATTATTATTATTATTATTATTATTATTATTATTATTATTATTATTATTATCACTGAATGTGAAGCGACCCACGACCCGCCAACCGAATTAGAGCTGCCGTCTAGCTAATGGTAAGAATTCAAACCGTTATAAGGTGTTTGTTGGAGTTTAGGTTAATTAAGCTAGTTGGTAGCTTACTAGAAAATTGAAAAACACTAGTTGGAGAAAATCTATCAATGGAAACAACGTGTGAGATGTGACACAGTTCCATGCTGAGCCCAACGCTGTAGAACCTAAATTATAATGCTCAAACACTCAAAGAAAACTATATTATGGGATATGCTAATGGCGTGGCGCTGATAAAAGTCATAAAAGAGCAGATAGCATAGATGATAAAAAAAAAAAAATTCTGGATGTGTTAAAAAAGTTTACATTTTGCGCCACTAAACACCGGCAGTGGTGGTGCAAGAAATACCTAATTAAAGCATAACATGCACATAAGCGCGCACATAAAAGAAATGGATATAAAAGAAAGTAGAGCGGCTGTGGCATCAAGTGGGTTTATACCAAATAGTGGCAAGCCAAAAATTAAAAAAAGAAATTTTTAACAGCGTCATTACCTCGAGTAGTCTATACAAAGAATCATCATAGAAAAATTAGTAGTCTTTAAAAAAAAAGTCAGTACCAAAATATCAAGCATATGTAGAACGGTGTCAAAAAAACAAGTTAATACAAGTGTCATACCCATCTACCTATTCATAACAGACCAAACATGATAAGAGAATAAACAAAATAAACAATAACAAAATGACAAATGAAAAAACCAAGAAAGCATAACAAAGGACAATATTATTAATACCTAAACATGAAAAACTAAGGTACTAACTGACGCAATTCCTAACAGAACACTACGTTTTAAAACTACAAACACTAACCAATATTTCTATTACCAACTAATGTGAAAAATATCTTACCGCTTCCTGCCGACTTTAGTGGCGCAGCGGTTGAAAGACTAGATACAATACTAAAAGTCATTGGTTTAAATCCCGGATGACATGGATAGTTGTTCTGTTTTGAAAATTTGTAAAACATCTTTATTTAATATATGGTTGTGACTTAATGAATGTAATGCTCGATGGTAAAAAAAAACTATTAAAAGATCTGATAGCAGTTAACCACCAAAAACATAATCAGCTCAGGTTGGAGAAAAAATAAAAGTGATCAAAATACTGTCAAAAGAGGAAAGTATTGTAATAGTATAAACCAAATACAAATAAAGAGTAAGAAATCAATACTGCAAGGTCATTTGTCTGCGTTACTATCTTTTGAAGAAGTTTTAGTAAGTACGTGTCATATCCCATGCAGCGTATGGAAGCTTTCTACAGCCGATGCCTCTTCTGCTTTCTATCTTTCCTTCAAAGATTAGCTTCGGTATTTGGTATCTAGGTTTTCTTACTATTTAGTCTAGGTAGCTGATCTTACGTTATTTTATGTGGTTGAATATACAATAAAACTGGCAAGACTTAACCATTATAAGACGGATTTCCTTTAGGTTCTTGTTACCTAGTAGGGGCGTAATTTGTTGAATGCTTGTTCTACCTTAATTTTGATCTTCTGTTGAAGATCCCATTTGCCATTTACTAGTAAACTTAGATATTTTGTGTTTTTAGTTCCTTTAATTGTTTCCTTTCCTACCTTGATTGAAGCCTGCGTCTGGTTATTACAACTTATGACCTAAAGTTTTGTTTTGGCTCTGTTCATTTTTAGCCTAGCTTCTGTCCCTTGTGTGTTTATGTTATTCATTAGCAATTGTAAGTAGTTAGTTGATCACAGTATTGTCTGCGTATCTAATATTGTTGATTGTGGTTTCTTTATGCCAGCATCCAGATCATTGAAGGCTTTCCGAAAAAATTTGTTCAACGTAGAAGTTAAATAGCATTGGTGACTAAATGCATCCTTGCTTATTTGAGTTTTTTTTGTTGTAGTTTGGTTATTAAAACTGACATTGGCCTGGTACCAGTACAGATTCTGGGTTATTCATTTATTCTTATCGTCTATACTGGCATTTTTTTAAGTATTTTGTGAAACGTATGTGGTTGATGTCGAACGTCTTCTCGTAGTTGATGAAGCATAAAAAGACGACTTTCCTCTGGTCATAGCAGTTCTGTACTTAATTGTTCAGACAAAATGTTGCTTTACGTGTGTCAGTATCACTCTTCAATCTAAACTGGATGTCTCCGCTCAGATCTTCAAGTTTTTTGTATGGTCTGGTAAGTAGAATGTGCAAAAATATTTATAGGATGTAGCTCATCAGCAAAATTGGTCTATGGTCTTTACACTTGGATGCATTTTGTTGTTTATGAAGCATTATAAATGTTGAATTTAACCAGTCACTGAAAGTGATCCGGTATAGTATGTGTGGTTAAACAGTTTTAAGATTTCGTCTATGTTTTTTTCTGTATTTGTTTAGGATGTTTCGTGTAGATGTCGTCCGGGCCTGGTGTTGTTTTCTGAGATCTTTATACTGTGGATTAGTTCGGATTTTAGTATGATCAGCTCTGTATGGTAATACAATATTCTTAGCATTCTAACTATTGTTTTATTAAAAAAAAACATTGTTGCATGCGATTGGTATATTTTAATAACTAGAAAAGGTTACATTTTTCACGTTTGGTGCTAAATTTTTCACAACTAACATAATGTTTGTAAACTACACAAGTATAAATGAGTTTAAAAAAGCGTAAATATATAAGCATTATTATAATCTATATTTTAAGATTCATAGTCCAGTAAGTCTTGCGATGGGGTCTGAAAATATATATTCACTCCAATATTATACATTTTGAGTTGTTAGAAACTGCCTTGTTAGGTTTTCGTAATTTGATTTGTTCACACATGGTGGATGTGCAGGTACGGTTGCTGAAAATGTTTCCTCCGTTCCTTTTTTGTCTATAAAAAACAAGCAACATTTTCTTACACAAGTAACTGAAAAAGAAATTAAAATAAGTCTAATTTTAATAATCAATGATTTAAAAAAAAATTACTCTAAGCAAACCAATGACACGTCTCTAATAAAACGTATAAAATTTTAAATAACACGCAAAAGTTTATGAAATGTTACCTTACAGTACACACAGAGGTAATGTATTATAAACTATCGGTAATGTCAGCTTTGAGTGGGTTACATTGACTGCAGTAAGTTTAATTTGGTTATTTTGTTCGTAACGCTACCAGCAAGACTCTCTCACTCTCACATTCACTGCTTAGTGCACAGATAAGAATTTCATTAGGATTTATATAAGCAATTTATTTTTGCGACTCAAGCTCGGAAGGGGTGTATTTTTGGAAAAAAATTATAGACAAAAGTTTTATTTTAACTTGAAAAATCAGTCTTGAATGTTTGACAGATTATAGTTTTCTGTGTATACAGGATGTACTTATAGTTTAACGTTTTGAATAATAAGCTATCCCTGTTTTCTAAGCTATCTATTAACTAAAACTTTTAAATAATAATTCATGCTAATAACCTACCGTATATTACTCCATGATTTGTTAAATTTCTGGATGAAGATGTAGATCCAGATGCAAATGTGTTTTGTTTCAATGGTTTTGCTTCAATAAAACTGACTTTCTTTTTAGAAGAACTATTCCAAGGTGGTTTTTTTTCTGTTTTTTTCATAATACTTTTACGTTTAGCCTCGGTAATGGTAAATACTCTGCGATAATTACGCACTTCTTAAAATAGAATAAAAAACATATATTGGCACAATAATGTGTAATAAATGTACCGACATTCAAGTATTTAATCCAAGTTTAGCCGGCCAAAAATTTTAATATCCGACCAAATTTGATTTGAAATTAAAATAATAAAAAATCTATAAAATATTTACCTTATTTGACCAAATCACCCAAAATTTAAAAATTTTCTTATTCAGAGTGAATACTAATAAAACTAAGCTGATAATTATAAGAACGTGTGAACACGTTCAGATCTGTCGCTAAACTAATCAGAAGGTACGTTAGTATTTATACTTATTTGGACTACAGTTTTATTCAATAAAAATGACGCATGTCGTGTAGGGAAAACAAAACTACCTACATATATACCTACACGATTTTCCGTTCCAATGAAAATGCCTTGTAGCAATAAAACAAACACCTTATTGCAGCTTTCGTTCTTAAATATGACATTTCTAGTTATTAATCAATATCTATTTCAAAGCTGACTCTTTCCGGTACGTTGATGTTGCTTCCCACCTTCATTGTTTTATATAAAATTCTGAAAAATAATTATCAGTGATGTATTTCGTACATGAAGTCAACTTAAGCTACAAAACTAGGTAAAATGATTGATAAATTTCAACTTTCTAATATTATTTAAACGTGTTTGCAAATGATTTAATTCAACATTAAAAAATTAAATTTATGAAAAAATATTCTAAACTAAAAACATAGACGCGTTTCGAGGTTTACCTCTCATCAGTATGGCTTTATTTATTTAAACTTAATAATTGGTTTTAACTTACTTCGTCAACATTGTTCACCACCACAATTCAAAGTGAATATTTTAAAGGGTGTATTGACTATTTATACTAACTGACTTATTGACTTTATTTAATGGCTATGGTTAATAGCATTCTGAGAATGAACAAATAAACTAATTATTTCGGAATATTTAGCTGATGGTAATGACATGAAAGAATTAAAAAGGAAATTTGAAATTTAAAAATAGAATAAATTTTTTGCATAAATTATAATTACTATTATACAATTTCGTGTATATCAGAACATATATAAAATATATAAAGAAGAGACGCAATGTCCTCAAATGAGACAGTTGTAAAAGCAATAATTTTGAATAAAGCCTAGTTAAATAGGTAAATTTATACGAATGCCACAACGACATATGTAGCGCTCGTTACTATTTGTTCAATCGGACAACCCAATAATAACATTAAAAAACTATATATTTTTTTTTATATATTTTATATATGTTCTGATATACACGAAATTGTATAATAGTAATTATAATTTATGCAAAAAATTTATTCTATTTTTAATTTTCAAATTTCCTTTTTAATTCTTTCATGTCATTACCATCAGCTAAATATCCCGAAATAATTAGTTTATTTGTTCATTCTCAGAATGCTATTAACCATAGCCATTAAATAAAGTCATTAAGTCAGTTAGTATAAATAGTCAATACACCCTTTAAAATATTCACTTTGAATTGTGGTGGTGAACAATGTTGACGAAGTAAGTTAAAATCAATTATTAAGTTTAAATAAATAAAGCCATACTGATGAGAGGTAAACCTCGAAACGCGTCAATGGATGTTTTTAGTTTAGAATATTTTTTCATAAATTTAATTTTTTAATGTTATTATTGGGTTGTCCGATTGAACAAATAGTAACGAGCGCTACATATGTCGTTGTGGCATTCGTATAAATTTACCTATTTAACTAGGCTTTATTCGAAATTATTGCTTTTACAACTGTCTCATTTGAGGACATTGCGTCTCTTCTTTATATATTTTATAGATTTAATTCAACTTTATAAGTGTGTAAATTATTAATAGATACATAGTTCAACTATAATTGTTTTAGAAAACATAAGTCATAATTCTCAATTTGTTTAAATTTTAAAGAGACTAATTAAAACAAAAAGGTGATTATATTTGTTTGTTCCTGTAAGTAAAGCCTCATAAAGATTTTCATTTACAATATTATTTTCATCTAGATCTTAGCATAAATATTTATTTCTTATTATATAAATATATTGGACTGGGCACGAGTTTGGCGAGATTTTACCACGAGTTTGGAGATATTTCAAGTTTGAGCATATCCCCAAACTTGAAATCAGTTTATTGCAATTTAACAACAAATGTATAAGCTAATCATTGCATTTTGAAGATCCAGTCGACATAAATATATCACATTACACTTGGATTACAATAAATTGCAAATATTTTTGAGTTTGTTTAAATTATTTCAATTTATACGTGTTTGTGGATATTTATCGTCAAAATCGTGTAACGGATATTTGTATAAAATATATACGATTTCCGTATAATAAATTCAGTTTTTAGTTTAAACAAAAGGTGGAGCTAGTGAATAGATAATATAATAATAAAGTTTCTAAAATATTCTCGATTTTGTTTTCATACGGAATAACAGTTTGCAAGAATGACGTCATAAGATTTCTTTGTAGAATTTATATTTGATATATCAGTCGGAAATTCTTTACAATAATAGTATATATTTTTTATACATGTCGTATTATCTTAATTACAAGTATTAAGAAACAAAATTATAAATTTAAAAGTAATTTAGTAACCACAGGTTTTTAAAAATGTCTTGTACACTAGTAATGTAAATAATACTGAATTTCATATTGGAGGCGGTACAATGACATTCATATATAATGTTCTATAAATAAAATAAAATTCAGTAAACAAGATTTCTTCAGTATGTCGGTTATAATAATAATACATAATGAGATTCATAATGGAGGTAACACACTTATAACATTAATGTTCACAACATTCAATAATTTTAATTAAATTTTGTAAATAGGTCATTTACAATGATAAAGTCAGAATAACAAAATTCTTTTGGAGGCGGCAATAATAAAATAAATATACACAATATTTAATGATTTTATTGAAATTTGGTATACAGAGATGTTTCAGTATGCCAATTACAATGAAAATATTAGTATACCAAAAAAAAAATCTTGGTAATAATAACATAAATGTACACTCATTCAATGATTTTATTGAAAGTTGGTATATAAGGATGGTTAAGTATGCTAATTACAATGATAAAATCATAATAACAACATTTTGGTTGGAGGCGGCAATAATAAAATAAATAAAAACAACATTCAACGATATTAATAAAATTTGGTATAAAGGGATGTTTAAGTATGCCAATTACAATGAAAAAATCAGAATACTAAAATTATTGTTGGAGGCGGCAATAATAACATAAATGAACATACATTCAATGATTTTAGTGAAAGTTGGTATACAAGGATGTTAAAGTATGCCAGTTACAACGATAAAGTCAGTATAAGAAAATTTTTGTTGGAGGCGGCAATATCAAAATAAATAAACACAACATTCAATGATTTTAATAAAATTTGGTATACAGGGATGTTTAAGTATGCCAACTACAATGATAAAATCAGTACATAAAAATTCCAATCGGAGGCGGCAATAATTACATGAATGTACACAACATTTTATGATTTCAATAAAATTTTGTAAACAGAGATATCATAGTATTTCAATTTCAGTGATGAAGTCACTATACTAAAATTCTTGTTGGAGGCAGCAATAATAACATAAATGTACACAACATTCAATAATTTCAATTAAAGTTGGTACACAAGGATGTTAAAGTATGCCAATTACAACGATAAAGTCAAAGTAACAAAATTATTGTTAAAGGCGGCAATAATAAAATAAGTGTACACAATACTAAATGATTTTATTGAAATTTTGTATACAAAGATGCTTCAGTATGACAATTTCAATGATAAAATCAGTGTGTGTGTCTTGTTGGAGGCAACAATAATAACATGAATGTGGTCAACATTCTAGGATTTTAATCAAATTTGATATACAGGGATGTTTAAGTAAGCCAATTACAATGATAAAGTCAAAATAACAAAATTCTTGATAGAGGCGGCAATAATAAAACAATTATACTTGTGGCGTAGCTTCAAATTCTGCCCCCCCCCCCGCAAGAATTTTCTTGGGGCCCCTATCGTGTTTGTATTATACTAAATAAATTTTAACGCCTTAGATTCGTTTCACACGTATGGGGTTCCATTCGATTTGGTTCGTTTTCGGTTTGTTTCCGGTTTTTTTTTGGTTTGTATTTGGTACCTAATAGAAACAGTATAGCACCAAATACTCCCACGTAAAGTGATGAGAAGGTGCTTTCAATGAATTCTAGTATTCTCCCTTTGTTTTTTTATTCTTATATAGAGAAACAATATGGCAACAACTTGACTTCTCTTCATTATGATTACTACTGAGCCTGTGTACGAAAAAAAACACAAAAGCTAATATAAACCGTGTATGTGTGAAAAAGTTTCAATCGTTTTTGGTTGCAACCGAAAACGAACCGCATACGTGTGAAACGAACAAATAAGTATACATAAAAAAACTTTTTTTTATAAAATAAAATAAATACTGAAAATGTAGGTACTCCCATGATTGGATTGATCATCAATATGCTCGGCAAGAAAAAATATACAAAAAAGGAAAATGCGAGAGAGCGACAGTATGAAGAACAACACAAATGCAAAACTAAAGTTATTCTATGCTATAACATCACTTGCACTGTCACTATTGCCGGTTAAATACCGCTTCATATGTATGGTAACAGCTCATTAAAGAATTAGGAGAATGTGCCTGGAACAACCGAGTTCTTCATTGGCTGGAGTATGCAAACAAACCAACAGAACTTACGTGTAATAACAGAAGCACTACAGGCAGCCGATAAACAACGACAACGGCGACGATCAATCCAGCTGAAATACCTGCATCTTTTTCGGCTCGCATACGCGGGCCGAAAAGGCGATTTTCGGCCCGCATAGGCTCATTGGCCTTTTCGGTTATTTGCGATATTTGATTGGCTGTAAACTAAAATTTTATATGTAGACGTCATACCTTAAAATCTGACAGTCGTAACAAATTATAATAAACATTGAAAATAATGTTTTTAATTGGGGCAGGCAAAAAAATATCAAGTGTAACTCGTGCCAAAAGGCTTCGCTTTGCTTGTTTGTGCTGCTAAAAGCGGCGGGCTGCTAAGCCTATTTTTGGTTTTTGATACACTATATACTATATACTAAATTAAACAATATTTTTTTGTTTTATAAAAATTTTGTATTATTACTTTTATTTAATAACAATAGTGATCTCTGATCAATTTATTTAATTAATTTGGTTATTTAATTCTTGAGGCTTAGGAGTCCCAAAACAGATCGCCGCCCCCCCCGCCCGCACTGCGGGGTCTGCGGGGCCTTAGCTACGGCGCTGAATTATACACAACATTCAATAATTTTAATGAAATTTGATATACCGGCATGTTAAAGTATGCCAATTACAATAAAAAAATCATTATAGCAACATTCTTGTTGGAGGCGGCAATAGTAACTTAAATGTACACAACATTCAATAATTTTAATAAAATTTGGTATACCGGTGTGTTTAAGTATGCCAATTACAATGAACAAATCAGTATACCAAAATTCTAGTTGGAGGCGGCAATAATAACATAAATGGACACACATTCAATGATTTTAATGAAAGTTAGTTTACAAGGATGTTAAATATATGCCAGTTACACCAATAAAGTTAGAATAATAAAATTCTTGTTAGTGGCGGCAATAATAAAATAAATATACACAGTAGTCAATGATTTTATTGCAGTTTGGTATACAGATTTGCTTTAATATGCCAATTACAATGATAAAATCATTATAGGAACATTCTTGTTGGAGGCCGCAATAATAACATAAATGTACACAAAATTTAATGATTTTAATGAAAGTTGGTATACAAGGATGTTTAAGTATGCCAATTACAATGATAGAATAGAAAAGAATAGAATATTTTATTAGTACGTAAACCATATAAAACGGATGTACAAGTCATAATTACAATACAAAATAATAATTACAATAAAAATAATAAAATACACAAAGTTAAAAAAACTATACAGGTAAATACATTAACAATATACATATATTGACATACACTAACTGATTAAAATGTATCACAGAGATATTCATTTAGTGTATAGTAAGCTTTGCCTGCAAGCTAGTCATTTACACTGTTTTTGAATTTATTAAAATCATGTATGTGTTTTAATTGTGTTGGTAACTTATTATACATTTTTTTTTCCAGCGCATGAAGGTGCTTGTTCGTATTTTTTTGTGAAGTGTTTTGATGTCATTAACATTTCAGAATGCCTCGTATTCCAGTTATGATTGTTTGCGTTGGTAGTATAAGTATTTATATTACGTTTGATTAATAGTAAACATTTATAAATGTATAAACTGGGAATCGTAAGTATTTTATGTAGAATAAAAGTACTTTTACAAGATTGTCTATAATCTAAATTAAAAATTGTTCTGATTATTTTCTTCTGAGTAATAAAAATTCTTTGTTTGTCTGTTGAGTTTCCCCACAATACTATATTATAAGACATATGTGAGTATACTAAAGAATAGTATACGTTTAAAAGTCTTTTAGTATCTAAAGTTGATTTCAGTTGTAATATAGCATAATATGACTTATTTATTTTAGTGCTCACATTATCTACTTGTTTTTCCCAATTCATGTTTACATCAAGATAAACATATTGAGACTATTAAGATGGAGTTGTACTATTTCATTGACTTTACGGTTGCGGAAATACAAACATGCTGTTTTTTCTATATTTACAATGAAACAGTTTTGTTTGCACCAACTTGTAAATTCTTTAATGACAATTGAACTTGATGATTTCAGTGCATCTGGAGTTTCTGCCGAGATCATTATAGATGTGTCATCCGCAAACATAACGATTTTTCCACATGATACATTATTGGCCAAATCATTCACAAATAACAAAAAAAGTAATAGTCCCAGGATAGATCCTTGTGGAATACCTGTTTTTATTTCGTGCAAATTTGAAGTATACTGTCCAACTTTAACGCAGAGTTTTCTGTTTGTTAGGTAAGAATTGATAAACTGTAAAAAATTATCTCTAAACCCAAGCGCATAAAGTTTTTCAATAATAAATTTAATGTTTAGTACATCGAACGCTCTTGACTGATCAAAGTAAAGTCCTGCTACCAAATTGCCTTTATCTACTTCTTTATAGATTTCTTCCATAAATTCATAGGCTGCAGTTTCAGTTGACCTACACTCTCTAAAGCCATGTTGAACACTAGATACTAAGTTATTTTTATTTAGAAACTCTACCATTTGGTTAGAAATAACTTATTCTATAACTTTTGAGAGTACATTTAACAGAGCTATGGGTCTTTAATTATCAATGTTGTAGGAATTGTTTTTTTTGTATATTGGTATAACAAGGGCTGTTTTAAGATCA
Source organism: Tachinus rufipes (assembly GCA_963932245.1). NCBI lineage: Eukaryota > Metazoa > Arthropoda > Insecta > Coleoptera > Staphylinidae > Tachinus > Tachinus rufipes. Next base: position 20,806,918 of record OZ010750.1, read on the forward strand.
ATAGGAAATGATCAAATGATGAAATGATTGACACATAAATTAATTAAGTAGCATATAGGCTCACTAATGCAATCGCAAATTGTTTTAAAAACTTTTGTTGATATACCATCCAAAACCTGTACTTTTTTTGTTTTTTAAATTGCCGATTACTTTTCTTACTTCGGTGCTATTAACTGAATTAAAAGTGAATGTTTTTTTATTTGGTTCAGACGTTGTACAATACTGCAAACGATTTTGCCCAAAATGTTTTAATAAAGATTTTTCCGTTATATTTGCAAAATGTGTTTCAAACGTTTCAGCAAGTTCTTTGAAATCATCAATTTCTCTATCATCTTTAATAATTGTTAAATTATTGTGTACTTGTTTGCGACATAGCTTTGAATTAACAATATTCCAAATTTGTTTTATCTTATTTACAGCTTGTGTAATTAGATTAGAATAGTGTATTTTTTTTTGTTAAATATCATCAATTTATATTCTTTATTCTTAGTTTTCTATAGATTTTGAATGTTTATGTCGTTTGCATTTTTCATAACCCAAAACAAGTTTTTCAGTTGTTTACCATTATTAATTAATTAATCATCAACCCATGCATTGTCATTAATTAAACCCTTGTTTTTATTATATTTGATTGGACAAGTTACCTCAATTGCCCACAAAATACTAAACATAAGTTTATTAAATACAATATTGATATCTGTAATTTGGTATAAATGTTCAAAGCTGAAGCTACTTAAGAATGTATTTAATTTATTCAAGTTATAACTACTGAAATTTCTGCTAGCATTTTGAACATCGTTATTACAAAGTTTATTTCCCTCTACTTTTAAATTACAGATAATGGCTAAATGATCTCCCATATTTGGTTGGACAATGTTGGATTTATACAAGTTATTTTCTATATTTGTTATAATATAGTCAATTTTTGTAGATGAAGTAACATTATTTTTATTTGTAAAAACTCGAGTTGGGCCTTCAGAAGTACAGGTTAAACTATAATTCAACATTAATTCACATAAAAGTTTTTTTTCATTTGTGTTTACTAAAAAATTAATATTAAAATCTCCACAAATTATTAAGTTTTTGCATAGGGTGTTGGTATAATTTAATATTTTTAATAGTTTTGATAAAAAAATGTTTAAATCACCATTTGTAGACCTATACACACTTAGAATACAATATTTATTTTTACCGATTGTTAATATAATAGCACAGCACTCACAATGTAGTTCTTCAGATAATTTTTGAACTCTTGGTACGTTTGTTGATAATGCAAATCGATCTTCACATTTTGTATATATAATAGTTCCACCATGAATATGACGTTGACGACAATAGGTAGTTGATATTTTAAGCCCTTGAAGAACCATTAATTCCACATTGTTTTTATATCACCAATGTTCAGAGACACAGATAATATCAGGATTTTCTGTTTTCAAAAATACATGCATTCTGTCTATTTTGTTACTTAGAGACTGTGCATTAAACTGCAGTATTTTTAGTGTGCTAGATAAATTATTTACTTGTTTAGAAGTTGGAACGTTTCTTGGAGTAGTTAATGGTTTTTTGATAAATAGCTGTCAAACTCTTCACTATTTTTAAAAGTTATTGGTATACTTGATTCAGTTTTTCGGGTATAAAACTTTCCATGGTTGTACCAAGCAAATTTGAAACCATTAATTTTTTTATATTCGCGTATTTTTTTAAATAACTCTTGATTTTCTTTAGTCAAGTCGTGGTTGATATAAATAGGTTTACTGTTGTTTGTCGTAAGCAAACCTACTTGTTTTTTAGCATTCATAATTTTAGTTTTAATATCAATATTGACAAACTCAACTTTTAATATTGTTTCATTTTGATTTACAGTTTGTTTTACAGCTTTGAACTTGGCGCAGTTTTTAATGTCTTCTTCATTTATTTTCACATTTATTTGTGCGGCAACTTCCTTGACCACTTGTTTTAGGTTAGTCTCGTTAGTTTCTACACCGGTTATTATTACATTATTTTTTAACTGATCTTGTTCCATATTAACGTTTTTAGTATTCTTATGTTTGACTTCATTTTTTAACCAATTTATTTCTTTTTTAAGTTCTTCGTTTACTTTGATTTGATTTTCATATTTTCCGAGAAGGTTGTTATATTTATCATCCATGCTAATCAATTTATTCATTACATCAGCAATTGTATAGTTGTAATTATTAGGACTTATTCTCTTACGAGGTTTTGTATTTGATATGGAAGGTTCCTCATCGCTACTTTCATTATTACAAATATCACAAATCCATTTTTCTATAGATCCTGTTATTAATAAGGAGTTCAATTTTTTTACTGTTATGGTGGTGCATTCCGGATGATACCACATACCGCAGACACCCTGACATAAAATTGCATTGGAATTTCTTTTGATGTTTTCATCACACTCTCTACATTTATTTAAACCCATTTTATAAATAAGTACCAACCTTATGATACGCCACTGGTGATATTTAGTAGTCCTTGCTTGAGGTGGTTAGCGCTAGCGCTGCACAAACTTTGCGCAGACCGCTGAAAGTTTGTCTAACCTTACTTAAGTGCCCTAGTCATCAATGGTTTTAATCGTCTTTAAATGAATTAAATGCTGGATTTGAAAGGCACATATCGATAGAACACTGTTTACTGTGCTATATGCAACTGGTTCTTATTTTTTAATTCACTTAAACACTGAATTTTACTATATTAAACACTGCAGTGTATAAAGATAAAGAATAACAAAATTATTTTTGGAGGCTGCAATAATTCACATTTATTGACTTTAATGAAGTTTGGTAGACGGGAATATTTAAGTATTCCAATTATAATGGAAAAGTCAGTATACCAAAATTCTTGTTGGAGGTGGCAATAATATCATCCAATTACAATTATAGTTTTAAAATACAGAAACCTTGTTAGAGGCGGTACAATTATAACATTAATGTACAAAGTATTTTGATAAAAGTGGTTGTGTTTTAAATAATTTTACTAAACAGCCATTTTAAACTATTCCAATTATGCTTTGTAAAGAATATAGACTTTAATAAAAAGTTTTATGTTATTCCTAAAATTTTACTGATACTGTTTTACTAATTTCTAAGTTTGTAGGTAATAATGAAACTTGAAGACAAATGTATTCAAATTTTAAATTTAAATGAATTTAAAATGAATGTAATTATCTAGTTTGATGACGTATGTTATTGAAGTTTATCCATGCTTTAATCCAATATGTCTGTAAATTAAGTTAATTTGTGGTATCGATTATGATTTGTTTTGTAGGAGTATAATAATATTGTAAAAATTCATTCATTTCAAAACAATAATGAGTAATGAGTAATATTATTTATCCGATGATATACTTTAAGTTTATAATTGTAACTAAAGCACCAGAAAATATATTTTAAATTTCTTAGGCCCGATTGCACCATTGTTCCTTAAATTTTAAGGAACCCTTAATAGTCATGAGTGTTCCTTATTACATTGCACCAAGTTTTTAAGGAATACTTAAAAGCTTAAGTGACGGTTAAATTTAAGTACTAAAATTTTGCGACTTAAACGTCACCTTAACCTAATAATATAAATAGTGTGTGTAAAAGTGCTACACAATAATAATAAAAATGAACGATGGTTATGAAATACATCCAGTTTTTAAAGATGATGTAGAGGTATTAGAAATAATAGAAGTTGGAATTCCTCGACAAGTTTATACTAGAAGCAATTACGTTGAAACAATGGATGACCTATCTTTTTTTAAAAGATTTCGCCTTACTAGGGAGACTGTGCTTTTATTACTTGAAAAAATTGAACATGATTTAGAATATCCATATGATAAGTATGAACATAAATAAAAGTAAGGTTCTGTTATAATATAATTTCCATATTTCAGAAATAATTCCCTTTCTCCGATAAACCAGATTTTAATAACTCTAAGGTATTATGCCACCGGAAACCATTTATTAAGTATTAGTGATTTTGGCGGAACACATGTATCTACGGCTTGTAGAATTGTTAAAAGAGTTTCAGTGGCACTAGCAAGACTGCGCCCCACATATGTAAAATTCCCTGAAACAAATTTAGAAAAAAGACAATTATGCCAGGAGTTTTTTAATATTACTGCCTTTCCAAGGGTGTTCGGTGCTATAGATGGAACCCACATTCGAATTCAATCACCTGGTAATTTTTGATGATTTATTAATCAACTCCTGCAAAATACAAATTTGTTTATAGGTGGAAACGATGCAGAAATTTTTCGAAATAGAAAGAATTATTTTTCCTTAAATGTTCAGGTAGTTTCAGACAGTAAAATAAAAATCCTAGATTTGGTTGCAAGATGGCCAGGTTCCGCTCATGATTCAACAATATTTAATAGTTCTCGAATAAAAAACAGATTTGAAGTAAATGAATTCGATAACGGAATACTGCTAGCTTTGTACTTCTTATAAATAATTATTATATAGGCTATTACATATGGTTTATATTCAAGGTGATAGTGCTTATAACATTCAACCCTATTTATTAACACCATTACTTAATCCTGATGGACCTGGCGAACAGAGGTATAATGAATCACATATCAGGACAAGGGGAGTTGTTGAAAAACTATTTGGAATATGGAAAAGAAGATTTCCTGTATTAGCTTATGGGTGCCGATTAAAACTAGAAAATACAATGACAGTTATAGTTGCAACTGCAGTATTACATAATATTGCAAGAAACTTTAATGAGGGAGAACCACCTCTGGATAACGATAATGAGCAGGCTATAAATAATTTAATTAATGAAGGAAATATTCCTCCGGTGGAATTTTTACCTAGAGAAGTAGGAGCTAATAATGTTCGCAGAAATTTAATTATTGATTACTTTTCTAGATTATAATTTTTTTTCACAATAAATTAAATATTCAAAAATAACTGTAGTTTATTCATAAAATACATATTAATATAACTTTGTTTGTAACAATTTTTACAATAGAAAGAAAAATAAATGAAACTTTATTTTGCAAAAAATATATATAATTCTGTCTAAGAAATATATCTTGTTCTATAATTCAAAACTAACAGGTACAAGTAACATAATTATTATAGTTATAGAAACATTAGAAGTAAACTAAACATAAATAAATTTTATATTATACAGGAAATTGTTAGATGGCAATGACAACAATATTAAACAATTCTTCGAAACGTATACAAATTGTTAAATATTAATACAATAATTTAATTTTGTTAATGTCCGCAATGCACTCTACCAACTTCCTGTATATAAATTATTTGAAGAACGACTAATTTAAAAAAATTAAAATAAATTTTATAAGTTAAGTTTAAGAACTTAAATTTCTTTTATTTAAAATATTTATTTCAATTTTTTTAGCTTCAATTTCTAAACTTAGAAGTTCAGTCTTTAAAATGCTCTCTTGTTTCAATGATTCTATTTGCATACTAACTAGTTCGAGTTTTAGCTGTGCAAGCTTACTATATTCCTTGGATATTTCGGAGCTATGTAATGAGTTTCCTACAGGCCTTCTGCGTGCATTCCAATTGTTTGTATCGTTACATGCTTTACGTAACCCGTTGTCTATGGGATCCTTTAAATAAGAAGCCTTGAAATTTCCCCAGTCTTTTGCAGGCTCTGCACTTTCAGTATTATTTTCTTTGTCTTCTGCCTACATAAACAATTTTCTTTTAATATTTAATTATAAAATTTATGACACAAATTTATTAATATATCGTCAGTGAGAGTGCAAATCGTATGTATGTACATTCACAAAAATACAAGGTCTTGCACTTTCACCAACAATATGATAAATATTAACATTCTGTATAATAATATATACTTTGTGTACTAACCTGTGAAATGGGCAAGTTTTCCGAATGTACATTTATTTCATTTTCTGAACTGACGACTGTGTGATTGTGTTCATCAGAATCAAAAGAGTTTGGAAATCCAATTATTGTTTTTTTATTCATAATGTCCAACAGTATTTCATTAGTTTTTGGGACAGCTATAGGTACCCCACCACCTGTTTTTATTTGTTCCCGACTTTCTATAGCAGCTTCTTTTCGGGTTTTTCGTTTTTCGTTGTCGTATACCTTCTTTAGCGACTCTACATTTCGATGCATGTTGTTAGGGCATACAGAGTTAAACTCTGCAGTGACTTTTGACCAAGCATTTTCTTTGTCACGCCAAGTTGCACCATCGGTTTTTTTGTTTTCAATTACACTTTTATATTCATATATTAAATTAAAAAGTAGTTCTTTTTCGTTAGATGTAAAATTGGCCGAACGAATTCTTTTTACAGGAGGATCCATTTTTCTGAAACTGTGTAATAATAAAGTAAAAACACAAACATTATATTGTCAGTGAATGTGCAAAACCTCGTATAAACATTTACAAAAGTTTTACAAGAGATGATAAAAACTTCATATTTCAAGTATAAATAAAAGAGTTTCAAGTTCTATCTTTATGAATTATTATGAATCATAATTTGATAATAAAAATAAACTGAGAGATTCAAGGTTAGGTACACATGTTGGAATAAGATAAAACAATTTTTAACATAAATGCAAATACAAAGTCTTGCACTTTCACCGACGATATACTCTTCTCTCTATTTATTTATAACATTTACAAATATACATACCTTCAAACTTTTGTGGTTAATATTGCACTTCTATGTCACTTATGTATTCCATAAACTCAATTGCAATAATGTCAGAAATTTGGCAGAAAAACGTAGCGAAAATAAATTTCACTAAATTTGTACAGTGTTGTCAAACCTATCTTTAACTTAACCTAAGGATTACTTTATTTTGTGTGGTGCAATGTAATTCCAAACTAAGGAACAATTTATTTTAAGTGCCCTTTAGTTATGGAACACTTTTAAGGAATAATGGTGCAAACGGGCCTTAGTCTTAATGCATATCTATTTATAAAGCCTGCAAACTTGACCTTGCTCTACTATTGAAAAGGGTTCAACGATATTCATTCATAGAATACAAAAACATTTTTTTTATGGCTTTCCGTTCTCACATTCCTGTTAAGATAATACATTTTGAATGTTATAGTTGGTAAGAAATATTCCCAATAATAATCGATGGTAATATAACACCGATTTTAAATATATTTACTATATAAAACTTGATTTATATAATTATTATTGTTAAATTTTGTTGAGTCATTGTACTAGTACCACTAGTGTTTTAATAGAAGTATATGATTAATAATTCAATTACATTTTATTGTCTATATTTATCAAATAAATCACTGATACACTGACTGACATAGAATTTCAAAAATGATTATAACTTGTAAGATATTTTTATAAATAAATAAATAATAGAATGTTCTGTACTACAAGAAGGGCAATAACATTAAGTAAATAACAACAAAAATTTTATTATTTTGAAAAAATATATAAAAGCAAGTTATAAAATATCATAAAATAATGTAATAATATAAAAGCCATTCAGATATATTGTTAAAGAAATGCTATTAAAACTATTCAAACATTAGTTTGAAGATATCGCCAAAGATGTGTGATAATATGAACAGTAGTTAAGGAATATCGTCAAACAAGTGCTACAATAAAAAGCATTAGTTTGGAGATATCGTCAAAGAAGTGCGATAATATAAGCGGTAGTTTGGGGATATCGTCAAACAAGTGCTACTATAAAAAGCATTAGTTTAGAGATATCGTCAAACAAGTGTCACTATAAAAACATTAGTTTGGAGATATCGCCAAAGAAATGTATTTATATTAACACAAGTTTGAAGATATCCCCAAAGAAGTATAACTACATTAACACAAGTTTAGGCATAGCGCTGTACTCGTGTTGTTGTATATATCTTGTTTATAACAAATAAAAGTACATTAATAATAAAAAATAAAGAATATATATAGAAAAACACGAACATGGCGCTATACCTAAACTAATTTAACCGTTTTTTTATAACAAACATAATTAAAGTATGATATTTATAAAAAATATAATTATAACATTATAACATTATAACATTATAACATTATAACATTATAACATTATAACATTATAACATTATAACATTATAACATTATAATATTATAACATTATAACATTATAACATTATAACATTATAACATTATAACATTATAACATTATAACATTATAACATTATAACATTATAACATTATAACATTATAACATTATAACATTATAACATTATAACATTATAACATTATAACATTATAACATTATAACATTATAACATTATAACATTATAACATTATAACATTATAACATTATAACATTATAACATTATAACATTATAACATTATAACATTATAATATTATAACATTATAACATTATAACATTATAACATTATAACATTATAACATTATAACATTATAACATTATAACATTATAACATTATAACATTATAACATTATAACATTATAACATTATAACATTATAACATTATAACATTATAACATTATAACATTATAACATTATAACATTATAACATTATAACATTATAACATTATAACATTATAACATTATAACATTATAACATTATAAACATTATAACATTATAACATTATAACATTATAACATTATAACATTATAACATTATAACATTATAACATTATAACATTATAACATTATAACATTATAACATTATAACATTATAACATTATAACATTATAACATTATAACATTATAACATTATAACATTATAACATTATAACATTATAACATTATAACATTATAACATTATAACATTATAACATTATAACATTATAACATTATAACATTATAACATTATAACATTATAACATTATAACATTATAACATTATAACATTATAACATTATAACATTATAACATTATAACATTATAACATTATAACATTATAACATTATAACATTATAACATTATAACATTATAACATTATAACATTATAACATTATAACATTATAACATTATAACATTATAACATTATAACATTATAACATTATAACATTATAACATTATAACATTATAACATTATAACATTATAACATTATAACATTATAACATTATAACATTATAACATTATAACATTATAACATTATAACATTATAACATTATAACATTATAACATTATAACATTATAACATTATAACATTATAACATTATAACATTATAACATTATAACATTATAACATTATAACATTATAACATTATAACATTATAACATTATAACATTATAACATTATAACATTATAACATTATAACATTATAACATTATAACATTATAACATTATAACATTATAACATTATAACATTATAACATTATAACATTATAACATTATAACATTATAACATTATAACATTATAACATTATAACATTATAACATTATAACATTATAACATTATAACATTATAACATTATAACATTATAACATTATAACATTATAACATTATAACATTATAACATTATAACATTATAACATTATAACATTATAACATTATAACATTATAACATTATAACATTATAACATTATAACATTATAACATTATAACATTATAACATTATAACATTATAACATTATAACATTATAACATTATAACATTATAACATTATAACATTATAACATTATAACATTATAACATTATAACATTATAACATTATAACATTATAACATTATAACATTATAACATTATAACATTATAACATTATAACATTATAACATTATAACATTATAACATTATAACATTATAACATTATAACATTATAACATTATAACATTATAACATTATAACATTATAACATTATAACATTATAACATTATAACATTATAACATTATAACATTATAACATTATAACATTATAACATTATAACATTATAACATTATAACATTATAACATTATAACATTATCACATTATAACATTATAACATTATAACATTATAACATTATAACATTATAACATTATAACATTACAACATGATAAAATGATAACATTATGAAATGATAACATTATAACATGATAACATAACAACATGATTACATGATAACATGATAACATGATAACATGATAACATGATAACATGATAACATGATAACATGATAACATGATAACATGATAACATGATAACATGATAACATGATAACATGATAACATGATAACATGATAACATGATAACATGATAACATGATAACATGATAACATCATAACTTGATAACATGGTAACATAATAACATAATCACATAATAACATGATTACATGTCAACATGATTGATATCATAATACTATAATAACATAATGACATGATAACATGATAACATATTATAACATGATAACATGATGACATGATATCTTGATAACATGATAACATGATAACATAATAACATGATAACATGATAACATGATAACATGATAACTTGATAACATGATAACATGATAACATGATAACATGATAACATGATAACATGATAACATGATAACATAATAACATGATAACATGATAACATGATAACATGATAGTTTGATAACATGATAACATGATAACATGATAACATGATAACATAATAACATGATAACATGAAAACATGATAACATGATAACATGATAACATGAAAACATGATAACATGATAACATGATGACATGATAACATCATAACATAATAACATAATAACATGATAACATGATAACAAAATAACCAACACAATAACATAATAAAATGATAGCATAATAACATAATAACATGATAACATAATAACATGAAAATATACTAACATAATAATATGATAATTTAATAACATGGTAACATAATTTTATGATAACATGATAACATGATAAGATGATAACATATTAACATGATGACATATTCACATGATAACATAATAATTTAATAACATGATAACATATCAACATGAGGGTATAATAACATATAAAGTTATAACACAATAACATTATAACATGATAACTTAATAACATGATAACATAATAAAATGATATTTAGATAAGATAATTACACAATTACAAGATAACATGATAACGTGTACTATTACAACATTATAATTACTTTCTCCACGAAAAAAAATTTAAGAGTGTAACTTTTCTACACAGTTGTTGTGTATTTTTTCTCTAAAAATTTTATTAAAATATTTTATATGATCTGCGGTAATTTGTTAAATTTTCTTATTAAGTAATACTGAATCTTGTCATCATCTTCTTGATATTTTTATTATTTGTTATTTTGTTATTGTGTTTAGGACTAAAAGTGCAATAATTTAATTATCTTATATTTTTTTGTTTTGTTATTATAACCTTTTTTTTATTATTTATTTTTAAAGTATTTTATATATTTACATTTTTTGTTTCATAAATTAATTAAAAATATTAAAATTGTATATATGCAATATAATATTTTACTATTTTCTTAAAACGTAAACAGTTAACATATTTGGGATGCATAAAAATAAATTGTTGAGCGCGTTGGCCTTTCATAGTAAAGGAATTTGAGGCCCCTGATGGGGAGTGTCATTCTACATCTATTTGCGTTTGCCGCTAAATATTATTCAAATCAATATTTAGACAACCCAACTTACACATGGAATAGCATAATTGATGAAGGCGCTGGTTGGGTCCGAGTGGGTACTTTTATATCAAACCCATGCAGCACCCGGTGCCGTATGACCCAAATGGTTCCGCATAGGACCATTCGTATCTAATTTCGGTGCTGCATGGGTATGTAGAGGTATATATGTATATATATATATATATATATATGTATATAAATCCAACCGTCGTTTTTAGACCCGCTATGTTTAACAGGCAACCACAGACCCACTAAAAACCTTTGTTGTAAGTGTGTGTATATTAAGTAATTTTGATTTATTAATTAAGAACTCTAAGAGCAGTGAAAGAGGGTGTGGCGAAACAATAATCTCAGGGTTTTGGACAGCGGTTCTACCAACTCCGGGAAATAAATTACAGCTGGTTTAGCAAATGTATATCCTTTATTAATTAACATTAATAAAATATGTATTGTATCAAGCGTTGTCACACTTGTCCATAAACAATAAATAACTACGCAGGTAATGACATAAATTGTGTTAATTTATGAAAAGGCCCAGAAAGCGGCAGAATTATTGTTGTAGGCACATGTGTTCTGGATGAAGATCAGCAGTAAAAGAACCAGGAAGGATAAATTCTTTATGATCTTATCAAAAGAATTTGACCTGACCTCATACTTAAGTATAAATTTATTATATGAGAGTATTATTTTAAATAAAAATGTACATGGGGTGGCCTAACTTGTCACAAGGGGTAAACAATTATTAAGAAAACAAAAAGTTGATGTCTGACAATCTCTGTTAGTCCCAGACAGTAGAACCGATGGTTTTAAACCCAGCAGTGTTGCCATGTTTTGTGGCCTAGATAGGTATGTAGCACATATTCTTTGTGTATGTCTATTTTTTATGTGTCTATTGCATGTGATAAATACGTGCCGTAAACGTAATAAAAGCCTGAACAACTTATAGACAAATTAAAGAAATTTTGAATTTGTATATGCAAGTTTATTTCAGTTTTGTGTTTATTTATTCGCTTGTTAAAGTTTTTTTATTCAACAAACCAAAAAAATTATGCAAATTATTAAACATTTACATAATATATGTTATGTTATTTAATAAAGTCAAACATTGATAAAATTAAAAAAATTATATAAATGTAATAAATGAAAAACAAAAATAATAAACATTTTATTGTCAGATCAGACAGATTTAAATAAATTGCCGTTAATTAATATTTAATAAATTATTGACTAATCTTTTTATAATACTTTAAAAACGTTTTAAACTTTTTAACTTATTAATTTTTGAGCTTTTTTTATTGGTCATCTGCTGCCTAATGCGGACACTGTACAGTAAAACATGTTGCAATTTGTCAAATACAACTTTTAAACTTGAACTTATGTTTTTTTTTTATTTACTAACAAGTTATTAGCGTTTTAACGAGTACATTATTATTAAAATATATAATAACAGTTTCTAACAAGCATATAAATAAAAATAAAAAATAAACAAATGTTTTAAAAGTTTTAAATAATAATAATATTAATATTTATTAGTGTTCTATATACAAAGTATTTACACACGTCAAAAATAGGAATAATACAAGTTATTATTGCAAATACATAAATTATTCAACTATTTCAAAACTATGCTTAAAAAAAATTAGTAAAGTTATAGAAGGCATTATTTATCAGCATATTTTTGATAGATATTTTAAACATATTAAACTTTAAAGTTTTCGTATATGGAGGAAGCTTGTTGTAAAAATTGATCGCATACTAATTGAATCCATATCTGCTTTTAAGCAAACTTTTAAAGCCAAACTTTAAATGATTGTTTTGCCTTGTGGCATAATTATGCAAAGAACTCTGTGTGGTATATTAGTTAATATTTTTTTTAATATACAGATACATTCATAAATGTAAACACAAGGTACCGTTAAAATACCCAACGCAATAAAACTGAGCTTACAATCATATCTATACCCTAGACTATTTATAATTCCGATTGCTCTTTTCTGTATCTTAAAAAACATTTGTTAAGATAGGTGCATGACCCCAGTTAATATTCCGTATTTTACGACTGAATAAATTGTGAGCAATAGTTTTTGTGAAGTAATACTTTTTAATTTTCTCAATAGATAGATATACTTAGAAATTTTATAGCTTACATAGGTGGTATGAGCTATCCAAGTAAGTCTATAATCTAGCATTAATCGTAAGAACTTAACTACTTCAGTGTTGGTGTTAATTTGTCTTAGAGAGAAAATTAGATGCTCAGTCTTACAGTTGTTAAGATTTAACTTGTTTGATAAACACCAATCATTTACAATCGATTGTGTATTACACACATCTACTTTTATTTAACTATATCTTTATTAGATCTTACAATGGTTGTGTCATCTGCAAATAGTGTAAAATGGGCTTGGGTGTCACAATATTGCAAATCATTAATATAGATTAAGAATGAAATTGGCCCTAAAACAAAACCTTGTGGAAAATCCATGCTTACATTTTGCGTTTCTGAATTTATAGAGTTCACTGTTACATACTGCAAACGGTCACTCAAATATGATGACATAAGATCAATACTAGATTTACTAAAGTTGATATGTTTTAGTTTGTTAATTAAAATATGATTTGATACACAATCAAAAGCCTTACTCAAATCGCAAAACAGAGCATAAGTATGGCTACCAACCTCAAATCCAATTAAAATTTCATCAACCAAATGTTTTATTGCAAATACTGTAGGTCTATGACGGCGAAAATTCATATTCAATCATATTAATTTTTACATAAAATATTATTTACTTTCAAATGTTGCGTTAATTAGTTAGTACTACAGACAATTTCATTTTTTTGAATACCGGAATAACTTTTGCCAGTTTTAAAACACTTGGAAATTGATTTGATATAATTGATTCATTAATAAGTATTGTTAGGGAAGTCAAAATAATATTTAAAATTGATTTTATTATTTTGTTATTAATATTGTAGCAATCCATGCAATTAGAATTTTTTAGATTTGATACGATATCACGTAGTTCAATAAAAGTAACTTCTCTAAAAATTAAATTGATTTAAAAGTTGCATTAATTTGCTGGCCTAACTTATAAAACTGGTACCACTTGCAGACAAGTTATTAAAAATAGTCGGAGCTATATCAACAAAATAATTATTAAACTGATCCGGTGTGAAAGATTTATTATTGTTAATGCTATGGCTACTGCTTTGCGATTTGATTATCTGCCACATAGCCCTTTGAGGATTATTTGATTTATAAATAAAGTCATCATGTGTTTTTTTTTGACTAACCGTATTGCAACTTAATAGTCTTTTCTGAGTAGTTTTAGTTGAGTAATTATAAGATCAGAATCAGAAACATGCTTATTTAAGTTATCCTCGAAGTTATCTAGATCTTGAATTTTGGTTTTATTTGGAATAGATCATATGAGAACCAATTTACTATGTTCGATTTATTTAATATCTTGGTTTTCTCTGGAATAGCCTCAATCACAGCACATGCAACAGTATTTATAAATACGTCAAATTTTGATTTTATAGTTAAATTGCGATTGGCAACAAAACTCCAGTCTACAGTATCCATTATGTTGTACAATATTAACAGTCTGTAATAGGTCTGTAATTAATGCGTTTATTAGTTTTCTTTTTAACCGTGACAAAAGTTGATGCAAAACTAATTGCTAAATGATCTGAAAAACCTAGATAAATGGTTTTAATATTGTATTCTGCTTTGCTTATGTTGGTAAATATATTATCTATAGTATTATTTTTTCTTGTACTTTCATTTAGTTTTGAATACAATCCAAACGAATAAAATAATGATTGCAACTTTACGGTAATATTATTTTTTTGGTTAAATAATACATTAAAATTACCTGTAATAATGATTTAAATAATAAACATCTAAGAAACAGTGGTCGCTTAAAAAGAATTAAAAGTAGTTATGACAAAATAAAAAATGCAAAAACTATTGAAACAGGAACAATATTTTATATACAGGGTGTCCGGAAAATACGTGTACAACGTTTGACGACAGACTCCTGACGTCAAAATCGGTCGATCTAAGCCGACTTAGTTATATCCAAAATTGTCTCGTTTAGCCGGAAGAGGGCGTCAAAAATTTGTAAATATTAAAAAGAAATTACCTGTAACAATAATTTTTTTTGTGACCTTGTTGCTATGGCGTTTAATAATTTGACAATTATTGACAAATTGTCACCAGTTTATGAAATTTACTCAAGTATACGATCAACATTCTTGAATTACAAGTTCATTTTACCATTAAAAATGGAAAATTAAACAAACTCTCAGAAAGTTGACATGCTCCTGGTATACGGGTTTTGTCAAGGAAATGGGCGTCAGAGTGTTAGGGTTTACATGGAGAGGTTTCCTAACCGTCGAATACCAAACCACCAAACATTAGCCAATATTGAGCGTCATCTTCGGGAAACGGGCAGTTTTGAGAAAAAGTTTGAAGGCAGGGGTCGTATGCGAACAACTCGAACTGTGGAAACAGAAGAGATGATTCTGGAAAGAGTTGAAGAAGAACCAAGTACCAGTACCCGTCTCTTAGAACGTGAGTTAAATGTTCCTAAAACGATTGTCAATGAGGTTTTAAGAAAACAGTTGTTACATCCTTACCACATACAAAAAGTCCAGGAACTTTTACCGACTGATCCCCCCATGCGGCTTACATTTTGTCAATTTATTAGAAACAAAAAAATCCTTGTTCCAAATTTTTGTAGAAAAATTATGTTTACTGACGAGGCACGCTACAAGATCTGGGGTAACCAATCTGCACAACGAACATATTTATTCCGATGAAAATCCACATGCCATTAAAGTTGCACATCATCAGCATCAATTTAAAATTAATATTTGGGCAGGTATTATTGATCACTACCTTATTGGTCCCATTGTTATTCCAGACAGGTTAGATGGAAATATTTATTTAAATTTTTTGCAAGACACATTACCAATTCTTCTGGAGAATTTGCCCCTTTTACTTCGGAGGGAAATGTGGTATATGCATGATGGTGCCCCGCCCCATTTTTCCGTTGCCGTTCGGCAATACTTACATCATCAATATCCCAACCGATGGATTGGAAGAGGCAATGATGCACCAGTAAAATGGCCACCACGTTCTCCTGAGTTAAATATGTGTGACTTCTTTTTGTGGGGCGCTATTAAAACAGAAGTTTACAAGACTCCGGTAAACACACGCGATGATTTATTGCAGCGGATTTTAAATGCAGGCAACCATTTTAATAATCCCGCGACATTAGATAGGGTCCAATATCATTTGTTAAAGAGTGTTAATAAGTGTATTCAGCAAGATGGCGGTCATTTTACACATTTGCTTAAGTAATGTTTTTGTTTTACTTAGTTTCTTACAATAGATACTTTCAACTTTGTTATATTTTTGTTTTTTTTGACGCCCTCTACCGGCTAAACGAGACAATTTTGGATATAACTAAGTCGGCTTAGGTCGACCTATTTTGACGTCAGGAGTCTGTCGTCAAACGTTGTACACGTATTTTCCGGACACCCTGTATAATCACAGATGTTCCTTGTTGGATCGGATATTTAGGCACCACTGCAGCACATGTGTTTTATTAAAGAAATGTAACATATTAGCAACGATTAAATTGAGTAAGAAATATTATGTACGGTACAGGAAACAAACAATAGCCTTGCTTCCTTGTCACTCGAAATGCTACAGCCGCGTTGGAATAAAGAAATAATAAATTTAAAATATGTAGATTGCATATAATAATATAAAAAGCATCAGTGTTGTTAATTCCCGATCCTACCCATAACTCTACTAATAAACATATTGGATAGAAAATATTGTTTTTTTTTTAATTATGCTGGTTTTTGCATTTTTTATTATAGGTCATAGCCGCTTTTAATTTTCTTTTTATGCAATAACTATTCGTTTGGATAGAAAATTAAATAAAACAATTACTTTTTTTTTTTTTTTTTTTAATGAATTATCACGTAGTAGCGGTCAACCCTATTCCTTTAGATGTCTATTACTTATAATATACTTTAAAAATAAGAATTTGTTTTTTAGTTTTATCTATATGTTTATTAGAAACTGTTATTAATAGTTATTATATATTTTAATAATAATATACCTATTTGGTTTTGGGCTTCCCGTGTTGGGATTTGAGCCGGGCCCGGATTTTAAGCCTGAGTTTTGGGTCGGATCGGGACTTATAAAATTAACAACACTGATGCTTTTTATATTATATTTATATAGGCAATCTACATATTTTAAATTTATTATTTCTTTATCCCAACGCGGCTATAGCATTCCGAGTGACAAGGAAGCAAGGCTATTGTTTGATTTTTGTACCGTGCATAATATTACTTACTCAATTTAATCGTTGCTAATATGCTACGTTTCTTTAATAGAACATATGCGCTGCATTGGTGCCTAAATATTTGATCAAACAAGGGACATCTGTGATTGTATAGAAAATATTGTTCCTGTTTCAATAGTTTTGGTTTTTGCATTTTTTATTTTGTCATAGCTCTACTTTTAATTTTTTTTAAGCAATAACTGTTTCTTAGATGTTTTTTATTGTATTTATGTATTCAAAACTAAATGAAAATACAAGGAAAAATAATACTATAGATAATATATTTACCAACATAAGCAAATCAGAATACAATATTAAAACCATTAATCTAGGTTTTTCAAATCATTTAGCATTAGTTTTGCATCAACTTTTGTCACAATTAAAAAAAAAAAAACTAATGAACGCATTAATTACAGACCTATTACAGATGAAGGACTGTTAATATTATACAACATAATGGATACTGTAGACTGGAGTATTTTTTCCAATCACAATTTAACTATACAATCAAAATTTGACGTATTTATAAATACTGTTGCATGTGCTATGCTTGAGGCTATTCCAGAGAAAATCAAGATATTAAATAAATCAAACATAGTAAATTGATTCTTATATGATCTATTCCAAATGAGACAAAAAAATCAAGATCTAAATAAATTAAATAAGCATGTTCATTCTGATTTTATAGCTACTCAATTAAAACTACTCAGAAAAGACTACCAGGTTGCAATACGATTAGCCAAAAAAAGCACATAATAACTTTATTTATAAATCAAATAATTCTCAAAGGGCTATATGGCAGGTAATCAAATCGCAAAGCAGTAGCCATAGCATTGACAACAATAAATCTTCCACACCGGATCAGTTTAATAATTATTTTGTTGACATAACTCCGACTATTTCTAATAACTTGTCTGCAAGTGCTACCAGTTTTGTAAGTTACGCCTGTAAATCACCGCAACCTTCAAATCAATTTAATTTTAAAGAAGTTACCTTTATTGAACTACGTGATATCGTATCAAATCTAAAAAATCTAGTTGCATGGATTGCTACAATATTAATAGCAACATAATAAAACCAATTTTAAATATTATTTTGAATTCCTTAATAAAACTTATTAATGAATCAATTATGTCAAATCAAGAGTTTTAAAACTGGCAAAAGCTATTCCAGTATTCAAAAAAGGTGAAATTGTTTGTAGTACTAACTAACTAACGCAACATTTGGAAGTAAATAATTTTTTATGTGAAAATCAATATGGTTTTCGCCGTCATAGACCTAAAGTATTTGCAATAAAACATTTATTTGTTGAAATTTTAAATGGATTTGAGGTAGGTAGTCATACTTATGCTCTGTTTTGCGATTTGAGTAAGGCTTTCGATTGTGTATCACATCATATTTTAATTAACAAACTAAAACATAACAACTTTAGTAAATCTAGTATTGACCTTATGTCATCATATTTGAGTAACCTTTTGCAGTATGTAACAGAGAACTCTATAAATTCAGAAACGCGAAATGTAAGCATGGATGTTAAACAAGGTTTTGTTTTAGGGCCAATTTTATTCTTAATATATATTAATGATTTGCCATATTGTGACACCCAAGCTCATTTTATAGATATAGTTGAACTAAAAGTAGATGTGTGTAATACACAGTCAATTGTAAATAATTGGTTTTTATCAAAATAGTTAAATCTTAACGACTGTAAGACTGAGCATCTAATTTTCTCACTAAGACAAATTAACACCAACACTGAAGTAGTTAAATTTTTAGGATTAATGCTAGATTATAGACTTACTTGGATATCTCATACCACCTATGTAAGCTATAAAATTTCTAAGTATATTTATCTATTGAGAAAATTAAAAAATATTACTTCACAAAACCTATTGCTCACAATTTATTCAGTCGTAAAATACGAAATACTAAACTGGGGTCATGCACCTACCTTAGCAAACGTTTTTTAAGATACAGAGAAGAGCAATCAAAATTATAAATGGTCTAGGGTATAGAGATGATTGTAAGTTCAGTTTTATTGCGTTGGGTATTTTAACGGTACCTTGTGATAACATTTACGAATGTCTTCTTTATATTAAGAACAATATTAACCAATATACCACACAGAGTTTTTTGCATGATTATGCCACAAAGCAAAACAATCATTTAAGGTTTGACTTTAAACGTTTGCTTAAAAGTAGAGATGGATTCAATTAGTATGCGATCAAATTTTACAACAAGCTACTTCCACATACAAAAACTTAAGAGTTTAATAAGTTTAAAATATCTATCAAAAATATGCTGATAAGTAATGCTTTCTATACCTTTGCTGATTTTTTTCAGCATAAATATGATATAGTTGAATAATCTATGTATTTGTAATAATAACTTGTATTATTCCTATTTTTGACGTGTTTAAATACTTTGTATATAGAACACTAATAAATATTAATATTATTATTATTTATAACTTTAAAACATTTGTTTAATTTTAATTTTTATTTATATGCTTATTCGAAACTGTTATTATATATTTTATTAATAATATACCTACTTGTTGAAACGCCAATAACTTTTTAGTAAATAAATAAGAACATGATGTGCATACAGTGTCAGCATTAGGCAGCAGATAACCAATAAAAAAAGCTCAAAAACTAAGTTAAAATGGTTTAAAACGTGTTTAAAGTATTATAAAAAAGATTAATCAATAAATTATTAAATATTACTTAACGGCAATTTATTTAAATCTGTCTGATCTGACAATGAAATGTTTATTAAATTTATTAATTTTTGTTTTTCATTTATATAATTTTTTTAATTTTACTTACAGGAACTAACAAATATAATCACTTTTTTTTTTTAATTAGTCCCTTTAAAATTTAAACAAATTGAGAATTATTACTTATGTTTTCTAAAACAATTATAGTTGAACTATGTATCTATTAATAATTTACACACTTATAAAGTTGAATTAAATCATTTGCAAACACGTTTAAATAATATTAAAAAGTTGTAATTTATCAATCATTTTACATAATTTTGTAGCCTTAAGTTGACCTTATGTACTAAATACAACATCACTGATAATTATTTTTCAGAATTTTATATAAAATAATGAAGGTGGGAAGCAATATCGGCGTACCGAAAAGAGTCAGCTTTGAATTAGATATTGATTAATAACTACAAATGTCTTATTTAAGAACGGAAGCTGTAGGTGTATATGTAGGTAATTTTGTTTTCCCTACACGACATGCGTCATTTTTTATTGAATAAAACTGTAGTCCAAATAAGTATAAATACTCACGTACTTTCTGATTAGTTTACCGACAGATCTGAACGTGTTCACGTTCTTATAATTATCAGCTTAGTTTTATTAGTGTTCACTCTGAATAGGAAAATTTTAAAATTTTGGGTGATTTGGTCAATTAAGGTAAATATTTTATAAATATTTTATAAATTTTTTATTATTTTAATTTCAAATCAAATCTGGCCGGACATTATAATTTTTGGCAGGCTAAATTTGGAATAACTACTTGAATGTCTGTACATTTATTACACATTATTGTGCCAATATATGTTTTTTATTCTATTTTAAGAAGTGCGTTATTATCGCAGAGTATTTACCATTACCAAGGCTAAACGTAAAAGTATTATGAATAAATCATATACAAAACCATCTTGGAAAGCAAAACCATTGAAGCCAAACACATTTGCATCTGGATCTACATCATCTTTATCTAAAAATTTAACAAATTATGGAGTAATATACGGTAGGTTATTAGCATGAATTATTATTTAAAAGTTTTAGTTAAAGAATAGTTTAGAAAACAGTAATAGCTTGTTATTCAAATCGTTAAACTATAAGTACATCTTGTATACACAGAGAACTATAGTTGAACTGCCAAACGTTCAATGCTGATTTTTCAGGTTAAAATAAAACTTTTGTCTATAATTTTATTTTCAAAAATACACCCCTTCCGAGTTAGAATCGCAAAAATAAATATATAAATAAATCCTAATGAAATTCATATCTGTGCACTAAGCAGTAAATGTGAAAGTGAGTGAGTCTTGCTGGTAGCGTTACGAACAAAATAACCAAATTAAACTTACTGCAATCAATGTGACTTACTCAAAGCTAACATTATCGATAGTTTATAATACATTAACTCTATGTGTACTATAATGTAACATTTCATAAACTTTTGCGTGTCATTTAAAATTTTATTCGTTTTATTAGAGACATGTTATTGGTTTGCTTAGAATCATATTTTTTAAATCATTGATTATTAAAATTAGACTTATTTTAATTTTTTTTTCCAGCAACCGCACCTCCATATTCACCATGTGTGAACAAATCAAATCACAAAAACCTAACAAGGCAGTAGGATATGTTTCAAACAACTCAAAATGTATAATAATGGAGTGAATATATATTTTCAGACCCCATCGCAATTCTTACTGGACTATGAATCTTAAAATATAGACTATAATTATGCTTATATATTTACGCTTTGTTAAACTTATTTATACTTGTGTAGTTTACAAACATTATGTTAGTAGTAAAAAATTTAGCAGCAAACGTGAAAAATGTAACCTTTTTTAGTTATTAAAATATACCTATCGCATGCAACAATGTTTTTTTTAATAAAACAATAGTTAGAATGCTAAGAGTATTGTATTACCATACAGGGCTGATCATACTAAAATCCAAACTAATCCACAGTATAAAGATCTTAAAAAACAACACCAGGCCCGGACTACATCTACACGGAACATCCTAAACAAATAGAGAAAAAAACATAAACGTAATCTTAAAACTGTTTAACCACATATACTATACCGGACCACTTTCAGTGACTGGTTAAAGTCAACATTCATAATGTTTCATAAACAACCAAATGCATCCAAGTGTAAAGACCATAGACCAATTTTGCTGATGAGCCACATAATATAAATATTTTTGCACATTCTACTTACCAGATTATACAAAAAACTTGAAGATCTGAGTGAAAACATCCAGTTTGGATTCTAGAGTGATACTGGCACACTTAAAGCAACATTTTGTCTGAACAATTTAGTACAGAACTGCTATGACCAGAGAAAAGACGTCTTTCTATGCTTCATCGACTACGAGAAGACGTTCGACATCAACCACATACGTTTCACAAAATACTTTAAAAAATGCCGATATAGACGATAAGAATAAATGAATAACCCAGAATCTGTACTGGTACCAGGCCAATGTCAGTTTTAATAACCAAACCACAACAAAAAAAACTCAAAATAAGCAAGGATGCATTTAGTCACCAACGCTATTTAACTTCTACGTTGAACAAATATTCTCGGAAAGCTTTCAATAATCTGGAAGCTGGCATAAAGGAACCACAATCAACAATATTAGATACTGGACGATACTGTGATCAACTAACTACCTACAACTGCTAACGAATAACATAAACAAACAAGGGACAGAAGATGGGCTAAAAATGAACATAGCCAGAACAAAACTTTAGGTCATAAGTTGTAATAACCAGACGCAGGCTTAAATCAATGTAGGAAAGGAAACGATTGACAGAACTAAAAACACAAAATATCTAAGCTCAGATAGTGAATGGCAGATGGGATCTTCAACATGAACAGATCTTAGATCAGCGAGTGAAGATCCAATTATTCTTTATTTAAAAAGTCCGGATTTCAAGGAATTAATTCAAGAAATAATTAATTGTGAGATAAAACCTCTCAAAGAAACTATCACAAAGTTGACAAAAGAGATTGATTTACTAAAAAAAGAAAATATTAAAACATCTTTGCCTAATAATGTGAAGAATGTGATAAACAATATATTATCGCAACATATTCGCATATTGCAAAAAATAATACAGAAGGAAAAAATTCAACTAAAAAATTGAAGACAGATTCTATAAATAAAAATCCGTCCCTGAAAATCAATAGTGGAAATACTTCTGATAATGTAAATACAAAGAAGGATAATGTTATTAACAACGAATGGCATACAATAACTAAGCGCCGTTCTAACAAAAAAATAAATATCGCTTATGGTACTTCGAATGTGGGGGCATTAAAAAGTGCTCCCAGATATTTTCATTATTATTTATGTCAACTTGATAAGGCAACATCTATCGACGACATAAATACACATTTAAATAACTTAAAAGTACCTAACGCAACATGCGATAAACTTAAGTCGAAAAACCCAGAGGCATACTCGTTCTTTAAAATCACCGCGCCTATGTCTTATGATTAGAGCTAGGACTTATATGCGTAAAAAATTGCCAAATAAGCGCATAAATAAGCATTAAAAATCATCAAAATAAGCATAAAAATAAACATAAAAAAATTTATTTCTCATATAAAACGCATTAAAAAATAATAACTTTTAATATAATAATAATAAACACAAAAGAAACAAAAGTAAAATTCAATAAATAATAATAATAATAGTTTGACAATAATAATAATTAACATAATTTATTTTTAAAAAAATTAATAATAAAATGTTTTTTCAAATTTTTTATTAAAATAACCTTCTGCCAAAAAAGTCGGGCAATAATTGCTCATGCTCGAGTGAAGAGCATGAGTCATACATGACCATGACAATTTTAAAACGTTCGCATAAATACTTTTTTTTTTTTTTTTAATATTTTATAACTCTTAATTTTTTATGAAATCGAAAATTGCTTAAAATATGCAGAAATATGCACAAAAATGCCGAAATAGGCAAAAGTACTTAAAATAAGTATCAAATATGCATTTCAAATAATGAAAAATAAATAAAAATTCTTAAAATATGCATTAAATATGCATAAAAACTAAAATATGCATAAAACCAAAAATAGGCAAAATAAGCCAAAATAAGAAGGTGCCTTTTGCTTTACTTTTTTATAATTCGTGGAGATATACATTCAAAATTGATATGCATATAATATTGGTAAAAATCATAACGCATATAAATCCTAGCTTTACTTATGATACTACAATAACAGATCCCGCAAACTGTCGACAAATGTTGGAATTGGCAGTTTTTTTTCTGGCACGCAAAGTAAAAGAGGCGGTGGGTCGTTAATAAATTTAAACCACGATGAATTATTACCCAACGTAATGAAGCAATTTGAAGAGGATAATAAGCTACATATCTATTTTTTAAATATTCAAGGAATTAGAAAAAAAATAATGGAACTTGAAGCATTCTTCCTTATTAAAAACAACTTATTTGATATTGTATGCATCGGAGAACATTGGTTAAAACAATTTGAAATTCCATTAATAAAGGTAGGCAATTATTCTGTTGCATCTCATTTTACCCGGCATCATTATGAACGTGGGGGAGTGTTGCAGCTGACTAAAAATGATATGCCGTCTAAAAGCTTAGACGCACTCAATAATTTATCTGTGGAAAAACATTGCGAGATATATGTCTCGTATTTACAAATTCATAACTTGGTATTAATATGTATATATAGATCACCTAAAAGTGACTTCAATACTTTTTTATTAGTTTTAACTAAATTAATGGATGATATTGACATTAGCAAAAAAATAGTACTTGGTGGGGATTTTAATGTAAGATTTAATTCTAATGACAATAATGCTCGACATCTGCTGATAATAAAAGTTAATTTTAGTACACGCAAGTTAAACTATATTGACAATGTTTTCTAGAACATACGTGATATATCAGTCAAACCATGTGATCCAGGATTTTCGGACCACATTGGCATTCATACTACAATTAACTTTGATTGTAACGTTGATAACAGTATTTAACAAGTTATCAGACCCATTACCAAACAAGGTAGATAAAAATTTTATTCTTAATTACAGGCAACAAATTGGAATTTCTTAGATATCAACAACTATAGCTCAGAGCTTACACTAAATCTTTTTATAGACATTTTACAAGAGTCATATTTAAAGTTTTTTCCAGAGAGAACTTTTACGGGAAATGCGGGAAACACTATTATTAATTAGAGAAGCCAGTGATCATAATCCGCAACTAAAAGATTTTTTTACAAGTATAAATATAAGTACCACAAAGCTTTAAAATCTGCAAAAATAGATGCAAACTTTAATTTTATTAAACATTCTATTAATAAGCCAAAAGCAATGTGGTCACTTGTGAATACTTGCAAAAAATCAAAACCTAATCACGTATCTAATATCTCCCCTAACACTTTTAATCATTTTGTTGGTAATGTAGCCGAAAATCTAATTGATAATCTACCTGCATCAAGTATTAATCCTATGGATTATATGTTTAATGCTGGCTCTGTAAATTCTTCTAATTACAATAAGTTTAGTGAAGCCATTTATCGAAGTTATAGATATTTTACATAGCATTAAAAACTCAACATGCAAAGATATTTATTAATTAAAATCTAGTCCAATAAAGGGGTAGTTGACGTCATTATTTATCCACTGACTAAACTAATAAATATATGTATTAGATGTAATGTGTTTCCCAGTTCATTAAAAAGAGCACGTGTTATACCAATATTAAAGAAAAGCAATAGTGAGGACGTTAATAACTACAGACCCATATCTATATTACCTGTATTATCAAAAGTTTTTGAGAAACTACTTTACTATCAAATGATCAAGTTTATTGAAGATGAAAATCTGTTAACATCTTCCCAATATGGTTTCCGTTTAGGAAAATTTACAAACGATGCAATTATTAAGAGCTTTGAAATGAGTGACCATTCTGTGGCATCGTTCCTTGATCTCAGCAAGGCTTTTGATTGTATATGTCATGATATACTTATTCGAAAACTTTATTACTACAACTTCCATCCTAGTAGTTGCCGTTTGATAACGTTGTATTTACACGAGAGACAACAATTAGTTTCTGTTAATAAAAAAGTGTCTGATGAGATATATTTAAGTCACAGTGTACCTTAGGGTTCTGTCCTCGGTCCACTGCCTTTTTTACTTTATGTAAATGACCTTCCTTAAATATCTAAAGATACACCTTTTTTCCTTTTTGCCGATGATACCACGTTTATCAATGGGTCTGATAACCTTTCAACAGCAATAGATAATAATAATATTTGTATGCTCAATACTTGTAAATGGTTTACAGCCAACAAATTAATATTAAATCAAAACAAAACAATAAACATTACGTTTTCATTAAGAATAAATGCCGATAATATATACAGCACCACTTTCTTAGGAATGCAATTAGATAATAAGTTAAATTGGCCATGCTCCTGGTGATATTGTCACAACTAAGTTATGAAAATCTGTGTTTCTAGTTCGCCAACTTAACAATAGCTTACCAAAATCAGATTTGCGCACAGTTTATTTTGCAACGTGTCAGTCACATCTAACCTACGGAATTTTTGCATGGGGACATTAAGCAGTTATTAAGAATACTGTCAAACATGTGTTATAGAGAAGATTGCAGAGATGCATTTATAGCACTTACTATTTTGACGTTGCCTTCTTTATATGTAATGAATTAATAATTTATTCAAAATCAGTCAATCGAATCACAGCGGCCAAGGGTCAAGCATAGACAATTGTTTTTTTTCTTTATATGTGTTAGAATGCCTAATGTTTGTTCGAAAAAACATTGCAACGTACCCTGTGCATAGTGATATTCATGGTCATAATGCCAGACAAAAGTCTAACATTTGTCCACGCTCTAGACGTTTAGCTAAGTCACAAAATGGAATACATTATTACGGTCCACACATTTTTAACTTGCTTCCCGATTCAATAAAACAACTATCAATCATTCAGTTTAAAAAAGTTGTTAAGAGTTATTTTCTTTGGAAAGTCTTTTTATTCCCTATCTGATTTTTTATGTAATAACTAGTAATATTGTCGAAATTAAATCAAATCTTCCAACCGTCTTAGTTTCTTAGTTTTATTAGATTTTAATGTGTTTTATTGTCGTTTATAGCCATTTATTATATAAGTTTTAATATGTTTTAATATAATTGTAAGTAAATTTATACATTTGCATATTTTATTGTTATGTGATATTATGTTATATTTATGATTGTATTTTTGGTATTTGTGCATTTAATATTTTGTATTTGTAATTTTATGACGTGTAAATTTTTTTATTAGCACGAATAAACCTATCTATCTATCTATCTATCTAACAGAAGATCAAAAGTAGGTTAGATCAAGCATTCAACAAATTACGCCCCTACTATGTAACACGAACCTAAACTTAGAAATCCGCCGCATAATGGTTAAGTGCTAGGTCTGGCCAGTTTTATTGTATATTTAACCACATAAATTAACGTAAAATCAGCTACCTGGACTAAATAGTAAGAAAGCTTAGATACCAAAAACCAAAGCTAATTTTTGAAAAAAAGATAGAAGGCAGAAGAGGCATCGGCTGTAGAAAGCTTCCATACGCTGCGTGGAATATGTCAGACACGTACTTACTAAAACTTCTTCAAAAGATAGTAACGCAGCCGAATGACCTTACAGTATTGATTTCCTACACCCTATTTGTATTTGGTTTATACTATTACACTATTTTCCTCTTTTGACAGTATTTTGATTACTATTTTATATTTTTTTACTAACGTGTGCTGATTATGTTTTTGGTTGTTAACTGCTTTCAGATCTTTTAGTAGTTTTCTTTTTTACCATTGAGCATTATATTCATTAAGTCACAACCATATATTAAATATAGATTTTTACAAAATTTCAAAACAGAAAAACTATCCAAGCCACCCGGGATTCAAACCAAAGACCTCTAGTACTGTACCTAGTCTTTCAACCGCTACACCACTAAAGTTGGCAGGAAGCGGTAAAATATTTTTTACATTAGTTGTATTGGTTATTGTTTGTAGTTTTAAAACGTAGTGTTCAGTTAGGAATTGCGTCAGGTAGTACCTTAGTTTTCTATGTTTAGGTATTAATAATATTGTCCATAGTCATGCTTTCTTTGTTTTATCATTTGTCATGTTGTTATTGTTTATTTTGTTTATTCTCTTATAATGTTTGGTCTGTTATTAATAGGTAGATGAGTATGATACTTGTATTAACTTAATGTTTTTTTTAAACCGTTACTGACTTTTTCTTAAAGATTACTAATTTTTTTATGATGATTCCTTGTATAGAATACTCGAAGTAATGACGCTGTTAAAAATTTCTTTTTTAGTTTTTGGTTTTCCACTATTTCGTATTAACCCACTTGATGCCGCAGCCGCTCTACTTGCTTTTATATCAATTTCTTATATGTGCGCGCTTATGTGCATGTTTTGCTTTAATTAGGCATTTTTTGCATCTATTATACTTTAGGTTCTACAGCGTTGGACTCAACATGGAACTGTGTCACAACTCACACGTTATTTCCATCAATAGATTTTCTCCAACTAGTGCTTTTTCTATTTTCTAGTTAGCTACTAACTAGCTTAATTAACCTAAACTTTAACCAACACCTTACTTTGGCAAAAAGTTATACCACCGCTTTTTTCACTTTTTTCCTCTTTAATCTAACGACCTTTTTTGGTCAAACTTTTTGAGCTATCCTAAACTCTATTTTTGGCTACCATTGCTATCTGCCTACAAACATGCCAGTAAACATAAAATATGCTAGGTAGGGAGCAATTATTTGACAGCAACCAAGAGTCAGAAGGTTTTTGGAACTGTCAGACGTTATCTGAAAAAACAGAAGGCAGCACAGAAAGCGCGACAATCAAGCAAATATTTACGGTAGAATAAAAAAAACCTTCAAACACATTTTTGCAAGAATCTTTTATTATGGTTTTTATTACTTACGCCCTCAGGTAATTCTCAAACATGTATCATAGCAAAACATGTATAAAACTTAATGCTATTATGGAATGTTAGTTCCAAAGACCAAGTGACAGCCAAAGTAACCATAGTAGAAAATAAGATCAGGAGGGAGATTATTCTTTCCTTTGTCATTATAAAAGATCCAAAAACTGGTCCCTAGCGGGAACAACACACCTAACTTAACCTAACCTTTTTTTTTTGAGAAAGAGAAAAAAATCTTTATAGACGTTGTGCCGGATTTGTCTGGAACGCTGTAATATGTGCAAATGCCAGATAGACGCCTACCGACTAAAAAACCTCTCCTTCCTATCTATTTAAGTAGTAGGGTATCACCTTTTGGCATTTCTTCACAATTAGTTAAAACATATGTGGTTTACTTTACTTGCCTTGCTCTTTTTTCTTCTTTTTTTTATAGTAGACCCCCATTTCTTTTATGACCTACCAATTTTTTAGGCTGTCCAGCATAATTTGTTGATAGTTTTGATCTGGCGGATTCCTTAATTTTTGACCACCTGTCGCAAAAAATCGTGTGTTTTAAAAAGTGTTTTTTACCTTCTTCATCCTTTTTAGGTATGAGGCAAAACATCCGTGTCCTAGTTAAAATTGAATAAGGAAATGTCCCACATTTTCGAGCTGTCGTGTAATCCACGGCGTTACCTTCCTGATTAGAGGACGACTTCACCTTGCAGTGTTCCTTGGGAGACTTCACTTTTTTTCCAACTCTCAATGGTTTTCTGTCTGTGCCCAGTTTGGTTATAAGTTGCTCATTTGGTTCTACTTTATTTGTCCTTGCTGAACTACGTCTTGCTACAATGCAGCTTTGACGTAGGGCGGCGATGTATTTTGGCCACCAAAAGACTTGTCTTTTTCTAACTTTATCGTCTTTTTTTCTGGAAAATTTTGTTAGGGGCGTTTCTGACGGTGTCCATTAACACCGCTGCAAAAGGCAATTTTCCATGGCGTCGCATCTCTTGCTTAATGTGATCCAAAAAATAGTTTTTTGTTTCTTTTTAAAATGCCATCCCTTAGTAGTGCTGGTTTTTTGGTTTTTTAATTCTGTTTTGTTTATATCTATGAAAATGTTTTCATGGTCACTAAATTTTTTTTTGCCTCACTTAAGTGCCGTTTTTGTACCTTTTTTGTAGATTTTGAGTGCAAAAAGACACATCCACGTATAATCTTTTGTAGTTTCTTTCGTAGGTGAGAGTATCACCTGAGTTGAGCACTGCCAGATCCATGCTGTTTATACAGTCTGTTAGCATTTGGTCTCTTCAGTCCTCAACCGTTAATCATCAGATTTTGCATTAAAACTGCCACATATAAAAATGTTGGGTCCATTGGCTTTGATGTCTATGCCCATATAGAGAAGAATTTTTTTGATATTTTTGGTCGTTGTGTTCGGAGACAAATAGCATGATTAAATGATTGTGTTACCCACTATTACTCAATAAAAACCTTTATGTGTTTGTCCGGTGTAAAGATTGCTTCATCCATATTCTTGTTGGTTAGCCACTTTTGACATCTTTTGGTTTGGTTCGGATACTATGGATAGGTTTATACTCTTGTTTTGCATGTTTACTTGTGAAGGTCCATAGCCGCACATGTTGAGGTTTACTTGTAAAATTTTCTTGCTGATGGTTTTGAAGATGGTTTTCTTCTTTGCCTCCTAACCTTCATTACCACTTTTCTATACTCTGGGCACGCCATGTCGTTGGCCTTGTGACCTTTCTCATTGCAAATATAGCACCTTAGTTTTTGCTGACAGTCCTTGGCATCTGTCTTTTTTACCTTCTGGTCCTTTCTTGCAAAACAAGGTT
Organism: Tachinus rufipes; assembly: GCA_963932245.1. Lineage (NCBI taxonomy): Eukaryota > Metazoa > Arthropoda > Insecta > Coleoptera > Staphylinidae > Tachinus > Tachinus rufipes. The sequence goes on from OZ010750.1 coordinate 20,838,467, forward strand.
TTGCCTCATTTTCTTCTTGGTACCTCATGGGCTAAATAACTTCTTTTATTTGCCATCTTGATTATCTTGTTTCAATGATACCTCGGTTGCACAGCTTTCTTCCTTCCAAGGTTGGTAATGTGATTACTGCGTACTAAGGTCCTTTGCGGTATGTTTTTTTTGACATTCTCACTTATATGTCTTGTGGAGTCCCCGTCTCGTTTGCGATTGCGCATGTACCTGTTTTGTTTACGATCTCTTTCATAAAAACTTTGCTACCCCCTTTTGTCGTTGCAACTTCAATTAGTATGTTTCCGGCTTTTGTTTTCTTCATTGTATTTATTTTTACTGCCATTTTGGTTACGTCAACTCCGCTCTTAATGTCTTTCACCATATCAGCGTATGATTTGTTTTCTATAGGTTTAACAACAGTGCTTCTCTGTATTTGTTAAGTCTCTTACTACTCTTTACCGTTGGTTCCACCTTTAGTCTCATCCCGGGCAGTGTTTTTGTCACTTTTGGCTGTAGTCCCTTTTCTCTTTACTATGTAAATGTCGACCTTGTCGTCCGTGTCTTTGTATATGTACTCTACCATTTTACGAAATTTGCTGATGTTTAGTCCGCTGCACATTTGTATGGTTGAATTTTTACACCCATTTCTCTTTTGATTTTTTTTTAATCTGGATAATTTGTCATACAGCTCGTCCTCTGAATCCGTGGAACTTTGTAGATGTTGTTATTTTGCCGTTTCCATTTACCTCTATTACCTCAAGCGATTTTTTTGCATATTTTTGTAAGCCTTTTCCATTTTCTTGTCGTCTGCTTCCAGTCATAAACCCACATTGCTACATCCACTATCTTTAAATGGGTTTCCTCGGTTTAACAAAGTATTCTAAAATTTATCAACGAGCCATGTCAAGTTTTTTGTTGGTTGAAAACTTTCTATAGAACTTTCGATGCTCAGCCAGTTGCTTAGTTTTGTCCAGGGTCTTTTCTAGTTTAATTTTAAGATCTTCTATCTGCTTCTTAAGCAAGTGGGTTTTGTCTTCTTCTTGAGTGATTGAATTTTGCCGTTGTTTTTTGAGTTCTTTTACTTCTTTTTGCAGCTTTTCCAATATTGCCACCATAGTGTGCTCTATCTATTTTTTTTTTGTTTTCCGTTAGTACTTGTTGCGTGTGTTGCTTGTTTCCAGATCCTATTTATTTTTTTAAACAACTCCTTGAGGCGCGTGTGAACGTTTTTATTATCTATGTTAAAGTTTAGTAGGCTTTTGATGTTTTTAGTTAACGCCTCCGTGTTTTTGGTGCACTTTTCTTGTCTCTACTGGTTTTTCCTATTGTGAAAGTTGCATAGGTAAATCTTTGGCTTTTCTTTTTTTAATTGTTTTGTTTTCAGGTAACTGCCTGTCCTGTATCCTCTTTGAGTTCGTTTGGATCTCGCATGTTGCTGTTCTGTAGCACTATTGCAACAGCTACAATTTCAGTTGCCTGTCAGTCCGCTTGCTTTTTTAGGCGTCCTTTTTTCAGTGCATTTTTTTTGAAAAATTCCTTTTTGTTGTTTTGTTGAAACCCGTACTGATTTTCATACTCAAAGACGTTGTTGTGTCAGAATTTAAGTTTAGGTTAGGTTGCCTCTTTCATAAGCCATAGTGAAGCTCACTGTTCCCAGTGGGGAGAGATTCTCCGCGTTTGCTGGAGCTCCTGGGTATTTTTTGTAGCTAATCCGTCTTTTATTTTCCATTTTAAGCTGTCGCTGCCATATTTCCTATTTTTGACTAACCTAACTAACTTAACCTAACCTAACTTAACCCTTGGATGCGATTCCAATAAACACCATATCGCATAGGGAGCATCAACACAACAGATAAAAAACTTTTAAAATTTATTTCAGTAACCAACCTTGTCATTATATGTAAAAGTTTGCCCACATTTAGAATCGCAACGTAAAAAAATTAAAAATGACACGTATCAGATTTTGACTATGCATTTCATCTGATTTAACATTGAATCTAAAAAAAGTTTTTACAAGAATACAAAAACCTGAAAAAAACTACGAACTACAAACAAAATACTAGTAAGTCAAATTAAGAACTTTCCAAAGGCAGCGACAACAAGGAACGAGTTTGTTAGCTCTATATGCTATACTATAAGTAAAAAGAAAATTCTCGATAGGACTATGAGGGTGTTGGACATGTTCTTGCCTCAAGAAGTCGCTAAACAAAATTGGGAACATTGGATCCCTGCTGACAAAAAAAGGAGATTGCACAGATTTGGTAAAAGGAACTCTACAAAAACTATTGCAGATACATTTCTTAGGCTCTACACTGGCAAAAGCTCATAACCAAAAATGAAATGCCTAACAAAAAACAATGAATGAGGAATTGGCACGTTTAAATCATTTAAGTCACTAGGAGTTGACAAAATCTTGTCTATCATGTTACAGAAAGGGTTTGCTATAGAAAGGACTTATGTGTAAACTCAGAGCTATCGTAGCTGCTATACTAAAACTAGATTGGCCTGCGTATGCCCTGGGTAAATTCTACAGACCAATCAGTTTTTTTATACTGAATCTTTAGTTAGCAAGTATATGCAATATGCGGCGTTAAATTCTCTTAATTTAATGAAATGTTTCTTAGATTATCGGGCCTTACGGGGATGCTTTTTGTAAGATGGAAAATGGACACTGCAATACTATTGAACTTAAGTTGATTGCGGTAAGGAAGATAAGGGCGGTAGATTTGACCTTCCTCCAAAATTTGCCTCATTGTCAATGGGTTGGGACATGTTTGGCATGTCAGTTGGGCTGTTTGTTGCTAGTCAGAAAATATGATAAGTTATTACGTCCTAAGCTGCAATTATATCTAACAGAACCAATATTGACTGGATTCCGCTTGGGTGCAAATTATTTGATGCCGTGCGGTAATTCTACTCTAAAAGAACTCCGTGTATCGCGCTCGGAACAGTTGTTCATTCGGTAATTAGTTACAAATTTAATATTATCTTTATTTTTGTTAATACTATTATAACTATATTTTGTTTTTTTATTTGAAGCAAAATATATTTTTTATTTGATTTTGATATGTCTAGTATACTTTGATTTTAAACTTAGCTGCATAGACTATTGAACCCGACCACGTTAACTATAAAACCATTGACTAACTTGATTTCAACAGGATTTGTTTGCTTAACCATTATCCGTTTAAAACAGACTACTGCCTAATAATGGTAGCCCCTGGGGGTCATTTATTGTTTGCCAAATAAAACTTAACGCCCAACGTACGGCAATTGATAAACATAATATTTTCTTTTTCCAACAACTCATGAAAATGGAGAACGGACACAAAAACAACCAAAAATTGTAAGAACAAAATAATCAGAAAGCAAACGCATTTGAATTTTTTTTTCGGAATTTTGTATTTTTGAGCAAAACTTTTAGATTATCTTTTTCACATACAACTATCTCTCAAGATAACAAAACAAAAAATCATTTTGCAGAAAATAAACACCTAATCGCCACGGTTACCAATAAAATCACCGCCGTTAAAGAACCGGAAAACCTGTCCAAGAATTTCTGTTGAAAAGAAAATTGCTCTACAAGCGGATCAACTCATACCACAGCAAGACCCATATGGCCAACGTTTTGCGCAACTAACTGAAGCCCAAAATTTCAACGTCTTTAAACAACATCCCTAATGACACTTAAAACAAAAATTAAAAAAAAGAATAGAAGATTGCTATATGCAGAAGCTCAAACAAGAGCCTAGACCAGCAAACAACCACTTAAAAACGTTTAGAAGGACCGGAGACTGATAATTTCCCGGCCCGTATAAGTACTACAATGGCCGCTGACTGCAAGTAAACAACGTTTCTACCAAGTTATATATATAATCTACAACCTCTTATACCTTTAGGGTCTGGGACACCAAGCCACAGAGAAGACATGTGTATATTGGGATACCTATATGAGATAACGGATTCACAGCCTTAACTTTTGTTAACGCTGTTAAACATACAGGTGTAACGCATCCTGGTTTATTTGGAAGCGGCTAGAGTAGCCACAGCCGTGATATATAGTTCCGGAGGTTAATATGTTTTGGGCGCCGCCACACACGAGATGTGAAAATAAATATCAGGATTTACAAAGCAAAAAAAAAAAAAGAATTTAAACAAGTCCCGGTGGACACATGGAATTTAAAATAAAATCAAATAGTTTAAAAAAAAGGAAATGAAAGAGCTTCACCCGACGCGGTCCGTCGCCTAAGTGGAGGTTGGGTATGGTGGATATGGTACGGTCGTACGTCCGGCGCCCTTATTCACCAAGGAAAGTTTTGAATCAGAAAAGGTTTTAATGCTGGACTTACTGCGGATTATTTGTTCGTAGACTAGCTTGCATCAGCTCTCGGATTCTCACTGCCTTGGTATTTTTTTTTTGTTGGGTAGGAAAGGAAATCGTCTGCCTTGGTAGAACTGAAGCGACTGGTTTTATAGAAGACAGAAAAGAATCGGATAAAAATTGACTACAAAAGTACATGCACTACCGGTTGCATAATGTTACAAATAAATTACATAAATAAATAAAATCATCAGTAGGCACACCCACACAAAATTTAACATTAAGCCACCCATCAGTTAGGCCCCAAATTATAATTATACCGGGTGTATCATTGGTTATCATATATGTATCGCAGCATAATAGCGGGACCACCGACATACCCAGAATGCACCCTTCCAACCCTGAGAAACAATTAAAGTCGCTGGACATCTAAATAAAGACCGTAAATTGACTTTATTTTATTTTTTTATTTAACATTGGTGGTATGCAACTCTTGTTGTGACAGTAGGTGGGTATAGTTGCCTATGTATGCACGGAATAAATGCAAATATATAGCGCTATGTAGAGTGGCCTACGTTAAATAATAAATAAACATCAATTCGCGGGGCAGGTATTTACATTTTTACACGTTTATATAAAGAAGCGGCATTTTAATATACTTAAATTGAAATTTAAAATGCGGGTTTGTTACACACGTCTACTCTACCGTACTCTCAACTTCTATCAAATTAACTTATCTAATTTAAAAACAATAGATTTTTGGACCAACAAGCGTTCTGAGATCTCTTTACAACATTTGCAACAACGTTCTCCGAGTCACTAAGATCCGGTACCACCAAAACTGTAAAACATTGAATCCAACCAACAAAAGTGGAGTTTGTTTTAAGGTTTGAAATGACAAAATGATGCAGGTACTCCAAGATGACATTGTAGAATTAGACAATAGCAAGTAATTCAAACTTGTAGTACTACAAGAAACTCAACAACGCCATTAAGGACAAGTTTGCTTTCTTGTCCAAGATCTAAGACTCACTCACGAATTTGCATAAGACATATTACAAAAATATACCTGCTTGTAGCCGGCCGGTTTGGTAGTAGAAGGTTGCAACACCTGACTTTGAATACCCCGGATAGGGTAATGACGTTTATACTAATAAAACTGATGACTAGAATTTATGATTAATTACAGACACCGAATTACTGACAAGGCAAGCAACTCCCTCACTAACTCACTTATTGTTGATAAAAGTAGTCTTTAATATAGCTGACAACAAATCATTTTTTTTATGGGCGGACTGAAAACAGTCCTATATTAGAAATAGTAGTAATATATTAAGAAAACCGAGTAGATTTGTACGCTTAAATAAACAACAACGTTACTTCAGCAACAAGATGGGCAATAAAAACTAACAGAGCGTATTTAAAAAATTATAGATTTATTCTGAGTATAGACAACAATTCACACGCAAAATTAAAATTTACTAGGTGAGTCCTATTACTTAAAAAGCTTAATTTTCAGATAAAACCCCAGAAGAGTACAGCTATCTGCTAGATGTCCTATCTCGAGAGAAGACAATGAATAAATCGGAAGAAGGCACGTTGTTTGTAATGGTGTAAAAAAAGTACTTGTGTCGTTGATAACTTTTTAATTTTTCAAAAAAAAGTTACGCAAACATTCAGGGAAGAAGAAATCTAACGGTTTTTTTTCACACAAACTATAATTGTGAAAGCTACTAGTAGACACAAATTAAGCCTATAAGACTTTGCGTCAATTGATGATTAGAACAAGAGACCTAATGACTTTTTTATATGAGCTCTATTATATTTCACACTTTGCTGAGCGTGGTGGTTGGCGTGATCTATGACACAGACTTTTCTCATAATTTTTACTTGATTTTTAAGACATTGACGGCACTTGATTGTGCGCCTGTTCTTGAAAACGGTTATATTTTCCAACGTCGAGCCCTTTAAAAGCAATTAAAAACCCCTGTTCTACAATCAAAAACGTGTTAATTTAATAATGTTTTTAGTAATTGTAATTTTAATTGATTTCTTTAGTACTAATAAATATATTTTTTAAATTTTTTTCATTTATATATTTTACAAAAGAATGATATAAATGATAAACATAAAGCCAACTAATAACTAAATAATCGATAACAAAAAGATATCGATGCTTGCAAACCACCCGACTAGATGGCGCGCGGTAGAAAATATTAAATAAAAAAATGTTTCTCAATTTAATAATTAAATTATTTAGTTTGCAGAAATATTGAACTGTAAATGTTATTTTCAAACTAATGTATCAAATATTTGCATGAGTAGTAATTATTATTAAATGCTTTTTATATAAAATTATTTAGTATACAAAATGTCTATTTACTAATATAAAATTGTTTGTGTAAAAATCATCATCACATTATTGTATATCACGTACGCAGTATTTGGAATTCATAAACAATCTGTCATTTGGTATTTATTTTCTTTATTTATCAAGTTATGTTGTTGTTAACATAAACTATATCATGTGCGTTTATCTATGCAGACAATACATTTGATTACATTATAAGATTTTGTTACACTCTTAGAATTCGCAATTAATTGGTTTCATGAATAATATTAACACATATTATTAGACATTAATAACATAAAGCAAATTTCTAGAACATAAATATATACACACAACACAACAAAAAATATATTTGAGTTAACTTATGTAACCAAAATAGGCCTAAGCAATATTTTTGACAGATTAGACTTTGACGTTTTATTAAAAAGTATATTTTGTTTAATAAAGTTAGTCCGTCTCTAACTTTATTCTTTTATGTGAACTAAAAATTAAATTTAGAAACAATCGTATGGGCAAATAAGTAAAAAAGGATTTTGTTGTTTGTGTACAGATTTTGTTTGTTATTTTATCTATTCAATTTTATATTTCAAAATTTAATACTTAAGAAAATCCTTATATGTAATAACATGAATAATTATTTTAATTTTACCTATCACACTACAGAATAGAATAGTAATGTGAATATGTTTTTAACACCCAATGATAAATATGAAATCAAAAGTATATTGAGTACCTTAAAAAATACTGAAGCTAGAGGAGTGGATTCTATACCTATAAAAATTTATAAATACGGCTTAGAATGGTTGGCAGATCTTTTATCACATGTAATAAATCATGATTTTACTACTGGATCATTTCCAATTATGTTGAAAACAGCAAAAATTGTCCCTTTATTTAAAAAAGAAAATAAAAAACATGTGAAAAACTATCGTCCAATTTCATTGCTTAATAGTTTATCAAAAATATTTAAAACGTGCTTTAAAAATAGAATAGTAAGTTTTTTAGAATCTAATAATCTATTCAACATCTCACAGCATGGGTATAGAAAGAACCGATCAACTGTCACAGCAATCGGATCTATTTTAGATCATATTTACAGTAACATCAACAACAACAAATACACTGCAAGCATCAATTATGATCTAACAATGGCATTTGACATAGTGGACAAAGATATATTGCTTAGAAAATTAGAACTTTATGGCATCAGGGGCCCTATTTTAAATTTACTATCACAATATTTGAACAACAGACCACAACTTGTTGAAATAAATTTTGTAGGCGATACAAATAGAATCGATACATACTTCAAATATTATATATAAAAATTTAGGTATTCCTCAAGGATCAATTTTGGGGCCTATACTTTTAATTTTTTATATTAATGATTTACCACTAAGTGTCAATTTTCCTGTTAACATTTATGCTGATGATACTAGCGTATGTGTAAGTGGTTTCTCCGAGGAAGACTTAAAAACTAATATGACAATTGTAATGAAAAATATCACATCTTGGTTTAGTAAAAACAAATTAGTTGCTAATATTTCAAAAACAAACATAATAGTATATAAAAATGTACCAATAAATATTTACAATAGTATTACAATAAATAGCAGATTAGTAAATTTTAGCAGTTCATGTAAATTATTGGGAGTCTGAACAAAAATTTGTGTTGGCGTGAACACATATTGTACACTAAGAGTAAATTAAATACTGCTTATTATGTCATTAAACAATTGAGGTCATTATTAAACTTAAATTTGTTAAAAAGTGTATACTTTGCTTATTTTGAATCAGTACTGACATATGCACTGGTTTATTGGTGTAATAGCAGTATACTTAACAACTTTCTCATAATGCAGAAAAAAGTGATACGTGTCATGTTAAATTTAAATCAGAAACAATCATGCGGAAATTATTTTAGAAGAACTTGGCATTATGACAATAGTAAATATATACATACTTCAATCCAGTATTTTTGTTTTTGATAACAAAAATATGTATCAGACAGGAGACATAACTCATAACTATAACACTAGAACTTGTTCCACATTTATTAGATCTAATCTACACAAAAATACATTTTATTCAAAATCACATTTATCCATGTCTATTAAATTATATAATAAACTTCCTGAAATTATAAAAATCGCAACAACGAAGAAAGAGTTTACTTTAAAATTAAAACAATTTTTATAAAATAATGTAGTTTACTGTTTAGAAGAGTTTTTTATTTATAAACATAATGTCTAAGAGTGACATGCTAAATTGTAATGTGTATGTTTACCCTATATTTATAGTTTTATAATGTATTACTGTTTTATATTTAAGTAGTATTAGTATTTATGTATTTAAAGATAAGCCTATGTATTAGTTAGTAAGAATTTATACACGAAAGTAATATTTAAATAAATTATCTATCTATCTATCAATTTATCTAGATTTAAATAATGTAGACGTTTACTATCAATTTCAATAGATGACGATTGTAATTTTTGAAAATTAATAACAATAGAAATGTTTAAAAATGCACAAATCTGCCACATTATGTCAATGTTGCAAAGTGTCTAGACTCTAGGTAATTCATATATTTTTTAAATAGAATTTAAAAAATATAATGTTAATTTGGATGTTTTTCATTTACTTAAAAATAATATTTTAACCAAAATAAAAAAAAAAAGTTTCAATAATATAGAGCCAGATTGCTTTAATTTAGTACATATTGAATATTATCTCAAACATTCCTTTTCTAAACAACAAGCATATTTTAAAAAGACTTCTGGATTCTGGATTGAAAGTTGGAGGGTAAACCAAAGTCTACTGCACGTAGGCCTCATTACGCCCTTTGTACCTCCTCCAGTGATGACCTCACTCCGTTGTCTTTGCATTTAACTACCCTATGTGGCTAATGTATGCAAGTACAACGCTTGGAGGGGTCTCCCTTATGCTGGCCATGTCAAGCCAGCAGCTCCCCAACATGAATTCTCTATCGTATGAGAGGGCCGGACATGTGCATAGCACGTGCTCGATTGTCTAGTCGTCCATTTCACATCCTCTACATGTTGGATTGTCTCCAATACCAATCATGTGCATGTGTTTCATTAGTTGGCAGTGTCCTGTCAAGATTCCTGTCATAATTTGCAAATTCTTCCTGGAAAGTCGCAAGTAGTAATTGGCTGTCTTGGCGTTAGGAGCAGTCATTGCTTCCTTTGCCTGTCTGCAGCCCGGTGTATCATCCCAACGCCGTCTCAGTGCAGTGTGTGTTAATTTTTAGTAGATTATTTAAGCTTTTAAGTGTTAAAACGGTCCAGGGTTCGGGACCACACGCTATGAGGGTTGACCCTTTACGCGCCAGCTCGTCCGCCTCAATGTTACCTTTGTTGGAGTGTCCTTTTACCCAGAGCAGCTCAATGCTATTTCTACAGGCTGATAAAGTAAGGGCACAATGAAATTCATAAATTAGCTTCGATGTGATTCTAGGCTTGTTTATAGCAGTTAGGGCCGCTCTACTATCTGTTAGAATTTGGACATTCTTGCCAGATATTTTGCGGTTCACAATTTCCATAACCCCATAGGTTATCCCAACTACTTCTGCTTGGAAGATAGTCGTATGAGCCCCTAGTGGTAATGATATTTTGAGGTCCAGGTCTTGCGAGAAGATTCCCGCTCCAGAAACTTTATTAGTTTTTGAACCATCCGTGTAGATTTTAATCAAATCATTGACCACGTTCTGCTTCTCTTGTTTATGTGTGCGCACGTTGTAAGGTCTTTGAAACACAAAGAAGGGTGACATGTTATCTGTTTGCGCTCCTAACAGAGGTGTTTTCTTAACAGCCTCTTCCAGGAGAGTACAGTGTTTGCCAGCCCTCCCTGCAGTGTGCCAAAGTCCAGCTGCATTCAGACGCTAAGATGCCATTGTCGCCATCTCCTCGACGTAAATGTCGAGGGGCGGCAGACACAACATTGCCTCCATAGCTGCAGTTAGTGTTGTCCGCATGCCACCTGTTATACTTAGGCATGCCATTCGTTGCAGCTGATTTAGTTTGCTTGCAGACGTTTTTTTGTCTAGCTTTTGACCACCATATTAGTGCCCCATATGTGATCATAGGTCTTATGACGGCTGTGTACAGCCATAGCACTATCTTTGGAGACAGTCCCCATGTTTTCCCCACAGCTCGTCTGCATTGCCAAAAAGACATATAAACTTTTTTGCATCTCGTATTTAGATGTGGTCCCAGCTTATTGTCAAAGACTACCCCAAGATATTTTACTTTGGTTGATAGCGGTAGTGGGGTATTAAGGAGTTTTGGTAAGTTTTGATTTCCAATTTTCCTTTTTCTTGTGAAGAAAACCAGTTTGGTTTTCAAAGGGTTGACCGTAAGAGCCTGGTCTTTGCACCAATTTTTGATTATTCTTAAAGCCTCTTGCATCAAGTTACAGAGTATGCTTTCAAATTTACCGCTTAGTAGGATTGTTATGTTATCTGAATAACCAATTGTGTAGAAACCATGATCATTGAGTAGGCGTATAAGACTGTCGATTACTATATTCCATAGTAGTGGAGATAATACACCTCCTTGGGGACATCCTTTAACAACAACTTTCCTGACCGTTGAATCCCCTACATTAACTGTAACGGCTCTTTTTTCCAACATGTGTTTTATCCATCCACTAATTGTGGGGTATACACCATGTGTTGCAAGAGCAGTTTCTATTTTATTGAAGGTGGTTTTATCGAAAGTGCCTTCAATATCTATAAATACGCCCAAAGTAGACATTTTGTCTCTTAATGATTTTTCGATTCGGTCCGTTACGAGATGTAGGGCCGATTCGGTAGATCTTCCTTGAGTGTATGCATGTTGGTTCGGGTGTATTGGCTTAGTAATAAGAGCCGTTTCCCGAATTGATCTTTCGCACAATCGTTCTAATGTCTTCAGGAGAAAAGACGTGAGGCTGATTGGGCGATAGGATTTTGCAAAAGTGTAATTGTTACGCCCTGGTTTTGGTATAAATACAACTTTTACTTAGCTCCATGCTATAGGTATGTATCGAAAAGCAATGCATGCACTATAGATTCTTGCCAGGTGAGTTAGTATAATATTTTTGCCCCATTGTAGAAAAGCAGGAAAGACTCCATCAAATCCTCGCGCTTTATACGGAGAGAAGTTTTTAATTGCCCATGCTATATGCACCTCTTCAACAAGCTGGCGAGCAGCTACCCAGTTCTCTTCTGATGGAGCTGGAATTGTAGCGTCGGACCAGACTTGTTCCGGGGCGGTACAACCTGGGAAGTGAGTTTCTAGAAGTATCTCCGTTGCTTCCGATAGATTGGCTGTGTATGAGCCTTCAATTCGTTTCAGGCAACCCAGTTGCTGTTGGGAGTTTTTGGATAAGATTTTTTTCAACCTTGCAGCAGTTGAGGTGTTTTCAACATCCTCACAAAAAGATCTCCAAGTTTCCCGTTGACGTTGACGTATGTGTCTTTTATAATCTTTCTGGGAATTTTTGTATAACATCCAGTCTGATTGGTTTTTTAAGTTTTTTGCTCTGTTGAAGGATCTCCGTGCAGCCTCCTTAAGCCGGTCGAGTTCCTCACACCACCAAGGTATGGTGTTGTCGGATTCGGTAGCCAACCTAAGTGGGCAAGAGTCCTTGTACGCTCGAGTTAAAGAAGTTTCCAACTTACTTACATAGTTTTCTATTTCTTCTACACTAATAGGTTCAATTAAATCTGCACAAGTACTTAAGCTCCGCGATAGGTTGTATCAAAAAGCAGCCTTATCGGTCAGCCTCGGGTTTCGGTAGGGCCTGATTATTGTTTTTTGTTTATGCTCTACATAGATACGTGCCAGTCGTGGATTTTGCTTGAAATGCTAAGAGTTGCCAGTGTGATATCTATCACAGTCTGGCTGGCTGCGGGACGTAACGAACGTTGGTTTAACGCCTCGATTTAGTTATTCTAGGTTAGTACTGATAATAAAATCGTGAAGTTGCTTACCCCTGCCATTTGTGTCTTCACTTCCCCAGACAATATGATGCGAGTTGGCGTCACATCCTACTATGAGGTCAACATTTCCTTTTGTACAGTAATGCACCAAGTTCTCCAGCTGTGTTGTTGGAGGTGGTATGTCGTGCGGGAAGTATGCCGACGCCACAATGATGTCTGGCTTCCGTTTGTCTGCCGAGCTGATTCTGACGGTTGTGAGGTCGCCGTCGGAAAGCTGTGGCATAAGAAACGCTGCTATGTGCTTAGGTATGTATATACACGTCCGTAGCTTACCGTTAGTTGGGTTTGAAAATATCTTCCCATTTAGTTTGCCCAATCCGCAAACCCTGGTTTGTATGATCCAAGGTTCTTGTATTAGGGCTATTGTATCCTGCATCAGCTATAGTTTGCGGCATAGTGTCGCTACGGCCGCTCGACAGTGATGCAGGTTGCATTGTATAACATTAATGTGCCGCGTCATCGGTCGGCTTTGGGACAGTGGTGTATCTCCATCCCGGTTTTGACCGTGTGGATCAATCGCCTCTGTTTCCATTGCTTCCTCCTGCGGCGGCACATTTTTTGTTATTTTGATGGTGGGTTTGCTAAACATATAGCTTAGCAGATTTCCCTTACCATTTAGTGAGCGTACATCTTCCTCACCTGTTCCTAGAACAAGGAGTCGGCCCTCCGGTTCCTTGGACTTGGCGGTGTGGAAGATGCACCAATCGTTTACTTTGAACCACTGATTCTGCTTTCCCAGGCGACTCATGACCAGCTCTACGACATCCGGTTTTCCCGGAAGCCACAGAGTAGCCTTTGTCAGCCTAGAAAGCCGGCTCAGTGGAACAACGCCTAGTTGTGATTCCGGCCACAAAGGTTGTAGACCTGAAATTACTTTTCAAGCCACCCAAGTGAGGAGTCATTATCACAGGTGATCCTAAGGGTCTCTCCTGTTCGTATCTTTCACCCTCTTCCTGGGTTGTCCAGGTGAGGGTTCAGACGTCGAGGAGCGTATCCTCTTTTTTGGTGCTCCCTGTTTTGGAGGAAGTGTCCTTTTGCCCAAAGGCTTTGGACCTTGCCACTTTTGAAGGGCTTTCGGTTTGGCTTTTACGCACTCTAGAGACTAAACTTCATTTCTCTGGCTCCCCACCCGCCATGGAGCCTGCAAATTTGGGGACGTCTACAATAGATCGCCAGGGTTACCAGAGAAATATAGCCCCGAAGGTGGGTTGTATACGAGCAAGTGACGCACACCAAACCAATAAGTGTGCGGCCCGCTGCATACCCCATCACTTCCAAGGACTCACCCTGTCGGCCATCTGACTGGACAACGCAGCCGATTGATCGAGATGAGTTAGTCTCGACCTCCCGTTTAAGAAGAAATCCAGGTCAAAATGGAGTGTTGCCAAGCCCTAGAGACGCATCTGTAGGGTGACTCAGCCACCAGGACCCCTTCATCCTCCCTTACGGGCTTCCACGCACGGCACAAACAGGTGGGTTGTCATACCACAGACCCTCAGCGCGACTACTACGTTGCGGGGTGATCGTAATTAGTCTGGAACTTTGCCCTTGGTCGCTTAGCAGCTTGTTGTGCGATACAAAGAAGTTTCCTTCCCGACCGGACCCACTGACCACGTCCAAGGGGGAACACGCAAGCCCCATAACCACGGCAAGGTTACGATCATCAAAGGAGGAAGAGCGTTGCGTTTGATTAGCTATTGCCTTTCCCCTATGGGGTAAAAAGACTTGTGTATCATGTCTGATGATGGCCTTGTTGAAAGTTAAAACATGTTACGGTTTTCAAATATATTCGTGACTAGTACATAGTACTTAGTAAATGTGTTTTATTTATCTTAAAATAAACTATCACATAGTAACGGCCACCAACACTCAATTTAATAATAAGCAGAAAAAAAAATAAGAATGTAAACATTTTCAAGAACTAAGCAGTATTATTGTAGTGATCTTTTTGATAAGCGTTTTGAAAGTGTAGAAAAAGTTAATGAGTATATGAGATGAAGTTATTTTGTTCTAAAAACTTCACAATGTAAAAATTAATATATTTTTTAAATTTTTTTGACAAGTTGGACAATAATGCAATTGGTCTATAATTGGAAGAATTAGACTTGTCTCCCTTTTATGTATAAGTTGAACATTTGCAATTTTCCAACAATTTGGGAATGTTACATTTTTGTATGATAAGGCAACTCTTTTGGTTAAAACAAATGTTTTAAGAATAATAGGTAGAATTTTATCTATACCTGACGCCTTTCTGGTATTTAATTTAAGAAGATATTTTTTGACAACCCGTTGCTTAAAATGAATTAAACCCATTATTTTTTCACTACCGGCATTATAGGTACAGCAATTGGAGGATTTATAATAGTAGAGTAAGATGGTTTGCAAAATTATCTGCTTTTTTTTTGGATTAACAACTAGATTGTTTTGATTATTTTGAAGAAAGATATTAAAGATTTTGTACTACATTGTAATGAATTTGATGTTTTATAAATTTTGTTGTTGTTTATGAAAAACTGAAAAATTCGATTTCTGTCAATCCTATCGTTTTTAGATTGTATTAGATTGTCACAATAATTACAAGCTTATACTTATAATTTTTTTTAGTCTGTTTGGAAAAATTACTGATGTTTTTTAAGTTCTTTTTGCTTCTTACTAACTGCATGTTTTGTCTGAATTAAAAACAAATATTTTTGTTTTGGTTTAATAACAGAGAACGAAAGAAATTTTTTGATAATATTTTGAATAGTTATTGTGGGATTTTCTGCTGCAATATGTGGATCATTAGAAAATGAGCAATGAGTATCAAAATCAAAATTATAAAAAATCTTTCATTTTTACTATGTTCATCTTAGAATAATGATAGATGAGGCGCGGTTTAGGTTTGGTAATAATAGGAAGAGAACTGGCATCGAAGCATTTTACAGCTTTGGTGTTATCTGTGATATTAGGTTAGGTTAATGTTCAGGTACTGGCATCAATGTCTTTTACAACTTTGTAGTCAGTTGTGATAGTATGTTCTGTGATATTAGTTTTTAATTTAGTTTTTAATTTTAGCAACTGTGATATTAGATTTATTATTTATTTATTTATTTATTTATTTAACCATTTTAATGTGTTGTTTTGCCTCTTCAAGTCTACAACCTGAGGTTATTATTATTAAATTAAAACGCTAAAATACAAAAAAAATAGGAAGAGAAGTTTTAACAACAGAGGTAATAAGTGAATTATCGGAATTTCTTAAAGAAGCTTCAACATTAGTTGTTGTAATCTCTAGAATAGTTGAAAGATACTAATTTAACTATCTTAGTTCACCAAGAAGTTCATCACAAGGAAAATATGTAAGTTGCTGAATAAGTTGGGTGAGATTATTAGAAGCAGCAAAAATTATAGCTTATCATAGCTTGTTGTCCGGATAGTGTTGTAGAAGATGAGTGACTTAACCATTTAGTAATACGTACATTAAAATCTCCTAACAAAATTATTTCAGTTCTTCTATGATTACCTTGAAGAAGCTTGTTTATACTTTCAGAAAAGTCATCAAAAATGTTTGGAGTTGCCTTATTTGGAGAACGGTATATGCCAATTACAAAAATACTTTTATCGGAAAAATTTAGTTTAAGAAATATGCTATTATAACCAATGCCTTGAGTTTCGTACGTCGCCAGTCTAGAATATGCTTGTTGTTTGTAAATCTAGGCACAAACACTCTGTTGGTCAGCAAATTAATGTTCAAGATGATAATCGGAATCTACTAGATTAAAGCGATCTGGATCTTTATTGTTTACTTTGGTTTTTGTCCCTAATAATTTATAACGTTCAGATGTTAAGCTTGATATATGAGTGTTAAAGGTAAGTTAATCATAAAAAATATTACCGAAATCTTTATATTCAAAAACTCTGTGTGGTGGGTTGTTAGCTATATGGTAATCGTATACAATAATATTCTTTTTTCTTTATTTAATAAAAGACAATTATAGCAACACCAATTGTACATTAAGTTTAAGTTATTTTTCAAACAATTGTTAATACTGGTAATATTATAATATATAATTTTACATCATCTGCACACAGTTAAAAGTCACATTGAGTTGAGCCTTGAAGTACACCACTTGTCGCGTAGTATTTTCTTGGTTGTTGATCCAGATATTTTACGTATTGCTTACGCATTGACAAATATGAAATGATTACTAATAAAACATTTGCTGAAATGTTATGTTTGCATAACCGATTAATTAATATTTTGTAAAAGATTTTAGCAAATGCTTTTGTTAGATTTATGTAATTAACATCTGTTTTGCAATCCAGATTCCATATTTGATGACAAGTGTTGTGTCATACTTAGAAAATTGGTGACCGTAGATCTTTCACGCATAAATTCATCTTGATATTGAGCTAGGCTGATTTCCACTTTTGAAACATTATTCAATATAGAAATTGGCTTGTAATTGTTAATTTCAGATCTGTTTCTAGTTTTAAAAACTGGCACTACTCAATCTTGTTTCCAGTCAGATGGAAAAAATCCACAAATTGAAAATTGGGTTGATATGTGTGAAACAACAGCATATTTAAAAAAAAATTGAAATATTATTTAAACCTATTGTAAGTTTAGATTTTAATTTTTTAAAGCATTTAAAACATTATCTTCGAACGTTGTCCATAAAGTTCATGTTTTCTTGAACAAATTCATTGTCATGTTCATCTTGCGTTTTATTGTATTTTGAAATGCACTATGCAAAATTATTTATTATTTTATGAAAATTACTGCTACGCAGGCCATTGCATATTAAGACTCCTCATATTCTCATATCTTATTGTATTCTTATTTTTGCATTAGCAAAATCCCGTTTTTTTGAGTTTTCACTTATTGCTTTTTCTGATTTTATATGCAAATTATTATACAATGCGTGGATTTTTTTTTTTAATTTCTATTTAAATTCTAAATATAACTATATAAAATACTTCCGTAATAATATTTTGCTAAATTAAATAAATTGTGATTTGACACTTAAATTATTTAAGTTGGTTGATGAAAACAATAATTTTATTAATAAAAATCAGTTTTTTTCACATTTTTTATTACCAAACACACAAACAAATACTAGATGAAATGTTGTTAAGCATGGATTTGTAATTATTAATGATTCTTAATCTTAGTTTTTTGTAATGTTTTTATTTTTACTACGTAAAATTATTTGAAAAAAAAATCTTTATATGTTTATATCTTTATTGTTATAGGCGCTGAAAAGCAAACAACGTCCAGTACATAATACGTTTAAAATTTTATATACGAACACAGACAAATATTTGCAAAAATTAACACAAATTTACAAGGTAAACAACCATTTACCAGAAATTGCTTTAAGCGCTTATTAAATAATGGGTATGATTTTATGAATTTAACAAGTGCTTTTAAATGGTTAATGAAAATATTATTAACAGATCGGATAGGGTATTGATATTGTTCTCTCGTTCCACTCGTACCAAATAAATGATAGTTTCTATACACAAAAAAGTACCTTTATAAATATCGATACTATGTATAGTCATTACACTAAATTTTATAAAAATAAGATCGTATGTTATTGTTATTAAAGGTGGACTTTTTTGCCCAAAATGTATGTACACTGTATTATCAAGATTTGCAATTAAGTTGTTTGTGCATCAAATTGTTTTAAATTTATTGATAACAATTGATTTTAATTTTAATTCTGCTGGACTATCAGCTTCCACAATTACCAATTTTTATTTTCACCAAAATGATGCTACACTTCATAATGCCAGAAATAATCTAAATTTTTTAAATAGAGATTTGGTGAAAAGTAGGTAGGAACAACAGGCTCAACTAAATGACCCAATAGGTCTTAAGATTTCCTTTGTGGGGTTACCTGAAAAATAAAATAAAACATTATCTAAGTTTTCTACCACAAATACTTCCAACGTTCTTATAAAACTTATCAAAGTCACCCAAAATAAAGTTAGTTCTATTCAAATCGTCCGTACCATGCATTTACGCTTTATTTTGTATCACATCCACATCTAGCATTTTTTTTTTTACTTTATTACTTGTGTCTACTCAGTTTATGACAAATTCAAACAATGAAGATATCACCATGGAAATAGACAATCAGGAGATCCGCAAGGTAGAAAAATACAACTATTTATCAACAAATAGCAATAGGAAAGGCAAACCAAGAACTAGAGATAGACAGGAGGATAAAACTGGGCTGGGCTACAACAAACTAAAAAATGCATTAGCAATAGACATACCCCTCAATCTAAAAACACAGCTCTATGACCAGTGCATACTACTAGTACAGACTTATGGTGCTGCGACCTGGGTTTTTACAAACAACTTTGAAAAACAGTAACTTTTAAATATTGAAGACGTCGGCAAGAAACCAGATGTTACTATACAGCCAAAAGATGGTGCTGAACATTTGCAAAAAGAAGAAATCAACCCGCCTAGCGGACCCCGCAATAATGCGCCGCAAAGCGGCGAAAATATCACTTTGCTCAACCAACCCGTAGAAAACAACATTTTAGTTACAAACCAATTTGACAATGAACCATGGACTGAAGTTAGATGACAACGACAGCGAGATGTTTTTGGAACAAGACAAGACACTGCACTGAAAGGAACATCGAGATACGCTCACTACCATATCTATCGTTTACATCCGGACACCACAATAGAAACTGTAATCAATCACTTAACAGTTAAAGGGAGTATTCGAGAAAATCGAATCGAAACATCCATCCGATTATGCATCATTTAAAGTGTTAGTTGCATTGGAATATTTCACAAAAATCATGGGACCTAGTACTTGGCCTAAAAATATTAACGTCAATAATTTTTTATTCTACCTCAACAAAAAGAAGTACCCAACTCAACAACAGCAAAGAACAAAACCAACTCTACAAAAATAGATCACTACGTGGACATATTTCATCAAAATATGCAATCAATTAATACCTCAATCGATATACTAAATTATACAATTAATTAAATCTTAATGTTATTTTCTTTTTTTTTATTTTGCGTTTTACAGTTATTTTACATCGCCCCGGAAATCTTAGGACTTGTTTGAAGGGGGTTGATGGGACCAACGGCTTATTAGGTGACTTCCGAATATTTTACTTTCGGAACACTGGCAATCCGAAGAAGAATTAATAGAATATAAAGTTGATAATTTTAAATTAATATCGCATTTTTGCAGGGAAAAGATCAAACATGGTGGATCTGCTATATACGTCAGAGAAGAACTTAAAGCTACAGTAAGAAAAGATCTGAATAATAAATCAGTACCAAACCAAGTTGAATGTGCGTGTGCAACAGTTTGTTTGTTTAATTTAAGCATTACAGTTGTTTGCATATATACACCACCAACAAGCAACATTGAATTTTTTTTTGAAGTATTTCAACAATTACTAGACAAACTTAATAATGAACAAGGTAAATTTATAATAGGTGGTGATTTTAACATTGATATATTGAGCAATACAACTGATAAAACACATTTTATTAATCTTTTGAATTCATATGGACTTGACCCTTTAGTAAAAGTTTTTACAAGAGTTACACATTACTCTCAAACCTGTATAGATGATATAATAACAAATTTATCTAACATCTGCGATGTTGAAATATTATCGAGACACATGTCTAATCATTATGGACAAAAAATTACTTTTAAAATCAATAATTGTAGTTCAGATGCTAATATAAGATACTATTATACACGGAATCTGTACAAATATAATATAGCTAAATTTAAGCTTAATATAATTAATCAAGACTGGACATCTGTTTATAGTGTATTAGATGTCAATTCTAAATGGGAAGTTTTTATAAATATGTTTTTGTTGCATAATAATGAGTGTTTTCCAAGTAGAAAATGTAAAATTCAAAACGCAGTTAAAATAAACATGTGTCCTAATCCAATGCTTAAAACTCTGAAAGAAGAACTAGACGTTTTGGGTATTTTATCTAAGCACGATCATTCATAAGCACCGACGTACAAGTATGTTAAACAAGAGTATAATAAGCAACTACAATTTTCTAAATGCACTTATTTTGATGAAAAAATTCGAAATACTGAAAATATTTCAAAAACAACATGGGATATTATTAAGTCTTTAAAACCTTCAAAAACCAATAAACCCAACCAAACTGGAATGCAAATGTTGCAGCAAAATTTAATGAATACTATATTAATATTACAAAATCATTATTAAAAGACATGCCCAGTATTACGAATAATCAAACTAAAATCAAAGATCAACAAAATTCAATATTTTTATTTCCGCCTACCGAGGATGAAATAATTAATATTGTTAAAAAACTAAAAAACAAAAAATTTGTTGGTGTTGATGAAATTTCAATGATTGTAATAAAAAGGTGTATAGAAGTAATTGTAAAACCTTTGTGTCATATTTTAGATGCATCATTCGAGTCTGGAGTATTTCCAAATCAAATGAAATATTCAATTGTAAAACCACTTTTCAAAAAAGGTGATTTATCAAACATCGAAAACTATAGACCCATTGCAATCCTAACTAATTTTTCAAAAAAAATTGTAACTGCTATTATGAACCGTGTAATCAATTTTCTTAATTATAACAACAGTATTCGTAAAACTCAGCATAGTTTTATTAAAGGCAAATGTACTGACACAGCAGCATTTGAGTTTCTCAATAAAATAATAACAGCATGGGACAAAAAAGAATTGCCGCTTGGAATATTTCTTGACTTATCCAGGGCTTTTGATTGTCTAAATCATGAATACTTTTAAATAAATTATTTAAATATGGCATACGAGGGTCTTGTCATAAATTAATTCAATCATATATTTCTGATAGAAAACAAAAGATTGTTCTGAACAGTAGAATAAATCAAATTGAATCAAAATTTTTAAATATAAATACCGGAATTCCACATGGTAGCATAGCTGGTCCAATGTTGTTTGTAATTTATGTTAATGATTTGGCTGTTTCAATGACTGACAAAAATAAAAAAAATTGTTAATTATGCAGACGACACATTATACGACTCTGTTAAACATAATGCAAATAAAAGCTTTTCACAAGTGCATTTGTGGCTTATTAAAAATAAATTAGTATTAAATAAATCTAAAACTAATTGTATACTTTTTAAAACAAAACAAAACAAACTAGATTTACCGGCAACAATCACAGTAGATGGAACTTTATATGAGTTTAAAAGTGATGCAAAGTTCTTAGGCGTCACACTAGATCAGAATTTAAGCTGGGATTTACACATAGATCAGACATTAAAGAAACTGACAAAAACGTTATTCTCAATGAGAGTTATGAAAAATTATGTACAATACAGCACCATAAAAACAATTTATTACGCTAATTTTTACTCTGTTTTGAAATATGCTATTATACTTTGGGGACATTCTTTATATGGTAGCTATATATTTAAAACTCTCAAAAAGCTGTCTTGAGATTAATGTGTAATTTAAAGTATAATGAAAGCTGCAGAGGAATGTTTAAACAAAACAATTACTTAATCCAGCAATTTAAATTCAAGATTGTATTTTGTTTACTTTTAGACATCGTTATTATTTTGAAACATCAATAACGAATCACGCTTACAGCACACGCAATGTTCAAAAATCATACACCTATCCTAAACACAATCTAGTAATTTTTGAAAAAAATCTTTTTTATAGTTGTATTAAACTATTCAATGTTTTACCTCTTCATTATCGTCAAATTAAATGTTATAGCATTTTTGCACGAAATATAAGACAACTACTGCTCAACGTAGAACCGTATACTATACAAGAATATTTTAATTCTTTGTTGCAAAAATAATAATATATATGCAAATATATCTATACTATTAATCTAAATGTTGACGTCCTTTTTATTTTTACTGTATGTTTTATTTTTATGAATTATGTATGTACAGTTTCTCTAAGAAATAAATTTATTATTATATTATTATTATTAATATTACATAGAAAATTCTAAATAAATTGCGCGTACATTAAAGAGCAATAGAGAGGAGAATACTGAGAATAACACTGAGAAATCATAAAACAAACACCTAGATAAGACAAAAAACGAAAGTACATGACATAGTCACAAGAGTAGCAAAGATGAAGTGGGGTGGGCTGGACATGTGGCTAGAGGACAAGATATATGCAGTGGCAAAGTCTTAAGATGAAAGCCATGGGGAGAAAACAGAGGAAGAGGACGACCACAAATGAGATGGGCTGATGACCTTACAAGAGCAGTGGGTCTAAATTGGTTTATGGTCGCACAGGACCGACAAGTTTGGAGAAGTAAAAGGGAGGCTTATATCCAAAGGATAGAAAATGGCTGACTAAAGAAGATAGAAGAAGAATAAGTGTTTATATAGTTTTCTATGTAATTTCTTTACGTTGAACATGAAATTTTTTAATTTTATTTTTTTGTTTTTTTCTTTATATTTTGTGAAATGTTTTACTCCATTTTTTTATTGTGATTATTTTTTCTGTAGTTTTTTGTTCCTATTTAAGCATTTTCATGTCTTTTCTTTTGTTTGTATTGCTTTATTTTCATTTTTTGTACTTTAGTTTTATCTTTTGTGCCATTTGGGCTTATTTTGTTGTTGATTTAATTTATTTATTTGCTAAACATTTTTTGTGTTTTTTTTTTCTCTACTCAATAATCTTCCATATGCATCTTCTTATTTTTGCTTCTATTTTCACATACACTTATATTATTGTTGCGCCTCCATGTTTTTATTATCATTTGCACTTTTTTTGAAATTTATTTTTTCCAGATTTTTTTCATAAATTGTTATGCCGGTCATTCAGTTTATTCTGTTTAGGTATTATTTTACTTCTTACGTACACGTTTTATGATTAGTGTCTACTCTTTTATTAACTTTAAATTTTGTTATGTTTCATTCCTTTCCATTGTTTCTTGTTTGTCTTTTCAGTCTCTTGGTTTGATATGGTTTTTGTATTTGTCTCTTTCTTCTCTTGTTCGAATTCTTGCATTAAAGACTTCCCTTATTATTATTATTTATTTATGTTATTGTATTGTCGTCTCTGTTGATTTTTTAGTGTTTTTCATACCTCTGCTATATACTGTAATTATTTTGAATGGTTTCTTTCCCAGCAAAAAGTTTTGTTCTATTATATTGTTACTGTTGTTTCCTACACACTGCTCTTGTAGCCAATCCTAATTTTTTCTGTATCTTTTGTTTATTGACAGTTAAACCGTCTTCAAATTTTTTTCTTTTTTGTGTTTGTGCTTATTTTTTAATACTTTTTACTTTTTTTTTCTTTTTTTCATTTCATTTTGTTTAACACGGTTTATGTCATCGCAGGTTATATAACATAATTTTAAATTGTTTTTCCTAGCTGCTCTTTCTGTTTCTTCTTTTATAATTTTATTCTATTATTATTTTATTTCAGGCGTCTGCACGTTTCTTTATGATTAGAACTGCCATCTGGTATAAGCTTTTTTCTGTTTAATTTCTATTCTCCTTGATTTTGTTTATGTCATCGCAGGTTATATAACATAATTTTAAATTGTTTTTCCTAGCTGCTCTTTCTGTTTCTTCTTTTATAATTTTATTCTATTATTATTTTATTTCAGGCGTCTGCACGTTTCTTTATGATTAGAACTGCCATCTGGTATAAGCTTTTTTCTGTTTAATTTCTATTCTCCTTGATTTTGTTTGTTTTTTTCAAGCATTCTTCTACCTTTGTTTTTTTTTTGCTTTTATTTTTCTTTTATCACTTGTTCTATTCAGGTGACCCTTCTTTTGGTTTGCTGTTTTTTTCTCTTTTTTCATTTTTTTTTATTTGTTTATCTTTTAATTTTGGCTTTTTAATTTGCTATTTTTTATATTTTTGATTAATCTACTTTTTGACCATCTTCAGTCAGTTCTTTCCACATTTTTTTAATATTGCCTTATTTTTTTTCTCTATTTTTTAGATTTTTTTTTCTTTTATCTAGGACATTAGGATTTCTCAACTGTTTACATTTTGTCTGGTGACGTCAATACAAGAAACAAAATTCAATAAACACAGGTCAAATACTCAATAGTTTGCCAATTATAATTTAATTAAAATTTAAAAAAAAGACTACATAACTAATAATGCATTTAATGCATTTAAAGTATATGATTGATTTCTTGTCCCTGCTTTTACAAACAAAAGTATAATTTAAGGTTTGGTTTATTTAAAATAAATTAGTTTTAAATAATTCAATGTGTTGATTTTAATTAACTGATAATGACCAAACAACCAAAACCGGTCTGAATAAATAAAATAAAAATAAAATCAGCAAGTATTCAAAATTAATTTATTTAAAATAAACCTTTCCTCAAGTATTCAACAAGCAAAATTAGATAAAATTGTGAAAAATCGATTGACGTTAAAAAAAAACTTACCCCTTTCACTACCCAAAGTCAAAACATGGGTTTTAATTTTTCTTTGACAAAATTTTAATTGTTTAATGTACTTTTTTGACAAAAGTTACTTTTTTGTGAAACAACTGTAGTATTTTTATAAAAACCAAATTTTTTTAGTTAAAAATCATGTTTTTCGTTCGAGTCTAGCAATTATCTAAAGCAAAAGTTTATTAATTTATTAAACTTTTTGAAAAAAGAAGGATTCAACAACAACTTACAAAAGCCAAATTTTATTTAAAATACAAAAATGTTAAACAGCGGCTTCCCAAAATTAGCTTAAGTTGTTTTTGAGAGTCCGCAGTTGCTTAACTTGTGCACGCGTAATTTTATAATATTTAAATACCAGTACAAAAAAAACATTGACAGTTTTTCAAAGTTTAAATAAAAAGAAGAAAGTAAATACAGACTAAAGCTTACCGTCTCTGGGGTGGTTTGCGTTTGAATGCAGGATCTGGAAATTATTTTAATGTTATTTATCTGATTGTATTTAGTACGGTTTCAAAACGGCTTGGAGTAGTAAGTGCTTTTATTATTGACTTACACCAAAACCTCTTTAAAGAAAGAATATGACAGTCTTTCCCTAATGAGGTTTTGGTGAGCACCGCAGAATTACTTGAGTTACAAGTCTAAAGATTGGAGAAACAAATTGTGATATGACGTTTGTTAGCTTGTTTTTTTATGTTCAGATTGGTTCTGTCATCTATATTATAAAATCTGTGTATTTGGCAAATCCGTTAACTCAGCTGGTACAAGTTTTAATATTTTGCTTGGTTCAGTTTAGATAAAAAAAACTATATTTGTGTAGATTTCGGGTAGGTATTGGAGACAACAAACAAATGGCCAATAAAACCGCTTGTCAGATTGCATATGCAATTCTACTAACAGCATGACATCCAATAACTTTAAAGGTTATGTGATAAAGTGTACAAAAGTGCCGTACTGAAGAGCAGATAATAATGAACCTCGCCTCAATTGAATAATGGGTAGACAAGTGTCCATACAGTTTTACGGCCAGTGTCCTTCTTTTTAGATAGGAAACAACCAGTTTAATCAATTTTGGATTTAACTTAAAACGTTGAAGCTTTAAGAGTAGACCTTGGTGCCAGACCTTATTAAAAGTCTTTTCAACATCAAAGAATATCACACTAGTGGCCTGTTTTGTACGAAAACAGTAGATAAAGTAGATAAATTGTTAAGAACCCATATCTAAAGCCATGCTGATGATTTGGAAACAAGTTTTTAGCCGACCTGTAATCTTGGATTCCATCCTAGATTACAGTTACTGCCACCTTACTAAGGGTTGATAGAAAACTTATCGGGCGGTAATTTTGTAAAAAATGTTAATTTTACTAACCTTTGTGAAAGGAATTACTAATTATTAGATTTTTTCCATAAAGACGGAAAATGCGACATCGTTAGCATTGCATTCGTAATGTTTGTGAGAAATAATACAGTTTTGTAAAAAAATCTCTCAAAACTTTGTATACAATCAATTTAGGTTTGAGATGAGTGATAATATCTGTCGCATTTAACGGCCAAACCAGTTCAAGAATTAAAGCTATATCAATGTGCTTCAGACACAGTCTCACTTCTGTGTGGACGCTTTCTAAGTCTTCATTGTAGATCGGTGTTTAAAGTTGTCAGCAATTGCTTCAGCCTTGCCTTCCAAAGTGTATTTAAAGCTTCCTTTGCTATGAATTATAGTAAGCTGTGTACGTTTATTTTGTAAAGTTTTGGCATTTTTTTAGATCAAATTATCATCTTTGTTGAAAGACTAAAAAGCGGATTTTCCTGATTGTCTTTGTTAATGGTGAGGGGTCACCATTGAGCTGATTTAAGATCTTTGCCATTTATGTGTGGCACAATTTTAAAAACGGATATGCTCTCTGGTTTCGCTGTCAAAACTCAATCAATTTGATCCAACTTTTGGCAAAGCTTTGATAGACTTGTCTATTGCTAGCGAGATGAGACTAGTAATGGCAAAGATCGGGCTCTCAACTTTTTCAGTCATTCCAATATTAGGCTGTAGTGATGCTTTTTTTATAGTATTGAGAAAACCGGGAACAGTCAGTCTTAAAGACCGACTTGACCTTCTCCTTATTTTTTCATAAAGTTCTAAGGCTAGTGACTTGTAGTATGTAGCTAAAATTGTTAATAACTAAAAAAGCAGCTTGAGCTATGATGTTCTAAAAAAAAATTAATACCAAAAACATCCTCAGTGTACATTTGTTAACTGTAATAAGTTGGCATGTTTGACCCTAGGGCTATTTACTTTCGGTATACTTAAACAACAATTATTGAAAGCGTCTAGTATAGCATCAAGATCTTTTGTTATTAGCTGCTTAGTTGGCGACTGATATGGTAAAATCAACTTTATTAGTCTCAGACCAGGAACATGCAATTAGCATCTGAAATACGCCTTCAACTGTTGAATTGGAAGCCAATTCAACAGTTGAAGGCGTAGGGATTTTTGAATAGTCAGCTGATCGTTTGATGACGATTGCAGATTTACGTCCTTGTGCTGCAGACGTATTTTCTAATACGCAAAAGTGCTTAGGATGCTGTAAACTTTAAGAAGTTTTTAGATAATAACTTCACACCAACATTATTTTTGAAGAAGAACGCCTCTAGTTCCTCTTTCTTGTGATTAATGCTGTTACAGATACAAAGCAGAATAAAGTTAATGTAATTTTAGGTTCAGAAACAAAGCATTTTGGTGTCATCAGTGATATTAGTTTAAGTTTATTTATAATCCGGTATAAAAGCATTTGACAAGTTCGGTGTCATCTGGGATATTAGATTAGGTTTATGTTTAAGTACTGCCACCAAACACTTTTGCAACTCTGGTGCCACTTGCATATTTATTTTAAGTTTACTTTTTAGTTTGGAAGCACTATATGCAACTAATAAACTATATTTAATTACTTTAAGAAAATTTTAAATGATAACACAGGCCAACATAAAATTTGTAATTTGGATTTGTTAGTTTTGGTGGCTAAATAAAGAATCAACATTTTTTTGTTTCCATCACGCACCATTTTTTAATATTTTAATTATTTTAATATTTTAATAAATTTACTAGGTGTCATATTTATGGTTTTTTAAATATTTGCGAATAAAAATTATATGACATTATAAAAATTGCTACGCCACTGAGATTAAATTGTGTACAAATCAATAGAATAGTATAGGAAAATTCCCGAAAGTAAAATTTATTTGCTGAGATTCCCTAATTTGCAGTCAGACCGTCGGCGAAGGAAATATAAATAAACGTCTTTGTTGTAACAAGCGCCTTTATTAGTCTGTTTGCGTTTAATCTAGGCAGCCGCTGTTTAGTGAGTTTTTGCAGTTAAATTAATTAAAATGCCAAGACTTTGTCAAAAGTAGAGCTACATCACTGTTGAAACACCAATACTATGCGTATTTTAAAGTAAAGATTGGTGATCAAGACAAGCATTGGGCACCACATGTTGTATGTAAGACATGTGAAGAGGGTTTAAGGCATTGAAGTAATGGAACAAGGAAATCCCTACTCTTTGGAATACCAATGATTTGGCGAGAGCCAACAAATCACCATAATGTTATTTCTGTATGTGCAATGTACGTGGATATAACACAAAAAAATTATAAAAACATCATTTATTCAAACCTCAAGTCTGCAATTAGGCCAGTGCCACATTGTCCGGATGTGCCAATATCTGAGAAACCAACAAATTTAGAAGATGTTATAAGCAGTTCTGAACCTGAAGTTGATGAAAACAACTTTAGCGATGCCAGTAAAATATCGAGCATTTCTAAACAACCGCAGTTATTTTCCAAGACCGAACTTAACAACTTAGTTAGAGACTTAGGTCTTCCAAAGAATCTTTCCAAAATTTTAACATCCAGACTTCAAAGTTAAATTTACTGGCAGAAGTCGATAAAATCTCTATTAAGGAAACGCAAGTCTAAGTATTTAGGTTATTTTGAAAAAAGTGATTGTCTAATTTATTGCACCGACATTTCCAGTTTGATAAACTTGGGGGCACATACAATCTCGATGATTAAAGGCTTTAGTGTTTATTTTAACCAAATTGTTTATTAATTTATTTTCAGCATTGATAAAAAACCTTACGTGATAGGGCAAAATGACACTCAGATTTGAATTCAGCAGATTAAAATTATACTAAAACAGATGTCAGATCAAAATCAACTTTCAAGAAATCAAAATTTGTTGGCCTGTGTAATTATTGTAAGGATTTGACTTAATCTAAGTTAGTACTTAATACTTCTGAAAATACATGAAAGGGAAATTAAAGACCACATAATGATAAAATTATATATATTTTTAATTTAGTTCATACATTTATTAAAGTCATTATAAAGTGTGATGAACACAAACAAAACTAAAATTAAACTCCAAAAAACTAGTAATTAATTAAACTCCAATCAACATTTGAGGTATTATCTTAATCAATTTTATTTCAAAATTTATTTTTAAACCTGAATGTTGTAGTTTCAAAAATATCTGTTAACTTATTATTATTGAACGCGGTAGTGACATCAGTATGATTCTCTTTTAATAAATTAGCCTGTTCAGTGTAAATAATTTTTACAACGGTGTAGCTGGCAAAAACAGTTAACGCAACCAAAAAGAAAGCTCTACCAAAATAGCAAAATTTTTTTTGAAAAATGCTATACTTAGATATGGCACCTATCAAGTTAGCAAACATTCTGGTACTTTTTCCTTTTATTCCTTCTTTTTTTTCTTTTATTTCTTCTACTTCTTTTTTGTTTAGTTTGGTAATATGAATTCCTTCATCATCTTGCTGTTGTTCAGGGTCAACCATAATATCAGGAATTGCAACAATAACATTATAATCGTTAGCAAATGGGACATCAACAGGTTCATTTGGTTCGTTAAGGCAGTTTGGTTCAAAGCCTGCATTGGCTATTCCTCCTTTAGCCACTGTATTTTTTTTCACAAAAGTAACAAAAAAAAATTGCAATTAACTAAATCATAAATAAACAAAATAATAAGCAAAAGAATGTTTATAATTAAATATATTAATACAAATAACTTACGTTTCATCAACCCATTTAAGGGATGTCTGATATTTGCTGTTTGCTGAGCGCATTTTGGAAGGTACTTCGGACATTTTAAAAAGTTGTTCACTGAGTAATAGTTTTAACTGTACTGACCGTTTGCTGCAAGCCATTTATTTTATAGCATTGTGTCAACCAATCAAATTAGATCACATGATTAATGTGATTATTCGTAAATTACTTAAATTATAGTTAATAATTTTTTAAAGGCCTCTTTTAGTTTCAAAAAATATATTAAAATGTTTATTATTATCAATAATTTTATGTCAATTAAAAAAATAATATTCTGATAAATGTAAACTTGGAAAATTAAAAATTTATGATTAAAAATTTCCATTTCCAAATTATTTTTGTGTTTCTTCGTTTGTATGCACTAGTTAACGTAGCTATGAATTATTGATTTTTGCAAATGATGAAATGGTTATTTATTTGCTTATAGATAGATTTAAATTATTAAATATAAAGATTTTTTTAAATATCTTAGTTGGAGTTTATAAAATTATACAGGGTGTCCGGAAAATACGTGTACAACGTTTGACGACAGACTCCTGACGTCAAAATAGGTCGATCTAAGCCGACTTAGTTATATCCAAAATTGTCTCGTTTAGCCGGTAGAGGGCGTCAAAAATTTGTAAATATTAAAAAGAAATTACCTATAACAATAATTTTTTAAGTGACCTTGTTGCTATGGCGTTTAATAATTTGACAATTATTGACAAATTGTCACCAGTCTATGAAATTTACTCAAGTATACGATCAACATTCTTGAATTACAAGTTCATTTTACCATTAAAAATGGAAAATTATACAAACTCTCATAAAGTTGACATGCTCCTGGTATACGGGTTTTGTCAAGGAAATGGGCGTCAGAGTGTTAGGGTTTACATGGAGAGGTTTCCTAACCGTCGAATACCAAACCACCAAACATTTGCCAGTATTGAGCGTCATCTTCGGGAAACGGGCAGTTTTGAGAAAAAGTTTGAAGGCAGGGGTCGTATGCGAACAACTCGAACTGTGGAAACAGAAGAGATGATTCTGGAAAGAGTTAAAGAAGAACCAAGTACCAGTACCCGTCTCTTAGAACGTGAGTTAAATGTTCCTAAAACGATTGTCAATGAGGTTTTAAGAGAACAGTTGTTACATCCTTACCACATACAAAAAGTCCAGGAACTTTTACCGACTGATCCCCCCATGCGGCTTACATTTTGTCAATTTATTAGAAACAAAAGAATCCTTGTTCCAAATTTTTGTAGAAAAATTATGTTTACTGACGAGGCATGCTTTACAAGATCTGGGGTAACCAATCTGCACAACGAACATATTTATTCCGATGAAAATCCACATGCCATTAAAGTTGCACATCATCAGCATCAATTTAAAATTAATATTTGGGCAGGTATTATTGATCACTACCTTATTGGTCCCATTGTTATTCCAGACAGGTTAGATGGAAATATTTATTTAAATTTTTTGCAAGACACATTACCAATTCTTCTGGAGAATTTGCCCCTTTTACTTCGGAGAGAAATGTGGTATATGCATGATGGTGCCCCGCCCCATTTTTCCGTTGCCGTTCGGCAATACTTACATCATCAATATCCCAACCGATGGATTGGAAGAGGCAATGATGCACCAGTAAAATGGCCACCACGTTCTCCTGAGTTAAATATGTGTGACTTCTTTTTGTGGAGCGCTCTTAAAACAGAAGTTTACAAGACTCCGGTAAACACACGCGATGATTTATTGCAGCGGATTTTAAATGCAGGCAACCATTTTAATAATCCCGAGACATTAGATAGGGTCCAATATCATTTTTTAAAGAGTGTTAATAAGTGTATTCAGCAAGATGGCGGTCATTTTACACATTTGCTTAAGTAATGTTTTTGTTTTACTTAGTTTCTTACAATAGATACTTTCAACTTTGATATACTTTTGTTTTTTTTGACGCCCTCTACCGGCTAAACGAAACAATTTTGGATATAACTAAGTCAGCTTAGATCGACCTATTTTGACGTCAGGAGTCTGTCGTCAAACGTTGTACACGTATTTTCCGGACACCCTGTATATTGATCGCGTTAATTAACAGAATTTTCAGTTTTTTTTTTTTATAATTACAACACAATAGCATATTTTATTCTATAATTGTACTGTTTATAAACAGTACTAAAAAAGATTAAAATTAAATTTTGCATCAGAAATTAATAAATGTAAAACAAGAAACGCAAAATTGTTAAACAAAAATACAAAATTTTGATATTTCACTGCTTGTTTCTTTATTTTATTATTTTTTTTAATAATAGAATAAAATATGGAAGTTAATAAAAACGCGATCGCTTTGTTTTAAATAATATAATACCCTCAATTAATATTAAAATATTTGACTTGGTATGTAACTTGTCCAATATTAAATATTTAGATATTAACAATATTATAAATGAGAAAAACTTTGATAAACATATACTATACATGAAACGTAGTGGTAAACTTAAACTTATAAATAATATTGTCAAGGTTATTAACAATTTTAACTACCGTAGAATACAGACTTATTATTATAATAAATTTATATAATGTAGAAATATAATATCTATAGCATCGCGCAGAGATATACTGAACAGTAAACACGTATCGTATTTGACCTCGCAATAAATCAGCTTTTAAATAGTTTCAGTGTTAAAAATTATATGTTTTGTATGTTAATAAAAGTGATAGTGCAAGTCAAATTGTAAACGCCGTGCTAGTTTGACCCGAAAGACTCAAAAAGGCTTTAATTATGAGCGGTACCGAGCTCGCTCAGATGGACGTCTCTTTTTCAAATGAGAGCAACAAAGACAACATACTCAATTTTGGCTGATGCCGGTAAGGACTGCTGAGACACTTTAATAATGCCAAAAAAACACGGTAGGCAAAAAAAAGCAGAGAATTCAAATAAAAAGGGGAAATGCGATGGGTTCTTTAATACTTCATAAATAAATAATTTAAATAGCTACACAACAAAAACTAACAATACTACTGCAACAAATACTTTATCTACAACAACAAAAAATTATCAGTCAACTCCTGAAAACAACACCGCATCCACATCATCAACTAACATGTTAATGGCACAACCAATTAACAAAGAAAATATAAATAAAAATACCACCAAACAAACTACAAAACAACATTACCTGTCTACAATAATTTGAAACAACACATTAAATACTATATTGAAACGATACAACAGGTTACACGGACACAGCTTTCCGATTTATGATGCATCTCTAGTATAAATACCAACAATACTATATTGAGCCCAAGCATGGTTTTATTGTAAAAACCAACACAGCTAAAGAAACCACATTAAAAATGTTGATAACTAACTTAAAAATTCTTAAAAGATAAATACAACTGCCAAAAGTACCGTCTGCATCATATTCGACTGTAACAGCATCAGTGGACCTCAAAATTACCGACGACGAAATGGAACAGGCTCTAAAAGCTATCGACATAGACCACCGTTTCTGCAAACAAATAATATCCAGATCAACGGGACTACCGACATATAAAATTTGCATTATTACGGCTAATGTAGATGCTTACGAAAGCCACGCTCCAGTTCCCCTACCAATACCTTGTGGCAAACTCAACTCATTTAACCACAAAACAGAAGACTTACCCCAAATGTAGCAAATGTGGATTTGCTCACAAAACCGCAAGCTGCGCAACATACCTACCAAAAAAATGTAACGAGGAAGGACATAAACTATAAAATGCAAGAACAAACCCACACAACCTATAGAAGGCATATCAAACGTCAAAATTAAGGCAGCAAACAATAGGTCAGGAGACATTGAGCCAGAAATAACAAAATCATCTTGAATTCACTCACTTATCTCTATCCATGACTATATAATCAACACATACTTTGACAAAATTAACAACTTTAAATCTAAAAACAGACAAAAACTTAAACAAAAATTAAAATCACGATTCATTAAAACTTACAATATACACACAATAGTTTTCTTTTCTGCCAATCGCATGTTTATAGTCGTGCTAGATCTCATAAATCTTAACCATGCACCGCTCACGGTCCGTATAAACGGCATAAAAGTTACCTTTATTAAAAATTTCCTTATAAAGAAAAATTTATCTAAACCCAAAACCCAATTTTATTCTGTATCTGGTAAATAATTTTCCGTTTGAAAAACGATGCAGATTCCAGCATTAACAATCCATTAAATGACTATCTCCATTTTGCAATCCCGTTCCTAAAAAAAATATTCCCTATTTTCCTAGTATATATTTATCTAACCTTCAACATTGAGGATAACATCTTTGTAAAAGCTACATACCCGCATGTTATAATCGTAGGTGATTATTTTAACATTAACCTAATGAAATCCCGACACCTCCAACAATTTCTCTCCAACTCCAACTTTTCTGAAATTTCTACTTCTCCAATATTTATAATGTTGAATAATCAATGTACTACACCTGATATATTTCTTTACACATCTAGTTTAAAACCACTTATCCAGTCAGTTAACGTTATTTCTGATCTCTGCTCCGATCACCATGCAATATCTTTCCAAATTAATGTACAACACTTTTTTTTTTAAATATAATACCCTCAAAGTTTTAAAATCATATTATATCTACCCCCTCTCTGCTTACATTTTTAAGTTAATAAAATATAAGTGATTATACAAGAAATTATACAGAAAGTTTCGACTGACAAACGACAAGACCTTAAAAAGGCAATTCATTGACCTTAATAAAAATATTTACGATGAACTCGCAAACTTCAAGTGATGATAGAAGGAAAAACAATTTTATTATTATTTATTTTTAGTGACCGGATTATATGCAAATGCATATTTGCATATGCATTTGCATATTTCGACCATATTTAGACTTTGTTGCATATTTTGTCCATATTCGGTTTTTATGCATATTTTAACGATTTTTAGAAAAACAATATTAAAAAACATCATATTTTAAGTTACTATATTATGCATATTGACATAAAAATATCCCAGAAATTAAAAATTAGTTATTTTTACTGCTAACTATTCAATCACAATCATTATTTTAAATTAAAAACAAATAAAATGTTTTTTTTTAATTTACTAGATTATATTTAAAATATCTTAGAAATTAAAAAAAAAATTAAAAAAATATGTTGCCTTTTAAAAAACTAAAGTTGCAATAGCAAGTATACTAAAAATTAAAACATATATGTGTGTACCTGCCTTTATATATGAAGTTGTATATTTACACATTACACATTCTACCTATTTAACTTTAAAAAGAAAAAATAGAATTTCTTATATATTTTGTTTTTTTTTTATAAGGATTAAACTATGTTTGTTTATATTTATGTTACACATAGTTGCATATTTTGGCATATTTTAAGTATTTTCATGCATATTTTGGGCTTTTTTATTGCATATTTGCATGCATATTTTAGTGTTTTTAAGGTGCAGATAATCCGGTTTCTATTTATTATATATTATATGTACAGTATTGTATAGTAGTATATAAATATTTTATTGATAAAATATATTATTGATCATCAAGATGGTTGCGACGGTTACTATGTGGTACTTCATATTTAATAAGTAAATAAAACAACTACTATGTTTTTACCACTAATTTATTATTGTAAAATTATATATAAGGCATATACAATTTTACAAAATACATTTCACGACTTAAGTTTCAACGTTTTACGGTCATTATCAAGTTCCTCACTTGATAATGACCGTAAAACGTTGAAACTTAAGTCGTGAAATGTATTTTGTAAAATTGTATATGCCTTATATATAATTTTACAATAATAAATTAGTGGTAAAAACATAGTAGTTGTTTTATTTACTTATTAAATATATTATTATATACTAAAAAAAAAAATTTAATAATTTAATACAGAAACGACAAATACATCACCGCATGTAATACAATTAAAGACAAACAAGGAAAAAACTATTTCAATGAAATCAAAAAGCTTGCGAAATACAAACGATCTAGCCAAATCTATTCTGTTACTGATCAAAATGCAAGATTAAATCATGTATTAAATGATGCAAAGAAACAGGAATAGAAGAAAAAGAAGTTTGTAAAAAATTTAGATTAAAATTATTAATGTGAAAATTATAAAGGTTAAGTGGGAGAACAGACCTAGTCTGAACTTCGCCTTTTTCTATTTGTGTAATTTGTATTAAATAAAAATAAAGTTTATTATTATTATTATTATTATTATTATTATAAATGACAAATAAATGCTGCTCGACAGACATCGATATTGCTTGTACATTTAAAAAACATTTCAGTGAAGTTTTTACATTTTCACAGTCAGACTATTTTGACAATGACAATTTAAATATTATAAATAACTGGTAGACAAACCCAAGTTACTCTTGAGAACAATATAATTGACAAAGACGTTTATTACGACGTGTTAAATAACGGAAAAAGCTCAGCCTGGTAACAAGGAAAATATTAAAACGTTAAATGACCATATTCACAACTATATAATTGACATATATAACTACTGTCTTTCACAACAGTATTTTCTTAAAAAATGGAAAATAAAAACTATTATATGTTTACATAAGTTTGACTGTAATGTCTTACTCTTCTAGCTACCGTCCCATTACATTACTTTCTGTTCTTGAAAAAAAAAAAATCTATTATCTAGATGAAAATCCTATCTTGCACAGAAAATATGATTCCTGTAACCCAATTTGGCTTTTGTTTTAGTTTTTTTTTTATCAACATCCCATCCAATTACAATCCTTACATCCAATCTATAAACTTTCTACCTCGAAGATAGGCATTTGAGCGTCTTGTTTATGGATATAAATAGGGCGTTCAATTTGGTCTGGCACAGAGGCATCTTTTTTAAACTGTCTAGCCTAAACTTCCCTCCTTACTTCATAAACCTAATTTACCAATTCCTATATAACAGAACTTTTCAAGTTCGAATACGCTCCACTTACTCCCATTCGTTTACTCCGCACCCAAGGTGTCCCGCAAAAGTTTTCCGCTCTTGCCCTTCTTATATAACTTTTTCTGCTACGACATCTACAGTTTTAACCCAAAACATTTTGATAATCTACAAGTAATTTAACCATCAAAAGTGTGCAAATACTTAGGAAAATTTCATTTGTACCCCCGTTATCTTAAATCACCAGAGCAAAACATTTTTGCTGACTTTCCAAAAATGTTAAATTTTTATCCGAAATGTGTAAAATATTTAATGATGTTTTTTGATTTGAATAATTATGTTTATTCAAAATTAAATGTTAAGCAAAATTTGACTTTTCTAGATCTTAGAAATTAAAAAAACATTTAAAAAATCAAAATTATACAGTAATAAATAAACAATTAGATATTTATAATTCACCTCTACTAAATATGTTAATAAAAATAAATTTTATCTAATTAGAAATTTTAAATTATAATGTAAATATTTATACATATTTGACAGATTGTCTAACCTTAAAAAATTTTGTAATGTCTAATAAATGACAATATGAAAATTCAACTCAGCGGGAAAATAGAAATTTAAAATATTTAAAACGGATATCAGGGTAGCGGGAAAAAACAAATTTTTTAAATATTTATTAGTTTGAAATATTATATTATATTATATTAAAACATTGATAATGATGATCATTCATCAAAACATGTATGTGTAAATAAAATACATAATTAAATAAAATCATTTATTTTAATAATATGAATAAAATACAAAGATTTTATAATATAAATAAAGAAAATATAAAATATTATTATTATTACCAAGCAAACCAATATTACTGCGCGAAATGGATATAGCGTTTTCAATAAGATTTTTTCTGTGGACATTCTAAATTGCTAGAATGATATGTTATCTTTTTTTATTTGTCTTGAGTAAACCGGACAATCTCTATAAACACTGTAGTGATTCACGTCTAAATTCAACTTTAATTTTTTAGTTGATCTTATACATTTGTTTATTTCTTCATTAATTTTGCATTTATCAATTTTGTGTTTACATTTACAACAAGTATTCTTGCTTCTACATTCATTCGACTTGTGATTAAAGCGCAGACATTTGAAATATCTTATCAAATTGATATGTTGATATACCACACATTTGTCCAATTTAACATTTACTTTGGTTTCTTTGAGTAGTTTTTATCAATATCAATGATTGCATTGTATTTGATATAAACTTTATTATTGTAATTGTATTTTCTTTTGTATATCGATTTTGTTTTTTTTCATTTTTGTAACAAACAAACTTCAACTTCACTGCATTACAAAATGCATTGCATAGCATACCGTGGAGAAATATATTTGGTATGACAGTTATAGAAAACTTTTTTTTTTCATTCTTCTATTTATTGCGTTTTTTACGGCTATATTACATCATTACAGGCTACGACTTGTTTAAAGAGGTTTGATGGGACCAACAGCTTATTAGGTGACTTTCAAACCACCCTGATCGATAAAGTGCAAGTTATTATTTCAGTCATATATTGTATAAAACACTCGTCTATTTAAACTGTGAATTACAGATAGCATAAGTGTGATTATACATGTATGCGTAATTTAACAACACAGGTTTGTTTTTTGTTGGACATATAATATAATAATATAAAATAGTTTATTAGTCTTTATTCGATCAATACATTGATATAAGACAAGTCAAAATAGTAGACATAATACATACATACATACAATTAAAATACAGTATAAAATAAGCACTAACATTATTAGATACATATTAAAATTATAATAACTTAAAACTATCAATATTGTCACTAAAAAAATCTTTTAAAGTATAATAACACTTACTAAGTAACATATGTTTCATTTTATTTTTAAATAGTTTAATATTAATATTTTTAAAACTAGGTGGCAATTTGTTGTAGCATTTTATAGCTAAAAATGTTACACTTTTTTTGTAAAATTCAAGTCTATGGGCTGGTGTAGTTGGGTCTAACCCATTCCTTGTAGCATAAGTGTGATTTCTATTATTTTTGGGAAAATCATTTATATTTTCTTTGGCGTACATTAGCAGTTCGAAAATAAGTAGTGATGGTAATGTTAATATTTGTAATGATCGAAAATGTTCTCTACGCGAGTCTACTTCCTTGCATTGCACATATAGCGAATGGATCGTTTTTGCAATATACATACTCTATTCAGTTGTGTTATACTAGCAACCCCCAGCATAAGATTCTATATTTAAGAGTGGATTGTATATTAGCATAATAGTAAGTTTTAATTGTAAATACATTTGCTATAGTAAGTAGTTTTTTAATTGCATAATAGGTTGATAATTTAGAACAAATTTTATCAATTTGTGCATTCCACGACAAACATTTATCTATTTCAATACCCAAAAATGTTACAGAGCTTGCTTGTATTTTAATCTGTCTAGAATGACGCATAAGATATGACTGGTTTTGTTTATGAATGTTATATTGTATAAAAAAAGTTTTTGATATTGACGCATTGATAATTTCAATTAATAGATCTACTATATAAAGACAAATACATTTTATAATTTTTCCACTAATTTTATCAAAACCACAAGAGCTTGAGTTTTTAAGTTTTGATATAACAAAAATGAACTCCAATTTTTCGACAGGAATAAAAAAAAAATGAATGATTAGCCATTTTATTTATGTTTGTTTGTAAAAGATTTAAACTATTTTTTATGTTTATTTGTGTCGCAATGCTAGTGAAGTATTTATTAAAATAACTGCATATATTTGTAATGTTGTCTAATTCATTATTAATTAACATGTTGAATTCATTTTTTGTTTTGTTTTTCTGCTCCGTCTCATTTTTAATTATGTTCCAAACAGCTCGTGTTTTGTTCGATGAAGTTAAAATAATTCTGTCATTGTAGGTTCTCTTTGCTGATCTAATAACTTTACTATAAATTGACTTGTATGTTTTATAATTTTTCATATTAGTTGCTGATATCAAAATTCCTTTAGTTATCCATTTTGGTTGACAAAGATTTGTTTTTATTAACTTACGTTTAAGAGAAAAGGATACATCAAAATAATAGAAAATTGTGTCAAAAAATGTATTGTATTTTTTGTTTACTTCTATTTTATCATACACGCCAGTGTCTTTCCAAGTTTTTTTTTTAACTGAGATTGAAAATTAATTATATTATTTTTACTAAATTCTCTACAATATTTATAATGTGTAATATTTATCTGCTTTTCTATTATATGCTTAATGACAATAGATTGGGCTGTATGATCAGATACGCATAAAAACACAACCTAAGCACAGTATGTTTGTGATTGTAGGTTGGTTAATATATTGTCAATGCAGGTTGTACTGTTTGTGGTAATTCGGGTCCTTTATGGTTGCAGTCAGTCCATGAGGTTCTGTAAGATCTATAAACATATACCTATTTATTAAATGTGTTAAGCAATCCACATTAAAATCACCACAAATAACAGTGTTAGAATTATTGTAGTGCTCTAAAGATAACAATATTTCATCAAAATTGTTCAAAAATAATTTAATATCAGAGTCCGGAATGCGATATACCGTTACAATATTTAAAAAAAGTATTGTTGCTTAATATTAATTTAATTGCACAGCATTCTATTAGTTTTTCCACTGAGATATTAGTTACTTTAATAAGTGGTTTTGCATTATATTTAGTGTTTACATACACAGCTACACTAGCCCGTTCAAATTTACTTCTACAAAACGAATTAATCAAGCTAAAATTATTTATTTGAATAGTTTCTATTTCATTATATTTGCACCAAGTTTCACTTTAACATAAAACATCAATATTAATTTCCTGGCTACTTAGAAAAATATCATGGAGTTCAGTTTTGTTTGTTAGACCTTGGATATTTTGATGTGTTATGATGTTTAATGTGCAGAGATGCTTATTATCTATTACAGCGTTTTCTCTAAAAAAATACTATTATTATTATTATTTATACTGTTGTTTTCATTATTTTTAGTAGATATAAATAACTACGTTGTCTTGCAAGGATACATAGATTAAATTAGATTTTGTTGCATCATGTAATACAGTTTTTTGTTTTATTTGCAAATAATTAATATAGTCGAAAACTTTATTAGCTATAACAATTAATCCAGACTTCTTGATAGTCAGCTTATTGCTTTCTACATTTGAATTGTAGTTTAAGATTGAATTAATATCAAAATATCTAATATTTTGAGAAGATTTAATTACTTTTAGATAGAAATTAAAATTATAGTCTTATATAAATTTATTTAATACAATTTTATTTTTCCAATAAGGAACTGATATTATAATGACATTTGTTATTTCTTTTAATTTATTAAGCTTATGAACCGTTATGTCATTGATGTTTTTATTTTTAGACGATAGTGAGGTGTTGGCCTTAGCAAGTGGCGTTTGAAAATTACTTACGCAACACCTTCTGGTTTTCTTCTCTGCATACATCCTGTTGTTGTAATGTCCTTGACAAACTAGTTTGGCAATAGTTTGAGGTGGTCTGGTTATTGCCTCGCGGATTTTTACGCAGTATCTGCGGCACGCATGCTGTCCCCGGCCCCCTTTTTCTATAAACCTTACCTTTGTCTGTCTCTTTTGCCTTTTTGTATATTTTTATCTGCACTGACATCCAGTTTTGCATTCCCTTCTTTCTCCAATCTGTGTGCTAGTTATTCTAATTATTTGGTTTGTTTTCATCTGCGTTTTTAGTTTTGTTAGATCTTCATTTACTTTTCCTACATTATATTCTTTTTCTTTTATGAATAGTTTGTGCAGTTTCATTAGTTGTATTCCTTCTGAATTTGCAAGTTTTACCTCCAGTGATATCCTTGTATCTCCATCTGGGATTACTTCTTTGTGTCCTCTCGTTGCCAGGTATATTTTTACTAATTCAAAGGTTGCGTTATCAGTCAGCCTTGAGATAGCGTATCTACCATTTGGTATTTGCCTCGTTATTTCTGTTCTTCTAATGTATCTAAACATTTCTTGGTATGCATAATTGTCCTGTCTTTCCTTATTTTTTTTGTATTTTTTTTTCCTGTTTTTTTGTTTCTATTTTGATTCTTTCGTCTTTCTACTTTTTATTCTATAGCATTTATTTTGTGTGTTTGTTTCCATTGTTTGTTTTTCTATATTCAGCCTTTGTCAAACTTTTTAATTTTCTTTCTTAGTACTCTTGTTGCAAAGTTTCTTAACGCATTCCATTTATTTTGATTTAATAGGCATTTCTAAATGATTGTTGTTTTATCCACTTTGCTTTCCAGTCCCTCGTTTATAATTTTACTAGTTCTGCATTATTGTTTGTTACTTCCTGAAAGAATATACATTTTTTTTTTCTGATTTTTTTACATTTTTTGTGTTGCATTATAGCACGTCTCGGGTTTGTTCTCTACCCATTCTTTTATTTCCGAGATTAGTTCTCTTGTTTATTCTCCGTTTTCTTTTTCAATCAACTGTTTTTGCTATCTTTTCATCGTTTTTTCTCTTGCTCTTAACTTGGCTTCCTTTTGACTGGTTGATATCCGCGGGAGGTATTGCTGATAAAAAATGTTACTAAGATTACCGGAAACCAAAAAAAAAACACTACAATGAACTTCCTTAAAATCTAAAAAAAAAAAATTATGTTAAACAAATACAAAATAGTGATAATATTGACAACTTGGAATATTATAAACAGCACATCAGCTAAATCATAAAGTCATGATAAACACAAAACTTCTTACACGGATGACAAATTCTACTGTTTCTTTATTTCTGGTATTAAAGAATATCTAAAAAATATTCCACAAATACCATGTATAATGAATAGCATACAACACAA
This sequence comes from Tachinus rufipes, assembly GCA_963932245.1. Taxonomy (NCBI): domain Eukaryota; kingdom Metazoa; phylum Arthropoda; class Insecta; order Coleoptera; family Staphylinidae; genus Tachinus; species Tachinus rufipes. The sequence goes on from OZ010750.1 coordinate 20,881,493, forward strand.
CAATCATTCAATAAGTCTTATACCCATCACAAATTATTAAACATAGTACAAAACATGAAAAATTAACATCTTTATACCACTTCATCAATCAAATGATGTCAAATGGTATTTTTTCAAACAATTTAAATTTTAAGTAGTAGGACCAATATTTAAAAAAGGAGATGCAACAATCGTATCTAGTTATCGATACTAACACGTAAAACATACATAAATAGAAATTGTTTAAAGGATGGTTGAAATCTTGGTGGATGAAACACAAAATCTATTGTGTTTTATTTATGTATCTAAAAACCATACATCACATGAGACACACCATGGTGTGTGTATTTTTGCATTTATGTTTGTTTTACTAAAGGTTACTTAATGAAATAATTTAATATAAAATAGAGAATTTGTTTTTTTCAAGTCTGAAGATAACTATACGATCAATAACCGGTTGCGATTTATATTAAAATACATATTTAGATAAAAAAAAAATGATTTTATTTTATAAGTTGGGTTTAAAATTAATAAACAATTAATTAAAACAATGACAGTTTATTTTTTACGTATATTGCGTTTTATTTGAAAATGAAGAGTAAGAGTAAGTTTATGTGTACAAAAAATTATCTTAATATAATGAATGCCATAAATGTTTTTTAATTTATATGAACTCGACTCGACTCTCTTTGTAGTTGCAATGCAACTAAACACAGGCTACAACAACCACCAGTAACTTAACGCAGAAACGTAAACACAGACTAAAGCTTACCGTCTTTAAGGTGGTTTGCATTTGATCGCAGAATCTGGAAATTATTTTAATGTTATTTATCTGATAGTATTTAGTATGGTTTGGAGTAGTAAGTGTTTTTATTATTGACGAGTACACCAAAACCTCTTTGAAAGACTATGCCAGTCTTTCTTTAATAAGGTTTTGGTGTACACCGCAGAATTATTTGAGTTACTAGTCTAAAAATTAGAGAACAAACTTTGAGATGACGTTTAAAAGTTTGTTTTTCTTATCTTCAGATTGGTTTTGACCAATCCGTTAAGTCAGCTTGTACAAGTTTTGTTATTTTGCTTAGTTCAGTTTAGATAAAAAAAAACTGTTTTTGTCTAGATTTTGGGTATTGGAGGTAACAAACATATAGCCAATAAAACCGCTTGTCAGGTTGCATATGCAAATCCTACTAACAACATCTGCGTGAGACCCAAAAACTTTAAAGGTTATGTTATTCATCAAAGATTGGCAACAAGCATAGAACGGTTTTCAAAACAAAGTAAAAAAAAAGTTTTTTGTGACAACATGAAAGTTGCCGGTAAATGTCACAGAATAGAGACAGTTGCCTTATGTTGCTTGCGCATAAGACATACTTGCTAGACTTCCTCGTATCACCTAACCGGCAATAGACAGCCGACATGGCAAAATATGTCACAAGCATTCAAAAATAAAACTCTTTTTGGAAAAATGCCAACACTACTTTTTCTATCGCAAAATTTGTACGTTAAAACGTTTGATTCAAAAAAGAGTAACCCACTTTTATGTTGTCATTTACTGATTTTTATGTTAATTTATTTATTTGTCTATCTTATTTAGTCCATGATTTTTTTTGTTGTTTGTAGAGGAAAATCTTTAGAAAACTTAATGTGTCGAATTTACTTTTCAAAAGTTTTTTTATACAACAAGACGAAATAACTCAAAATCTGAATGATTAACGATTTTATCAGTAAAGTTTTAAACTAAAACAAGCATGTGTAAAATATCGTACCAGTTCTTAGTTAGGTGTTCCAAACGTAGTAAAGCGCTTTAAGAATCTTTCCTAAAGTTTTACTTTAAAATAAATGATTTTGAGCTGTTAAGATAGGTAGAAGCTGCTAAACCCCAAGCTGGACATGCATGTGTCAGTATAGGGCAAATGATAGTTTTGAATAGTCGCAACTTAATGCTAGTACTCACATTAGTGTCTCTGCTCAGCAACGTGATTAAAAGATTTTTTGCCTTCTTGATCTTGCCCAATATGACCGTTATGTTCAATCTGAAAGTTAAGCCTCTATTTAATTTTATTCTTAGGTTTTTTGCAGTATTTATCAAAAGCTCTTCTCAGAGTTGATTTTTACCGTCCAGTACCTTACCAAAGTTTCAAGTGCCTTACAAACATCTAGCAGTTTTAGCATGATGCTTTGAAGTTTAGAAAAGTGCCGTATTGTTAGCGTACTAAGCAATTTTGACACCAGGCATAATGTATGTCTGATACATACAAGCACTAAACGGCCAAACCTATTAAAGATTTAAAGCGGTGTCAATGTGCTGTAGACATTGTGTGGACCCTTTTTAAGTCTTTATGGTAGATTGGCTTGCATTGGCGTTTAAAGCTGTCAGCAAGTGCTTTCAAAGTGTATTCAAGGCCTTTTTTGCTATACATGATAAAAAGCTGTGTTCGTTTATATCAGTAAGTTTTAGAAGTTTTTTACATCATATTATCAAGACTCAAAAGTGGATTTTAACTACTAATATCTGTGCTCCTTGATTGCCTTATTTACCTTACTATTGATTTAAGATTTTTACCATTTATGTCTGGCACAAATTTAAGAACGGATAAGCTCTTTGTCAAAATTCAATCGATTTGATCTAATTTGTGGCAAAGCTTTGGTAGACTTTTCTATTTCTAGCAAAATGAGACTAGTAAAGTCAACGATTGCGCTGTCAACTTTTTTAGTCAATTTAATGTTAAGTACTGTATTGATGCACTTTCTAGAAATTGAAAAAACAGGATACACTCAGTCTTGCAGACCGACTTAACTCTCTCATTACACTTCTCATACATATCTGAAACTACTAAACAATAGTCTGAACTAAAGATGTTAATAACCAAAATAGCTGTTTGAGCTGGAAAGTTTTTGAGTGAAGTAATATCAAGAACATATCCATTGTATCCTTGGTAACTGTAAAAAGTTGTCTCTTGTGCTGATTATTTTATATATAACTAAACACTACTTTGTTTTCAGCATTTGTTAGTCTGTTGTGTCAATCTAGATAATTTGTGTTAAAGTCTTGCAACAATTGTTGGAAGCGTCTATTATAGCATCAAGATATCCTGTTATTAGCTGCTTAATTGCAATTGATTTAAAAAACTGAATGGTGGTGGCCGTTACTATGATATGATAATTGAATTAGCTTCTAATTTAACAATTGGAGGCGTAGGAATTTTTGAGTGGTCAGCTGATCGTTTGACGACGATTGTAGTTTTGCGTCCCTGTGCATATTTTTTAAATAATAATAAACTTTTCTTGAAGTTAAAAGAGTTTTAGATAATAACATTACATCAATGCTATTTTAAAAAAGAATGCTTCTAGTTTTTCTTTTTTGCGATTAATGCTCTTGCAGAAGCAGAATGACGTTAATATAGTTATGTAGGTTTAAGTACCGTATCCCTTTACAACTTTGGTAATGTCTGTTATAAATAATAAGTTAGTAATTTATTGTTGAATAATGTATTTTTACGTTCAGAAACTAAATAATTTGGTGTCATCGGTGATATTAGTTTAAGTTTATTTATAAAGTCCGATATAAAAGCTATTAACAAGTTTAGTGTTATCTGGAATTTTAGATTAGGTTTATGTTTAAGTACTGCCACCAAAGACTTTTGAACTTTAGTTCATTTTGCAATATTTATTTCAAGTTTACTTTTTAGTTTAAGAACATTATATGCAGCCAATAAACTATATTGCTTTAAAATATATTTAATTACTTTAAGAAAATTTTGTAAATGATAATTATTGTAAGGATTTGACTTAATCCAAGTTAGTACTTAATAATGAAAATACATGAAAGGGAAATTAAAGATCACATAATGATAAAATTATATATTTTTATTTTTCATTTATTTCATACATTTATTAAAGTCATCATAAAATGTGATGAACACAAACAAAACTAAATTTAAACCCCTATAAAATTAATAATTATTTAAATTCCACTCAACATTTGAAGTATAATCTTGATCAATTTCATTTCAAATTTTATTCTTAAACCTGGATGTTGTAGTTTCAAAAATATCCGCCAACTTAATATTATTGCTTGGGGTAGTAACATTTTTAAAAAACTTGATTGAAACATCAGTATTATTTTTTTTTAATAATTCAATCGACTTATTGTAAAAAACTTTTCCAGCGGTGTAGCCGGCAAAAACAATAAACGCAACAAAAAAGAAGATTCCAACAAAGAGCCAAGTTTCTTTTTGGAAAATGCTACACTCGGATATAGAATCCAATAAGTTAGCAAACATTGTGGCACTTTTTTCTTTTATTTCTTCTTTTTCTTCTTTTTCTTCTTTTTCTTCTTTTTCTTCTTTCACTCCTTCTACTTCTTCTTTGTTTAGTTTGCTAGTTTCAATTCCTTCATCACCTTGCTGTTGTTCAGGGATAACCATAATATCAGGAATTGCAACAATAGGATCGTGATCGTTGGTAGATGGAACATCAACCGGTTCATTTGGTTTGTTAAGGCAGTTTAGTTTAAAGCCAGCATTGGCTATTCCTCCTTTAACCACTTCATTCTTTTCACTAAAATAACAAAATAAAAGTTGGAATTAACTAAATAATAAATAAACAAAATTATGGTAGTCTTAACCTCTGGCTTTGGCAGCAGACATAGACCGACGTTAAATGATTGAATTAAAAAAAAAATTATATATAAAATAAAAAAACATAAACAAAATATTTAGCGAAAGAATGTTTATAATTAAATATATTAATACAAATAACTTACGTTCCATCCACCCATTTAAGGGTGGTCTGCTGTTCGTTGTTTGCTGAGCGCATTTTAGAAGGTACTTCGGACATTTTAAAAAGATGTTGACTGAGTAATTATTGTAACTGTACTAACCGTTTGCTGCAAGATATTTATTTTATAGCATTGTGTCATCCAATCAAATTAGATCACATGATTGATGTGCATGTGATTATGCGTAAGTTACTTAAATTATGATCAATATTTTATTATATGGCTCTTTTTAGTTTCAAAAAATATTAAAAAATGTTTACTATTATCAATAATAATAGAAAATAATTTTCTAATGAATGTTAATTAGGAAAATTAAATTGTTATATTTAAAAGATTCCATTTGCAATTTATCTTCGTGTTTCTTCGTTTGTATGCACTAGTTAACGTAGCTATAAATTATTGATTTTTTTTGCTTATAGATAGATTTTAAGTTAGTAAATGTATTAGATTTTTTTATTATCTTAATTGTAGTTTATGAAACTATTTATCAGAATTTCTGTTTTTTTTTTAACAATTATAACACAATAGCATATCGTATACTATAATTATTGTACTATTTAAACCACATTACCAGAAGTACCAGAAAAGATTAAAATTGAATTTAGCACCAGAAATTAATATATGTATCTTAAGAAAAGCAAAATTGTTTAACAAACAAACAAAATTTTGATATTTCACTGCTTGTTTGTTTATTTTATTTATTTTTTTATTTATAGAATAAAATATGGAAATTAATGCAAACGCGATTGCTTTGTTTTAAATAATATAATCCCCCCAATTAATAATAAAATATTTGACAACATGGTATATAAATTGTCTAACATTGAATTTATATTATAAATGACAGACTGATAAACATAGAGTAAACTTGAAACGTAGTAGTAAACTTAAACTTATAAATAAAATTGTTGAGGTTATTAATAATTTTAACTACAATATAATAAAGACTTGTATTATAATCAATTTATAAAATGTAGAACTATAATATCTTTTCTGTCACGATATTTACTCTGCTAACCCAAACTACTGCAATCTCCTACTCCTATATTCTGCAATATGCGAATGATATAACACTTATATCACTTGACAAGTCGTTTAAGTCTTCTATTAAACAAATACAATCTTTATTTGACAGAACATGTATGTGGTTAAATAAATGGCGGCTCCTTGCAAATCCTTTAAAAACACACCTTTGCATTCCTTACCATAAAGTAACTATCAACTTCCCCTGTATCAGTATAAACTAACAACTAATTCCTTCATCACAGATATGCAAATATTTGGGGATATTGTTTGGCATAAAACCAAAATTTAATGCATACACTCGTTCAATTAAAACTAGCATAATCAATAGAGCAAAACATTTTTGTTTGCTAACATACAAAAATGTTAGCATTAATACTAAATGTGCAACACATATTTATAAAACTATTTGTCGCCCTCTACTGGATTATGCATATATACTGTTTTTAAATTTCAGGAAAACCTACCCTCAATTATTTGTGAATTGCTGAAAGTGCCTGTCTACGCTCCATCATTAAAATCCGCCATCTCAACAACCCTCTACATAATCCCTCTAATGAGCTATTATATGCAAAACAAAAACAATCCCACTAAGCGATCGGTTTAGAAAGCTCCAAATAAAGTTTGCCAATAATGCCAAAAATACCAAAAATGTTAATGATATAATTATACTGCAAAATCCACTGGTCACATCAAAATTTAAAACTTCAACCCAACTTTTGTTCCAAAATATCCTCTCCCTGAAAACTGATATCTAACACTACATTTTTTTTATTTGAGTTTTGTCATTATCAAATATAGACCTATCTTATACTAAGAGTCTACTGTCAATAGCTATTTTGTAAAAGAATTTTATATTTGTTTATTCGCACAAAAATGTATACATTTTATTTTATAGTATTTTGTATTGATTTTTTAAACAAAGATTTATTATATATAAATAAATAAAATGTAAAAGTATAATATCTATAGCGCCAACAAATAGTATTAATTGAAACTTTTATGATTTTGAGGGTTGAAATGACATAATTGCCTAAAAAAAAAATGGAACAACTAATAACTCATATTTTTTTACAGTAAATTTCGACAAACAAAATGAAACTAATAACACACAGAATTTAGAAATAAATTGCAACGTTATTATTCATTTAAATTCTCAACATTTTTTAGCTCATAAATGTGAAATTTCTAACTTATTATTTTTTTGTCGGAAACTAGGGTTACAAAAGATGTTTTAAATATTGAATTAGATATTAGAAACTACACTTAAATAAGATGCAATTCTAAAAATAGACACACAAGAGAACGCCTTAAACGATATTAATGATTATAATGTTAAATTACTATAATATTAATAATAATATTTGTCTTTTATTTCAAAACATAATACGTAACAAAATATTTACATATTAGCTAATTTCTACAAACATATATAATTATGTACTTTGAAATTTGAAGTTCAGCTCAACATATAATATGTGGGCTGTTTTTAACTAAACCTAATACTAAATGTGACATTAATTATATTGTGTGGTACAATAACTTATTAACAGATTTTGACAATAAGATATTTTTATAAAAGTTAACAAATTTTTGTTTGTCAACTCTTAACAGTTGGCTCGGGCAGTGGCTGTTTTATGCATAGGAGGTGTTAAAGTACCTTTAAACCTTATATTAATATTATGCACATCTTTCCTATACGATATTTTGTTATGTAAATAATTAGGACATTTATATGTTAACATTTTATTAAACATTACTGCTTGATGCAATGAAGTATTTATACAAGGTCCATACAATATATCGCAATGCGAAAAGTTTGATAGCACAAGAGAGTTGCACAGAATTTGTTTACATTTCTGCGATAACATTTAAGCATTTAGTGACATAGCTTTTAAAACAAAGATCTACATCTATATTAACACCCAGCACTTTAGCTTTTTTTTTAAGATCTATCGAAATTTTGTTAATGAAGATTTTTGCAATAACATAATTTAAGACATACTCTCTCATTTTTTACTTTCCAAACACAATAGCACAAGATTTGCTTGGATTTAAAAATAAAGAAAGGTTATAACAATTTTCATATAAGTTTTGAAGGTCTTGATTTACGTTATCACAAGCTGCAGTAATGTTTTTTTTTTAATTAAAAGAGTAATATAACTGGGTGTTATCAAAAGGAGATGCAAAAATCTTATCAAATTATCGACATATCTCGATACTAACAAGTTTTTCAAAAATATTTAAAATTGCAAAAATGTCAAGGTTTTTTAATAAACATAATATATTAATAATTTGCGGCTTTCTTAAAAACAAACCAACTTGCACAACTACTTTCGATCTTGTGAATTGATTATTAAATGCTTTAGATAGAGGCGAGGTATCATCAGGTATTTTTTTAGATATGCCTAAAGCATTTGATATTCTAAATCACAACATTTTAATAAATATTTACATGTATAGCGTCAGAAAACTAGACAGATTTTCTAGTTAGGAAACACCCTGTATAGCTACCCGCATTGGCACTGTATGCTTATCCAATACATAAGTTAGAAATGGCTAAAAAAGCTTCATGCCTTCTATGAAAGTTTTAATAAACTTCTTTAAGGTAATCATAGAAAATCTGAAATAATTTTATTAGGAGATTTTAATGTACATAATACTGAATAGTCAAGTCACTAATCTTCTATAACATTATCCGGACAACAAGCTCTGATTTTTGCTGCTTCTTATAATCTTACCCAACTTATTCAGCAACTATTGTTAAGGTTGCTTGAGGAAATTTTAATTATTCACTTATTACTTCTGTTAGAACTTTTCTTCCTATTACTACAACATAGAATAAAATTAAAGAATTTTTGTAATAATTTTGATTTTGATACTCATTTTATTGTAACTGAACGATCGGGTATTTTGTTGTCAATTCAACGTTTGTCAAGTTTAGGCTCAAAATATAATTTTGTATTAATGAAAAAATAATGGGTCAATTGAAAACAAAAATGCAAGTAGGAGATGCATGTAACCCTGAAAATGAAAAGCTCGTGAGACAATTAATTTGAGATGTTATGCGGCAACGGTAGGTTTATCAGTAACAAGTACCTGAAGAATCCTACATAGAATGAACATTGGTACAAAATCACAGTAGTTACAGTAGTATATATTATTAGATCGTCATAAACAATACCGAAATGAGCCATGACGTAGTTTTTTTTTAAGTTAAAGAATTGAGATATTGTATCTTTTTATGAACCACGAAAGTTTTCTTAATTAAAAAAAAAATAGACCTTTCCAATCAAATTATATCAATTTTTGATTACAAGTATAATTTTATGTATTTAAATTTAAAATATAATAAAAATATGCTAATTTAAAAAATAACTACACAGAGTATATTAATGTAAAGTTTTATATGGACTCTAATTAGCAAGTACTGAATTGATTTTTTAGGAACCAAGTGTATGCACCTGACTCAAATCTGGAAGCTATGATACTCACTAAGCATATTTCTTTTGAAAACTCAAAGATAGTGTGGAACTTTTGGCATGGCTTACTTTTTTGCATAAAGATCACTTTCTGAGGGTGCACACATCAAAAAAATCATTTATAAACCAGTCTAATATACATGGTGATTGATGAGGAAACGGCCATACTCAAAGAACGTGTTCAGGAGATTAAAATAAACATAAAAGGTCATATAAACATGTGTTCGATTCTTAACCGTTACTGAGATATTAATTATTAATAGTAAGCTGTTATTGTTAGAAATAATATTTGGAATTTTTTTTGTGGATGTCACATCCAGCTGTTACTGTTAGTTAATTAGTGCTATACACTTCCGCAATGCCGGCGATATTTACACATCAAGAATATGCTTATATGATTTTCATTTATGGATACTGCAACGGGGACGCTATCTTAACAGAAGTGTATTTCAATCAATTTTTGTCACTTTCCGCAAAACCGGCATGTTTCTCAGTGCAAGAATCACATCGGAACAACAAAATAGTCTTGATGTGCGTGTGGAAGAAGAGATTCTTGGTGTTGCACAAAGTAGTCCAGGTGTAAGTTTAAGGCACATTGCAACTCGCCTTCAATTTAATCAGACAACAGTATGGACAACACTGTGCAGGATTGGGCTGCACCTTTTCCAGTGGTGACTTTGCCCTAAGGCTGCAATTTTGCAATAAGGTAAATCAAAATCGTAGACTATACCGATACATTTTCTTTACGGATGAATCCCAATTCACACGCATTAGAATTAAAAGTAAATATAAGGAACATTGATAGTCAGATGAAAATTCCCATGCCACGATTGAAAGTAACTTTCAACATTGGTTTAGTATTAATGTATGGTGCGTAATGATAAACAATCAACTCCTTGGCCCGATTGTGTTAGATGGTCGTTTGACAAGAAACATTTATCTACAATTTTTGCAAAATTGTTTAAAAGACCTACTGAATAATGTACCTTTAGATATACGACAAAATATGTAGTTTCAGCATGACGGGGGGCTTCTGTCGATTTTAGTATTATTATACGAAATACTTTCCTGGCCGCTGGATCGGACAAGGAAGTCTTCAAAATTGAACGCCAAGGTCTCCGGACCTCAATTCTTTTGATTGCTGTATATGGGAGTAGCTAAAATCTTCAGTTTATGCTACAAAAGTTCAAACAAGAGAGGAATTATTAGTCCACATCGTCAATTCTGCCGCTGTTATAAGAAATGACCAAAGAGCACTCTAAAGAACTACACGTGCAATCCTCAATCGAGCTAGTAAATGCATTAAAATTGGCAGTGGTATTTTTGAAAAAGTTCTACATTTGATTCCTCGAGTATGGCCGTTTTCTCACCAATCACCTTGTATATATACCTCAGTCGCTTTGATAGCTAAACGAGCTTCTTTCATAGCAACATACTTCATTACGCAGCAGCAGTTGCTTTCCAACTATTGGCAACAGACTAATGATATTTATTATATTGTTTTTTAAGATAATAAAGAGATTTCTAAAATGAAATCAATTTTATGCGTAATGAAATAACCAGTTCCTGTGACCATAAACGCTGTTACGGATGCAGTATTTATATCTATCATTTCTGAAGCTGGGAATTATATGCACTTCAAAGGTTAAAAATATGCGCATACATATGCACGCAATTTTTCCAAAATACGCTCTATATATAACAAATTTAGTGCACATATTCACTAAATATGCTAAATTTGGTACAAATATGCATATAAAATAAAAATATGCAGACAAATGATTAATATAATATATGTAAATATGTGCTATGTGTAGTAAAATGTTTTTTAAATTATTGATTTAATTAAAAGGTCCTAGACAATTTTGACGCTTACTTAAAAATAATTTAAAATTGTTGCAATTTGAAATATGCTCAGAAACTCAAAAATATGCAAAATATGCTAACAAAATATTAGTTTTTGTTAGTTGTTTTTACCTAATTCGTGTAGATACAAAACGATTTAATTGGCATAAAAATATTATAGATTATGCTAAAATTCCCAGTTTTAAATTCATTTCATTATCACATATAGTATTTAAGTTTATTTCTTTATGCATAATCTAAAATTTAGTGATATTGCAAAACAATCGCGCTTAATGATAATTTAAGAGCAGACGAAAAATTGGCGACGCTGTATTATTGAATTTCCAATTCTGAAAACATTACCTAGTAGTCCACAATGGTCAACAATTTTCGGGAACAGAAGAAAACATCCCAGCGCTTTGCGTTGACTTTTTAAATTGAGTATATTTCGTTCAATTACATTGTTAAATCGCCAGCCTATTTACTAAACACAGAAATCATCCAGCGTACCCAACACCGCGCGTTTAATAGAAGGGTACAAATGCTGTTCAACAGTTTAGTTATTAGATCAACAATCAACTCATAATCATCAAAAGATTTGTTAAACTTTATTGTATTGATTGTAGATAACATTATTTCTACTGACCTTACAAAACTTAAATCAGACATATACAAGGTGACCAGATTTTTACAAGTAAAAAAGAGTATAAGTTGTTTTTAACCTTTCTACTCTTAAATCCTTAACCCTTCTATTCTAAATCAGAAAAACCAGCACTTCAACAACTGGCTAATCAGCATCTGTAATATCGTTATTTAAAAAATATTAAAACTCAATGTTTAAACTAAAGAACTAAAAAAAAAACGCCAGATCTCAAATCTGACACAATAGATTTTTTTGAAATTTTTAGCAGAAGGTAGAAAATTAATTTTAAAATGTATGTCATTTGAAAATTTTAGGTCATCAATTTTGATTTTTTTAAGCAAAATTTTTAAAATTATATTTGTATTTTGCCAGTTTTAATCTGATTACTATTGTTTTGGTTGAACTTAATTACTTTATGAACGAATTTTTAATTCTCTAGCGCCGGATTTTGTATTTTATGACTAGTTTTTTAAAAGTATGGTCAAATTTTGCCAGTTTTGAGCAGTTTTTTGTGTTTTTTGCCGGATTTCAATAATTATGTCCATATTTTACTAATATAAAGCAGATTATTATAGTTTTTGACCGGATTCAATTACTTAATGTCTAAAATTTATATTTAACGAGCCGGATTTTGTATTTAACGGCCGGATTTTTGAAATATTAAAATTTTTTTGGTGTCAAATTATGAACTTTATAAGCGGATTTTAATAGTCTTAAGTGAGATTATGTCTTTAATATTGATATTGAGTACAAATTTTACCAATATTATGCAGTTTATTAAAGTTTTTGGCCAGATTTTATTTTTTCTTGTCAAATTTTGTATTTATGACCGTATTTTTTAAATTATGTTTATGTAGTTACCTTAATTTTTATAAAAAAAATATTTTAATTTTTTCCGGTATTTAATACTTTTTAATGAACAGATTTTAATTTTTATAAGCTGGACTTTAAATGTTATTTTGAGAATTTATACAAATCAAAGTTTTTGGCCAAATGATTTTGTAGCCGGATTTTAATCTTTTTTAGCCGCATTTTGTATTTAATTAAAAAAAAACCTACAACCTACCACCCTTAAATTTATCTCTAGACAACCAAGAGATAGTTATAATATTTTACATAAGGCCAGTACAAAAAAAAATTTTTTTTGCGATGAAATTAACGCTTGGATTGAATGAAGATTTACAACATTTTATATAAACCCAGCAAAAAAGCTTTACTTTACTCTGAGTCTTTATTGAATCACTTACCCAACAACGACTATTTCCGTGCATTTCTCGTGCTAGAATAACATTTAGCACATAACGTGGAATAACATTTGAAGCTGAGGAGAATTTTAATGTAATAAGAATAAGTGCATATCAGCGTATGATATGCACTTATTCTCAAACTCACTCTTTTCAAGTTTTTCATTTTCTATTTTACGCACACACTCCTGTGGAACAACCCCTAAATATGTGTATACGGCAAACTTTTGACAATTTAAATAATTGCTGCAGCTTATGGACAAATTTTTGGAAAATACTTTGGTATTTTATGGCCAGATTTTGATTTTTAAACTTTTATGAAGAGAATGTTTTTGTTTTCAACAATTTATAGCCGTCTTTCGGAAAATATCTAAATACTTGACCGGATTAAGTTATTTTTGAAATTTCTTAAATAAAATTTTGCACTTTTTAAAAGTTTTTGACAACATTTTTATATTTCATAGCCAAATTGTGCTTGTTTTGACTTTTTATAAAAAGTATTTTATATTTTTCAAAAGTTAATGGCCGGATATTTCTTATTTTTGACACTTTATAAATAAAATTTTACTCGTTTCAGCCATAAATGGGCCAGATTTTTGATTCATTCTGACAACATTTTTATACTTCATAGCGGGATTTTACAACTTCATAAATAGAATCTTGCACCTTTTGACAGTTTTAGGCCGGATTTTGCTTATTTTGACATTTCTTAAATAGAATTTTGCACTTTTTGATAGTTGATGACTGAATTTTGGTTCATCTGGCAATATTTTAATAGATTTTTGCACTTTTCAACAGTTTGTGGCCGGATTTTGCTATTTTTGACATTTTATAGATAGAATTTTGTACCTTACGACTGTTAAATATATATAACATTTTTATTGCACAAGTAATTTACAACATTTTGAACAGGTATAATACATAGACGGAAAAAAAAATGTTTTGTACAATCGGCTATCGACCGTAGTCTTTCAGCCATTGAAATAAGGTAAATTATATTGTAATTTTTATTAAAAAAACAAAAAAAAACAACAACAAAAAAAAATGATGCATGATGTATGATATATGATTCAGTAATATGGTTTGTCAGGTGATATTGTTAGTTAGTCGTTGTCATTAGCGAGAGTCAGGATATGTTGGAATAGTGAATGAGCAGGTTTTTTATATTTTGCAATAATCCCTAGATTTCTAGGAATTATTAAATTATCTAGAATCTCTGGGTTGTTAGGATTATTTGCAAATTTGGTTTGAAGTGTGTTGAGTCTTTCGGAAAGTGGGATGAGGTTGGTTTTTTCATACAGTAGTTCGTTTGAAGGATTATGGAGCTGGTTGTTGGGATGTCGGATTTTGGTAATAGTTCTAAGAGATGCCCTTTCTCCTACATAAAGGGGATTGAGAGTTGGTTTATTGGAGTTCAGGAATATTATGGATGCGTAGTCAAGGATTGGGCGGCAGATCGTCTTGTATATGTGCGTGGCACATTTAATGTCAATTCCATTGTTTCTATACGTAAGGGATCGGAAGTGTTTTGCTCGGGATCTGATTTTACATTTAATGGAGTTAGTGTGAAACTTAAAACTTAGTTTAGGGTCAAAGTTTACTCCTAGATATTTACAAATATGAGATGGATTTAAGGATTGTTGGTTCATTTGGATACTAGGTGAATTTTCATGGATTTTGTGATAGGGAATTAGTAGTTGGGTTTTTAGCGGGTTTGCAAAAAGGCGCCATTTATTGAACCACAAATTTGTAATATCTAGCAAGGATTGCAATTGATCCATAGATTGGTTTAGAGATTTAGCGTGAGAAACCAATGTTGTATCATCAGCATATTGTAGGATGTAGGAGTTTGGATTAAAACAGGATGGGTTAGAACTATATATATCAGAGCAGAAAATATTATATAGGAGAGGAGACAAGGGAGATCCTTGTGGAACACCTTGTTGTGGAGTGAAAGGATCGGAGTAGGTATTAGCTATGCGAACCTTAAGAGTTCGATCATTTAAAAAACCTATTATTAAATTAATTAAATAGTTAGGCACCTCTAGGACTGATAGCTTAAATAGGAGGCCTCTATGCCTTGTTTATATCCATAAACAAGACGCTCGAGTGTCTGCCTTCGAGGTGGGATGTTTGGATGTTAGATGTCAGAATAGTTAATGGATGGCTTGTGGATCTATTTTTTACAAAACTAAATTGTGTAATGGGTACTTTATTGTGGATACATTTTAGAAGTTTATTTTGCAATATACCTTCAAATAGTTTACCAAGAACTGGCAGAAGTGTGATAGGGCGGTAACTAGCTGGGTAAGAAAGGTTAGCATCATTTTTAGGGACGCATACAATTGTTCCCACTTTCCATTCATTAGGAAAATATTGGTGAAAAAAACAATAATTGAAAATTTTTAATATGTAGTTATGAACGTCGTCATTGAACTGTTTTAAAATTGGTCTAGTTAATAGATCATGTCCTGGTGCTGAATTTTCACCTTTATTTAACAAATCGTAATAGTCGTCTTTGTGTATTGTTTCGTCCAAAGGAGTGTCGTACGTCTGTCCACAAAATATGTCGTACCATTTGTTTACGTTTTCTAAATGAATATTGTCAAAATTGTCACAGTTGGAGAAGGCAAATGCGTGGTTAAAGTGTTTTTGAAAAGTATTGGCAATGTCAATGTCAGATGAAAAACTATTCTTGGAAACCGGGTCTGTTATTGATTGTATGTATGATGTCCGTTTGTATTTAGTCAGTTTCTTAATCTCTTGAAAGTAGATTTTTCCTTTCTTTTCATTAATTTTGTTGCAAGCCGTTATGTATTTGTCTTGTCTGTACTGGAAAATTAAGTCGTGTATGTTTTCATTCAAGTCATTGAACTGTCTTTTTAATGTTCTGTCATTTGTATTTCTAAACTCACGATATAATTTTCTTTTATATTTAATAAGACGCATAATAAATGGGGAAAGAGGGTAATTATAGTAGGATTTTAATGTTTTAGGGGTATGACAATGGATAGATGATGCTATTAGTTTAAAAAATAATGAGATGGTAGTGGGAGATATATTTGGGTGAGATATAGCAAATGAAGAAAGTTCTTGGTTCACTTTTGTTATGTTACACATATTTAGGTTATAAATAAACTCCTTAGGGGAAGGTAATATTTGGATATCAATACTAAATCTAATTGCCAAATGGTCCGAACAAAGGTCAGGGATAACATTAACAGAGTGGATAAGGGGTTTTATACTAGACGAACAAAGGAGGATATTAGGAGTAGTGCTCTGATTATCGTTCATAATAAACGTTGGTGGAGTAAATATTTTAGAAAAATCAGAGTTTGTTAGAAACTGTTGGAGGTGACGGGTTTTCCTTAGATTTAAGTTGAAATCACCAACAATAATACAGTGAGGATAAAGAGAAGCTTTTACAAAAATATTATCTTCAATAACAGAGGATGGGTGAATGTAAACAAGGAATATGTGGAGTCTGTCTTGAAGGAAAGGAATTGAGAAGTGGATGCAATCATTTAATGCATTATTGATGCTTGGAGGGTTTTCTTTCCTAATTTTAATGCATGGATGAGTCATAGATACGGATCCACCTCTATAATTCTGGTTAATAATATTGGCAGGATTTTGGATTATGGACCAATTTTGAAACGATATAGGATTTGGAGATTTCGTTTCAACAAACAAAGCACAGGAGATGTTATTAATTGGAAGGAAGTTTTTTATGATATGGGATTTTTGAGCAAAACTATTAATGTTAGAATAAAGGAAATTTAGGCTAGACATTTTGGGTTTGAGTTATGGTGACTTGTACGCCTCCTATGGGAGAGGTGGGAGGGGCTTGATCTGGGTTAAGGAGATCTAACATTACTATAAACATTCTGTTGTTGGAGAAGGATACAATGGTGTCAATGTTGTATGATTGAATGAATCTACTTTTTAATTTTTGGATTAGTTGTTGTCTGTCTGTTATTTTGGGAGAATTAATTTTGTGTACATACGTGTCAATGATATGGTCATGAACGGTGACAGGTGAGTGAATTCTTGAAGCCTGAGTTATTTGTTGCGCAATTTCTTCTGATCTCTTGTTTGCCGATTTTATTTTGATGTTCGGTATTCCTTCAATTGGAGCAGTAGGTCGGTTTTTACACTTAAGCGACCACGCTTCGTGGCCTTCTTCCTTGCATGATGTGCATGTTGGTGGGTTGGTAGTTGTGCAGCTAACAGTCTTATGGTAACTTCCGCATTTGCTGCATTTTGGCGAAGAAGTGCATTTGTCTGTGGTGTGTTCAAATGAATTGCATTTGCTACAAGGGACGGGTATCGGTGCTGGAGCAAGACTTCATTACACCGCAAAGTGTTTGCTTTTGTAGAAGACGCCATGTTGTAATAAATTTTGGTAGGCATCCACATCAGCGGTAATAATTCGCATTTTGTAAGTGGGAGTGCCTGTCAGTCTTGATATTATTCTTTTGCAATATTTAATGTTTAAATTATTTGTCTGGAGGACTTTAGCCATTTTTTCATCCGTGATTTCTTGGTCAACTGAAGTTATAACAGCCGAGTATGATGCTGAGGGAGTTTTGTAGGGTGTTGTTTTTGTCGTTGTAGTCTCTTTAAAGGATTTTAAAATGTTAGACCCTTTAAGTTTTTGCAACAAGTTCATTGTAGATGGTTTATCATTATTGGATTTTATAATGAATCCAGTTTTGGTTGCTAAAATAATATCTTTATTATTATTTGTATTCTGACACCATATGTCAGATAATTGTGTACGTGAGAGCTGTTGAATTGTTTCTATGTAGTACGCTTGATTGTAGTTGTTATTGAATCTATTTGGTATATGTGGTGGTATTTGTGGATGTTGTTGACGTTGTTGTATTTGTTGTTGTTGCATTTGTTGTTGTTGTTTTTGCATTTGTTGTTGTTGTTGCATTTGTTGTTGTTGTTGTTGCATTTGTTGTTGTTGTTGCATTTGTCGTTGTTGTTGCATTTGTTGTTGTTGTTGTTGTATTTGTTGTGTATGTGTCGGTTGTGGCTGCGACAACTGTTGGTGTTGTTGTTGATGTTGTTGTTTATTATTCATTGTTGTGGCGAAATTTTTAGATGTGGATGGCGTTATAAAATTATTTATATTATTTGGAAATTTAAATCCCGCATCTCCTTTTCCTTTTTTATTTGATTTGTTATTGTTTTTTTTTGGGCCGACCCCATTTTTCACGGCGGAATGATTACGACTGATATTTTGCTATCTTTGACATTTTATTAAATAAAACATTTTATAAATAGAACCTTGTACTTTTAGACAGTTCATGATCGTAATTTGCTATTTTTGACATTTTATAAATAGAATTTTACACTTTTTGATAATTCACTACATATTTTGATAATCCATGGCCAAATATTGATATTTTATTAATAGAATTTTACTCATTTCAACAGATTAGAACCGGATACCATTATCCGGTTATAAGTTTTGAAATTTCATGATTAAAAAATTTGCACTTCTCAAGTTCTTTTTTGAAATACTTTGATCCTTTATGGTCAAGTTTTGCTGATTTTTACATCTTGTGAATAGAATTTAGCACTTGTTAACAATTTATAACCGGATTTAGCTATTATTGTCATTTAATTAATAAAATGTTGCACTTTTAAACCGAATATGACCAAATATTGGTATTTTTGTTATTTCATGAAAAGAAATTTGACATTCATCTAAATTTTGTATGGTTAATTTTGATTTTTTCTAACAATGTATGAATACTTCTTGACTGGATTTTGCGTTTTGAAAAAAGAATTTTAGACTTTTCGACGGTTTATGGCTAAATTTTGCTATTTTTGACATTAACAATTTTAGGCCGGATTTTAATGCATTCTGACAATATTTTGATACTATATGGCCGGACTTTGTAATTTTATGAATAATATTTTGCACCTTTTAACTAACTTTTGCTGTTTTTAACATTTTATGAATAGAATCTTGTACTTGCTCTTTTCAACAATATATTGCCGTTTTTAAAAAAAATATTTTTTTGTAATTTTTCACTTTTTAGTAATAAAATCTTGTTCCCTAATTAACTATACACAACAATTTAGAAGCCTTGGCTTCTAAATTGTTTTTGATTAGCAGTAGATTATACACGTAGTGGCAAGGTTTTTGTTTTTGAAGACCTCATTTATACTTTTAAAAGCCGGATTAACAGTTTATTAGTATTTAACATATTAGTTAGCGGATTTATAATTTAAACGCCAAATTTACTGTTTAGCAGATACATTTAACACTTTCAAAGATGGATTTACAAATTTAACAAGCGGATTGTTAATTTAGAAGCCGAATAAAAAATTTGGCAATGAAATTTTACACTTTTAAAGATACAAATACTTTTTCTTTATTAATAAATTTACTTACTGTCAGTATTTTTTATTAAAGCCAAATATTGTTATCTGAATTTCTAGTTCTAAAAACCAAATTTAGAAAATGCTGGATTTATAACTTTTAGGCCGGATTATCACTTTGCTAGTAATATTTTATATGATTACATTTTTAAAGACCGCATTTATACTTTTAAAAACCAGATTGACAGTTTAAAGGCCGGATTTATAATTCAAAGACCAAATTAACAGTTTGACAATAAAGTTTAACACTTTGAAAGCCGTATTTACAAATTTGCAGTATTTATGATTTGAATTCGTTGGCAGTAGAATTTAACAATTTGATAGCCCGATTTTTATTTTTGAATGCTGTATTAACACATTTCAATTTTTAATTTAAAGGCCAAATTTACAGTTTTAAAGGTTGGCTTTATAATTTGAAAGTCGGATTAACAATTTTGCAGTAAAATTTAACAAATTGGTGAAAAAAGAGTATATTTATTGTTATTTTAAATTAAAAAGAGTTAAGAGTATTTTAAGTTCCAAAAGAGTATATATTACTTAAAATGAGTATGTCTGGTCAGCCTGGACATATACACAAGCTGTCAGCACGGCACGTAAAAATTATTAAATCAATAGTAGATTTAAGCATTGGGTCCAACACAAGATTTGGAAAGTTTTTGTAAAACGAATTAAAGTCACCCAAAATAAAGTTGGTTTTAATCTGTGATGTTTCGATATGAATAAAATACATTGATTATATATTAAATATTATTTGCGAAAAAGAATCACAAAAACCCAGTTTTAATTTTTTATTAGTTAAATTGTTAAAGAATATTATTATATTATTTTATATTATAAACCAGTCTGTATTAAATCATTGAATAGAGAGCAGCTCAATTAAAGTATTAGTAAAATAGTGATTATTAAATTAAACCCCTTTAATAGTTTCTTCTGATATGAGTTTATTTTCTTTAACACACACGGATAAAAATGATCCAATTTTAATAAATGTGTTAATAAATAGTAAACCAGTATTAATGGATCTTGATACAGGTGCAGCGGCATCTGTAATATCAGAAAAAACTTGGAATAAAATGTTTAGATGTGTACCATTGAATGAAACCAAAATCAATTTAGTAAATTATACGGGTGGAAAAATTAGTCCTTTGAGCATGGCATTAGTAAATATAACTTATAAAAATAAAACAAATCATATTGAAATATTTGTAATTAAAAATAGGGGACCACCTTTGTTAGGTAAGAATTTTATAAGAAAATTTAATTTAGGGCTACAAGAAAAAAATTAAATGATTGAAAATAAAGAGATTGTTACGACGCTTTTAATAAAGGCAGATTGAAAATTATTATTTAAAAAAATGTGACCCCGAAATATTTTAAACCGAGGCCACTTCCACATGCTTTAAAAGAAAGAGTGAATATGGAAATAGATAGGCTATTAAACTTGGGAATATTATCGCCGATAGAAAATAGCGAATGGGGTACACCAATTGTCCTAATATTAAAACTAGATAAAAGCGTTAACCCCCATATTGAACTTAACGGCATCCTCTGCCGAGAATTGACGATTTGTTCACTAAATTGCAAGGAGGGAAATTGTTTTCAAAATTGATTTGAGCCAGGCTTATCAGCAGGTATCAGTAGAAGAAGAGTCAAAACAATTAACGGCGATATCTACGCACCGCGGCGTTTTCGTGTATAATTGTTTGCCTTTTGGCATTTGATCGGCTCCATCTCAATTTCAGAAAATAATAGATCAATTGGAAAAATGAATGGCGTTTGTGTGTAACGAAGAACATATGGATAGATTAAAAAGGGTGTTAGACACATTACGTGACTCAAGATTAACGGTAAAAAGGGAAAATCGTAAATTTTTTATAGAAATCTGTATCGTATTTGGGTTTGTAATTGATGAAAAAGGACTACATAAGACCCCAGAACGATTGAAGGCTATTAAAAACCTACCGATCCCTAAAAATGTCCTTGAGCTTAGGTTATTTTTAGGTGTCATTAACTACTAAAATATTTTTGTTCCAAACATGCCGGATACCTTACACCCCCTTTATAACTTATTTAAAAAAGAAAGTATATGGTACTGGTCAGTAGATTGTCAAAATGCATATGAGAAAATTAAAGAGTGTTTAATGTCAAATAACTTTCTAGCCCATTATAATTCAAAACATGAGCTAAATTAACGGTTGATGCATCTCAGTATAGATTGGGAGCTATTTTATCTGATTTAAATGAAGGAGTGGAACGTCGAATTGCTTTCGCATCACGTACCTTATCAATGGCTGAACAAAAATATTCACAAATTGATAAGGAAGCGTTAGCGATTGTGCTTGGTGTAAAAAAATATTACCAATATTTATTCGGTAGAAAATTTTATTTAATAACCGATCATAAACCATTGGTATCCATTTTCGGGCCTAAAAAGGGTTTTTCAAATATGGCAGCAAATAGGCTCCAACGGTACGCTCTATTTCTTAGTGGATTTAGTTTTGAAATAAAATATACAAAGTTTTGTTAAAATTCTGCAGACTTTCTGTCTAGGTTACCATTGCAGAAAAATAATGATGGAAGTGACATTTTAGAAACAAATAGTCTACATTATATAAAAAACGATGAACTGCAGTAGATTTAAAAAACTTAAAAAATGAAACATTAAAAGATGCATTTCTTATAAAAGTAATAGAACGTCTGAACGAGAATATATGCCATTTCATGTAAGAAGAAATGAATTATCTATTGAAAATAATATGGTATTATGAGGATACAGAGCTGTAATACCGGAAACAATGCGTGTTGTTGTGTTAAAGAAAACACATAACACACATTTAGACATAGTAAAGTGCAAGTCATTGGCTAGAGGATATGTATGATGGCCTTCTATTAATAAAGATTTGGAAGAGGTTTGCAAAAATTGTGAATTGTGTTTGGAATTTAGAAAAAGTCCTAAGAAGGTGGTTCTACAAGGTTGGTCTATCTTTGACAAGATTTGGCAAAGATTTTACGTTGACTTCTTAGGACCTTTTAAAGGCAAATATGCATTAGTTATAACCGATGTTTTGTCAAAATGGCCTGAAATTTTTACAATGCCAAACATAACGGCAACGACAACCAGAAGTAAACTCAGGGAATGTTTTGCAAGATTTGGTATTCTCCAAATTTTGGTTTTGGACAATGGTACACATCTGATGGGTTTTTGAAATTTGTAAATAAAAACAATGTTAAGTTTATTAGATCACCTGTGTATTATCCAGCAGCTTATGGAGCTGCAAAAAATTGCGTAAATAGCGTTAAGCATTACCTGTTAAAAGAATCTAAAAATAAGAATATTTCTGATTTTCAGCGCGATATTGATAGATGTCTTCTACATTATCGCAACACAGAGCATTCTAGAACGGATAAAAGCCCAGCCCAGATGTTTGCTGGATAGACCTTTAGGTACCCGTCTAGATTTTATTAAACCAACCGATGAACATTAGAAACCAAAATGCATAGAATTAATTAAAGCAAACATGAAATCTAGCCTGGAACTTAATTGTCGAAATTTTAAAAGGGAGAGAAAGGTAGATTTTAAGATAGGAAATTCTGTAGTGGTTAGGGATTTTTGACAAACCAAACCACATTGGGTACCGGGATCAATTCAAGAAAAGTGTGATTGTAGAATTGTATTAGTTAGGATTGATGGTATCGAAATACCTTGGAAGCGTCATTATAATCAAGTTATAAAAAGATCAAATGCAAAAATAGATTTTTCAAATATTGTTAAAACAGGTTCAAGTGCGGAACTGGAAACCAGCGAAAATACTTCCAAAACTTTGCGACCACAACAAAATCGAAATTTGCCAGAACGTTTAAGATATTAATTGATTTTTATAGAAAAAAATATTATGTATGATTTTTATAGAAAAATTAAGTGGGAGTAAATTGTGATGTTTTGATATGAATAAAATATATTCATTTTATATTAAATATTATTTATTGATTTAAATTTTTTATTAATTAAATTGTAAAAGAATATTATTATATTATTTTATATTATAAACCAGTCTGTATTAAACCATTGAATAGAGAGCAGCTCAAGTATTAGTGAAATAGTGATTATTAAATGAAACCCCTTTCCTTTAAAAAGTGTGAAGACACTACATAATCAAATCGTCCGTACCATGCATTTACGCTCTATTTTGTATCCCATGTACACCTGGCAATTTTTTTTAAATTTTATTTTTGGTGTTTATATAGTTTTCTTTGTAATTTCTTTACGTTGAACATAAGATTATTTAATTTTGTTTGTTTGCTCGTTTATATTTTGTGCAATGTTTTCTCCATTTTTTTGTTGTGATTATTTTTTCTGGAATTTCCTATTAATGCATTTTTATGCCTTTTCTTTTGTTTGTATTGCTTTATTTATATTTTTGGTAATTTGGTTTTATTTTTTGTTTTTGAGTATTTTTTGTGCTATTTAGTAATTTGTTTTTTTCTGCACTCTTAATTCGCCATCTGCATCTATTTTATTTTTTTTAATTTATAGCGTTGACTACTAAAGTCATTACCTAATTATTTTAATTTAATAATAATAACTTCAGGTTAAAAACCTGAGGAAACAAAACAACACATTAAAATGGTTGAATAAATAAATAAATACTAAACCTATTATCGCAGTAGCCAAAATTAAAAAATAAATCACAGAACCTACTATAACAACTGACAACAAAGTTGTAAAAAAAATTGATGCTAGTACCTATACATTAACCTAACCTAATATCACAGATGACACCAAACGTGTAAAATGCTTCGATGCCAGACCCTAAAAACTAACTAAACCTAATATCACAACCTAACCTAATATCACAGATGATATTGAAGCTGTAAAATGCTTCGATGTTAGACCCTAAAAGCTAACTATCCATTTTCTTATTTTTATTGCTATTTTCACATACACTTATTTTATTGTTGCGTCTCTTTTTTTTTACAGTTTTTTTCTTCATCATCACTGTTTATACTACCTTTGTAACTGTTTTATTCCCTTTGTTCTGTTTAGGTATTATTTCACTTCTTACGTAGACTTTTTGTGGTTAGACTTTACTCTTTTGCCAATTTTAAATTTTGTTATGTTTTATTCCTTTCTTCTTGTCTGATTTTTAAGCTTTTTGGTTTGATATGGTTTTTGTATTTGTCTTTTTCTTCCCTCTATTGTTTCTTTCATTGTCCCGTTTTTTTTTCTGTATTTTATATTTATTGATAGTTAAGTCGTTCTCAATGTAGATTTTTTATTATTGTAGTTTGTGCTTATTTCTTATTATTTTTTTTTTTTTTCTATGATATTATTGTAACCAGTATTAGTAATTTTGTTGTTCATTTTGCTTAACTCGGCTTATGTCTCCACAGATTTTTAGAATTTTTTGTTTTAACTTTATGTTTGCAAATTGTAAACCAAAGTAGGTGTTTAATGATTTATATCCTGACAAATGTTATCTATCTGTCAGTTATTATCACCGTGTTACAGACTTTTATGAAACAGCATCCATTTCGCTCTAATTAAAAACCTACCTTGTTGTGGTTCTTTTACTTAGTGTTGATTTTTCTCTGTCATAATACTTTTAGACCTTATTGTTGTGGCAAAAATTATAGCGTCGATTGAAGATGGCCGAGAAAAACGTGAAACTGCAATGATTGTTGGTAAAAGTCTTTGTGCAGTATAAAAGGTGTATCAGCGTTACTTGGATACTGGCTTGATAACTAGAAGATAAAAATCCGGGCAAAAAAAAGTCTCGACAAACAGAGATGACCGTTTTTTGGTGCCTACAAGTTTGCGAAATAGAACAGCTGCAGTTTATCTACGAAATCAACTCCATAAAGTTAAGTAAATGTTAGTGAATGGACGGTTAGGAGAATTCCGCCTGCTGGATTGTCTTGTAAAAAAAATAGTCACAGGTCTACCTTTCTAACGCCGACATCGTATTGCAAGATTGGCTTTTGCTCGAAATCACCGGGCATGGGTTAATGAGGACTGAGAGAGAAAGTGTGGAGATACGCTTCAGTTTGTATTGATGGGTGACTTTCATTTGGTAGTGGGTCGGTTATAGTTTGGGCAGGAATTTCTACCAAAGCACGCACAGAGTTGGTCTTTATAGAAAATGGCTCCCTGACAGCTCACAGATACATTATAGAGGTTCTTGAAGATCATGTTATGCTTTTTATGACAACTATAGGCAAACTTGGCATTTTTATGCAAGTTAATGCTAGACTTCACGTAGCCAGAGTTGTCAGAAGTTATCTGCATGAAGTGAGAATTTCGAGGTTTGATTGGCCAGCTCTCAACACGACATGAATCCCATAGAACATATCTAGGATGAGTTGGGACGACGTATCCGAAAACATACAGCTGCTCTAAGAACTGCTCAGGAGCTAAGACAGTTGCTATTGCAGGAATGGAATAATACTGACCAAAATGTGATCCTTAATTTAATTCAAAGTTGTTCTTCGTCGACTTCAAGCAGTCATTAATGCAAGAGGGGTATTACTTGTTAATAGTGATTTTTTTTTCATATTTTTTGTTCCATATTGGTCCTAGGAACAAAATTTCGAACTTTGTCTGAACTGTAAATTTATGATATTTCCAAAATACGCAATAAAAACAATAAATATGCTTTACGATTCAACAATGAATTTCTAATTTAGAGTGCAAAATACAGTACAATTGTTTACAATTTGCTAACATAAGGTTAAAACAAAAAAATTCAAAACTAAGTCATAATTTTAAAGTGACCTCTATTTTTTGCTTGCCAGTGTATTCTATTTTATGATTTGAACTGCTACCTGGTATAAGCTTTTTTTCTGTTTTATTTCTATTCTCCTTAATTTTTGGCTTTCTACTTTGCCATTTTATACATTTTTGATTAATCTTTTTTCTGACCATTTTTAGTCAGTCCTTTCTACAGTTTTTTAATATAGCCTTAATTTTCTTTTCTAATTTTTTATACTTTCTTTTTCTGTTTAGGACACTAGGATTTCTCAACTGTTCACATTTTATCTGGTGACGTCAAAACAAAAAACAAAACTTAATAAACTCAGGTCTAATACTTAATGGTTTGCAAATTCTACATTAATTAAAACTACATACTAATAATGCATTTAATGCATTTAAAGTATGTGTACTTTGAGATTAGGTTTATTTTAAATAAATAAATTTTGAATACTTCAATGTGTTGATTTTTATTAACTGATGATGACCTAAAATTAGAATCAGCGCATTAGTATTCAAAACAAACCTAATCTCAAATGTTTGACAAGTGTGCAAAATTAGATGCAAATACTAAAAGTGTAGTTGATGTTAAAAAAAATTTGCGCACTGAAAACACTATTTTTTTTTTGGTATGTATATGTAAAAAATAATAGGTTTATCTTGTGTGTTAACTACTGTGGCGTAAACAATATTTTGTTTAAATATCCTCAAATAAAAATTATATAAAAATGATACAACAAAAGAGACTAAATAATACAATGATTTAATAAAACTTTGAGTAAAGCAAAAACATCAAGCTATGGACGTTTGTTAGGTAGAAGAATATTAACACTTTTTGTAATCTTGCGAAATTTTATCTGTGGACAAGTTTACATATATGCAGATGACACATAACAAAAATCCTTTTGCAACTTGCAATAAATAATAATCTGGCAAAAAAAGGATTGGTGTGACAACTTATTATCCATAAAAAAAAAAACAAAATATATAATATTTACAAATAAAACACTGTGCGTGAAATAGACATAAAACACATACTCTGGGTTTAAAAAAAGAAACTAGCTTAAAGGATTTGACTTACAATTTAAAATTTATTGGAAATATAGGATTTTCTGATAAAAAGTCTTATTTTAAATTTTACGGCATTTTTGATTTGTTTATAAAAAACTATACAATTTAAGAAAATTGTACAAAATACGCTCCAACAACGTCTAAAATAACAGTTTGCAGAGTTTGTGGTGTTTATGGCTGGTATGAATCACTTTCTCTACATTGTAAAACTAATTGTTAAATCTAAGCAAAATAGTCAAGTTACTAATGTAAAATTGGCAGTTCCAATTTGTAGTCAAGTCAAGCTACAACATTGTCGCTGTTGCTAACAGTGTCGCAGAAAACCCAGGTTTGTTTATCCCAAGACGGTCACAGCAATTAAGGATCTTACAATCCAGCCTACGTCGCATACTGCATAAAGATTTTGGCAAACATGCTTATGAAGTGCAGCTGACGCAATAATTAAAGCCAGCTGATCATTGAATATACAAGCAAAGAATTCTGACTTTTCTTAAAAAATCATCTTTAGCTACAATGCCCATTTCCATCTCAGTAGGTTTGTCAATAGACTAAACTGCCACATCTAAAATTCCAGATCATAAAACAATAGTCGAGAAACTTCATTATTCTTAGCAAATTATTGTTTGGTGTGGTTTCTGAGGTTGCGGAGTATGTACCTTACTTTTTTGAGAACGACAAAACTGCTGCAACTACAGCCAATGCAAATTGCTACCATAGAATGCTAATGGACTTTTATTGGCCTATATTGGACAATTTGGGCAAATTGGCCTCCTAGATCGTGCAATTGAACTTTGCTAGACTTTTTTTTTGGGCTACGTGAAGAATAGAGTCTACGCCAGAGCCCAGCAAACAATTTCAGCCTTCAAAGACAACATTGCAGATGTTATCTTCTAGATAGTGCTTGAGTTGTGAAAAAATATATATAATTTTAAACAAGCAATCACAAACTTTGTACATTGCATACTAAATTAAAAAATTGTACTAGTTAAGAACAAATAAATGTTTCATTTAAAATTAAAATAGGAATTCTTATTGAAAATATTTATAGTTATGGTATGATGTGTTATACAATTGAATAATTTTTTATAAAAAAATAATAATTTTCACTGATAAAAATTAATAATACGTTACATCTCGTATTTTTATGCATTTATCCATTTTTTTAATCGTGCTAAAAATGAGATGCTCTAATGCATTTTGAAGTAGCTCATCTCAGGCTATCTCTAGTTACTGACAAAGTTTAACTAAAGTGTTTGGAGGATGCGTAAACTATGTTTAGTTTTAAGAAATCTGTAGTTAGTAGTATAATATTGCGCATTATCTTACTGTAAAGCAGTCCTTGGATGGTCTTGGAAGAACAAAAGTATAATCGGTTCTAAAACTGTATTAATGTAACGGAGCGTGTTGTGTAATGAACTAATACTAAAAAGGATTTTGTCAATAGCATATTGCACCCAAAATTACTACAGCGGGAGTTAATGTTGTGTACCGATGTTGAACAATTGTAAACGTTTGTCAGAGTGTAATAAACAAAATGTAAATTTGTTTTTAAAGACAATTTTACTGCAGCTTGTTGGCATTATGCTGAATTATTAAAAAAATACATAAACTCGGACAATATGAGCGTAATTTAAAAAATATTGTTTGTTTATAAATGGTGTTTATAAAGACTCTATAATCAATTAATGTTGCACAATGAAAACATAAAAAACACTTTAAAAGTGTAAAATTACAAAAATTAATTTTAATTTAATACTAATTTACTCTAAATTGCCAGTTTAGGGCAAGGATAAAAATATTTAAAAAATCTAGATATGGTAGATCTGGTGACCCTTGTGGTCATGTAACAAGGCTTCTCCGATCAATCTATCTGTTGCCAATCTGCACATTTTCTAATAGTTCTTCATAAAATTTATCATTAAAACAACTTGGCAAACAAAATGGTCTAATAAAATTAAGCACAATGCCTGCCTAGACCATAACCAAATACACAAACTAATAATTTTATAACTTAAAAT
This sequence comes from Tachinus rufipes, assembly GCA_963932245.1. Classification (NCBI taxonomy): domain Eukaryota; kingdom Metazoa; phylum Arthropoda; class Insecta; order Coleoptera; family Staphylinidae; genus Tachinus; species Tachinus rufipes. The sequence goes on from OZ010750.1 coordinate 20,910,731, forward strand.
CTGTGCGGTTTTTTTTCTAACAAATTAAGAAGCAAATTTACAACTAAAACAAGTTTTGTCTGTTTGTTATTAAGAAAATCTAGATTCAATTATCTTTGTGTAACAGCCATTGAAAAAATTGTATGCGATGAGGTGCTTGGTGCATGTAAAGTAAATATAAAGGATTTGTTTATTTGCCTAGTACTCACCCGTGAATTATTGTCTACATCTTATAACATAGCGTCTTCAATATTTTCTATACCAACTCGGACCTGTTTGGTCTGTCACTGTTTATAATGGCGTATAGCAGCGGTTGGCAACCTAAATGTGTAATTGCGGCTTATTTAGTACCGTAGTTTAATTTTCAGTTTTTACCTCGAAAATTCGAAAGCTATAAGTAGTAGAAGCTGCATCTAAAGATTATGTTATCTGGTGGCAAAGTAACAATAATTTAAATAAAAATACTTGAAGTATTTAACACAAATTCGTTGCTTAAAATGTATCAAAATTTGCTCATGTTTTAGCAAAACATTCAAACACGCCAAAATTTTTTGATTTTGATTTTAGATTAAATAAAATTAAAAAGTATACTTAAAACAGTTAACTTTAAATATGCATAAGAGTCTCACATTAAAGTATGTTTGTTTTTTTATACATATAAATGTATAAGATAAAACCAACGTCTGAAAATATAATTTCTTTAAAACAAAATGATGTATAATTTTGTTTTAAAACAGTTGTGTTTTAATTAAAACAAATACCTACTTAGACTCAACACAAACTTAACTTTTTTAACGTGTCTAATGTGATGTATCGTTATTATATACAAAAATTGAACTTCTTGTTTAAAAGATTGTTAAAATTATGGTGGTTGAAATACAAAATCTATTGTGTTCTATTTATGTATCTAAAAACGATACATCACATGAGACACGCCATAGTGTGTGTATTTTTGTATTTATGTTTGTTTTACTAAAGGTTACTTAAATTAAAAATAATTTGTTTTTTAAGTCTAAAGATAACCATACGATCAAAACCAAATGCAATTTATATTAAAATACATACTTGAATTTACAAAAACTAATTTTATTTTACTAAACTCAACACTTTGGATTAAAAATTAATAAACAATTAATTAAAACAGTAACAGTTTATTTTTCACGTAGATTGCGTATTATTTGAGACAGAAAAGTAAGAGTTAGACTTGCTTGCATTGGCGTTTAAAGCTGTCAGAAAATGTTTTAGCGTTGCTTTCCAAAGTGTACTCAAAGACTCTTTTGCTATGAATGAAAGAAAGCTGTGTACGTTTATTTCAGAAAGTTTTACCAATTTTTTACATCATATTATCAATTTTGTTGTAAAACTTAAAAGAAAGTTTCTGCTACTGATGTTTGTGCTCCTTGATTGCCTTATTTACTTTACTATTGAGCAGATTTAAGATTGTCGCCATTTATGTCTGGAACAAATTTAAAAACAAATAAGCTCTCTGGTCTCTTTGTCAAAACTCAAACGATTTGATCCAATTTTGGCAAAGTTTTGGTAGACTTTTATATTGCTAGCAAAATAAGACTAATAAAGTCAACAATAGCGTTGTTAACTTTTTCAGTCATTCCAATGTTAAGTACTGTAGTGATGCACTTTTCTAGAAATTGAAAAAACAAGAAGCAGTCAGTCTTGCAGAACGACTTGACTCTTTACACTTCTCATAGAGATCTAAGACTACTAGGCAATAGTCTGAGCTAAAGTTGTTAATAACCAAAATATCAGTTTGAGCGGCGATTTTCTAAAGTAAAGTAATATTAAGAACATTCCCAGTGTATTCCTGGTAACTGTAATAAGTTGGCATGTTTGTGCCAAGCTAGATAATTTGTGTTAAAGTCCTGCAACAATTGTTGGAAGCGTTTAGTATAGCATTAAGATATCCTGTTATTAGCTGCTTAGTTGGCAACTAATATGCTAAAATCAATTTTATCAGTCCCAGATCAGGAACATTAATTGCAATTAAATTAGCTTCCAATTCAACAGTTGGATGCGTAGGGAATTTTGAGTGGTCAGCTGATCGTTTGACGACAATTACAGTTTTACGTCCCTGTGCTGCAAACGTATTTTTCAAATACGCAAAATTGTTTGAGATGTAAACTTTTCTAGGAGCCAAAAAGGTTTCAGATAATAAAATTGCATTAATGTTATTTTAAATAAGCGCTTTTAGTTCTTCTTTTTTGTGATTAATGCTCTTACAGATACAAAGCAGATTGACGTTAATGTAGTTGTGTAGTTTAATATACCGTATTCCTTTACAACTTTGGTAATGTCTGTTATATTAAGTTATTAATTTATTGTTGATAAATGTGTTTTTAGGTTCAGAAACTAAGAAGTATTTTGATGTCGTCAGTAATATTAGTTTAAGTTTATTTATAAAGTCCGTTAAAAGAGCATATGACAAGTTTGGTAGCATCTGATACTAGATTAGGTTTATGTCCAAGTACTGCCACCATATACTTTTGCAACTTTTACTTTTTAGTTTGGGAACACTATATGCAGCCAATAAACTATATTGCCATAAAATATATTTATTTACTTTAAAAGAATTTTAATTAATAATTGTGAAAGGATTTGACTTAATCCAAATTAGTACTTAATAATTCTGAAAATACATGAAAGGGAAATTAAAGACCACATAATGATAAAAATATTTAGTTATATTTTTTATTTATTTCATACATTTATTAAAATCATCATAAAATGTGATGAACACAAACAAAACTAAAATTAAACCCCAAAAAAACCAATAATTATTTAAATTCTAATCAACATATGCGGTATTATTATCTTGATCAATTTTATACCAGGATTTATTTTTAAACCTGAATGTTGTAGTTTCAAAAATATTTGCTAATTTAGTATTATTGAATGCATTAGTGACATTTTCAAAAAACTTGTTTAAAACATCAGTATCATTCTTTTCTAATAAATCAGCCCACTCAATGTAAAGATTTTTTCCAGCGGTGTAGGCGGCAAAAGCAAGTATTGCAATCAAAAGGAAGATATAAAGATATAACCAAATTTTTTGTTGAAAGGTGCTACACTCGAATATGGTATCTAATAAGTTAGCAAACATTGTAGCACTTTTTTCTTTTTTTGGTGTTTCTTCTTTTGCTTCTTCTACTTCTTCTTTGTTTAGTTCGCTAATTTTAATTTCTGGCTGTTGTTCAGGGTTAATCATATTATCCGGAATTGCAACAATAGCATTGTAATCGTTGGTAAATGGGACATCAACAGGTTCATTTGGTTCGTTAAGGCAGTTTGGTTCAAAGACAGCATTGGCTATTCTTCGTTCAGCCGCTGCACTCCTATTACTAAAATAACAAAATAGAAGTAGCAATTAACAAATAATAAATAAACAATACAAAAAACAAAATAATTCCAGTAAAATTACTAAAATATTGTAAACATATTATTTCACACACACTAAGAATTTTTAAAAAAGTGTAACATCATTTCAATATTTAAAAAAGTTAACTTGCAATTGCAAAAAAATTACAGGCCAATCATTTTAATCACTTGGTTTTCTAAAATTATTGAAAATTGCAAACAATAAAGTAGATCTTTTAACAAAATGTAAGTCAGTTGTCACCAAATTTACAAATTTGTGTAATAGTAACAATGTAATGGTAAATTTAAATAAAACTGCAAGTATAGAACAAATATTGCATTAAACGACGACTTGGCTAACATAGGTATATGTAATACAGCTAAACTTCTAGGAGTTCTCATTGATCAAGATCTGATTGGGGAGCTCACATTGATCTTGTCTGTTCCAAATTATCAAAAGCAACATTTTCCATAAATAATCTAAGAAAGGAATTAGATACTAGCTAGGCAATGTCTACCTATTATGCAATGGTACATTCAGTTATTTAATACAACATAGTAGTCTAAGGACAATCTGTCTACATACAACGTGTATTTTTCATGCAAAAACAAATTATACGAATTATACGAATCATTTACAATATTTCAAATTGTGAAACATGCCAAGTAATTTTGAAGTCTAAAAAACTTCCCACTGTTGCGTATACATTTATAGCACGCTTATACTTTTTGTTTAACAAGTTGTCAAGTAATATAAAAGCTGAAAAAACTATAAACATTTTTAAACAGCTTGTAACAGAATATTTGTTGACTAATTGTTTTTATAATTTTTGATTTGATGAAACAAAATAAAGAAATTAAAGATGAATTAAAAAATGTAAAACAAGATAACCAAGAACTTAAAAATAAAATATCAATAATGGAAATCAAAATAAATGATACAGAACATGACAAAATTAAAAACAATCTAATATTTAAAGGAATTGATATACAAGATAAAAATGAAGATGCTATGGAAATAATAACTAAAATAACACATCGAATCGGAATTAAAATTAATAAAAATGATATAAAAAATTGCTACCGAAAACTAAACGATAAACAGCCAGGAGATATCGTTGTTGAGATGAGAACTGAAGATCTAAAAAAACAAATTATAGAAAAAAGAAAAATAATAACATATACATAAATGAACAACTTACTAACTACAACAGCAAAGTATATTACGAATGTAGACAATTGAAAACAACAAAAGCATACAAATACATATGGACAAAAAATGGAAAAATCATTGTTAGAAAATCTGAAAATGATAAGCTCTTACAACTTCATTGTCTAGATGATATAAAAAAACTAAAACAATAAAATGCAAAATAAAAAATATACATTACATTATATAAACAATCTCCCATCCAAAATGAACTCTTTAACATTATATTTTCACAATATTAGAAGCGTTAAACAAAAACTAAACGAACTAGAAATTATCCCAAAGTTATATTATAATGAACCATCAATAATATCGATAGCAGAAACATAGTTATATAAAGATCAGGAAGACTACTATGAATTAAAAAGCTACAACAACGTACAAAACTCAAGAAAAACGAAAGGAGGAAGTGTAAACATGTATATTAAGAAAAATTTAAAATATAAAATAATAACTAACAAAACAATTAACTTTGTAGAATTAATTACAATATTTCTAACAGAGCTAAATATATACATAACATCAATCTATAAGCCACCAGAAATAACAAATACAGAACTACTAAATGTTCTTGAAAACAATATACTTAACACAAAAAAAAACACACATTATTATAGGAGATATAAATATAAATCTAGCAGAAAACTCAAATAAAACCAACACATATAAAATGATGATATCAGAACAAGAATATCAATTAATGAATACTGCTGATAATACAAGAACAAGCAAAAATAACAAAATATCAATAATAGACCATATAATAACAAATAAACCTGTACTAATGGAAAGTTTTGAAATAAAATAAGCTCTATACTCTGACCACCATGCAATAATGACCACATGGAACATCAAAAAGAAAAAAAATGAATATAAAATAACAAAAAAATATAAAATAAATTACGTTAATATATTTATAAATATATATAAAGAAACATTTGCTAAATATATTAGAAAAAAAAATTGAAACTTTTGATACATTAATTGAAATAATGACAAAACTAATAGAAAATAACACCAGAGAAGTAAAACTTAAATATAAACATAAACGACATAAAGAGGAGAAATGATTTATATAAAAAATACAAACAAAATCAAACAAACGCTTTAATCAAACAAAACTACATTACAATGAAAAATTACGTTAATAAAAAGGTAAATGAAAAGAAAAAAATGTACTATCAGAATAGAATAGAACGTGTACAAGCTAATAAAAAAAAAACATTCAATGAAATAAATCAAATTATAAATAAAAAAAAAATAAGCATTGATATATCAACAATCACCGACAAAAATGGAACAATACTCACAAATCCTGAAGACATATCCAATACAAATAATATATATTTTGCAAACATTGGAGAAAACCTTGCAAACAAAAAACCAAATAATTCCACTTCACTCAAAATAATTGCATTACAAAAGAATATAGACTCAAACGTAACATTTAACCCAACGACGGACGTCAAAATTGAAAACATTATAAACAAACTTAAAGATGGAAAAGTACCTGGAAAACATATGATATCAACAGATGTTATTAAAACAGAAAAAAATTAGTTGATACCGCTAGTAACTAAATTGATCAACAATACAATACTACAAGGTATATATCCAGAGTGTCTAAAACCAACTGTTATTATACCTATATTTAAAAAAGGAAACAAACATCTACCGGAAAACTATAGGCCTATTGCATTACTCTCTATTGTAGCCAAGATAGTCGATAAAATAATTTATGAACGAATATTAAAACATGTAGAATCACATAATACTATAAACACTCTGCAATACGCATTCCAAAAACAAACCAGTACAGGCTCTGCACTTACTGACAATGTCAACAATGCACTAGATGTAAGAAAAGAATGTCTTACAGTATTTATAGACATGCAGAAAGCATTTGATACTGTATGTAAACAAAAACGAATTCAAAAACTAGAAAAGATGGGAATTCGGAAAAAAAACAATAAATCTAATTCAACCTTATTTAAAACAAAAAACCTTACAAACAAAAATTAAAAATACACTGTGTGCAGTAAAATATAGTGATTATTGTATACCACAAGGTGGTGTGCTTGCACCAATTCTATATATTTTATATATTAACGACATATTTGAGTTAAAACTAAACGGAAAACTATACATATACGCAGACAACACAACTCTAGTTCATACAGAAATAAACAAAACAAAATTGCAACACAAAGTACAAATAGACTTAGAGATAAAATTAATGACTAGTATAATAACAACCTATTAATAATTAATGAACATAAAACAAACTTTATGTTATTATCACAAAAAAAAAGAAATAACAACATCTTGCTATCTATAAATAACAAACAATTATGCAAAGTCTCACAAACAAACTGTCTTGGAATTACAAGAACCAATAAGTTAAAGTGGGACAAACACATACAAAACCTTATAAGATAAAACACAATAGCTATAGGAGCCCTATACAAATTGAGCAACCTAACTACACAAAACACAAGAAATATTATCTGTAATGCTATCTTTAGCTCACAAAGTAATTACATGATGACCGTATGGTCAAAAACCAACATAAGAAACATAGACAAGCAACAACGACAACAAAACAAGGCAATACAAATACTATATCAAATGGACAAACTAACACCTACAAAGGAAATTCACAAAAAAACAAACCAACTTACAATAAAAAACAAAATCTCACAACAATGTATTATTTTAATAAAAAAGATACAACTTGGTCTAACAGAACTAAAACTAACAACTAGAAAAGAAATTCATACACACAACACACAAAGAAAAGGACACTTCAACATGGAAGTAAAGCGAACAACATCAAAAAACTCAAGTATAACTATCAAAGGCATTAAAGAATTCACTAATATACCAGAAGAAATTAAAAACATATGCAACATAAATCATTTTAAAATGAAACTAAAAGAATATCTGATAAAAAAAACAAATATAAAACTAAAACTAACACACATCATAACACCACAAAATAAGAAAAAAAACATCTAATACCAGGCCCCAGAATTTCTTACGGATGGATAGCGGTACTGCAGGAATGTTATATTTATATGAAAACTTTTTTTAACATTTTATATATATATGTATGTATAAATAATTTTAATAAATGTATTTAAAAAAAAAAAAAAAAAAAATTAATTATTATTTAGAATTATCAATTTAAATGTGTTGTTTGTACCTATTAATTATTAGATACAATTTTTAATTATGTTTGTGTACTTGTGTATTTGTAATAACTTGTCAAACTTTTTGTATTCACTTGACCAAATGAAATATTATTATTATTATTAATAAGCAGAAGAATGTTTAAATTAATTATATTAATACAAATAACTTACATTTCACGCACCCATTTAAGAGTAGAATGGTATTTGCAGATTGCTGAGCACATTTTGGAAGGTCCTTCGGACATTTTAAAACGTTGTTCACAGAGCAATTATTTGAACTGTACTGACCGTTTGCTGCAAGCCATTTATTTTATAGCATTGTGTCAACCAATCAAATTAAATCACATGATTAATGAGCATGTGATTATGCGTTAATTACTTAAATTATGATTAATAATTTTTTATAAGGCCTTTTTTAGTTTCAAAAATTATATTAAAATGTTTATTATTATCAATAATATGATGTCATTTAAGAAAATAATATTCTGATGAATGTTAACTTGGAAAATAAAAATTTTATGTTTAAAAATTTCTATTTGCAAATTATCTTCCTGTTTTTTCGTTTGTATGCTCTAACCTAACCTAACCTAACTTAACCTAACGAAGCTATGAATTATTGAGAATTGATTTTTGCAAATGATAAAATGGCGTATTATTTATTAGCGTATAGATCGATTTTAAAATATTAAATATATTAGATTTTTTTTGATACTTAAATCGTGGTTTATAAAATTATATATTGATTGTGTTAATTAACAGTTTTTTTTTTAATTTACAATACAATAGCGTATTCTATAATTGTACTGTTTATAAACAGTACCAGAAAAGATTAAAATTAAATTTAGCACCAGAAATTAAATGTATAATAAGAGACGCAAAATTGTTAAGCAAACAATCAAAATTTTGATATTTCATGCTTATTTGTTTATTTTATTTATTTCTTTATTAATAGAATAAAAAATGAAAGCTAATGCAAACGCAATCGCTTTGTTTTAAATAATATAATCAGAATTATTATTATAATCAGTTTATAAAATGTAGAAATTATATCTATAGCTTCAACAAATAGTATTAATTGCAACTTTTATAATTTTGAAGTTTTGAAATGACATCATTGTCTTAAAAAAAGTAGAACAACTAATAATTCATAAATTTTTACAATAAATTTAGACAAAAACAAACGCAGAATTTAGAAACGTTTCTATTCATTTAAATGCCCAAAGTTTTTTACCTTATAAATGTAAAATCGTTAACGTATTACACGCTCAAAAGTATTGTTTGTCGGATACTAGTTAATTAGTTAAGATTGAGTTTGAAAAATAGAAACCTCCTGTGCGTTTTAATAAATTTTTAATTATTATAATGTTAAATTAGTATCAGTTTAAAAAAAATTGGATTGTTGGAGAACAGATATTTTATTTAAAAAAAAAGTACAGTAAACCATTTTCTTAATGGAAAACTCATAGTGTTTTCAGATTGCATCAAAGAGTTTATTGAAGTATTTGTAATATTAACCATAAAATCATTTAGATTGTGATTTTAATATTAACAAGTTAAATCAAAGAAACATACTTAAAAAGCTTTATATAATAATATATTTAATCAGTATTAAAGATATTGTGAATCTTTATAAACTTACTTTTATAGCACAACAGAGATTATTATAGCAAGAAGTAAAAAAATGCTCCGGAGCTTGCTGTTTCATTAAAAAACATTAAAGCAGATGTTATTTTCCACAAAATTGAAAGTCTTATGGAGAGAAAAAGTAGCACGCTTACAAAACAAGAGTCAGAAATGCGTGCTAAGACATTCAAGAAAGTTAAGTTTAGTTTATGGATTGATTTGGAGTGAAATCTTTCAAATTTGAAAAAAGTGAACTCAAAACTCAATAAAAAGTAAAAGGTGATCTAAAGGATTTAGTAATAACTAAGATTTTACAAAATTTTAAACAAAAAGCAAATAACTAAAATAAATAGTAAACATTTTTCTTTATATTTTGAAGTAGACAGTAACTCAATCGAGCAAAGCATTAGAAACATTAAAGCATCAGGATTAATCAAGTATGAACATTGGGGTTTTTTGGATTTTGCATAGCCAATAAATAAGATGAAGAGTAGTAATTAGTGTATAATGTGAATAAGTTCTACTGCAAGCATCGTGGATAAATTTGTGCGTAGAATGAAACTTAATAAAAACGTAGTTCGCGACTTGTCTGTGCAGGTTGATAATTTTTTTAAAGTAAACCTTGAATTATAAATAAACAAATTTAGAAGCAAAACGCATAATGATAAAAAAACAAAATAGTTTTACTAATTCTTACGTATTTGTAAATAATACTGGCAAACTGGTTTTAGGCATTCTAAAGTTTGCCCCCTTGTTGAAGAATAAATTATAAGAATACAGGTTTATTATACAGGTTTACTTTTGACTATGGTAGGATATTGCCTAGAAGATTAACAAGTGGGCGTGCAAAAAGACAAAGGAAGTTGCGTTTAGCAATCAATAGAGCACATTTTTTAGCTTTTGTTTCTTACTGTACTAAAAAAATTTAGAAAATTTAGGTTAATAATTCAACAAAAAAATATATGAACTCCTAGCAATGTGGGCAAAGTTAGCTTTAATTTTATGAGATATAATACCAAACGTTGTTATCAATATTTGGTACTAATGTGATTCTAAAGTTATTTTTATTTGGATACACAGTATAACACTAATGCCATGAGCTCCGTGATTGTGAAAAGTGTGTGTGTGCAGCTCACTGTAAAGAGTAAAATAAAAAATATTAATATTATATTTGCATTTCTGTTGATAAATTGCTTGAACACTAATAAACTACCTGCCATAAAATTAAAAAAAAAAAAAAAATAACTGATGCGTAATCACTTTATTTTAGTTGCAAGGGCCGATAATTAATCACAATTATATACTATAGAACCTGCTCATTGAAAAAATGAAGGCACTGTAGATACTGCTAAAGCCTAGTATCTGTATCTGGTCCACCCACACTCTCATATTATTATAGCATCTTTTTGAAACCCGAATTGGTTTCCAAACAGCTTATTTTCCACTTTCTCTCTCAATCTTTTAGCTATTAAATGTTCATATATTTTTTCTATTGTGTTTATGAGACATATTGGCTTGTATTTTGTGTCCTTTTCAGATTTTTTTAGCAGTACTAGGTTGGACTGCTTCCAAACCTTAGAAACCGCCTTTACCACATTTTTTGCTATTTTGGGAGGTATCTTGTTTGGGCTCGGCGCTTTGTTAGTTTTTTGTAACTAATATAGTATTTAACATAATTGATGGTTGTGACCTCTACTACGTTATAATTCATGTTAATGAAATAATAAAACAATTTACTACGTTTTTATCAAAAATTTATTCTTACAAATACATTACTAGTTTTGGCTTTACTAAAGCCTTCTACAGATGAATTAAGTTATATCTGTAGAAGGCTTTAGTAAAACACGTAGTAAATTGTTTTATTATTTCATTAATATAGTATTTACTTTAGTAAAATTAGGTGCTTTATGTCATTGTTAGAAGCAGATCCAATATACAAACTTTTTAATTACTCTTGGACGTATGATGGGATAAGGATTGGAAAACTAAACTTTCAAACGTAGAGAAAAAGCCACTGACTAGATCAAATAGTATAAAAGAATTGAGTAACAATAATAACAAAATTTCCTACTAGAATAACCAACAGATATTAACGTAAAAATATAATTCGGATCACAAAATAAAAAAAAAAAAGATTTGGTAAAGCACATCAAAATTTAAAAAAAGACTAATAAATATAGAGTGATTCAGATTGTTATTAATTCAGAACAACACTTTATTTGATATTATTAAGAAAAAATAGGGAACGCCACTGTTTATGTTTAATAAAAAAAATAATACATTTTTTTCTTTTTGATCTTTACAGCAATATGACAAAGTCAGTAAATACATTTAAAAACACAATAATTATAAAACAGGTTTAAAAAAGATTATTTAAAATACATTTTAGTACAAAACAAGTATAAAAACAGTGTTTAAATAGTATAATTATTAAGAGTAGGAAGTTTAATCAAATTTTAGTTAAATTATAATTTATTATTTTTCTTTTAATGATAGTATGCAGCAATTTATTTATCTCGGTATCACTCATTTATAATGATTATTTCTAAATTTTTATTAAATTAATTTACATAACACATATCTAATCTATTTTAATTTGACTTAGTTTTGATATTTTTTTTTTTATATATGTAATAAATGTTTTGCAAATTCCTTTGTTATCTAACCAAAATATAAAAATTATTTCTTTATTTGTCATAGATTATTTATAAATTCCGTTATTGTTACTACAGTTTTTTGTATCACTTAATTATTTATAAACAAAAATGTCTAAATAAGAGCAATGTAATGCTCCATACAGACAACATTTTTAATCAAAATGAAAGAAGTGATTGAGAAGAAGCCTTGCTGACATCAGATAATATAATAATAATAATAATACATTTATTGTCAAAGAAATACATATACATTAATAAAATTAAAATGAATTATATTAACAAAATCATTTGCATCTATGACAACTAGGTTCAGGATTAGATTAGCCTTAAAACGGGTTATCTATTCTTCTTCCTGTACCTAAAACACACACTAACATACAATACTAATATAAACATAAATTAACTTTGATCCTCAAACAACTGGTTTTTAAGTTTTTGCTTAAACGAATTGAGAGTGAGATCAATATAATTAAAAGGGATAGTGTTCAAACATTTAGCAATATTATATGTAAATGACTTTTGAAATAGTGATGACCTATGGACAGGTATAGTTATTTTATTTTTACCTCGAGTATTAACCGTGTAGATATCTGTTCGGAATTTTATTTTTTCATATAAATAGTTGGGGGTTTTGATTTTAATTATTTTGAAATATGCACAAGAAGCGTGCAGTTTTTGTCTATTGGACATATTCAGCCATTCAGCTAGTGCAAGTGTGTGACTAATATGATCTCGTTTACGTATTCCGTATATAAACCTAAGACACGCATTTTGTACTAATTGAATTTTATGTGCTGTCATTTTATTTTTAAGCATGAACCATATACATAGTCACAATAGTTAAAATTAGATAAAATTAATGATTGACATAGCAATGTTTTTAAATTTTGATTAAGGTACGTTCTATGACCATATAAGATTTTAAGTTTAAAATAAGATTTGCTTACAAGATTGTTAACATGTTTCCTTAATCTCAAATCTGAATCTACTGTCATACCAAGATTTTTAACTTCTTCTACAACTTTTAAGTTTTGGCCCATTACTCTTATGTCAAGACTGTTTTAAATGACAATTCTTTTTTTTTTACCAAATAGTATAATGGTTGATTTATTAAGATTTAATTTAAGATTGTGGTTTTTTGATAAGGTAACTAAATAATCCAATTCTGTATTAATATAATAGTGTTGTTAACTGACACAATATCGGTATTGGAGTCAAACGAATAGTATATTTGAGTGTCGTCAGCATAATAATGATATTTTGTTTCTTTAAATGCTAAATAAAAATTTGAAACATACATTGAGAAGAGCAATGGGCCTAAAACACCACCCTGCGGAATTTCCATTTTCATTGCTATTGGTTCGGACAAGACACCATTCAGCACAACTTGGTTACTTCTTTTAGATAAATATTCCTTAAAAAATATCACTGATGCTTCAGTCAAGCCACTATACCGTAAAATTGAAAGCAATATTTTGTGATCTACCATATCGAATGCTTTAGAATAGTCCAAAAGTACAAGAACGGTATTTTGTCCAGCATCCAATGATAGATAGATAGATAGATATTTATTGATTCTTATTACAACATAACATTGATTGAATCAGTCAGGTACATAAAAATTACAATATACAAGTATATAAAAAAGCAATGTAAAAATACAAAATACAAAATGAAATAAATTTAAAAAACAATATTGCATACATAAAATTGAGGTTTGCGAGATATTGGTAAGTTTAAAATAAGCCTATAATCTATAGCAAAAACAGACACAAACATATTAAAAGAATAAAAAATGAGTAGATATTATTACAGATAAATTTGTATCACAGTTACACAGTTACCACAATACATTAAAGAAATCATTGTACGAGTACAGAACTGCTTCTGTCAACCTTGCCTTAATGATACTTTTATATCTTTTAATTGGCAGTTCCTGGATCTGAAGAGGAAGAAAATTAAACATTTTTAATGATATATACTCATAGCTTTGCTGAGTTTTCTGTAAACGATGCTTAGGAATAATTAAATTGATTTTAAAGCGTGTATCATGTTGGTGATTGTTCACTTGTCTCTGTTTCTTGGCTAAATTTTGTTTTATGTATATTAAACAACTAAAAGCATACAAACCAGGAACTGTCATAATATTATATGATTTAAAATAAGGACTACAAGATGTTGTTGCATTGACCCCTGCCATAATTCGCATAGCCCTTTTTTGAAGGATAAATATTCTCTGTGCTTGTGGTAAACTACCCCACAAAAGGATACTTTGGTATAGCAAGGATTGTCCATGTGCAAAGTAAACCATTCTTGCAGTTTGAAAATCTGTATTTTCGTTAACTTTTCTAAGTAGATATAAGTTTTTATTAATTTGTTTGCTTAGATAATCTACCTGCACCTCCCAGTTGAGTTTGGTTTGGAAATAAACTCCCAAGAACCTAATATGTTTTTGAGCTTCTTGTGTAGTCATAGCAAAAGACAAAAACTCAGTTTTACCACTATTAACTACTAAGCTGTTAGCTTCAAACCAAGTCTCTGCTTGACCTAATGCTGCATAAATATCTGAATTAATGTCATCTATGTTTTGAACAACAGTAGTATCGTCCGCAAACATGTACACATTACTTGCTTGCACATTTACTTCTAAATCATTAATGTATACAAGGAATAACAAAGGACCCAAAATAGACCCTTGTGGCACCCCATATGTTAACTTAGCAATTTCTGATATTTTCCCATTAAATGACACCACTTGTTGTCTTTCTGTAAGATATGATTTAAACAGATTTAAAGTTTTGCCTCTAACTCCATAATAATGCAGTTTATCTAACAGTTTAGTGTGGCATACACAATCAAAAGCTTTGCTTAGATCAATATATGCTGTACTCAATTCAATCCCGCGTTCAAAAGCTTGATTTATAGTTTCAATCAACTCGCACATAGGACCTATTGTAGATTTGCCTTTTCTATATCCAAATTGGGCATTGCTTAGCTTTGGGTCTATAAAAGAATACAACCTTTTGTAGATTACTGCTTCAAATATTTTTGAAAAATATGGTATTATAGAGATTGGTCTGTAGTTCTTTAGATCATTTTTTTCACCTTTTTTATGTATTGGTGTTACTTTAGATATTTTTAATTGACTTGGAAATACACCTGTCTCTAGACACAGATTTATTATATAAGCAAGAGGAGTGGTAATTTGGTGTGTTGTAATTTTTACTAGAGATGCAGTAATATCATAATAATCCCTGGCCATAGAATTTTTAAAATTTCTTACAATACTATCTAATTCTTCAGCATTAGTTGGTGTCATAAATAATGAGTTATTAGATGCAACATTTTTGTTTTGTAATAATTTTACATAATCATTATTGTCAGACTGTGAATTTACCAAACTATTTACAACTTCTATAAAGTATTGCTGAAAATCATTTGGCAATAAGTCGACTGTGTGAGTTTGTTCACGAGAATTCTCATTATTAAAACCTTTGACTACTTTCCATACTTCTCTGATTTTATTTATATGTGAAGCTATTTTAGCACTATTATAAGCTTTTTGCGCTTTTATGATATTGTCATGGTAATCTATTTTAAGATTTTTTAACAGACTTACTATCTTCTGAATACTCAACTTTGTTAATCAATGTTATAGTGTTTATAATTTGCTTTTGTTTAGCCAGTTCTGCCGTGTACCAAGGATGTTTTAATGTAGGCTTAGTTTGTTTAACAGTTGTAAATGGGCAGCATTTGTAAAATTTATTTAAAATTAAGTCATGAAACATAGTGTAACATTGTTGAGGATCATTACAAGCGTATATAGGAGACCAGTCGGTGTTAGTTAAAGATTTATTTAATAAATTTAAATTTTTATTGGAAAGTAGTCGTAAGCGTGAACATGGAGGAATGTTTGTTGTAGTTTTAGAACATTCGAATGTCATACGTATACCATAATGGTCAGACAAGTATGGCTCAACAACATTGACTTCGTACTCGTACTGTTTGTTAATGAGTATGTTATCAATACAAGTTGCAGATGAATTGGTTACTCTTGAATTAGAACTAACTGTATAGTTAAAATTAAAACAATTAAAAATATCACAGAATGTTTTCTTATTGGCGTTATTTATATTAAAATCTATATTGAAATCACCCGAAATTATCACAGATTTGTTATATTTATCTACCTCGCTAAGTATATTGTATAAAATATTAAAAAACTGTTGGACATTTGGAATTGTACTCCTAGTATATGCCGCGGCAATTTTGAAACCTCCAATTTGCAGCAGGCACAATTCATCTTCTTTTAAATAATGTTCGTTTACTGATATTATATTGAGTTTTTGAAAATGAGCATATTGTTCCAGTTCATGTTGCTTATTCCGAAGTGAATTAATGTTAATATGAAATAAATTAACAGTTTTTGAAGAACTCTCTTGACCGACATCATTAATTAAAATTGTTTTTAATGACTTTTCTACGAATTTGTTATTGGAATTTTTCGTGCTAGAAAAAAACGTCTAATTCCAACATTTCTCGGCCAATTGGGACAATTCGATATTATATCATCATACATCATAAGTGCCGTAAATTTAAATGATGCGTACTCGTCCGGATTTCTCGAGATTAATTTTTCGCATGCAATGCTATCTACTTTAATATTTTTCAAATGCGCTATTATATCATTAACATTAGTATCTTTATCTAGACGACATATATGATAATGATAATGCCTCGGTGCGCTCTTTAAAGTAATATCGTTTGAAGTTCCATATTTTATATTATTTTTCTTGTTAAATCGCCGATTATTTACTGTTTGCCATTCATCGTTTTTATTTTCAACATTCCTTGTATATACATATATTGTTGTCTGCAATATTTTTTTGAGATTTCGGGGTCGAATTTTTATATACATCAGTCTTCGATTTAGCAAATAAACACGTCCACTCTCTATGAACTCGCAAAAGATGATGATATTATGTCGTCGGTGATTTTAAGCATAGCAGTTCCACAACTATAATTTTTTCTAAAACCTGATTGAAGTTTGGGAAGAATATTATACCGTTCAATATAAGCTCTTAGCTGATTATCCACAATTTTCTCAATTAGTTTAGATAAAATTGACAGTATTGTTATAGGTCTTAAGTCGCCATATTCAACAGAAATTTTTATCTTAGAAAGTGAAACAATTTTACTTTCTTTCCATGCATCTGGAAATGAAGAATACTCAAAGAAATAGTTTATTATATGTTCTATATGGTAGACTTAATGCATAAAAACAAAAAAAAACTGGGAAACCATAAATAAAATAGTAAATCTATTAAAAAAAAGAACATTAACAAAACTTTACTAAAACAAGAATTTGAAAGTGATACCATTCAGCCGGGAAAGCAGTGGGCTTAGTGGGTAAGATCCTTTTTTAAAAATGTAAAAAGCTCTATAGATTTCAGGTAAACAAGACGTGCGTAAACGCATTTATAAGAAAAAAAGAAGGTAGTAAGTTAGTAACAAACTTGAATGTAATCTATTATTCAAGTTTGTTAGTTTTATTAGTGACTACGTTGAGAGTGGCACATTTTTCTATCAACTTTATAAGTTTGTCCACCAGGTATTTTATTGTGTTGTCTAGATATATGCAGGAGGGTTGCGTCGCTTGTAGCTTGCAGATGAAGTTGGGATCAGCGATTATTGCCAATAGGTCTAATGCTATTTTTAAGAATTTGTTTAGCTGTTTGTAACTTGCCAAGTATTTATGTGTTTTTATATTTGCCTAAAGCTGACGGTAGTCATTCTTTTTAACACTACAAGGTAGTACCTACAAGGGGGATGCAGGTATTATTACACCAGATCTAAATATTGGTCCCAATTATAAGTATAATACAAGTTGGCCATGTATAGATAAACATAAAGCCGTTGGAACTAAAGTTTGCCGCAGAGTTGAATAAAATGAATTATGACTTTCAGTGGTGGTTTTGGTAAATTGACATACCATATAGCGGTTGGTTTTGATTGACAAACAGATTTGAATTGTTTAATTAATTTTGTTTGGGTTGTTTGAAGTAAAAGTGTAGATTGTTGCCGTTCTAGATAATGTATTTTCTTGGTGCAAATTGAAACAAAATGCTGAACCATTTTTTTTCCTCATCAGTACCATTAAGGAAAACTGCATCATTAATGATAACACTCAATAAAAGCTTGTTTTAGAGTGATTTTCTTATTGGTTTAGGTGGAATTGCAGTTTTAATTAGTTTGAAAACAACAATCTGTGTGTTGACTGTTACAGTTGTCATCATTTTAGGTTTGGGATTTGATTGAATGCGTTTCATAAGTTTAACTGATTTTGGTAGAATTATTAGTTTTGTTGCAATATTTGGTTTTAGTAGAATTACTGGTTTGGGTGGAAATTTTGGTTTCGGTAGAGTTATGGGTTTGCTTTTAACACAGGTTTTTTTTAGATTCACTATTTTGTTTCCGTATTTCAGTTAGAGTACATTCTGCGACAATCTACAGTATAGTATACTGATTCCGTTAAAACCAGCAATTTATTAACGTTATTAGTCAATTGTTTGTGTATCTGTGCCAGTTAAAAAAGTGTAGTTTAAGTGAAGAACACCATCACAAAATAGTTATAGCTCTGACCGGATTGTAACTATAATTAGTATAACAACAATGAGTGCGGCTGATTAAACAACGCGAAGCAATGTATTCATCAGAGACGCGAAAACCCAACCAAGTTCCCAGATAGATATTTAGCACGATACGAACAGCAATTTCCAACGACCTTCTTATACAAAAAACGGAGGCAACCTAAGAAAAATACGGGGATATTTTAGTTTAGGATGAATTGGGTTATTATTATTTTAAAGATAGGACTGGTGATACATTCAAGTTGAAGCTGTGATTAGTAATGTAGTCAATTTAAGCGATGCCGTTGTATATGGAGTTGAGATTCCCAACATAAAGCAGGAATGGCAGCAATAGTAGACACCAATAATGTATTTGACTTACCAGCTCTTGCAAAAAGTCTAAGAGCAAACCTTCCAGCATACGCCGTGCCATTCTTTAATAGAGTTTTAAAAACAGTACCTATAACAAGCACATTCAAATTAAAAAAGGTTGATTTACATGGTTATGATTTAAATAAAGTAAAAGATGCTATACATTTTTACGATGCTAAAACAATGACTTATGTTACATTAAAAAAGGAATTACACGAGGACATTAAAAATGGAACTGTTCGGCGTTGACTTAGCTAATTTATTTTTAACAATATAATAAACATTACATTACGGAGCCGAATAAAAAAAACAGAGAAAAAAAACGTATTTTAAAACACCAATAAATAATGTAAATAACCTCTACAAATATTACAAATGTTACAATACAACAAAAATAACAACAACTACAACAATTTCAACAACAACATCAATTAAAACAACAGCAATTACAACAACAACAATTGCAACAGCTGGATCAACATAAACTTCAACAACAATAACAACAGCAACAACAACAACAGAAGCATCAACAACAACAACAACAACAACATCAGCATCAGGAAAAACTACTAAAACAACAAATAGCAAATAAGATCCAATTATTAAATAATAACTACAAAAAAGCGTACTATCATAAAACGTCAAAGCAGCTCTCACGTACACATTTATTATACATATGGTGCAAGAACATAATCAATATCAGTAGTATAATCTTTTCCACTAAAACGGGTTGTATTAATAAGTCTAATAATAACAAAACAACCATATGCAGCAAATGTAATTCATTTGAACATACAGCCGATAAATGCACAGCATCTCCAAAACGTAGCAAATGTGAAGGTAATTACAGAACTTCCAGCTGTACGACTGCCAACCCACCTATACGTAGTTCTTGCAAAGAAGAAGGCCACGAAGCTTGGTATCTAAAATGCAAAAACAGACTTACAGCATCAATTGAGAGAGTACTAAATATCAAAATAAATTTGGCAAATAGAAGATCAGAGGAAATTGAAAACCAAATAACAAAAACTTCAAGAATTCATGCATCAATCACTGTTCACGATCATATCATTAATTTCCTTAAAATCCTTGACAGACAACAGCTCATTCACACATGTTTATTGTAATGTTAGACTTTCTGAATCTAAATCAACCGCAGTTTAAATTTTCTCTACTTCAACATAAATAAATTTTCTCAAAATTCTCCCATCATAAAAAACAGCCTTCTGTCTAACAATATTTCCTGTGGATTGTTTGTTAAATCCCCAAATCCCATATCATTCCAAATCTGGTCCTTAATCCAAAATTCTGCCTACGTATTTAATCAAAACTATAGAGGTGGCTCTATATCTATGACTCATCCATGTTTTGGAGTTTGAAAAGAAAACTCTTCTGACATCAAAAATCCTCTAAAATACTCTAAATGACTGCATTCATTTTTCAAGTCTTTTTCTACAAGGGAAATTCCACATATTTCTTGTCTATATCCACCCAACTTCAAAAATTAAAAATAACATTTTTGTAAAATCCCCATTCCATTATTGTAAGTGATTTTAACTTCTAGAAAATCTAGACACCTCCAAGCATTTTTATCAAATTCAGATTTTATTAAAATACACACTCCACCAACATTCATTTTGAATGATAATCAGAACACCACTTTTAATATTTTTTTTCTGTTTCATCTACTCTGTTAATGTAATACCTGATCTTTGCTCCGACTATCTAGCAATCATATTTTCAATTAATTTTAACCTTTAACCGCTCTCAAAGAGTAAAACTACAACTTAAATTTCTGCAACACATTGAAAGTAAACCAAGAACTCCCACAACATTATCACATCATTTTTAAGTTTGTTATCTTCATCAATTTACGGCTATAGCCCAAAAACGATAAAATCGTATTTCAATTACCCATTTTCCCCATTAATTTTAAGGCTTATTAGACATAAAAGACAACTATACCGCAAGTTTAAAATCACTGATGACAGAACACTAAAAAGACAATTTAATAACTTGAATAGAAATATACACATTCTAGTACTCCAGCACAGACAGGACAAATATATGTCTGCTTGCAACAAAATTAACAACAAGAAATAAAAAAATTACTTTCAAGAAATAAAAAAACTGTCAAAATATAAACATTCTTCAAACATACATTTAATACCGGACCCAGACTCAAACAATAGCTGTTCATCAGACAACGACCTTGCTAACATTTTTTGAAATTATTTTAAAGAATTTTTTTCTTTTTCAGACTGCGATAAATTTGACAAAACTAATTTAAAAGATATTAATAATTTGCATGACTTATTTTGTAAACAAACGTAATAATAATAATAATAATAATAATAATAGCATTTATTATCAGTGTTTGTACAGTAAAACAAAACATAATACAGTACGTACATGATAAAAGGTCAAACAAACTTAACAAAACACAAAATAAAAATAATAATAGTAATAATAGTAATAATAATAATAATAATAGAAACATACAAATAATAATACAATTTATGTAGTTTCTTTAAAGTTATAAAACTCTTTGATAGTATAGGGTTCACAAGTATTTAAAAAACATATAAGCTTCCTTTTCATAACATTGTAATTAATACTCTCCTTAATATGTTTCGGAATTTTATTATAAATTTTTATACAACTATAGTGTGCATTTTTTTCTGTTAATGTCAATTTATGCTTAGGTATTCTATATTAATGTCCATGACGTGTGCTATAATTATTAGTTAATAACTTGTTGGAAAATTTGTTTCTGTGTTTCAAGACAAATTTAGCACATTCTAAGACGTAGACTCTAGTCACAATTAATAAATTGCTATTTCTAAATACGCCTCTACAACTTACACGTGGTTGCATATGCTTTATTATTCGGATAGCTTGCTTTTGAATTATTAAAACTGTATCTACCTTGGAACAGTTTCCCCAAAATAATATGCCAAATTTTAACATTGAATAAAAACTAGCATAATAAAACGTCTTAACTATATTTGCATTTGTATTTTTAGAAAGAATTCTCAAACCATAACATGCATTGCTCAACTTTTTTGTAAGAATATTAACGTGTTCATTAAAATTAAGATGTTCATTTAAAACAATTCCCAAAAATTTTGCACAATTAGTAAATTGGTAAATTTTGTTGTTAAGCTGAATCTCATCAGGTGTATCATGATAAGTGCCAGTTTTAAAAAGAATACACTTTGTTTTTTCAATATTTAAAATTAATTTATTTTCTAAAAACCAATCTTCCAGTTTCTGCATTATTTCATTCCCTTTGTTAATAGTTTTTAAATAATTTGAAGCTGTTAATAACAAATTAGTGTCATCAGCATAGTTCAACAGCCTACAGTCACTAGATACGCTTACATTACTATCATTTACATATACGACAAATAACAACGGGCCCAAGATGCTGCCCTGTGGAACACCCATCCGCATATCCAAAGCTTCAGACACTATATTACGACCAGTTGTTTGGTTTTTTATTCGCACAGAATGTGTTCTATGGCTTAAATATGAAGGAATCCATTTGTTTGCAGTACCTTGAATTCCGTAATGATTCAATTTGGTTAATAAAATTTTGTAGTCAATAGTGTCAAAAGCCTTGGACAAGTCTAGGAACAGCCCACATGCCAATTCTCCGTTATCTAATGAAGTGTATAGTGCCTGTAAGAAGTCAAACAACGCCGTATCAATTCCTTTTCCAACAAGAAAACCATGCTGAAATGTACCAAATAAATTGTTTTTTTAAAAAATGGGCAGTAACTCGTTTAGCCATCAAATTTTCAAAAAATTTTGATAGTGTGTTAAGTAAACTTATAGGTCGATAGTTGCACATTTGCTCAGTATCTCCTTTTTTAAAAATGGGTGTTATTAATGCGTATTTTAGACTATCTGGAAATACGCCTTCACGGAAGGAATTATTTGTTATATGTAGTATTGGTACAATTATTTCTTGAATTGATTCTTTAATTAGAAACATAGGTATTTCATCAAATCCAACGCTTTTCTTATTAGCCATATACTGGTTGAATAATAAATTTTTCACTACACATATCAAATTTACAGTTATATTCAGTAGTATCTGATATATTTTGAGAAACCAGTATAGGTGCTGCTGTATTAAAGTAATTATTAAACATGTTTGCTTGATAAATATAACTTAACTTGTTTGGTAAAACCTTGGATTTATTTTTATTTTTATTTACAATATTAGTAATTATTTGCCAAGATGTTTTACTTTTAATTGTGGATAATAACAGCTCTCTCTCAAAATGTTTATTCTTTTCAATCTTAAGCGCGTATATATAATTGGTTTTTACTTCTTTTAAACCAGCTTTAAACTCAGGCATGTATAATGCAAGAACTTCATATAGATGAAGTTGATCTTTATATTGCATGAGTTCTGGTGTGCATAAATTATATGAGTTTGATTGTTTAGTTTTAATTTTCTTAAGTGGGAAATGTTTGTTAATATATGATTTGTACGTATTGATAAAGCTAACATATTTATCATTAATACTAGATAGGATAAATACATTTTCAAAATGTTCATCTTTGAGATCTACGGAAAACGCACCCATGGCTGTTTTAGAGAAAAATCTTTTGTAACTGTATGGATTTTCGGTATTAGCCTGAATTTCGTTAATAAATAATTGACCAAAGTGATCAGATATGCCTGTTTTTATGACACTTGCTTCATATGGTGTGCTTAAATTAGTAATTATATTATCGAGACAAGTTCCGTGACTAGTAGCAATATTCATACGTGTTATAGCTGATATCGTTAGAGTAGCGTTATAAGAGCTTAATAGGTTTTTAAAATCACTGCAATCCCTAGTATCTACTAAAATGTCAATGTTGAAATCACCTGCAATAATAAACGGGTTATCTTTTGAAGAAACATAACTTAGCAAATTATCAAGTTTTGTTAAAAATAGCGTTACATTACTAGTTGGAGGTCTGTATATATATATTACATTATAATAAGTTGTATTAAATTTGATAAGAGCACCCACGCACTCAAATTGCCCGATAACAGACTTGTTATTAATGTTAACCATATTGGATAATTCTACGTCGGTTCTGCTGTAAATTGCGACTCCTCCGTGTTCATTCTCACCCCTGCAAAAATTTGAGATGAGTTTGAAATGTGGAATGGTGTACACATCAAGTTGCATGCTGGACTTCCAGTGTTCCGTGATGCAAAGAGTATGAACATCACCAATCTCTTGTACAAGGGCTTCCAGTAAAATAATGCTATTACCTATAGATTGTATGTTATGATGTATAAGTTTGTATTTACATTTTTTAGCAATTATGTTGCGTATTTTTAAAGGTTTTGGTTTTTGTGTTATTTTATGGTTGTAATTTTGTTCCTTCTGAACGAAAAAATTAAACCTCGATATCATAATTCCTGTCTCGCAAAATCTGGGATTTTCTAAATCCGATAATAGACTCAATGGAGCTGCAATTTTAAAGCTTTTAAAAGTG
Organism: Tachinus rufipes; assembly: GCA_963932245.1. Lineage (NCBI taxonomy): Eukaryota > Metazoa > Arthropoda > Insecta > Coleoptera > Staphylinidae > Tachinus > Tachinus rufipes. The sequence continues at coordinate 20,935,278 of OZ010750.1, forward strand.
GGATTTGAGTACGTAGTACTTAATTCCTCGCATATTATATTTTGCGTATTGAAACGCTTGCACAGTATTTCTTTCAAAGTTTCAGCTGTCATGTCCATAGGATATCTCGCGGCATGTAGCCACGCTTTTTTTTCTACTGCTTTGAATGCGTTATTGTGTATGTAACTCCTATAGACAAAACAATTGACAAAAACAATTATTAAAAAATTTGGCACCATGACATGATTTAATAACTTTAAAAATTTAAAAACAGTTAAATGACAATATTCACAACTTTATCATACAAGTTTTTAATTTTTGTTTAAAAAACCAAAATTTTCTAAACAAATTGAAAGTAGGAACAATAGTTTGCATCCCAAAAAGTGGTTCTAATCTGTTACACCCATCTAGCTACCGCTCCATTACTTTTCTTCCAACTCTTAGTAAACAATTTGAATCTTGTGTAAAAAACAAGTTCTTCAGAATTATTTACAATAAAATACCTTAATGACTCAATTTGGTTTTAAGCAGAGCAAACCAACTAACCATCCTTTAACCATCTTCACATCTAATCTCCAAACATCCTACCTCGAAGGCTGGCATTCAAACGTTTTGTTTATAGATATAAACAAAGCGTTTGACTCTGTCTGGCGAATAAGTCTTCTTTTCAAATTTTCCGTCATAAATGTCCCCAATTACTTTATAAACACAATACATTTTTTCTTAAAAGATCGATCACTAAAGGTACGCATAGGTTCCATATACTCTGAGACCATTAGCCCACAACAGGGTGTTCCTGTTTTATATAATATCTTTTGTGTTGATATTCATAATTCTAGCCTGTTTTACAAGAATTATTTTATTTTACCTCTAACACTATTTTTTTGGTTCTCTCTATTTGTCTGTAATATTTCTTGTTTCATAAAGATCTTGTATATAAGTTGAAATTATTAAAAAAATGTTTGATTGATGTAATACATATTTTAATTTAAAATATAATAATATGTTACTTTTGTTTGAGACTTTTATTTGTAAAGGTTTATATAATTATTTTATTAAAAATTTCATTTTAATTTGTTAATTTAGTTTAAAACTTTTATATTTAAAGTCAAAATTAAATTTTTAAATTAAAATTTATTAAAAATTAAGTTTTTTTGTTTAAAACAGTTAATTACATCTGTCAAAACGTTTAAGAAGAAAAATTATTAAAAACAATAGCCAAAAAATTATTTGGTGTAATATTTTAAATTAAAATAAATATTTAGTTTTAGTTTTGTTTTTGTTTAAAATTATTTGGAAGTCAAAATTAAACTTTTATAATAATTAATTTGTTGAGAAATTTAATCAGAAAAAATATTTGATTTAAAATTTATTTTTAGATCAGTTTTGTTTAACACTTTTTTTGTTAAATGTAAAACTAAGCGTTTAAATAAATTGTTGAAAAATAAATCAGAAACAATAATTCATGTAATTTTTGATTTAAATTCAAATTTTTGATCAATGTTGTTTAAACCGTTTAAGTCAAAATTAAACGTTTAAATAATTAATTAATTGAAAAAGTTAATCTGAAAAATAAAAAATAAAAATACAATTTAGTACAAAACAAGTATAAAAACTAATACATTAAGCTAAAACTACTTTTAAAGAAATTGGGAACACTTTTGCAATAACATTTTAATTTGTGTTTTGTATTGCACAGTATTCAAGCATTTAAACGTTCTTGATAGTTTGTTGTACATATTAAAGCAGATGTAATAAAGAGTTTATGTTTTGGTATCACTAGCCAATGTATGTCCAAATCTGATATTATGATAAATGTTGAGATGTAAAAATAAAGTTTTTTCTAACATATATTAATACTTGATATTTATGAAAAAAACGCAATGTTAAATTATTTAATTGTTTGATTAATATTCGGTTGTATGTTTTAGAATCAACATTTATAATGTATCGTGTAGCTCTTTTTTAATTTTATTTTAAGACACAATTTGCATTACTAGATGTGCTCCAACATAACAAATTAAACAATGCAAAATACATTGTTTTTAATATCTGATTAATTTGATAGAATCCAATTAGATTTTGGTCAATAAATAGACAAACAAACTGTACACGATCTTCATGTTTTATACTGTGTTGATGACTAAGATTTTTGTGTGTTTAAAATGATTTTGATTTTGTTGAACCCGGATGTTAGTTTAGATATAGCATTTATTACTACTCTAGACTTATAATTATAATTACACCAATATTTATTAATACAGATGTTATCAAGACAAGTATTAATACGTGTCAGTTCTTTGATTAAATGTATTATATTATATTATATGAGTTTAATTTGTTTTTTAAAATATTTGACGTTTAAAATAGATAACGTATATAAAGAGCATAATGCGGATTATCAAAGTATGTTACAGCTCCACGATATCTTATCGCTTTCTACAAGAAAAGAAGCTTGCAGTGCACAATTCATGCATAAATTATTAAATAATGTTTACGATTGTCCAAATTTACTTGCAAATGTAAATTTTTATGTCCCACGTCCATCGTCAAAATATTCTTATACATTTATAAATAAAACCGCAAGAACAAATATTTACTATAAAGCACCTTTGACCCACATATGTAGTAATGCTAATAAGCTTTATAATGATATATTTATGTAGTAATTTTGTATGTTTTTTTATGTTTTATGCGTTTTGTTATATATTTGTTATATATTAGTAATTATATCTACTTAATTAATTATTATTGATTTAATTAGTTATCTCAATTATTATTTTTTTCTTTTTAATTGTTAACTTTTGTTTAATTTGTATAAACAACATTTACATTTATGTTACTTTTTTATTATTTTTTTTTATATTTTATATTTTTTATGTCGAATTGTATATTCCTGTCATTGGAAGTTGCTTCTGTGGGAATAAATATATATTATTATTATTATTATTATGAGTTAAGAATATCTAACAGATTATCTAAAGATTTACTATAGCTAATAAAAATTATATTAGTCTCTACTCTACTGATATGTTGATATTAGAATATTGCTTATGGAGTTCTATATATAGCTATAATTACAATTTTACTTAACTTAATATATTCTACAATATGCGGATGCTAACTGATATCCTTCTAATGTAACAGCATTTATTATATTTTTTCAATCCATTGTTCAGTCACACAAATCACATCACAACCATGGTCGCCAAAGAAGATTTCTAGTTCACATATTTTATTTCTCATACTTTTTACATTTTTATGACGAGAGTTGTACGATTTGATTCGTTTGCGACGGACTTATTATTAATTTTTATTATTAATTACAAAATCAGTTGGGTAACTATTACTTATGCTTGGAATAATTCTATTTATATTTTAAGTATCTGACTCCTGTTTTATACATTTTAATTTAAAAATATTAGCTAAATATTTGTATAACTGATGCTTGCTTTTAGGTTTAATGAATTTATATTTTTTATTAATTCTTTATCTGTATTAACTATTGCATTGATATCAATATATGAAAAATATATTATTTTTAAAATAGGCTTTTGATCTTCATAAAGTTTACTATTTGTTTCGTGTATGATTTTATTTAATATACGTCCTTGCTTACAGTAGGGAATGGATATTATAATCACATTTGTATATGATAAGACATTTTTAATACTTTATATAAATCAGTTGATTTTATATTAAAATCTTTGCAAGCATCTATTCTCCCAGCAAGTATAATAACAAAATCGTTTTCGTTATAATTTTCAGCTAGTTTCTCCACATTTTCTTCAACATTTTTAAATTTGGGACCTAATTTATAATAATAATAATACTTTATTTACGGTATATAAAAAAACCATTTACATCTACATCATTCTGTACATAAATCATGATGAAATACAAGCAATATTACAATTACACAAAAATATATAAACAAATATTGAATAATAAAAGCATGAAAAAAAAATATACATATATAATAATAATTTTAATTGATTCTTAAAGCTACATTTTGAAACACAAAATAAATCAATATTATTGGAAAAACTATTTGCAATTCTACACGTTCTACTAATTAGATTATTAAATCCATAATTAGTAGAATGTATAGATTCTTTAAATAATGGAGACTGTCTAGTTCGGCAATTACTGTTAGGAACTAGAAATGGAAGAGTTACTATTAGCTTTTGGCAATCAATTTCGGACATCATTAGTACACGTAAAAATGATAAACCAGCTCTTTTGCGCCAAATTTTCAACGGCGGATGATTATATTGCAATGCAATGAGGTAAAAATCGTATTTTTGGATAAAATGCCTAATTTGTACGATAATAAACGGAAAAATTTATTTTGAATACGTTCTATATTGCATATATGAATGCTGTAGAATGGACACCAAACTGACGGAGCGTACTCTAAATGAGAACGTACCAAGGCGTAATAAAGTAGTTTGAGTGTGCTTGGAGATAGTTCAGTTGACATTCTTATCACAAACCCTAACATTTTCATAGCAAGGTTGCACATATAGTTTATATGTTCAACAAAAGTTAGTTTTGAGTCAAAAATTACGCCCAAATTTTTTATTTGAGTAACATATTCTAAGACATTGTTATCGATAGTATAGTCAAACAAAAGTTTTGTTAAAGCTTATCAAAAAACATTTATTTGCGTTAAACAACAAGTTAATAATAAAACACCATGAATGAACAGAATCCAAATCATTTTGCAAACTAATCATCAATAGATGAAATTCTTCTGAGGAACCCCAGACGGAACAACAATAAGTTGTGATAAAAAGTTATTAATTTTTACACACTGAGAACGATTTTCCAAGAAGCTCGACAACCACGCAACGACAGAATCAGGAAACCCCAAAGCCCAAAGCTTAGCAATCAAAATTCTATGATTAACGCAACCAAAAGCCTTTGAAAAATCTGTGTGAATATAATCTACTTGAACTCTTGATTGGAAGGCATTCAAAAGATCATTTTCGTAACAAAGAAGATTTGTAAGAGTAGAACGATCCTCACAAAACCCATGTTGCTGTTCCACTAAAATGCTTTTGCACATCCATTGTATATGACCAGTTACAAATTGAACAAACAACTTAGGAATAGCAGACTGGATGCAAATACCTCTATAATTAGTAATATTCTCCTTAGCTCCAGATTTATGTAAAGGCATAATGTAGCTTTGTTTCCAAACTAGAGGAAACTTGGCTTCATTAAAAGAAGCCTTAAAAAGTAAATGCAATGGCGTAGAAATTGAATAAATACATTGTTTTAACAGCATAGACGGAACACTGTCCGGTCCAGTTACATTTAAGGTTCTCAATCCTTTTAAATATATCCAACAGACTAATTGAAAATGCTCGATGTAATACGTTTTTCTTAAGGTCAAACAATGGAGTTGGATGAGTTTGTGTGTCGTAATCAGAGGAAAGGAATTCAGCAAAACTATTAACATAATCATTTCCATTACTGCAAGTTAATTGTTTATAATACTTTGTAACTAGAAATTCATTAGTTTTTCTAGTGTAACTAACAAATTTCCAAAAGTGTTTAGGGTTACTTTGAATGTTGATTTTTGTTTGAGTAATATATTGCTTGTATAATAATCGGACAAAAGTCTTGAAGATTTATAAAGTTTATACTGTTCATAAACTTTTTTGAGTCTAGTAAGTGAAATCAATTTTTTATTAAACTGGAAAATTATTTTTACGCCATAATTTTTTAAGGACAAAACAGTCAATAGCAAAATGCAACACAGAGTAAAATAAATTAACGCAATTATCAACATCACAATTATAAAAAAGGGCGGACCAATCAACATTCAGCAAAAAAATATTGATTGAGTTAAAGTCGGCAAATTTAAAATCATTAAAAACATAATTATACATTAAAATATCACGGCTAGTATCACATTTTACATCAATTTTATAAGCATTATAATGTTGGTTAAATTTTAACAAAACATCTACAACATTAATCACAGTAATATCACAGATATTGGAAAAACATAAATCTAAAAACACACTACCATCATTAGGTATAGAAATACATTGAGCGCAGTTTAGAAATCCATAACAGTTGGCAACAAAATTAGCAGAATAACTATCATTACAAATAACACTTATGCCTAACTCATCATTTACCCATGCCGCTGCGGGCAGATTATAATCGCCTAGTGAAATTAGTTTACTGTCCAGATATTTGTCAGCGATAGATTCAATGATCTAAATATTTATCACAGGTGGTAAGTAGACTGCACTGATAATATAAGATACAAATTTAAACTTAACAATTACAAACAAATGTTCAACACTTAAATATGTAGGTTGTAATAAAGTACAATTAAAACAAGTTTTAGTAGCAATTAAGACACCTCCTCCGTCAAGCTTAGGGCTTCTTAATGAAGAGCAATCACATCTAAACTAACTGTAATCAATTAATTGTAGCTCCGCATCGCTGATTAAACCAGGTTTCGGTCAGTACAATAATATCGTAGTTAGATACAGCTACAGCCAGCAGGTTCTTTGAGCTTAGTTTTTATACCCCCGACGTTCTGGTAATAGATGGAGACACCGCTGGTGTTCCTGGTGACAGGTTTAGATTGTTGGCTAGATCCAGATTTTGAAAATCCACCAAAGATGAAGCAGGAACATTATTAACTCGCCTATAATTAATAAATTTTTTGACCGCTATATTTGCAGGCCAAAAATCTTCACAAAAAATGCATCGAGCATGATTAGCTGGAACAGATACTTTAAAGCTGCTGTAGCTACCAGATTTTATTTGTAACTCAACAACATCAACTGATATTGTGGGAAATTTAGATTTAATATGATTTAGTATATCAGTTTTTTTAGTTCCACGTCTAAGTTTAGAAACATGTACGTAGGAAGTAGGCACATAAGCTTGCAGTTTGTCATTAATTGGGCCACAACCAAAGATAGTTTTACTTTTTGACTGAGTTTTTTTATTAGTTTTTCCCTTAACAACAGAGCTTGCCAAAGAAAGAAAAACTGCAGGCTAAATCAATTGCACATTTCTTACATTTTTCTTTTTCTTGTCAATTATTGCAGTAATGTTTTTTTTCAATATCGAATTTATTATAATTTTTTTGATTTTTTTAATGTTGTACTATCTGCAGTCTTAAATGCATTTTGCTTAATTTAGATACTTTGATCTTCAGATTATATATTTTATTTCCTAATTCCTTAATTTTATTTGGCGTATGAAAGCAATTATATTTGTATTATATTCCCTAAATAGCTTATAACACCTCGGTATTTAATGGTGAAAATATTATATAAATATACAATAACCTTTATGAAATAATAAAACAATTTACAATGTTTTTAGTCACAATTTTATTTTTCGAATACATTACTAGTTTCGGCTCTACTAAAACTAGATCGTTATATCATATAACTTATTTTATCTGAGCTAAAACTAGTAATGTATTCGTAAGAATAAATTTGTAACAAAAAACATAGTAAATTGTTTTATTATTTTATAAACATTAATTATCACGTATTTATTCTCTATCATTGTCATCAGGAATATTTCCTACGTCATGGAAACAATCCTACGTTATACCAATCATTAAATTTGGTTCCAAATCAAACGTGATTAATTATAGACCAATATCGATTTTATCTGTTTTGCCTAAATTGTTTGAAAAGTTAATATGTTATCAATTTTTTAATGCTTTTAAAAATATTATTATTAATCAACAACACGGTTTTTTTCCAAAAAGATTAACACAAACAAATTTGTTTATTTTTACTAATTACATAATCAAAGTTTTGGAAAGTGGAGCTTAAGTCCATGCTATTTATATGGATTTTAGTAAAGCATTTGATTCTGTTAATCATACTTTGTTAATTAACAAATTAAGTGCATATAGTGTCAATAATCCATTGCTTAAATGGTTCACTTCGTATTTAAGTGAACAAATTCAGCAAGTTAAAATAGATACTTACCTGTCAAAGTCATTTAAAGCAACATCAGGGGTTCCGCAAGAATCTTACTTGGGACTTACTTTGTTTTTTATTTTTATTAGTGATATTTGCAGATGATGTTAAATCTTTTTATAAAATTAATACGGTTCAAAATTGTTTGGCAATGCAGAATAATTTATTTTCGGTAAATAATTGGTGTATAGCAAACGGAATGGAACTTAATCTTAAAAAATGTCAGTTTATTGCATTTTCAAAAAGCAGGTATCCTGTAATATTTGATTATATTTTAAACAACTTACAAACTACTTACAAAAAGTTGATTCAATTTGTGATTATATATAATACTCCTAGTTTGAGTCAAAATTATCATTTAATTTGCATATTGATTTTATAATCAATAAAGTTAATAAAATGTTTGCATTTTTTAAGTGATCCACCGTTGATTTTGGCAATGTTCGGGTTCAAATACTAGGTATGATGGATATCCATGTGCCTTCACGTGTAGTTAGGGATTGTACTTTATTACACGTTCCATGTAGCAGAACTAACTACGGCATGCACAGCCCACTTTCACAAATTGCGCGAGTCTCAAACCGTCTTGATTTTGTAGCAACTTCGTATAAGACCTTTAAGGAGTAACTTATGACGGATACTATTTTAAAATTTTTAAAAATTTTAACGTGTTATTTGTAACAGTATGTATATGTTGTTTTATTTTTATGAGTTCTTGTTTTTGTAAAAAATTATGTACATTTTTTTCTTGTAAATGCTGATACATTAATAAATTATTATTATTATTAATATTATAAGTCACAACCATTAATTGTTTTAATATTTTCACCCTTGAATGTTACCTTGGGTTACAGGTATATAATACAAACATAATTGGTGGGTAATAAAATAATCCGGTAAAGTAATTCAAGCCCATGTCGTAAAGACACTACATCTATGGGCATACACAAGTATTTTTACATATGCAAGTAAACTATACTTGGGCACGACCGACGCACAGTGGGGTCAAATACCCTAAAAGTTGGTATTAATTCAAAAATTACAGTGCAATAAACGTATTTGTCTTTATGGCCTAGTGTAGCCAATACTTGGGCATGCAAAAATGCGCTACGTTTGCCTGCTTCTACCGAAAGCATTATCAAAGTCGATTTTCAGCCCGCATATTCTCATTGGCTTTTTCGGCTATTCGCGGTATTTGATTGGCTGTGAATTAAAATTTCATATGTAGATGACGCTTACTTAAAATCTGACAGTAGTGACAAATTATAATAAACATTGAAAATAATGTTTTTAATTGGGGCAGGCAAAAAAATATCGAGTGTAACTCGTGCCAAAAGGCTTTAGCAGCCCTTCGCTTAAGCAGCACGAACGAGCGAAGCAAGGTACTGGTAAAAATAAATTGATTATCTAATAATATGTAGGAACAGCAATGACGCCAAAGTTGCCGTTTTTGTTAAAATACTATAAATCAAGGTAGCCGTCAGTATTGTCTTAAGTATTTTTTGATTTTTGCAAATTTTACAAATTATTATTTTTCTTGATTTCAATAACTTTTGGTAATAAGTTCATAACTTAAAAAGAATTTATGAACGTTTTTGAGAAGCTCCGGACAAAATTAAATTGAATATCAGTACATTTATTAACAAACCAATTTCAAAAAATGTTAAGGTGTTTTGAAGAACAATCTAAATACCAAAATATGCCACTTTAAGTCTAAATTCAAGTCAGGATGGATAAACGTAAGAAGATCAAAAGCTAGATTTGTTATGAAATTTAGTAATTATCTAAAAAGAATCAAGAAGGTTATGAGCGCACTAAGCTCATAAAAACGAAATGTTGTACAATTTTAATCATGTTTTTTGGTTTTTGCCACCCTAAAAACTACTCTATATACAATAACGTTTTTTATATACTAGAATATCGAGCGATAAGCAAACTAGAACGTAGCATCTAACTGTATGAATAATAATATGATGTAATTGAAATGGGAGCAAAGAGTTTTTTGTTGTGAAAGTCAGTTAATTTATATATATCAGAAGACCAGTGGCGTGGGAGTTATTTTTTTAATGCAAAACTCAAAACGCTTTCTTGCAGTTATCCGATCGACAATTTGCAATTTTTGAAGAATGTTTATGTAAATTAAAAAGTTTAAGGCTTTTTTAATTAATTTACCATTCTAGGCACAGAGGTCGAAGCAACTTTAAGTTTTTCTACCATTCCCTTAAAAACCTGTGTTTCCTAGCTGGTGAATTATTTTAATCATTAATTTTAAAAACAATTTACCCCTTTCACTACATTAAGTCAAAATATGGGTTTTATAATTGTCATCCTGTTTTTTTTTTGACAAATTTTTTTAATTCGATTTTTTTGACAGAAACTAGAAAAGTTGCAAAATCAAATTGTTTAGAATTTAAAAAACATTATTTTTGTGTCAATTTATTATTAAAAAAAAAAAAATTAAAAAAAAACTCACAAAAGCCGAATTTGGTTTAGAATTTTATTTTTAAAAGCGGCGTCTCAAAATTGGCTAATTTAAATTGTTTTTAAGAATTTGCCGTTGGTTAATTTAGGCACGCTTATTTATATAACATTTAAATACCACTACAAATAAAATAGTGACAGTTTCTCAAAGTTGAAATAAAAATGTTGATTTTTTACGGGTTTAACTTAGATTGCGTGTTAATTTAGAAAAAAAAGTAAGAGTAAATTTTTGTGTATATAAAACAATAATCACAAAAATAAAAAATGCCAAAAATGCTTTTTTAATTTATTTGAATTCTACAAAATAATCTTCAGAATGTATTTTATGTTTTTTCTCTAAGGTGAATAAACAAATAGTTATTTAAATTTGAAAAAATTGACTTCTTTTGTAGTTGTGAAATGTAACCAAACAAAGGCCTCAACAGCCACCGGTAATTTAACGCAGAAACGTAAACACAAACTAAAGCTTGCCGTCTCTAGGGTGGTTTGTGTTTAAGCGCAGGATTTGGGAAATAAATTTAATGTTATCTATCCGATGGTATTTAGTCCGGTTTTAGAACGGCTTGAAGTAGTAAGTTTTTTATTATTGACGTGTGCACCAAATTCTCTTTAAAGAAAGAATATGACATTTTTTCCTAATGAGGTGATTTTGCGGAGTGCACCACAGTACTATTTGCGTTATAAATCTAAAGATTAGAGAAACAAACTGTGAGATGACGTTTGATAGTTTGATTTTCTTATGTTCAAATTGGTTGTGTCATTCTGACTATAAAGTGTGTGTTTTTGACCAATCCGTTAAATCAGCTTGTACAAGTTTTGGTATTTTGTTAGACTTCGGGTAGGTATTGGGTCAAAGATTGGCAACAAGCATAGAATTGCTTTTAAAACAAACTAAAAACAATAAGCTTTTTGTGACAACATAAAAGTTGCCAGTAAATGTCACAGAATAGAGAAAGTTGCCATATGTTGCTTGCGCATAAGACAAACTTACTTGACTTCCTCGTATCACCTAACCAACAATGGGTAGCTAACATGCTGGACATGCATGTGCCAGTATAGGGGAAATGATAGTTTTGAATAGTCGCAACTTAATGTAAGTACTCATATTAGTGTCTCTGGGCAGCAACGGATTTAAAAGAATGTTTGTCATCTTAGTTTTACTAAATATGGCCGTTATGTGCAATCTAAAAGTTAAACCTCTATCTAACTTTATTCTTATGATTTTTGCAGTATTCATCTATAGAAATGGAGCAATAGGAATAGCCGATAATTTCAAGAGAAAAGTTAAACCTTGCTCTTTTAAGGGATCATTTTTACTCTCCAGTCTCTTACTAAAGTTTCAAGCGCTTTACAAACAGCTAGCAGTTTTAGCGTAATGCTTTAACGTGTACGAAAGTGCCGTACTGTTAGCGTACTGAGCAATTTTGACATCAAGCGTAATGCATGGTCTAATACATACAAGTTGAAGAGCATTGGAGATAATACTGAACCCTGCCCTAATTTTCATGACACGTGCTCATACAGTTTTACGGGCAGTATCTTTTTTTAAGATAGGAAGCAATAATTTTTATCAATCTTGGATTAATCTTGAAACGTTAAAGTTTCAAGAGTAGAATTTGGTGCCAGATTTTACTAAAAATCTTTTCAACATTAAAGATAATCACACTAGTGGCTTATTTTGTACAAAAACCAGTTTTAATTTGATCAGTAACTGTGGTAAGTAGATGAGTTGTGAAGAACTCATATCTGAAACCATCTGATGTTTTGCAACAGGTTTTTAGCCGCTGTGTGGTCTTTGATTCCATCCTAGATTACATTTACTGCCACATTAATTAGAGTTGATAGAAAACCTATTAGACGGTAGTTTTGTAGAAAATGTTTATCCCTATCAACCTTTGTAAAAAGAATTACAATTTCTATAAAGACAGAAAATGCGACGTTCTTTGCTTTGCATTTGTTTGTGAGGAACCATACAGCTTTGTAAATAAATGTTATCAAAGCTTTGTTTTTAATGCAATCTGAACTAGGTGCCAATTTAGGTTAAAGATAAACGGCAAAACCAGTTTAAGAATTAAAGCGGTGTCAATGTGCTGTAGACACAGTCTTACTTTTGTGTGGACCCTTTCTAAGTCTTCATCGTATACCGGCGTGCATTGATATTTTAAGCTGTCATATAAATTTTTACTACTGATTTTTGTGCTCCTTGATTGCCCTTTTTACCTCACTATTAAGTTAATTTAAAATCTTTTCTTTTGTGTCTGGCACAATTTTAAGAAAGGATGAGTTCTCTGGTCTCTCTGTCAAAGCCATCATCAATTTGATGTAATTTTAGGTAAAGCTTTAATAGACTTTTCTATAGCTAGCAAGATAAGACTAGTAAAATCAACGATTGCGCTGTCAACTTTTTCAGTCATTCCAATATTATTTACTGTAGTGATGCTTTTTTCTAAGAATTGAGAAAACAGTCAATTCTGCAGACCAACTTTATTCTCTCCTTACACTTCTCACAGAGATCCAAGACTACTAAGCAATAGGCTGAGCTAAAGTTGTTAATAACCAAAATAGCAGTTTGAGCTGCAATGTTTTTGAGTAAAGTAATATCAAGAACATTTCTAGTGTATCCTTGGTAACTGTAAAAAGACCTAAACAGTACTTTGCCTTCAGCATTTGATATTGTGCTGTGCCAAGCTAGTTGATTTGTGTTAAAGCCCTGCAACAATTGTTAGAAGCGTCAAGTATGGCAAGAAGATATCTTGTTATTAGCTGCTTGGCGATTGATATGCTAAAATCAACTTTATCAGCAGATTAGGAACAGTAATTTAAATTGAATTAAAAAATTGAACAGTTGAAGGCGTAAGATTTTTTGAGTACTTAGCTAATCGTTTAACAACGATCGCAGTTTATGTCTCTGTGCTGCAAACATGTTTTTCAAATACGCAAAAGTGCTTGAGATGTAGTAAATTTTTCTAAGAGTTACAAAGGTTTCAGATCGCCTCTTGTTTCATTTTTTTTTGTGATTAATGCTCTTGCAGATGCAAAGTAGAATGACGTTAATGTAGTTTTGTAATTCAAAGTACCGTATCCTTTTACTGTGATAATGTTTGTTATATTAAGTTAGTAATTTATTGTTGAATAATATATTTTTACGTTCAGAAACTAACTAATTTGGTGTCATTTGGTGATATTAATTTAAGTTTACTTTTAAAGTCCGGTATAAAAGCATTTGACAAGTTTGGTGTTATCTGAGGTATTTAGGTTTATGTTTAAGTAAGACTTTTGCAGCATGGATGACATTTGCGATATTTATTTCAACTTTATTTTTTAGTTTAGGAACACTATATGCAGCCAATAAACTATATTACCATAATATATATTTATTAACTTTAAAAGAATTTTGTAATTGATAATTATTGTAAGGATTTGACTTAATCCAAATTAGTACTTAATAACTCTGAAAATACATGAAAGGGAAATTAAAGACCACATAATGATAAAAAATTTTATTTAATTTTTAATTTATTTCATACATTTATTAAAGTCATCATATAGTGTGATGAACACAAACAAAACTAAAATTAAACTCCAAAAAACTAATAATTATTTAAATTTCAATCAACATTAAAGATATTATCTTAATTATTTTCATTCCAAGTTTTATTTTTAAACCCGAATGTTGTAGTTTCAAAAACATCTACTAACTCAGTATTATTGCATGGGGTAGTAACATTTTTTAAAAACTTGCATGAAACATCAGCATTATGCTTTCTTAATAAATCAGCCGACTCAATGTAAAAAAAAATTCTAGCGGTGTTGATGGCAAAAGCGATAAACGCAACCAAAAAGAAGATTCCAACAAATATCCAAGTTTCTTTTTGAAAACAGCTACACTCGGACAAAGCATCAAATAAGTTAGCAAACCTTGTGGCACTTTTTTCTTTTATTTCTTCCTTTTTATCTTTTACTTCTTCTACTTCTTCTTTGTTTTGTTTGCTAATTTCAATTCCTTCATCATCTGGCTGTTCAGGGTCAACCATAATATCAGAACTTGCAACAATAGAGTCGTGATCGTTGGTGGATGGTACATCAACAGGTTCATTTGGTTCGTTAAGGCAGTTTGGTTTAAAGTCAGCATTGGCTATTCCTTCTTTAGCCAATTTATTCTTTTCACTAAAGTAACAAAATAAAAGTTGCAATTAACTAAATAATAAATAAACAAAAATATGGTAGTCTTAACCTCTGACGTCGGTGACTAGTCTAGGCAGCAGAAATAGTGCGACGTTAAATAATTGAATTTAAAAATTAAAAAAAAAAAACAAAATAAACAAAATAATAAGCAAAAAAATGTTTATAATTAAAAATATTAATACAAACAACTTACGTTTCATCCACCCATTTAAGGGTGGTTTGGTATTCGGTGTTTGCTGGGCGCATTTTGGAAGGTACTTCGGACATTTTAAAATGTTGTTAAGTGAACAATTCTTGTAACTGTACTGACCGTTTGCTGCAAGCTATTTATTATATAGCATTGTGTCAACCAATGAAATTAGATCACATGATTGATGTGCATGTGATTATGCGTAAATTACTTAAATAATGATTATTATTTTATTATATGGCCCTTTTTAGTTTGAAAAAATATTTTAAAATGTTTATTATTATCAATAATATTATCTCAATTAAGGAAATAATATTCTGATGAATGTTAACTTGGAAAATTAAATTATGTTTATAAATTTCCATTTACAAATTATCTTCGTGTTTCTTCGTTTGTATGCACTAGTTAACGTAGCTATGAATTATTGATTTTTGCAAATGATAAAATGGCGTGTTATTTATTTGCTTATAGATAGATTTTAAATTATTAAATGTATTAGATTTTTTTAAATACTTTTATCGTTATAAAATTATATATTCATTGTGTTAATATCAAGATTTTTTTTATTAGAACACAATAGCGTATTCTATAATTGTACTGTTTATAAACAGTACCAGAAAAGATTAAAATTGTATTTAGCACCAGAAATTAATAAATGTAAAATAAGAAACGCAAAACTGTTAAACAAACACTGCTTGTTTGTTTATTTAATTTATTTTTTTATTAATATGATAAAATACAGAATCGCACGATTCATTGAACCATACGCACGTATATTTCACCGCTAAAAAATTATCCGCCTTACATCATTACACCAACTTTAATGCACACTTATCATAACAAAAGCTACAACAAGGTCGCAGCAATACAGACTATTTTAACAGCCAAATATTTCAACCGCCGATATCGTGTACCGATAGCCCATGGAAAACACAGAAAAAGAGAGGAAGACTTTTATGTTGGGATACTTGTTCATTATTCACTTAATTAATATATAATATTATTTTGTGTTAATAAAATTATGATAAGCATTAACTAAACTGCTCAAGCAAATTAAATAAGACTAATAAGACTTTAGTCGAGTAAATTTAGATTATATATGTTTGTATTTTGGCAGATTGATAT
This sequence comes from Tachinus rufipes, assembly GCA_963932245.1. Classification (NCBI taxonomy): domain Eukaryota; kingdom Metazoa; phylum Arthropoda; class Insecta; order Coleoptera; family Staphylinidae; genus Tachinus; species Tachinus rufipes. Next base: position 20,951,217 of record OZ010750.1, read on the forward strand.
ATGATATATTTCTAAAGTAAAACAAATTTTATAAATTTTATTTTTAATATGCAAACAATAACATTATCAACTAAAGTACAATAATAAAACATATATTTATATATATACATAGTTTTGTTACACTTAACCGGAACATACATAATCAAAATTATTTAATACTTAAAAAGACAAGCAGTTTAATTAATTTATTATATTACTTATTGAGATAAGCAAATGTAACGTATAATGATATACTGATTGGTAGTTTATTATTAAATAATAATATATTTACATCAAAGATGAAAATGAAACTAATAGATTTGCTGTTATTGTATGACATAGAGCCAAAGATATACAAACCAACGCAGCTTTAAAATTGTCTAGATAACATTTGTATTAGTAAAGTGCAGGAAGTATTATAGGAAATGTCTTAGAAAAAGGATTATTATAGAATCATAATAAATATAAACATAATAGAATTCAATCTTATAAAACAAATTAAAACACCGGTAAGCTACCACAGAAATTTTAACAGTGCCAGCAATACTTCAAAATTTATAAATCTTCTTAGTTCTTACGTCTGTAGTACTGCAACAATCAATAACGACCTTAAATAAAACTGTCAATTATTTTCTGAACACATACATTTTTTGTTAAAAGCAGCGTTTCCTTTAAAGAATTTACCAATATAAACAAGTCTAATCAATGGATCACAATTCAAAGAGGACAAACTGTTTTATAATCGTTATAAATTCATCTATAAATAAGTCTTAATTATGACAAAAAAAATGAATTATAACCAAAAATTAAGAGAGTCTAATATATGAATAAAACCGCATGGACTATCATAAATGAGGTTGTTGCGTCCAACAAGCCCAACAGTGTTGTTAGTTTAAGTATTAACAACAGAACTAAAACAAATTCAAAAAATATTGCCAAGTCAATTTACCATTATCCAGTGACACAAGGGTCAGGTAGAATTAGCAGTAAATTACTTAAAAGTGTATTGACATTACTTCGAGACCATTTTACTTCTATCATAAATAAATTGCTAAATCAAGGTATCTTTCCCAAACATTTTAAATTAGCAAAGATAGTTCTTGTGTTTAAAAAAGAAGATAAAACTAACAGCGAACATTATCGCTCTATATCAATTTTGAGCACTTTTGCCAAAGTGTTAGAGAGTATTGTGGCTTTCAAAATAACAATTTTTTTTTATCAGTTTAATCTTTTTAATAATATGTAATATGAATTTCGGGAAGATAAATTGACCTTAGATGCCATCTTAAAATATTTAGAATTATAGTGATCTTGATGATAGGAAAAAATGTTTTTGGTATATTTTTAGATTCAACTAAAGCTTTTGACCTTAATATCAAATATTATTAAATAAACTATATAGGTACAGGATAAGAGGCACTGCATTTAATTGGATTAAAACGTATTTATAAAAAAGAACTCACTATGTAAACATTGATAATGTATGCTCTAATAAACTGTAAATGAGCCAAAAATACAGCAAGGTTTTGTGTTTGGTCCTCTTTTATTTATTACATATGTAGTGATGTACACTTAGAGAAAGGCGTAGCGTTTGCAGACAATACCACTATTTTTGTATTAGCAAAACAAATAGATGATGCTGTATTAAAATAAAATGAAGTAATATCAAATTTATACTTTTGATATAAAATAAATAATATAGTTGTAAACCCAAAAAAGTCTACGTTTATAAGATTTAACGCAAATAGTTCAAACTATAACTATTCCAATTTGATACAATGTGAAAATAATTCAATAAAACAAGTCCCCTATGCAAACATTGGGGGGGTAGCTGGAATAAGCACATCGACTATTTATTAAAAAAAAACTAGGGTCTCTCTGTTATGTTGCTACAAAGCTAAAAAATATTGTGGATTTTAATATTCTTATGTTATTATACTATGCGCACTTTGAGTCTTACATATTGGGGTAATTCTAGTAAGGTTGAAAAAAAATTAAATTGCAAAAACAAATAGTTCAAACAATTACAAAGTAAGATTGGGACAAACATTGCAGACCATTATTTTAGAGCAAAAAACAATGACTGGGTATTGTATATATATTTTTCGAACACTGTTATATATTAAAAACAATTTGTCAAATTTTAAAACAGTTAGACACAACAGAAAAGCATTTAACACAAGACATGAACACACATACGTTAAAAGAATTATATAGTATTATTAAACAGAGAAATTTATGTTTATTGTAATTATATAAGTTTAAAGGCAAATTATTTTTAAATTTTTATGTTTATTGATGTAATATATTATGTGAATTGACTTGTCTTATATTATTGCATGATCTTTAGATTAATAAAGTATTATTAATTATTATTGAATATAGAGCAATTTGTACATATCAAATAATACAACATTTTTATAAATCTTTAGACTCCGTCATAAATTATATTAATTTATACTTTTAATTATTTCAATGCACAATTGATTGTTTGAAAATATATTTAAAATAATTAATAAAGATTTAACAAAATTACTAGGTTGCTATGTAAAAACTATCGGTGAGTTTTGTCACCACAAATGTCAGAAATTTGTATCCATGGAAACATGTGAGTTTTGTTATCGGTGACAAAACTCACAAAGATCTGAATCGACCCCCTGAGCTCAATATTAACACAACAAGAAATTGAACATAGATATTGTAAACGGATTATATCTAGAGAAACTAGTAAGCCTACTTACAAAATAAGAGTAATTACAGGATGCGCTGTATCTTACCAAAGACCTACAACAAGGTGAGTTTCACAAAAACAAACATTACCCGGTAACCGAAAGTTTGGCCCCATCATTTATACTTATACCATGAATAGAATAGAATAAAATACAATAGAATAGCTTTATTTGTGTTACTACAAGCATTTAAACACGTCAGGTCATAATAAGTTACATTAATACATTAAAAAAAATACATTACTAGAAATTTAAAAAACATTATTTGATTTAGAATTTACCGTACTTAAAAAACTAAATAACAAAGAACATATTAAAATCAAATTTACAAACAAAATTAAATAGTAAATTACAATTTTAAAATATTATAAACATAAATAAATTGATAATGCCATATATAGTATGCATGCACGTATTATCTGGCAAGATTTTTGTAATTGTCAACTAAGCATTCGTTAATACTATAGAAAGCTTGTGAGCTAAGATAAGGCTTTATAGTGTTTTAAACGCTTTACAATTTTGTTGCTTTATTTGTTCCGGGAGTAGGTTAAATATTTTGGGACCATAATAGTTTATACCTGTCTGTGATTTAGATAGGCGCATTGGGATCAAACACAACTTGGAGCTATTTCTAGTATTATAGTTATGTAAGTCACTACGCGCACAGTAAGACTCAATGTTTTTTTGAACATGCACCAGACATTCCAACACGTATAGATAGAGCAATGTTAAAATACCCAGCCTGATAATGGTTTCTTTACAATCTTCTTTATATCCTAGGCAAGCTATTACTCTGACTGCTTGCCTTTGCAATCTAAACAAGCGGCTCATGATTGCGACATGTCCCCATGCAAGGAGCTGTCACGGCATAGAGCAAAATATGCAGTTTGTAACGTGGTTTAGGTAACGTTTCCTAACTGACGTAGTGGTACACAGATTTTGAAACTTTTGTGACAGTATCTCCATGCCTATGCCAGGTTAATTTGGAATCTAGACACATGCCAAAAAAGTTTGCAGTGCCTTCACTTGCAATGTCCGGTTTTAGAGAAAAGTTTAAATTAACAGTTTTATTTATGTTAAGTGTTAGTTTGTTTGCATTAAACCATTTATTAATATTTAGTTGACAGCTATGTTGTTTATCTAGTGCCATTGTGATACTTGAGGATTTATTTAGCAAATAAAAATATACTTGAATCCATTGTGATAGATGGCAAGTCATTTATGTAAAATACAAATAATAACGGCCCAACTATAGATCCCTGAGGTACACCATATTTTAAGTATATTTCAGTAGATGGTTTTTGGTTTATAATTACTGTCTGTTGTCTTTGGTGTAAATAAGAGGATATTAATCTGCAACTGTTAAGATGAAAGTTATAAAAATAAAGTTTTTGTATAAAAGTGTCACGGCAGATGCAGTCAAATGCCTTGCTCAAATCTAGAAAAGATGCGGCTGAATGCATACTATTTTCAAAAGCGTGTGTTATTTTTTGAGTAAGGGCAACTACTGCATCCGTTGTTGACTTTCCCTTACGAAAACCGTACTGGTAACTTGACAAAATGTTATTGGTTTCTATGAAATTGATCATTTGTTTATATAAAACTCTTTTAAAAACTTTAGACACTACTGGTAGTATAGATCTTGGTCTATAGTTATTTACATCTTCTCTATCAACTTTTTTAAAAATTAGAGTTACGCGGTCCCTTTTAAGAGATTTTGGAAAAACGCCATTTAGAATACATAGATTAATTAATTTAGTTAATGGTATAATGCAGCAAATGCGGGAATTACTCGCACACAACAGATAATTGCACACATCCAAAATGCAGCAAGTGTGTAGGACCTCACTACACAAACCAGTGCACATCGTTACTACCTCTTAAATGCACTTCATGCTTAGAAGAAGGACATGGAGCTTGGTCTTCCAAGTACAAAAACTGACCAACTAATCCAATAGAGGGTATTCCAAATATTCAAATAAAATGTACAAATAAAAAATCTGTGGAAATTGAGCCAAAAATTACAAAATCATCCGGAATTCATTTACATATCACTATTTATGACACATACATCATAGACAAATACATTAACAAAATTAATTCACCAAAAAATCCCAAACGACAAGAACTCATCAAGAAACTAAAAACTAAACTCATTCACATGTATAACATAGACACGAATGTATCATTTTCCAGCAACAGAATGTTTATTGTCATGATTCATCTCACTAACATAAACAAAGTTCCTCCCACTGTTCCAATCAACGGAATTCAAGTTACATTGTCCCAATCAAATGGTTAAATATAAAATTCACGTATTGCAACATTAATAGTTTTCCAAAAAAATCCTACTTGATTAAACATTTCCTTTTCAAACAAGATACAACTTGTGCAATGTTTGTAGAAACCAAAACTCCCAAACCTATATAATTTCAAAACTAGTCTACAATATAAAATCCATCAAATATTGCCAATCAAAATAACCGAGAAAGCTCAGTAGTAATTGACCACCCCTCAGCACATATCGCCAAAGATAATGCTCCATGTATTAATAATCCTCTAAATCAGGCTCTACACTTTAGTATACCATTTATGCAAACTATGCTACATTTACCTTATATATTTGTTAAAGCATTTTTATATGACCACGCTATTATCATTGGAAATTTAAATCCAAATCATAGAAAAATACACCACATAAACCAATTTTTGACAACTCTGCATTTTGCAGAATTAAAACATCACCTACATTTATAATGCCTAACAATGTTAGCACTACCCCTGATATATTCTTGTGTACGTCCTCAATAAAAGATCTAATTCATTCAGTTAATGTCTCTCCTGAACTTGGCTCTGATCACTTAGCTATCCAGTTCCAAATAGCAGTACATATACTCCCTACATGTACACCGGCGTATACAATAAATCTAAGTAAGTGTAATATGAAGAAAGTTAAAATAAGGAAATAAACCTAAGCACAATTTCATTATTTCATACGTCATTATCGTCTTCTGTTCATAATAATTCACCAAACCAACAAAAATCGTTTTTTAATTATCCTTTGCCACCGTTCATTCTTAAGCTCATTAAATTTAAAAGACAGTTATTCCGAAACTTTAAAAATAACGAAGACAAAACCCTTAAACGACAATACAACAAACTGAATAAAGAAATTTACAATCTAATATCACAGTACAGAAACAATAAATATAGACAAGCTGCCAATAACATCAATGACAAACAAAGTAAAAATTTTTATTCTGAAATTGAAAAATTAACAAAATACAAGCAAACAAATCAAATCAAACATATTATTGACACAGAAACAAACATAACTTATACCTCAAATACAGACATTGCTAATACATTTGTAAAACATTTTAATAACTTTTTTGCATTTTTAAATAACATACAATTCAATAATACACATTTCATGACTGTAAACAATTGGTACTTTTTTGATAAACATTATGTATTTGCACACGTTACATACTGGAAAAAAATCAGTACCAGGTAATGACTTGATTAATAGACACATTTTGAGACAGTTAACATACGACATTCATTTATACATACTAAACATATTTAACTACTGCATCTCACATCATTATCATCCACAAGAATGGAAAAGTAGCATCATAATATGTATACCTAAAAATGATCATAACCATTCTAACTCCAGCAGTTTTTGTCCAATAACTCTCCTCCCAGTAATTGTAACAAAATACATACAAATACAACACATAAAATTCTTATCACTTAATTTGGGTTCCGTAAGCAAAGATCTATCTCAAACGCACTTACAATTTTCACATCAAACGTCCAAACAACTCAATAAACATTCTTTAATAATCTTTAGTAGATCAAGTTCATACGTAGTTCAATAAATGACGTTTATTTGCTAACCTAAATAAATCCCAATTATTGGTCCCTTACCATAAAGTATCAAATGATTCACCTATTATTCATATGTAATCAAATCATCTCACCTTCACACATACATATGTAAATATCTTGGAATACTAATAGACACTAAGCTAAATTTTAGATATCACACATTAGCTTTAAAAACTAAAACAATTAGTAGAACCAAACACTTCAGAGGATTATCATACAAAAATGAAGGCATTGATAAGAAATGTGCTACACACATTTACAAGTCTATATGTCGTTCTTTCCTTGATTACTCCTTTATCCTTTACTCTAACTTTAAAAAATCAACCGTTCAAAATCTTTACATTGCAGAAAGAGATTCACTCCGTTCTAGTACAAAAATCCGTCATCCTACAACCAACACAATATTGATTACATAACCCCTCTTATAGTTAAAAGAAATCTTAATATTTCTTCTAAATTTAAAATTCCAACCATGTCTCTTTACAAATATATTAAATAGATTAGCCGACAAAGACGATCATTTATAGCATTATCAAATCAGACCATATATATACCTTTTTTCTTTTATTTTTTTTTGCAAATTATCATTATTATTAATTTAAACAAAAAACAATGATTGAAAGACCACGGTCGCTAACCTTTTCAAAACTTTATTTAATTACACTATACATTAAAATTAAAAATAATATAATCTATTCATCCAATATTAAATATTATAAATGACTTTGATAAGCAAAGAGTAAACATGAAACGTAGAGGTAAACTTAAACCTATACACAGAATTTAGATCTAAATTACAACGTTATTATTCATTTAAATGCCTAAAGTTTTTTACCTCGTAAATGTGAAATTGCTAACTTGTAGATATTGAATGCCTAAAACTCGTAGAAGTATTGATTGTTGGAAACTAGGTTTACGAAAGATATTTTAGATATTAAAAATTACAATTAATTAAGATTTAATTTTAAATACAAACACCTCCTGTGCGTTTTTATAAATTTTAAAAACGATATTAATGATTATAATGTTAAATTAGCAGTTTTAAAAAATTATTGGTTTGTTGGAGGAGTATACTATTTTCCTAATAAAAAACACAAAGAGTTTTTAGATTGTATCAAAAAGTTTATTGAAAATATATGTTATATTAACCACAAAATTATTTAGTTAGTTTAGTTTAATAATAACTAGTTAAATCAAAGTAACATACTAAAAAGCTTTATATAATAAAATATTTAATCAGTATTTAAGGAAAATATAGTGAATTTTTTTAAATTTACTTTTACAGCACAACAGGGATTATTACAGCGAGAAGTAAAAATTGGTCCACGAGCTAGCTGTTTTATTGAGAAACATTAAAGCAAATGTTATTTTTAGAAAATTGAGTCTTATGGAAAGAAAAAATAGCACAAAACAAAAATCAGAAATACACGCTAATACATTGATCAAAATTTAGTTTAGTTACGTAAAGTTATAGATTGATTTGGATAAAGATATTTCAAACTTGAAAAAAGTCAAAAATCGATAAAGAGTTGAAAGATGATCTAAAGGATTTAGGAATAACGCAAAATTTTACAAATAAAAAAAAAACAGTAAGCAAGTTACTATAATATATAGTGAGATTTTGAAATAGACAATCTAATTCAATCGAGCAAAACATTGGAAACATTGAAGAATCAGGATTAATCAAGTATGAAAATTTGGGTGTTTTGAATTTTGCATGGATAGCCAATAAATAAGCTAAAAAGTGGTTATTATTGTATTGTCTGTGCAGGTTAATAAATCTTATATTATAAATAAACAAAATGATAAATAGACAAAATAGTTTTAATAATTCTTACTTATTTGTAAATAATACTGGTAAACTGATTTTAGGCATTTGCCCCCTTGTTGCGTCAAAAGATGAAGACTTAGATTATACGAATACATGTTTACTTTTGACTATGGTATGATATTACCTAGAAGATTAACAGATGTGTGTGCAAAAAAACAAAGGAAGTTGCGTTTAGCAATTACAAGAGCACGTTTTTTAGCTTTTGTTTCTTACTACACTAAGAAAGTTTAGGTATTTTATGTTAGTAATTTTAAAGTAACGTATAAAAACTTTTAGCAAATTGGGTGAAGTTAAAGTTAGTTTTAATTTTATATAAGACATAATGGACAAAATTGTGATTCTAAAGTGTGAATTTTCTTTTTTATCATTGCCTACTTTTTTTGGCTTCACAATATAACACTAACGCCAGGAGCTCTGTGATTGTGAAAAGTGTGTGTGTAGTTCACTGTAAATAATACGTATTTTTATTGTATTTGTATTTCTGTTGATAAATTATTTGAATCTAACATTAGTTAGCTTCAAATAATTTATTCTATTTTTAATTTTAAAATTTCCTTTTTAATTCTTTCATGTCATTACCATCAGCTAAATATCCCGAAATAATTAGTTTCTTAGAATGCTATTAACCATAGCCATTAAATAAAGTCATTAAGTCAGTTAGTATAAATAGTCAATACACCCTTTAAAATATTCACTTTGAATTGTGGTGGTGAACAATGTTGACGAAGTAAGTTAAAAATCAATTATTAAGTATTTATTTAAATAAAGCCATACTGATGAGAGGTAAACCTCGAAACGCGTCTATGGATGTTTTTAGTTTAGAATATTTTTTTATAAATTTAATTTTTTAATGTTATTATTGGGTTGTCCGATTGTACAAATAGTAACGAGCGCTACATATGTCGTTGTGGCATTCGTATAAATTTACCTATTTAACTAGGCTTTATTCGAAATTATTGTTTTTACAACTGTCTCATTTGAGGACATTGCGTCTCTTCTTTATATATTTTATATTACCTAAAAGTAAATATCAATACAATCAAATAAACTTTGGATTGAAGCAATTACAATTTAAAAAATATCCATTTACAAAATTACAAATAATTCAAAGAATAAGTCTCTAGGTTCATTAGATACTGCTTTAAATTGTTTTTTAACATTTTTACCTTTGTAATTTCTTGTATAAACGTTGGAAGTTTGTTGAAACATTGCATTGCTGCATACATCGGTGCTTTCTCACTGGATGTTAGTCTATGTATTAGAAATAAATATGATGATTTGTTTCTTGTTTCATACTGATGTTCATTTTGATATTTAAGAAATTTATGTTTGCTATTAAAATTAAATACAATTAGTTTATTCACATATAGGCCGTAGAAATAAATTAAAATATTAGTTTTTTGAAGTAGCTTCTGCATGAGTCTCTGTATTGTAGATTAAAAAGGATACGCACAGCTTTTTATTAACATTTAAAAATTTGTTCAGCTTCAAAATTAGATATGTAAATCAATTTTAACGTATTAGTGTCAGTAATTGGCTTTAATGTCCTGATTGCATAACATGCTGTACTTAAACGACTCACTAGATTTTTGCAAAGTATTTTTCAATTTAAACTGCTATGTGTATCCTCAAGAACTTTACATGGTCATTCAAGTATACGTTTGACAACTTTACCAAATCTTTATTGTCATGAGAAATATGTTGTTTAAATATAATTACCTTTGTTTTTTTTTGTTTGTTAGAAGCTTATTTAATATATAAACTTTTTAATTACCCTTGAATGATGCTTAACTGCAGCAACAAAGAATCTATTAGAAATTCAATGACATAAAGGATTGGAAAATCAAACTTTTGAACCTAGAGAAAATTTAATAACTAAATCAAATAATAATAATAATAAACGTCTTTATTTATTATTTAAATATAAAAGAATATATATATATATATATATATATATATATATATATATATAGAATATTTGTTGGTATGGCGAAATTCAGATGGAACTTAGCTTAAACCAGCTGTGATGTCCCCTGTTCTTTTAATTAACCATACAGAATTAGAAAATAAGAAAGACAAACACAAAATTAAAAAGAAAATACAAAATAAAATAAAAAGAGAATAAGAAATAGTAATCAACTTAAGATTAAATAACTTAACTAAATTATTAGAGCAAGTTAACTGAGTTACTACTACTATCAAAATTATTTTTTTTTTTTTTTTAGTTACTAATTATTAATTTTTGTTTGTGCCATAAACAACACATTTCTATATCTACTTTTAAATATACAGATCGGCGCAGACTTTAATTTTTTTTCATTTTGATTGTAGGTTGTAATTAGATTGTATGAGAATGATCTTTTAAAGAATTCAGTATTGTGCATAGGAGGGATCAGTAAGCCTTTGTATTTTCTACTCCCTTCTATATATTGTCACTTTTATTCACACCTACCTGAATGGATATGTATCATATATTCACTCCTAGTGTGGATATGATATGCTGTTACCAACCATAAAAAGAAAATATACTAATCACAATGTTTATTTTAATACAAATGGTTTTTTTATTTGTAAAATGTCAAAATTAGATTAACAACGTACTATTCACTCTTATAATACAAAATACTATTGTTTGTTAAATATGCAGGCGTTTTATTTTTAATGATCTTCTTAAACAAAACAGCAGAATGCAGTAAGCTCCTATTCTTCATATTTAACCAGCCAACTTCAGTCAGTTTGTAAAAAAAATTATCATGTTTTTCCAAAAATTATTCTGATGCAAGAATTTTGCACATGTTGGTTGTATTTGTTGAATTTGTATTTTGATAGAATAATTATGATGAAAGTTGAAATGTTAAAATAAAAGTTACTTTCTAACATATATTAATGTTTAATTTCGTAGCATGTAGCTGACAATTTTTGCATAAATAATCAATATGCAAAGTCCAATTTAGATTTTGATCAATAAATATACTAAGAAATTATACATTATCTTTATGTATTATACTGCGTTGATGACTTCAAATCAATAAACTTCTGTCGACGTGACGTGAACTAAATCATATAAGAAAAACATATAAAAAAATATTTTTGTTGAACCAAGATTAAAGTTGGTTTACAGCTTTATTTAATTTTTAATCAATCAGTTATATTATTTGAATTTACAGTTAGAGATGTGTCATTGGCAAACAGCAACCAGCTATCCGCAACCAGCTATCCGCAACCAGCTATCCGCAACCAGGTCGCTTGTGTATATTATAAAGAAAATTGGGCCCAGGACTTAGTCTTACAACTAGTTGTTGTAAAATTTGTTGTTATAATTCTACACAATGTTTCCTGTCTTGCAGATAGCTCACACACCAATCCAATGCTACATCTCTGGTTCCAAATCTTTCAAGTTTGCCTAATAAAATTGTATGGTCAACTAAATCAAATGCCTTGTTTAAGTCAAACAATAATCTATATAATTGTATAGTTTAGTGAAGCAGTTAATAATAGCGTCCGTTGTAGATTTTTTTTTATGAAACCAAATTGCTAATTATAGAGTCATTTAGTCAATGTTTTTTTAATAACTTTGGAGTATATACTTAATATTGATATAGGCCTATAGTTTGTGACATCTTTAGCATTTCCGTTCAGTAAAAAATATTCTATTATTCTTGACTAAAGCTATAATCAATAATTGAAGCAAGTAGTTTTGCTAGTATATGTATTGATCTTTTAATAATACTTATGTTTATGCTATCCAATCCTACTGATTTTGTTGTTTGATTTTTGTGTTTTGAAAAAATACAGCTTTTGTGCATTGAACTATTGTTGTAGCTCGCTACAATTTAGAGATAAAAATTTCATTTGCTCTGCATTTGTTTGTTTTACGTTTGTAAGCGTAGAATTATGTAAAATATAACTTAGTTTTATGCTTTAAAATTTACTGTTTTTTTCTAAAAAATTAATTACTTAAATAGTGAAATGAGCAATACGCATTTTGTGTATGGTCTTGCCAATAGTAATGCACTAGTAGCTAGGCAAATTTATAAGCAAAGATTTTTTTAATAAACTTACCAACGAAAACGGGCATCCCCGTACAGTTTCAACTCAGTTAGTCAACAGTTTTTAGGATATTGAAAAATCAGCTTTTGTATTCATACCATATCCAAAAAAATTTACCGGGCAATTTTCCTCAATGGATGGCATTGGATGTTAGAAAGAAGTGTACAAAATCTTCACTTGTTGGCAGAAATACTTTTTACCGATGAAGCTAATTTCTCTAGTGAAACCATAATGAACTTTTACAGTAACCACGTATAAACAGAAAAGAATTCACATGCACACAACATATATTTTTTGTCATGTGTTGTTAGTACATTTTTTTTACCGAGAAGGCTAACTCGAAAACGCTCTTACAATTTTCTGAAGTTTACCCACATTGTTGGATTGGTCGAAGTGGCTCACAACCGTAGCCACCACGATTTCCTGATCTATTTTTTTTTTTCTGAAAACAACTGAAACAACTGGTTTATATCGCTATAATACGAAATTTAGACAAATTAAAAAATAGCATTTCCGCATCGTGTTTATCAATTTGGCATACTACTAGTATTTTTAAACGTTCTGCAATCAGCGTAGTAGAATCGAGTCATGACGTTATAAGCAACTTTTATTATTTTTGATTAATTTTACTATTTTAATTAATTAACTTATTTTAATAATTTATTGTATCGGCTCACTGATGTGAATTAATACCCAGAATAAAATAAGTGCAAAGCAAATGTTATTTGCTTTTTCTTAAAAACGTAGAAGAATGACGTAAATATTTCAGTAAGTAAAGTTTCCGGACACAAGTTTAAGTTTTTTTGTGTTTATTTTTAACCAAAAAATCTGTCTTAAATTTTTTAAAATGGCTAATAAAGATATAAATTTAATAACTTAATTTATTGAACTGTGATTAGGGATAAAATAATGTCAAATGTAAATGTGTTGCAATAGAATAAAATATTGTTACCTCACTAGATATATATTGCTTAAGAAACAATTTAAATTAAATTATGAGATAATACTATAATTATGGTATTAGAGGTGCAGCATTATCGTGGCTATAAAATTAACTTACTGAAAGATCTTAGATTACTTAATATAATTTTATTCAAGTTCTTAAATACCTCCTCTACAAAACAATTTAGTTACTATTGCAAAGAAAAAAACAAATATTTTTGTTGTTTTGTCGTTATCTAATCTCTTAAAATGCCGGTGGTTAAATAATAGATTAAATTTATTTTAGGCAACAGGTTGTTAAAAGATATCTTTTTAAAATACCAGAAAGGCATCACGTAAAGCAGTAAAATACCTCAATACAAAAATTATCCTGAATTACCACAATAAACCTATTTGTAAACATTTATGTTTTGCTTTAAAACAAGTAGTATTTAAGGCTATATTAGTAGTGCTAATTAATACTACATCTAGTAAAACAAGTTCCACTAGATATGTGATAGTTTGTTAAAATTAAATACACAATCTTTAAATATATTTATTCAAACTTTGTAAAGACACACCGATCAGCAAATGTAATATTCTCAGTCAGGGGTCGTCAAACTTGTTTTTGGAAAAAGATTGTAAAAATTTGTTAGCTTTGCATCAAGATCTAAAAAAAATCAACAATTTTTTTTTAAATGGAGATTTTGCGATCTAGATTAAAAACACATGGCGGCCCAGATTTGGCTAACAGGCCGTAGTTTGCCGACTCCTGCTCTATTTATAAAAAAACAATCACCAACAAACCTATAAAAAAGCAACAATTATTAACACGTTTCCTAATAATAAAACAACAAACTAATATGCTGCATTTTCAACTTCTGAATTGCAGTATCACTAGTTGAAGTAAACCAAGCGCCGCCACAAAATATTTTTTTAGAAAATCTTGTTACGCAAAAACAAAATTTAACATAGTTCACATGAATGTACAGTCTATTACTAATAAAATAATTTTTTTATATTGTTTTGTTACCAAAATAAACCTGATATTTAAATTGAGCACATGTTGAATGAGCAGCTAGTTTTTAACAATTACATATATAAGCGTGTTAGTAAATATTTTAGAATTAATAATAAATGTGATGGTACACCTATTTATGCCTTAAATATTATTTTCTGTAGGGAAATTTTACCTAAAACTTCTATTTTAAAACAAGAAGTTGAATGTAGTATTCATGAATAAAAATAATAATCAGATATGAAACAAATATATAATAAAAAAAAAAAGTAAAATTAATAAAATAAATATGACAAGAAATAATTGTACACATTCTAACATTTAATAAATTGTAATGGTTCAACCAAACTACCAATTATTAAATCCGTATGTGAATTCAGTACATAACTATAAGGGCAATCCATACACCTTGGCAATATTTCTTGATAAATGTGAAAATCTAATTACTGCGTTTAAAAGCAATAATGACGTTGATCCAATCAAAACATATTTGTTAAGAGCAATACTTGGAAAAATTACGGGAAGAGCATTAACTTTAATAGGCACAAAAAATAAAAATGGGATGAAATTAAAGACGCATTATCTATGCTTCAGCGATAAAAGGAATATTGATTGGTTGGTGAAGGATTGGATCAGTTTACATCCTTTTAAATTTGAGATACCATATAACTTTGGCATGCGTTGCTAAGTTGCAAGAAGTTTGATATTTTCTAAACTAACTTTTACCAATAATTTACCAACAGCGGAAAAAAATATGTAAATTTGTAATTATAAAGATTTTGCACTGAAAACTTTTATCCGAGGATTATACGGTCTAATCTAAAACAATGTAAGACTTCGAAATCCCAATAGTCTCGAAAAGGCTATAAGTCTTGTAATAGAAAATGAAAAAAATTTATACTACCAACAAAAATCTAATACGTTAAATACTCAAATAATTTACAAACCTTCACAATCGGTTACTCCAACAAGAAATAATTATGAAAGTCTAAATATAAAATATCCAAATAAATAAATCAAAATGTTCTCCAAATTTCAATCATCAAAATAAAAATGTTTCGTCCAAATCCTAGTTATCAAAGTCCAAACTTTTCAAATAATCAATAGTATTTTTGCCCACAAGACGTAAATGACGCAATTTCGTATAAAATTAACCAGGAGATTCACCCTAAAAATACAATTAAGTCACATGAAAGTAATGAACAGAATACTAATTTTTACTGAACTGCGAGTTTAAACAATCTGCCGTAGTATCTGTATATTTTAAAATAGAAAACCTACCTCATGTCTATATTCCCCAATTAAATGCAAACGTTTAGTACATGAAGTCTGATGAATCCAGACCTACGACGTTTTCTTCTACACTTATTTATAAAAAAAAATTAATAAACAAACAGCACATAATTGAAGATCGTCATAAGTTTTATCTCTATAAGTTTAGTCAATTTTATGATGGGGTAATTAGTGTTAATTTATTAATACAATTTAATGCAAATCTGAATGTGACAAAAAGGTGTAATACTACACAACATGCAAATATCTTAATCATCTATGAATCGGAAAAAGATTCTCCAAAAACAAGTATTTATACCATTTCATCGCGTACTGAAAAAATGTAAAGATACCAGTGGAACAAAAAAACGGAATCAAAATTTTAAACTATTTAAATTTTAGATAAAAATGTTAAAACGCCAAGAGCATTAGTAACAGCAAATAATAATTTTGCTATAACAAGATGCATTTAACTGTCTAATAAATTTAAAATAGTTTTGTGTAACAAATAATCTAAACAAAATAGCAATGCCAAAAATAGGCTGTTGCTTAGATAAATTTTTACATCCATATCCATGATTTAGATTTAAAAATTTCCATTTATGCCATTAAAACAGGGTCAGTAATTAATAACCCTGGCAAAATTAATAAAGAAATATTAGATTATTTACGAAATATTTCGAAAAACCCATTCCATCAACATCAAGATCCGAACTTATTACAAGCAAAAACGCCTAGAGCATTAGTAACAGTAAATAATAATTTTGCTATAACAACTATAATTGATAGTTTAAAATTACCTACAAAAATAGTTGTTCACAAATCATTCAAAATTGAACCTTTAAATCTAATCTATTCAGTCATAAAATAGAAAAAATCATATGTTAGATCAAAATTAAGATAATGCATTAAAACAAAATTTAAAAACATCAGAAATGATCATTATAATAAAGAAGAATACGATGAAATTTGTACACTTTGTTATAATTATAGAGACGTATACTACTGTAACAGCAAATCATAAAATTAAATTAAAAAATAATATGAGGTTCAGTTTCAAATTAACGATTTGCTAAATCAAAGCATAATTTAACATAGTACATCACCATGGTCAAGTCTGATACCAAAAAAAAGATGCATAAGTTAAATAAAACTAGAGGTTAGTAATTGACTATAGGAAACTAAATGAATATACAGTTGATAATAGATACCCGCTTCAGAAACTTTACAGTTATATTAGATAAATTACAAAAAACAAATTATTTTACCATAATTGATTTTTGGCAAGTAAAATTTTCAGTTGATAGCGGGCACTATAGATATAAAAGAATATTTGGGCTAAAAAATGCACCTTTAACATTCCAAAGAGTAATGGGTAACATACTAAGAGGGTTGCAAAACGAAACTTGTTTAGTATACTTAGATGACATCACAATATTTAGTATTTTTCTCCAAAAACATATACAGAGATTAAAGTCATTATTTGATAGACTGAGAAATAGTAATTTTAAAATACAATTATGTAAATTAGAATTTTCACAAAAATTTGACACGTTAGAAAAAGAAAAACCGAATCGTAACAAAATAAGAGCAATCAAAAAATTTCCTATTCCTAAGTCACAGAATGAAATTAAAACTTTCTAGGTCTGTTAGGTTACTATAGGAAATTTATTACAGATTTTGCGAATATTACCAAACCCATAACAAAGTATCTGAAAAAAGATTCTAAAATTATTCATGACAAAACATTTGTTGAATGCTTTGAAAAATTTAAACAAATTTTAACAAACGATCTGATATTACAATAACCCAAATTAAAAAAAAACATTTATTCTTACAACGAATGCAAGTAATGTAGCAATCGGTGCTATATTTTCTCAAGGCAATATTTTTAGAGATAAACCAATAGCTTACGCATCTACGACTTTTAACAAAACTGAAAGTCGTTATTCTACCATAGCTGCTTGACATTGTTTGGGCATGCACGAATTTTAGGACTTCTTTATATGGCAGAAAATTTACTATTTACACCGACCAAAAGCCACAATCAGTTTAATGGAACATAATTTAAAATTAGACTACAAGAGTTTGTTTACAACATTTTTTTCAGAAAAAGCAAACTAAATACAAATGCTGACGCGTTAAGTAGGATTGGTCCGAAAAATCCAACTCCAACTCAACTAAGTTATAACCATTGTTCAAAAATAAACAAATATTAAAATCACCAACTATCATAAACAAATCAGAAAATCTATTTGAATTTCCAATTAATTTTTCATTGTGCCACTGTGTGAGTAAAGATTTACGCATAAATGCTGGAATAGCTAAAGAATTTAAAATTAAATATATTAATATTAAAAACCTGGAAGCTCAGAATCCTAAATTACACTCTATTTTACTTAGTCACAGAAAATAAATACTTTGAGAAACCTGATTACAAACATCTATTTAACTGTCTAATAAATTTAAAATCGTTTTGTGTAACAAATAATGTAAACAAAATGGCAATGCTAAAACTAAGCTGTGGCTTTGATACATTTTTCCATCCAAATCCATGATTTAGATTTAAAAATTTCCATTCATGCCATTAAAACAGAGTCAGTAATTAATAACTCTGGCAAAATTAATAAAGAAATATTAGATTATTTACGAAATATTTCAAAAAACACATTCCATCAACATCAAGATCCAAACTTAATACAACCAATCCAAGCTCTCCAAATTGTAAAAGAGTACACATCTTACAAGATTGTCAAATAAGACCCCCATTTAATGAAACAATAAATACTCCCCGTTTTTCAAATGTTGAGACTACTAACAGTGGTATTTTTATATTAGAAAAATTAATTATTAATAAACCTCCAAAAATTTTGATTAAACCCAATGTACATAACAATGTAGATGTATTTAATAATAGCTATCAAAACATTGCAAATTCAAATACTTCAAAACAATGAAAAACTTGTTTTAGAATTTTTTAAAGTTATACATTTTCAGTATATACATTTTACTTAGTTTTTTAGATTTAGAACATTACAAAAGCTTCAATAAAGTTTAAATGGAAAACTTTTATGAAAAAGATATAAAATTCATTAGATGTACCTACCAAATTAATAAATACAATTTGAGATAAAGAAGAGCAAATTTTGTTAACAAGATATCAACACAAAGGTAAATGTAACCATTGTAGAATTAATAAAACACTCAAACATTTTAAACAAAACTATTATTATTAGATAAAGATGAAAATCGATGTAACAGACTATATAAATAACAGTGATATTGCAAAATACAGTCTTAAACCTCCTCATGTTCTATTAGTTTATATAGAAACACCGTAAATTTTTTTTGAAATATTGATTTTTATATTTAATTAGAACAAATAATTCCAATCAGTGGTACTACCGTTGTTGAAGATTGTAACGCTTTAATAGACTATTTTTGTTATTATGGATTACCATACAAAATAGTTATGGATAATGGAAGCAAATTTAATAATGTAACAATTCAAGACCTTTTAAAATTACATAAGATTAAAATTCATTTAATACACCTTTATATTATGAATCTAATTTCCCTAATGTTTCTATTCTACATTGATAGAACATCTAAGAATATTAAGAAATAATTACAAAAACGATACAAATCTATTGAAATATGCAATAATAACATATAATAATTGTCAACAAAGTTTACACATTACGAATTAGTACTTGGAAACACATATTCTCGCGACCTTTCTGAATTGAAATTATTACTCTGATTAAGTATATAATCACCGTGCAAAAATAAAATTTCTTTATCAAAATTTAACAAAACATTCAAAAGACAATAAAAAAGATATTGTTGACAGATTAAATACACAAGGCCATGATCACAAATTCAAATTAAATCATATCGTATATAAAATTAAAAATAAACGTAACAAAAAAAAAACAAATTCAACGGACCCTATAAATTAATAGAATTCTTAGAACATAACAAACTTAAAATTCAAAATTTACAAAATAATAAAATCGAATCTATACATATAAGAAAACTTAAATAACCCTCAATTGTTGCAGAATTATTTTTTACATCTTATTAGTGCATACAGAAAATTCAAAGATCCATAACCTTAATGTTAATGCTGGACTATTTTCTTTAAAATTGGAAAATGCCTAGTAGTAAACTATTGGTCATTTATACAGGTAATTGACATTACTGATATTGAAAATTCTACTTATAATTTCACATATGAAAGATAATATAACTCTTATTATCTTTTCAGCTCGCTAGAACAAAAAGTTACTAATTAATTAATCTAACTGAATCTATTGGTTTTAAAATAAAACAAAAGAGCCCTTATTGACGGTTTCGAGTGAAAATTACGCAAACAAATTTAAAGAAGCCCTAACAACATTATTAGATGAAAGAAGTAAGACTAAAACCTTATTCAGAGATCAAATTGCATATGAAGGAATGTGAAGGAATATGAATTGCTTCAGACGTCTTTAGATAAATTTAAAAATTCTACAAAAACAATTGCTCACAATTAATTATTAATATTATCAAGAATAATGCAAATAGAACAAGTTATTAGAACAAACAACATTAAAATATTGAGAGTTACCATTATTTCTTATTACAAATGATATCACAAATAATTACTTCTTTTCAAATTATTTATGACATGTTGAAGAAATTCAAAACAACGTTCTCAAAACTAAATGTATTTTATAATAAAATAATGAATTCAAAAAATTTACTAATTATAAATTATATCAATTAATAAAAATCTTAAGTATAATAATTTTGAACTAAGTCTGGAGAACAAAATATTATATGGAAAAATGATTGAAATCAAATGCTTATAACAAACCAAATTAACATAAACTGTTTAATAGTTACCACTGTAAATTGTCTCTTCGAGATGCTAGACACACTGATGATGGGTGCATACCCTGAAACACGAGTGCAATTTACATAAATTACATTATTTATTAATTTTAAAAGAACCAAATTATATTTATTTTAAATATTCAAAAGATTATAATTATTACCATCTATATGCATTACCTACACTGTTACCTTTATCCAGTGAGCAAACTTACGCATTTATGAACCACCAATGTTACAAGATGAAATCTGAAGAGTTTATTTGTTAAGATATCAACATTATAAAGTTAACCAAGACCCCTTGTGATATACAAATGTTAACGTATTTACGTAATCTAACCAATTGTCAACCAGTGCCTACAAGAATTAATAAAATCAAAGTGCTTATTAATGACATTTTAATAGATAGATAGATAGATAGATATATTTACATAATACTGCCGTGTGTAAATATAAAGTTAATTAATAATATAAAAATATATAACATTGTAAAATAGCTTATAATAAGTAATATAAAAACAAAAATAATACATTGTGATTAAACATATAAAGATACTAAGTTTAAAAATTACAAATAACTATACATCTGACGTTTTGCTCTGTCTCTTTAATAAACAAAAACAAAAAATCCTACATTATTGATTAAAATACTCGTCCATATTATAAAATACATTGCCAGTAAAAAACATTTTTAATTTAATTTGAAATTCTTTTTTACAATATACGCTTTAAATTGATTCAGGGAGTTTATTGAACATTTTACTAGACAACACAACATTGGATTTACTATACATTATAGTTTTTTGACGATCAACACGAATAAAAGACTTGTATTCTGATTATGTATAAGCAAACCAGTATATAAAGTTGTTTATTCTGATATACAAATAAACAAGATTTGTATAAGTTTACATTGGTGTTAACTAGAAAGAGGATTCCTAGCTATTATGCTTACGCTAAATAGTTAAAGCATCAAAATTATGTCTAAATATATGCACGAATTGTGAAGAATGTAATCATTTTTCACTAAGTTTTTTACGCTTTTTTAGTACTTTTTTGAATTTGGTGCTTATTTTAAAATTTTGTGCTTATTTTTAAGCTTTTTTTCAGTTTTGGTACATTTTTTATGATAAATCAGTTTATCTATGAAATTTAGTGGATTGAAATGTAAATAAAAAAAAGCGTATATTATTTTATTATTTAGCAAAATTTATGTAACCAGATCTTGCATACTTTTTATAATATTATTTAGACAAGTTTAATATAATTCTGTATATCCCGACTGAGCTCATAGGTTATTTTAGTGCCACTTCTTCAAGAAAATCAAATAACTGTATTTTATAATTCCTAAAATAGTCGGTAGGTCGGAGATTCTCTCAATTTTAAAAAAATTAAAAAAGTTGTAAAACAATTTTTGGATCCTGCAAGTAAGTCAGTGAAAATCTGCCAAGCAGTTCTAAAAAATAAGAAACTTCAAAATAATTTAGTTTTTGATTTTGTGAGTCATGCCATTAAATCGCTAGGAAAACAGGAAAATACGTTAAATGAAAGTCTAAGTACAATTATAGATTTTAAAGATGCAATTTTAAAATTACTAGGTTGTATTAGGCAAACAGTGAAATCAAAATCCAAAGATGTATTTTTGAAAAATGGAGGTTTATCTACATTAAATAAAATAAACTGTATTTTGAGTGGAAAGAATGTTCCAGATTTCGATATGAATCCAGTTTTTTGCATGTTGAAAGATGTCTATTCCCCTTTCAAAAACATTTTAAGTGATCAAAGGCAGAATTTTACAGTTAAACACTTAGAGCAACATTTAATTATTAACTGTTTTTGTAAATAGTTTTTTATAGTTATTAAAAAGTTTTTTGATATTATTTAAAATGTGTGTGAAAAATATCATCACTCAAACTGTTGTAAATATAAATGTTATAAAACCTTTATTAAAACATTTTATAGTTTTGGATTTTTAAAGTTTTCTTTTTTTTTTAATTGTTTCATGCCTTTTTAATGCTTTTTTACATGTTTGGTGTTTTTTTAATGCTTTTTTAGTTACATTTTCATGCCTTTTTAAGCGCTTTTATTCGTATTTTTAATGCTTTTTAATCAGGTCTGTAGTTATAACTTTTAGTTATTTAAAAAGTAAAGTAAGTAAATAAAACAGTTTTTAAAAACTTAATTACACGTTCGAAAAATTTAACTTGTATGTTTTTTTTAATTCTATTCTATTATATCCGATAATCTTATTTATAGGTGTATATATTTTATCAGAACTAATGTTTTATTTAATTTGACTTGTGTAAAAAAATGTAATAATTTATTTAGTACCAATAAACTACTTTACTTTACACCGCAATACTTGTTGGGAGTAAATCAATGCTAGAATTAAATAATACAAGATAAATGATTAATGCAGATAAAACAATCAGCATATATTTTTGTAGAAATCAAGACATTTAATTTTTAAATTCTAAAATTAGATTAACCAAATCGGCCAAACTGTTAGTATTTAAAACAACATTTTTCAAAATTTAAAAAAAAAACATTGGTTATAATTTACAAAAAAAAAATTATTTATAATAATCTGCTAGATACATTTAAATATATTAAAAATTATAATCAATTCAACTTATAAAAAGTTTTATTTGATAAAACGTGTTACTAGAAAATGTTTATAAAACTTATGTATTTAATTTGTAAAATTATATTTGCAAATAGCAACAAAATGCATTCAAAAATACAGAAAAGCGCATTTATTTCTATATTTGATGGGTATTTTCGGGTATGTCCTAACTATTATTTGACTAAAAAACTTTGACATATCATAGTTTAATCTTTTCTAAACGTACTGGTAAGAAAATAAATCGATTATCAAATTATTTGTAGAAGCAGCGATGAAGTCAAAGTTGCCGTTTTTGTTAAAATACTACAAATCAAGGTAGCGGTCAGTATGCTCTTCTTAACTGTAGAGTAGTTTTTCTATTGGGTATTTTTTATTGCCAATACTTCAACTTTTTTGTTAGTTACTCCCTGGTTTGAGTTGATAAGTGTAATGGAATGATGTGAAATAATAATAGGTTTGTAATTAAATGAAATAAATATTTGAATAAAAATGGGAAAAAAGTAAAAATATTTAAAAAAATGTTAAAGAAAAAAAGTAAAATCTAAGCACTAAAAAAACATCAAAGGGTTGTTTGGAATACAAATTATGAATTAAGAGCACCTCGGCCGCCATCTTCAATTCTAGTATTGTAAGGAAAACGAGTTTATATTAATAAAATAAATGATTTACATATAAATTCAGAAACGGCAAATTTATTTGGTTTTTAATTAAATGCTAGAGCTAAGTATTTAATAGGATGCATGCAGCAATTAATAACGTTTTACAATTTAGTAATTTCAAGAGTATACTTAAAAAATTCAATAATATAAAACTCATTAATTGAAATTACTAATTTTTTATTGTAGGAAATATTAGGTTACTTTGTGCCAAATATTTATTTACCTATAAAAATAGGAAATTATAATGAAATTGTTTTGTTTTGTGTTAATCATTTCTCATGATATTATTTATTTAAAGTTATTGATCGTATCTGGAAATATTTAATGTTGATAAATAAATTCTTAGTATACCATCACGACTACGTTTATATAAACTATATAAAAATATTATTCATAATAATCAACAGGATGACAAATTAAATGTGTTTATAGTAGCTATTGTTTGGATAAAATTATCTTTGATAATGAACACTGTTATGAATTCTTATCCATATTTAGAATTCCATTAAAATTAATCATTTATAAGCAACTCGTACCAAGCTGATTATTTTTTTACAAAGAAATTAATAATATTTAAATTTTAGATCAGTCATTAAAAAATAATAACAATTTGTATTATTAGTATAAGAAAATTAATTAGTAAACTATTATAATTTTAATGTAGCTAGTCATATTCTGTATTTGGTTATTTATAAATATTTTCATTTCTATTTAAGATAATATTCCTGTTAAAAGCCATATAAATTTGTATATAAAAAAATTTACTCAATACATTGATTTTATGATTAATTAATTTAATATATTTTTGAGTAAAATGTTTTAGGCCCTAATCAAAAAAAGACTTTCAAATATTATTGATGTAGAGATCAAACTATTGAAGCATGTTTAAAATTAAGTTTTATCAAAATATAATACAGTGTCTTGAGAATAATTATTCACACCACGTTATATAACAAATTATCTTCAGTCAATGCTTATATCCAAGCTCTTAGTTTAAGCTACAAGTACATCATTAATAATAATAATAATCCCCCTCGTTTGTACTACCTTGTCTTGGTAACATCTGCTCGAGCCAAGCCAGCGGGAGTTTAAACTCTTGGCAGGGCTACCCATGCCGGATGGGTCAATGAACAGAATCCAAACCCAATGTACCCAAAGTCATTCCTTGCTACTTTTCCTTTTTTTTCTTTTTTCCCAACCTGGCGGTAGGTAAAACGCAACATTATTAATGATGTCAAATCTTAATTTACGCCCCCAGTCCGTGCCGTCAATTAAATCTGACAAGGGCTTTATAATCGGCACGGATTCGGCAACTACCGAAGTGGGAGAATAATGATCCGGTGCGCAGTAGCTAATTGTTTGGAAGTTGGTACATCTAATCGGGTTGTTCTACAGGATAATGCTACCCGGTGCTCGTTTGATGACAAATTTTGTCAAAGAAGAAGCTGGGGGAGCTTTTTCTTCAACAAAAGAAAAGAATATTGCCAAAATTATTTTGTCAAATAGTGCCGGTGATGAGAAGGCAAGACCTGTCTTTCGGTTCATCCTGGTCACTAGAGAAGAAGGCAACTTTGACAAAGTTAGCCCCTTCCTAATTAGTAGAGCGTTTTATGGACTGATTGGTGAAACCAAATCTATCAAGACGATCAGAGATGGCTTTCTTGTAGAAACAGTTTCAGCCGCTCAGTCTACAAAACTTTTAAGACGTTTACAAACTGGTGATATGAACGTTAAAGTCTTAGCTCATAGAACGTTAAACAGAAGTAAGGGCATTGTCTACTGCACGTTTAAGGAATTTGTGGAAAATATAAATGGTCAGGTGGTAATCAAAGTACGTTGAATCTCTAGCATGCAAAAGGGAAAACGCGAAGAAACCCTTAACCATATACTGACATTTAATTGTACACAACTTCCTACTAACGTGAAAGGAGCTTTTTATAATCTTGCAGTCCGGCCGTATATTCCGGTGACAATGCGTTGTTTTAAATGTCACACAGCTGCTCGTTGCTCCAAGGAGAAAATCTGCGCGTGTGAAAAACCTCTGCATGAAGATAGGGAATGCCAGCAGCCAATTACGTGCATCAGTTGCAGAGGAGAACACTCCGCAAGATCACGTAATTGTCCAAAATATAAAAAAAAAATTGCTATCAAAAAAATTATGACCAAAAACAAATTAACTTAGTACAAAGCAAATTTAAAGTAAATTGGTATTAAAGTCTACACCGATTGCCGGATTATCCTACGCAAAAGCTACAACTGCATCAAAAAGCTCAGTGGGTTTAACTGATTTAGTTAACTAGCTTATACCACCTCTTGTTGCTGCACTTAGCGGAATCAGTCAAAACGCTGCCCAAAAAAAACCGACCAAACAGATAATTAAACTACCCACACATTCTCAGGTTGGCCTTAAAACCGATTTGACCAAATTTTTTTGGCAAATACGCCAAAACAAGCGGGATGACCTTTCTTCCAGCAACAGTGACAACGGATAAAGTTTGGCATCAGAAGTTTCTGTTGTCGACAGTGGCAGTACTTGAGGCAGAAGAAAAAGAAGGATACTTGGCTAGAAAAAGAGCAGATCACGCTCCTAGCTATAACCCTTCTATTATGTTTTTTGTATCTGCACTGCAATCCTTAACTGCGGTGCTAGAAAAAAAAAAGATCACGCTCCTAGCTATAAGCCTTCTATTATGTTTTTTGTATCGGCACTGCAGTCCTTAACTGCGGTGCTATTTGTGTATTTGTATTGTTCTTTCTATTATAAGGTTCTGGCATTAAAGAATTTTTTATCTTTGATGTCATCTGTGATATAGGTTTTAAGTTTTACGTATTTTATGGTTTTGGCATTAGAGTATTTTACAACTTTGATGTCATCTGTGATACTAGTTTTAAGAATGTATCTTTTGCCTTGTCTACGTCCAAACACCAAAGTTTCTTTACAGCTCTGGTGTTTTATTTGTTTTGTGTTAACTTATTTTAATACCTGTCTATCTATTATGTGTTATTCATTTTTTTATTTATTTTATTTATTTAATAATTGTTTAAAACTATGAAGACGATAATACAGTGGAACTGCTACGGTTGCAAACGCAGCTATTGTGAGCTGAAAATGATCCTGGTAAAGCACAATATGCAACCTGTATCTTCCGGAGTTTAATTGGACTGTGGAAGATATACAAGAACTTATTTTGCAGCTTCCACAGCCCTATCTCCTGGTAGGCGATTTTAACGCCTAGAATCCGCTTTCCGCCTGAGAAAAAACACGCGAGGTCGTTTGATAAAGGATTTTCTTGATCAAAGCGACGTTGCCTTCCTCAGCACGGGTTCTCCCACACACTTCGGAGGTAAGGGTACAAATTTTTCAGCATTTGATTAGTCTTTATCGTCTCCACGTCTAGTCACACGTTTATTGTGGCATGTATTTATAGCATGTATTAGAAGACCTTCACGGCAGCGATCATTTCCCTATTGCAATTAAAACCATCGTCAGACTGGTCCGTCCCCCGTAGATGGTGTCTTGACCGCGCAGAGTGGCAAGGTTTTCATGCCAGTCTGGTATTACCAGAGTCAAATAGTGAGGATGTCAAGAGCGCCGTAAAGGTTTTTACTAATTGTATTGTTCGATCAGCAGATGTGTATGTCCTAAAAACCAGCGGTCAGCTGGCCGGTCAGTCGGTTCCTTGGTGAAACGACGATATTCGAGAAAGAGAAAAATAAAGCTTTTAATTGTGAAGAATTCCGACGCAGAAAAATATGATCGCTTTTGCGCGCCGCAAAATTCTTGAAAGCAAGCAACGATCATGGGAGAGATACTACAATCACGTCAACAACGTCGACAACGTCGGTCGGCGAAGTGTAAAAAAAAGTGAAAGCCGTATTGGGAAAGAAATTGGCTCCCATCTTAACCGTCGACGGACGCAAAGTCACCGGAGTGGTCAAAATTGCAGACGCATTGTCAACTCAATTTGCGTATTCCAGTAGCTTTCAAAATTGTAGTAAACATTTCCTGCGTCAAAAGAATCTTTCCCGGATTCTTTGCCCTACAACTCTTTCTTTATCTCAAAACTATTGGAAACGGCAAATAACGATATGGGTTCCTCTTCCGCATCGGGACCAGACTACGTGCCTTATCAGTTTATCTGGCAGCTTCTCTCTTGCATGACGAAGCGGTTGCTGGAAATCTACAACCTGATATGAAAAAGCGGCGTCTACCCTGAATGTTGGAGAGAAGCCATTATCCTGCCATTGTTGAAGCCGGGCAAAGATCCAAACAACGTCAACAGCTACAAACCAATTTCACTTACCTGCAGTCTCAAATTTTAGAAAAAATGGTCAACAACCGTCTGGTGTGGTTGCTGGAAAGTTGCGATCTTTTAGCTGAATACCAGGTGGGCTTTAAAAAAAAACCACAGTACAATTGATCATCTAATTTGTCTAGAAAATTTTATCCAAGACGCCGTCCTAGCAAAAAAACACCTCGTTGCGGTGTTTTTTGACCTGGAGAAGGCGTATGACATGACTTGGCAATATAAAATTTTGCAGAAGCGGCACGCATGGGAATTTAGATGCCGCATGCCTATTTTTCTTAATGACCACTCATGGCCTCTCCCTAAAGTATACACCGCAAAATTATATGCAAAACATAAAGCCCTGTTAAACTTTGAGACGTCATCTCACAGTTTGTTCCTCCTACAGTCTATGTTCTCGATTGATCCGCTGGTCCAGTTCGTACAAGCTACTATATTCCGCCTGGCCGGGTTTAGATAGAAAGTTATTTTTGTCTGGACACCAGGTCAAGTGGGTATCAAGGGCAACGAGTTGGCCAATTAAGCCGCCCGTCAAGCGGCTGACGCAGATCCTACAAACAACGTTCCCATAAGACCCAATGATTTTAAAGGATATGTCATATCAAAGGTTATCGAGAATTGGCAAAGAGTAAGGAACGGCTTGGAGAGCTAATTAAAGGAAATCAAGGTCTCCGTGACGGCATGGAAGTCGTTGGTAGATTTCAACAGGGGAGAGGAGGTTGTCCTATGTTGCTTGCGCATAGGTCATACCAACTTGACCTCTTCGTATCTTCTGACTAACGACAAACAACCAGCATGCCAAACAAGTCACAAACCTTTAACGGTAAAGCACATATTGGAGGAATGCCAAACCTACCTTCTCCACCGTAATCGGCTTGAGCTCCCTAACAACGTAGCGTCTATTTTATCAAATAGAAAGAAGTCCGTGGGAAGGTGTCCAGTTTTTGAAAAAGGCAGGATTCCTTAGACAGGTGTAACCAATTTATTGTAGTTGTTTAAAGCACCGTAGTTCTTTACAACTTTAGTGTGATCTGTGATATAAGGTTTAGTTAGTTTTTAGGGTCTGGCATCAAAACATCTTACAGTTTTGATGTCATTTGTGATATTAGGTTTAGTTAGTTTTTAGTTTCTGGCATCAAAGCATTTTACAGCTTTGGTGTCATCTGTGATATTAGGTTAGGTTAGTGTATAGGTACTGGCATCAAAGTCTTTTACAACTTTGGTGTCACTTTTGTGATATTAGTTTTAAACTTAGTTTTTAATTTTAGCAACTGTGATATTGATTTAATATTTATTTATCTAGTGTGCGTTATTGGGTGTTGACAGTGTAATTGTGTAGTGGTATAACAGTGTAATTGTGTAATGCTCCTTTTACACACAAAAAATTGGTATAAAGTGGCAAAAAATCTCTTTCTACACTATAAGCGAAAGATGCTTGTGTAATAAAGGACATCCAACAGTTTAAAAAAAAAAATTTTGTTTGTGTAAAATAGTTGGGACAATCTAGGATCTTGTATCAGGATCAAAAATATAAATGTTGGCTTACATGCTATGAGCGGGTACAAAAATATTTATTAAAACATAGAAGCCTTTGTTTTATTGGATATGCAATAATTGATACAATTATTTTATATATTTCTATTAAATGTTTTCCAATATAAGGTCCTATGTCTAAACTTCAGACCTGAATTAAATTTAACCATTAAAAAAAAAAAAAATTTAGTTTAACATACTTCTAGAGGTCTAATTAAGCAAAAAAAAAACATTTTATATTTTTTTTCGTTTTATTAATTAAAAAATTTTAATGTACATATACATGTACTAATGGTACAAAATATAAAATTTACATGGGTCTTAAATTTAACATTAATTAATTAACATTATTTTTCTGGTACATGAAATTTAAAAAAACAATTTCTGTCTTTTATTAGGCACATATGTACATTGCACTTACTGCAGAAAACGTGCGTTCGGCCTTTACAGCCTGGCAATTTGCAGCATGTAGCCTCTTTGTTTGAATCAAATTGCGGTAAATGGTTAGTTCTGTCGATTTGTATTTCTTCTATGGGGCGTTTTTCACCACGTTTGCGTGTAGTAGGTGTTACAGGGGCAGGGGACGAAGAAGGTCTACCTCTTTTAGGCCTTAGCACAACATTTTCTACATTGATTAAGCTTTCCGAAACTCTCATTCGAAATGCCAACAAATCAAGAATATCTTTTTTCGGAATATTGCATCTGCCACAGTCTTTCTTATACTCTATCCAACTATTGACTAAAGAAAAATCCACCATATGCATTATGACACGTAGTGTCCATTTCCTGGAACGTATGAAAATGCGATAGGTGCTAATGAGCTGGTCGAGGAGGTCCACTCCTCCCATACAATGATTATAAAGTTTAATTATTTCTGGTCGTTTTACCTCTATATATTTTCCCTCTTTCTTGTCCCATCTTTTTACCAGATCTTCATCTCCCTTTCCAATATAATTTGACGCAAGACATACTGTCCTATTGTCAAGCCATTTCACAGCTACTACACCGTCTTCACTAACTACCACATCCACAGAACCTCTCTTTTTTTTCTTTATTTCTTTATCGCCTATTAAAGGTGGCTTGAAAAATCTATTAATTCTAATAGTTCCTGCGGCATAAATATCTTTTTCTTTAAGCGTCGTCAATAGTTGGTAAGATGAAAAAAAGTTGTCATAAAATAATTTGTGTCCTCCATTTATAATTCTGTCAGAAAGATGTAATACAACACTTGCGCCCTGTCCATAAATTTTTAAATGTTCTTCATTTAGATTCGTAGTTTTTCCTTGATAGAATAAAAAATCGTACGCTTGGCCACTTTTACCACAGAGTACAAAGACTTTGACTCCCCAGGGGCAGGGTTTACCTTTTATGTATTGCTTTATCGATAATTTGCCAGTAAAAGGAATAATTTGTTCATCGATGCATATGTTTTCTTCTATTTCCAATTCCAAACATCTTTTTCTAACCGATTCTAAAATTGGTCGCGTCTTGTACAATTTGTCGGTGCAATTTTGTGGTTTGTCCAAGTTGTTTACTAAATGTAAGCAAGTTCTTAACTGGAAAAATCTATCCCTTGACATATTTTGTAAGAAGCATCCAATTCCTAGCACACGTTCCCAATACATCCTTATTCTTGGGAATTTCTTTAGACAGCCAATAACTATATGCAAACCAAACAAAGTCTTAATTTCCGTAGCAGATGAATTTCTAAAAGTCTTTCCTTGCTGAACAGCATAAATATTTGTGAAGTACGATATTTTCTCAAATAAATCATTCGGTATATAGCGCAAAAAATATTCAATTGGATATAGAGGTGTTGTAATGTTTTCACTATCGGAAACTGGAGATTGAAATTCTGGTATATTAGGTGGTGTAAAAGCAGTATTGTTCCACTTGACGCGGCTTGTTTTATGAATTTCTGGGAGGAGTTGCTCCACGTTTTCGTCTTCAGAATTAATGACATTATTATTTTCATTACGTTGCTTGCTTACTTTTTGAATTTCAGAGAGAGGTTGATTCATTTCCTCATCAGAATCGTCTTTGTCATTATTATTTTCGGTATCTTGTTCGGTTTGTAAAATTCTATCTATTTTATCTGTGTCTGCTTTATTTACTAAATCAGCACCGGGTCTAATATTGAAATCTAAATCATACTGCTCCAAATCATCTTCGTCTTCTCCAACACCTATATCTTCAATATCTGACAAGTCGCCATTCTCAATCATATCCAATAGCTCTCGGATATCTGCTGGGTTTTCAAGATTATATCTTTTCTTCAGTTTATCCATTTTGGAAATATTTACTGTAAAAAATACTGCTATTATTACAAAACTCCATTCCGTTATTAAAAATTGCAACATCATTCCATACCACATGTACATGAGGATGTAAACAGATACACAGTAAGTGGGACCAATAGTACATTCTCATGTACATAAGTTTAGAAAGTGGTATAGTAACAAATTTTTGACTATAACGTGAGTATTTTTTATTCATTGGTTTTGTTAATGCTTTGTAAAGACATAAAATTTTTTTTTAGATCAAAATCGTGCCGAATTAGATAAAAAATTGAAATAAATATGAGACTTACCATGCGGTTTTCTTCAAGGTTATGCACACCATGTAAATTATGACTGGTTTCACCTTATTTTTACTATATGGCGATACTTGTTATTTTTTCTCCTAAATATACATGTCCATGAGCATGTACTAACAGTACGAAGTGTAAATAATATTTCTAATTATTAAAAAATAATTACTAAAGTTAAGTACATGTACATGTACACCGGGTCTGAAGGGGTTAAAAATATAAATATTGGCATCCGTTCTATGTCCGGGTACAATAAAATAATATTTATTAAATCAATTTGCTGGCACACCTTAAACAAAGTAATAATATATTGTATGTATAACAATTTAAAATCTTAATTAATACTTAACTCTGCGTGTTGAAGCTTCTTATATGTTTACCGCCTTGGTTCAGTGTTGATTGGGTTGCTGTCCGATGATGGGATTTAAGGGATTCAACTGAAACAGTTTTTGTGTGTTACTAGATATGTTATATTAGTCAAATCTGATTTATAAATGTTAAATAATATTGATTTAAATGTTAAAAATGAAGAATATTAGAACGGTTAAGCAAATTTTGTTCAATAATTGATATAAGCGAAGAGGATTACAATTTAAAAACTTACTTACAGTTAATTAATAACATATATCAGTTAAATCTGATTTATGAATGTTAAATAATATTGATTTAAATGTTAAAAATGAAGAATATTAGAACGGTTAAGCAAATTTTGTTCAATAATTGAAATAAGCGAGAAGGATTACAATTTAAAAACTTACTTACAGTTAATTAATATGTTATATCAGTTAAATCTGATTTATGAATGTCTAATAATATTGATTTAAAAATTAAAAATATTAGAACGGTTAAGCAAATTTTGTTCAGTAATTAAAATGAGCGAAGAAGATTACGATTTAAAAACTTACTTTCCTTGTTCTCGTGTAAGTATTCCTTCCATATTACCTCAACGTTTTATTCCTTTTATTATTTAATTGATTATTTTTCATTCAATGTCATCTGTCAATTATAGGTTAGCCAACTGCTAACCTATAATTTTAGAAAAAAAAATTATATTGGCTTAAATTTAAATGTTTTATTTCTGCTGGCATTTTATAACAACATTTTTAAATAGGGTATTCTAATAATGTAGTACCATATCTAGTACTGTTTATTTATTTCCCCTATTTACGGTTTAGTAGTAAAATTAAAAATCATTTTGGAAAAATATTTCTACGACCTGCTCACATCTAGTAATTTTTCAAATACTATGGCAATCTATCAAATCGATGAAAACGAAGTAAAATCAATCATTTTAAATTTTAAAAAACAAGCAATCTACTTTTACAATTAAAATGTTTGTGAAGTTGTACTTCAACCGCTCACAGATCTAATTAATAACACAATAGTTCAAGGAAAATTCCCTCTCAGCCTTAAAAATTGCACGCATAGTACCTATATATAAAAAAAGATGCGAGAAAAACATAGATAATTACAGACCCGTTTCAATTCTAAATACAATATCTCAAGTTTATGAATAAATAATATCGCAACAAGTATGGAACTTTATAGACAAATATAATATACTAAACAAATGTAAACATGGTTTTGCAATAAATAAGTCGACAGTATCCTTTGATTTTATAGAACACATTCACAAGAAGACGGACACTAACTACAATATTGCTGGACTATTTTTTTATCTATCAAGCACTTTTGACGTATTAAATATAATATTTATAGAAAGCAAGTTATGGAACTTTGGCGTCAGAGACACAGCGCTGAATTAAATTACATCAATTTGATCACAACGTAAAATGTATGTTAACATTGGTTCATCAGATTCAAACATATACAATTTATCCTTAGGTGTGGCCCAAGGGTCTGTATTAGGTTTATTAATACTTATATTATATGTGAACGATCTAGCCAATTGTATATCGGATGGTTTTGTAGTTAACTTTGCCGACGATATCTCAATAGTTGTCAGTGCGGAAACAAGTGACAGACTACTAAATAAAGCCAATTGCCATTGAAGAAATAAAGCTATGGTGTAATAGAAACAATTTAATTCTAAATAATGGAAAAACACTAAGTGTGCAATTCTTCAAGACAAGGATGTCATCTATTACAAACATACCATTTAGTGCCAATAGTACAAAAATTTTGGGTGTTTACATTGATTCAAAACTCAAATGGAATATTCATGTAGATCACGTAATAAAAAAGTTAAATAGTGCGTACTATGCCATTCTCAAATTAAAGAAAACTGTATTATATAAACATGTAATGCAAATCTATTATGCGTTGGCTTATTCGCATATCTCATATAATGTAATAGCATGGGGAAAGTCATCACATATAAATAGAATTCAAGTAGCTCAAAAACGAATAATAAGACTTATACACAACATGCAGTATAACGAATCATGTAGACTAGTTTTTAAGAGACAAAAAAATTTACCTGTTGTCTGCATTTATATTTATAAATGCGCTATTTATGCAATTACTAATATAAATATATTTGAAAAAAAATAAATAAAAATCACACACATCAAACAAGAAGCTTCGATAATATCACCAAAATACACCAAAATCATATAAAACTGTTAAAAAATGTAAAATTCTATTCATAAAATGTCAAAAGTAGCAATATCCGGCCATAAAATAGTACAATATTTAAAAAACAAACTAAATTCTGGCTCTAAACTGTTAAAAAGTTAAAAAATTTATTTATAAAAACAGATAAATCTATATTAAAGTTAATAATGGAGCAAAAAATAGAAGTAAAAGCTGAAATTAGACAAGAAAATAGTTTGAGCCTAGCACTCTTTAATGTCCCAATATAACAAAATGATTAAAGAAATTAAGGAACTAAAGATAGGCTATAAAATGGACAACAAATTTACGGAAATTCTAAATTTCACTGACAACGCTGCACTAGTTGCAGAAAGCAAGGATGATTATACTAACCAAAAAGACCAAGTCAAATGGAATTTCAAAGGATCCCATGAAGTGCAAACTACTGGTGGGCAATGAATCCATAAAACAAGTAAAAAAATAACTATCTTGGATGGCAGATATCAGTCGCATGGAACTTGAAAAAAGAAAAAATGACAACAGAACCTCAAAATTTTTTGGCTGCTTAAGAGATATGTTTTATAGAAAAACAAATATACCTCTACAAGGTAAAGAAAAGAACTATAAAACTAGAAACATCTAAAACAAACAAAAATATAAAAAACACAAAAAATAAGATTTTGAAGATGTGGTTTGATGGTTCAGATTACGATGACAACTGTGTGGAAAGAACAGATCACAATAGAATTGCCAAATGGGTCAAAGAAACAATTAAAAATAACTAAATCAGGTCGTAAAACAACAAAATATTTTTAAATAGATTTAAAATCCAGCGAAAAACGTTTTACAACTGCAAAATTTGATTTATAATATGTAAAAAATAGCAAAATTTGGTCTTTAAACATTAAAGTATAGTTATAAAGCATCAACATTTGGCTATAAACTGTAAATAAAAAATAAAGTAGTTACTTACTAGATACCAAAAATCTATTATGAACTAATCCAATAGATTGCCGCAAGTCCTCTACAACACGACAAGCGCTTTGCACTATAACCCATCACTTTGTACTAGAACAATACCGGTCCAAAGTCACAGCACAGACAAGTTTTAACTTGCATGAAGGTTGACTGTTTTAAATCATCCCTCTTAACACTTGGTGACACCAAAAAGATCATATCTGGTGCAATACTTTATAATTACCTTATATACATATTCACATTAACCTAAACCAATTATCAAACTTTGATGATTTTTATTACTATGGTCAAGATCCAAAAGCAATATCACTTTTTAAAAAGCCTCAAACGTAGTTTAAGTTATATGCTTGTGTGGTTTCAAATTGTGTTCCTGCCCGCCTACCCAAATGTTTGTGATCTAATATTTTAATAACAAACATTTGAGTTGGTAAGTAGAAAACATAGTTCAAGTTTTGTGTGGTTTAAGTTAATGTTTCTACCTAATTGTTTGTGATCTAATTTCTTGACAACAAACACTTGGATGGGTGGATGAGCAGCTTAGTTTGAGTTTTATGCTTGTGAAATTCAATTAAAATTGTGTTCTTGCCTACCCGCCCAAGCGTTTGTAATTCAAACACTTTAGTGGGTTGGTGTAGACTTAATTGAAGTTTTGTGTTCATGTGGTTTTAATTGGTGCTTCCGCCTAAGTATTTTTGATACAATTCCTTCACAACAAACACTTGGGTTGGTGGGAAAACAAATTAGTTTAAGTTGTATGCTTGCGTAGTTTTAAATCGTGTTTTTACTCACCCGCCTAAGCGTTAGTGATCAAATTTTGTTACAACAATTATTTGGGTGGGTAGGTGTAGACTTAGTTGAAGTTTGTGTTTATGTGTTTTTAATTAGTGTTTCCGCCCAAGTGTTTGTGATTCCTTAACAACAAACGCTTGGGTGGGTGGGTGGGGAACTTTGTTTAAGTTGTATGCTTGTGTAGTTCTAAACTCACTTAAATGTTTCTGATCCAATATTTTGATTACAAACACTTGGGTGGATGGGTAAAAAACATAGTTCAAGTTTTGTGCTTATGTTTCTTTATTTGGTGTTTCCGTTCAAGTATTTGTGATTTAATTTCTTGACAACAAACACATGGGTGGGTAAGTGTAGACTTAGTTGAAGTTTTGTGCTTGTGTGGTTTTAATTGATGTTCCCGCCAAAGTGTTTGTGATCCAATTCCTTGACAACAAACACTTGAGTGGGTGGGTGGAGAACTTAGTTCAAGTTGTATGCTTGTGTATTTTTAATCCGTGTTCCCGCCCACCCACCCAAATGTTTATGATCTAATATCTTTATAACAAACACTTGAGTGGATGGGTAAAAAAAAAATTTGTGCTTTTTATTTATTAAAATTTATTTGATTTAATTATTGATTTTAAAATTCTTAAAAGCTAATCAATGCTAGTTTTTTAGATTGCAGTATTATATTATTATTAAATTTGCAAACACGTTTTTAAACTACCAATTCAAGATTCTTGCACTAAGTGCTCACCCAAGTGATTGAGATCAAACAATTAAAATACAGGTGGGCGGAAACATGTTTCAAACAACCGGTCCAACATTTATGAACTGAACACCAACCACCCAACTAAGTGTCAGTTTTCAAGCAGTTAGATTACAAACACTTGGGCGGGAACACTATCTTAAACTACCGGTCCAACATTCATAAACTGCCTGCCCACTTACCCAAGTGTTTGTTGTTAAACAGTTGGATCACCAAACGGGAACAGGTTTTCAACCCACCGGTCCAATATTCTTGAACTAAGTCCTTACCCAAATGTTTGAGCTTAATGGTGGGTAAGCGGGAACACCTTTTTAAAGTACCAAACCAATATTCTTGAACTAAGTGCCCACCCACTCAAGTGTCTAAGGTCAAGCAATTAGAACACAAAAACTTGGTTGAATGGGCGAGAACAGGTATTAATTAAGTGTTAGTTGTTAAGCAATTCAAACACAAACACTTGGGCGAGTGGGCGGAAACACCATGTCAAACCCCCAGTCCAACATTCATAAATTGAATCCAATCATCAACGTATAAAAAATCACCATGTTGTTGTCATGTTTAGATATTTTTAATAATATTCCTATGAGAATAAAAATGTGTAAAAACAAATATATTTTTAAATGTCGTTTAAAAGATTTTTTATTAGAACACTGCTTTTACATCTTAATTTTAACTGTATATGTAATGTCGTTTTTTAATTATTATTCTTGTTTAATAAAGTATTATTATTATAGTCTGATATATTGCGTTTGACGTTTAAAAGAATCTGCTGAATGTACAAACTATACACAGTCAACATTCTTTTTCAACAAATAATGATTTGCATTGAGAATTGTATTTTAGATTTAACATTTATTGAAGTACTTTCTTTTGCAATTTAAATACACGTTCTACATTACTCAAACCTCACCATATAATAATATAGTATTGAATAATCAATTCAAAGTGCGCAAAGAAATACATTTATAGTATACATATCTCTACAAATTCTCGTAAACGTCGAACAACATAGCAACAAGATCATAATGTTTTAGAAATTTTATTTACATGTACCTTAAAAGTACAGTTCTGATCTATAAAAACTCTCAAAAAAGAAGTGTTAGTTTTTTGCATGATTGATTTATTATTGCATTTTATCAAAAACAAGTATTCAGGAGTGACACTACAAGTATTAAATTTTATTGAAACAGATTTTTGCGTATTTAAATGCAAGTTATTGTGCTTAAACCAATCATTAATGTTATTCAATAACTCACTTGCTACAATTAAAATTTGATTTAAATTTTTTGATGATATGCATAATGATTTGTCATCAGCATAAACAACACTGTTTTGAATTGCTAAATCGTTTATATATACTATAAAAAAAATAGGATCCAAAACTGATCCCTGTGGTATACCCCTTTTCATATACAAGGTTTTGGACGTAGTATTTTTTAAGTAAGCTTGTACCTCTGATAGCATATTGATAGAGTTTAGTGGTCAAAAGTTTATGATCAACAAGATCAAAGGCTTTACTAAGTCAAGAAATATACCCAAACAATGTTCTCCTTGATCCAAACTTGTCTACATATTTTCAAAATATTCTAAGATAGCTGTTGTTGTTGATTGTTGTTTAAAAAACTGTGTTGATTCTTATTAAATAACTTAAAACGATAAAAAAAGTTAGTTATTTTCTCCGCTATTATACTTTCTATTATTTTTGATAAAATACTCAATATTGCAATAGGTCTGTAATTTCCTGCTTTGTTATTGTTTGCTTTTTTGGGTACCGGAATAAGTTTGGTTTAATTAAGAACTGTTAGAAATATTCTTTGGCGCAAAAATTCATTAGCGATGGACTTAATTGCAGTTACTAAGAATGGTATACATGTTTTAATAGGTTTGCACTAATTCCACCTACACCCGCTGAGTTTGAATTTTTAAATTTACGAACAACATTGATAATTTCACTTTCAGATGCTGGTTGCAAAAATAATGCTTTAGAATGCAAAGATATACTTCAAAAATTTGTGTCAATAGTTGACTGTGATAAAGAAACCGTAATTGTATTAAAATAGTTATTAAGTGATTTGCAATTTTTAATTAATTGTGCTCTGTATAGTTTTGAATTTTTAATGAAGTTATAATTTTCTCAATTAAAAGGTGGGTATTTTGATTAATTATATTCCACGCTGTTTTGTTTTTATTTATTGAATTAGCTATTTGTTCAATATAAGACAGCTTTTTTGCAAGAATGATAATTTTCTTTTAAAAAATAAATAAAAAATAAATAAAAAATAAACAATAAAACACAAATATTATGTAGGCAAATCCATTTCAAACGGACCAGAGCAGGGTGGAGGTGCATTGAGAAATTTGCTTTAGTATTTTTTTTTCAGTTTTTATAACTTATTAGTAGTCTTTTGATCGGTGTATGAGGGTATGAAACCCTTAAAAAAAATTACGTTTTTTTTGTTTTTTGTCGTTTTTTAACTTAATCGCAATTTTTGTTTAAAAATTGCAAATTTAACACTAAATCTAAAATCGCAAAAGCCATAAAACCATACTTTTATTCTCAGTGGGCTGGGCAAAAAGGAGAATTTTTTAAACTTTTTTTAACCGTCAAAGTTGACGTATTTTGAAACAAATTTATATTTTCATCAAATGACGGTTTAAAAAAATTAAAAAATGCTATTTTTGCCCAGCCCACTAAGAACAAAAACATGGTTTTATGCTTTTGCGACAGGGTATAGGGTATAGATTTGGACTCTATGGAAAATTTCTGATTGATTTCACTAGTAAATTTTAGTTAAATAACGACAAAAAAACTAAAACAATCGTAAATTTCTTTTAAGGGTTTCATACCCTCATGAATTGATTAAAAGAATACTAAACAAAATTAAAAAAAAGAATACTAAACAAAATTAAAAAAATACTACAGCAAATTTCTCAATGCACCCCCCCTGCTCTAGTCCGTTTGAAGTGGAATTGCCCATGTACTATATCACAAGTATATTTAAACCGTGAGTGACTAGTTTCAACCTTTTTACAAAGCCATCATCTGACGGTGATACAAACAAGTATGAATTTAAAAGAGAATTTACAAAGCATATATACAACAGTAAAACATAAAGTATATGAAGAGGTGGGAAATTACATTAAAATTATTATGAATTACATACAATAATACAAATTGGACAAAACAGATTCAATAGATTAAACAGGTAGAGAAAAGATTAATGAATGGCGGTTTTTACTTAGAAATAATTATGGCACAGAACATTTTGCAAAAAGAGGGAGGATTAAATTATTTCAAACAAAGGAGATTTATATAAGTCGGTTTGGTCATTAAGTAAGTTGATGGATGGAATATTTTTTAATTTAGTAATTTTGAGGGCTTCTAGTAAATTTAATTTTCTACTTTTAGAACAGTTGTGAATAATTTTAAGTTTATTGATATCTAGGAATATGTGATTATTTTCTAAAATATAATTTACAAAATCTGAATGCTGTAGTCTGAAAAAGCGGTAATGTTTTATTAACCTAATTTTAAAGTTTATTCCTGTTTGTTCTATATATTGTGCACTACAAGTGGGACAACTTAACTTATACACTCCTGAAGTTAAAATTCTATCTGTACGGTTTTTAGCGTTGGATAAAATGTTTATAACCTATTTTGACTTTTAAACGCTACTTTATAAATAAATTTACTGAAAATATTTCCTATTTTCTTGGAGATGTTACCAAAATAAGTTATTGAAATATATGTCATGGGTTCCATGACTTTTATTTTAGGATAAATTAACTGCATAATGAAGCTATACTCTTTCTTAGTATGAATATTATTTATTGTTTTTCTTGGAAATCTATTGTTATGACGTATTAATATAATTTTATTAAGCTCTATAAACCATTGAACGGTTGGCTGCAAATTTGTGGCTGTTAGGGTGTACAGAATCAAACAAAATGGTTGAGTCTGTATAGGTTGGTTTACGAAAAATACCAAATAAAAGATTATTATTATTATGACAAATCGTTAAGTCTAAAAAATTAATTTTATTCTGAGTTTTGGTCTCTACTGTATAAATTTAATATTGGGGTAAGATATCGTCAACATATCGATACCAAAAGAAAATATGTTTCTTAGCAAGGTCTGAAACTTTTTCTTAGAAGGAAACCATAAATATTTCTGCTAACAAGGGATTAGGGGTGAACCCATAGCTAGACCTGTATTTTGTTTAAAGAACTTACTAGTGAATTGAAAGTAACTATTTTTAATGCAGAATTTTAAACAAGACATTATTTTGTAGCAAAAGTAATGGTTAACGATTATACTTTCAAATAAATTTGAGACTAACTCAATGCATTCATTTGAAGGAATGTTGAAGTACATACTACTAATATCAAAAGAGACTAATTTAGAATAATTTGGAGTTTTTAAATTTTTAATATTGTTAGCAAGTTCTTTATTTTGCGTTTTACAGCTATTTTACATCGCTCCAGAAGTCTTACGACTTGTTTGAAGGAGGTTGATGAGACCAACGGCTTATTAGGTGACTTCCGAACCACCCCGCTGGATAATGAGCAAAGTTATTATTTTAGTCATATTCGGAAATCAAACCCGGGACTGTTAGCATACTACACTAACGCTCTATAACTGAGCTATTTCACCATTCAACTACACTATTGTATTTTTATTATTTTTGCTATTTTTTTATCAAATTTTATTATTTTATTAACCGTACCAAAGAAAACGATTTTGACAAGTATCAAAAGCTTGCATCAACGCACACTTGTTAAAGTCATGTTGTTTTGTTTATTTTTTGCCAAATAAAAAGTTTTTTAAATAAAGTTATTTAGATTTTCTGTTTGAAATTAAAAAATGTACCTAAAGTTTTATTTTTTGCCTTCACTTAGGAAACACCCTGTATAAGTACTCGCATTGACACTGTATGCTTATCCAATACATAAGTTAGAAATGGCTAAAAAAGCTCTACGTTATCTATGCATGTTTGAAATTTGTCAACAAATTACCAACCAAAACTAAGCAAATAAACTGTTTAAACATTTTCAGAAAAGATATTAAAAAAGTTTGAATTCAACTAAAGCCTTACAGTATTCATCAGTGATATTTATTTTGTAATTTGACAAATTTTCTATTATGTGCAAATATGTTTTGTTTTTAGTATAAGCTTTGTATGTTCATCTTTGAAAAATACAGATATTATTATTATTATATGGCTTTTGCTTAGATTCTGAAAATAAAAAAAGAATTCAAAACATGCAAAATTTTATTTAAGTTGTTAGACATCGGATAGCTTAACATTAAAAGAAGCAGACGAATTCAAACAGCAGTGTTTTTTTACAAATTAATTAGTACTAAAACTCCTATGTATCTGTATATCAAAATCAAATATTGTACTTATGTTAGGCTTAAGGGACTACTCACAAAACCAAAACATAGAGCACATCTATTAAAAAGATTGTTTTATTATACTATAACAGATATGTATAATAATAATAATAAAAATAATAATAATAATAATAATAATATATTTATTCCATTAAAAAAATCCTATACAGGACATTGGACATGTCATATACATATATACATTTAAATAAAGTCATTAAAATAGTGTTGTTTGAGTTGTAACAATACATTTAAATAAAATTAAAAGTTATAGACAAAACAATACAAATATACATATTTACTTACTAAAAACAAAAAAATTAATCACAGATAAAATCATTTAACGTATAATAACATTTTTCTACTAAATATTTTTTAAGATGTTTTTTAAATGTCAGTATTGGTAAATCTTTTAAATGAGATGGAAGCTTATTAAATACAATACTACATTTATATGTTGGGGAACTTTCATATAATTTTGTTTTATGATGCTGAATTATCAAACTATCTTTATTTCTTGTTGTGTAAGAATGATTATTTAAAAGTTTCTGAAAATTTTTAACATTTAATTTTGTATAAACAGCACATTTGTAAATAAATATTGATGTTAAGGTAAGAATATTGTTTTCTATAAAAATTTGTTTACAGGTATCTCTCTTATTCATGTTGTATATCAGTCTTAAAATTCTTTTTTGTAATACAAATAGTCGATGAACAGTAGTAGATTTACCCCAAATTATTATATTGTATGAAAGATGGGAATATACAAGCGAATAATAAA
This sequence comes from Tachinus rufipes, assembly GCA_963932245.1. Classification (NCBI taxonomy): domain Eukaryota; kingdom Metazoa; phylum Arthropoda; class Insecta; order Coleoptera; family Staphylinidae; genus Tachinus; species Tachinus rufipes. Next base: position 20,994,751 of record OZ010750.1, read on the forward strand.
TGTTTATTAAAGCTGAAATATTAACATATGCTTTTAATTTTAATAAATAATAATAAGCTTTATTTAGTTTGTTTGCGGTGAACTCAATATGACGATCCCATTTTAACATTTCATCGACATATACACCTAAAAACTTCTATAGAAGCAGAAATTTTTAACCGAGGTGGCTTTCTAATAAAAAAATGTATATGAACAGTTTTTTTATCATTTAAAATTAGCTGGTTTGTTTTACACCAACATTTCATCGCTTGCAATATTTCATTGACTGTTATTTGTTACTCCGTTTCATTACTTGCACTAACAGCCACACTAGTATCATCTGCATAATTTAAGAAAAGACACTAACGATAGATATTGGTCGATAGTTATTAATATCACTAGCATCATTACGCTTAAAAACCGGCACTACCCAAGCTACTTTTAAAGCTGTTGGAAAAATTCCATCGACGATTGATTTATTTATTAAAGTTGTTAATGGATGTATTATGGAGTTTAATACATGTTTGATGACGCAGACCGGTAGTTCATCAAAACCTTTAGAGTTTGTATTTTTTAACAAATTTACAACATTAATTATGTCTTTGTTTACAACAGGACTAAAAAACATTGAACTGGATGCAGAATTTGTAGTGCACTGTGTTGATAACATGTTTTTAAAATAAGTTTCTATTTTTGTTGTGGTTATTTTGGGAAAGTGTTCTCCAAAAACATTACTGATTGTTTGATTACAATATACTTCGCTGCCATTATGAGTAATGTGCGTTATTTTATTAGTTTTAGTTTTACCAAATTCTTCCGAAAATATTTTCCATAATTCCTCTGGCTTGCTTTTTGCGGTTGCTATTCTATTTCCTAATGCTTCTTTTTTAGTGTTTTACACCAGTTGTTTGTGTTGTTTTCTTTCCGTTTTGTACAAATTGACATTTTCTTCACTATTGTATTTCTTTTTAAGTTTCTTACTAGATGTAATTACTTTACTCGTAAGCCAATCTTGTTTTATAGTATTTTTCTTTTGTCTTTCTACAATAGGACAAGAGTTTTGAAAGTGGTACAAAAATGTTTGCATAAAAGAATTAAATGCTTGATCAACGTCTTCCATTTCAACGCAATCCCAATTATTTTGAGACAGTGCCGTCGTTAATTGATGCATATTATCTTCATTAACTTGTCTATATTTAATTTTATTGTCATCCATTGTTTGTTTACCCAAATTAAGAATAGATATTTTCATTATTTGAGCATAATAATCTGCTATATGAGGATTAAAATTACTACAATCAAAATTACTTTCAGAAAAATCACAGACCAGATAATCTATTTGGCTCTCTATAATTCTTCGTCCCATATATTGAACTCTAGTAGGCAAAAATATTTCATTTATTAAATTGTAACATTTAAATAAATCTAACAACATTTGTTTATTTATGTCATCAATCATGAAGTTATAAAAATAATGTTGCTTCTTGCTCACAGCTATGTCACTGCTTAATTATTGGCTAAATATAAAAAGTGATTACTTAGTGATCAACTCAGTAGCCTATAAAACAAATTATAATTTGGATCTAATATTAAAATATTTTATAACATTATATATATTAATTTTTTTATTTATTTTGTTATGTTATGTTATTTATATATTTTATTTTTTTTAATAGTTTGTGGTTAAATGGAAGAACAGCTGATTAAATTTAATTCAATTGAGCTGAGTTATAACTATATTTTTTTTTCAATTAAATACTTGCTGTATATTAAATTTAATAAACTTGTTTATTATTATTATATATCAGCAAAAAATTCTAATGAAGAGATAGGTTTAATAACTTAATTTTTTGGAATATGTACAATAATTCAAATTTAAATGATTTATGTTGTGCAATAAAATCAAACGTTGTTACCTTAGATCTTTATTGCTTTAAAAAACAAGTAAAATTAAATTATAAAATAATAATTTAATTATGGTATTGGAGGTGCAGCATTATCATGGCTACAAAATCACCTTACTTGAAAGATCGCAGATCACTAAATATAAATTTATTGCAAGATAATTCAAATATTTTTGAAACCATTTTGCATCTAATCTTCAACAATGCTGGTTAGTGGTAAAATAATGGGTCAAATTTATTTTAGGCAATTGGTTGCTAAAAGATATCTTCTTAAATTATATACCAGAAAGGCATCAAGTATAGATAAAATTCTACATATTATTTTTGAAATCTTTGCAAGCAAATTAGCTCCCATTTTGACTAAAATATTTGCCTTATACAAAAAAGAAACATTTCTAAATTGTTGAAAAATTGCAAATATTCAACCTATACCTAAAAAAGGAAACAAGTCTGATTCTTCAAGTTATAGACCAATTGCATTAAATTGTCAAGTTTTTAGAATATAATAACTTCATCTCAGATACTCAATATGGATTTAACAGATCTTCTGACATATGTTTATTTCTAGACATTTTCAAAACATTTGATAGGGTATAACGTCCTAATTTTATTAACAAGCTTTATTGTATTTATTGGAAATCTGTATGTGTAATTAATAGCTTTATTGACAATAGAGATATTTTAGTTTGAATTGATGGTTTTAACTCTGTTTTCAACTTAAATTATTAGGTTCTTTAACGTGCGCAAGATCAAAACAGTATATAGGACCTTCTAAAACTTGTTTTCTAATTTAATCTAATTTACAATGCACAACATGGATTTTGTCAATCTACAGAAACTACAACTACAAATTTGATCAATGATGTGCAAGTCCTATTCATATGAACGGCAATGCAGCGCAAATTTGAATGGAGCTTCTTGGTGCAACTTCTGGTGGCGCCATTCCATACTAATAAAGTTCAATCTAGTATTAGTAGAGCGGCATCCGTCCGTTCTTAAATAGCGTGTAAATATACGTATCCCTAAAAACATATCTCGGCTTTTTATGTAAAGTTAATGAGACGCTAGATAATTATTCACTTGAATATATCTGAATTTTGTATGAGTATTATTTCTATTGATTTATGATTAAAAATAATATTATACGGCTATTTTTTACAAATTATTTAGTTGATAAATTAATTATTTAAAAAGTAAATAGTTTTTTTTTTCCAATTCTTTAAATCGTAAATCATCTATTGTATATAATAAATATAAAATAAAATAAATGCAATTTAATCTTTTAATAAATTGCAACATTTTAATAAATAAAAAGAATGTTTTTAGTTGAAAAAACTACTAGTTCCCTTTTCTACACTACTAGTAGTACTTGCAAAAATAATAATCAATAAAATTGTTTATTGTTTTTAAGAATTTGCTTTTTTCTTTCAATTTTGGCACCGAAATTGCATTTAAATGGCCTAGAGCAAAACGGTTAAACTCGTGTCGAGTTCATTTTCAAATTGCCCCCCTTAACACTCAAATTGCCCCCTGTGGGGCGTAGGCCCCACGTTGGGAAACACCGCTCTACTCTCTTTCCAAATATGTAAATACTTTACGCTTAAGTAAAGTAATTTTGATCCTAAACTAAACTTTAAATTTCACACCAGCTTTATTAAATCAAAAATTAGATCACGGACAAAACTCTTCCGTTCGCTTATCTACAAAAACGATAAAATCAATATCAAATGTGCTACACACATAAACAAAACTATATGTCGTCCCATCCTCGACTACACATCCATCATTTTCCACACTTAATAACTTATACGTAGGAGAAAGAGCATCTCTTCGGGCTATTACCAAAGTACGGCATCCTAACAATCCTCTTCACAATCCTTCAAACGAGCTCTTATATAGTAAAACAAACCTTATCCCACTCCTCGAGCGTCTTTATAAACTGCAGACAAAATTTCCAAACAACCCGTACAATCTAGAAATTTTAAACAGTATAATTATATCGAGAGACGCATTAATTAGTTTTAAATTTAAGAAACCTGCCATGACACTATTTCAGCAAATGCAGATATTTATTAATGACAACGACAACGATTGACTAACAACTGATTGACCAACTCACTGACTGACTGATGCCCGTACTAATAGTCAGAGATTAAATCTCGGATTGAACCTGGATTCATGAATGAGTTGAAAACTATGCAACCGTCAATGTAATCCTAGATTTAAATAATCTTGATACCACCCAAGATTATTTGAATATTGATGGTTGAATAGTTTTCAACTCGATCCAAAAATTAAGCAAAGAATACATTGACCAAATGCAACTAAAGTTGCCGTCACATTATCCTTGAATTGGCTTAGAGCCAATCAACAAATAGCAAAATAAATCTCGGATTCATGAATCTACTCTGAATATTTGTACGGGCATAACTGACGACTCATACATCATTCTACATTATATTAATCGTTCTTTTTTTTTTAATGTATTTGAACAATTTAAATTTTATTTTTCTGGCTTTCTTTAACAAGAATGCTATTGTATTACCTTTCTTTTTGTAATTATCTGTTTGATATATTTTCTTTCTGTATGTAATTCTTTGTTGAATAAATATGATATATATTTCTATATTATTTTATCTAGAGAATTGTCAGATTTGCCACGTTTTCTAATGTAATATACGTTTATATTGTTAACAAACAAGATTTGTTAAAATGACAGTTTATATTGTTAGCAAGCAAGATTGCTAAAATGACAGTTCTAATTGTTAGTTAGCAATATGTCTCTTGTTTACTTCTAGCAATGTTTATAGAGAATAGCCCCGATTATGTGTTAAAGGGTCCCCCCGGTTAACATAAGTGAAATACCCCCCATCACAAATATCCAAATTATTTCAAAAATTACTTTCCTGGCATCAAAAAGATGTTTGGTAGAATTTAAAAATTTTGATACCTCCCCCTTATCTATAGGGAGCAAAAAATAGCATTTTTTCGAATTTATTTTTTTCGCCGCACCTATTGAATAAAAAATTCAGAAAAAAATCATGAAAGTAGGGTTTGGGTGGTCTTTAAACACAATTTTATCAGCCGCTCAAACCCACAACTCCTAAAAAAATTTCAGAAGAGTTGAAATTTATTTTTAGTTATCTAAACCTTCGATTGCATAAAATTTTCATATAAGTAATTAAAAAATCTACACTCATAATTTTTTTTAAATTTTCGCGAGTGGTGCGCCTTTAATAAAAATCGTTTTTTTCAATTTTTGCTAGTTATACAGTTTTTTTCTGCTTTTGTGACTCTGCAAAGCATTTATAGCTTTCAAAACACCGAAATTTAGATTCTACAGAAAATTTTACATTAAGTAGGTATCCTGGGTATAATATTTTCATCAATTTGCAATGATTTGACTGCTCAAAACACTATTTATCGTATTTTTTACCAAACAAAAAAAAATGAAGTAATTTTTTTTAAATTATTAAATGTCAAATTTGTATTCCTGGCATCAAAATTTGTCAGTATACTAATTTTTATAAAAATCGGTAAAGGTCAAAAAAACTTTTTTCACAGTTTTAAGACATTTTTCACTAAAAAATCAAAACTCAAAAACGGTTAATAATATGAAATCTATTAAATTAATCGGTTTATTTTTTTTTTTAAATTCAACTCTCCTTTTTAGAAAAAACATGCAATACACATTATTGGCTGTCATTTTTATATGGTTTATTTAACTTTTTAATTTTAATTTTTTTATTGATTAGGGTTTATCAAAAATTTTCTAATAATAATAAAGCAGCATATTCTATGCAATCGGAAGTTTAGATAACCTAAAATCAATTTCAACCCTTCTGGTTTGCCCAAAACTGTGAAAAATAACAAAAAAGTAGAAGAAACGATTTTTAATAGTGGCGCACCACTTGTAAAAATCTCAAAAAATTTGTAAATCTAGATTTATCAATTAATTATTAAATAAAAAAATTAAATTTGATGCAACATGAGGTTTAGACAATCTAAAATCAATTTCAAGTCTTCTGGACCATCCAAAACCAATTGATAATTTTGTTTTTCGAGTTAGTATGACCCGCAAAACTGCTTTATTATACATCGTTAAAAAGCTTTTTATAAACCCTATCCATTAAAAAAATTAAAATTAAAAAAGCTGAACCATTTAAAAACGACAGCCAATAATGTGAATTTCATGTTTTTTCCTAAAAAAAAGGTTGAATTAAAAAAAATAAAATTAAACGGATTAATTTAATAGATTTAATCCTTCTGAATATGAGATTGTCCAGTTTTTTTAATTTTTTTTTACTTGTATTTTAGCGTCGACTACTAAGGTCATTGGCTATATATTTTGTTTTAATAATAATAACCTCAGGTTATAGACCTGAGGAAAACAAAACAACACATTAAAATGGTTAAATAAATAAATAGATAAATAAACAAATACTAAATCTAATATCACAGTTGCTAAAATTTAAAACTAAATTTAAAACTAATATCACAGAACTATTACAAATGACAACAAAGTTGTAAAAAACTTTGATGCCAGTACCTATCCATTAACCTAATCTAATATCACAGATGACACCAAAGCTGTAAAAGGCTTCGATGCCAGACCTTAAAAACTAAAGTAACTAAACCTAATATCAACAACTTAACCTAATATTGCAACCTAACTTAATATCACAGATGACATCGAAACTGTAAAATGCTTCGATGCCAGACCCTAAAATCTAACTAAACCTAATATCACAGATTGCACCAAAGTTGTAAAAGACTACGATGCTTTAAACAACTTTACAACACAAACTGATCAGTAAAAATAAATAAATAAATTAACACAAAAATTATCACATGACAACACAAAAACTTGGTTACACCTGTTTGAGGAGTCCTGCGTCTTTCAAAAACTGGACGCACCTTCCCAGGGACTCCTCTCTATTTGATAAAATAGACGCCACGTTGTTAGGGAGCTCGAGCCAATTACGGTAAGGAAGGTAGGCTCGGCGTTTCTCCAAAATGTGCTCTACCGTTAGAGGGTCGTGACATGTTTGGCATGTTGGTTGTTTGTCGCCAGTCAGGAGCTACGAAAAGGTCAAGTTGGTATGACCTATGCGCAAGCGACATAGGGCGACCTCCTATCTCTTGTTGAGATCTACCGGCGACTTCCATGCCGTCACGGAGAGCTTGATTTCCTTTAATTTGCTCTCGAAGCCGTTCCATACTCTTTGCCAATCCTCGATGACCTTCGGTATGACGTAACCTTTGAGATCATCGGGTCTTACGGGAATGTTGCCCGTAGGATCCGCGTCAGCCGCCTGACGAGCGGCTTAATCCGCCAGCTCGTTGCCCTCGATACCCACATGACCCGGTGTCCAGACAAAGATAGATCTCTGTCTAAACCCGGCCAAGCGGAATATCGAAGTTTGTACGAGCTGGACCAGCGGATCGACCGAGTACATAGACTGTATACTCAAGATGGCACTTAGTGAGTCGAAACAAAGGAGAAACGAACTGTGAGATAACGTCTCACAGTTTAGCAGGGCTTTATGCAAAGCATTGACACGAGCCCTTTAGCCCTTAAGTATTTGTTAAAGGACTAGCCAGGCCTAGCTCGCGGCGATGGGCGGGGTCCACAAAATAACACAGAATAATAATTTAAAAAAAAAGGACTCACCACAAACACAGCTGTTAGGCTCCAATTGCTTTGTTTTTTTTTTTTTTTTTTCTAATCTTCCTTTACATATAGTCCTTCTTGGTTTGATGTACTCCACTGGTCTTAATGCACACACAAAAAAAAAGCAAGAAAAAAAATCTAGAATAGAATAGGGAAGGATACACAAATTACTTAAAAAAGAATAAAATAAACGAATCTATATATATATTTGTGCAGTATAATCCCCAAAAAAAAATAAATGAAGAAAACAAAAAAATACACTTTTGGCAAAATAAAAAAAATAATAATATATTTGCAATTATGATAATTAAATCTAAATGATATGAATGAATGGCGGGTGAGATGATTTACACAACTACTGGATCTCTACTGAGATGAGTGAAACTCTCACTGATCTCAGGCAATCCCAGTTACTTTCTCCTAGCTCTAGGTAGCTAGACTAATAAACACAACACTATACAATATACAACAATAATTAACAATTAATGATAATTGAAAACATGGCAAATTCAAAAAGGGGTGGAAATATTTCCACGTGGCGCTGCTTCACGATAGATGGGAACAATTAAACACGTGGCGTGGCTCTGTTTCAGTAGGAGATTGGAGCATTCATGATTATTTAATTTTTCGTATAATATTTAATTGGTGGCCCACACATAAACATATATATATATATATATATATACATATATATATACCCGTGGCACTAGATTATTAATAATTAATACGCAGGCACTATACCCTGCAAGAAAACAGACATGATGGGGAGAATTTGTAAAAAGAAAAACAACTTACATGAATGGTGCCCAGAATTTAGACGAAAGTCACGTTTGAGCTATAATCCGAAACGAATATATAATGCAGTCTCAAACGGCCTATATATCCGCAATTGCGATGTGTTATTGGCGAAGACTTTCAATCAAAAGACCGTGTCAGCTAGCACTCGCTCTGGGGAAAACTCAAGGAATTGCCCCGCGCATGACCCACCCAAGAAGTTACTTTTCTTAAACAAAAAGGGAATTAATGGAACGGGAAAAAGGAATTATATTAACACCGAAATGTTACAAAATTAACAAAAGCCAAACGGTTACTTAATTAAGACGGTAATTTGAATTTAAAATTAGCAAAAATAAAAACAGTTGGCAACACACCAACTACCACCGAGCTGCGCTCCCTCACTGTCAAAACGGACAGAAATTCAACTAAATAAGTAAATAATACAAGTGTCATTAATTAGGATCAATCAAATTAATTGTGAAAGTGACAAGTGCTGAAAAAGGATTAACCGAATTAATTGTTGGTAAGTAATCACTTATAATTAATAAATATTTACTGACAATAATTACCGAGTATTAAATTCTTGTATCATTTCAGGTTAGATAATTAATATACAAAGGAGTCAAATGGAATAATAGAATATGGATTGGATAATTAAATAACATAAGGATAAGGAGAACAACAAGGAAAGCTGCCAAAAATTATGACTGCAGTCCCAACCATCATGGAGTACAATTCAAACTTTTACACCGGTAAGTGAACAGTAATTTAACTGTACATAACTAATATACAATATAAACAAATGTTAATCAACTAACGACAAGTCTCCTAACAGCTGTGATAAGAGATAAGTCATTATTAAATCCTTCATTTATTATTTTATTATTCTGTGTTTTAGTTCCTAACCAGAAGGGCTGGATCATAATTAACGCAGACAACCCAAACTACTTAAGAAGTAGCACTTGCCTATGATGGATATAAGATAAGTATTAAAAATCTTGCACATTAGACTACTAGCATAATTGTATTTATTTTTCAGGTGTAATGAAAATCTAAACCGTGACAGCATGTAATTCTGCTGTGTATACGGAGGCCTCTTTAGGGAGAGACCATGAATGGGCAGTACCGTCTAAAACAAAGGCACTTCCTACCCCCCGATCCGTTTTCGAACCGTCCGTATACAACCGAGGAGAGTCTGGGTATTCGGCAACAATTTCAAGAAACTTGCTCCTTAAGACATCGGGGCAAGTTTCTCGTTTGCTCTGGAAGGTCAGATCAAGACGAGCACTAACCCTCGGTAACAGGCAAGGTGGAAACTCGCCAAAACCGACCTCGAATACCATCGGATAATTAACGTTGAGACTCTCCTCTAGCTCCTGCGCTCAGACGCACACCGGCCTTCTGACGGTAGGCCTCAGTCTGTATTCACGTTGCTGCGTTTTGTTGGCGGTAAATATAAGTCGGTTGTTGTGACCCCTCTTTGCTCAAATCGCCGCGGCGTACGTGAATACAAAGCGACTGCGACGAGCAGCTAGAGGGAGTACACCCGACTTGCAGCAAAGACTCGGTGCAGGACATGTCCGAAATGCTCCCGTGGGGTATCTAATGCTTGCGTTGTGGACTGCGTCTAGGGCTTTCAACCGGAATTTTCTGGCGGATGAGTATACCGCGCAGCCGTAGTCGACCCTGGATAAAACCAGAGCCTTGTACAGCCGCAACAGTACCTCTCTCTGCGCACCCCAGTAGATGTTGACCAAGCACTTGATCACGTTCAAAGCTTTTTTTGCACTTTGTGACCAATTCATCAATAAGTGCCCGAAAGGATAAGGTCCTATCGAGCACGAGCCCTAAGAAACAAACTGTTTTGATGCACGTGATTCTTAAATCCCGCAAGACAAGCGCGGGGTCCCGGTGAGGTCTTCTAAGGCGGCAAAAATGCACGCACGAGGTTTTCGTCGTAGACAAACAAAAACCTCTCGCCTCTGCCTCTCTGTCCACTTCGTCTATGGTGATCTGAAGTTGACGTGTTATGGCAGGGATGGTATCTCCCGCCATGTAGATTACCAAGTCGTCGACGTACAGGCATTTTTGTACAGGTGTAACTACCGAAGCCTCAATTTCATTAACTGCAATCGCAAAGAGGGTGACACTGATTGTCAACCGTTGGGGAACACCGTTCTCTAGACATAATGTCTTCGAGTTAGTGGTTCCCACCATTACTTTAAATTTACGATCGCGCATGAAATATTCAAGAAAAAGAGGTATACGGCCCCTGAATCCCCGTGCGTGCAGCTTCTGCAAAATTTCATATCGCCAAGTCATGTCATACTCCTTCTCCAGGTCGAAAAACACCGCTACGAGGTGTTTTCTTGCTAGGAAAGCGTTTTGTATAGAATTTTCTTGACAGATTAAATGATCAACGGTACTGTGATGTTGTCTGAAACCCGCCTAGTATTTAGCTAAAAGACCGTTACTTTCCAGCATCCACACCAGACGGTTGTTGACCATTTTTTCTAAAAGTTTACTGAGACAGCAGGTAAGTGAAATCGGTCTGTAGCTGTTGACGTTGTTTGGATCTTTGCCCGGCTTAAACAACGGCAGGATAATGGCCTCTCTCCAAAATTCCGGGTAGACGCCGCTTTCCCATATCAGGTTGTAGATTTCCAGCAACCGCTCCGTCATGCGGGCGGGAAGCTGCCGGTAACCTGATAAGGCACGTCGTCTGGTCCCGGTGCGGAGGAGGTACCCATACCGTTAATTGCCGTTTCCAATTCTTTTAAGGAAAAGAAAGAGTTGTATGGCAAAGAATCCGGGGAAGACAAATTTAGCTGAGTTTCTAATTGATCTTATAATTTTAAGAGCTACTGGCAGACTCAAATTGAGTTGCCAGTGCGTCTGCAATATTGGCCGCTTCGGTGACTTCGCGTCCGTCGACGTTTAGGATGGGAGCCACAGAAGGAAATTTCTTTCCCGACACGGCTCCTACCTTTTTCCACACTTCGCCGACCGAAGTAGTCGGCGTGATTGTCGATACGTAGCTCTCCCATGATCGTTGCTTGCTTTCAAGAATTTTGCGGCGTGCAACGGCGCGCTTTTTCTTAAAAGCAATCATGTTTTCCTGCGTCGGAGTTTTTTTGAAACAATTAAAAGCTTTCTTTATCTCTTCCACAGCTACTCGCAAACACATTTGCTGCTCGGACAATACAATTAGTGAAAACCTTCACGGCGGTTTCGACATCCTCACCATTTGACTCTGGTGGGACCAGACTGGCTTGGAAACATTGCCAGTCTGCGCGGTTGAGACACCATCTACGGGGGACGGACTGTCTGATCCGATTGACAATGGTTTTAATTGCAATGGGAAAATGATCGCTGCCGTAATGGTCCTCTAATACATGCCACGATAAAGGTGTGGCTAAATGTGGGGACGATAGAGACAAATCAATTGCGGAAAAGTTTGTTTCCCTACCTCCAAAGTGTGTGGCGGAACCCGTTTTGAGAAGGACAGCGTTGCTTTGAGCGGTAAAATTGCCCACCAGGAGGTAGGGCTGTGGAAACTGCGAAGTAAGTTCTTGTATATCTTCCAGAGTCCAGTCGAACTCCGGAAGATACAGGTTGCATATTGTGGCTTTTATCGGGATGGTAAGCCGGATTGCAATTGCCGGGAGTCTAGTTCTAAGGGTTATTTCCGTAAACGGTAAATATTCCCTCAGAAAAATAGCGACTCCACTTTTGGCTTGGGCACCCGGCAGAACGTCACTTCTTGTGTACGTAAAGCCCCGAAGATTAAAATTTTCTTGAGGCTTAAAGTGCGTTTCCTGTAACCACACCCAAAAAAGCATGTGCTTTACCAGGATCATTTTTAGCTCACAATAGCTGCGTTTGCAACCGTTGCAGTTCCACTGTACTATCGTCTCTATAGTTTTAAACAGTTAATAATTAAATAAAACAAATTAAGAAATAAATAACACTTAATAGACGGACGGCTATTAAAATAAGTTAACACAAAACAAATAAAACACCAAAGCTGTAAAGAGACTTTGATGTTTGGACGTAGACAAGGTAAACAATAAAATCTTAAAACTAATATCACAGATAACTTCAAAGTTCTAAATGACTCCGATGTAAGAACCATACATTAATTAAAACTTAAAACTAATATCACACATGACATTAAAGATAAAAAATTCTTTAATGCCAGAATCTTAACATGGAAAAAACAATACAAGTGCACAAATGACACCGCAGTTGTAAAGGACTGCAGTGCTAATACAAAACAACACTTAATTTAAAAACATAATAGAAGGCCTACAGCTGGGATCGTGCTGGAAGAGGGTCCATCCCTATTCCGTTTACATGGATCAGACTGATCCTTATCTATTTGTTTTGGCGTATCTGCCAAAACAAGTTTAGTCAGGTCGGTTTTAAGACCAGCCTGAGAATATGTGGGGGGTGCTTCCCCTACGTTTTTAGTTAAGAAAACTACAGTTCTTCTCAACGGTTGTTGCCCCGTAGGATTTTGCGGGGGCATGTTGGTCTTGATGATCGGTATTGGTGGTTTCATTGCTGCAGGAAGCTGAATCTGTTAGCTTAGTGCAGCAATAAGAGGCGGTAAAAGTTTGCTTATTAGCTCAGTAACGTCTACTGAGCTTTTAAATGCAGTCGTCGCTTTGGCGTATGATATTCCGGCTATTGGTGTTGAGATTGATACCAATTTACGTGCTTCAAAATACGATAATTTGTTCTTAGTCATGATTTCTTTGAAGCAACGCATTGGTGCCGGAATATATGCCCTGGCTGGGAGGCTATAAAAGGCCCCTTTCTGGTTAGTGGGAAGTTGAGGGCGGTTGAACGTCAATATATGATTAGGGGTTTCTTCGCATGCTAGAAATGCGACGTGCTTCAATAACCCCCTGACTCATGTTCTCGACAATTTCCTCTAACATGCAATTTAAAAAGTCTCTGCAGTAGACAATCTCCTTATAGGAATTCAAAGAGCTGAGACTATCACGTTCATATATGAGATACGGTTACATTTTAGCAATTTTGATGACTGAGCTGCTGAAACCGTTTCTACAAGAAGGCCATCTCTGACCTTCTTAATAGATTTAGTATCACCAATCAGTCTGTATAAACATTTACTTATTAAGAAGGGGCTAACTTTATCAAAGTTGCCCTCTTCTCTAGTGACCAGGATGAACCGAGGGACAGGTCCCGCATTCTCATTACTAGCACTGTTTGACAAAATAACTTTGCCAGACTTCTTCCCTTTTTGTCAAAGAAGAAGCTGGGGGGTCTAATTTGTCATTGGACGGGGACCGCGTAGCATTATCTGTTGGCACAACCCGATCAGCTGCACCAACTTTTGAACAATTAACCATTGCGCTACCGGAGCATTGTTCTCCCACTCCGGTAGTTGCCAAATCCTTGCCGATTATGAAGCCCCTGTCAGATTTAACTGACGGCACGGACTGGGGGCGTGAATTTGATTTTGACATCATTAAATAAATTACGTTTTTCCTACTACCAGGTTGGAAATGAGAGGAAAAGTAGGTTAGGGGTAAAAATGCAAATGACAGGAAAATAGGGAAAGGTAGCCAGGAGTGGCTTTGGGTACATCTGGTTTGGCATCTGCTCATTGACTCATCCGGCATGGGTGGCCCTGCCAAGAGTTTAAACTCTCGCCGGCATAGCTCGAGCAGAAGTTACTCAGCCCCCTCACCACGACAAGGTAGTACCCACTAGGGGGTGGTATTATTTTATTAATCGTTGTGAATATATGAATTGCAATAAAACTAGAAAAATGGGAGCACGCTAAAAAAAATTATTGCATTAATTTATTAAACGTAATTTATAATTATTTGTTATATTTTATATATTATTCATTAACTTTTTGTCTAATACGGTGGAAGATCAAAATTATTTCAAATATAGGAAAGAGAATAAAATATTTGTTATTTTTGAAAATTTTAACTAAAAATATGTGAAGTGGTTCTTAATAACACTGCAATATTCTAAGAACTTTGAATATTAGAAAAAAATAGAGATCAAACTTTTGTCACCCTTTTATTGGTAAATATGTGGCAGCGCTCGTGATTAAGAAAACTGACTGTGGTTGTTAGTTTAGTGCATTCATTTACTTTGCCATAAATTAACATCAGTTTTATTTAAATGTCTACACGTTTGTAGTTTTCGAAAGTAATATTAAGTAACAGCCACGGTCAGCAAATTTTTTGATACAAAATACCAAACGTTGTAAGTATGCTTTTTTTTGGGTTATACATTTATAAATGTATTGCATACTTAGCCAACTCACCAAATACATTTAATAAATATAAAATTGCCAACTCTTACAACACAAGAAAAGAGGGTTACTTTGAATATCCAAGACATCGATTAACACTAACGGAAACAAACTGTGAATACAGTTGTCTTAAATTTTTTAAGAAGCTTCCTCAGGATATTAAAAATTTAATTTTTGTTCACAAAAAACTATTTATTCGGAAAACATTTTTGTATATACTTAATATTGAACCATATTCCTTAAATGAATTTTTTGATTATTAATTTTGTATTTTCTACCTTTGACTTGTTTCACACATATTGTTGTATTTATATATATGTATATATTTGTTTATATGTATTGTATCTGTACTGTACACGTGTCTAATGAAATAAATTATATTATTATTATTATTATTATTATTATAAAAAAGTACTATAAGTTTTATATCTACATCCATCTATAAGCATCATATTGCAAATGTATTTGGGTAATTCCATTACTTCTCGACTAATTTAAAAAAATCGATCTCTTAAATTTTGCTTAAATTTTGACGAATCAAAATATGAATGAAAAAAATAAGATTTCTAAAATTTTGAAGCTTAAAATACTGCCTGTTAAAAATGACACACATATGAAAGTCAAAAATTTCAAAATAAAACGTCTTTTTTAGCTTATTTTGTATCTCAATTTTTAGGCCTCTAGAATAGATTTGAAGGTCCACGATGGCTCAAATTGTATCTTATTACATGTTTCTTATTACATGTACTTTAAAACCTATATTTGTATGTTCAATGTTGGTTATTTTGATATATCAAGTTTCAAACATTATTCTAAAAAAAAACAGTGAATTTATAAAAATATAAGCAAAATCCAAGATGTCATCTTTTTTAAATTAGTCAAAAAGTAATGAAAATACCTATTTATATTTAATTTTTATTATAGTTCAGAGGGTTATTGGATAAAAGTATTAGGTAATTTAGCGGATATAAGAAATGCATATTTTTAACAGCTGGTTAGGATATTTTATGAGCATATATCGCCAGTTAAATAAAAAAAATTTGATGACTTTTCGTAAATTTTAAAATCGCAGATAAGCTTAAATTATTTTGGTATAATATTTTAATTTACATAATATTGCCATGATTTTTGCTGTTTTTTTATATTGTTACTCAACTTGTTCACCTATTTTCTTAAGTAATAAACGTTTTGGTAAATCAAAGTTATTAGACTGTAGTTTTTAATTTTTCTATAAAGCTTTGTTTGAGGCCTCTTTATGAAACCCTAACCATTTGCTTATTAATTCTGTTAAAACTTCTTGTCATATTTTCTTGTTTTGAACAAACTAGAAACGAGACAGGATTATAAAAAAGTTTGTAAACATTGCAACAATTTAATTCAAACTAAAAAAAATATAGGTATATAAGTTTTGCAGTAATTCTAGACATTTTCAAAGCATTTCAGATGGTATGACATAATAATCTTATTAACATTGTATAGGTCTTGATCACAATTCTGTAAGTTTTTACAACGTAATTGGCGTAATGTTGCAGATTTTTGCGGTTTTTACTTGGTTAATATTTTTATTTATAACCTTTTTAATTATTATTGCCTACGAATAATAAAACGTTTAGAAATCTGTAAAAATTCAATTAGATTTTATGATATTTCATCAATATCATTTATTATTGTAGGAAATGCATCTTTATCTAGTTTATCGCATTCTTCACTATCAAAGAAAAGTTAATGCGGTGGTTTTTTTAAAGATTCCAATTTTGCAAAAAATGGATTTTTTTTTTAATTTGTACTTCTTGTTATAAATTATTGTCCACTTGCAAACGGAAAAGTTCTAAAACCAACTAGAGTTTACTAGTGCAACATTGTAATTTAAAACAGAAAATTAGCCAAGTTTAAGTGAAGATGAAACAACTGTTAAAGATCAAGAATTTAGAGTTGAACAGCAATCAAACTTAAAAAAAATAAAAGAAAAAGAATTGAAAAAAAATATACCTTTGAAAAATAAACTAAGTACTATTGCAAAATTAAAGAATAAAAAAGTTGTACAATTTCTAGTTCAAAAAGTCGTTAATATTTTAAATTTTGTGGTTAAAAGCAGAACGTAATTTCTTTAATCTTTTTATTAAGAATAACCATCTGCGTACATTTTTTTTAGAAGAGAAAAGATATGTTTACTTGGATTGAAAATTCAAAATTTAAACCTGGAATTAGCGCCAAATTTATGCAACAAATAAAATTAAAATCATAGACAATAGAAAAAAAAATTTGTACGGTATGTTTTGATAAAATAAAAATTAAATCTTTTTTAGAGTACTCTTGTGTGCTAGACTATGTAATAGGATTTATTGATATGGGTCCGTTAGACCGACACCTTTAGATTGGACAACATGTTTTAGTTTTTATGCTGCAACTATTGTATTCTAATTATAAACTGCCGTTTGCGTATTTTGTTATAAAACGCACCAGCAAAACATTAAAAAGTTACCTCAATTATACCTTGTTTTAATTTCATTTATTTAAAAATATTCGGAATAATTTGATTTAAAATGATTTTGTTGACAATACTAAAAGAAGAATTTTATTTATTGATATTAGAAACACTTTTATTATTAATCAAATGTCTAATACTTCAAAAATGTTACTAAAAATAACAAAATTATATGTAGATCCAAACTCTGCTCCGTCACTAAAATTTTGTGTGGATTTAAAATTACTAAATTTGGCTACAGCGCTAAATAATGCCAATTTTTTTTTGATTGCTCAAATAGCATTCGAAAATATGCTTCCAATTTATTTGTTTGTGCTCTTTCAGATGAAAAGCTTTTTACAAAACAAACATTAGACAAAGGAAAATTATTAATGGTTAGTTTAATTAAAGTAGATAGTGTAGTAAAGGCGTAAAATTAAAATAACGACTACCTTGTTTTGATGGGTTTGTGCCAACAAATAATGCCATACTAACACAAAAAAGCCATATATTTGCATTAACTAAACCAAGATTTGAGAGAAAATTTATTTTTTATATTCGACAAAGAGAAGGTTATAACAGAAATCTCAGAAAAATTGTGAAAATGACGATTCAAGTACATTAGCCCCAATGTCGATGCAAAAATAATACTAAAACTAATAATTTAGAATCAACTACTTTAGATTTTAACAAACCACCAACTTCTACAAATTCTAGACATAAATAAAATATATAAAGAAGAGACGCAATGTCCTCAAATGAGACAGTTGTAAAAGCAATAATTTCGAATAAAGCCTAGTTAAATAGGTAAATTTATACGAATGCCACAACGACATATGTAGCGCTCGTTACAATTTGTTCAATCGGACAACCCAATAATAACATTAAAAAATTAAATTTATGAAAAAATATTCTAAACTAAAAAACATCCATAGACGCGTTTCGAGGTTTACCCTCATCAGTATGGCTTTATTTATTTAAACTAATTGATTTTTAACTTACTTCCTCAACATTGTTCACCACCACAATTCAAAGTGAATATTTTAAAGGGTGTATTGACTATTTATACTAACTGACTTAATGACTTTATTTAATGGCTATGGTTAATAGCATTCTGAGAATGAACAAATAAACTAATTATTTCGGGATATTAAGCTGATGGTAATGACATGAAAGAATTAAAACAGAAATTTGAAAATTAAAAATAGAATAATTTTTTTTGCATAAATTATAATTACTATTATACAATTTCGTGTATATCAGAACATATATAAAATATATAAAAAAGAGACGCAATGTCCTCAAATGAGACAGTTGTAAAAGCAATAATTTCGAATAAAGCCTAGTTAAATAGGTAAATTTATACGAATGCCACAACGACATATGTAGCGCTCGTTACAATTTGTTCAATCGGACAACCCAATAATAACATTAAAAAATTAAATTTATGAAAAAATATTCTAAACTAAAAAACATCCATAGACGCGTTTCGAGGTTTACCTCTCATCAGTATGGCTTTATTTATTTAAACTAATTGATTTTTAACTTACTTCGTCAACATTGTTCACCACCACAATTCAAAGTGAATATTTTAAAGGGTGTATTGACTATTTATACTAACTGACTTAATGACTTTATTTAATGGCTATGGGTAATAGCATTCTGAGAATGAACAAATAAACTAATTATTTCGGGATATTAAGCTGATGGTAATGACATGATAGAATTAAAACAGAAATTTGAAAATTAAAAATAGAATAAATTTTTTTGCATAAATTATAATTACTATTATACAATTTCGTGTATATCAGAACATATATAAAATATATAAAGAAGAGGCGCAATGTCCTCAAATGAGACAGTTGTAAAAGCAATAATTTCGAATAAAGCCTAGTTAAATAGGTAATAGGTTGTGGCATTCGTATAAATTTACCTATTTAACTAGGCTTTATTCGAAATTATTGCTTTTACAACTGTCTCATTTGAGGACATTGCGTCTCTTCTTTATATATTTTATATATGTTCTGATATACACAAAATTGTATAATAGTAATTATAATTTATGTAAAAAAAATTTATTCTATTTTTAATTTTCAAATTTCCTTTTTAATTCTTTCATGTCATTACCATCAGCTAAATATCCCGAAATAATTAGTTTCTCAGAATGCTATTAACCATAGCCATTAAATAAAGTCATTAAGTCAGTTAGTATAAATAGTCAATACACCCTTTAAAATATTCACTTTGAATTGTGGTGGTGAACAATGTTGACGAAGTAAGTTAAAAATCAATTAGTTTAAATAAATAAAGCCATACTGATGAGAGGTAAACCTCGAAACGCGTCTATGGATGTTTTTTAGTTTAGAATATTTTTTCATAAATTTAATTTTTTAATGTTATTATTGGGTTGTCCGATTGAACAAATAGTAACGAGCGCTACATATGTCGTTGTGGCATTCGTATAAATTTACCTATTTAACTAGGCTTTATTCGAAATTATTGCTTTTACAACTGTCTCATTTGAGGACATTGCGTCTCTTCTTTATATATTTTATATATGTTCTGATATACACGAAATTGTATAATAGTAATTATAATTTATGCAAAAAAAATTTATTCTATTTTTAATTTTCAAATTTCTGTTTTAATTCTTTCATGTCATTACCATCAGCTTAATATCCCGAAATAATTAGTTTATTTGTTCATTCTCAGAATGCTATTAACCATAGCCATTAAATAAAGTCATTAAGTCAGTTAGTATAAATAGTCAATACACCCTTTAAAATATTCACTTTGAATTGTGGTGGTGAACAATGTTGACGAAGTAAGTTAAAAATCAATTAGTTTAAATAAATAAAGCCATACTGATGAGAGGTAAACCTCGAAACGCGTCTATGGATGTTTTTTAGTTTAGAATATTTTTTCATAAATTTAATTTTTTAAATTCTAGACGTTCAGATGAAGGTGAATAAGCTGTTGTAAATAAATCCGAAGAATGTTTCATTGCATACTTTGCTGGATATTTATCAAAAAAGTGTTAACACAAGTATTTCTATGTAAAAAAATTGATATTGCAGATCATAAACAAAACAAGTCGTACAAAGCAAACATAGGTGTATTAAAAAAGCGCTAAGGAGTTAAATTCTGCGAATAAGGAATTTTGTTTTTAAAAACTTTTATATAAATATTAAAAAATACAATTCTTAATTTATTATGGTCTTAATTAATTATAATAATAAGCGGCGTGATGAGTAAGTCGTTTGTTTATATAGTAGAAATAACTGCTGATCAGCGACATACTCAGGTTATCATTTGTACGTGCTAATCACCTTGTTATCTATTATATAACTCCTCCGCACTAAGTTAGAGAACTATGTCAACATGGTTCGACAAATCTTCCCTCGCTAATGCATTTTTCTGAGAAATTCTATTTTTAAGACAATTAAACAAAACAAATACGATTACTACAATCACGAAAATATATAAAAATAAAGTAAGAATATTAATATAATAAAAATGTATTGGAGCATCGTAATTTGAATTTACGTTTTTCTTTTGAATGTCCAGTACATTTTGCATGTTTTTTAATTCATCTAAATTTATTGATTCTAATTCTAATGGTTTAATAATATTAATAATATTGTTAGTGTTGGTTACATCAAATGATATATCAGGAACTTCTAGTTTTTTGAAGTTTGATTTAATACTTTGCAAAGTTTTTATTAAAATGTCATTGATTCGCACTTCGCATTGTTTATCCAGTTCCAACACATATGTTCCTTTAAGAGGAACAATGTCACTATCTTTTCCACACGTTTGCTTTGCCACTTCACTTCCTGACGTTATGATAATCCATTGATTCTTCTCCATTTTTTTCACTTTTATGTTGTTAATTTGTGTAGGCACTTGTTGGCAGTTTGTTAGATTTCGTGAATATGTTAACATTTGTATTTCACAAGGGACTTCATGATTCTGATGTCTTCACAAATAAACTCTTCGGATTTCACCTCGTAACATTGATGATGGATAAATGCGTATGTTTGCTCATTGGATAAAAGATATTTTGAACGAGGGATTATAATTTTAAAGGAATTCAAGAACGGTGTAGCTAATGAATATAGATGATAATAATTATAACTTTTGTTCTCTACAATTGGAATATTTAAAATAAATATAATTTGGTTCTTTTTATGAAAGCATTTGATTTCAATTATTTTTTTATATAATATTATGTTCTCCGGATTTGGTTTAAAAGGTAATTTATTATTTATAAGGTTTTTATTAATAGATATAATTTCTATTAATAAATCTTTTGGATCTAATATTGAATTATGAAATACATTTAGTTTTGAGAACGTTATAGCTGTTTCGATTTTTTCTAACATGTCATAAATAATTTGAAAAGAAGTGATTAATTGTGATATTTTCATTTGTAATAAAAAATAAAGGTAATTCTCAATATTTTTAATATCAGTTGTTCTAATGACTTGTTCTATTTGCATTATTCTTGATAATATTAATAATTGATTATGAGCAATTGTTTGAGTAGAATTTTTGAATTTATCTAAAGACGATTGAAGTAATGTGATTTGATCATTGAGCAAAGTTTTAGTCTTACTTCTTTCATCTAATAATGTTGTTAAAGCTTCATCATATCTGTTTGCATCATTTTCATCGAGATTGCCCGTTAAGGCTTTTATGACAGTTCCGAGACCGTCAATAAGGCCTCTTTTATTTTTTTGTATAGTTAATGGATTCAGTTGGATTAGTTGGCTTGTAATTTTTTGTTCTAGCGTGCTGATAAGATGATAAGAGTTATAATATTCTCTTCTATTTAGAATTTTCAAGAGTGGTCTTAATTCGTAAATATGACTTTTTAAGTGCAGTAAATTTATTAATTATATTAGGAATATCAAATACCTGTATAAATGACCAATAGTCTACTTTATTTTGGGCATTTCCTAATTTTAAAGGAAGGAGTCCAGGATTATCATTGAGGTTATAGAACTTTGGGTATTCGGTATGGACTAATGAGATGTAGAGGGTAAATCTGCAACAATTGAGGGTTTTTTAAGTTCTTTTATATGTATAGTTTCGATTTTATTACTTTGTAAATTTTGAATCTTAACTTTGTTATGTTCAAGAAATTCTATTAATTTATAAGGTCTTTTGAATTTGTTTTCTTTTTTATTACGTTCGTTTTTAATTTTATACACGATATGATTCAATTTAAATTTGTGATCATGGCCTTGTATATTTGATCTTTCAATCATTTCTTTTTTATTGTCTGTTGACTGTTTGGTTAAATTTTGATAAAGAGCTTTTATTTTTTCACTGTGATTATATACATAATCAGAGTAATAGGTAGTATTAATTAATTCAGAAGGGTCATGGGAATATATGTGTCCAAGTACTAATTCATATAGTGTAAACTTTGTTGACGAATGTATGGAATTGTTATATGCTATTATTGCATATCTCATTAGATTTGTATCGTCTTTGTAATTATTTCTCAATATTCTTAGATGTTCTATCAATGTAGAATGGAAACGTTCAACTGGGGAATTGGATTCATGGTGTAATGGTGTAGTAAAATGAATTTTAATTTTATGCAATTTTAAAAGGTCTTGAATTGTTACATTATTAAATTCACTTCCATTATCCATAACTATTTTGTATGGTAATCCATAATAACAAAAATAATCTATTAAAGCGTCACAAGCTTCAACAGCGGTTGTATCTCAAAAGGTTTTGACGGTGTTTCTGTAAGGACTAATGGGACATAAGGAGGTTTGCAACTGTATTTTGCAATCTTTCAAATATCACAGTTATTTATATAGTCTGTGACACTAATTTTCATATTTGGCCAATAATAATTTCGTTTAAGATGTTCAAGTGTTTCATTAATTCCACGATGGTTACATTTACCTTCATGTTGGAATATTATTAGCATAATCTGCTCTTCTTTATCTCGAATTGTATTTATTAATTTGGTACATCTAACAAGTTTTAAATCTTTTTCATAAAAGTTTTCCATATAAACTTTATTGAAACTTTTATAATCTTCTGAATCGAAAAAAATATAAGTAAAATGTAATTCCTGAAACTGTATAACTTTTTAGAAATTCTAAGATAAGTTTTTCATTGTTCTTAGGTATTTGAATTTGCAATATTTTTAAGTTTTGATAGATATTATTAAATACATCTATGTTGTTGTGTACATTAATTAAAATTACGAATAGAAGATTTTATGATTAAAAAAAAACTATTTTCTCTTCGCCAACATGGGTTCACAACAAATAAATCTACCGCAACAGCTCTGTGTGAAATAGGTTATAAAATATACTCTAAGATTAATACTAATAAATTGGTGGCAGTTGTTGGGATCGATTTATCAAAGGCTTTTGATGTTGTTAACCACTCATTACTTCTTAAAAAAATTTATTATTACGGAATTAGAGGTAAAGCTTTTGATATGATTAAATCATTTTTAACAAATAGAAAACAATACGTTTGCATTAATTACTCAAACAATTACAACGAAATAACAAGCTACAATTCTATTAGAACTAATATTAAATGTGGGGTTCCACAAGGATCAATTCTTGGACCTCTACTATTTAATATTTTCATTAATAACTTATCATTTAATATGAATTTTGATGTGACATGTTATGCCGACAATACAACTATTTGTTTATATGCCGATAAAAAAGACGACTTAAATGATAGAGTAAGAGAAGCTTTAGTTTCTATATCGCATTGGTTTAACTGTAATAAACTTGCAATAAATGTGAACAAAACGCAAATTATGGTTTTCCCACCCAACAAAATTCAAGAACTAAATGTTCGTGTTAATAGTGAATTAATATCAACTACATCAGATTTTAAATTATTAGGTGTGACTTTTGATAGTGATTTAAAGTTTAAAAATCATGTATGTAATATGTCTGTAAAATTAAATAAAAGCATTTATTCTCTAAGAACTTTAAGACATTATTGCAGTGAATCTACACTACGAATAGTTTATTTTTCCTATTTTAACTCAATAGTTGAGTTAAGCAGACTTCACTACAAATAAAGACATACATAACCACAACACACGAAACCATTTTTTTAAAACATCGTTTTATATTGTAGCAAGAAACATTTTTAATAAACTCCCTGAAGACATGAAACAGATCAAATTAAAAATTAGTTTTTTAAAAGTACTTAAACGTTATCTGATAGAAAACTCTTTTTATTCTTTATCTGAATATTTTAACAAAGATCACTAATATTATTTATTATTAATTTTTAAAATAGACTAGTTATTTTATTTAAGTGTTATAAATGTTCTGTTTGTGTATTAAATTTTGTATTATGTACTATGTATTTGTACACCTTTTGGTGTTTTTTGAAATAAATATTATTATTAGGTTTAATCAAAATTTGGTGAGGTTTATTATTAATTATTTCCTCTAATATAGGAGTACCATTGTTAGTAGTTTTGTCATTTGAAGAATGGGGAGTATTTATTGTTTCATTAAATGAGGGTTTAATTTGAATATCTTGTAAGATGTGTACTCCTTTAGGATTTGGCTAGAATTAGATGTAATAACATCAGATCTCGATGTTGATGGAATGGGTTCATTTTGGATTGGGTTTTCCGCTATACTTCGTAAATAATCTAGTATTTCTTTATTAGCCTCGCCAGGGTTATTACTTACTGACTCTGTTTCAATAGCATGAATAGGAATTTCTGAATCTAAATTATAAAAATAGATGCAAAAATTTGTGTTAAACACATAATTGATCATTTCATAGACTTTTGTATAATTTAATTTATCCAACCCACAGCCTAGTTTTGGCTTTGCTATTTTGTTAACATTGTTTGCTACACAAAACGATTTTAAATTTATTTGACAGTTAAATAGATCTTCGTAATCAGGTTTGTCGAAGTATTTATTTTTTATGATAAGGTAAAATATGTACCTCTCATCAAGTTTAAGATATACAAAAGAGTGTAATTTAGGACTCTGAGCTTCAAGGTTTTTAATATTGTTATACTTAGTTTTGAGTTCTTTAGCTATTCCAGCATTCATGTGTAAATCTTTACTCACACAATGGCACAATGAAAAGTTTGTTGGTGATTCAAATAGATTTCCTGATTTGTTTTTAATAGTTGTTGATTTTAATATTTGTTTATTATTGAACAATTTTTCAAAATGGGGTTATAACTTAATTGAGATGAAATTGAGTTTTCTTGACAAATTATTTAGTTTGCAGTATTTGTTATTGATTATTGCACAGTTTAAAATAATTGAGGTTAGGGTATTTTAAAAAAAAATTATATTTTATTGTGCTGATTTTACTTCTATATATTAAGACCGGTTTCGGCGGTTAGGCCATCATCAGTTTTTTCTTTTCTTTTCACAGGTGTTGTGTTCACCTAACCGCCGAAACCGGTCTTAATATATAAAAGTAAAATCAGCACAATAAAGTATAAAATTTTTATTAAAATACCCTAACCTCAATTATTTAGTTTGCCTTTTTTGAAAATAATGTTGTAATCGAACTCTTCTAGTCTAAGCCGCCATCTAACTAATTTTGAATTAGGTTCTTTTAAAATAAATAACTATGTTAACGGCCTATGGTCGGTGTAAATGGTAAATTTCCTGCCATATAGATAAGGCCTAAAATACTTGCATGCCCAAACAATTGCAAGCAGTTCTTTTTCAATAGTGAAATAACGGCTTTCGGTTTCGTTAAGAGTCCTAGATGCGTAAGCTATTGGTTTATCTCTAGGAATATCACCCTGAGATAATATAGCACCAATTGCTACATTACTTGCATCCGTTGTAAGAATAAATGGTCTTTTAAAAACGGGATATTGTAATATCGGATCGTTTGTTAATATTTGTTTACATTTTTCAAAGCATTCAACAAAAGTTTTGTCATGAATCATTTTGGAATCTTTTTTCAAACACCTTTTCATAGGTTTGGTAATATTTGCAAAATCTTTAATAAATCTCCTATAATAACCTAACAGACCTAGAAAGCTTTTAATTTCTTTTTGTGACTTAGGAATGGGAAATTGTTTGATGGCTATTATTTTGTCGGGATTCGGTTTTACTCCTTCTGGGGTAATAACGTGTCCTAAGTACTGAACAGATTTTTGCAAAAATTCCGATTTACATAGTTGTTTTTTAAAATTTCTACTTCTCGGTCTGTCAAATACTGATTTTAATCTCTGTATATGTTCTTGGAGAGAGGTGCTAAATATTATGATATCATCCAAGTATACTAAACAAGTTTCATTTTGCAACCCTCTTAGTACGTTATCCATTACTCTTTGAAATGTTGAAGGTGCATTTTTAAGCCCAAATGGCATTTTGTATTCATAATGGCCGCCTTCAACTGAGAATGCCGTTTTTTGTAAATCATTAGGATCGACCTCAATTTGGTGAAAACCACTTGCCAAATAAATTGTGGTAAAATAGTTTGCTTTTCCTAACTTATCTAATATATCTGTAATGTTCGGAAGCGGGTATCTATCATCAACTGTACATTCATTTAGTTTTCTATAATCAATAACTAACTTCCACTTCAGTTTACCTGATGCATCATTTTTTTGTTTGGTACTATCCATATTGGACTTGACTATGGCGAAGTACTATATTGAATTATGCCTTGATTTAGCATATCATTAATTTGAAATTGAACTTCCTTTTTATGGATTTTGGGATATTTATAAGATCTTGTAAAAACTGGTGTATCATTCTTTAATTTAATTTTATGAGTTATATGATTTGTAAAACTCAATGGAATATTTTTACAATAAAATACATCTCTATACTCATAGCAAAGTTTACGAATTTCATCTTTTTCTTCTTTATTGCAGTGATCAATTCTGATGTTTTTTAAATTTTGTTTTAATGCGTTATCTTGATCTTGATTTAACATATGATTTATTTCTGTTTCATGACTAAAATTGACATCTATTAGGTCGAAAGGTTCAATTTTGAATGGTTTGTGAACAACTAATTCCGTAGGTAATTCTGAACTATTAACTATAGTTGTTATAGCAAAATTATTATTTACTGTTACTAAAGCTCTTGGCGTTTCAACATTTTTTCTAAAATTAAAATAGTTTAAAATTCCGATTCCGTTTTCCTGTTCTAATGGTATTTTTACATTTTTTTTTTGTACGCGGTGGAATTTTAATAGTATAACTACTTGTTTTTGGAGAATTTTCTTCAGGTTCATAGATGATTGGGACTTTTGCATGTGGTGTAGTAATACACCTTTTTGTCACATTTAAATTTGCATTTAATTGTATTAGTAAATTAACACCAATTATCCCATCATAAAATTCGCTAAACTTAAAGAGGTAAAACTTATGACGTTCCTCAAAATTAAATATTTTAAAAACTGGTATAATCATCACTTCGTTATGGTAACTTATATTATGTGCCGTTTGTATATTAAAATTTTCTTTATAAATTTGTTTAGAATAATACTTATGTGCTAAGTCTGGATTCATCAGACTTCTTGTACTTCCAGTATCTATTAAAAAGTTTGCTTTTAATTGGGGAATATAGACATGGGGTAAGTTTTTTATTTTAAGATTTAAAGACACTACGGCAGATTGTTTAAATCCACAGCCTAGTAAAAATTTGTATTCTGTTCTTCATTATTTTCATCTGGCATATTTGTATTTTTAAGGTCAACCTCTTGATTAATTTCATATGAAACTGCGTCATTCACATCTTGTCTAGTAATGTTAAGATGTGTATTACCAGATGATATGTCCATTAATTCTGGAGTATTATTTTGATTTTGACGTGTAAAATAATTATTTGGTCTTGTTCTAGACGACTGATTAAAATTAGAACGATAATTCTGGTTTTGCGAGTTGAAACTTGGGCAAAAATATTGTTAATTACT
The DNA here is from genome assembly GCA_963932245.1 of Tachinus rufipes. Classification (NCBI taxonomy): domain Eukaryota; kingdom Metazoa; phylum Arthropoda; class Insecta; order Coleoptera; family Staphylinidae; genus Tachinus; species Tachinus rufipes. The sequence continues at coordinate 21,022,782 of OZ010750.1, forward strand.
TTGAAAGTTTTGATTTTGATAGCTAAAGTTGGGACGAAAATGTTGTGTATTTTGAACATTTTGATTTTAGGAAAAGTTTGGATGAAATTGTTGTTTATTTTAAACATTTTGATTTTGGGAAAGGTTTTGACAAAATTGTTGTTTATTTTGAACATTTTGATTTTGGAAAAAGTTTGAACAAGATTCCAATTTATTAGGTTTGGTTACGTACATTAAAGTTTTAACGGAACTGTGATTGATTATTTGAAACATTTGGGTTTTCATAGTTATTTCTTGTTGGAGTAAACCTTTGTGACGGTTTGTAAGACGTTTGAGTATTTAACGTATTAAATTTTTGTTGAGAGTATAAAAAAATTCTCATAGCTTTTTCAAGACTATTAAGATTTCGAAGTCATACATTGTTTTGGATTGAACCGGATAGCCCACAGATAAACGTTTTCAGTGCAAGTTTATTATAATTACGAATTTGCATAAGTTTTTCCGCTGCTTGTAAATTATTGGTAGAATTTAATTTAGAAAATATCAAACTTCTTGCATCTTGGCAACTCATGCCAAAGTTATACGGTCTCTCAAATTTAAAAGGATGCAAACAGATCAAATCCCGCACTAAGCAATCAATATTTCTATGCGAGAGGCTATTAATGTTAATGCTCTAACCGTTAATTTTTGTGTATTGCCCTTAACAAATATGTATTGATTGGATCAGCGTCATTATTGCTTTTGAACGCAGTAATTAAAATGTTGCAATTATCAAGAAATATTGCCAATGTGTGTGGGTTGCCGTCATAGTTAGGTACTAAACCCACGTACAGCTTTAACAACTGGTAGTTTGGTTGAGCCATTACAATTTATTAAATTCTTAATTTTGGAGTTTATACAATTATTTCTTATTATATTTATTTTATTAATTCTTATTATATTTATTTTATGAATTCTTATTACTTTCACTTTATCAATTCTTATTACTTCTATAATTATATATTTATTACATAATATTTTCTTTATTATTTAATTTTTATCATTTATTATGGAAGGATTTATTAGGAAGGGATTGAATACTCACATAATTAGCATATTTATTCCCATCATGTATTACTACAGATGTGGTATTTTGATGTCTACGATTGACGTGGTTATTCCTCCAGGTGATCCTTATTGGAACGGATTATTATAGATGTGGTACTCGATGTCTGCGATAGACGTGGTAGTTCCTCCAGGTGATCCTTATTGAAATGGATTATTATTTTAGATGTGGTATTTAGATGTCTGCGATAGATGTGGTAATTCCTCTAGGTGATCTTTATTGAAACGGATTATTATTCACTCACTTTATCTACGATTTTGGTTCTTTATTATCGGTTTTTAATTATTTTTTAAAAACTTTGATAATCCGCACGACTGCGCCAGTTAAATTCCGTGGATTAATTTGCAAAATTAATTATTTTTTATATTTCTGCTTTTGTTTTTGTATAATAATATTACACTGATTTGTTGCTAAATTAAATGTTTTCTTAAATTTAAAGTAATATGTTTTACTTTTGTTTATAGAAATTTAAGTTACTAGCCACGCGTTTATAGCCAAGCTGGTATTTATTAGCAAGGCTGTAAATGCATTTAAATTGTAATATACTTTATTCTAGGTTAAATATTTAATTATTTTGATATCATATTACCTCAAAGCAATGACAATGCAATACAAGAGTTCACCATACAAGAAGCTCAAAATAAAGCCATTACATGTGATGGTAAAGAAAGTTATTAGATGCGTGATGCATATTCAGTTTATATATTCGGTTAATATTGACGATACAGAAATATTTGTGCACGACTTATTTGTCGTAAAATATATAATTTTGTCGTGGAATATATTTTTTGTCGTGCCATGTATTATTCTGTGTAATGTATTATTTGTCGTGGATTGCATTATTTTGGCATCTTAAAATTTATTTGATTGAGCATTGCATTTTTTTGTCGTTACTTAATACTATATTGTCGTGCAAAATCAGCCGTGCAAAAATAAAAAATCCGTCGTAAGTTTAGCCTATTACTGTGTTGATATGCAAACAATCTTTTTTGTCGTGCCATTAATATTTTCCCTAATAAAATTAATAAAAAGTTATATTTACGCTTTATAATTGTGCAGTTATATAATATTAATATTTTAAATTGTTAGACAAACATTTATTTTAATATTTTTATTGAGAATTTGTTTATTAAAATTCAATTGCTATTTATTTGTTTTAATTATATAACCACAACGAACTTAAATTCCAACTGAACTAATATATCATGCTCCGCATCTTGCTTGATGTGAACCCGACTAGTTTACCAACGCGTAAAACTTCCAAACAGAGAGGAAAGTAACATAAGGCTCCATCTATCAGTATGCCACTGTACTAAGTACGTGCGCTTCCAAAATATACATGGGAATGAATTCTATATTATATATATTCAATGCTTTTACTATGTGCTAATCCATAATAATAAAATAAAACACTAACTAAGGTTTTTACCGCAAATACTTAATTGATATAAATATTTATTACTAAAGAATACATATCAATACAAACAAAAATTCACGACTCGAGTTTCGACTTTTAAAGGCCATTGTCAAGTGAGAACAAACTAAAGAAAAAATGCATTTATACAAAAAAGTTAAAATAGAAATTTAAGTGAAGGGAAAAATAAATCGCATTACTGATGGTCTACAGAAATTTAGAAAGTTATGTTTCTTCTTGTAAAGAATATTATTCTTAAGTATGAAGAAAAGCATCAGAAACTACACTATCTGTTTTAAATTATATTCAAAAACAAGCTAATTGGATCATTGCAATCCAAAACTGACTCATGGTTTAAATACTGAACACCATCGTAATGTTGCAGATCTTTGCATTTTCTATAGATATTTCCATGAACATTGTTCAAATAAAATACAAGACATACTGCCATCTAAACAAATATTTACTAGTAGTACACATCTTGCTAGGAAATCCAACAAATATACAAATATTCACTGAGAGTTCAGAGATGTAGGACCGACACTTTTTTAATCGTACTATCGACACATAAAATAAACTCTTAAATTCAGTTTTTCTCCAAGACTTATAAGCCACAAATATTCAAGGTCAATGTTAAATCTAGTTTTCCATGTAATAGTTTTGGCAAGTGAGGTTGCACTCGTTGAAATTCAAAGGTATTTTTATGTTGTTGTGACATATTAAGTAATTTCTACATATAAAAAAGCACTGATGCTACTTGATGGTAGAAGTTGGCTAGTACAATACAGTTGTTTTACATATATGAAAATACATAAAATACATAATATAATTAAATATGTACCTTTTAGTACAAAACTCGTAAGACCTTTACTACACTCAGAAACGGCTTCTTAATATGCCATCTACGGCTACACTCCACGTGAGTCAGAACTAATAAGCTACAGAGCTGGCAACTTTAATTCAGAATTGTTACATTTAAGTACAAAGTTATTTCATAATTAACTGTTTCAAAAACATAAAGAAAATTGTTTTTAAAAAAATTCAATTGCCATCTAGTAAGACAAATCTAATGTAAATATAAAAAAATATCTCAATAAATAAATTATTCAAACGGGCAATGGCCCTTAGAAATAAATAAAAAATCATTAAGTTATCAGTAAATAGATATTATTATAATAGCCTTGATAATAATATATGCATTGAAACCAATTATAAACATAAATCACCAATTAAAATTGTTAAAGGTATAAATAAAAACTTTATAATCAGATAAAGTCGTAGTTATAACATAAACAAAAAAGAAATAAAAATAAAAATACTTAAAACTAAATATTGTTTTGATTTAACCACATTACTTTAAAAAACTATGTAACAGCTATCTCAATGTAACAAACTACTGCATTTTTTCAAAAAACTATTGACATAGTTATAAAAACAACAACCTGTAAACTTTATATATAATAATATACTGGCAATTTCACCGTTCAAACAAGATCTTTTACACAAAATATGCCGCTACTTCCTATTCTTTGAAGGTACAGATGTTCTTTGACATTTTGCTAATCAAAATAACGCTGTTGACAAAAATTGATCAATTTATACTTATAAAACGCAATAATGTTTTAAAAACTCAATACAGATAGTAAACATTTTTTTTATTGCGTATATTGCTTTCTCGTCCAAGTGTAGTAAACATAATAGCTATGTTTGTTTGTCTTGGCCAAGTTACAAATGTGAAGAATCAAACACGTGTTTGTACAGTCCAATCGGCCAGAAATATTGCTGCTACAGACAAAAGTGTGTGTTGGAAAACACGGTAGTATTTAAATTCGAAGACGTTCATAACAATTAACTATAAAAACAACAAGCCAGAACACAAAGCTTTTAGCTTAAAGGAGTACAAATCAACTTTTGTGGCAAAGCACATTTTCATTTCTCCGGATACGTGAATCAGCAAATTTGTTTTCTGGCAATCCAAGAACAATAGCCAAACAACCTTTTTATTTACAACAAGTGGCCGTAAGGGGGGTAAAGGTTGAGGGGAGTAAGGAGTAACGGCAAAAAACAACAACAACAAGTCCGACCCAAATGTCAACCTCGCTTGCACGTTGGTGCCCCTTGCTAGAAAACGAAAGAAGCTCTGACGACCAAGTCACGGCGGTATAACCGTTACAACAGAGAATCAAGGAAATGAATAAGGAGTAAGGTTAAAACCCCCGTAATGATAGTACACCAAAACAAAAGTCTTTCGGTCCCCGGCAGCACGCTCAGCCCCGACCAAGGTAGCGGAAGGATAAGGACGCGAGCGGAGAGTGCAAAGAAACGCCGGGATAGGATAGGCTACTAAAACCAAAAATTTACCATCGCTACTCTAAATACTAGGACACTGTCCAAAACTCAAAAACTACAAAAGCTCGAGAAAGAACTCTCCCACATAAAATGGGACATACTAGGTATAAGCGAGCATAACAGAATAGAAGAGAAACAACTAATACTCATATACAAAACGTTACCAAAATCCACAGCATTAGTAACAGAGTAATGTACCTGTATCTAAGGTAACTAAATACTAGATATTCGTTAAAAATTATCCAGGTATACGCACCTACATCTGCAAGCACGGACGCTGAAATGGACAACTTCTATGAAGACATAACCAATGCAATACAGCAAGAACTACCCGCTATAGCATGTTATTAGGCAATTTTAATGCTAAACTAAGACATAAGGAAGATGAATCTGAAATTGCATTGGGAACCCACGGATTTGGAATAAGAAACGAGAGAGGTCAAACACTTCTTGATTTCCTTCTACAACATAACCTATTTGCAATGAACAGCTTCTTTTGTAAGACTGCACAGCAAAAATGGACCTAAGCCAGTCCTGACGGCTCTACAAAAAAACGAAATTGATTTCATCATATCTAACAGAAGGGAGATAGTGCAAGACGTAACTGTGGTCAATAGGTTTTCAATATGTAGTGACCACAGACTATTTAGATTCAAAATCTTAATCAACATCAAGAACGAGCGGCGAAAGCTTATTAAACAATCAACAACTAAAAAATGAAGATCACTTTGAGACGAAACTCAGTACCAAGAAAGAATAAAATCATAGTTAGCACTTATGGACAACGTTGTAGATCCAAATATGGAAGCTTTAAGCACACTTATTACAAACTCAATAAAAACCGCAGTAAAAGAATTCCAGACACAAAACACTCAACGGATTGAAAAACTTAGTACAAGCACTAAACAATTAATGGCAAGAAGAAGAGATCTAACAAATAACCATACAACAAACGCAACCAAGCTGAGACAGCTAAAGAAAGAAATCTCCAAAGCAATTTGAAGGGGCACCAAAACGTACAACACAAATAAAATTTCAAAGGTATTCAAACAAAACAGGGGCATGAAATCACTACGGAAATCATTCTCTGAAGGCAGGGCAAACATCTGCAAGCTAGCAAAACCGAGTGGTCAAATAACAACAAATAAAACGGAAATTCTCAAGGTTGTTGAAGATTTCTACGCGACACTATATAGAGATGAACACGCACTAAGCTTGGACACCAACATACAAACTGTGCAAAATCAAAGCTTGGAGGAGGTTCCAAACATTACATTAGACAAAATAAGAGGAGCACTAACATATAAGAAGAATATTAAGGCAATTGGCAACGACGGCGTCGCAGTCAAGTCCCTAAAAACCGGCCGAACTACGTTATTAAAAGCATTATGCAAGCTATTTGATGCTTGTTTAGAAACCGGGGCAACATCTTCCCAATGGGATCGGGCCATAATAATAATACTGCATAAAAAAGGAGACATAACCAACAAGCAAAATTATAGACTCATAAGCTTGCTATCGCATATATATAAATTATTCATGAGAATAATTACCAAAAGGCTAACAAATAAATTCGACCTTTACTAACCTTGCAAGCCAGTTAACTTTCAAAGCGGGTTTGGCATAAATGACCATCTACAGGTAGTTAAGTCTTTCATAGAAAAATGCGTTAAATTTAATAAACCCTGCGTAATCTTCGTCAATTACAAAAAGGTTTTTAACAAAATAAATCAGCATAATATGCTTCAAGCTCTTACTGAATGCCGTATTGATCATTGATACATCAATGTCATCAAACATGTGCACCAAAAAGCAAAAGCAGATGTCAGGCTGCAGGAAAACTTTGAAGATTTTAACATTGATTGAGGCGTGCGCCAGGGAGATTTTATCTCACCAAAATTATTTACAACCTTACTAGAACATATGTTTAAACAGACCAACTTTGGTGAAATGAACATAAACATAAACGGCGAGAAACTGAACCATCTGAGATTTGCGGATGATATCTTAATTATTGCAGATAGCATGGACGAAGCTAAACAAATGATACAGAAGCTCAATGCAGCATGAAACTCTGTTGGGCTTAAAATCAACACCAGCAAAACTCAATACATGACAAATCTTGTTATAAGCGAGGCAATTGAGACAGATGAGACAAATATAGAACAAGTCAGCTCCTATAAATATCTTGGCCACGACATCTCTATAGGTAGAGACAACCAAACCCGAGAAATTTCGAGAAGAATAAGTCTAATTTGGGCTGCGCAACATCTTTAAATCAGATATTCCAGTATGCTTAAAAAGAAAGGTTTTTGATCAGTGCATATTGCTTGTGCTAACTTATGGTGCTGAAACACTTACTGTCACAAAGAACACCACAAATAAAATAAGTATTGCGCAGAAAAAAATAGAGAGGTTGATGCTAGATATCTCACTAAAAGACCAAATAACGTAGTAAGGGAGAGGTCCGGAGTGACGGGCGCAGTTACCCGTATAACAACATTAAAATGGAACTGAGGTTAAGCCTCCATTTCCCAACAGGATAATGCAAAGTTGCATACAGCTAGGGTTACTATAAAATTGATTTACTTTCATGGCGTTCTCGTTCTCCAGATCTATCACCTATTGAACACGTGTGGGACACAATCAATAGAAGACTGGCTCATCTTCAACCACTCACTTTATCCGATGTTCGGATGCGTATTCAGAAAGCTAAGGATTTAATCTTTCAAGCAAATATTAACAATGAATTTCTAGCATGCCTTGTGGAGAGGTAACTCATTATTGAAATTAAGGAAAACTTATGTGTGAATAGTTTACAATATATCAAAAATTTTCATAAAAAAACTAAGGTTTATGTAATTATGGTTACATAGACACAAATCATATATTAGACTAATGTCCTGAAATAATATATGTCATACATTCTTAAAATGTCTTATCCGAGCTGTTACTTGCAGCTGCTACAACTTATGTGCCAACACTTAAATTCATATTAGTTACGTTCGTTTTGCAATATCACTAGCGGCAACTACAGCTGCAATCTAATCAAAACAATATAAATGTGCTGTTTGTATTACCGCGGCTCTACACTAGCCTCAATGCTTAGTTGTCATGTGTGGATAGATAATGCCTCTGGAGCCAAAGTTTGCTCAAATGCTACATTTAAAATAATCTGAAATAAAATTAAATTAAAAAAATGCATTTTTTAAGTACACTTTGGGATGGTTGTTTGAGAAACATTGTACTATAATAATAATAATAATGTCCATAACTTAGGACTTTCTGAATTTAACCCACTTAAAAACAACATCTGTAGTGTCAATTGTGACCAGAAGTAAATACTTGTTCTCTAACTTATCCAAATTATTGAGCAAATCCTTGTGTATCTTCTTATAGTTTTCACGATCTATTATACCAATTTTCGAATAAAACAAGGTACTAACAGGTTTGTGGTCACTCAATTTAAGACTCATATGGTATATGTATGCTTGTTGAAAAATGCCTTTATTTTTGAAAAATATGCGATCTGCCAAAGCTGTTGCACAAGCCTTCTCACTGGAATTATACCGATAAGAATCCACATCATACTTATATGTTGGTTGGAACGTAATATCACCTGCCTCGTAACCCTAAAATTGAAAAATAATAAATTTAATGTCAATTAGTTGCAATATCTAGATTACAAGTGTAATAGAATAAGTATGCGCAGATTACAAGTAAGTTCTGTAAGCAGACAGTCTGTTATGTGTCAGTTGATCTCTTCTTATTATCAAATCCAAATCACCAATTGCTATTAAACTCTTTACTTTTGAAGCAGACAATTTCATCAACCAAATATTCAAATCTCCCAGCCAATAGACCTGACTGTAAAAATAATATTTTAATAACTATTGTGCTGCATATCATTATAGTCCTGGTTCCTGCGTTGAACATCCTTAACATGACCTGCCAAATGCTAATTGACAAAACATAGTGCCGTATTGTGTAATTGAAACCTTACAGCCACACCTCCTTTATTACTCTAATAATCATAATTAATTAATAATTATAAAGTATATTCACAGTTATGTTTTAATAATTGAAGGGCTTATTCTCAGATATAGGTAAGCCACATTTTGCTAAATATTTTGATTTAGCAAAATGTGGCTAACCACTATATAAGACAGACCAGTATCAAAAAAGAAAATTATTATTTATGTTTAATCTTAACACTGTTTTATGTTTTTTTAGTTTTTGAGCATCCTATACAATAAAATCAAAAGTTTTTAGTGAAGAATTTCTTTGCAAGTTTTATATACAGATTGTCAAAATCATTCCAACTCATAGCCCTTTCTTATGAATAGTAGAAGAAGTAAATATCGAGCGCATCCGTTTTTGTTATGCAAAGTTTATGCTACCTACAGATTATTGTCTACATTGACCCTGGAGCTGATAGAATTGGTTTATGTCAGGCCACTTCTATTCATAAAGAGAGATCACATTTCTGCTATGTGTTAGAATGCTTTTAAAATCTGTATACATAAGTCATTTATTTACCATTTTTCCTAGAATCCCAGTTCCAATATAATCAACAGCCACATTACTAACATGTCCATAATGATTGTAGTTAATCATCACTACCAGTTGAATGCCAATCAATCGTACCAAACCCACCAATCTGTATTTTGCTTTTGTATAGATAGACATGGGGTTGGTGCTTTCCTGAAATGAATATTTATTTTATTTTAAGAATAAGACATTTGGGGCTATTTTCTATGCACATTGCTAGAATGTAAACAAGATATGTATTGCTAGCTATGAACTATGAACTGTCATTTTAACAAAGCTTGCTTGCTATCAAAATGACCTGTCATTTTAACAAATCTTGATTACTAACAATATAAACTATTACTTTAACAACATAAATTTTTATAAGTATTAATATTTTATCTAGAGATTTGCCACGCTTCCTGATGTGATGACCGTTTATATTGTTAGCAAACAAGATGTGTTAATATGACTGTTCATATTGTTAGTTAGCAAGATATGTTAAAATGACAGTTTATATTGATAGCTAGCAATATAAATCTTGCTTACTTCTAGCAATATGCATAGAGAATAGCCTCGAATAACATATTATCTTTAATAAATGTAATTATCTGATATAATTACATTCTAATAAAACTTTGTATATGCATTTGAAATTGTTACTTTGATATTAAAAATATTCCATAAAATGCAACTTAAACAAAATATATATATATATATTTTTTTTTAATTTGGATTTTATTCTTCATCAACCAGCCCGTTTTGTCCACTGCTGAACATAGGCCTCCTCTATAGCACTCCATCGTCTTCTGTCTTGAGTTTTGTGGATCCAGTTGTTTGCGATCCTTTTTAAGTTCTTGGTCCAACGCGTAGGTGGTCTTCTTCTGCAATGTTTATCGGCTCTTGTTCTCCACTCTAGTATTTTTTTTGTCCATCTTTTGTCTTTCATTTGACCTACGTGGCCATCCCATCTCCATTTGAGTTTAGTTATACGCTCGCCACTTTAGTTTTTTTCCGTAGGTCCTCATTGGTGGTATGATGGTGTAGGGTTACTCCGATAATTAATCTTTCTATTTTTTGTTGGGTTACTTTAAGTTTTCTTGCCGTATTGGCGGTTAGAGTTAAGGTTTTCGCCCCATATGTAAGAACAGGCAGATTACATTGGTCATGTACTTTCCTTTTCAGACATATCGGAATTTTGCTTTTAATGATATGGCTGAGTTTCCCATTTGCTGCCCAAGCAAGGTTGGTTTTTCTTTGCAATTTGCAGGTCTGGTTATCTCTAGATATTCTGATTTCATAACTTAGGTATATGTATTTATAGACTAAATCTACGTTTGTGTTTCCGATGTTAAAGTGTTCGCTCGGTACCAAAATAGTCATTACTTTTGTTTTTGAAAAGTTAATCTCTAATCCAATTTTCAAGCATACGATATGAAGTTTTTCCAGTATCTGCCTAAACTCTCCCAGGTTGTCGGTTATGAGGACTGTCGTCTGCGAAACGAAAGTGGTTTAGTTTTTTTCCATCTATGTTAATGCCTCTTGTTTTCCAATTAAGCTTGTTGAAAGCATACTACAGAACCGTTATAAATAGTTTTAGGGACATGGTATCCTCCTATCTTACTTTTCTTCTACATTCAATGGAGTTGGTGTTTTCATGTAACTTTACAGATATTATAGCGTGCTAGTAAATGTTATAGATTAGTTTTCTCAGTGCGTCCATGATGGCGTTTAACATTACAGTATCAAAAGCTTTATGAAAGTTTACAAATGCAAGGGTTAGTGGTCTGTTACTCTACTGACTTTTTGATTAGGACATTGATGCTTTGCAAATGGTCGTTTTTTCTAAACCTAGAGCGGAATCCAGCTTGTTTGTTTGGTTGGTAAAAATCTAATTTCTTCTCTAATCTTGATGTTAGTATTTTTGTGAATAGTTTGTAGAGTTGGCTCAAAAGTGTTATGGGTCGGTAGTTTTGCAAGTCGGCCTTATCCCTTTTTTTGTGGAGTAAGGTGATAACTGCGTTGCGCCACTTGTCTGAAATTGTGCTATCGTGTAGACAGAAGTTAAGTAGTATTTGTATTTTCTTAACCAGAAACGTGCCTAATGCTTGTATTGCTTCTTTAACTATATTGTCTTTGCCGGGCAATTTGTAATTTTTTGTTTTTGACAGGGCAAGCTCGATTTCTCCGATAGTGATATCTAGAAGCTCCTCGGATTCTTGGTTGACAATATTTTCTTGTGGTGTTGTTATTTCCAAATCTGCTACTTGACTACTTTTATATAGGCATTGCCCATGCTCGATTAGTCGTTGTCTTTGTAAGTTTTGAGATTTCTTTTCTAGGTCTATTCGGATTTTACTTCTTACCATTCTGTGGTCACTTCCCGCTCTGCAGTTGTTGAGTACTGTTACGTTTTTGACAACTTGTTTATTATTGGAGATTATGAAATCAATTTTGTTGGAAGTTCTACTGTCTGGGCTTTCCTAAGTCCAGCTTCTATTAAGTTTTTTATTGAAGAAACTATTCATTTGGTAGAGATTGTTTTGTAAGAGAATGTCCACCATCATTTCACCGCGAGCATTTTTTCCCAATAAAATGTGGTTAACTGTTTCTACTTCACCACATACACAAAGTGGGTTGTCAATGATGTTTTTTTCTGAAAAAGTACCAAGGAGTCAGACAGTGACCGGATTTTAATCTGCTAAGCAAACTGACATTTATTTTTTTGTAAAAAAGTAAATCTTTGAACCAGAAGTTCAGGTTGATATTACTATTAACTTTATCATACTAATTCTTTCCTTTCGTGTGGGAGATGAAAGAGAACTGATCTTGCCACATATTTTTTGCCTGATATTTAAAGCTTTCAAAAAAGTCGGTGTAATTGATGATCCTTTTTTTATCCAAACTTATGGTTAGCGTTCTATAGATAGCGTATAGTTCTGCAGTGAATACAGAAGATTGATCAGGAAGTTTGTCATTTTCTTCTATCTTAAATTAGGGAATATGTACCCCATAGGACACCGACAAGGGGAAGCTAGTTTTTGAACCGTCTGTATAGATTTCAATATATTGTGGCCAATATGTGTTACTAAAGTCTCGAAAAGTCTGATTAACTAATTGGTGATTAATGAATAACCCCTTTGCAAAAACCCTGAAAGATTTAGCGGGGGTAATTGATTCCATAGGAATAAAAAAAACTTTAAAGAAAACATTCTTAATAATGACTCCAGAGAATTGGGCATCCTAATTAAATGCAGAAACAAGAAGCGGCTATCCTTTAGATTGGCGTTTTAGATTTTGTTAAATCCCGGACCGGCCCAAAATCTAAGCCCAAAACTTGGCCCGGCCCAACCCGGCGCGGCCCAAAGCCCAGCCCGGTACAAGTAGACTCGGCCCAAACCCAGCCCGGTACAACCCGGCCCGGCCTTAAGGCCAACCCGGTTCGTTTTAAACGTAATCTTGTTTGTTGTTAGCAACAATTTAATACACAATAACCTTCCTTATTTGTCTAAACTCCAGTTGTTTTACCCGGTTTTAAATCAATTGTTTTTTAGTTACATTTTTATGCACTTTACCTAAAGTCTCAATGTAAAAATTAATGAGTATCAATTATGCATAACAAAACATAAAAACAATAACTATTAAAAAATATATAACGTTCACATATTTATAATTTAAATAAATGAAGTATTAAATTAAATTAAATTTTATTTTATTTTTAAATAATAATATATAGTGAGGAAATTGAGTATTAAAATCGTATAAATTAAAAAATTATGCCAGCCCGGCCCAAAACCCGAACAAGTAGGGCCGGGCCGGGTTTGGGGCCGGGCCGGGCCAAACTTGCGGACCTCCAGAACGTTTTTTTCCAAAAAAATAGCTGGCACTGGTAGTGGCTTCTAAGGCCATACCACTGCCCAAGGCAACGAGTTTTAAAACATACTTTTTGGCAGGAAAGTTTTACGGATGGAAAGAAGCATTAAGCCGGATTGAACCTCCATGACATTAATTGGAGTTGTGTTCATGTATCCTAAGCTTATTCTAATTGCACTATTTTGGATTTGATCTAAAAGGAGACAAGATGTGAGGCAAAATCTAACTTAGACCGTATAATGGTTTTGTAAAAGATCAAGAAAATTTCAGAGTCACTAACCCCAATATGTGCCCGAGATACAACGCAACATGTTAATCTCTTGCGCACACGGCTTTAATAGATGCTTAAAGTGTAAATTCCAGGATAATTTTTTGTCGAGGATGACTCCCAGAAATTTTTAAAAGGCCACGCGAGATATGGAAGTTCCATTGATTATAGGGACATAATCAATTAGAATAACATTCTGAGTGCGCGCTGAGAAAAAAATACATTTGCACTGTTCTAAGGATAAATTAAAATTTTGATTATTCCTTTAATATTTTCGTTTCGTTTCGTTTCGAGGATATATCTATTCCCCTTCATCATCCCCTTCATGTTTTTAGCACTGATGAAGGGGAATAGATATATCCTCGAAACGTTTGCCCGTGTATTAGTATTAAATAAAATACTTTTCATTTAATTCAATTCGTTGTTTGTCCTAATTGGCCATCTTCAACCCACCCATATTATTAATTAAAATTTTGTTCAGAAAGTAGAGCTCTGGTTTCCATTAAACATCTATGCATGTTTCTTAAAATACTGTCAAAAAAGAAGCTAGAGTGGTATATTGCTAGGTCGTCCGCATTAGAGATGATATTAACTGACGGAATTGTCGAGGTGGTTAATTTGATTAAGTATATATTGAAAAGTATAGGAACTGCTTTGAGGCAAGCTTTGCAAAGATGTTCTAAGGTTGTTTTTGGCCAAGGTTTCAAAAATATAGAGTTTTTTAAGGCCGCACAGGTTAATAATTATATTGATAAACGCGAGTGGGAGGGATAAACTTAATTAATATTGACTTCAGCGTCGCAATGCAGACATTGTCGTAGGCTCCCTTGATGTAAAGGAAACAGACGCAAGTTGTCTGGCTACGGGACCACGCTTAAATAACCTCACAGCCGAGTGATGATAAATGATCACTAACACTGTGACCCTTGCAAAAACCAGTTATAGAATAGGGGAATACGTTATTGTTTTCACACCACTGCTCCAGTTGATGTTTCAGAATGTTTTCGAATGGTTTCCTAACGCAGAATGAGATAGCAATCGGCTTAAAGCTATTACATTCTGAGGACGGTTTTTTTGGAATAGGGACAATTTTAATTATTTTCCATTTTTCTGGGATATTCCTTTGAACTAGAATGGTGTTGAATAGAACTGGAGAGTGATTTTCAGCTGACTAGGCAATTGTAGTATCATTGAGTATAAAATGTTATCATGTCCTACCTCAGATTTTTTTCTGCCTGCATTGGCTAGTACAATTGTCAAATAAAATTTGATTTGTAAAGGAATGGGGAGTTTGAGGGACTTGATTGATAGGAAAGAATATGGAAGGATGTAGTGCAGATGGTGGAGTTAATCTACAGAAGAACTCTTCTTTCCAGTCTTTATCCTCAAGTAGCAGGGAGCGGGACCGAAAAGTTTTAGAAAAACGTTTTATGGTAGACTAGATGTAAAAAGAAGATAAAGTCCTGCTAAAGTGCCAAAGAATGCCTTAAAACTGTCGCGGTTTTTGCGCAGTTTCCTGGCTTCCGTCATTGCCTTCCTCGCTGCTCTCAGATCTGCTATTTTGCCCGTACAAAATTTTTTTTTTTAAAGCGACGACATTT
This sequence comes from Tachinus rufipes, assembly GCA_963932245.1. Lineage (NCBI taxonomy): Eukaryota > Metazoa > Arthropoda > Insecta > Coleoptera > Staphylinidae > Tachinus > Tachinus rufipes. Next base: position 21,037,901 of record OZ010750.1, read on the forward strand.
GTTAACGACATCGGAACACTCTTTGTCCCACAATTATCTACTTGGCAGTAGTCTGGAGATGGCTGACTTACGTTTAACAAGATGAGTTCTTTTCTGTAAACTTCTCAGACGATTTTCTTAGTTTATTAACCGGAGAGATCTAATAGGGCTAGGGGTAAAGGCATTATTAATTTCCGTAACAATAGGAAAATAAATGCTACTGCACGTATTCTGGAGAGTAGTTGAATTGCATCTAAACGTAATGTCGGAGGATGCAATAACTAAGTTAATAACATTTTTATAGATGTTAATTGGAAAACCATCATTTAAGATTACCAACCCCAACTGGTTGATAGCAGCTTCTAGTTCTAGGCCATTGCGGTTATGATTGTGGTAACTCCAAGCCGAGTGGTGATCATTAAAATCACCTAGTAAGATAAAAGAATGGGGCATGGAGTTGAGGATGTACAGCCATTGCTTTCTATTAATAGATTGATTGGGTGGGCAGTAACCTGACAAAAAGAAAATATTAGCAATAGACGAGATTACAAATTGTACATGAAGAAAGACGTTAGAAGACGGGATTTTAAATTTAGTTCTGAGAGAGTAATGGAAAAAGGAAAAGACTCCACCATACCCATCATCTCTGTTGTTGTAAAAGAAGCTGAAGCAGAAAATAGATAGGTGTTTATTAGGACAAAGCCAAGTTTCACTAAGAAAAATAACATTAATTTGGTGTTCTTGGACCAGGTGGCACAGATCTGGTTGTTTACCACAACCAGATTGTATAATTTAGCTGAATCGACCCTTGAGCCATTGATAGATTCAGATAAGTTGTGAAGGTCGCACAAAAGATTATTCATGTGAGCAGAGCTGTATGCTGGATTGACAACTAAGAATTGTTGCATTGCCTTAATAAAAGTATCTACTAGTTTGTGTACAAAGTTAGTGTTACAGAGATATCTGGTTTATCAACAGGAAAAGCTAAAAGAGTATAGGGAACAGAAACAGAAAAATTGATTTGAGAACAAGAGACTTTAGAATTATTGCAAGAAAGAAGGGATTTAAAGGATCTAAAGAACGTTTTGGGGATTGAACCAGAATCGAGTTAAAATTAAAGATATTGCTCAACAAACTGGCTAAGTTGCTCTTAGTGTTTGCTTTAGAAGATAGGCAATTTGGGAAGAGACACCATGGAAAATAAGTTGCGATTAAGAGTGAGAGACGGTTCTACTTCCGGTAAGGTAGAGGAGAAGTCCCTAGATAACTGAGTGGAGTTTGTATTTATTGAAAATAATTTATTGGCTTTGTGAAACAAATAACCATGGAATGTCATGGCTTCTTTAATTTTTGACTGTAATATATTCTGGGAAGAATCTGTTTGCAAGGGAGGTTTTATTTTCATTACTAAAATGTTTACCTTTACAGAAAATACAGGTAGGTAAATTTTTAGTGGGGCAATCTTTGATTTTGTGACTAGCCGCGCATGCCGGACACCTGGTGTTGTTTCTACAAATTTTAGAGGTATGTCCATATCGGTGACAGGTAAAGCATTGTATCATTTTTGATACAAATAGTTCAACTGGCTTTGAGTTGAGATTGTAGTAAAAATTTGAGAGAGAACGTGTGTCCTAAATGTGACTAAAATAGTATTTAAAGGTTTATATTGAAAACCCGATTTGGTTTTCCTATTTAATCTTTCTACTTTTAGAATGTCAGTTTGCAACAAATTACTTGCGTTCGTTTTTATGTCCTCTACCTTAAATTCTTTATCAACTTCGCGTACAATGCCTTTGCATGCGATGTGATGTGACGGAATAAATGCTTTTAATATATTCATATTTAAAAAATTTCCGCTTAAAAAATTGTTAGCTTGATCGTACTTCTTGAAAAGATGACTACCCAATTTCAACCTCTGGAATCAACCTTGTCCACCGTATTAATATTAGCCGCAATGATTTTATTACCAATTCTCATTGAAGTAATATTCCCATTAGTAATATCAACTGGTTCAACACAATTTTGATATGTCTGATTGAACGAACTTGTCCACGAGGTGTGGTTTGGATGGATTATCTCTTTCCATTGACACCAGCATTTTTTCTTTCTTTGAATACCCCGGATCACCTGTCCGAAACAAGTACACCCAGGGGGGTTAATCAGGACGGGAGAATTGGGTCTGATAAAAAACAGGCACTGAGCGCGTATCACTTACACAACTATTTGTTAAACGACCTCTCTTCAGCGAGATTCAGAGAGGAATCTTTAACCTAACCTAACCTTACCTAATGTACACAAAAAATGACGTAAATTACAGAAAACTATCATATGAATGGCAATGCTGGCACATACAATAGTTATCATTCTCGCCCTTGATACTTATTATTATATTGTTGTTGAGAAAATCACTTATATTAATTCTGTGTTTTTGTTGGTCAATATCTTTTAAACAAATCAAAATTAAAAAAAAAGTTATTCGTGTTTTATTATTAAAATTAAATTATGTTTCAAATCATTTTAAGAAACCAGCACTGTAGATGAGACCCCGCAGGTCCTGCAGCTTTAAAAATTAAATAACCAAATTAATTAAATACACTGATTACTATCGTTAAGTGATTTTGCAAAGTATATTGAAAATATAGGGGCTACAAAGTTAAATGAAAAATAATACGCATTTTTTTCAAAACAAACTTTAAAATATTTTGCGGTAATTCCGGTATGACACTGACCATAAGAAATATATCTTGAATTATACTATATATAAAAATAGATAAAACTACAAGTGGCACAAAATGCACAAACGATCATCAATTTAATTGTAAATTAAAATTTTAATATCATGTTTTAGTTTTTCTTTATAATTAACGCATAAAATGTGAGAAATAGCTTATATAATATAACCCTATACACTATTTTGTTAAAACGGTTAATGGGTACATTATTTAGAAAAAAAAAATTATCAAAAAAAAAAACAAATAACGTTACTTTAGCACGTGTGCGTTAACTTTGATACTTGTCAAAATTTGATAAAAATACTGTTCAACAACAAAGAATACACAGATATCATTTTTGTTTACGGATTCTGTAATGGTAATGCTCTAGCTGTCTGTAGCAAATATCAATTAAGATTTCCCCACAGAAGGCAACCTTCTCGTCGCGTATTTTTGGACGCATTATAAAGGCTCCGTAATTTTAGAATTTAGTGGTGGTCCACTTCAACAGCACACCGTGGCAGAAGAAGAACAAATAGTTGACGCTGTTCTTGATAAACCAGGGATTAGCGTTAAACAACTTTCCGCCCGTTTACAACTATCTATAAACTTTGTCTGAAAAACCTTAAATAGGAAAATTCTTCAACGATATCATTATAAAAAATACAACACTTACAACCAGGCCACGCAGCTCAATGGCTTTTTGAACGACATCATATATATATTAACTTTGAAGGAACTAAAATTTTAGCAAAAATTAATCATTTTCATACTAGAATAACTAGAGAAGCCATCGAAATTGAAAAAAGACCAGACAATCTCAATAAGAGAGATGATGCTTTACGTTTACCATCTACTTGGAAAACAGCATTGGCAACAACTAAATTAAATTTAAAAAAACCACTAACAGCTTCTTTACCAACAACAACTAATTTAATTACAGCATCCAAATCACAACCAGTTCCTTTACAAGTTTTGACTGTAGAAGGATCAATTAATAGACCAACTACCAGAAGTCAAACATAGAAACTTTACACACAATAAAGTTTCTTGAAAGTTAGCTTTGACAACAAAATTAGTTTATATATCAATGTCATATTGATGTAATAGTATATTAATAAATATTAATAATAAATATCTCATGATGATGGCTGATGAGATTCAGCCGAAACGTCGAGTCCAACTCAAAAAGAAAACGCGGGATAATCCGAAAATAAATTTAAATAAAAATAATTATATCCGCGAAAATTTAAAAAATAACATTATAAACCTTTACGGAGAGGAAATACAACATAAACTAAAGAAATATGAAAAACTACGATCAAAACGTGGAGAACTTCTTTGTGATTTAACATTTTTCAAAAGATGTCGAAACTGTCACATAATACCAACATGTATGAAAATTAAATTTAACAGATATTCAAAACAAATCAACAAGATACTAAATAAATGCAGTGAATCTTTAGTAAGAGAATCGATTCACAAAACCAGAAGAGATTTAAATAATTTAGATACTGAACTTTTGATCCTACACTTAGAACTTGCAAATAAAATACATCCAATATTATGGAATATAATAGAAACATTGGCATATTTTAGAACTGAAACAAACATGGAAATTAAAACCAATCGACTCAAAAATAAATTTAATAATTTAAATAATAAATCAAATGTAACAAAATCAAGACGAGAAATTAAAACAGTTTATAATTTATCAAACAAAATATTAAGCAATTCCGCAGAACAAGTCTTATCTAAAGGTTTTAACTTTGCTATTTCTCCATCCAAAATACCTGTAGAAAACATTATCTGTGGCATAGAATCGGCTATCAAAGGTATAATTAATTTATCATCTGAATGTATACGCCAAGAAGTTGTAACAATTCTTAGAAAGGCACATCCACCAAAACCAAATTTAAGTAAAGAAGAACATACTGCTTTAAAACATTTAAAAGAAGATAACGAAATAATTATTCTACAAGCAGACAAAGGTAACGCAACTGTTGTAATGAATAGAAGTGATTACAACAACAAAATGTTAAAACTTCTAGAAGACCAAGCTTATAACAAAATCAACAGTGACCCAACCACATATTTAGAAAAAACTACCAAAGCAAAAATTAAAAATTCACTTATTGACAAAAAAATCATGGTTAGTTTGATACCAAGAGAAAAATCTTCAATATGTCCTAAATTATATGGTTTACCAAAGATTCACAAACAAAATATTCCTTTACGACCTATAGTTAGTTCAATCGGATCTCCAACACAAGAACTTGCTAAATACATTGCTAAACAATGGCAGCCTCATGCTGAAGAAGCCAGATCATACGTAAAAAATTCAAAACATTTTCTTGATATAATAAAAAACATAAATATTGATAAAAACGACATTCTGGTAAGTTTTGATATTATTTCCCTTTTTACAAAAATTCCAATAAATGATGCTTTAGAAATAATTAAATTAAAATATAATCCACCAAACTATCTTATGGACCTAGCTAATCACTGTCTTTCAAATACATATTTTATTTACAACGGTCAACGATATAAACAAATAGAAGGCGCACCAATGGGTTCTCCATTATCCCCTGTCATAGCTAATTTATTTATGGAAGATTTTGAAACTAAAGCTATTAATTCTGCTCCACTAAAACCAAAATTATGGCTTAGATATGTAGATGATACATTTGTAATTTGGCAACATGGTAAAAATAATTTAGATACTTTTTTAAATCATCTAAACAATATAAATAATAAAATTCAGTTTACAATTGAAATTGAAAAAGAAAATAAAATATCCTTTTTAGATATTTTATTAATTAAACAATCTAATGGTAGTTTAGGGCATACTATTTATAGAAAATCAACTCATACAAACCGTTATCTTAATGCACTTTCTCATCATCATCCAGCCCAAATAAATTCAGTAACAAAATCTTTATTACATAGAGCTTTAACATTATGTGATCAAAATCACATAAAAGAAGAAATTGAAACGTTAGAAAACGCCCTCTTACAAAATGGTTTCAATAAAGCATCATTAAAACTGTTATTAAACAATAAAATTACAAACAACGACAAAGAAAAAGATGAAACACAAAAATACGCTTTTTTACCATTTGTCAAAGGTACCACAAACAAAATTTCTAAAGTTTTAAAAAGATACGACATAAAAACAGTTTTCAATACAAATTTAAAAATAAGTCAAGTTTTAAAAAGCCCAAAAGATATTATCCCTTTAGAAAGTCAAGGCGTGTACGAAATTCCATGTGCAGCTTGTACGAGATCTTATATTGGACAAACTAACCGCAAAATTAGCACAAGAAAAGAAGAACATATTCGAGCAGTTCAAAAAAATGAATCTACTTCATCTTTAACGGAACATGTAAATTCAAGTCATCACAAAATTAACTTTGAAGGAACTAAAATTTTAGCAAAAATTAATCATTTTCATACTAGAATAACTAGAGAAGCCATCGAAATTGAAAAAAGACCAGACAATCTCAATAAGAGAGATGATGCTTTACGTTTACCATCTACTTGGAAAACAGCATTGGCAACAACTAAATTAAATTTAAAAAAACCACTAACAGCTTCTTTACCAACAACAACTAATTTAATTACAGCATCCAAATCAGAACCAGTTCCTTTACAAGTTTTGACTGTAGAAGGATCAATTAATAGACCAACTACCAAAAGTCAAACAAAGAAACTTTACACACAATAAAGTTTCTTGAAAGTTAGCTTTGACAACAAAATTAGTTTATATATCAATGTCATATTGATGTAATAGTATATTAATAAATATTAATAATAAATATCTCATGATGATGGCTGATGAGATTCAGCCGAAACGTCGAGTCCAACTCAAAAAGAAAACGCGGGATAATCCGAAAATAAATTTAAATAAAAATATATATATATATATATATATATATTAGGTGCAATTGCGAATACTTCATTACACTTGGAAACAGCTTGGAACAACTTAAGTGTAGTTGAAAATAATTTAAGTGCAACTGAGAACTTCTAGCAACAACTCATTATACATTAAAAAGCTCAATATTACATGGTAACAATTCAGTACATTTGAAATGAAAGTACAGTTTAAATACATTTTGGAACAGTTAGAACACTTGTTGCAGTTAGATACAGTTGAGAACAATTCAGGTACAACTAGGAACTTACATTACATTAAAAAACATTAATTGCTCAGTACACCTGGAACACATTAGGTGCAGTTAAGATCAATTACAGTATACCATGGAACACTTTAGAACAACTCCTCCAAGATCAAGATCTTGACATCCGATTGCAAATATATCAGGTGGTTTTTTATCACATTCTAGGTATTCCTTTTGAGTATGATAATTCAAAGGTGAGGGTTTACCGTTCACATTCCATGTGCCAACAAAATTACTAAAATATTTATATGAATTCAGCCATATACATACATAAAATGCAATAGTGTATTAATTTAACTATAAAACATCTCACTAATAAGTATACAGTAAAATAATGATATAAATATACTTACGAAAATAATTGCTGGTGTGTAAAATCAGCTTTTTTCAAACTCAATTCATATTTCACCAAAGGTTCTCGATTAGACCTCACACCTTTTTGTGCCATCTTGTGTTGAGAGACTGTTATTGGTTCAACTGAAAAAAAAAAGTAATTAAGAGCGGGACTTCGTGAAACTAATCCTACAGATGTCGCCACATAGAACGCGCCGGTAAAATAACAACATTTTCTTTTCCACAAAATTTAAATTCTACTGTATTATAATATTTCACGTTTGCACACTATTAGTCCAAGAGCTCGCGTCAAAAAAATGCAAGAGTTTTCGGAAACTTGATATTTTAAAATTGGGTTCCATTTCAATCATAAAAAGCTAGCCTAGAGTCAGCAGGTCAAAGAAGTAAAATTAATTAACACCTCCAAATTGTTTTCGGAAAACTCAAAATTTGTATATTATTAGTGAATCTAGTCTAAAACACAAATTCAACAGTCAGACTGCAAATTAACGGGACGTGTGGAGTTAGCGCTACACTTTACATGTCAAAAAAATGATGCTAGCGCAAATGTTTTTTCAAGGCTCAAATATTGCCAAAACATTTAAAGTATAAAAATTAAAAAACTAACAATCAAACACATTTTTGTTGGGACCCTGTCAGTCAGCAGTCGCTAGAAGTAAAGACAGCAAATCAGCGCAATTTCCAATTAATAATTTAACAAGAGCACGTCGCCGTAAATTGCGCTCACTTGCTATCTTCGCTTCTAGCGACAGCTGACTGAAAGGGTCCCAACAAAAATGTGTCTGACTGTTAGTTTTGTGATTTTTATACATTAAATTTATGATTTGGCATTATTTGTGCCTTGAGAAAATATTTGCGCTAGCATCATTTTTTTGACTTGTAAAGTGTAGCGCTGACTCCACACGTTCCGTTATTTAGCTGCCGACCATAATTTTCAATTTTTCAACATTAACTTCCAAACATTTTTTTCTAAACGATATTTTAGAAAACTAAACTATTTTAAGTTTTTCATCATTTCTTTCATTTTCTTTGCTATTTTTAGCAACTATTACCATGCCGTCAGCATACACTAGCGACCACTTTTTTTCTACCAATTACTATCCGCTCTGCTTGAGTTAACTTCAGTTTTTTTTTTCTACATCTGATATGTAAGTCGCAAACAAAGTAGGATTCAGTAGACATTTTTTTTGTTAACCCATACCCTGTTTCCTCAAACACTTTTTCCATTCTTTATTTAACAAGGTGCTTGCTAATTCCTTTCTGTCTCATAAACTTCTACAGTTTTTCTTTATCCTCACTATCAAATACCGTCTTTAGGTCTAACTTTTTCCTTTCTTAAAGCCGGTTTGCCCGTCTGGAAGTATCATACCCGGTTCTTTATTCATTTATTTTTTCTAATATCATAGTGTTAATTTTGTATGCCGTATCCAGTAGCCTTGCTCTCTTGCAGTTATTTACTAGATTTTTGCTTCCACTCTTGTGTATAAGGCATACATTCCATGCTCCTATTAGTATTACTTCAATATCTCTGTGTTTTGTTTTTCTTTTTTTTGTTTATGTATTTTTATGCTTCAGTTTCTGTTCATCTTTTTTATAAATTCATTTTTAGTTTTTTACACTGATTTTTGTATGCCTTCTGTTCTTTTAGATGTTTTTCTTTTGTGCTTTTGTTGTTTTTCCAGTGATTTAACACCTTGCGGGTTTTTTGTTTTGTCTGAGTACATTTGCTGTTCTACCATTTGGTTTCTTTTTTCATTTTTTTTCTTCTATTTGTCTTTTTAACTAGCGTTTCCTTGATTATTTCCTCTAATTTCCTTATTTTCTATTCTACATTTTTCTTTTTCTTAAATAATTTTGATACGTTCAAAAAAGTAGTAACCAAGTACAAATCCGTTCTCGCGCAATTCAAAATCCAAATCTAATCCAAAACAGTAATCCAAAACTTAAATGCGTTGTCGTTTAATAGTATCAATAGTAATCCAAAGTCGTAAGGCAATTTCAAAACAAGGTTGTATAATAAAACATAAAATTACAGTTTTGCTTGAGAACAAAAGAACACGTACACGCGCGTATTTCAAATATCACAATAAAGATTAATAGCTACCACAGATAACATAAATAGATCCCCTGGAACGAGTGTGTGTTATATGTTTAATGCGCCGGTTGCAGGTAAAAACTAAAAAGATTATATCGTGTACAGAAATAAAATGCATTATTTGTCAGAAATACATCAATTAATTTTAAATTCTCTAAATTTATTATAATAATATAAACTTTATTAATTATAGTTAAACTATTAAATAAAATTGTATACAAATGTCATCGGTGAAAAACGTTTCATTCATCTTTCTATTGCGCCGTGCAAACCTCATACACACCAAGGAAATTATTATCTTTTGTAATGTGTAAATTTGGCTTGCTGTCGGCCAACCTTCTAGCAAAATTATAAAAATGAAATGACATTTCTGACATCTATTGACAAAAGATTCTATTAAATATTACGTTTGCTACTAGTAGCTCTTCAACGGAATTACGTTGAGCTATTATTCTATTTCGTGCGATGAGAAGTTCAAGAGGCCCGCTCTTAAATAAATATTAATAACCAGTTTGTTATTAATTACTTGGCAATTATTTCTGTAGTAAATCAACTTATTATTGCTTTTCACTTATATGTATCAGGATAGATCTACATAATTAATAATATAAATAAACTTATTGACAAACATGTCTAAAAATAAGAAATATGTCAGATTTGTCATTTTATGAAATATAATAGTGATGTTTAAGCTGTTTTCTTAATATTAATATAATCTATTAATGTAAGGTTACCATTAACTGCACTAACAATTCTGTATTAAATATAAGTCTGAGACATGCATGATAATAAAATTTATTTTTATCATTTGAAACGTACAATATTGGGTTCACAAGTAAAAATAACATTAGAAATACACCATTTAATTTATTATTAATTTTGAAAATTACATAAAAATCTTATAATTTAAAGGTATATTTATTTTCATGCAATGCATACAGGAGGTATTTTGTACAATGTATTGACAAAAAAAAGATAATATTAAGAATGTGTTTTTTCATAATGAGTTATGTATGGCTTTAATGCTTTGGTGATCATCCAATCTGTTATTACACAACTCACTATATTATTATTATTATTGCTACAATTTCTACAGCACAGTAAGCAGAAGAAAGATGGCATTATTTATGTGTACATATAATTATAATATTACTCGTCAACAATGATAATGCAGGTGTTCACCAGTACTAAGAACTCAAATCTTTTGTAAGCGTTGCATTTTCCTTAGACTTAAATAGCTCCTAATTATTATTATTAAGTTAGATTTTAATTAAGATTCAACCACGAATCATCGCGACATACTTACGCTATAAAGCTCTAACTGTTTAAACGCTATAAGTTTGGTATCATTTATGTAATTAATAAATAAGATTAATAAAAAGTTATTGTAAACATCAAATAATAAATAAGAATATTTCCTTAATATAATAGTCGGTACACACTTGCAACAATCTGCCGTACCGCAACACCGTCGCGTAACATCCTCGCGCAACATTTCCTCGCAACATGGGACTTTTCTAGCGTCCCATCGCTTGTCGGTTTTATGCCGTCGGATCAAAGGAACGTTGCGCGACGATGTTGCAGCTCTCTTTACAAGTTAGTACGGCAGGGCGCAATAATACGGCAATGGAACGGCATTGTGTTGCGGGAATATGTTACACGTCGATGTTGCGGTTCGCAGTTGTGTTGCGGAGTGATGGTACGCGACGATGATACGCGACGGTGTTGCGATACGGCAGATTGTTGCAAATGTGTACGCAGTATAAAACATCGTGTTTTATTGTGAAATAATCAACCAAGGAGAAAAAACTTATATAACAGATATATTTTGCTCATGCAAACAACACGTTTTCCTCCAACTTTTTTTTTACATCTAATAATCAACAAAGCGTTGTTCTATGTCCTTGTAGACCCGTTAATATTTGAGCTAATATACTACTAATTAACCAAAATTATCCGATTAATTCCCAAACATTTTGTACTAATCACACTAACTTCCAAAATCAAAGACGTCAAAACCACACATCAATATGCAGTTATATTCAATGTACCAATCGATAAAATAATTTTGCTACTAATAATCAAAAACCTAATTTTATATTTGAAACATTAACAAACGCTGAAACTACGCAAATTTTTTATCCTGAACAAACAGAAATATTCGATTACGATAATGCTCTGGTTCTTCTTTTGGGATTTTTTAACTGCTTTCTACTTACTTTTTCCAAAATTTACCACGGTATTTATACTTTTCTCTATCAAGGAGGACCAACCCTCATTACTGGTTGGCTTAATATTACCCTTCAAATTGCCAACTGAAGCTATTTTGAATAATTAACAACGTTAAAATAATGCTTAGATTGTTATCTACACTCGACCAGATGCTTTATAATAATCAACTGGTTATATTGGTATCATTAAACGGCATTCTGTTTATTTTTGCGTGATTTACGGACTTCTCGCTATTTATTGCATAAAATTTAATTAATCATGTAATTACTTATTAGAGATAATTTCTCGCATATCTAACATTCAAATTACACTCCTGAATTTAGCGCTTCTTTCCATATGCGATTTTAGCAACAAACAATGAGGTTAACAAACCATGACAATTGTCTTGTGTTCACCAGGTGCGTTTATCGGTGTTTGTTTCGTCGGTTTAATCGGCCATCCGCGAGTATGATTTAGTGCCTGGTGTAGTGCAGTATGTATATTGATTTGAGAATGTAAGCAGTCTCTTACTGTACTTTTTGTCTTTGTTATGCCGGGTTTTGTTTATTACCCAACTTCAATTTCATACAACTCAATTATGCCACGTAGAGCCCTTTCAAATTACCATAACATTCTCGTTAGTTTTCTATGTAGTGTCATTATCTTTATTATCATATTCTTTGCAATCAGAGGTTCTTTTAACGGTTATTATTTATAATTCAATAAGTACTAATTTCTTGCATGAATGTGTCGTTGGTTGCATACAGTCATTCCGCACTTGGGCAATTTAAATCAAGTCGGTCTATTGACACGCTTTATGCTAACATTCCAATTCATACTTATTGAGCGCAAATCTTTGAAATAACTAACCTCACGAGTTTATTGTTTATCACGTATTTATTTACATAATTAATTATTTCTTTTTTAAATTAAAACAAAACACAAAGTCTTATGCCATGTAAATAACATGGCATCAAAACGTAAAAAATAATTACTAATTAAAAAAAATGTAAAATAAACTAAATAATTATTAAACACATTTATTTACAATTGGTTTATATATTTGTTCACTTAAACCCCCGCTACGCATATCTAGGATGTCCATGATACTGTAAGCAATTAGTATTCTTTGAGTCGGAGACCGGCTGATCTGGTCGAATCAACCGTCCTCCGATTCAATTGCTGATCCCCTCCTTCTCTCGGAACCGTTACAATACGTAACCGACTCCAATATTAACGATAAAACTGACGACACAGAAAATTTTCGCATACAAGCCTTGATCTCAGAGTCAACTTAAATTCAATTTACACAAAAAAACCGATTTCCATTTATTTAAATACCCTCTTTAAATTTAAAAATCTTAAGATAGATTGATAGATCATTTATTTAAATATTACTTTCGTGTATAAATTCTTACTAACTAATACATAGGCTTATCTTTAAATACATAAATACTAATACTACTTAAATATAAAACAGTAATACATTATAAAACTATAAATATAGGGTAAACATACACATTACAATTTAGCATGTCACTCTTAGATGTTATGTTTATAATTAAAAACTCTTTTAAACAGTAAAATACATTATTTTCTAAAAATTGTTTTAATTTTAAAGTAAACTCTTTCTTCGTTGTTGCGATTTTTATAATTTCAGAAAGTTTATTATATAATTTAATAGACATGGATAAATGTGATTTTGAATAAAATGTATTTTTGTGTAGATTAGGTCTAATAAATGTGGAACAAGTTCTAGTGTTATAGTTATGAGTTATGTCTCGTGTCTATTGTCATAATGCCAAGTTCTTTAAAATACTTTCTGCATGATTGTTTCTGATTTAAATTTAACATGACACGTATCACTTTTTTCTGCTTTATGAGAAAGTTGTTAAGTATACTGCTATTACACCAATAAACCAGTGCATATGTCAGTACTGATTCAAAATAAGCAAAGTATACACTTTTTTACAAATTTAAGTTTAATAATGACCTCAATTGTTTAATGACATAATAAGCAGTATTTAATTTACTCTTAGTGTACAATATGTGTTCACGCCAACACAGATTTTCGTTCAAATAGACTCCCAATAATTTACATGAACTGCTGAAATTTACTAATCTGCTATTTATTGTAATACTATTGTAAATATTTATTGGTACATTTTTATATACTATTATGTTTGTTTTTGAAATATTAGCAACTAATTTGTTTTTACTAAACCAAGATGTGATATTTTTCATTACAATTGTCATATTAGTTTTTAAGTCTTCCTCGGAGAAACCACTTACACATACGCTAGTATCATCAGCATAAATGGTAACAAGAAAATTGACAATTAGTGGTAAATCATTAATATAAATAATAAAAGTAAAGGCCCCAAAATTGATCCTTGAGGAATACCTAAATTTTTATACATAATATTTGAAGTATGTATTGATTCTTTTTTATCGCCTAAAAAACTTATTTCAACAAATTGTGGTCTGTGTTCAAATATTGTGATAGTAAATTTAAAATAGGGCCCCTGATGCCATAAAGTTCTAATTTTCTAAGCAATATATCCTTGTCCACCATGTTAAATGCCATTGTTAGATCATAATTGATGCTTGCAGTGTATTTGTTGTTGTTGATGTTGCTGTAAATATGATCTAAAATAGATCCGATTGCTGTGACAGTTGATCGTTTCTTTCTATACCCATGCTGTGAGTTGTTAAATAGATTATTAGATTCAAAAAAACTTACTATTCTATATTTAAGGCACGTTTCAAATATTTTTGATAAACTATTAAGCAATGAAATTAGACGATAGTTTTTTACATGTTTTTTATTTTCTTTTTTAAATAAAAGGATATATTTGGAAATGATCCAGTAGTAAAATGATGATTTATTACATGTGATAAAGGATCTGCCAACCATTCTAAGCCGTATTTATAAATTTTTATAGGTATAGAATCCACTCCTCTAGCTTCAGTATTTTTTTAATTGATTCAGGTGCTACTAATTCATTAATTAACCCAAGAATTGCTTTGACTTATTTTTCTGATTATATTTTCAAACAACCATTTTCCGTAATGTAATTCATAATGATAAAGGTATTGAATTTCCAATACTTCAAGAATTTGGTATGAGCAATAATATTAAATTATTGATTATAGACTGGCACACAAAATTTGAATCTTTGTTAGGTAGCGTTGATCTTAAAAATATGAACGCAAAAATAGATTATAAAAATAAAATATTAAAAATACGAGACATAAAACTTCCTTTTCAGTTTTTAAATGTAAATAAAAAATAAATGTTTTCTATTAATATCACAAAGTCATTACAAACAGACTATTTAAATAATGAAAAAAAATTATCAATAGAATCAATGTGCAGATATTTTTTATTTTGATAATTCAAATTTAACATTTTCTAATGTAATAAAACATAAAATTAGAACTAAAGACAATGAACCCGTATTTACTAAATGTTACCGTCATCCCTACTCAATGAAAACTGAAATTCAAAACCAAATTAAAAAATTAGTTAATAGTAATATATACCAGCTTGGCTAGTGCCAAAACAGGTTGATGCATCGGGTAAAATTAAACATCGTTTAGTAATTGCGTACCGTACATTAAATAACAAAACAATTGAAGATAAATTTCCTCTTCCTCATATTGACAAAATACTTGACAATTTATAAAAATGTTTTTACTTCACGACGCTCGATCTAGCTCAAAAGTTTTATCAAACCGAAATGGACCCAGAATCCATAGAAAAAAACAGCTTTTACAGTCAATAACGGACATTTTGAGTATCTAAGGATGCCATTTGAGTTAAAAAACGCCCCCAGTATGTTTCAACGTATGATGGAAAAGTTTCTTCAAAATTATTTCTACAAATTTTACTTTGTATAACATAGACAATGTTTTATATTTTTGAAAGATTTCGACAAGCAAACTTAAAAGTTCAGTTAGACAAAAGTGAATTTTTATTGAAAGAAGTTGGCTTTCTTGGTCATATCATCACTTCTTCTAGAATTAAAACAAACTCTGCAAAAATTTACAAAGAAATTAAGTCATTTTTAGGCTTAATGAGTATTTATCGTAGATTTATTCAAAATTTTGCAAAAATAGTATCACCTTTTACTAAATGCCTAAAAAAAAGTGCCAAAATTAATACGCCAGAACAAATTTATATTCAAGCTTTTTATCATTGTAAAGAACTTCTAACAAATGGCCTAATTTTAACATACCCTGTTTTTACAAAAAAATTTCGATTAACTACAGATGTCTCAAACGTGGCTGTTGGTGGTGTTTTATCACAAAACAGTAAACCCATAAGTTATTACTTGCAAACCTTAAATTCTGCCAAAAAAAAATTACTCAACGATAGAAAAAGAACTCCTGGCTATAGTTGACTGTAGTAAACTTTTAGACCTTATTTATTCGGTTGTCATTTTATGATTGAAACAGATCATAAACCCCTAGCGTAGTTTTCTAAATTAAAAAGACCTAGGAGAATTTGATTTTGAGATCATTTCAAAATCTGGAAAAGAAAATTTTGTGGCAGGCGTCAAGAATTAAAATTAACGCACTCGAAACAGATAATCTTGATAATCTTTGAGTTTTAACCCAAATTGATGAAAACAAAACTACTTTAACACTTGATAAGGCTGGCAAAATTTTAGAACAAGTTTCGATTTCTCATAATGACGATACACAACATACAAGAGCAGAAAATCCTTATTTTGTACTTAAAATTACCTACTACTAATCAAATTAGAAGATTAATTCAACATCTAAAATATACGACCATTTAAAAAAAATCAATACAATGTAACAATTCTGGACACAAATTAGAAAACCTTTCCTATTTTATAAAAAAACATATAACAATTTAAAGCAAAACATTTTTGGCCTAATATAATACATAAGATTACTAAAGTTATCAATTGATGTGAAACATGCATCTTTTCAAAATATGAAAACACCCTTATTAAACTAAATTTTCTGATTCTTTAGTTGCCAAACGTTCTTTTGACATCATACACATGAACTCCTTTTTCTTCAACGGTTCCACATTATCTATCGTTGATCTTTTCTCAAAGTATGCCCAAGCTTATTATCTTGAAGATGTTTCTGGCATATTAATCCTAAATAAACTTCCTTGAAATTGTTTGTGATGATGGTAAGGAATTTAAGAACAAAGTTTTTTAAGAGTTCTGTCAATTTTTTAAACCTTAATTAGGGACACCCGATTTCTGTGCACTAACAGGGACATGGAGTATTATTTTACAAATAATGGTTTGATTTTTACAACTATCAGTGGATTTAATTAAAGAAAATACCTTTTTTTAAGTATATTACAAAATAGTTTAAAAAAAGTTAAGAGAAAACAACTTACATAATATTTAAAAAAAACTCATTTATTTTTATAGAAATTGTAAAAAACGTCATTTTTTTTATTTCAATAATAAAATAACTAGCGGATAAAGTTAAATCATTCTACAAGACTACTAACAGTTTATGCAGCACTTTCTTGAGCATTTTAGTCATATTGGTTTATTGCATTTTAGGTATCTAAATGCTGTTTCTCTTTTCAGTCTGAGACGTCATATATAGCAATATTTTTTTAATTCTAAGCGCTCTGGCATTTGAGGCTCTCTTTTGAGTTCTCTTGGAATATTCGAATTTAATCTGTTTTGCATATGGTCTTCAATAAGTTGACTAGCTAATGTTTTTACAAATTTAAATCTAGTATTATTACTTTTTAGATATGAAAAATACATAAGATAAGAATTAGGGTTACACATATTCAAAACATATATTGATTACTGGCCATAACTCAAAATTTACAAAAGATACGACAAAATCATTTGAGCATGCATTAAAACACTGTTATTTAGGAAGGTACTAAAAGCAGCAAATTTCGAAAACTAATAATATAAATATTCAAACGAAAGACTGGTTTTGAATAAATTATTAATTCATTTCATAAAACTAATAATGATTTAGAAGAAATAAATTTAATAAATCCTCAATTTTATATTAAGCGATCAAAATTTTGTAAAGCCGATCCAGTATATTATAAAATAAATGTAACAAAGTTTAAGAATAATAAATTAAAGGAATTAGAGACAAAACAAATAAACTAACTAACATTCGCAACTCGTCTGGCAAAGAGACTAAAACAAAATCTTTTACAGAATACTACTTCTGACGACGTTCCAAGTTCTGCTCCCGGCACTTCACATTCAACAGATAAACACCAATGGTTATTTTGAAGAAAACCTAGGAAATACCAGATTTCTAGTTAACTATAACAAATTTTACTTTTATGTTAATATATGAGATATAAAATGTTCTTATACAAATCTTTTGGTTAAAACTCATATACTTCAGACCAAATTAAATACAACAACTTTTAGAAATTTTTATAAAACTTACGGACTAATTGCAAACAAATAAAACAAATATTTTGGGTAATGCAATACGGTTTATTACTGGAAATTTAAATGAAAATTATTTGTCAAAAATTCAAGTTAATTTAAAGATACTCTTTGAAAACGAAAAAAAAAACATTAAAACAAATTAATAAATTTACAACTTTTGCAAATCATTTGAGCATTAAGTATATTGAAAATTTGGAAATTATACAAAAAATTATTTATAAATTCTGCAATCTAGTACAATATTTGTTTAAGTCAAAAATTATTACAGCCTTTAATGATATATTAAATTTGGAACTAATTTCTTTATTTGAATTACAAGATATAATAGATCACCTAATATTAACACATAAGAAAAAAACTTTATTCAAATTTAATAAATCACATTCTTTCAGATTATTAAAATTTTCTAAATTTAAATTGCTTTTTATCAACAATATTATTGTTGCATTCTTTATGTCCCCATCTTTAAACCTAAAGTATATCAGTATACAAAAATTTACCCAATACCTTCAAATCAAAAGCAAAATTTATTGTTACCTACACAATTTTATCTAGCAGGAACTCAAAAAGAATTATGGACAAACAAACAGTGTCGCAAAATTGATAATGAATACTTGTGTGCGGAAATTGTTGAACGCTTATCATGTTGAAAAAGCTCTAATTTGTCCAGTTTTGCACCAGTGGAAAACGATTTTGAACTAATACAAACATTAAAAAATAACGACATTTTGTTAGCAAATAAAAAAAGTTAGAAATATTTAAAAAATATGGCCTTTCTCTTAATAGATTTTCTGTTAAAAATGTAATTCTAACATCATTTAATTGTAATGTAATAGTAAATGATTTAGCTTTTAATCAAATTAGAAAGACATATAACTTGATACTACCCACTTTGGAAAATTATACCTTCAAAAATCAATTCAGTATCAATCTAAAACAAACATTTAAAAGATAATAAAGAAATTATCAATGATCTAAAATAATATGAAAAATAATTTATTAAAAGCTGAATATTAAAAACACATTGAAAGAAAGTGCTAAAACCTATTTCTTGGAAATGCAGAAAGCATCAAACAGGAAAGAAAAAATAGTAACATTTAATTTACAAAAAGTTTGATCAACACATCGTGGTACAAACAACATGGATATTCAAGAAAATACGCGTATTATAACTTTACAATTTGCAAAAGTGGCAGTAAAAAAGCAATTTGTTACTTATGGGGAGAAAAAGATGGCAAAAGAGGAGCAAATGAGATATGTTCACTGTTGTATTCCTACCTCATCAATGTAGATAATACAAAATACGTTGAAAAAAATATTATTTTTCTGTGATAATTGTCCAGGACAAAATAAAAATAGACAAATGTTAACAATGCTTACGTATTTTTTGAATCATTTTAAGACAATTCAAGAGATAAATATTACGTATTTAGTCCCGGGACATACCTATATGTCTGTAGACAGTATTCATGCTGTTATTGAGAAAAAAATCAGAAACAGTTTTGTGCAGGCACCTTCTGAGTGGGCTACAATAATTAAGAATGCACGTAAAAAACCTAAACCACATGACGAAAGTGTTCAGCAGTATTCGTCGTTTTTAAATTGGAAAAACTTGACTAACTTGAGAAAACTTAAAGATACATTTAGTCAAGATGTGAAAAATGTTAGAGTTCAGGTATGTAAAAGTGATTAAAAGAGAAGCTGTGATAAATGCTAGAAACTGCTACAATAAGAATGTGCAGCAAAGCAATATCTGCAGGGTGGATGATCGGGGAAACACAAGTCCTTCAGCTCCAGAATAAATACACCGATGCAAATAATATTTTATTCCAAACATCAAATCAATCCATAGGTAAGTTAACATTAATTAATAATATAAATTATAAATCTGTAAAGAAAACAATAAGCAATAAGCCAAACAAGCATGCAGGCCATGCGGCATACAGGTTAAAAAGCAAAGCAATGCATATTCATTAATATAGATGTTAAACATTACATTAATTACATAAATATTAATTACTAACCTGTGCGGGTCTAAATCCACCCTTGAGTAAAGAGTATTTTAAGGTACCTGTAGGCTTCAGAACTATAAAGCTATATATTTAATTCTTGCTTTTAGATGTTGCCAGTAGCAGGAGATGAAGCAGAAAGAACTAGCCAGCAGGAAAAAGGATCCAGGGAAAGAGCAGGAAGAAAAGCAGGTCATGCCACCCATAATAATAGTTGGCAATACCTGACACAGATGTCACCACTAATTTGCATTTTATGTTCAGTTTATTAAAATAAAGTATTTTAATAAATATAATTGTTTCATTACATCTGCCCCCCTCTCGCGGGCGACAGTGGTTTAACTGGAGCTTGCGGAATCTTGAACAAATGGTTTGAGGTGACAAACATGGAAAACCCCACGCTCGACGATGGAACCAGGTTTTGCTAGAACATATGTCTTGGTAGCCACACATGACTTGATGGCATATGGCCCTTCATAAAGAGGTAGAAATTTTTTCGTTTCCTTCGAAATAGCAGACGAAGACGGATTTGCACGTAACCAGACTAGCTCACCAATGGAGAACGTCCTAACATTACCGGAAGGACCGTTAGCCACACGACGTTGTGCCCGGCAATTCAACGTTTCCCGGGCGAGCATTAAAATAGCACTAGTGTCCGTAAGTGGAGGATTCGGAAAAAAAGTTGGATCCTTAATAGGAGACATAGGCAAACGATCGAAGTGAAGCTTAACCGCAGAGTAACCTGTAGATTCATGAGTAACAATGTTTAAGAACTGGACAAAGTTAGGCACTGATTTCGCCCACAAACTGTGTTTGCTGTGGCAATAGGTCCTAAACAAACGACCCAATTCTCTCATCACGCGCTCTACTGGGTTGCCCTGAGGATGTCTAACAGAGGAGTAGATGCACTGAATCGACTCATCAATTAAGAAGTGTTTCCAAGCATTAGAAGTAAACTGGATACCCTGGTCACACAGCATTCGCTCTGGCTTACCCACCTTTACAAAATAATCTTTAACCATGCGATTGATGATGGCTTTAGAGGTAGCACGCTTAACGGGGTAAAGGGTAACCAGTTTAGAAAATACGTCCAATAGAACAAATATGTAAGTTACTCCACTTGTAGAAGTAGGTAGGGGACCATAGAAATTAACGGAGACGAGTTTGTTGGGGCTTTCAGAGACTATAGCTTTAAAAGGGGGTCTAGGGAGAGGACAATGTTTGCTCTGCTGACACAATTCGCAACACTTGACAATACGCTTTACGGAACGGAACAGATTTGAGCACCATAATTCACGGCGAACCGCACACCACGTTTTATACACCCCAAAATGGCCAAAAAACTTATGATAGGCGGTTATAAAGTTGTCAATGACACTAGACGGGATACATAAGTACGCTTTGATGTCAGTTTCTCGTCGGAGGAATAATAAATCTCGGTGAAGAAAGAATTTATTATTTATACTGCCCTCTTGAATTTGAGCTATAATTTTACCGAATTTCTCATCGGAACGCTGCGCTTGAGGCAAACATTTTAATAGAGTAGAAATACTGGGACCACTGGTTAAAGTTGCGATTCGGAATTCCTTGTCTTGTGGAACCGGAAGTCGAATTGGTGGATGGCGTGAGAGTATATCAGCTATCAAATTATTTTTCCCGGACACATGCTGAACTTGGAAATCATATTCCTGCAGAGATAGTACCCATCTTCCAAGTCGAGACGACAACAATCTACAAGAATTGAGATAGGTCAATGCACTGTGGTCGGTTAGAATTGTAAACCGTTTACCTAACAACAACACCCTCCATTTACGCAAAGCGTGCACCACACTCAATAGCTCTTTCTCGCATACACTGTAGCGGGTCTCCCGGTCTAATAAAAGATAGATAGATATTTAGATAGATAGATATTTATTGATTCTTATTACAACATAACATTGATTGAATCAGTCAGGTACATAAGGTACAAAATTACAATATACTAGTTTTTTTATACTCAATTCAATCCCGAGTTCAAAAGCTTGATTTATAGTTTCAATCAACTCGCACATAGGACCTATTGTAGATTTGCCTTTTCTATATCCAAATTGGGCATTGCTTAGCTTTGGGTCTATAAAAGAATACTACCTTTTGTAGATTACTGCTTCAAATATTTTTGAAAAATATGGTATTATAGAGATTGGTCTGTAGTTCTTTAGATCATTTTTTTCACTTTTTTTATGTATTGGTGTTACTTTAGATATTTTTAATTGACTTGGAAATACACCTGTTTCTAGAAACAGATTTATTATATAAAAAAGGCGGCTGCAATACGCGATAACTTGCTTATGACCATCCACTAGTTGAAATAACACACCACCAAGGCCGACATCACTTGCATCACACTGCACAATAAGCGGACATTGGTGCTGTGGGTGACACAAAAGTATTTCTTGGCTAAGCTGTGATTTCACCTCGTCGAACGCTTTTGTCTGTTCGAGACCCCAATTCCAGTGGGTAGACTTACGGAGAAGTCGAACTAAAGGCGCAACCAAGGAAGCAAAATGCTCAACAAAACCCCTGTCAAAGTTAACAAGGCCAAGGAATGCTTGAAGCTGGCGTAAATTTTTTGGAGTTGGGAAATCCCGAACGGCTTGTACCCTCTCAGGGTCAGGAGTACACCCTACTGAGTTTAAAACATAACCCAAAAACGAAACCTCTTTACAAAAGAATTTGCATTTCTTAATGCGCAATGTGAGGCCGGCTCTGTGTAATCTTGAAAAGACAAGGTCCAGATGGTGAATATGCTCTTGGAAGGTACTGGAAGTGACGAGCAAATCATCTATATACGGATGCACAACGCCTTCAAAGTCTGGTCCTAAGATTTGGTCAACACAACGTGTAAACGAACTTACCGCCGTTTTTAAACCAAATGGTAGAACTCGAAACTGGTATGCACGTGTGCCAACTCTAAATCCAGTGTAATGACGGTGTTCGGGATTAATGGGGATCTGCCAATAAGATGAAGTCAAGTCTAGACTGGATAGGTACTTCACGTTAGCCAAATTCAATTTGAGATCTTTAATTGAACGAGGAAGTTCGGTCTCGGATCTGGTTACTGAATTTAATCGACGTGCATCAAGGCAAATCCGCACTGACCCATCCTTTTTAGAGGTAACTAGTAGTGGACTGGCAAATGATGTAGTAGATCTCTCAATAACTCCCCACTGCTTCATTCTATCAATCTCATCCTGCACGGCAGTCCAGTATGCCACAGGTATGGGATACTGTTTGACAAAGAATGGTGTAGCGTCTACTACATTAATGTCATGATGATAGCGCTGTGTCAATCCCGGCTTATTCGAAAAAAGACCGCGATAACGTCCAAGCAGTTCCTTAATGCTATCCAGTTCAGCTACTGACAAAGCACTTTCCGGCGCAATATCAGTGATAAGTATTTTTTCTACTTCGTATATTTGATAGGTATTTGTGAGCCTCTAATTGATGCTATAAATAACCTCGAAGAAAACGGCACATAGTCATGACATACTGGAGTTTCCGGTATGTTATATTGTTTCGAATCTTGATAAACCATTAAGGTAACTGGCTCATTAGTAAAACAAATATTTGTTTTGAAATATCTAAAGAAATCTACTCCTAAAATGACTGGGTATGAAAGATTAGGGATGACCAAAAACTCAAAAGTTGAGAAGAAGTCGCTCATTTTAAAGGCCAGCATCAATTGGTATGTGACACGATTAAGCTTGGACTTAAAAGCCCCCCTGACTTTAATTCCCTGAACTGGAATTGAAACTAACTTATCTTCAGTAATTAAAATTTGTTGATAAACTTCAAATGATAAGCAGGTGATTTCGCTTCCTGTATCAAGTAAAGCGGGGAACTCAAACCCGCTGATGGAAATGGTAATAATAGGGCAATGAATTGGCGAATTCACATGATCAAATTCACAATCATCAAGAAATAAGTCGTCCTTTGGATTTTGGTTGTGAAATGGGTTGACTCGCTTAAGCACACACACCCCCGAGTCTACTGAGGTGTGGCTTGAAAGTTTTCCGACGCTTGAAACATTTCTTCCGGTTCTAAAGTAATGTGTGCAATCTTGTTTACCTTATTAGAACTGCTGTTTGTATGGACGCGGTTTTCCGAAAATCTAGGACGCGGATTGTTATTTGTGATTTGTGATTTTTAAATTCGCTTTGCCCTTTATTAATTTTATTAAACATTTTAGGCATTGCCCCTGTGGAATTATTTGGCATGGTTCCAGATTTACAAACAGCCACTGAACTGGTAGCAGCATTCAAATGGGTTACATAATTATAATTAGGTAAATTTGAATTTAAATTACTAATATTTGACAAAAATGTAGTGTCAGTTGATGATAAATTAACATTGGTACCAGTTATATTATCGGTTGTTGTTACATTAAATAATGTTGGGGCTCGTGTGCTTGACACGATACCACTGGTAACAGAAGATGTCAATATACCATCAACCGATGATACTAAACTATTATTATATATAAATGATGTTCTAGTTGATGGTAAGTTAACATCGGTTAGTGTTATGTTATCGGTCTGAGTTTTATTAATTTTTACCAAAGCTTGTGCACCTGACACAATGCCACCGGTAGAACCAGATGTTAAGATACCATCAGGCATTGAACTTGAATTATAATTAATTAAACTAGGCTTATCTGCATGTAACGTAGACTTTCCAGCATGATCTGTCCCAGTTGCCATCTCTGTTGATGTTAGGTCTACGTTTCCATTTGCTCGGGTAAAATATTGTGTACGATGATGTTTAGGAGTACGTTTCATTCCCATTAATGTAATTATTCTAGATAAGGACCATCGGATGGGCTCCAAGTTGTGGCAAAGCAATATCTGCAGGGTGGATGATCGGGGAAACACAAGTCCTTTAGCTCCATAATAAATACACCGATGCAAATAATATTTTAACATCAAATCTATCCATAGGTAAGTTAACATTAATTAATAATATAAATCATAAATCTGTAAAGAAAACAATAAGCAATAAGCCAAACAAGCATGCAGGCCATGCGGCATACAGGTTAGAAAGCAAAGCAATGCATATTTATTAATATAGATGTTGAACATTACATTAATTACATAAATATTAATTACTAACCTGTGTGGGTCTAAATCCACCCTTGAGTAAAGTATATTTTAAGGTACCTGTAGGCTTCAGAAATATAAAGTTATATAATTATTTCTTGCTTTTAGATGTTGCCAGTAGCAGGAGATGAAGCAGAAAAAAACAGCCAGCAGGAAAAAGGATCCAGGGAAAGAGCAGGAAGAAAACCAGGTATTGCCACCTATAATAATAGTTGGCAATACCTGACACAGATGTCACCACTAATTTGCATTTTATGTTCAGTTTATTAAAATAAAGTATTTTAATAAATATAACTGTTTCATTACAAATGTTACCACTATCAATATTCCGTTTTCAATAAAAGCAGTTCTTCTAGTTAATGCTTATACTGCAGAATTGCAAATAAACGAAAAAAAAACAAAAAAATTATTTAACTATGTCGATCGTTTGTAATAGAACCACAATACTACCATGAATACATTTCTTTAAAATATGCTACCAATGTACCTGACACTCTACTGGAAACGGACATAGAGGACAAATAAATTAATGTTTCTAATAATAGTATTTATTGACATCATTAAAAGTTGTGGTTTTTTGTTTTATATGTTTAAAAGTGATATTTTTTTGATATATTATTGTTTGTATTCCGTTTTGTAAAATATATGACCTTGCAAAATAGTAATCACCATTGTTTGATTGATAAAGTAATTGTTACAAACGCGTAAGCGCCATTTAGGGAAATATTGGCAAAAATAAAAAAATTTAAAAGACTTTATCACCGGTATAAGCGTAAACGCAAATAACAACATAAAATAGACGTAAGCAACCTGTATTTGTTATTTTTCAGCGAATATACCATACTATCATAATATTTTTTACATAGCTTAATTATAAACAATACTACTTGATCAAATTTAATTCTACCCAGTTTCCAATTCTTGAATTAGTCACAGTATAACGTTTTTATAGCACTGTATAAAATTGTCTATATGACGCTTACGTTTTTTCATCAGAACTTCATTGATATAAAACATCGTGTTTTATTGTAAAATAATCAACCAAGGAGAAAAAACTTAACAATTTCAACAATTACACGATTGGTTATTTTCTACAAAATGGAGCTACTGCTAAAGGTCGTCTCTAATATTTCATTGTTATTTAAATGTTAATTAAACCAGTTGCAATAACTCGTTTATAATCAAATGTAAGTAGTAAGAAGTAATTCAACTAACAATTCTTTATAATTCTTTACAATTTTCATATTTTTTTTGTCTTTATTGTGCGTTTTACAGCTTTTTACATCGCCCCAAAAGTCTTACAATTTGTTTGAAGGGGTTTAATAGAACCAACGGCTTATTAGGTGACTTTCGAATCACCCCGGTAGATAAAGAGCAAGTTATTATTTCATAATTATATTTTGGGGATTGAACCCCGGACTGCTATGCTGCTACCCTAACGCTCTATAACTGAGCTATCTCACCGTTTTTTTTTTTTTTTTTAATTTGAACACTGCTCTAGTCGACGTTGTATATTGTGAACAATCTCTTCAGTTACAATGCCTATCAAGTGATTTTTTCTTATAGATGTAATCTTTACTAAATTGATTGAAGCACGACTAAAAAAGAGTATAACCTGTGCTATATTTATTGATCGTTCTACTGTAATAATGAGTTTTTACTAAACAAGCATTCTGTCTGTTCTTGTGTACGTATAATTTAAGAATCCAATTTAGTTTCCATAATACGCAATTTAACATCTATGACAAACTTCGTTCTGTTAAAAATAGCTAATTTCTATTTTATTGTTGTGACCTTGATAAATGCATCTAAAAGTATTGTGTAATCATGAGCAGTAAATGCTAAAGCATTGTCCATATAATTTAATCATTTAATACACAATCCAGTACAATTAACTAATATTGTTATTATTATTATTATTATGTTAAATACTGAGTATTAATTTTTCAATAATATAATACTGGAGATCATAGTTAAAGATTACGTTATCTGAGGACAGATTTGTCAACAAGTCAATGTTGATATTTTGCTATGTACATATCAATTTTATTGACATATAAATGATTTCATATTTAATATAACCTAATGTTAACAAAAAATTACGTAAAATACAAAACAATCTCATATAATTGGAGTTGCGGCACGTACAATAGTTATCATTCTAGCCGCAAAGGCGCTAACATTTTAAGAAGTAGTCATAATGCAGTTAATAACATACATTTACTATTTTTCATAATAGTTACGTTGCCAATAAAAAAAAATCATTTTGTTTATGTTTATTTATTTATTTATTAATATATTATTTTAATAATTTTTGAAATTCTAAAATAATCATTGTACTCATTATGTACTTCGTACTTATTTTAATTGTTTACACAAAAAAAATTGTTACGTCTATGTGATGATCTAGGGATTTTTTTTTAATGGTTGCGTTTAGGAAAGCGGGAGCAAACCGCTACATTTGTAGCGGTACTCGTTGGTATCTACAGGTTTGATATTAAAATCAAAGATGAAAAACTTAATCACTCACATTGAAATGCTGTTACATCTAATAATTAACTTAACTAACTAATCTTGTAATTATCAAATTACTGCCTTAGTTTTAATGCAAATAATCTTTAAAATGTAATTTTAAATAAAACTAAATTTAAAATTGGAAATTATGTCATACTTACTTAGTCTACCTAGTCACGCCGTTCTCTTTCGGGATAGGCAAGTTGTTGTATGTTATAAAACAAAAAAACTTAAGTTTGGAATGAATTGTTTCAAAAGGCTTAATTTTTACAACAAATTAAACATTTTATAATCTTTTTTTGTAACGATAGTAGCAGTCTTTTTGGAAAATAATGTCATGTACACAAAATTATTGTTTGTCTTACTTTAGAACTAGTACAGCAAAATATTGTTTATTTTATATGAAATTGTATTTAACAAATTAAAGTGACAATTTTATTTTTTAAAATTATAAAAAAAAAAAAATTACCAAAACTGTTCTTATAGAGAACATGACATTGCTAGTTTATATAATTGTTTGTATATTGTTTATTTTTTAAACTAAAAATAGAAAATATTACTTTTTTATTTTATTCATAATTAGTCAAATTATATTAACAATAAAAGAGGTTAGAGGATAAAAATTTGTTTAATATATATAGGTGCCCATGTATATTTAAATATCTATCAAGATGATAAAATAGCGAAATGAAAGCCTTTAATGTTTTTTTATAGTGTTGACTAAATTCTTCAAAAAGTCTTTTTAATGTTAAAGATGGTGGACGACTTAGACTTTGTCAAAGAGAGTGCAAGTAATAACTTATGTAAATGTAGCGCAATCGCGATAACTGGACCTAAGTGTGTTAATTGTACTTATCATCAGTCGTGTTCAAAAATATACAGAAATATCAAACTAATTGATGAAGATAATATTCAGTGTTGTGAAGTTAATGTCATTGAAACATCAAAAGAAAGTATTTTAATCAAAAACCAACTGCTTAAAAAGCTTATCAAAGAAATGGAAGATAAGTATACTCTTAGCAAAGAAATTAATATCTTACTTAAGTTTAAAATAATTACTTTAGAAATAAGGTTAAGTAAATGTAAACAACCAAACAGCAACAGCGACATCTCTGGTCCGATAGTAAAACTAGCTAAGTTACAAACAGCTGTGAATAAAAATCAGAAAAGCACAAATGTACCTACTTTACTAACTAAAGGCAAAACCAACTTACGCAAACGTAACAACAGATGTAAATATTTTAGCTGAATCAATACATAAAACTAAAAATACAATAAATAATACTCAAAATTGAAAAAAATTGAAAGCGATGGATTTAAAACAGTTATATACAAACCAAAAAAACATGTTGTAATTGGAAAAGCAATCAATACCGAAATTATTAAACCATCTGAAAAGATGGGTCATTTACATATACGTGGATTACATGTTGATACAATAGAAAGTAATATTAAAGATTATTTAAAAATCAAAAATTTTACAAATTTAAAATGTAAAAAGTTAAAATCCAATTGGACAGATGAACAATTTTCATTTCAATTGTCTTTTCAAATTAATCATTTAGATACTATTAAAGATCCTGAAGTATGGCTAGTAGGTGTGAAAATAAACCGTTTTTTCTTCAAAACCAAAACTATAAAACTAATAACGTAAAAAAAAATCCATTTTTCTTTTTCAGATAACACAAATATATATAATATAATAAATAACTTCTATAAAATTGTGCATATTAATGCTTGAGAGTCCAACGTTTATATGCATAACAGAACACTGGTGTGTTGTAGATGCAACAAACATTATTAACATACCTGAGTATAACCTAGTTACTAGATTTTATAGAAAAGATCATATACATGGTGGTGCTTTCATCTTAGTTAAAAATAATACTAAAGCTGAAGCAATTTCATCAATTAATAATTATTCAATTGAAATGAAAATTTAAATGTGTGGAATTTCACACAAACTTGACAACAATAATTGCATAGCAATACTGGTTATATACAGACCTCCTAGTGGGGAAAATGCATTAATTACAACATACAAATACACAGTACTTGCAGGAGATTTAAACATTAATGGCATAAAAAACAGGTTTGAAAGTAAATTATTTGGTATTTTTAAAACAAATAATCTTAGATACTATAGCCTAGGTCCAACACGAATATTTACAAATAAATATACTTAAACTTCTGTAAGTGAACTGTGACAGATTATCCAGAATCAACTTGTAAGCTGAAACTATACAATACTCATATTGCAGATCATCTTAGTTACAAACTGACTTTTGCAGTTAAAAAAAAATGAAGTTGATAAAATAAAAGTTATTTCTAATCTAAACAATAAAATGTATGCGGGAGCTAGTGTTTTGTCAACTCATTTAAAAACATTTATAGATGAATATTAATCTAATCAATAACATATTTGTAAACTTATCTCTGTCATCAGCAACGTTTCCTGATAAACTACAAGTAAGATGTGCCATTCCAATCTAAAAAAAAAGGTGATTCTGAAGACGTGCTTAATTATCGACCAATAACAGTGGTCTTTTCAAAAATAAATGAAAAAGTTGTGTACTCACAAATCACAAGTTTTATAAACAAATTTGAATTACAAACACCATAACAACGTGGATTTACAAAAAACAAGTCGACGGAAACTGCATCTGCTGAGTTTGTAAATTTTGTTTATAATAAACTAAACAAAGGAGTTTATGTAATTGACTTGTATTTTGATTTTTCAAAAGCCTTTGATATAATGAATATCAATTTTTTGCTTAAAAAACTGAATGCATTAGAAATAAAGGGGCATGTAAATCAATGGATTTGGTCCTATTCATGTAATCGCAAAATTATGATTAAAACAAATTGCGATGATCCTGATGAAGCTGACCTTAATATGGGGGTACCTCATGGCTCTGTGTTAGGATCTTTAATGTTTTTATTCTTTGAAAATGACTTGCCTCAACATATTTATATTGACGGATTCATTTGCATGTATGCAGATGATACTTTAATTGCTGTATCAGCACCAAACCCTGTTTTAAAACAATTACAATTAACATTTAAAAATACAAGTTAGCACAATATTTTTTAAAACTTATTACAGATTGGTTTAAAGCAGGGGCGCTCAAACAGTCGATCGCGATCGACTGGTCGATTGCAAGAGGTTTTTAAGTCGATCGCCTTTTATCAAATAGTTTTGAAATTTCTGACATTTATTGTATAAAAGTACACTTAATATTTATTTTTTAACAACTATGTTAGTCGATCGTTTGGCGCCCAATACTATTATGGTAGATCACCGATGCTTCGAGTCTGAGCGCCCCTGGTTTAAAGGATTATTATAACCATAACAGGTTGAATGGTGTTTAGTCTTCAACGGTGTTTGCAGACTTGTATTATATTTAGGACATATTAAAGGATACATTGATAACATTGGAGGACATTTTAAATTACTATTTGCAACTTTGTAAGAAAGTGTAGTAAAAAAATATTCTCTTCTTTTTAAAAGTGGGTGTAATTCAAAGTGAGACAACAACAAATCATAATATTAATTTGAAAATACAATAATACATTTATAACAAAGATATTTAATAAATCTTTTTTGGACCGTTTCTAGACGCATAATAGAGTTTTGAAAACGCGGTGACCAAATAATACAACAATAATCCAATATTGATCTCACATAACTATTATCTATAACTTTTATTGGTTTGATGTTTCTAAAGTCTTTAGTTATTTTTTTAACAAGTCCAAGTCTTTTGAGTGACTTCTGAATAATAATGTCTATGTGTAATATGAAATTTAATTTGCAATCAAAATTAACACCCAAATCCTTAGTACTTTTCACAAATTCTAAAATAGTAGTAACAATTTTTTAATTAAACTGAAAATTGTCATGTTTATGCAAAATACAAATACTTTTACATTTACTAATATTAAATTCCATGTTCCATTTTTTAGGCACCATTTGTCTATTTTAGTTATATCATTTTGTAAAGATATACAGTCATTATCATTTACTATCCTTTTAAATTGTTTTAGATCATCAGCAAAAAGAAGACACTGACATTCTAAATCTACACTGATATCATTTATAAATATTAATCAGATCTGATTTAAAGTTAGAAATGACGACTTGTTGTATTTGGTTATTTAAATATGATTCAATCCATTGCAAAACAGTTTCACCAATTCTCAGTGACTTCAATTTTTTAATCAGAATTTTATTATTGATTCTATCTATCTAGTCTGTGCAGATAGAGTCAACCATTGTTCCTGATTCTAAGCTTTTGGATATAAAAGTAGTATATAAGAAAAGGTTAGTGGTGTAACGTACCCCATGCTATTTTGTAACATGTTGCCGTTACTTCCATAAATCTGTAAGAAGAAATACATTTTAATCACATCTTAATGTAAAGAGTAATTACTTACCATATTTGAACAAGGCCGGCCAACCTTTTTAAGTAAAGTATATTACTTACTGTTCGAATCGGGTGCACTCAGCTCGAGCAGTAACCTTTCTAGCCTCTGCTGAAATTAAAATTATGTTAATATAGATTATAGAATATAATTATAATAGAACATGTTTATTTTATTTAGTGTAGAAATTTAAGTAAAATTAGTTATATTGATTTGTAAGATAATGTTAATGTATTGTTACCTAAAGTACTTACTTGCACTAGCTAATTTATCACTACCACCAGCACTGACTAAAGATAAACATTAATTCACTGTGGGGTCAATGATGCAATGATTGCAATGAACGCTATTCTTAAATGTGGGCGCTACATGTTTGTTGTTGTTATTACAACGACCACTAATGTAGGCAACCAACATATCAGGGACTCTAATTACCTCGCAAAAGAATTTCAAATGTTTAAACAACGCCATCTATAGGAAAACGAGAAACGATAAATTAAATAAGTTATTGAACATTCCTAATTGATAAGAGTTTGTGGGGAGTCTTTCTTAAAACAATAGATTGTTCTTTTCCTTTTAACATCTCAATAAGGTGAATAGAAAATAAATCTGTGTGCATCTATGCTGTAACGCATTTCTGAAATGGTATTAAATTAAAATAAAGCACAAACATCTTCATTATAATAAAATTATGGAATATTTTTATTAAATTATAAATAATTTAGGAAATTGGACAAAAATCTCACGCGAACGCTAAAGGTATTGTGCATTTAAATACATGGATGAGATACATTATTGTTAAATTAGGGAATTGCAATTAATAATAATTAATATTTATTATTTATAATTATATCAATTATTATGTACAGGATTAAAATAAAATTAAACTAAGAATAAATTCTAAAACATAACAAAAAATCTAGGTAAATTGATTGCGCAAGTTTTTTATTACCAAATCAGGAATAAACTAACTAATTGGGAAAGCGTTAATTAAAGCCAGGTTGATTGGGATTTTGGATGCCATTCTTTCAAATTTGATGATACCGTGGTGATCTCGATGGAATATATGAAGACACGGATAGATTAGAAATAAAGGAGGATCGCTGCCAGTCTCAAGTGGGCCTGGACATGTTAACAGCCAGGACATGTTAATAGCCAGGTTTTTTCCTAAAATTAGTTTATTTAAATTTATTTAACGTTTATGGGTCAAAAATCCAAGCATTCATTTAATTCTCACTGTGTTAGTGAATCGGTCTGTAATTATATTGTATTGCACTCCTTATGAGGCAATTTAAAAATACATTTAAGAATGTAAGGAGACTTACATCGAAACTTCAATAACTCACTGTATGATTGAACATGGGATAAATTCTCTTTACGATTACAAATTAGATTTTATTTTACAAGAAATCAGGTTGATTTCAATTACGGTTGAACATACTAATAATAAAAATTGTAACTAAACATTCCGATTGCATTTATTGTTTACGACATAATGATTGACGGTTATTAGGTTAGTTATTACTATGGATCGAAATATTAATTATTAGTATGGGATACCTAGATTAAGGGACAATAAGTGTGACATACATAATACATATTGGATTAATTTTGTATTTTTTTATATAAATAAATTATTAAGTTGCGGTTTAACAAATATGTTTCCATCCACCACTAACATGGCCCTTCGTGGTTAGGGCATGCGCAGTTTATTATTCATAACCACGTGGAGCCCTTTTATTTTTAGTAAATAGTATCAAACCTTACATCAAAGCACTAAGACAAACTACGACCCGCCCCGACTAATAAAGCTACCGGCCATTGCTAACTTTCTTAGCAAAGGAGGTGACAGTGGTAGTAGATCTTGTAAGACAGAAACCATGTTGTTGATCAATAACAACGTTAGAAAACAGCGAGTTTATTTTTATTGAAACTAATTTGTCAAGCAGTTTAGATAGTTGAGATTGTTTACTGATTGCACGATAATTGGCTATATTAGCCTTGCTACCATTTTAGCATGCATCTCCAAACAATTGCATTATTGAGTCAACAACTTTAATTTCACCGAAAAAAAAAAATTTACATTGACATGTGAGGTTGCGTAATTATTATCAAAATTATTGTTTATGAACAAAGGTTTATAAGTTGAAGCAAAGTGAACAGCAAACATGTTAACAATTTCTTCTTAATCTACTAAATGTTTATTATCTAAAATCATAATATTGGGAATATTACTAAAATTCTTAGCAAAGTTTTTTGTTTAACTCCAAAAATATTTGGGATTATTAATAATACTGTTTTCTACTTCATTAATATAATCAAGATATGCCTCATAATTTAGACTTTTACACAGTTGACGTAACTGTAAAAAAATTTGATGATTGTTTTATGAGTAGATTTAAAAAGTTTATGAGCTAGCTTTTCATTTTGTATTAATTCATTTTATATTTAATTTTGTATAATATCAGGTGTAAACCATATAGGGTAAGAATATTTGACTTTACGAGTAAATGGGACAAATATTTCGACAGTAGAATCAAGTACCGTATAAAAATAAGTAGTGGTTTTACTAGTTAATAAGTTATGTAAGCATTTAAATATTAAATTGACGTTTGTGAATTGAAATTTGTTAGATTTGATAGTACGTTGATGTAATCAGCCGTACAACTTACAATTCAATTAATTTCTCAGTGTTTTTAAAAATAGATAATCTACTATGCTCTATGTCTTGGTAACACTTCCTCTATCACATTTACAATTTATAAGTTTAGTATAATCAATAAAAGAACATTTCAATTGTAGTTCAAGTAATGATTGAGAGGTAGAAGCAATGACGCAAGATTTATTATAAGTGCTTTCTATATCTTCATTAACTGGGCTTAATTGCAAATCAGACACAATGTAGATTGTAAATCAGATTACCCATGTTTCAACTGCATTAATGTACCAATAAAGATAATGAAAATATTAATAGAAGATCTAATGTCACCACTAGTTTTTATGTTTAATTGGTCGATTGATGTAGGTGTTTTTTCATCAATTCTAAAAATAGCTTTGGTTAATCCTATTTTTAAAAAAGGTGATAACAGTTTAATAAGCAATTACAGACCTATATCCGAACTATCCTCAATAAGTAAATTATTTGAAAAAGTATTTCAAATAAAATTATCGTTTTAAAAAAAAAAATTGATCTTCTAACAAAATTGCAACATGGTTTTACATCTGATAGGTCAATTGAAACAGCTGCCTGTGAGTTGATTAATTTTATTATTTGAGAAGTAGATCAAAATAAACACGTTAATGTATTATTTTTTTTACTTATCTCGTGCAATTGATACCATCAACATTAATTTTGTTTTATCAAAACTAGAAGCTTTGGGATTTCGAGAAATTTTTTTAATGCTAATCAAATCTTATTTAAGTAATAGAAAATTATATGTCAATGTTAACAACCATCGATCTCATATATCTAACGTGACGCTAGGTGTTCCTCAAGAATCTGTGCTGGGTTCATTGTTGTTTTTATTATTTATTAATGATCTGCCAGAATCATTTTCAAATGATCTTGTTATTTTAAAATTAACCAACTGGTGTAACCAAAATTCATTGGTTGTAAATGAATCAAAAACGCAATGCATATACTTTTCAAAACGTAAACAAAAGCCAGAAAATACGGAACTAATAGTAAATAATGAAAAGTACAAATACAATGACAACTGCAAATATCTTGGTATATTTCTCGACAGTAAACTTAACTGGAGTACACAAGTAGACTATGAATGTAATAAATTAAGTAAAGCATATTATGCTATACTTTCATTAACATAATCATGTTGCAATGAAAAAAGCAATTTGAGTGTTTATTATACATTGGCCTACTTGTATATGTCAAACAATGTACTAATCTGGGGAAAAACGGTAACTCATGAACGGGTTTTTATACTTCAGAAGAAAATCATACGACTAATTTATGGACTACCGTATAGAGAGTCTTGTAAACCTATCTTTAAAAACACACATATACTAATTTTTTCAAGTATATATATTTACAAAACTTTTTGTTTCATACACTTAAACCGATACAGGTTTCAACTTCTAAATCATACCCATAATTATCACACACGGAATGGAAATAAACTACTGGTTGAATGTCACAGAACGGCACTTTTTGAGCAATCTTATTTTTTCCAAGGAATCAAAATGTATAATTCTTTGGATATCAACATTAAACAACTTATTTATATCCGATTTAAATTTAAACTAAAAAACTTATTAATGAAAAATGCATACTACTCCACAAATGAATTTTTAAATAATTGCTAAGGTTGTATACTTATCACTTAATTGTTTCTTTTTTACACTCACATCCATATTTTGTATATAGTTGTCTATGTATATGTAAATTGTTTTGGCCACGTGAATAAATGATATTATTATTATTATTATTATTATTATTATTATTAAAAATAATAACCAAAAAAATTAAACAAAACATTTTTGATAATCTTAAAGTTAGGGAACAGTTCATAAAATCATTATTACTATAAAATGCATTTAATGAGAAAAATGACTTAAGCTTATGTTTAAATGTATCAATAGTTTATTATACAATACAATTCCAGAGTAATGCGGAGATTTTTGAAAAAATGTATGTTTGTGTTTAAACGTGACTAATTTTTCTTTGAATGTAGTGTTAATAATTTATGTTGAATAAATTTTGGTTTACATGTTTCTGTATATTTTAAATTGAACACTAACCAAATAATTCTTTTTTGTAATATAAACAACATGTTGAAGTCCGTAGAAAGACTCCACACCACAGACAATTATTGTAAGATAAGTATAAATATACTACAGCATAATAAATGTTAATAATTGAATTTTGGTGGAATTGATTCTTGAGATTAAATAATAAGATTTATTAACAAATGTATTCTTTATCTTTATTCTATTGAAGATATTGATCTATAACTACGCCTAGATACGTTTTATGAGCTACAGTTTTTAAGTCACTATTATTAAAATTAAAAGTTAATTGGTCATGCTTGTTGTAAACGTTAGACATATGCATTATTACCGTTTTATCAACATTTACTATTAATTTGTTTTGTTTACATCATTTATTATATTGTGATATAATAGTTGTGTCCTTATATTTAGCTTCATTTAATGTATTTGCTGAAATTAGGACTGCAGTATCATCTGCATACATAAAGACATCTCTTTCAGTGATATGATGAGGTAGATTGTTGGCATACATTAAAAAAATTAATAGACCTAGATTTCAGCATTGAGGTGTACCCATGTCAAAAGAATATTTTTCAGAAAAAGAATCTTTGTATTTGACTATATATTTTCTATCTCGTAGGTACGATAATATCCAGCTATTTATAAAGCCGCGAATATCTATATTGATAGTATCAAAAGCTTTTTTTAGGTCAAACATAACAATAAAACATTCCTTTTTTAATTCCAAGTTGATTAAACTACTTTGTATTAAATTTAATGCGGCAACTTCTGTCAATCTACCGGTTCGAAATCCATATTGTTTATCATTTAAAATATTATATTTATTTAGAAAAGTTAGTTTTTACTAGGATTTATGAAAAAATACTCAATATACAAACTGGTCTATAATTTGATATTACATCACCTTTTTTTGAAACTGGAATAATATAAGATTTTTTAAAACGGTTGAGTATTTACCTTCACTAATGTTATTAATGTTTCTGTAACAGCATTAATAACATTAATGATGTACGGAGCAATAATATCTGCATTTGCTTTTATCATCTTTATTGGGACATCATCAATACCTGTAGATTGAGTATTATGTAAAATTGATTTTGTTTCAATAATTTTATTCTCACATACAGGAAGATGTTTTTATTGTGATAGAAAAAAAAACAGAAAAACAAAGTTCTTGTTTCAACTGTAGAAAGCATATGTGTTACAGCATGTATCCCTGCGGAAACTGCAGGGAAATTTCATTCTGTACCGAATAATTTAATATTTATTTCAATTATTCTAGTTAAAACTATTGTTTTTTTTTTTTTTTTTTTTTGTAAATTCTTTGTTTTAAAATATTTGATTTGATACGCTTCATATTATAACAAACTATATATCTCAAGTTTTATTCTATGTTTTATTAATAAATAATATTTTTATTGCAATTTAGTTTTTGTGTGTGTTACAACTATCATAACCAAGGTTAAAATGTAAAAAAAATTGAAAAAAGTTATAAAAATATGAACGCGGTCTTAGACACCGCCGACACCAAACTTGGCTAAAGAAAAGGCGACACAAAAGATTAACTAGTGGATATAAAATAAGTATCTTATAATTATAGTAATATACTTACACCCTTAACCCCTATAACTAAGTTACAAAATAAAGATTATTTTTTCCAGACCTTACGTACACTTCCAACTTAAGTGTAAGCTGGGTTGCCTATAGTAAATCATTATAAATATAATTTACAGCAATTTACGATACATAAATGAACCGTTACAAAACAACAATACCCAAACATTAAATTGAGTAGAGTATAATTTGGTCTAATAAAATGGTAAAAAATACAGGTTTTTTCTCATATTTATATAATAATTTATTAATAGGAAAAAAGGGGTCAAGTTTTAATCATCTTGCCAAGGGGTTTGTTGCAAGTTTACTCGACTTTATTCACATTTTTTGTACAAAAATTATTACTGGTTTTATCTAACGTTAATATTATTGGTACGAGAATGTCAGGAGTAAATAGAAATAAAAGTGTAACTCTCATAATTATTGGGTAAAGTAATAAAGTATGTATAAAATAAAATAAAAAAATTTAATTTAACAAAAACAGTTTATTTTGCTTACGATTGTTTTTAAAAAATAGGGATTTAAAATATTATTTCATTTTTATTGAGGGTTTTACAGCTATTTTACATTGCCCTAGAAGTCTTACGACTTGTTTAAAGGGGGTTGATGGGACCAACGGCTTATTAGGTGACTTCCAAATTACCCCGGTGAATAAAGAGCAAGTTATTATTTTTAGTCATATTCAGAGATCAAACCCCGGACTGTTAGCGTGCTACGCTAACGCTCTATAATTGAGCTATCTCTTGTAATTACTAATTCAAATAAAAAACCAGCCAGTTCAAGTTAGAGAGAAGAAAGAATTGGAAACCAAATTGTATTATATAAAAATAATAATTAACAACATATATCACGTGTAATATTATTTAATATTAAAGAAAAAATTAAAGCTAGTAATAGATAAGATACAAATATGGATAAAAAGTAAGGTTTTAAAATTAGTTTCACAAAAAACAGAGACAGCATGTTTACCAACAAAGAACAGATAAGCTGCAGATAGAAGATTAAGTGATAATCATAAGGAACAAATAAAATAACTTACTATCACTACACAAAAAGAACAACAGGGCTTTTTAAAAAACCGGTAAACCACATACGTCATCTACGTGTTACGACAAATCTAGATTTGACAAACTTGCCTTTCTCTATTTTGTGGTCCTAATAAAGAAGTTTAATAGAGTCCGGCGAATAACAAAGAACACTGATCAGTAAAAGCGTACACTTCAAAATAATACAAACAATAAAATAACTAAACACAACCAAACTGACAGAGATAGTTTAAACCTGTTACTGTTTAACTTTCTCATGATTTAATTTATAAAAACTCTTAACATATGACAACATGGACAGACTAAAGCACACTAGTCACACTCCGTGTTATTTACTGACTTAAAAGACGGCTTACAAAAGCTACTTATCAATTTTAGAAAGGAATGTAAAACAATCAGCATGACAATAGCCACAGCAAAAACTAAAAACTTAGTCATTGCAAAACGCCCAACAAAAGTAAGCTAGTTGTGAACAATACCATTATTAAGCATCTCTTGGAATTTTAATATCCAAGGATCAAAATAAACGTATACGGTGACTCAAAAGCCAATGTTACAAATCAAGTTAACAAAACTTACAGAATATTAAAAACAATGCAAAATCCTATTTAAAGGAACAAAAACATAACAACAAGTAAATTATTTATATAGTTGGTTTTAATAGTAAACAAATAATACTCTAGTATGCTTTGTGGTGTTATAATTTTATTAATGCAACATGTTTCGACAATGAACAATTGTCATCTTTA
Source organism: Tachinus rufipes (assembly GCA_963932245.1). Lineage (NCBI taxonomy): Eukaryota > Metazoa > Arthropoda > Insecta > Coleoptera > Staphylinidae > Tachinus > Tachinus rufipes. Next base: position 21,078,116 of record OZ010750.1, read on the forward strand.
GGCTCTGCAAGGTAATACAATTGCTCATTGTTGCAGCGGCATGGGTAAACGATGAGTAAACTGCACACAATGTATTTCTCTACTAAATTATAATGGTGTGTTTTTAGATTTATGCTTTATCAATATCTGTGATATTTCTATGATTAATGTTGTGAATGCTTTATTAAAACCAAGCCAACATCATAATGCTTATGTAATAGATGTAAAATGTGATACTAGCCGTGATATTTTAATGTGCAATTGTTTTTAATGATTTTAAATTTGCCGACTTTAACGCAATCAACAATTTTTTTTCTGAATGCTGATTGGTTCGCCCTTTTTTATAATTGTGATGTTGATAATTGCGTCAATTTATATTACTCTGTGTTAAATTTTGCTATTGATTGTTTTGTCTCCAAAAGACTGTGGCGTGAAAACAATTTTCCAGTTTGGTTTAATAAAGAATTGATTTCACTTACTAGACACAAAAAAACTGTTCATAAACGTTATAAATCTTCAAGATTTTTGTCCGATTATAACGAGTTCCAATCAATTTGAAGTTCCTGTAAAAATCTCAATGCATGTCTATACAGGCAATATATTACTCAAACAGAAATAAACATTCAAACTAACCCAAAACACTTTTGTAAATTTGTTAGTAACACTAGAGAAACTAATGATTTCCCATCTACAATGTATTATAAGCATCAAACTTGCAATAATAGAAATGACTATATTTATAAATTTGTTAAATTCTTTTCTTCTGTTTACAATAAACAAATTTATCTAACTTCATTGATTGAGTTTAAGGAAAACGTATTACATACACCATTTTCAATTAGTCTGTTGGATGTATTTAAAGGGATTAAGAACTTTAAATGTAACTTTAGTACTGGACCGGACGGTGTTCTATCTATGCTGTTAAAACAATATATTTATTCCATTTCTACGTCATTGCATTTACTATTTGTGGCTTCTCTTAATGAAGCTAAAATTCCTCAAATTAGGAAACAAAGCTACATTATGCCTTTGCATAAATTTGGAGCTAAGGAGGATATTACTAATTACAGAGGTATATGTATAAGTGTCTGGAGATGGGAAATATAACAAAGCGGTAGTAATTCTGCTTCATAAGAAGGCCTATAAAAGTAAACTTAAAAACTATCGGTTTTAAAAAGGGATATGGAACCAACAAACATCTACAATGCATGAAATCAGTGAAAAGTGCAATGAGTATTATATCCCACTCTTCCTTGCATTTGTTGATTATGAGAAGGCGTTTGATACTATCGAAATGTTGTATACTTTGGACGCTTTGGATGACTGTCGCATTGACTCGAGATAGTCTGGTCTAATTAAAATCAACTACGACTTCGCCACTATGACGCTAAAACTACAAGATTTATCCGACAAAATTCCCATCAGACGCGGAGTGCGCCAGGGAGATACCTTGTCCGCTAAACTATTTACACTAGGTCCAGAAAATATCTTTACAAACTTAGACTGGATGGACAAAGGAATAAATATTAATGGCAAAAAGCTGACGCACTTGTGCTTTGCGGATTATATTGTTATAGTGGCCACTGAAGAGACTGAGTTTAAAACAATGCTGACTTAGCTAAACAACATCTCAAAATCAACTGGTCTTCATATGAGTATGAGCAAAACGAAAATCATGACAGTTGATGTTCCACACCGGCCCGATATAGTCATCGATGGGGTCACGATGGAAAGAGTAGAGAGCTACATCTACTTGGGACTTAAACTAAAAATAGGCAAAGAAAACTAAGATGAGGAGACCAGAAGAAGAATAGGATTAGGCTGGGCAGTATTTGAGAAGCTGGATTTTGTTCTAACCCACAAGACGTTCCCAAAAAAGTTAAAAGCAAAAATATTTGACTCATGTGTTGACATTTACCTAGCAGAACATCAATAAGCTGGCCGTTGCGCAAAGATCTATGGAACGGAAAATATCGTTACGCCACAAGAAAAGGAACAAATGCGGAAAAAAACAGGTGTCGCGGATGCAGTAGAAATAATGGCGCAACAAAAATGGAGTTGGGCTAGGCATATCCTACAAACAACTGATGACAGATGTTCTCACAGAATCTTGGTATAGAGACCAAGATGCGAAAAAAGAAACATATTTGCTGACAATTTAAAAATTTATTGAAGAATATCATCTATCGATGATTGCAATAGTTTTTAAAATGACTTGGATTCTGTTCATCTATAGTGTCTTACTAATAACTTGTTGTTTAATCCAAATAAATGGTTTTCTATAAGCTTCAACAAAACTTTAAGTAAAGTATTGTATAATTATACTATTGACAATAAAGTATTGGAACATGTTACACAAATAAAGGATTTGGGCGTAATTTTTGACCCAAAACTAATTTTTGTTGAGCATATAAACTATTTGTGTAACCGTGCTATAAAAATGTTAGAATTTGTTTACCGAATATCTACTGATCTATCTCCAAGCACACTAAAACTACTTTATTGCGCTTTGGTACGCTCTTATTTAGAGTATGCTCAGTCAATTTGGTGCCCATTCTACAGCATTCATAAACGCAATATAGATCGTATTCAAAACATTTTTTTTTGTTTATTGTCGTACAAATTGGGCATATTCTCTGAAAACTATGATTTCAACCACATTGCAATTCAATATAATCTTCCATTGCTGGAACTTAGGCGCAAAAGAGCTATCATTTATCATTTTTACGTGGATTAATGATGTCTGAGATTGATTGCCAATAGCTACTAGTAACTCTTTCATTTCAAGTCCTTAACAATAATCGCCGAACTAGACAGTTTCCATTATTTAGAGAATCTATACATTCTACTAATTTAATAATCCAATTGGTAGAATATGTAGAATTGCAAATAGTTTCTCTAATAATATTGATTTATTTTGTTTTTCAAAATGTTGTTTTAAGAGTAAATTTTTTTTTTATGTTTTTATTATTCAATATTTGTTTGTATATTGTTGTGTAATTGAAATATTGCCTGTAATTTATCATTATTTCTGTACTTAATGATGTAAATGTAAATGGTTCTTTTTATAAGCCGTAAATATAATATTAAAGTATTAAAGTAATAATTAAAAACAACATGTCTAAGACCCATTCTTACATACTCAACAAAAGCAATCCCTGATATCTCAGAAACAAGACGACTAAGATGCATAGAAATGAGTTCTTTTAGAAACATTACTATTTACTCACTAACGCATAAAAAACTAACACTTCAGACATTGTAAAATTGCGTTGCAGTAGATGACAGAAGAAAACACTTAAATTAAAAGCCACAGAAGACAAAGGAAGGAGGAGCAAGAAGCTAAATGGAAGCAAAAGAATATGGAAAAAAGTAATAAAGAGGAAAGAAACAAAGAAGGTCAAACCAACTATGCCTGCCAAGCAATGGAAGATGAACAGAAATACAAGAGAAGAACATATACTAAATCCCTAGTACCAACAGAAATTGCAGAAATAAGGACGAAAAGGAGAGAACTGCTCAAGGAAAATAAATTGACGAAATTGACTAAACTATTTCCAAACGGAAGATACGCCATCTTGAGGTTGACAGAAAATGCAACTTTTGAAATGGTCAGAGTATATCTGGCAACTAGGGGACACGACGAACTAATCCCAAATGGAGATTCAAGAATCTCACTAGAAGTTAAACTGGCAAATATAAAACTACCAAAAGGGGTGCATTTATTGGGGCTGCACAAAATATTTATAAAAGAAAGAGGATACAACAAGGAAGAAATTAATGAAGATATAGAAAAACTAAGAAGATACCTAAGGACAATGGAAATATTTAGGCTGAATAAGTAGTAAAAGAAGTTCAAGGTCAAGGCCATTGCCATGGCCACGCCTTCTCAAGGCCATCACGCCCCTCCATGGTCAAGGCCATGGCCACGCTTCCTTAAGGCCATCACACCCCTCCAAGGTCAAGGCCATCACGCCCCTCCAAGGTCAAGGCCATCACGCCCCTCCAAGGTCAAGGCCATCACGCCCTCTTCAAGGTCAAGGCCATCACACCCCTCCATGGTCAAGGCCATGGCCACGCTTCCTCAAGACCATCACGCCCCTCCAAGGTCAAGACCATTGCCATGACCACGCCTCTTCAAGGCCATGGCCACACCCTTCCAAGGCCAACTTGGCACACTTCTTCAATGCCACTTTTCTAAAGCTACACCTGTCATAGTCACCACTTTTTTTTTTAGATCAATTTGATTCTCAGGCTAAAACATTTACTTATATAATGTTACACAACAACATTGATTATTGTATCTTTTGCCGTCGCCATGAATGTAACAACTTTTATTTTACTCTCTACAATTTTAAACAACACATTGTATGTGTCAAAACCAAAAAATACAAACGAATGTTATATTTCAATTAAAAATTCAACATGGAAACAAATGGATATGGACTATATTTACCATCCAAAAACATGCAAAACTTCGATAAATGCCAACAACCATTTAGGATACAACATCATTTATAGGTTAAAAAATAATACAAACATAACAGCAAGTTTTCAAAATACCATTAGTTTTAATAATTCAACATTGTACAATTTTGTTAACATATTATCAATTATTATTCTAACATTGTTTCTTACTTATATATTATATTTTATTACAAATAAAATGTACACTAAATATATTACTTATTAATAAATATTTTTAAAAAGTTACGAGTGCTTCATTTTCAACCAATTTCCATAATAGATCTATATTACTTTGCCAAAGTGATTTATTATTTACACTAAATAATGTGTCTACGTTTTGTTCAGATTCTTCTTTTTCAATTTCTTCTGCTACTTCAAAAAACATATCAATATTTTGTTTCCAAGGGTCACTATCTAATAATTTATGCCCCCAAGCTAATGTTTTCATGGAATCAGGAATTATATATCTTTTATCATCAAAGTTGGTCAATGCTACTTTATTTTTTAATTCAGTGTACATATTGTGTAAATGTGACCGAAAAAGAAACATTCTACATAACTTGTTATTACCTTTTAGAATATTTTGGAAATCATGCACCGTTAATTGTTTATCAATAGCACACTTTTTAACCCCTTTTGCTTTTTTTGTTACTGATGTCGGTGTTACTACATAATATGCCTTTGCTCCGGTACCATAGAAACTTTGAATAGGTTCACCAACATATTCATCTTTCATTTTACCCAAAATAGATTTATTTCTTTGTATGTCATGAATATTACCATCCTTGTAATTGGATGTGTCAAAATAATTTAAATTTTGTTTCATATCATCATAAAAATTATCAGTTTTTACATCTAATATTAGTGAATCGGTATCCGTATATAATAATGACACGTTTTCATTATACATTGGTTTTAAATAGTTATAATAAAAATCATACATAACTGTCTTTGATAAATCTAATATAGAAAATCCAACATATATTGGTTTATTATAATACACTTTTACTTTATTCATCTGAATTGCAACTAAATTTTCCGAAAATATTGAACAATTTTTAAAATTTGGTTTGGCTATAAATACTTCTGCTCCAAATTGTTTACCTAACTTACTCCAATGGCTAACAAGTTTTATATCAATTCGATTGTCTACATTTTCCATTGTTTTCCCAAATACGCTATTGTTCATAAGTTTAAAGAATAATTTCTCAAAATCATTTTTTGTTGCATTTCGCATCTTAGTATTTAAATCAATATATCCTTTAAGCCAATGTGATTGTTTGAATTGAATAACACGATGAATTTTTTTCAATTTTAAACCATTATTTAAACATTGCTTTAAGTTTCTGTAATGAATAATGTATTTATTTTTATCATATAAATTTGGAATCAATTTTGCAAATTTACTGTTTGGTGGAATTATGTTTTCTGGACAAAATGGAAAATCATTATGAGTATCATGTAATTCAGATGGATATTCTTAGTCAACTTCCAAAACATAACCTATATCGAGTGTATCAGATATATCAAATACATTTAACTGTTCTATTTCTTCAGGTGTTAACCAATTAAAATTTTTTTCGGGTAAATATTCAAACATAGAACCACCATATAAATTAGTTGCATCAAGGTACATTAAAAATGAGATTAGTTTAGTGGGATCATAGTTTGGTAAAAATTTGTTGTTTGCTTCAGCTTGTCTACCAACACATGTACTAACACTACCACGGATACCCTTTTTGAAAAAATGTAACATATCAATGTCAGTTAGTAGTTCTAATTTTACCTTGGTAAATTTTAGCATAGCATCCCAATTTAAACCAGGGGCAGTAAAGTAATGTGCCGGGTCTAGTTTATAATTTTTCAAACAAATTTTACGAAAATTTTCAAAAACGTCTGCTAAAATTAGAACATCTGATTTTAAATATATGTCAGCATAATCACCAATAGTTTGACATTTGAATAAATCCCATACATCACAAGCTCGTTGGTAATCTTCTATCGAAATATTTTCTTTTCTTAATTTATCATAAAATTCTTCAATTGCAGGCAGTTTTCTTTCATTTAATTTTAAACAATTATCAATGTAGGAGTAAGGAAATACACCTTTTTATCTTATAAAATTGAATTGTTTTGAATCTTTAAAATATTTTTTTACTTCAATACATTCTTGAGGACTTAAATTTTTTGATAATGTTTCTAATTATTGTGGCATAAATTTAAAAGAGTCTAAGAACCTCATTTGAATGTGTACGTTTTCCTTATTAATTACATCAACCAGAACTTGTTTTGTAAAGGATATATATTTTTCTTTTGTTTGTGCAATAACATTAATTTTTTCATTATTTAAAGCCAAATTTCTAATAAACAAATGAGAGTCATAATTTAAATTGTGAAAAAATATAGGCATATGATTTGGATTTTTATATTGTAAATTACAGTTGGAGTGAGCGGCACCTCTGAATTTTCCGGTCAAATGACAATGATCTCTTACTTTTATATCTTTATCAGAAAAGGTTGTATCACAAATATGACAAACTGTTGAGTTTAGATATTTATTTTTGTCTTGCATCGTCATTATCATCAAATTTATTGGTTTCAAATGTTTGTAATATATATTTTTTAAATCAGTTTCTAATTTCTCAATAAATATTAGTTCGGGGTTGGGACCACGATAAATTTCTAATTTTGATAATGAATCATCATAATTACATTTAATATAGTATGCAAAAGAATATGGTTCATGTTCATATGTTTTAGTACTGAAAGACTTTGTTGGATCAGGAGAGCAAGTTAACATTGGTTTTAAAGCACATTCAAAGTCAGCGTAAACAACAAATGGTACCGATAATTGTTTTTGGAAATTTTCAAATTCTAATATATTTTCTGGCATTGATTTTCCAAATTTATTAATTTTTGTTTCCGTGCAAGGAATTTGTGTATACAAGTAATTGCAATCATTTTCTAAATGTCTTAATAATTTAAAATTAGTTTTAAAGTATTGTAGACATCCATCACAAAAGTGTTTTGCTTGATGATGATTAGAAATTTGAGTTGAAACTAATTTAGATAAGTTTTTAATGTAGCAGTAGTGATTAATACCATCATCATTACTGAATAATAGCAAATTTATGTAAATAGGTTTTTTTAATTTTGTGTAATGCATAGGACCAACAATTTCATATTTCCTGATTCCATCTTTAAAGTAATACTCTAAACCATAAACATTAATTGACACATTATTACTTTTTTCAAATTTTTTGATATCACTTAACTTAATTGGAAAATTTATATCATTAAAATTAAATACCTCACTATAATGTTCATATGATGAAGTTTTACTGGGGTTTCCAGTCGGTTGGCGTACTGCTGCAACAACACTCCATGCAAAACAGCAATCATTTTCATTTTGAATGTTTACAATTGCTTGCTTTCTTTTAATTTCTGTAGACAGTGGAATGTATGATGAAGCACGGAGAGGATTATACTTGTTGAAGTTGACTTCTAAAAACAGTATTTTTTCTAACGCCCAACCTATAATAATATATTTATTAAGTTAAATAATATATAACTTACAACTTAGCACTTACCTGAATCACGTTCTTGAAATTCAGACATTTTTGTGTCGATAATTTGTCTAAAAGTATCATACAACTCTTCAAATGATGTATAGATAGTTGCAACTTTGTTAGCAGTATTGAACGATTTTATTTCAAATAATTCTTTTTCACTAATTGTGTACATACCAAATAATTCAAAACTTATTTTAACAGCACAAAATTTATTTACAATTTTGTTTGTTAATTTATTTACTTTATCTTTAATTTCATTCATAAAATCAAATAAATTTAAATAGTCGCGGTTTGATTTGACTCTATATGTAACAATTCTGCTTTTAAATGCAGGTGTTATTAACTCTACACCATCATCTATAGCCAGACAACAATTCTTCTTATGGTGAAAGCTTTTTAGATGACTGTTGTATGAACGTGACGGAATGATAGTTTTACAATCATTGCAAAACTTATCTGAAAAATATTATAACTTAATAGATTTAAAAATATTTAAAAAAATATACTTTTGTTGTTTTTTGTTGTTTGCTCGGAGGTGAATCATTGTTTAAACCACAACTCTCTTTATAGTGTCTTTTTAGCGACCTTTCACTTTTGTATAATTTATTACACTTAGAGCAGTTCATGATGTGTATTATGTTTGAAAGATGCACACTGAATGTTTCTATTTCCTTCGGAGAATTTTATTTAAAGAAAGCTGATCTTGGCGTTACCACGGGGAGGTGTCAGCACATTGTCAGGAATGATAGGAAATAATGGAATGGGTTGATGGAAGGGAGGGGGGTTACTATAAATAACTACTTTTTAATTAACCGCGCTTTTAAATCGGATAGTTCTTGAAATCTATTTATTCGGTTGTCTATTGAATTTTCGAGAGCATGCAATTCTCGATCAATATCACTAACCGCACGCACTATAGCTGTGTCCATTGCATTGTTTATTATAGATGTATTAAAACTTTCATTTAGATTAAATTGTTCAATGGAACCCATACTTAAATCCAAATCGATAGTATTTGGATTTAAATTTGGGGGGGGAATCTCCGACTCACTACACATTAATTTATTTGGAGGAAAGTCACTTCCACACGAGGAATTGTTAATTAATATGACTTCGGGGATAATCTCCGAGTCACTACACAAAGAACTGTCTATTGTAATCGCGAGGAGAGACTCACTACACTTAAGTTTATTATTTGAAAAATCACTTCCGCACCAACCGAACTAGTCGTACCGTAAATGTTGTCCCCTTGATATGGAGTTGAACAACGTTTAACTCCATTTTCAAAATTGCTATAATTGTCACTATCATCACTATCACACATGAAATTGTCAGTTGTTGTTACACTAAAATTTGAAGAGGCACGGGAAGAAGAACCGTCATTGGGATTAATGACATTCATAATAATGCTGTCAACACTATATGAACAATCCATTAATCCCTCTTGAAGAATAGATGTTGGATTGATGGCTTCTTGATCCATACACACACTCACTACACTTTGTGGACAGGGGGTTAAAACTATATTTGTTAAATTGTTGTTAACAGTTACAACACTTGAAATGTTTAAAATTTCAGGCAAAGGGGGTGGCCCGAAAAAGAATTCATGAAGTTGAGGTTGATCATCAACGTTCAACTCGTAGTCGCACCCATCGCGCCTCAACGGAGTTTCCAACAATCCCCGTAAGATGGAGTTAGGTGCTTCTTGAGAATTCATTTTGCAACTATCTCAAAGATTGAAAATTCACACGGTTTTATACAAGTAAAATGAGAAATTAAAAAGTATTGGAATGTGGTTTCGCCTTTATACAGATAGGTAGTAAAGCAATAAATAAAAAAAAGTATTGGAATGTGATTTTAATTGCATGCATTTGCAGACTAGATCACCTTGTAAAACACCACCTTGCCCCCAGCCGCCAACTCACAGCCCCCTGCCCCAACTCACAGTTGAAATTTTATTGAAATTTCTAAAACAGATACTTCATTTGTAATGTTAGCAAATGAATCTGTTATCGAATTGTGGAAATTGCTACCGCTGGTAAAAGATCTTCTAGAGAAACTGAAGAGGCAACAATTTTCAACGTTTTACAACAATTTAATTTGGAATTTGATTAATATGAATAGTGATAGTTTGCAAAACATTGAGGCATTAATGGTACCATTTAATGCAAACGAAAATGCATATGGAATAAAGGAACTTTTATATATTTTTCCTGATTTATTGGAGCAAGATGTTAAAAAGCGTAAATTATCTATTAATGCAAATGAATTTATTTCCGAAGCAATTGATAATTTGTTATTTTGTTTTAATAAATTTGTGACTGCATTTTTTTTTGTGCGTAAAATATATGGTGTGACCTTGAACTGCACATTTGCACTTGTTCATGGTCATCAACTTTGTTTTCCCCACTACTAAGAAAAATAGTGGGATTGATATAGTATAAATACTTGCTTTACCAGTATGCATTTTATCTGCAAACAGTGCAAGTGCAAGTTCAAGTGCAAGTTTAAGTAAAACATATAACAGTTAAATAAAAATGCCGTGCTTCAATGATAGCCCCCAATTTGTTGCTGAGATTGGTTATCTCCTCAACTATTTGGATATAAAAATTACTTTATGGGAAGAGGAGAGAAGCCTCATTCCAGAATTATCTAACCGATGTAAGTATATTTTATTGTTACTTTTTTTTTGTTTATTTTCTTTATTTATGTTTTTTTTTGTTTATTTTTGTTTTTAACATATATGTTTTTTATGTGTTGCAGTGGACCAACAACCAACTAAAAACATTTAAACTTGCGACAATTTTTTGTCGCGAGTTTCTTGAAGAAGACATCTGCATGATGCAGTTTGTAAGCCAAGTGAGCGTGTATCCGGGGATCCGACCATTTTTATCAAGGGCAGTCAGATACATCCCTGACCAAATTTTAAGATTGGTAGGGATGCATGAATTCGACGATTTTCCGATGGCTTCATGGGAGTTGGATTCGTTTTTGGTTGGAAACAATCCACTTCCTGAAACATTAATTGCTGAGTTGTCGAGTACTCCCGTGGACCCCTGGAGCACTACACCACCACCAGCAGCTGAAAGTTTTTCACCACCACCACCAGCAGATGAATAAAATGTATTTATATTTTTATATATGTATTTATAGGTTTAATTTTATATATTTTTATTTTTGTATTTTTATATTTTTTTTGTATTTTTATATTTTTATGTTTTTATGTTTTATAGGTTTAATTTAATTTTTTTTGTATTTTTACTTTTATAAATAAATGTTTAATTTTGTAATTATTTTTGTATTTTTATATTTCTTTTTGTATTTTATAATTTTGTAATTTTGAATTTTTATGTTTTTATACTTTTTATAGGTTTAATTTAATTTTTTTTGTATTTATACTTTTAAAAATAAATGTTTAATTTTGTAATATGCAGTTTATTTAATTATTTTGTGATTCCTTCCTTATTGGCAACAATACACTTTCTGCAACAGCAATAGATGAGTTGGGCAATACCCCACTTTATACTGAGGACCCGTGGAGCACCACCAGCAGCAAAAGATTAAAAAAATTATATTTTTATTTATAGGTTTAATTTTATATTTTTTTGTATTTTTAGTTTTATAAACAAATGTTTAATTTTGTAATATGTAGTTTATTTAATTATTTTGAATCATTTTGGAAAGATAAGTAATAGAAAAAAAAAAATTCTTGTAATTGTTGTAATACATTAAGTAATAATAAATGATAAATCTGTTCTGATGTTTTCTTAAACTTTTTTCGATCTCCTTTTTTTTCTTCTCCTTTGCTAAGTAATTTCGCAAATTTACAATTTGGTGACAATCTTTTATGTTCTCCCATAGCTGTATCGGTTGGTTCCCAACGTACAATACTGACTCCACAGCAAAAGCAACGAACGTGGTCCATGTGTTGTAAGTAGACAAAACCAGCTTTGGCAAGTGATTTGGGTGTTATAATTCCAACCCAATTCTTAAATGTTAGCAACCGTTCTTCAAATATTGAAAATCTTGTAGGAGAAACACCATCATGCAAAGACATTTTATCGAACACTAAGGTTGGGTACGTTTGAAATCTTTTATATGCTAGACATGGGAAAAGATGTTTATTAGACATTATTCTTTGAAATCCAAGAGTTGTGTGATGAGTCAAATCCTAACCACTTAACAAATACTTTATTTCCTTTTTTTTTAATTACTTTTTCAACCAAATATATATCTGGATATTTTACTTTCTGTAGTTCATATTCATAGAAACCACCCTTAATCTCTTGTTTACTTTGATCGATTAATAAATATGTTACTGGATATGTTGATTGAATTTTATGTATAGTAAATATTTCATTTGACCAGTTAGGAGTATATCCTTTAGCAAATTCACTTCTATATTTACTTATACGTACGTTGTCACCGACACGAAATTTCTTAGCTTTAGGGTCAACTAATTTTATATGATTGTATGAATTTTGTAAGACAGCTTTTTCTGTTTTATTGTCAACATTAATGGGTTTCATACCAATAGTGTTGTGTTTGGTATTATTGTATTTGTTAACAATTTCTGGTAAAATATCTAACCATTTATAAGTTCCTTGTTTACTAAACTGTTTCCACATGTTATTTTTTAAAGTTCGATTAACTCTTTCTACAACGGACGCCTTTTGAATTGAATATGTGCTATAGTGATTTATGTTGTATTTTTTCATTAACGTTTGAAAGTCTTTATTGTAAAATTCCGTACCCATATCTGTTTGAACATTTTTTACAACATTTTTTTTAATTAGAAATATCTTTTCCATGGCAGATGAAACATCTTTTTCAGTCTTTCTTTTTACTGGAAATGCCCAAACAAATTTTGAAAATACATTAATAACTACTAAAATATATCTAAATCCTTTATTGAATTTAGCATAAGGTATCATTTCCACTAAATCTGCTTGAATTAAATCTTTAAGACCTTTTACTATAACATGTCTTCGCTTGAAATTTTTACGAGCTGGTTTGTGAATTTCTTCACAATTTCTTGTTTAACATTTGTTATCTTATTCTTAATCATTATCTTCAAAAACTGGACTATATTCTTCTTCTACAGGACATTTAAGTACTAACTCAGCATATAACGTTACCATATTTCCACCAACATATTGTTCTGGAAATTCTATAGTATCCCCCTTTTTTAAAGGTAAATTACGTAAAGCATTCTCATAGAATGGTGAACCGTTTATTCTTATTTGAGAATTATTGCTAATGAAAGCCGATACAATTGTAGCCGATTTGTGTGGAAAAATGTAATTTGATAAAGTATTATATAAAAGATATCTATTGTTGAGCGTTGTATCACTAAAAAAATTTAGTGTAATTGTATAACTGTATTTTTTTGGTGATGTTGATTGAAGTATTATGTCGATATCGTTATGTTTCGAATAAAGTGTTCTTCCAAATTTTTCAATGGTCATGTTTATTTCTTAAAACTCAATCAGTTAATGAGAGTTTACATCTATGTTACCGTTATTTAATAATTTTTGCTTCTCGCAACTCTTCAATTATTGAAGTAATTTCATTATTATGTCCAGTATGCCCAGCAGCTTTGGAAGAAATTAGAAGGCGCAGACGATTAACTAATTCATTAGGATTGTCCCAATATATAAATTCTAATGGCTTATTGTCGTATTCAAGTAGTGCTTTACCTGTACGAAATGATTGAGGTGTGAGTCTAACCGGAATTGCTTTTTGCCTATCAAGCAAAGGTGCAATTATGTTATTATATTTTGGTAGTTTAGTTCCTATTAATTTTCCGGTTGGTATATAACCATGTTTTGCTGCATTTGTATTATTAACAATTTCCATATAATTAGTTACATCCACACTCTTAAATCCTGTTGGTACCTTCTTGAATAATAACTCATACAAACCCGGTGTACCTGTATATATGCGTTCAAAAGTTTGCCCATTTATAACTGTTTTAATAACTACATCATTACCTCTGAAGGTAACAACTCCATTACCAATAGCATAATTATGTTTGTCTCCATCTTCAGTTGGTACCACTCTTATTCCAAATGTGTGATCCATAGCTCTCGTTGTATCAGATATCATGTCGTAAATGTAGGCATTAGGTAATGTGGAAAATTGTTTTACATATTCATCCAAATCACTCATCTTTTTAGTTTGGACTTCAACATTTGCATATTCATCATCATCATCATCATCATCATCATCATCATCATCATCATCATCATCATCATCATCATCATCATCATCATCATCATCATCATCATCATCATCATCATCATCATCATCATCATCATCATCATCATCATCATCATTATCAGCAACATATAGGTCTTCGACTATTGGCTGTGTATTGGATGTTGAAGGGGTGTGCTCGTAAACTTGTGGAAGAATACTTGTATCAATGGTAGTATTAGTTGGTGTTACAAATTCTTCCATTTTAATAGGGGATGACCTTCTACCATACTTTTTCTTTTTTGGTGTTTCATTTTTAATTTCTTCAGTTTCCTCAATTTTTTCAAATTTTGGTTCCAATTTAACTTTAAGATTTGCAATAAGGTCTTCTATTGGTTTGGTTATTGGTTGATAGGCCGATCGCATTTGTGACTGCGACTGTGCATAATCAGATTTCATATCTTGAAACTTTTTTTTTACAATACGTCGAGTTTTTAATAACTGCTTGACTAATTGCTTGTCCATGATGTTTATTAAACTACATGTAGATGCAAACTGTTAGAACTCAAACATACAATATATTTATATATTGTTTATTTATTTAATAAATGAATCAAATCCTTTTCTATAGCGTCCAGATTTTATTTCACTTTCTTTATCAATAACTAAAAATCCATATTTCTGTTTCCAACAATAGGAACAAATATCTTTAAATTGTTGGTATGACATATCTACACCTACATGATCATCGTAAATGTGTTTTAAACTGGTATTATCTTGCTCAAATATAATTAATATATTAGCATTATCTCTTATAAGTTGTTTTGGTATTTTAGTGTATGTTTGACAAATATAAAAGCAATCTATGTTATTGTGTTGACCAAAACTAAAATAATCCCTCATTATGCTTTGATTGCAACATACAACATCATCAAATATAAAAACTGAATTTTCTTTGGTTTCTTGTGGTGATGAAATCTGATCACTGTTATCATATTCAAAATAACCCATACCCTTTATAGGTTCAATAACTTTTTTTAAATATTAATATTTTGATTGATGTAATATTTTTGAGTAAATATAAACATTTTGAAATCTTAAACCGTTTGGATGTAAAAGTAAACTAATTATAATATTTGTTTTTCCACACCCAGAACAACCAATAATCAATCCACTTTTACAACCACCACTAAGCAACTCACTATGTCGTTGAAACGTATTCTCAGAACAATCTACATCTTGATTGTTAATTGGTAAAGATTGAGTTTGTTTTACAACTCTCATTATGCTTCTAAATCTGTAGTTAAGCTGATCAATTTGTCAATACTTCATAGAATATATAAGTACACCTACATTCTGTATTGTTATTTAGTATATTATGTTAACTCGTAAAAGAAAAACTAAACGTACCAAAAAAATTAACGGACGTGGATTTATCAACAAATTAATTAATAAAACTACACGGGAATTTCATATTCCGGGATACAATTTTTGTGGTCCAGGAACAAAATTAGAAAAAAGACTCAAAAGTGGTGATAAAGGTATAAACGTATTAGACAATCACTGCAAACAACACGATATTGCATATTCAAAATATTCTGATATTTCTAAACGACACGAAGCGGATAGAATACTAGCCAGACAAGCTGCAATAAGATTAAAAGCACCTGACGCTAGTTTTGGTGAAAAGTTTGCTGCACTAGGTTTGTCTGGTGTTATGCGCGTAAAAACCAAATTAGGTATGAGTCTAAGACGTCAAAAAACTTCAAAAAGAAAAATTTCAAAATCAAAGTCTAATGTAATGTCAGCAAAAATTAAATTAGGTAAAGGTGGTAAACGTAAAACAAAATATATAAGAAAAAGAAAAATACCTTCAAGGATTATTAAAATACCACAAAGCAGGGGTTTCTTCGGAGCTATAGTTTCTGGCGCTATCGGAATTGCAAAAGTTATAATAAAGAAAAGAGCATTAAAAAAACAACTAGAAGAACAACAACGACATAACAAAGTGGAAGAAGATGTATTAAAATCCAAAGTAAATAGCAAAGAGGGTTATAAAATTGGTGATGGTTTATATGTGAAACCATATAAACGTGGTCACGGTCTTTACATTTATCCTTATAAAAAAAACTAATAAGAAAGCTACCACAAAGAGCATTAACCAATATTGACTTGTAATATGAAAAAAACATTCCATGTTTTAGAGGTGTATACATGCTAGATGAATTACCAACTAAAATGAATGCAAAAGAATGTGGTATTGTAAATTTAGAAACAAAATCAAAAATTGGTTCTCATTGGGTAGCTTATATTAGAAATGATAATAATATTAAATATTTTGACAGTTTTGGTAATTTAAAACCACCTTTAGAATTAGTAAGATATTTTTATAAAGATGGTAAAAAGAATATTTTATATAATCATGATGCTTTTTAAAAGTATAACACTTATAATTGTGGACATTTATGTTTAATATTTTTATATAAAAATACATTATGAAAAATCCATCATTCGTATGTTTGATGTCAAACGAGTATGTCTTATAATATTACTTTTACTGGCAAAAATTCAATCCTAGAGGCAGATTTCAACCCACCTTTATATTTAAAACAAGATGAAAATTTTGTCTTGGGCCTAACAAATTTTGAATCATTTTATTCAATTGCAAACATAGATGAAAGCAATAACAAATTTTACTATGGTGACAATAAAGAAATTACAATTCCTGTAGGATCTTATGAAATTACTGATTTAAACACATATTTACAAAAACAACTTCAAAAGCATGACGATGATATCAAAATTAGAGGAAATAATAATACATTAAAAGTGCATATAAAATGTACAAAACCTATTGATTTTACTAAAGAAAATTCAATTGGAACATTGTTGGGTTTTAGTAAAAGAATTTTACCAAAAGATATTTCCAATGAATCAGACTTTTCAACAGATATTTTAAAAATAAATTCTTTATGTGTGAATTGTAGTATAACGACCAGCTCTTATAGAAACGGAAGATTGGGTCATACATTGTTTCAATTTTTTCCCACGGTACCACCAGGTTATAAAATTGTACAGTCCCCTGAGACGGTTATATATTTACCAATTAATACATCAACTATTAATAACATAACACTTAAAATAGTGGATCAAGACGGAAATATAGTCAATTTCAGAGGAGAGACCATCACAGTAGGACTTCATTTTAAAAAAATTTCTTAAATATGGTAGTGCAATATCATAGTATGCGTAATTATGGTTACAAAAACTTACAATATAACTTGACTACATCAACTAATTCCATCATTAGACAATCCGCACGCAGTAGATTAACATCAGAAAACATTATATTTTTAAAGTCTTTAGGATTTAAATTATATTAAATAATGAGTATACTTAATGTTAAAGAAAATGTCTTTATCGACAACTCAATCGCAAATTCAAAATTTTACACTCATCAACCATATGCATCAACAAGTTTCAACAACAATGATGAAATCAAAATTCCGATTCAACAACAAGATATGTACACATTGCCAAGTGAAAGTTACATTTACATAGAAGGCAAATTGCAAGCTGATGATTCTAAGAAACCAAAAATAACAAAGTTTATTAACAACGGTATTGCGTACTTATTTAGTGAACTTCACTATGAATTAAATGGTGTTGTTATTGACACTACTAGAAATGTTGGTTTAACATCAACGTTGAAAGGTTACTTATCCTTCAATTCTAATCAAAAATTACAAAACGCTGGATGGTTTTCAAAAACTGCTACAGAACAAGATGACATGGTAGATACGGATGGAAATTTCAATGTTTGCATACCACTTAAAATGTTATTAGGCTTTGCTGAGGATTGTAAGAAAATTATAATAAATACCAAACAAGAACTGGTTTTAATACGCAGTAATACCGATCTTGATGCACTTGTATCTACTGAAGACGAAGCTGTTAAGGTGACAATTAATAAAATCAATTGGAAATTTCCTCACATTTCTGTAGGATTGGCTGAACAACTTAGATTGACAAAATTGTTAGGAAAAAATGAGGATTTATCTATAGCTTTCAGATCTTGGGAATTACAAGAATATCATGCGTTGCCAGAAACAACAAGACATACATGGGCTGTGAAAACAGCTACTCAATTAGAAACACCAAGATATATAATTTTTGGGTTACAGACTGATCGTAAAAACAAAAAACTTAAGAATATGAGTCAATTTGATGATAATGAACTCACAAATCTTCGAGTTTATTTAAATTCTAAAAGATATCCTTATGATAATTTAAATTTAAATTTCAAAACAAATCAAATTGCTCAATTATATGAAATGTATGCAAATTTTCAACAATCTTATTATCACAATGAAATTGAACCTCTTTTTAATCGCAAGGAATTTAAGGAAACAACACCAATAGTACTCATCGATTGTAGTAATCAAAACGAAACATTACAATCAAATGCTGTTGAAATTAGAATTGAATTTGACACAAGTGTACCTACAAAAGCCAACACTTCTGCTGTATGCCTCATTCTTCACGATAAGATGATCAGTTACAATCCATTCGCCAAAACGGTCAGACAGTTGTAAATGGATAAAGAATTTAATAAAAGATTAATTATTCATAAGATAAAATTAAAGAGGTTAAAAAAACAAATTCATTTGTACTCTCTTAAAAATAAACTTTTTAAAGAGTTTTCTAAATTGAAAATAAAATGTTAGTTATTGACGTCTAAGGATTTATTATTGGTGCTAAAGAATTTTCACCGAAAGAATTGCCAATTTTTAATGGCACTCAAATTGCCCACTACGTATTCAAACCTCCCTTTCCATTCCACTTATTGGAAGCAGAATTTAAAAAGCAAGCTATATGGTTAATCATTAATCATCATTGCATCAATTGGAGTCAAGGATTTACACCACAACATCAATTTAAAAATATACTACAAGACATCAAAGATGATACGATTTATGTTAAGGAAAGAGAAGTAGTTATTTTTTTACAAAAATTTACAACCATACCTATACAAGAATTTGATGAACATCCAGCTTTAACTCTAACGGAATCAAAATGTTTATATCACTCAAAACATGTCTCTATGTGTGCATTATCAAATGTTTATCAATTGTATAATGATTTTGTAATGAATTAATAAAACATTTTTTTTTTATATATATTTTTTATTAAAACATCAATACATAAATTACAGGTAAAGTTTAATATCAGCAGCAAAATTAAATAATACATCTACTTCTTGAAATCTGGTGTATAGACAATTCAATGAAATAAATTCATTTAAAAAATCTGTGCAAGTATTTATCCCATATTCATAGTTATTCATTAAATTTTTACATCTTGTTCAAAAAATGGGTGTATAATCCTATTATTAAACCGACCAGCATCCTTGGATAAATTCTCAAGTTTTTTATGTATGTTTTCAATTGTATTGTTCACTTCTATCATGTTGGGCTGATTTAAAATATCATCTGGAAGAAATTTTTTTATTTCTTTTAAATATTTAAATAAAACATTGGACTTTTCAAATTTTTGACAAAATTGTTTTAATGTAATATGATGTTCTAAAACTTTTTGACACAATTCCACCCCATGTGTATACATATCATCAATTTTTCTTAAATCCATTTTCAAATCTTCATTTTCTATACTTCTTCGCATTCGATCACAATCTTCAGAAAGTTTTTTTAATATATGCATTACTCTAGTAATTGACGAAAATAAATCCACTGGTGTGTTGCATTTTATGTGGTTTGGTAAAAACTCTTCTATATCATAGATAAAATCATATAAAATGTCAATTTTTAATAATTGCTCACAAAACTCTTCTAATGAAATTATACCGAGATGATAATCGTAACAAATCTTTATCCCCAAACCATACTTTGTTTCTCTTATTTGATAAACTTCATCACTTTCAAAACTATCAAGTCGATTTTGGGCACGACAAGCATCCATACAGAAAATGTTAAACCGATTATGTAAAGTTTCTATTGCACTTTTTAAATCTGTTGGTGTTGGTAAGTTCATCTCAGCGTATGCAGCCCACATGGTTGAAACTCTAGAAATTCAGGTAATACTGCTCATTTATATCTATATTCCCCCACCATCAAAACGTTAATTACACTTTCCACTACCACTACATCGTTCAAGGTAAATTCTGTTCCTGTGTCCTTCATCCAAAACAGATGATATGATTTTATCTATTTTTTCAATACGTTGTGCAAATCTACTTCTATCTATTGCTTTAAGCATCCGAACCCAATTTCTAGCTTGTTGATGTGCAAAGTTCCAAACATACATATATTTTATTTTGTTTTTGTCTACAAAGTGTACACGTTTCATTTTACAATATGGTTTATAGATCTAATAATAAAAATAAAACTATTTATTCTTAAATATATTCATTTAATATATCTTTCTCAAAATCATCTAATATTATTACAATGTGGATTTTATAACACTCATCATACAGTTTTAACCGTAATATTTTTAAATTATGATTATACACAATAAGATTAGGGTCTAGTTCCAAATTGTTCAAGTCTTCATCAGTAAATTCCACAATAATTTCTTCGTAGGCCTGTAAATCCACGTTCATAATACCAAGCAAAATGTATGCTTTTTGTTGAAAATATTCCTTTGCAATATTGGGGAGCATTGGAATTTCTACACCATTGTTTATAATAAGAACCTCTACAGGAGGTAAATATGCAACTTCTTCGAAAGACATTGATGTAGTGATGCTTAACGTTGAACTGAATAGTATAAAATTTACTTTAAAACTTATAGGAGTTCTAACCGATTGGTTTGTAAGAGGTCGGATTACAAGAATAATGTGTTTCACACAAAAATCACATAATAATTTTGTCTAAACACAACATACGAAGGGAAAGTGGTTGGAATTGTTTCTCAATAATCCTATTATGATATTTCTGAATGCGCATTTTCTTAATAAATTTGTTGTTGTGTAACAAATTTTTACGACATATGGACCACCATTTCCGATTTTCAAAATATATAGCACTCATACATATACCCATATCAAATTCTCGTATAATTGAATTTGAAAATGATTCATGTGATCCAAACTTCATATTTGTTTTAACTATTATATTGAATACGATGTGTCCATTGCATTGTAAATAAAAGTTATTCATTTGATCTCCTCCAGAATAATATTCTGTTTCAATTGGTGTAAAGTTAAATCCTATACTCTTTGTATATTGTATAACTAAATGTGCTTCTTTTGTGTTAGTAAATATATCAATATCTTTATAGGAATTTGTTCGGTTTAATAAATATGATGCAAATCCTCCATAAATACACTAGTACCCGGATACACACTTAATTATTAATTTAAGAACTTGATTTAAAATATTTATATCTTCATTCTTAATTACATTAATGTTTATTAATTTAGATATTAATTTTATATTAATTTTATAAAAATAATTAATGACATCTATTACTACTACTACCTTTTATAATTGAAATTATATTCAATAGTCAAAATGCAGCTGAGTAACATTATATAAGTAAAATTGAACACGTGTGACCATGAAAAATGGGGTTGGCCTTGAAAAAAGTGCTGTTGACCTTGGAAGGGTGTGGTCATGGCCTTAGAGGGGTGTAATGGCATTGAGGAGGCGTAACCATGGCCTTGACCTTGGAGGGGCGTGATGGCCTTGAGGAGGCGTGGCCATGGCCTTGACCATGGAGGGGCGTGATGGCCTTGAGGAGGCGTGGCCATGGCCTTGACTATGGAGGGGCGTGATGGCCTTGAGGAGGCGTGGCAATGGCCTTGACCATGGAGGGGCGTGATGGCCTTGAGGAGGCGTGGCAATGGCCTTGACCTTGAAAAAAGTGGTCGGAGGTGCCTTAGCGCGCACCTTCTTTTACTACTTGAATAACACAAGCATGGGAGAAAAAAAAAGAGAATTCTAGTGTAGAAAGTAGGACAGAAAAATAGGGTATAGAGAGAGATGGGCTGGGAACAGCATGTGTTGCCGCAGCAGACTGCGTGAATTCTGCGATGCCGACACCAGCTCACCTCAAACTAGTGCCACATTAGAGACAATGCCAAGGACAAATTAACAGCAGGACTTACGTAGAAAAGAAGCTATTCTCAAGGGCCACTTGTTAAGGCCAACACCACACTACGTCCTTAAAAAAAAAAATATGACAGTAGAACAGTGATAGACAGCTGGGCGTTAATACTACAGAAACAAGATAGTAAATAGTATTGCTTACACAAATTGCCCTTTCAAAAAAAAAAAAAGATACAAAGAAGACAACTTGCACAAAATTTCCGTAAACTGACATAAAAAAGTGTAGTGTACATCAAATTGCAGCAAGCACCAAAGACTCGTGTAACATTGTTTATACTTGTAGGAAATGAGTACCATTACGTTTTATTTTATTGTACAATATAAAAGGTTTTCCAATAAGAAGTTTCATTTTGAATAGCAGGCTATGTATGCAACTGTCATTTTTTAAGCTATTATCTTTTGACATTTGACAAGTAAAAACTACGCTATTATTAAAAATGGAACGATACACGTTTCAACAACGCATTGAAATTAATAAAATTCACTACAAAAATGGTGAAAATTTTCAGTCACAGTTTGCAAAACTAAAGCACTTTTTGGTCGTCGTAAAGCACCTTCTTGGTCGGCAATAGTAAACCTGGTGGTAAATTTGAGTTGTTGGGACAAGTTTGTGATGTGAAGAATCAAAACCGTGTGCATCGCTCAAAAATTTGACATTCCACTAACGACATTACACCGTATTTTGCATAAAGACTTAAATCTTAAGGCTTTTGAAGTTCAGTTAACACAAGAACTAAAGCGAGTCGACACCATAAACGTTGTATCGTTGTTGATTGGGTCTTTCAAATGCATCAAAATGATCCGGAATTTCATCGAAAAATCATCTTCAGTGATGAAGCCGATTTTCACCTCGAAGACTACGTTAATAAGCTGAATTGTCGCATTTGGGGCTCAGAAAATCCAAGAATAATTCAACAAAATTTAAGCTGTCACTGTTTGGCGCGGTTTTTGGGCTGGCGGTGTGATTGGACCCTACTTTTTTGAAAATGAGGTTGGTGCAACTGTTACATTGAATAGATGGCGCTACCGAGCTATAATTAATGATTTCTTATGGCTGGAATTGGAAGATTTTGATATGGACGACGTTTATTTTTAGCAAAACGGCGTTACGTGCCACACAAACAACGAAACAATCGTAATTTTGCAAGAAAAGTTTTCTGACCGTGTTATTTCTCGAAGAGGTGATTACAATTTGCCACCGAGATCTTGTGATTTAACACCTTTAGATTTTTTTCTTTGCGGCCACGTGAAAGATAAGGTCTATGCTAATGCTCCACAATCGATTTAAGGTCTTACAGATGAAATATGTGATGTTATTGAGGACATACAGCCGCAAATGTGCGAACTGGTCATGGAAAATTTCATGAAAAGAATGTGTTACTGCAACCGTAGCCGTTGCGGCCATTTTACTTATATCGTTCCAAATGTTAATGGTATACCTTCCTCTTTACAATGAAATAAACATTTATTGATTTCTCTTAAAAAATACCGGTTTTTTTTAATATCAAAATGAAACCTTTAATTTAAAAATCCAATACTATTAAACATTTTTATTTATAAATAATAAAATATTCTACTATGAAATTATTTTATATATGGCAAACATGTTTTACAAATTTATTTGCATTTTCAATGCCATTTATATGATTAATAAATTATTTAAAATTTGTTTTCTTCCACTACCCAGATATCCTGTTTTAAATTTAAATTTGTTTTTTCCCGCTAACTAAGATTTCCTGTTTTTTATTGACTTTTTAATTTTATTTTAAGGTTAGAAATATGTTATATCTTGAACATTAAATATCTACACTTAAAATTTTTGTTTATATAATAAATTTATTTTAATAACATGTGTAATATTGGAGAAATTTATAAATCTAATTGTTTGATAATTATAATTTTAAATTTTTAAATGTTTCTTAATTTCTTATAATTTTTTTAAAAATAATTTATTAATCATTTAAATGGCATAAAAAATGCAAATAATTAAAATAATTTTATAGTAGAATATTTTATTATTTATAATTAAATATGTTAAATATAAAAAATTTCTACAAGACTAATGAAGAAAATAATAACCCTATACTATGTTACTTTTATCAGAATAGGTGATTTAATTTGTAGACCTTGTTGGACCTCTCACAAACATGCAAAATTACCAAAAAGCTTTCAACTAAATTTTATAATAAAAAACATTTAAAACAAGTAATATAACCTTTCTGATATGAATTTTTGGTGGATGCGCCGGGTAAAATTAAAAAGTTTAAAAATGTGTTATTGTACAATAAAGTAATCAATTTTTCAAAACGATAAACAAAATTTTGAACAAAAAAAATTAAAAAACAAACAGTGGCGTACCTTTCATAGGGACCCACAACGTATATTTTAAAACCTGGAGTCTTTAAACACATTCTATCTAAGCCAATAAAAGAAAGTCTGGAAAAGTTTAAACAGTAAAAGAATAGATAGATTGATAGATACATTTTATTTATTTCATAAAGATTGCAGAATACAAAAGGAATATAAAAAAACAATAAATATGAAACAAGTCGAAAAAAAGCGATTCTGAAAATACAGTTACAGAACTACAAAAACTGTTTTAATACATTTTAAAAATAACATTTTATAAAATAAACATTCATTTAGTACAATTATAAACTTATGACTAGATTTAATAGAAGATTTTAATTTTATCGAAATATTCTGTAAGAGAGTAGGGTTCGATACCTAGTTTGGTTTTGAATTTATTTTTTGTTTGAATTATTTGTAATCTTGTAGGCAGAGCGTTAAAAAGTTTCATTTATGTATAATAAACATTTTTTTCCAAAATACTTAGACGATGCTTGGGATATACATAAATATTTTTACGAGTATTATACACGTCACTAGAAATACAATTTTTAAACATATCCTTATTATTAAAATTAAACATTTAACATTCAAATACATATAAGGCATATACGATTAAAATATTATGTTGAGTAAATAGATTACGACTGGTTGTATGCCATGCTATTGACTTTTGTTTTGTACAACAAAGATTTTATTTAAAAAAGTTGAACCTCCATAAAAAAACAATACTAAAACGCATCAAAGACTCAAAACAAGAATGATGCACAATTATTAAAATGTCCTTATTTAAATGTGATCGAAGCACTCAAAACATAAATATTACTCAACTTCCCAACAAGGTCATCAATATGAGAAGCCCACTTCAAACATTCATCTATCTTTATGCCAAGACACGTGGCATTGCATGATGTTTTTAAAAATGTGTTATTGCAATTAAGATAATTAATATGATCTCTGTGATGATCTGTCTTAAATTAAACGCATTATGTTTTATTTATGTTAAATAATAACTTACTAGCTAGAAGCCATTCCTCAAGTTTTGGAAAATATGTAGACGCTTCTGCTGTAATACTGTTCAAGTCGTTTCCAACAAAAACAACGTTTGTATCATCTGCATAACAGATTATTTTATGTTTTGTGTCATCTAAAATACTTGGTAAATCATTTATGTATATAATAAAGAACAAAGGCCCAGCAATACTTCCTTGCGGAATTCCTAATAAAATATCTGAAACTAACGAGTTTACAGTTAAACCGTTTTGTTCAATAGTAACATATCGTTGACGTGACGTTAAGTACAACTTTATCCATTTATAGGCATCTCCTCTAATACCGTATTTATGACATTTACTTAACAATAAATTTGTATCTTCGCAATCAAAGGCTTTAGACAAGTCTAAAAACACTCCACATGTCATGTCTTGTACCTCCAATGCTTCTATGATTACTTCAATTATATTGTAAATAGCTGTTGTTACGTTTATTGTATTGATTAATTTATGTTTGTCAAAGAAAGTTATTATTCTTTTACACATAATTTTTTCAAATAACTTACTGCAACTTGACAATAAACGAATAAGTCAATAATTTTCTAATGCATCAGCATTTCCTTTTTTTGTAGAAGGGCTTAACCATTGCCAGTTTAAGCTTATCAGGAAAAATACCATGTTTCATTGAATTGTTTATTATGTGTACAAGTGGTTTGTCTATTACGTTTATACATTTTTATATTAATGACATTGGTAGTTCATCGTGGCCTGCGCTATTTTTATTTTTTAGTTTGTTGCAAATATCAGCTAGTTCATTACAAGTTGTTGGTGCTAGCATGATAGATTCAGTATTTGTTTTTATTGAACAGTTTATTTTAACAGATGGTATTTGATTAGACAGATTAATGGCAATGTTAGCAAAATATTCACTAAAATTATTAGCTAACTCAGGAAAATCCGTAACAGCAAGAAGAGTATTACTATGTGTAATCTTATTGTTTACTAGTTTATTTAATATAGACCACGTGGTTTTTATTTTATTATCTAATAGACATATTTTGTTAGCTAATTGAGTTCTCTTACAATTTTCTAATTCTATATTATATTATTATATATAATTCTATGAATTTAAAAATGATTTAAATTCAATAGTGTTGTTATTATTTTGCATTAAGTCTATATTGAAGTCTCCCCAGTTTGTTCATTATAAGCTTTGTTTACTACTTTACCAGCCAGTGCTAAGAATGGTTGAATATTAGAGGAAGGTGATCTATACATTAAAATAATAATTAATTTTTTATTGTTTAAATTTACTTCAGCGGCTGCGCATTCCATTTCCGAACACACTGATAAACCTCTTATGTCATTGCGATGTTTAAACTTAAGTCCATTTTTTATATATATATATACTGCAGCACTACCATGTGTGTTTATAGTTCTGCAAAATGATGAATAAACATAAAACAGCATCTAGAGCATATAAAAAAGCACCCTAAACAATTATAAAGGGCAAATCAAAGCTATTTACAACTAAAAAGTACTAAGCCAAGGTGCATTCCCATACTATTTACGACCATCAATAAAAACAACAAAAACTAAAAATAAAATATCAAGGTACGCATTTGCAGACGACAAAGTAAATATAGCTACATATTTTGATAAAAATATAGAATAAAATTATTGATTAAAACATAGGTGGTTTTGGAGTTTAAAAATTTTTGTTGATAAACTGCGACATGTTTTTGTAATCATCTGTCTAAGCATGCCGTTGTGTGGTGAAACATGTTGCAGTTCATCAAATAAATTTTTGAACTCCAAATCCAGTTTTAGCAACAATTTAATGTCTAAAACAAAATACTAGCAGAATGTAGATTAAAAAGTAACAAAAGTAATGGCAACTATACAAGAATAAAAAAGTAGGCACATTCTAATAGATCGAACAAGACCAACAATTTGCAATTTTTAAATAAAAGAAAATCGTAACCAAGCTATAAAAACTTACAAAAAACATAGATTGTCATATCGTAGTGTTCACTTATTGCTTAAAATTGTCACCACGTATCTACAATACTACTATTATAACATAATGTCATTGGTTTATTAAAATGTCAAAAACTATTCCCTAAAATAGTTTAGAATAAATTATCAACTTATCATTATATCTTCAATTAAATATTGTTAAAAAATGTGTGTGAAATGTTAATTGAGTGTTTGAATTAGTGAAGAGCCTGGATCAAATCATACAAAACATATGGGGTACTGAAAAAACCTACCTACCTACCTTAAGAAAACACGTGGCAGCTAAGTTATGTTTAAAACATTCAGAGTTTAATGCTTAAATAAAGAATATTTATTAACGGGATATTTTATAATAAATATTTTGAATATAACTCAGCCCAAAACATTTCTCTTACGGTAATTAATTAATTAATTAATTATCAAAATTATATTAATATACAGAGCCCGTCAAAATGTTAGCATATACAGGTGCAATTGAAATAATTAATGTAGACATTGTTTATCGGCACATAATAAGAAAAACAAACACTAGGTTCGTTACACATTATAGTTTAGACAAAAGGTTTTTTTTTTAATTAAAAGTATCCAAAAATGCATGTATAAAGCTTAGCGTTCAGTCTAATAACAAATCTCCAAAACAAAAATGTTATAAAGTATTGCATCTGCAGAAACAGTTTGCAAAGTAAATGTAGTTTTTGGTGAACGTTAAGAGAATGATGGAGAACTTTAGTTTTAAAATATGCCAATCCTGACGCTAGGATATTAGTTAAATTTGTATCTAAAATAAGGGTAGCTGTAGTGGCAGCTGGTGTTGTGTTGTCTGGTCATGATGGTGGTACCGGAGCTAGTAGCTGGACAGGTAATAAGAATGCTAAATTATCGTAGAAATTGGGGGTTGCTAAAACTCATCAGGTGTTTGTATTGAATAATCTACGTAGTGGTATTGTACTTTAAGCTAATGGTAGTATTAAAACAAGTAAGAAGATTTTATGTTTGTACGTTTATATAGCTTTAGACAAAATATTAATGAAACTGTTTCAAAGTTTTTGTCCCAAGTTTCTTATTTTGTTGTTAAATTAATCAAATGAAAACAATCTTTGAAAGCAATTTTAAATGTGTATTACTGAATGTAGTCAATCAATTCTATTTTGGCTTGGATTGCTAGAATAATGATAGATATTTTGAAATTGAGTAGGAAAGTAAAATTTTACCAAATTTTAATTTACTCCTATAAGCACAAAAGAGTTTAAAAAACTCCAATCAAGTTCAAGTTTGCAATTAGGTAATATTTGTATTACCTTAAACTATTAAAAAAAAATTGAATACATTTTTTTTCCTGAAACCAGCAATGCTGGTAAAATTGTGCATCAAACTGCAACTAAGTACATAAATAATAGTTATAAAACAAGTCTAACTAATATAGATGGTTCAGTATATGCGCATAACAGAGTGCAGAGTATTAAAAAGAGTAGCATTAACTAGGTTTATAAAAATTTAAAAAGAACTATTTTAGTTCATTATATTTGAATTACTATCTAACTCAGAAGAGAGTGTAAACTTTAATAATTCAAGATAACAAATAAATAATTAATAAAATAATGTAATCTTATAATTGCATATGTCTTAAAACTTTTATATTATGTTGTGTAAAGTGTGCAAATACACATATACACGTAATTGGGATGTTATACACACGTTAACGGATAATAACATTGCATTCACTATCGGAGAAAGGTTTAACTATATTAGATTTCATACACGTAAAATTATACTTATATTATTAAACAATTTTATAAAAATGTTACTAAACCTTTCTTTCACCAATATATATATATGTAAAAATAATTGTAATTATAAGTTAGTTGGGAATTAAGTTTTGAATTAAGTTAAGAACCTACCTATTTGTGCGCTATATATATATATATATATATATATATATATATATGGGTAATTATTTTTCGACTAATTTAAAAAAGTCGACTTTTTTTATTTTGCTCAGAGATCAAAATATGAATAAAAAAAAATGAGATTCCCAAAATTTTGGAACCTAAAATATTGCCTGTTCAAAATGACACACATTTAAAGGTCAAAAATTTTACGCTTTTTTAGCGTATTTTCTGGAAAAAGATAAAAAGGTCTACAATGGCTCAAATGATTCTTTATTACATGTAATTTAAAACCCATATTTTTATGTTTAATATTATGGTAGTCATTTTGATATATTAAACTTAAAACATTATTCCAAAAAAAAAACTGTAAATTTAGCAAAATCACAAAATTTTGGTTTCTTTAAACCGTTCTAACTTTGTCAAATCTTAACAAAATTTGATCCGCAAGACCTAGATTTCCTCGTGTTTAATCTCTTTTTAAAGTGATCACACAATACTTATAAAATCAATACGTATACACCATTATTTTGATGCAGGTAGTTGCACATGTTTTTGCGATTTTTAAATCTTGTAATTTTCAGGTCCTGTCAGTGCTGTCACCCTATGTCGATTTTAGTCAAAATTTCAGTAAATTCTCTTTAGAGCACAAGAAAAGAGGTTATCTATATGAGAAATGGGATATCGGGCAATATCAAGAATTTTTTAATACTCAAAAACTGTCAAAATCGGCACACTTTTGTATCTCAATTTTTGGGCCTCTGAAATAAGATAAGATGGTCTACGAAAGCTCAAAAAATTCTTTATTGCATGTACTTTAAAACCCATATTGGCATATTTAATGCTATGGCAGTCATTTTAATATATTAAGCTTTAAACATTATTTAAAAAAAAACCGTAAATTTTGAAAAACAGCAAAGTTATGCTTTGTTAAAACCGTTTTAACTTTGTAAAATCTTAAAGAAATTTGATCCACAATGTCTAAATTTTTTTGTGTTCAATCTTCGTTAAAAGTAATCACACTAGACTTATAAAATCAATTTATATTCACCACTGTTTTGGTGCAGGAAGTTGCACATGTTTTTGCGATCTTCAAAACTTGTAATTTTTAGGTCCTGAAAAAACGCTGTCACCCTATGTCGATTTTAGTCAAAATTTCAGTAAATACTCTTCATACCACAAGAAAAAAGGTTATTTATATGAAAAATGGTATATTGCGTATTATCAAAAAGCCATTGAGAAAATGCAAGTCGTTGTGCTGCGTCGCCTGGTTGTAGTACTTTTGATAATAATATGGGTCATCATTAACACTAAAAAACGAGTAAAAAAAGTTGCATTCTATCGGAAAATCTCAATTGCTAAAGCATTACCATTACAGAATCCGTAAACAAAAATGATATCTGCGTATTCTCCGTTGTTAAACAGCATTTTTATCAAATTTTACTAACCGAACTAAAGAAAACTGTTTTAAGTATCAAAAGCTTGCATTAATGCACACTTGTTAAAGTAATGTTGTTTTGTTTGTACTTTTTTGCTAAAAATTTTTTTTTTTTAATATTTTGTATATGTTGATTATCTCAAAAACAAAGCAAAGTAGACAAACAGTGATTTAGATTTTCTGAAGAACAATGCCGATTTTGACAATTTTTGAATATAAAAAAATTCTTGATAATGCCCAATATAACATTTTTCATATAAATAACCTATTTTCTTGTGGTCTGAAAAGTATTTACTAAAATTTTGACTGAAATCAACATAAGCTGAAAAATTACAAGTTTTGAAGATCGCGAAAACATGTGGAACTTCCTGCATCAAAATAGTAGTGAATATGTATTAATTCTATAAGTCTTGTGTAATTATTTTAAAGAAAGATTGAACACAAAAAAATCTAGACTTCATGGATCAAATTTCTTTAAAATTTGACAAAGTTAGAACGGTTTAAGCAAAGCATAATTTTGCAGTTTTGCTAAATTTACGTTTTATCTTTGGAATAATGTTTGAAGCTTGATATATCAAAATGACTGCCTCAACATTAAATAAACAAATATAGGTTTTAAAGTACATGTAATAAGGAATATTTTGAGCCATCGTGGACCTTCTTATATTTTTCTGAAGGCCCAAAAATTGAGATACAAAAATGTGCGGTTTGACAATTTTGACTATTTTTGAATATTAAAAAATTCTTGATAATGCCCGATTTACTATTTCTCAAATGCATAACCTTTTTTTTTGTGCTCTAAAGAGTATTTACTTAAATTTTGACAAAAATCGACATAGAGTGACAGCGCTTTTTCGGGACCTGAAAATTACAAGTTTTGAAGATCGCAAAAATATGTACAACTTCCTGCATCAAAATAGTGGTGTATACGTATTGATTCTACAAGTCTAGTGTAATATTTAAAAAAAAAATTAAACACGAAGAAATCTAGTTCTTGTAGATCAAATTTTATTAAGATTTGACAAAGTTAGAACGGTTTAAAGAAAGCAAAGTTTTGAGATTCTGCTAAAATTACTGTTTTTTTTTTTTAAATGTTTGAAGTTTAATATATTAAAATAACTGCCACGATATTAAACATAAAAATATGGGTTTTAAAGTACATGTAATAATTTGAGGCATCGTGGTCCTTTTTATCTTTTTCCAGAAGCCCAAAAATTGAGATACAAAATACGCTAAGTAAGACGTTTTATTGTGAAATTTCTGACCTTCAAATGTGTGTCATTTTGAACGGGCAATATTCTTAGGTCCAAAATTTTGGAAATCTCATTTTTTTCATCCATATTTTTATCCCTGAAAATTTAAGCAAAATCAAATTAGTTGAAAAGTAATGGAATTACCCATATATAATATTTGTAATGTATACACATATATATATATATATATATATATATATATATATATATATATATATATATATATATATATATATATATATATATATATGTAATTATGTTTTGATTTATTTTCGGATACTTTTGCGTTGGACAATTGATTATTTTTTGACGTTTTGGCAGAATCTCATCTGCCATCATCTGGAGAGATTAATATCTATTTTTAATATAATATAATGTATATCAATATGACATACATATAAAACTAATTTTGTTGTCAAAGCTAAATTACAAGTAACTTTGAGTGTAAAGTTTTTTTGTCTGACTTCTGGTTGTTGGTTGATTAATTGATCTTTCTACATTCAAAACTTGTAAAAGAACTGGTTGTGATTTGGGTGCTGTATTTAAATTAGTTGTTGTTTGTAAAGAAGCTGTTTGTGGTTTTGATTTTAATTTAGTTGTTGCCAATGCTGTTTGCCAAGTAGATGGTAAACGTAAAGCATCATCTCTCTTATTGAGATTGTTTGTTTTTTTTTTCAATTTCGATGACTTCTCTTGTTATTCTAGTGTGAAAATGATGATGAAGTTTTTTCAAAATTAATTTTATGATGACTTAAATTTACATGTTCCGTTAAAGATGAAGTAGATTCCTTTTTTTGAACTGCACAAATATGTTCTTCTTTTCTTTTTGCTACAACTTCAACTCAGCAGTAGATTTCAAAAAACGTGACAAAAGGTTTATAATGTTTAAAAAAATATTTATAATATTATAATTAAGGTGACAGTCGTTTGATGCGCCGTAAATGGAAAAGTACATAGTAACCTTTTTCACGTTCACAACCAAACTACAAAACTAATCATATCGTGCTATACATGCTTTGAAAGGTT
Source organism: Tachinus rufipes (assembly GCA_963932245.1). Lineage (NCBI taxonomy): Eukaryota > Metazoa > Arthropoda > Insecta > Coleoptera > Staphylinidae > Tachinus > Tachinus rufipes. The sequence goes on from OZ010750.1 coordinate 21,111,427, forward strand.
GAACATTCAGCCAAGTTTTAATTAAGTTTTCAATTTTTATGTTTACTACAGTTTTTTATATTAATAATTATAAACTATTGTACTTATTTTTGACAAATTAATGCCTTAAATAAATTTTTTGGTTGATTTATGATAACTGAACTAATATTAAACCCGACCTTAGTGACATATCTTTCAATTAAAATCATTTTTACAAAAATATAGCCTGTATTTTTTAAATAAACCTGAAAACAACTTTTCAATAATTTTTATTATAAAATAATTGTATTTTTAGACAACTTCTTGTACATACGACTGCCGGCAGTTTGGACTCTTAGTCATAGAGGGAAAGCGGTCTCATGTGTTTGTGAGATTGATATTTACTTTTATGACAATCCTCCCTCCCCCCAGTACTAGTCGCGCTAGGCAAAGACACGGTTTGGGCACATTTGGGCCACATATTTGATGGCAATTGATAACAATAAACAGAGACGTAGAAACGAAAAAAGTTTAATTTTAAATTTTATTATAAATGGGTTTTATCATTGGTTGATATAATTGATATTTTATTAAAATAAATACTAACCATTTGTTTAAAATACTAAACCAATAAATACAATTTTATTTTGATAAATCATATTTTATTATTTATTTGTTGTATAAAATGAATTGAATTTAATAAAAGTATGAAACTATTATATTGTAAAATGAATAATAATATTAAGTTCTACTGAATTAAAAAAAAAAAAGTATATTATTGTGTTATAATAAATATACAGCAATGGTTATTAGTATACATAATTATTAGTCAAGTGAGGTAAATATGAACCGCTCTAAATTTATAAATAAAAGAAGCATGTAATAAAATTACTAATCAATGTATGACAAAATTGTAAATGGTGTTATTTAGCTTATAGTGGAAAATAGAAAAAAGTGGTAACAATCAGTTGCAATTTTTTTGTCAAGTTCTTTCTTAAGCAATGTAAAAAAGAAATGAAATTAATTTAATTTATTGAAGCACTTTTTGAATAACCGACAACTAAATTCAAGTTTTAGTTTTGTAATAATTTTGCACTGTAAAAATAAATCACAGATATTTTGTTTGTCATTCTTATTATTTTATATTTTTATCTTTTTTTAATATTGTTATCGCTGTATGTGTCTGCAATGTACGTAAAAATATTTGTAATGTAACTAATAATATATATATTTTAAAATTATTTTTATAAAAAATATACTTTTATATGCTTTAATGGTTTAACCACCAAGACTAGTCTACTTGAAATAAAGATAAAATTAAAACATAATAATAATAATAATAATAATAATAATAAACTTTATTTCTATTACATACAAATTATACAAATAGAAAAAGGCGAAGTTCAGACTATGTCTGTTCTCCCACTTAACCTTTATAATTTTCACATTAATAATTTTGATCTAAATTGTTTACAAACTTCTTTTTCTTCTATTCCTGTTCCTTTGCTTCATTTAATACATGGTTTAATCTTACATTTTTTATATATATATATATATATATACATATATATATATATATATATATATATATATATATATATAGTTTTAAAATATATATAACATTTATATATGCAAGATAATCTACAATTATTTATAATAGTAACTAGTTTATTTGTGTTAAAACAAAAATTAAAAAACAAAGTAATTAATCGAATAACTGTTTATTTTTTAATTGAAATTTTGAGAATAAGTAAAACATAAATCCGAGAAACTGAAAAAAAACTATAATTTTGAGAATTTAATTCTTACATCACTAAACGTATAAAAGAATTAGAAGCAAGCGTGTACGTATGAATAACCAAAAATACTTGCCATGTACTTAAAAAAAATAACAAGTTTATAGAATATACGTAATAATTGTTTAATTAATTTTAACGTCATGTCAGTTGAATAATAAAAAAAGTTAGATTGGTATCATTATTCTTAATTTTTTTTTCTATATATAACTTATATATTATATTATTTGATGATTACTTTTTTTAATCATTATCAATCTTTGAAAATTACTCATCCTTTGCATTCGGTGTATTTTTGATGTTAATAATAAAACATTGATAACAATCAGACTACTTGTTACATTACTTTTGATAATACTGAAACTTAAAATTTGTATGGTTAACTCTAACCAAGCTTGTGTTAATTAATATTTATTTTGTGCTTCTGCTACAAACCTCTCAATCTTCTTCTTTACTTTATTATATATTAGTCTTTGTTTTAGTACATCCATTCATTTTGTTTTTTTTATAAATTTATTTTTAATTTTTTCTCATCGCATGCTTTATCCACCTTCTTTTCCGATTTGTAGTTGTGTTTAGTAATTGAGATTCTTTTGCAATGCTTCTTAAAGCTTTTTATTTCTCACTTTGCCCGACCACTTAATATTTAATAACTTTCTATCCACTTTCAAATGCTTCAAATACGCTATTAATTTTTACTTCCGATTGTCAACGTTTTTATTTTAAAATTTTATTTAAAAAAACTTTATTTTAATATCATTCTTCTGCATTTTATCAATCTAACTATATTCATACATTCACAAAAAACATTAACAAATTTTATTTTTTTTCCTTTTTAATTTGAACTTACTTTATATTTTTTGAAGATCATACCATTATTAACATCACTATTTTGTTAAATATCTGAAACAAATATATCTGAAATCAATAAAAAAGCATTAAATGGACAAGTTTTCATACCACCCACAGAGGTACTGCCCCGATTTGCTAACTTTGGAATGGAGACTCACAGTTCATTAAATCATCACCTACCGAATACGTGTGATCTACTAGGCGGGTGATGTTTTACATGTACTGTCTTAATATACCATTTTATTCTATTACAAAATACAAAATACATAATACAAAATACAAAATACAAAATACAAAATACAACATACAAAATACAAAATACAAATAAAACATTGCTGAAAAATACATAAAGAGAAAAATATACTATTATTTAATAAAACTAAACAAACTACTTAGATATATTATAGTATATTTATTAATCCCGATCTCTGCATCTTAGTTGTTGAAATCTACGATTTAAAATAACTTCCGGAGATGTGTGGCGCATCTCCTATAAAATGTCCTTAGTTTGGGTTTCATAATTTTTTCCATGTATCCCAATCTCTTGATATTTTTTGGATAAACAAATCGTTGTTATCACCTGTATATATAACTAGATAATAATATGTTCGATTTTTTATCGCAAGTTGTTCTTAAATCTACAAAATGAATAAGTTAAATAAAATAAACTAACAAACTTTGAAGTTGCACATACCTAATATTAATAGTCATGTTTTTTGTTTAACTTAATTGTTCCTATTTCACCAATTTGTAAGCATTGCATTTTTTTGTTTCTAACAAAATTCTCCAAAGTTTCTCCGGAAGATGCCACTTTGTATAAGCATTTAACTTCCACTATATGGTCATTGTCTATAATACCTAAAAAATTTTATACCAATTTATATTTTATTGTAATTAGTAGAAAAATAAATTACCATCAGGTGAGGCTCCTAGAAAACCAGTTTCCAAGTCTATAAACAATCCTGAAGCTTGGACTTTCATTCTAGTTATGTCTTCAAATTTACTGATAGCAACACGTTTATTTGCACGACCATATTCTGTTGCAAGAGTTTTAAAACTTTTAAAATTTAAATTTTTTTTTAAAAGACTACCACATGGAGTTTTTGCTCTGCGTTGCACGACAGCTCCAAAATTAGAGGCGGTTAATCTTGTGGCATGTATTATCTCAGTGCGGTTAATGGTAGGTTTCGGGCTCTGGAGTGCACAGTTAAATAAAATTAAACACTTTTTTATTCTTCTTATTTCCATATATTCGTAATTAAATCTTAGCATTTATAATTAAATGAATCTATACATGTAACAAAAATCCTACAAATAGGAATACAAAATTAATTAAATTGCACAACCAAACATTTAATAACACTTACCAGCAGGTAATAATTATCAACCCTTTGAGGCTCGATGATGCTACGCATTTAGAGGCACATATAGAAAAGACCCGGAATGGCTTAAGATGAATCTAAATGCGCGCAGGTAACACGTGATATACTTAAGTCATGCGCGGGAACCCGAGAATATACGCGACAATCTATAAGCTTTTTCTGCTGAATATAAAGCGTTGTCAAATTGTCCAATAGTATTTTAAGCAAGGTAATCTGTTTCTATCTCTGAAACTTGCAATCGATTAATCAATTAATTAATTACTAACCAACCTCTATTAATGAAAAAAATCCAATTAGAATATACATCTTATTCTGATCATAAAGCCTTAATAACTACTTGGAATATCAAAGTTAAAAAATATGCATATAAAACAACAACAAAATATAAAACAAATTATGATAAAATAAAACATGCTTTTAAAAATGAAATTAATCATACTGAAATAAATACTTTTGAAAAATTAACACAGACACTAACAAAACTAATAGAATCCAATACAAAAGTAACGACGTTAAAATATAAAGAAGGAAATAACTGGATAAATACAGAATTAATAGAGGACATAAAAAGACGAAATGATTTATATAAGCGATATCAACAAAACAAAGTAAATAATTTAGTAAAACAGAACTATTATAAAACAAAAAAGGAAGTAGAAAAGAAGATTGAAGATAGAAAGAAACTTTACTACCAACGCAAATTTGAACGAGCACAAGAAAATTCCAAAAAGACTTGGCACGAAATAAACCAAATAATAAAAAAAAGAAGCAAGAGAGAAGATATCACCGAAATAATGAAAGATGATGGAACACTATTAACAAATCCGGAAGATATAGCCAATGAAATAAACGACTATTTTTCAAACATAGGAAAAGCGCTTGCACACACAAAAATACACAACAACGCAAGACCAACAATAAATACACTCAAAACCAGAATCGAAACAAATGCATTATTCAAAGAAACAACAAACACTGAAATTACACAAATCATAAACAAACTCAAAGATGGAAAAGCACCCGGAAAAGACAAAATAACGACAGAAGTAATTAAAATAATTAAAGAAGAAATTACACCAATTTTAACTAAGCTCATAAATAAAGCTATTAGAGTTGGTGAATATCCAGAATGTATGAAAACTACTATAATTAAACCAATATTTAAAAATGGAAATAAACAGTTACCCGAAAATTACCGGCCGATTGCATTAATATCAACAATTGCTAAAATAATAGACAACATCATTTACGACAGATTACTTACACACATTGAAAATCATAAAATAATAAATGAAAGGCAGTATGCGTTTCAGAAACATACTGGAACTGGATCGGCAACTATGGATTTAATTTATAACATACAAAACAATCTTGAACTGCAGAAAGAATGCCTGGTAGTTTTTATAGATATGAAAAAAGCATTCGATACAATATCAAAAACAAAATTAACAGAAAAACTAGAAAACATGGGAATAAGAGGAAAAGAATTACAATTAATAAAAACATTTTTGAAAATGCGATATCAACAAACAAGAATTGACAACACACTAAGTACCAAAACATATAGTGAATTTGGTATACCACAAGGAGACGTGCTTGCACCGCTCCTATACATATTATACATTAATGACATATTTAAAATTAAACTACATGGAAAACTATATATATACGCTGACGACACAAGCCTAATCCACACCGAAAAAAATAAAATAAAACTGCAACAAGAGATTCAAGAAGATCTAGATAAGATTAACGAATGGTATTGCAACAACTTACTCACGATAAACGAACAAAAAACCAACTACATGCTAATAACACGTAAGAAAAGAAATATAAATTTTACATTAAAGATTAATAACATAAACATAGGAGAGGTAGCTAACACAAAATATCTAGGACTAACAATAAATAATAATTTAAAATGGGACAATCACATTCAAACTCTAATTAAGAAAAATACAAAGGCTATAGGCGCATTATATAAACTAAAAAATATAATCAATCTAACTACAAGAAATATGATTTATAATGCACTATTCAGCTCACAAACAAATTACCTAATGAACATATGGGCAAATACCAAACAAGGAAACATAAACAAATTGCAAAGACAACAAAACAAAGCTATAAAAACAATTTATCAGTTGGAAAAACTAACACCTACTAAAGAGATACATGAACTATCTAAACAACTAACTATTAAAAACAAGATAAAACAACAAAATATAGTATTAATTCACAAGATCAAACTCGGACAAATAAAAACGGAATTTAAATTAAAAAGCAGAAAAGAATTTCACACCTACAACACTAGAAAAAAAAATGACTTTAATATTGAACTTAATAGAACAACTACAAAAAATCAAAGCTTGGCTGTTAAAGGAATCCAAGAATACAATAAAATGCCTAATGAAATAAAAAACCTTACCAGCATTCAACAATTTAAAACAAAATTAAAACAACACCTAATGACAGAACAAACACAAAACTAAGACACAAACAAAAAAAGAAAAAGAAGACAGCAGAAATTAATTTCCAATACCAGGCCCCTCGAGTCTTTAACAGATGGATGGCGGCACTGCTGGAATATTATATATTTAAATACAAATTGTAAATATTGTAAATATAACTATCATAAAAATAAAAATAATTGCTCTATTTCTATTTCTAGAGATTCTTTGTCCATGTCAATTTTGTCAATATTTGGTCCGTAATCAATATTTTTGATAGCTACATTTATCTTAAGGTTTTTTTGTTTTTTTCTTTGCCCACTTTTACTTTTAAGTTTAGATTCCGATTTAATGTATTTATCAAAATATTTACCTGTTTTTTTTTTTAAGTTTAGTTCATGCATTTCTGTGCCATGCAACACCTTCATTATATCTTAAACCTGTCAAATAAGATCTAATTTCAAATCCGTCCTTCTGTATTAGGTTCAACCGTTTGCCCATGTTAAACTTGGCAAGTACACTCATAAATAATTCTGCACGATTATTGGTTTCATAGTCAATCAGTCTATTTGCCTTGGATAATAGAGAATTTAGTGCAGCGTACAAATGATGATGCGCTCCATTCAAAAATAATTCCCGAGTTTTATCGTTGTCGGTTTTTCCAGAATTATTACACTTGTACTCAGAACAATCTATATGGTTTCCAAAAACATGATTTATTGTATTTCGCAAATCTTTTTTCAATAAATTAATGTCTCTATGGGCATTTGCATATATTGCTTTGTGTTTTAACTAGATCTGTAATAATACTTTTGGTTAGTAATTTCCGCACAGACAAAGGCACTCCTTTGACATCTTTTTTTTTATATTAAACAAATGTTTACTGAAGTTTTTAATTGCATGATTAGTGCATTCAGCTTTTTCAACCTGTAATTCATACACAACGTTGTTTTTAATTTGTGAGTATACTGTCGAATCTCCATCTGCTATAATTGTTTTATAACGCAACTTGTTCATAGCATCGCTTTGATTAAAACCTTCTACTTTAATATCCGATTCCATATCAAAAGATAAACCATTCCAATTTTTAAAGCAAACATGGTCACTGGGGTCTTCCATTTTATTCAAAGCTCTTGCACAGATAGAGCAATATTTATTCCGGATTTTAAGATAGAAAAGTTTTCCCGTACTTTTACCAATTATTACAGCCTTAAAATAAAAGAATAGTAAAATATTGATTATTGTTACTTAATATGTTTATAATTTACCACTCCGGATGACGCGTTGTAATTATGTCCATAACTTCTTTTGGACCATCCTCCATCTAAATATACAGTAATAAATGGAATGCCACCCGCGTCAATATTGCCGTTTGAAACTGCGTTTTTATATTCATCTTTCCCAGCAGATTCCATTGATTCCCAGATAGATTCTTTTCATTTATATCCAAGTTCTCGTTGATCACTAAAATACATTGCTCTTGTCATTTTGTGTACATCCAATACACTTAAAAACTCGCTCATGTGAGCATATGTACTTCCAGTTGCTAATGTTTCCCATACCGCATCGTTATTTGCAATAGCATTTTTTTCGGATGTTCTTGAAATTTTTTCATCACAAACGTAGCATTTATAGATATATGTATGTGCTTGCTAATTCAATCCTCTTTTTTGTGTAGAAAACTAACATACCACCTGTACATTTCAAATTGTGACAGTTTGCTTCTTTTTTAACTTTTATGTCCAACACGTGGTTTTTTACTCTACTATATTTTTGAGTAGATCCCCATAAAAAGTTATACTCACCCGTCGTCGCTGGGTCCACTCGATCTTGATTAATGTTTCCATTTCTCAACGCAAAACTTTTTTTTGAGTTTTTGATCTTCTATTCCGGAGTTTACGACGAGTATATGTACGAGCCATTTTAAAGTAAAACTAAAGCCCATGTTGAAGTGAAGAAACATGTAAGTTTTGCATTTTACAAAATGAAATTAGTCGCAATTAATTTTGATACACAAAAAAATTTTGCAAAATCTATTTTTTTAAGACCCAACCGTTAATAATTATTTTTTTTTTAATATTTGTTTTTTTTAAGTTTTTAAAAATTAAAATATTTGTAGCTTTTCTGCGTGTTTTTAAAAGTTGAAACACATTTTTTTAAGTTTTTTAAATCTCATGTTGCCGGTTCCTCTGTACAAAGTGGTTTTTTCAACAAGTGGTTAATTGTTGCCTTACTTCCTATCAACACTCGGAAGAAGATATAACGGCCATAATTGATTTAAAATGATTGTTTTTTATTTTGAAAAAATATAATATGGATGAGAATTTAGACGTCAAATACTTAAAGATATCTTTTAACACTTAATTGCTATTATAAAATTTTCAATTATTTATTTTTGTCTTTTTTTAATAATTGTAAAATGTAAATTTGGTTAATTTATTTTTTTATTATACAGGGTGTTAGGTAAACATGCGGAAAAAGGGGGTTATTCCTTGGCCTATTTTAAGAATATTTTGTCCTATGATAATTTCTGAAAAACCCCTTTGTTTTGAAGTCAGAGGGTAAACAAAGTTTGCAACAGTTACAACATTTTATTATCAAAAAGACATGTAAAGTTGCTGAATCTACAATAAATGTTCGAAATGACTTCCTCCAGCCTAGATACAAGCATTTAATCTTTTTGGTTGGGAATATTACGGCCAGGAAACGGTTCAATGTACAATTGTCTAGCTTGTAACAAATTGCCACCAGCAAGTCTATATATGACATGCATGTTAGTCATCTCGGCGTTCGTATAGTAATTCATGGTAGAGGAATTTACTAAAAGACACTTCAAACAGCCAAACGTCACTCAATATAAACAACTGCGACCGATAGATGTGATTATCAATAACAAGACGCATTCAAATGAAATCCACTTGTACATTAGTAGATAAAACAGTCGTTTCAAGTTATCGTTAACAATTTTTTGTACTTGATAAATTTATTAATTTTTTGTACTTGATATACTCAACAAATATCGTATATGGTTGTCGCATATTTTGTTCACTTTGTATTTTCGAAACATAGAGGTTTTTCAGAAATCATCATCGGACAAAACATTCTTAGAATAAACTAAGGAATAACATGTCTACCTAACACCCTATATAAAAATGACTTTTTGACCAGAATTTTATACATTTTAAACTACAGTATTTCTTAAGCCTAAATTATATTATAAAACATACATTTTTATTCTTTATATCTTCAAAACTTTTTAAATGTTATTTATGTCATTAGATTTGCTAACATGTTTTATTTGGGTATTTTTGTTAAATTGCTAGTAACTTTTATTCTGAATAAATTAATCAACTAGTACCGATCGTTCTGAATAATAATAACGAATGTTATATTAAAGCACAATTTAATCATTTCTACGATGATTTATGAAAAAAAAAACAAAATTTTACAGTTAAGTGCAACATATGCAATGCAAATCTATAAACATTTTAAAATTAGTAAAATGTTTGCTATACAATAAAAAACGTTAAGACTAACAAATTTACAGGTAATTAAAAAAAACGTTTATTTGTAACGATCGATATATATAAATACAGAATTGATAGAACAAATAACGGGAATAAAGCAAGAATTTTTTTGAAACCTACTTTTGGTTGCTTTAATTTATAAAACTGATGCAATTTTAATACCAACATTTTCAGTTATTCTAGAAATTCTTGTTTGCAATCTTCCTAGTAGCGTATTTTGTACATTTTCACAAATCTTGCTACTAAAGAAAATACTTTATAATTAATAATTTTATAAAATTAAAAAGAAAAACATAAAACTTTTAGATGATTAGCTAAAGAATTGATTTTTCAAAATGATTTTATTATTTTTAATTTAACTTTGTTCATATGTCTAAGATTTAAACTTTGTTTTCTACCAATTACTTTCATTTGTCATTTATTTCATACTGTGCAGCGGGGGAAACAAAAGCAACAATATTGTGCAACGTAATTATAAATTTAACTATTTATTTGCATTTAAATAATAATGACAATAAGTTGAACCTAAATTATCAACTTTTTTATGAAACTATAATCTTATAAACAAATTTAATCAAACAATTTTATTTCCATAACTAATTAAATATAAATGACTAAAATCAGTTTAGTTCATATATTATTTTAGATTAAAAATGATAAAACAAAATCTTCTTGATATATTTTTAATTATTTACAAATGTAGTTTTAAATAATATAGTTTATTTGCGCGCGCCCCTGATTCTAATAATCTTATACAAGTTATTACTTATCACTTCAAAGACAACTCTGCACAATTCTGCAAAAAAACTAAATACACACAAGCACACTTAAACCGTTTTGAAAAAAAACAGTATATGCATAAAAAGAAAATATAGAAACTAATCTCGCGCTACAATAATTAATAAGCAGTATACAAATCAAATTTGTAAACATGCGAATCTAAATTGTATTTGAAGTTGTACAGGAATACATCGCTGGGTAAGGGGTAATAGGTCTATAAATAAACATAGGTGAAAACGTTCCAATATTCTCAATGTATTTTTTAAACATTCGTATGATAAAATAATATATTATTATGTTACAATAAGGTTTAGTATAATTTTATCTTAGCTACAAAACACAAAAGATGGACACAAATGTTGAAAAAAAATTGAAATTTCTAGAGTTTTTTTGTTCAATACCTATTATGTAGTAGTCAAAAATAACTTACTTGTTAAAATGCAATTTTTATACACTACTTTTTAAATACATACTGCACACATAATTTAGTTAAATTATGAAGTAAATATTTGTAAATATATGTAAAAATTATAGAAACAATAATAAAGATTCAATGAAATTAAATATTTTATGCCCCTGATGCAAATCTATATAAATAAGTAAATAAATAACATAATTTTGTAAAAATACGAATTGTTTTCGTACTATGAAGGGGTGCGGGGATGTAGTTTATAAATAAATATATAATTGGCTATGATGCGCGCTAGTTCGAGTAAGTTATGTTGTTCTGCGCAGTAGAGGTACAACCTTAATTCAACTATTTAGGAACATGAGGCAGCACATGTTGGACAAATTTAAATTTTCTTAGTTTCGCGGGTAGACGCTGCCCTTATGTATATTTTTAATTCAAATTTATAGGTATTGACTTAATTCAAGCTAGTTATAACAATCCAAGTTTCTTATGAAGTTTCACAACAATTTTTTGACAAATTTTTAAAAAAGTTAAACAATAAACTTAACTTAGTATTTTATACATTCTCAGCTATAATTATTTGTTTATATTTTAATTTAATCTTTATTGTTGTATTTGTTGATAGATTTAATGTGTTATTGATTGTCTAGTTGTTAAAAGTGTTAATTGATTAGACAAATGGTGCCATTATCTTTTTCTGGCAAATCAATTTATGTGAATTTTTTGGGTTTTAAAAAAAATTGAAAATAGTATCAAAAATTCAAAACAAATTCAAAATATATTGTAAATTCTAACTTGCACATTCTATAAAAACAATAATTTTAAATTACAATTAAATACTTTTAAATTATGTGACAGATTTGTATTGGAATGTGCATCTATTTAGTTTTAATAATTAATGTTTATCTTTTCTATTTACTTTTTATAACTATTTTTTTTTTAATTTACTAAAAATTGCAAAAAACCATAAATTATCATGTTGCAGAACTTTTCTTAATGCAATGCCTCAGTTAAATTCCAACAGTACTTAACTGAATTGAGTTATAAACAATAAACAACAAAATTTGGAGATAAAAATCATTTTTAATAAAATATTCAACAAAGTGGAAAAGTAATTTTTTTTTAAATTAGAAAAATGATATTACTTAAAACAAAAAACATTGCAGTTAGTTAATTTAAAAAAAAATATGTTTTAAATTATTGTTAACAGTGTTATTTGTTAACATTGTTTATATTAATTAAGGTATTTTGTATTTCTTCTATATTTTCTGTAATATGTTTATTGTGCAACTTAGTGAGCGAAAAGGGAAGATTCAAACTGACCAGAGAAGTACTCTAAGGCTCAGCACTAAAACTAAAACTGTAGAACTTAATTTATAATGAGCTACTTTAAATAAAGCCTCTAGAAGACTGACAATAAAAACATTTGCGAAAGACGTAAGTACAAACGCTAGTAATATATAAGATACAAATATAGATAAGAAATAAGATTTAAAAAAAAAAGAGACAGCATGTTTATCAACAAAAAACAGATAAAATACAGATAAGAGATCAAGTGATAATCATAAAGAAAAAAATCAAATAACTTACTATCACTATATAAAAAGAACAACAGGGCAACTACAGACGTCATCTACGTGTTACAACAAATCTGGATTTGATAAACCCGCCTATCTTTGAGTTTGATAGAGTCCGGCTCTTAGACTTACTAAAAATACTTATTAGTAAAAGCATACACTTAATACAATAAAATAACTAAACACAATCAAACTGACAAAGATAGTTTAAACCTGTTACTGTCTATCTTTCTCATAATTTAGTTGATAGAAACTCTCGACATAATACAACATGGACAGACTGGACTACACTATTTACATCAGGGTGCTACGCAGACAACTTCGTGATATTTACCGAATTAAAATACGGCTTACAAAAGCTACTTAACAGTTTTAGAAAAGAATGTGGAATAATCTACATAACAATAGCCACAGCAAAAACTAAAACTTTGGTCATTAACATTATCAAGCAAATCTTGGAATTTTAATAATTAAGGATCCAGATAAACGTATACGGTGACTTAATAGCCAATGTTACAAATCAAGTTAACAAAACTCTCAGAATAGCAGAAACAATGCAAAATTCTATTTGAATGAACAAAAACATAACAAGAACCAAATCAATAATTAAAAAAAAAACATGCTTAAGACCCATTCTTACATACTCAACGTAAGCAAGCCCTGATACCGCAGAAACAAAACGGCAACTAAGATGTATAAAAAATTAACATTTTAGACATTATGAAGTAGCTTTGCAGTACATGACAGTAAAACAGTGAAAAACACCTGGGAGTCAATACTACAGAAACAAGATAGGAAATAGTTTCGCTTTTACAAAACGCATTTTAAAACAAAGTGAACAACTTGCAAAAATTTTCCATAAATTGTATTTTCTTTAAATTTATTGATTAGATTGATTAGACATACAAAAAGTATAGTGTACAACAAATTGCAGCGTTTGCCAAAGACTCGTGCAACAATGTTTATACTTGAAGAAAATAATACCATTAGGTGCTAATTGTACAATTTACTTTGTAACTTTTATCAGAATACGTGATTTAATTTGCAAACCTTGTCGCACCTCTCACAGACAAGCAAAATAACAAAAAACTTTTAAATTAAATTTTATAATAAAAACATTTAAAACAAGTAAAAACTCTTCTTATATAAATTATTGGTGGATGCGCCGGGTAGCGTAATTACTAAATAGCCGTGTGCTGTAATGCATTACAGCACACGGCACGCCCTAGATTCATTGATTGGCCATTTCAAAATATACTTAAACTCAGCACACTGTTACTAAATCTAATGCGTAACAGTACGTGTTCTCAATATTTTAAACTTGATTAGCTTCTTTATGTATAATGCTAGACAAATTTAATTTTTTGCATAAAGATTACTTTCTGAGGATGCACCCAAAAACATTTTACAAAACAAAATTCAAGAACCAGTCAAATATATATACCTCAGACACTTTGATAGCTAAACGAGCTTCTTCCATAGCAACATACTTCATTTTTGCAACTGCATTTGCTTTCCAACCATTGGCAATATATATTTATTATATTGTTTTTGAGATAATAAAAAGATTCCTAAAATTAAATAAATTTTATGCATGTTGGAATAACCAGTTCCTATTACTATAAACGCTGTTACGCAGTGTTTATAACTATAATTTTTAAATATACATGCACGAAATTTTTCACAAAATATACACTAAATATGATAAATTTGGTACAAATATGGATATAAAATAAAAATATGCAGACAAATGATTAATATAATATATGTAAATATGTGTTATGTGTAGTAAAATGTTTTTTAAATTATTGATTTAATTAAAAAATCCATGATAATCTTGGCGTTCATTTAAAAATCATTTAAAATGATTGCAATTTGTACTGGTAAAATTATACAAATATGCACCAAATATGCAAATATGCACCAAATATGAACCAAATATGCATTGATATGCAATTTTTATACAAATATGCTCAGAAACTTAAAAATATGCAAACAAAATATTAGTTTTTGTTAGTTGTTTTCTCCTAATTCTTGTAGATACAAAATTATTTAATTGGCATATAAATATTATAGAATATGCAAACGCATAAAATCCTAGCTTTAAATTTATTTCATTATCACAGTAGTTATTAAGTTTATTTCTTTATTGCATAATATAAAATTTAGTGATATTGCAAAACATACGCGCCTAATGACTCCAAGAGCAGAAGAAAAATTGGCGACGCTTTATTATTAAATTTGAAAATCTGCAAACATTGCCTAGTAGTCCACAATGGCCGACAGTTTTTGGGAACTGAATAAGATAACCCAGCGCATTGCGTTGATTTTTTAAATTGAGTATATTTTATACAATTACATTCTTAAATCGCCAGCCCATTTACTAAACACAAAGATCATCCCGCGTCCTGTTAAACAGTTAAGTTATTAGACCAACAATCAACTCATAGTTATCAAAAAATTTGTTAGATTATATTGTATTGATTGTAGATAACATTATTTCTACTGTTCTTACAAAACCTAAATAAGACATATACACAACTGACAGAACGGCACGTAAAAATAATTAAATCAATATTAGATTTAAGCATTGGGTCTAACACAAGATTTGGAACGTTTACGTAAAACGTATTAAACACAACAAAAATAAAGTTGGTTCTAATCGAATCGTCCGTACCATGCATTTGCGCTTTATTTTGTATTCCATCCACACCTACTAATTTTTTTTTTAGTTCTATTATTACTTTACATTAACCTAACCTAATATCACAGATGACACTGAAGGTGTAAACAGCTTCAATGCCAGACTTTAAAAATTAACTAAACGTAATATCACAGATGACATTAAAGCTGTAAAATGCTTTGATACCAGACTCTAAAAACTAAGTATCTCTCTTCTTATGCTGCTATTTTACATACACATATGTATTTTATTGTTGCGTTTCTTTTTTCTTCAGTTTTTCTCTTCATCATCATTTGCACTCCTTTTTTTATAACTCGTTATGCCGTTTATACTACCTTTGTAGCTGTTTTATTTCTTTTGTTCTGTTTGAGTATTATTTCATTTCTTACGTAGACGTTTTGTGGTTAGAGTCTACTCTTTTGCTAACTTTAAATTTTGTTATGTTTTATTCTTTTCTTTGGTTTTTTGTCTGATTTTTGAGCCTCTTAGTTTGATATGGTTTTTGTATTTGTCTTTTTCTTCCCTAGTTCCAATTCTTGCATTAAAATTTCTTATTATTACTTTTTTAATTTTATATCTCCTGTATTGTCGTCTTATTATATCGTTTCTGTTCACAATTATAAAGAAATATTGCCAAAGTGTATGGATTGCCCTTATAGTTATTTCTTGATAATTGTGAAAATCTAATTACTGCGTTTAAAAGCAATAATGACGCTGATCCAATCAATACATGTTTGTTAAGGGCAATACTCGAAAGAATTACGGGCAGAGCATTAACTTTAATAGGCACAGAAATTAAAATTTGGTTCGAAATTAAAGACGCATTAAATCTATGTTTCAGCGATCAAAGGAATATTGATTGCTTGGTGCAGAATTTAATCTGTTTGCATCTTTTTGAATTTGAGACACCATATAACTTTTGCATGCGTTGCTAAGATGCAAAAGTTTAATATTTTCTAAACTAAATTCTACCTTCTAAGCATTTTTGGTTAAAAAAAATGGACCAACTAAGTTTACAACAGTTCCGGCTCATACAAGACAGAAAATAAATGTTGATTGCATGTGAATTCAAGTTACTGTAAAAGTTCTTTATGGTTTTACTAGAGAATATTGCCTCATCGGTAAAAAGTCTTTCTGCTTAAAAGTGAGGATTTTGTACACTTCATTCTAACATTTATTGCCATCCATTAACAAAAATTGCCCTGTAAAATTTCTTGGACATGGTATGAATACAAAAGCTAATTTTTCAATATTCTAAAATTTGTTGACTGACTTATAATTCAGATTTGCAGCAATCTCTTTTGAACTTGATGGGATGCCCGTTTTCATCGGTTAGTTTATTAAAAAATCCAGTTTTATTGAGACGGTGATGTAGATAAGCAAACATTGGTGGTATTACACAATTAGAATATCTTTGCTCATAAATTTGCCTAACTGCTAATGCAATACTATTGTCAAGACTTTCACCAAATGCATATTGCACATTTAACTATTTGTGTAATTAATTTTTAGAAAAACACAGTAAATTTCAAAGCATGACACTAAGTGATATTTTACATAATTCTACGCTTACAATCGTAACACAAACAAATGCAGAGCAATTGCTATTTTTATCTCTAAATTGTAGCAAGCTACAACAATAGTTCAATGCACAAAAGTTGTATTTTTTTGAAACACAAAAATCAAACAACTAAAAAACAATAAAATCAGTAGGATTGGATGGCATAAGCACAAGTATTATTAAAAGAATAATACATATACTAGCAAAACCACTTGCTTCAATTATTGATTATAGTTTTAGTCAAGTAATATTTCCTACTGAACTAAAATGAGCAACAATTATTCCCATTAAAAAGAGCGGATATGCTAAAGATGTCACGAACTTTAGGCCTATATAAATAATAAGTATATATTTCAATGATATTAAAAAAACATTGATCAACAGATTCTATCCTCAGCAATTTAACTTGTACGATTATATAGATAACAGAAATCAAACTTAAAGAATATTCTTTGACTTAACTGCCCTGTATTTGATTTAGTTGAACATACAATTTTATTAGGTAAACTTTAAAGATTTGGAGTCAGAGTTTAGATTGGTGTGTGAACTACCTGCAAGACAGAAAACATTGTGTAGAAATCTAACAACAATTTTAACAACAATTAGTTATAAGACTCAGTACTGTGCTTAATTTTCTTTGTAATATACACAAGCGACCTGGTTGCGGATGACTAGTTGCTGTTTGCCAATGACACATGTAAATTTAAATATTATAACTAATTTGATTAAATATCAAATAAAGCTGTAAACGAACTTCAATCCTGGTTCATCAAAAATAAATTTTTATATGTTAGATTTAGTTCACGTCCAACCAACTACGATAGAAGTTTATTGATTCGAAATTATCAACGCAGTATAATACATAAAGATCATGTATAACTTCTTGGTATATTCATTGATCAAAATCTAAATGTAAGCAAAATTTGTCAGCTACCAGCTACCAAATTAAATAAATGCAACAATACGTAAGTATTGGCATTTTAAAAACTATGTATTTTGCATTGTTTAATTTGTTGTATTCTTACGGACTAACAGCTTAAGGCACATCTAGTAATGCAGATCGTGTCTAAAAATTAAAAAAAAAGCTATACGTTATCTAATGAATGTTGATTCTTGAACACACAGCCGAAATTTATTCAAACTTTTAATTATTTTAACATTGCTTTATTTTTGTTATTATATGTTAGAAAATAACTTTTTTTAACATCTCAACTTTTATCATAATTATTTTATCTAATTTGGACCTGCGTTGCTAGAGGTACCAAAATACAAATTCAACGAATGTAACGTGTGCAACATTCTTGCCTCAGATTAATTTTTGGAATGAAAAAACATGAGATATTTTTCTACAAATTGACTGAAGATTTTGCTGTTTTTTTATGAAGATCATTAAGAATAAAACACCTGCATATTTAGCATACAAAATAACGTATAGATCGGATGTACATAACATAAATGTAAGATACAAAGGCTTACTGACCCCTCCTATGCACAATACTGAATTACTTTAAAAGATCATTTTCATACAATTTTTTTATTACAACCTACAATCAAATTGATAAAAAATTAAAGTCTGCGCCAATTTGTATACATACGTTCACAGAATCACAAGTTTTAGTAGTAGTAGTAACTCAGTTAACTTGCTCTAATAATTTAGTTAAGTTATTTAATCTTAAGTTGTTTCTTATTTCTTATTCTTTTTTAATTTTAATTTATATTTTCTTTTTAATTTTCTGTCTTATTTTCTAATTCTGTATGGTTAAATGGTAGAACAGGGGACAATTCAGCTGGTTTAAGCTGAGTTGGCCATCTGAACGAATGTTTGTTGTTTCTATTATTTTTTTATGTCATCGGCAAGCGGAATTTCTTTAAGTATCTAATGGATTCTTTGTTGCTGCAGCTAAGCATCGTCCAAAGGTAATTAAAAAGTTTATATATTAAATATGCTTCTAACAAACCATAAAAAACAAAGGTAGTTATTTGTAAACAATATATTTCTCAAGACAATCAAGATCTGGTAAAATTGTCAAACGTATACTTAAATGACCATGTAAAATTTTTGTGAATACACATTGATAGCAGTTTAAATTGGAAAATTCATTGCAAAAATCTAATGAGTCGTTTAAGTATAGCATGTTATGCAATCAGGACAGTAAAGCCAATTACTGACTTCAATACGTTAAAATTGATTTACATATCTAATTTTGAATCAATAATCAGATATGGAATTATGTTCTTTGGCAGAGTTAGACAAGCTGAACAAATTTTTAAATGTTAAAAAAAAACTGCTTGTATTCTTTTTAATCTACAATGCAGAAGCTACTTCAAAAAAGCTTATATTCTAAATTTCTACGGCCTATATGTAAGTGAACTAATTGTAATTAATTTTAATAACAAGCATAAATGTCTTAAATATCAAAATGAACATCAGTATGAAACAAGAAATAAATCATCATATTTGTTCCAGATACATAAAAAACACCGATGAATGCAGCAATGCAATATTTCAACAAACTTAGGTTATACAAGAAATTACAAATGTAAAAATGTTATAAAACAATTTAAAGCAGTATCTAATAAACTAGAGCCTTATTCTTTAAATGATTTGTAATTTTGTGAATGGATATTTTTAAATTGTAATTGCTTTAATCTAAAGTTTATTTGTTTGTATTGGTATTTACTTTCGGTGATAATTTAAAAAAATTAATATATTATTATTATTATTATTATTAACAATGACATAAGGTATTTAATTTTTCTAAAGTAGCTACTATATAGTTAATTTAACTTTTTTAAAACTTGACAGCAGGTAGGTTATTAGTGTTTATTAGTTAGCTTCAAATAATTTATCAACAGAAATACAAATATAGTATTAATACTTATTATTTACAGTGAACTGCACACACATTGTTCACAACCACGGAGCTCCTGGCATTAGTGTTATATCGTGGAGCCAAATAATAGTAGGCAATGATATAAAAAGAAAATTTACACTTTAGAATCACAATTTTGTCTATTATGTCTCATATAAAATAAAACTAACTTTAACTTCACCTAATTTGCTTAAAGTTTTTATACGTTCCTATAAAATTACTAACATAAAATACCTAAACTTTTTTAGTACAGTAAATAACAAAAGCTAAAAAAACGAGCTTTTATGATTGCTAAACGCAACTTCCTTTGTCTTTTTGCACACACACACACCTGTTAATCTTCTAGGTAATATCATACTATAGTCTAAAGTGAACCTGTATTCTTTTAATATTAGTCTTCGTCTTTAGACGAAATAAGGAGGCACATTTTAGAATGCCTAAAATCTTGGTAAACTGATTTTAGGCATTCTAAAATTTGCTATTCTAAATAAGTAGAAATTATTAAAACTATTTTGTCTTTTTATCATATTGTTTATATATAATATAAGATTCACTTTTAAAAATTTATTAACCGGCACAGACAAGACAAATTCATTCATAATGCTTGCAGTAGAATTTAATCAAATTATACAATAATGACCACTTTTTATCTTATTTGTTGGCTGTTCATGCAAAATCCAAAAGACCCAAATGTTCATACTTGATTAATTCTGATGCTTCAATGTATCCAATGCTTTGCTCGATTGAATTAGACTGACTTTTTCTAAATCTCTCTAAATATTGTAGTAACTTGCTTACTGTTTTTTGATAAGTTTGTAAAATTTTGCTTTATTTCTAAATCCTTTAGATCATTTTTGAACTTTATCGATTTTTGACTTCGTTCAAGAAAAATATTTATCCAAATCAATCTATATCCTAGAGTAAATAAGTGGTAAATTTTCTTGAATGTTGAATGATTCACTATATTTTTCTTTAATTTTGATTAAATATTTTATTATATAAAGTTTTTTAGTATGTTACTTTAATTTAACTAGTTATTATTAAAATCACTAACTTAATGATTTTGTGGTTAATACAACATACATTTTCAAAAAACTTTTTGATACAATCTAAAAACTTTGTGTGTTTTTCATTAAAAAAATAGTATACTGTAGTAGTATTTTGTTTTATAAAACAGCTTATTTTTAAATCTGCTAATTTAACATTATAATGATTATAATAATTTATATCGTTTTTAAAATTTATAAAAACGCACAGGAGGTGTTAAAATTAAATATTAATTAAGTGTAATTTTTAATATTTAAAATATCTTTCGTAAAACTAGTTTCCAACAATCAATACTTCTAAGAGTTCTAAGCGTTCAATATCTACAAGTTAGCAATTTACATTTATGAGGTAAAAAGCTTTGGGCATTTAAATGAATAATAACGTTGTAATTTAGATCTAAATTCTGTGTGTTATAAGTATTTTGTTTGTAGCAATTTTCTTTAAAAAAACATGAATTATTAGTTGTTCCACTATTTTTAAAGCAATTATGTCATTTCAACGTCAAAATGATAAAAGTTGCAATATACTTGTTGACTCTATAGATATTATATTTTTACATTTTATAAATTGATTATAATAGTCTGTATTATATTTTATGTATAGTAATTAAAATTGTTAATAACTTCGACAATATTATTTATAAGTTTAAGTTTACTAATACGTTTCAGGCTTAAACTATGCTTATCACAGTCTTGGTGATTAATTTTATTTATTTATTCAATTTACCTTTCTACCTTTCGGTGTAAGGCGTACATTTTAATAATTTGTTTAATATATCTTATTATTAATAAGTCTAATAATCTTCCTTATTTTATTATTTCCGGCGTTGCTTTACTTTGATCATTGCTTCTATTACTTCGTCTTTTTTTTTTTTTTATTTTATCTATTTCTTCTGTTTGTCTGCCCTGTATCATTGTTTCATCCTTTCTTGTTTTGTTTTCTTTTACTTCTTGTTACCTTAGTAAGTATTCCCTCCATCTTTCCATTATCTCGCCTTCTTCCGTTATTATTTTTCCATTTATATCTATTATGTTCATCATAGTGTGTTCCTTCTTTTGTTTTTGTTTTTTAATATTTTAACGTTCCGTAGTATAGTTTTTTTGTTCTTTTCCCATGTATCCTCTTATATTCCATGTTCCTATTCTTTCTTCCTTATTTTTCTTCTTATTCTTTTTCTTTTCCTTTTTTTTTTCCTTAATTTTTTTTTCTTTTCTGTATTTTTCTAGTTATGATCCTTTATTTGCATTGATCTCTGTATTGTTTATCTTATTTCTTGAACCATTTTCTTGCCATTTCTTTTTTTTTTTTTTTTTTCTGTATTCTTGTTAGTTTTTTAGAATCTCCTCTTCTTCTAAACCCTTTAACTCTTTATTCCATCTATATTCCTCTCCGTTAATTATTAACTTTCGGTAACCTATTCTAACCCTCTTTCCATTCGCTTTTTCTTCTTTTGCTAAGTCTCTAATTTCTTTTTGTACGCATCTTTCTTCGTGTGTAAGGTCATTGTCAATGTAAATCCTGGTCCCTTTCAGATTTCTTTTGGCTTTCATTATTTGTTGCTTTGTTTCCCATGTTTCGACATCAACTCTTATTATTTGTTTATCTTTATGTATTAGATGGGCTCTTCCTATTTTTGCTATTATCTGAAGTTTTTCTTTCAAAAAGTTCTCTACTCCCTTTTGTTCTTCATTTTCATTTGTTTTTATTCCTGTTATTATAATATTATTTCTTTTTTTCTGTCTTTCTTCTTTTTCTGCTTTGTTTTCTAAACTTTCAATTTTTTGGATCATCTGTATTTTTTTCTGTTCCCATTTCATTTCTTTATCCTTTAATTCCTTCTTTATCTCTCTAATTTCTTCTTTTAATTCCCTTGTGTTTTTTGCCACCTCATTCATTAATTCTTTAATGATGCTCTTTAATTCCTCCATTTTCTTTTCTGTATTTGTAGTTTCTTTGTATTCTTCTCTGTGGCTTTTATCCTTGTTTACTGTCGTTTTCCTTTCATTCTCTATTTTCCTTTGTTCTGGAGATCTTAATATTTTTTTGCTTTTTTGAAATTCTTTTAATTCTTTTTTAGGGCTTTCTATACCGACTTCTTCTCTCTCGTATCCTCTTTCTCGTTTTGCATTCATTTTGTTTTGTATATTTTTATATTCCTTTTTATTATTAATTTTTATTTCGGGTTATTGTTGTTTTATTATCAGTTATTATTTTTATTAGTTTCTATTTATTATTTTAATTTATTTTGTTGTTTTATTATTTATTTTGTTTGTTTTATGTTCGGTGATTGTGTATATTCTGTTCTTTTCTTTTTTGTGGATTCGCTTCTTTTACTTTCTTATTTTATTTATTTTGTTATGTTTTTATAATCTTTGATCTATATGTTTTTTAGCTTGTTATTTATTTTATATTTTTTTATTTTTATATATTTGTATAATGTATGAATTTTTCTTTTTCACTAATTGCTACTACTACTGCACCATAGATTGTAGATTATATGTTTCATTGTTACACCTGTTTTCTCGTAGCACTCGACGCTTGATATGTCACTCTTCCACTCTTATTGTTTAGCCGGGCCACGCTGTTCTTGACTCGGGATACACCCGTCTTCTTCTGACACACTTGATTCTTCTATTTATTTCTCTCTTCCTCACTATCTTCCACTTTATATATTGTTTAGTCTTATTTAATCGTCTTCCTACCACTTTTTCACTATTTTTTATTTATATTCCACTGCCCTTTATATTTCACGTTACGTTTTTTATCTTTCGCTTTTGATTTGGCGATAATGCTCGTGTTTAACGAGTTGATTGTCGGCCGCACCAAAAACACGTGTTTACGCAGTCGATACCTCTTGTTTATTGATTAATAATATTGTTAATATTTAAATATTTAATATTGGACGAGTTACATAACACGTTGTCAAATATTTTAATATTAATTGAGTAGATTATATTATTTAAAACAAAAAAAATCTAATACATTTAATAATTTAAAATTTATCTACAAGCAAATAAATAACACTCCATTTTATCATTTGAAAAAATCAATAATTCATAGCTACGTTAACTAGTGCATACAAACGAAGAAACACGAAGATAATTTGCAAATGAACATTTTTAAACATAAAAATTTAATTTTCCAAGTTAACATACATCAGAATATTATTTTCTTAATTGACATAATAATATTGATAATAATAAACATTTTAAAATATTTTTTCAAACTAAAAAAGGCCATATAATAAAATATTAATCATAATTTAAGTAATTTAGGCATAATCACATGCACATCAATCATGTGATCTAATTTGATTGGTTGACACAATGCTATAAAATAAATAACTTGCAGCAAACGGTCAGTACAGTTGAAAGAATTGATCAATTAACAACATTTTAAGATGTCCAAAGTACCTTCCAAAATGCGCTCAGCAAACAGCAAATACCAAACCACCCTTAAATGGGTGGATGAAACGTAAGTTGTTAGTAATAATATTGTTAATTATAAACATTCTTTTGCTTATTATTTTGTGTATTTTGTTTTTTTTTTTAATTTTTAAATTCAATTATTTAAAGTCGCACTATTTCTGCTGCCTAGACTAGTCACCGACGTCATAGGTTAAGACTACCATATTTTTGTTTATTTATTATTTAGAAAATTTTATATTTTCTTTATTTATTTTATAAAATCCTTGAATTTTATTTATATTATCGAAATTAATGATTTTATTATTGAAAATTTTTGTTTTTTCTTTAGCATTAATTAATTTTGTTTTTAAATTCATATGTGTTTTAAATGCAACAGTAGTTTGGAAGTTTTTGTTCAAATGTTTAGAAATTTTTTCAGATAAATTGCCAAAATATGTTATCGAGCAATATTTCTTATTTACTTTTTTTCTAAATGGATATATTTCATTTATGCAAATTTTAAACTGTTTATTACTTAGAATGTTATAATAGTTGAAAAAATCAAAATTATACACTAATAAATAAACAATTTGATATTTATAATTTACCACTACTAGATATGTTAATAAAAATAAATTTTAGTTAAATAGAAATTTTAAATTACATGTATTGTAAATATTTATATTTATTTGATAGATTATCTAACCTTAAATTTTTTTTGTAATGTCTAATAAATGACAGTATCAAAATTCAAGCCAGCGGGAAAATAGAAATTTAAAATATTTAAAACGGATATCAGGGTAGCGGGAAAAACAATTTTTTTAAATATTAATCACTAATCAGTTTGAAATATTATATTATAATAATACATTAATACATTGATAATGATGATTATTCATCAAAACATGTATGTTTAAATAAAATAAATAATTAAATAAAATCATTAATTTTGATAATATGAATAATTTAGTTAATTGCAACTATTATTTTGTTATTTAGTGAAGAGAATAAATTGGCTGAAGAAGAAATAGCCTTGAAACCAAACTGCCTTAACGAACCAAATGAACCTGTTGATGTTCCATCCACCAACGATCACAACTCTATTGTTATTGTTTCTGATATTATGGTTATCCCTGAACAACAGCCAGATGATAAAGGAATTGAAATTAGCAAACTAAACAAAGAAGAAGTAGAAGAAGGAAAAGATAAAAAAGAAGAAATAAAAGAAAAAAGTGCCACAATGTTTGCTATTTTATTGGATGCCTTATCCAAGTGTAGCATTTTTCAAAAAGATAGTTGGGTATTTGTTGGAATCTTCTTTTTGGCTGCGTTAATCGCTTTTGCCTGCTACACCGCTAAAAGTAATTTTTACATTGAGTCATCTGATTTATTAAAGAAGAATGATACTGATGTTTCAATCAAGTTTTTTAAAAATGTTACTACCCCATACAATAATATTAAATTGATAGATGTTTTTGAAACTACAACATTCAGGTTTAAAAATAAAATTTAGAATGAAAATGATCAAAATAATATATTTAATGTTGATTGAAATTTAAATCATTATTAATTTTTTGGGGATTAATTATAGTTTTGTTTGTGTTCATCACACTTTATGATGACTTTAATAAATGTATGAAATAAAGTAAAAATAAAAATTAATATTTTTGTCATTATGTGATCTATAATTTCCTTTTCATGTATTTTCAGAATTATTAAGTACTAATTTGGATTAAGTCAAATCCTTAGAATAATTATCAATTACAAAATTTTCTTAAAGTTATTAAATATATTTTATGGTAATATAGTATATTGGCTGCATATAGTGTTCCTAAACTAAAAAGTAAAGTTAAAATTAATATTGCAAATGGCATCCAAGTTTCAAAAATTTTTGGTGGCAGTACTTAAAGATAAACCTAATTACTTCAGATAACACCATACTTGTCAAATGCTTTCATACAGGACTTTATAAATACACTTAAATTAATATCACTAAATGATACCAAATTAAGTTTCTGAACGTAAAAATATATTATTCAACAATAAACTACTAACTTAATATAACAGACATTATCAAAGTTGTAAAGGGATACGGTACTTTGAACTACAGAACTACATTAACGACATTCTATTTTGTATTTGCAAAAGCATTAATCACAAAAAAATGGAAATAGAGACAATCTTCATTAAAAATAACATTGATGTGATGTTATTACCTGAAACCTTTGTAACTTCTAGAAAAGTTTACTACATCCCAAGCACCTTTGCGTATTTGAAAAATATGTTTGCAGCACAGGGACATAAACTGCTATCGTCGTTAAACAATCAGCTAAGTACTCAAAAATTCTTACGCCTTTAACTGTTAAATTGGAAGCTAATTCAATTATCTTATTATAGTAACAGCCACCACTATTCAATTTTTTAATTCAATTGCATTTAATGTTCCTAATCTGCTGATAAAGTTGATTTTAGCATATCAGTCGCTAAGCAGCTAATAACACGATTTCTTGTTGACACACTAGACGCTTCCAACAAATGTTGCAGGTCTTTAACACAAATCAACTAGCTTGGCACAGCACACTATCAAATGCTGAAGGCAAAGTACTGTTTAGGTATATCTAAAGTAAATAGCCTAAAATCCAACTTTTTACAGTTACCAGGGATACACTGGGAATGTTTTTGATATTATTTTACTCAAAAACATTGCTGCTCAAACTGCTATTTTGGTTTATAACAACTTTAGCTCAGACTATTGCTTAGTAGTCTTGGATCATTATGAGAAGTGAAAGGAGAGACTGAAGTCGGTCTGCAGAACTGACTGTTTTCTCAATTCCTAGAAAAGATCATCACTACAGTAGATAACATTGGAATAACTGAAAAAGTTATCAGCGCGATTGTTGACTTTACTAGTCTTATTTTGCTTGCAATAGAAAAGTCTATTAAAGCTTTACTTAAAATTACATCATCTCAATTGGGTTTTGTGAGAGAGAGACCAGAGCTCATTTGTTCTTAATTGTGCTAGACACAAATGGATTTTTTTTAATTGACTCAATAGTGGTAAACATGCAATCAGGGAACACAAAAATCAGTAGTGAAAATTTATATGACAGCTTAAAACATCAATGCGCGCCGGTGTACGATGAAACCTTAGAAAAGGTCTACACAAAACTAAGACTGTGTCTACAGCACATTAACACCGCTTTTATTCTTAAATCGGATTGGCCGTTTAGGGCGAGAGATATTAACACTCATATTTGACCTAAATTGGCACCTAGTCCAGATTGCATTCAAAACAAAGCTTTGGTAGCATTTATTTAAAAAGCTGTATTGTTCTTCACAAACATTACATATGCAATGCTAAGAACGTTGCATTTTCCGTCCGAAATTGTAATTCTTTTTTTAAAGGTTGGTAAGGATAAACATTTTCTACAAAACTACCGCATGATAAGTCTTCTATTAACTATAAGTAATATGGCAGTAAATATAATCTAGGATAAAATCAAAGATTACACGGCGGGTAAAAACCTGTTGTAAATCATCGGCATGGTTTGAGATATAAGTTCTTTACAACTCATCTACTTACCAAAGTTACTGATAAAATTAAAACTGGTTTTTGTACAAAATAAGCCACTGGTGTGATAATCTTTGATGTTGAAAAGACTTTTAAAAAAATCTGGCATCAAGGTCTACTCTTGAAACGTTTCAAGATTATATTATAGCTTCCTATCTTAAAAGAATGACACTGGCCGCATAGCTGCACGTGTCATGACTCAATTAGGGCAGAGTTGAGTATTATATTCAATGCTCTTCAACTTGTATGTATCAGACTATGCATTACGCTTAGTGTCAAAATTACTCAGTTCGCTGACAATACGTCACTTTTGTACACATTAAAGCATCACCCTTAAACAGCTAGCTGTTTGTAAAGCGTTTGAAACTTTGGTAAGGGATTGCTGGGTAAATATGTCCCCTAAGAAGAGCAAGGTTTAACTTTTTTCCTGAAATTATCGGCTAT
Organism: Tachinus rufipes; assembly: GCA_963932245.1. NCBI lineage: Eukaryota > Metazoa > Arthropoda > Insecta > Coleoptera > Staphylinidae > Tachinus > Tachinus rufipes. The sequence goes on from OZ010750.1 coordinate 21,139,747, forward strand.
TGCTATCGCTCCAAATCTATAGATGAATACTGCAAATATCTTAAAAATAGAGTAAGATAGAAGTTAAACTTTCAAATTGACACTAAGGCCATATTGAGCAAGACTAAAATAACAAGCTCTCTTTTAAATCCGTTGCTGCGCAGGGACACCAATATGAGTACTAAGTTTTGACTATTCAAAACTATCATTTGCTCTATACTGACACGTGCATGTCCAGCTTGCGGTAGGGCAGCTTGTACCTATTTTAACTAGATAGAGTAAATTCAAAATAAAACTTTAAGAAAGATTCTCAAAACACTTTACTACGTTTGTACACCTAACTGAGAACTGACACGGAATTTGACCACATCAAAGATCACATGCTGGTCTCAACATAAAATATAAAAACAGGTTAATCTTTTTTGAGCCAAACGTTTTAATGTAAAAATTTTGAGGCAACAAAAGTAATCTTGGCATTTTTCCAAAACATGTTTTATTGTTAAATAGTCGTCACATGCTTGACAGGTTGGCTGTCCATTGTCGGTTAAGTGATACGAGGAAGTCAAGTAAGTATGTCTTATGCGCAAGCAATATATAGCAACTTTCTCTTTTCTGTGACATTTACTGGCAACTTTCATGTTGTCACAAAAAGCTTATTTGTTTTAGTTTGTTTTAAAAGCCATTTTATGCTTGTTGCCAATCTGTGATCTAATACCTACCAGGAGTAGCAAAATACCAAAACTTGTACAAGCTGAGTTAACGGATTGGTCAAATACACACATTTTATAGTAAGGATGACACAACCAATCTGAACATAAGAAAATCAAATTATCAAACGTTATCTTACAGTTTCTTTTTCTTTGTAGTTTTGCGGTGTACACCCCAAAACCACCTCATCAAGGATAGACTGTCATGTTCTTTCCTTAAAGAGAATTTGGGGCACACGTCAATCATAAAAAACACTTACTACTCCAAGCTGTTCTGAAACCGTTCTAAATACCATTGGAAGGATAACATTAAAATAATTTTCTAAATTCTGCAATCAAACACAAACTACCCTAGAGACGGCAAGCTCTATGTTTACGTTTCTGCGTTAATTTACCGGTGGTTGTTGTCGTCTTTGTTTCGTTACATTGCAGAACTACAAATGGAATCGATTTTTTTTTAATTTTAATAACTATTTGTTTATTTATCTTAGAAAAAAAAAAATAAAAAATGCATTCTAAAAATATTATTGTGTAGAACTCAAATAAATTAAGAAAGCATTCATGGCATTTTTTATTTTTGAGATCATTGTTTTATTACACAAAAATTTAGTCTTAGTTTTCTTTCTCAAATAACACGCAATCTACGTTAAACCCGTAAAAAATCAACATTTTTATTTATTATTTGTAGTGGTATTTAAATGTTATATAAATACGCGTGCCCAAGTTAACCAACGTCGGATTCTCAAAAACAACTCAAATTAGCCAATTTTGAGACGCCGCTGTTTAAGAAGAAAATTCTAAATCAAATTCGGCTTTTGTAGTTGTTTTTTGAATCTTTTTTTTTAAATAATAATTTGACACTTAGGAAAGAAAATAATGTTTTTTAAATTCAAAACATTTTAATTTGTTGCGCGACTTCCTTTTGTAAAAAAATACTACAGTTGTCCCACAAAAATAAAGTATTTTTGACTAGATTCTGTCAAAAGAAGCGCATTAAATAATTGAAATTTTGTCAAAAAGAAAAAAAAAATCTGGATGACATTTAAAAAACCCATATTTTGACATTCTGTAGTGAAAAAGGTAAGTTGTTTTTAAAATTGAAGATTGAAATAATTCACCAACTAGGGAACACAGATTTTTAAGGGAATAGGAAAAAACTTGCTACGACCCCTGTGCCTAGAATGGTAAATTAATTAAAAAAGTCTTAAAAAACACACTTTTTAATTTCCATAGACATTCTTTAAAAATTGAAAATTGTTGATCGGATAACTGCAAGAAAGCGTTTTGAGTTTTGCCATTCAAAAAATAACCCCCACGCCACTGGGCTTCTGATATATGTAAGTTAACTGACTTTTACAACAAAGGACTGTTTGTTCCCATTTCAATTATATCATATTATAATTTATACATTTAGATGCTACGTTGCAGATTGTTTATCGCGTGTTATTCTAGTATTTAAGAAAATGTTATTGTAATTAGATTTAGTCTTATGTTAGCATCTGTAGTAATTAGTTGTGTTTAGAAATAAATATATAGTATAGTTTACTGGTGCAGTCGGTAGGATACTCAAACAAGATGCTTGTATATTACCATTGCTTCGTTTCAACGAATTATTGAGTTTACTTAAATTTGGACATAGTCGATTTCTGTTCCAAGGCGCTCTCCAAACATCGAAAATCCGTCCACACGGTTCAGGATTAACTCGTCCACAACATCCAACGGATTTAAGGGATTTCCTACAATCCTCATGGATAATTACTTACTGTTAGTAGCACAAACTGACATTTTTCTTTTGCAATTAATTTTTAACTTATGCCAGCCAGAGATAAGCATCAATCAAATTCAAATTCAAACTTTGACAACCCTTCACAATCCCGTTCACGCTCACGTTCACCTCTTATAATTAAAAATATTAACAACGCAGAAATGGCATTAAATTTAAAATCAGAACATCTTTAAATAATCCTTGAGTTTAGAGGAGAAATTGAATTATTACCGCGATTTATTTCAATAACCGAAAATTTAGTCAATCGCTTTTATGATGCGGCAAATCTGCAAAACTTTCAAAATGATTATCTTATGGCGAGTATTTTATCAAAGATAAAAGGTAATGCGGCAATCAATATTTTATTTGACGTGATTGCAAATTGGTTAGCTTTAAAAAATGCACTTTTACATTCATTTGGCGACACAAGCGCGATTACGTTAGTTTGAACTACAAAATCACAAATTTAAATAAAAAATATCAATAAGGCTGTTTTTGATTTCTATGGTCGAATTCAAGCTTTATTAAATTTGCAAATCACCTACAAAACGAATAATATTGCAAATCTACTTGACACCATTTAAGCGGATTTTTTAGAAGCAATATTAGCGCGTACTTTTGCTTGGGTTGAAAGAACTTATCGGGTCACAGATGAGAGTTAAAAATTCTAGTGACCTAAATGCAGCATTGCATGTGCTGACGAACGAGTTTTAGTTGGAAACTGCGACAAATAAGACTGATAAAGTAAAACCTAATCAGCACAAACAAGATGTGGAGAATTATCAACCACGTTTCAATTACAATGATAAACAGCATTACCCTCCGCGTAATAATAATGCGTCGTACACTCGTAACACGAGACCAAATTTTAGTAATAACTCAAATAAGGATTTCCCAACAATATAATTCCCATAGAAGTAATAATTTTTCTAGACCCAATTATAATAATCAAAATTCACAAAATTCACAAAATTCTCAAGGTCAACCTAAACAAACACCAATGTCATCTCAACAACAAATACATTCAGACATGGTAATCGCTAAATAAATAATAATAATAATAATAGGTCCAACCTTAACTATATCTCAGAAGAGTTATTCACTATTGATAAAAATGAAATTCAACAAAACAAATAACATATTTTTTTAGAAGTAATGGATCAATCGATTTAATGACGATTGTTAACAATGAAAGCAAACTACCTCATATCATTGACTCGCATAATAAACTAAAAATTATATTCTTCTAACTACCCGTGTTCACGATCTTTCATAAACCTCAAAATTGGTAAGCAATTATTTAATAAAAATATTAAAATAAACCCTTTCCAAGTTCCAGTGCACATGGTACTACTTATAAAAACTACAGTAAAATTGTATCGTTTAATAAACTATTTCAATCTCAAAATGAAAATTTCGATGTACTATTAGGAATGGATAATTTTTGATGTTAAAGCTATCATTAATATCGATAAGCAATTATTAATTACTCCGAATTGTAACATTCCACTTAAACATGGTAATAAGGATTGTGAGACCCCGGACATAAATTGCATAGTAATATTCGCAAGGTCAGAACAAATAATAGAAGTCGATATACAAGATATAAAAAATGGTGATGTAATAATTCCACATATTGAAGAATATAATTTGGTAATACCAGAATGCGCAACGCGCGTAAAAAACGACAAACCATTATGCACAATTATAAACAATACAGATTTAAATATAACAATGAAGGTTAAAAACCCATTTATTGTAGATCCAATCAATGAATATGACAGTACAATACCAAATGAATCTAATTTAAACAATCTGAAATATAAAGAAACACGTTTTGATATTTCTCAAATTCGTTCAACGCACACACGCTATTAATAAATTGGTTAAAGAATACGCAGATATTTTATTTAGAAAATAAAAAGCTATCTTTTACAAATAAAATTAAGCATGAAATACAAACAACTGATGAGTTGCCAATATATACAAAATCGTATCGAAGTTGAAAATTAAATTAAAGATATGCCTAATCAAAAAATAATTAAACCATCATTCAGTCCACAGTTGTCACTAAAATAGGAGGTCCCAAAAAAAAAATGGATGTGTTTGGGAAACGCAAATGGCAAGTTGTAATAGACTACTGTCAACTAAATGAAAAAAACTATTGAAGACCGGTATCCCTTGCCAAACATAAACGATTTGTTATATAAGCTAGGTCGCTCACAATATTTTATCACTCTGGATTTAGCCTCCGGATTTCACCAAGTTAAAATCTGGGAAAATGATATTCCAAAGATCGCATTCAATACGGAAAACGGTCATTATGAGGAGTATCTAAAACAAGAACATGTTAACTGATTAAGAGATGTATTTGATCGTCTTTGAAAGTTAAATTTAAAATTCCAGCTAACTAAATCAGAGTTTTGGCAAAAACAGTTAAACAAATAAAAGGGTTCTTAGGTTTACTTGAATATTATAGAAGGTTTGTTAAAGACTTTGCCCAATTAACAAAACCTCTAATCAAAAGTTTAAGAAAAATGCAATTATTAATATAAATGATTTAGACTATAAAAACTGTTTTGATCTTTGTAAAAATGTTCTAACTAATCAACTTTTACTCCAACACCCGGATTTTAGTAAGCCATTCATATTAACTACTGACGCCAGCAGTTTTGCTGTCGGTGCAGTTTTATCTCAGGGTAATATAGGCACTGATCTACCAATAGCCTATGCAAGTCGCACTCTTAATGACACAGAAACAAATTATTCTACTATCAAGAAGAAACTTCTTGCTATAGAATGGACCGTTAAGTATTTCCGACCATTTCTTCTTAGAAAAAAGTGCGACCATAAGCCTCTTCAATGCTTATGTTAATCAAAGAACCCAATTCAAAAATATTAAAATGGCGATTTAAGTTCTCAGAGTACGATTATACGATAATATATAAAAAAGAAATTTTAAATTCAAATACAGTTTTTTTGTCAAGAATTGTAAAATGATAATGATAGCACAGCTTGAAGAATCAGGTCTCGATAATATTGACAACATCATTGGAGAAAGTAATAATACAATACATTCAAATGTAGAAAATCAAATTAGCAATGTTTTTATTTTAAAAAAATCGGTAAATCATGGAAACAATCAAGTTATAATTTTGGATGTAAATTATGCTCTAACTACGCCTACAATTAGGTCGCTATTTAATAACAAAAAACAACAATTTTCAAAAGCAAATTTTGAACACAAAGTTCTAAATTTTGAAAAAGAATACATAATACTAATTATAAAGTATTGTTTATACTTTGAAAATCCAATATATAAAAATTTTTCTGCAGTTATACAAAAATACTTTAAGAACTCCGCATAAGACATTGACGAAATAATAAAAGCATATCATAAAGGAAAGTCAAATCATCGCGGAATTGACAAAACTGAAGCGGAGATTAAGAGGAGGTATTAATGGTCAAATCAACGGCTTACAAAACAAAATTATATAAACCATTGCAAAGTTTAAAAGTAAATATGACAAGAAATCTTTAAAATTAAAATTTAAGCTAACTCCAACAGCCACAAAACTATTTGAAATAATGCATATCGATACAACTGGGTTAGAGGGTGTAAAATTTCTTACTATAATTGACTTGTTCTCTAAATACACCCAACTTTTTAAATTAAATTCGCAACAGAGATTGTAAATAATTTAATATGATTTTTCACATCACGGTATACCTGAGCATCATTTTTTTTTTATTTATTTTATATAATTATTTACATATTTAGACTTTAAAAACACTGTCTTAAAGGAACTGTTGGAATTGCACAGAATAAAACTACACTTTATCAGCTTGCAACATCCAGAATCAAATAGAATTGTTAATCGGGTACACCCAATTATAATTGAGCTTATACGGTTATTATATAACCAAGAAACAACAAAGACGAACACAATCTAAAATAAAGTAAATTACGCAATTCTAGCTTATAATAATTCAATCCATTCAGCAACTAATAATACTAATAAAATATAAGTTAACACAATGAGGCTAGAAAAGAATTACCTAAATTACCAAACGCAGTTTATATTAAAAACAAATAAAAACAGTCAAAAACCAAAAATAAATATAAGAAAATCTTAAGAAAATAAACAAAAATTTAAAAACAGCCACAAATGATCCAAAACACCATAATGTGGTTGAAAAAATTTACGTATCTAATGTGAAAAGACCTAGAGTTAAAACTCAATCAAATAAAACAAAATGATGTAGCTTAAGCTATAAAAACTTTGAAGACCACCTATCGAATCATAAGACAATTTTAACTAAAAATGTAATGGAAAATAATGAATTTTTATTCCATGCTCCAAAAACTTGTTCACTAGCACACTGTGTATGCACATGAATAAAGAAATTGTCATAATTTTTAAAACAAAATTTGGAAAAGTGTATGAACTGATGAATTAAAACCCAAAATTACATTTATTTTGTCAATTAAAAGATGAACATAGACACATACTATATTAAGTTACAAAGTTAAAATATTACGATAAACCGACATACTAAGACTTATATACTAAGTTGATCAATCTAAAAAAAAATTGCGTTGCAAATAATATTACGAACTTGGTTATACCAAAATTGGGATGTGGTCTAGACCAACTAAACTACAGCAAAAATTACAATATATAGGGTTTTCCAATAAGAAAATTTATTTTAATATTAAAAAAAAAAAACAGGCATTTTTAAGAGAAATCAATAAATGTTTATTTTATTGTAAAAAGGAAGGTATGCCATTGACATTTGAAAACGATGTCAGTCAAATGGCCGCCACAATTAGGTTGCAGTACTACATTTTTTTCATGAAATTTTCCATGATCAATTCGCACATTCATCCATCCATTCACCGTAACAGTTGCACCAGCTTAATTTTCGAAAAAATAGAGTCCAATCACACAGTCTAAAATCCGCACCAAACAGTGACACGTTGAGGATGCAAGAACATTTCAACAATCATTCTTGGATTTTCTGAGCCCCAAATGCGACAATTCTGTTTATTAACGTACCCTCCAAGGTGAAAATGGACCTCATCACTGAAGCTGATTTTTCGAAGAAATTCCGAATTATTTTGATGCATTTGAAGGACCCAATCAGCAAAGATACGACGTTTATGGTGATCGACCGGTTTGAGTTCTTGTGTTAACTGAACTTTAAAAGCCTTAAAACTTAAGTCTTTATGCAAAATACGGTGTAATGTCGTTTGTGGAATGTCTCTAAATATCGACGCGGAACAAACCTGGGTTTTTTTCAACACTACGGGCTGGGCTACATCAGCAATATTTTTATGTGTTCTTGAGCGATGCACACGGTTTTGATTTTTCACATTACAAATTTGTCTCTACAGCTCAAATTTTTTTACCAGGTTTACTATTGCCGGCCGAAAAGGTGCTTTACGACGACCAAAAAGTGCTTTAGTTTTGCGAACTGTGACTAAAAAATTTTCACCATTTTTGTAGTGAATTTTAATAGTTTCAATGCGTTGAAGAAGCGTGTATCGTTCCATTTTTAATAATGGCGTAGTTTTTACTTGTCAAATGTCAAAAGATAACAGTTTCAAAATTGACAGCTGCCCAAATAGCCTGCTATTCAAAATGAAACTTCTTATTGGAAAACCCTTTATTTTTAAAAATTTTAATTCAATAGTTCATATTTATCAAAACATATTTACAACAGATGACTCTGTTGCAGGTCTGTCCGACGAAGAACACAAATCAAAAACATAACAAAAAACTTAGGTATAATCCTTATCAACCTAGGATCAGCCAAACTTCAAAAAACTGAACACACCTTTGTCCATTACTACAATTTATATCCAGTCTATACAGAATACAAAAAACTAAATTAGTATTCAATCTTGTTATTAACTATACATAATATATCAACTTACAATACTCTCTTTGATAACTATAACAAAACATTAAGGTATGATCAAAATGAAATTAAGGACAAAATTACAAATATACAAGCATTAATAAAGAATAGAAGTAGGAGAGAACTAATTGATAGTTTTGGAACAATTATCAAAACTATTTCGGGAAATTTAAATGCCAATGATGGCAAAAGAATTTGATCAAATTTTAAACCATTTGCAATTAAACCAAAAATTTATCAACAATCAGTTACAAATGCAATATAATATAAATAATTAAATAAAATTGATGAAAATTTCAATAATACATTACGTAATGTAGAACCTAATAAAATGATGTTAAAAAGTAAAATTTTAAAATTAAGTGTTGTTTTAAAAACAAAGTGGACAATGAGAAAATATTATTTGCCAAAGACTTGTTCCATCAATTAATCATTTTATATAATATAATTTTAGACTTTTTAGACTCTTAAAGAATGTTGAAAACTCACTTTTTTTTGCAAATTAGGCATATTGCATCTAAGCATTATAAAAACAAGTGGATTTTTTTTAAATACAAAATATATATCTGTACTACAATGAACAATTTCCGTTTAAAATTTAAGCCAAAACATATTTCATTTTGAATCCGTTATTAATGTAGCTTGTAAATTAGAAGCTATTTTTTTTTACTACCAATCAATTATGAAAAAGAATGTCCAGATCATCTAATACTGAATCACCATGCTAAATGTAAAAAAGAAATAGTACTACACAAAAACACCAAATAATGCCAGTCCACCAAGGTGTATATTACTACAAACCATCTAAAATTAATTCCTGAAATAAACCAGTATCTTGTCGTATTTCTAAAAAAAAAAAAACAAAGTTAAATTAAATGCTAAGGCAAAACTCAGATGAAAACATTGTCCGGAATCTATCTAATCAAAAATGATGAATTTACGATCACATTTCAAAATCGTTAAATCAAATTCTTGGAATCTACCTTGGAAAATCCTGTACTTATAGACAACCTACAGGTCAATATAAATACAACTAATTTTATTGAAGTCACTATTTGACCAAAAGAAGTTAAATCTCTAAGGTATACCAGTTATCCATCGGTCATCAATCATAAATCAACAACTCAATCCCTTCATATCAAGTATGTGGAGTCTAATGCTATAGTCATCATCTTTAGCGGGTATGCGTTGACAAAATGAATCAAGAAACGAAGAAACCAAAGAAAGAAAGGTACCAAAAATGACCTCCAACTACCTGGGGATGCCCTAATAATAATAATAATAATAATAGTTTTTTAGTATTAATAGAAATTTTTACACACGTCTAGTTTGTGAATAACACACATTACAAAAACACATTAAAATTAAAATAAGATCAACATAAGACAAAAAAATAAAAATTATATAATTAAAAAAACTAAATCTATTACAATAAACAGTTGATTAGTTATGGAAAGTTTAATACCAATAACTAGCACTCATAAAATAGAGTAACTATCTGATAAGCATTCCAATAAATTATAAATCGCTTTTTTAGCAAGATAGCTTTTAACAGTTTTTTTTAACTGTTCAATATCTAATTCTTTAATTAAATCTGGTAGTAAATTAAAAAAATTTGGACCATAATAGTTTACTCTATTTTTTGCTTTTACTAGACGTAGAGACTTTAAACAAATATTAGTATTACGTCTGGTATTATGACTGTGAATATTATTGTGAACAAGATATGTAGATATGTTTTTTCAAACATGCAACAAACATTCTAATACATATAGTGACGGTAAAAAATATGTTCTGTTTTTTAAACTCTATTCTACAATCTTTTCTATACTCTAAGTTGGATATTACTCTTACAGCACGACGTTGTAGTCCAAAAAGTCGATTCATTATTGCAGAATGCCCCCATGCAAGAATGCCGCACGTTAAATGCGACTGACATACTGCAAAGTAAACAGTACGTATATATCTGTCAGAAAGTTTGTTTTTAAGTTGTCGCAGTAGAAATATAGATCGAGAAATTTTTTGCGAAACAACATCTAAGGAGGGAAGGGTTAATTGACGTTCACAGCAAAGGATTCTATGTTCCCATTTCAATTACATCATATTATTAATCATACATTTAGATGCTGCTTTGCAGTTTGCTTATCGCTAGTTATTCTAGTACATAAGAAAACGTTATTGTAGTTAGATTTAGTCTTATGTTAGCAACTGTAGAAATTAGTCGTGTTTAGAAATAAGATGTTTTTTTTAATATCGGTCGTGCCCAAGTATAGTTTACTTGTATTTGTAAAAATACTTGTGTATACCTACAGATATAGTGTCTTTTCAACATGGTCTTAAATTATCATAGCATATTATTTTATTGCTCACCAATTTTGTTTGTACTATATACCTGTAACTCAAAGTAACATTTAAAGGTAAAAATATTAAAATAACTAATGGTTGTGACCTCTACTACGTAATAATTAATGTTTATGAAATAATTCTTACAAATACATTACTAGTTTTGGCTCTTCTAGATCTTCTACAGATGAAATAAGTTATATGATATAACGATCTAGCTCTAGTATATACTTTATTATTTCATAAAGGTGAAATTATTTTATATTTATATAATATTTTCACCATTGAATACCGAGGTGTTACAATCTATTTAGGGTATTCAATACAAATATAATTGCTTCCTTACGCCAATTAAAATTAAGGAATTAAAAAATAAAATATATAATCTGAAGGTCAATGTATCTAAATTAAGCAAAATGCAAACCGCATTTAAAACTGCAGATAGTACAACATACAAAAACTCAAAAAAATAATAATAAATCCCATATTGAAAAAGAAAACATTACTGTTATAATTGTGAAGAAAAAGAAAAATGTAATAATTCTATTAATAAACCAAAAGTATTGCTCCTTGCCGATTATTATATTGCAAAAGAAGGTCAGTTACTTTGAATAAAATGTGAATAACATTATGACATATCAAGCAGGTCCCAAATTTAGAAATGTTGTAGAAAATGTGGACAAACTAGCTGAAAATTATAACAAAAACGATTTTGTTATTATACTTGCTGGGGCAATAGATGCTTGCGAAGATTTTAATTTAAATTCAACTGATTTATATAAAGTCTTCAAAATGTCTTATCATATACAAATGTTATTATAATATCCATTCCCTACTGTAAGCAAGGACGTGTATTAAAACAACCAAACCAAAATAAGAATCAAACGAACAGAAAAAAGCCCATGGATCAACAAAGAAGTGTTGAACAACATTGAAAAAAGAAACAAACTACAAAAAAATCACCTTAAATATCCAAATAATGAAACAACAAAAAATGAATATTACAAACAAAAGAAAAAAACTACAAACATCATAAAGAATACTAAAATGTTATACTATAAAAGAAAATTTCTAACTAATAAAAATAACCCCACAAAAATATGGGAAATAATAAATAAACAACTTAACAAACAAACTCCAAAACAATACAACATTGAAGAAATAGTAAAACAAGATGGAACAACAACTAAAGAACCGATAGAAATAGCAAACGAAATAAATGAATACTTTACAAATATTGGAAAAACTCTAGCAGAAAAACAAATCACAAGACCGAGCAACAATACACATACAACCACAATAAAAAAGAAAATAACCGACATACATTTTGAACACACATCACAAGAAGAAATCCACAAAATAATAATAAAACTAAAAGAAAACAAAACACCCGGCATTGACAAAATTACAAACAACATAATAAAACAAAATAAAACAACACTAACACCAGTTTTAGTACACATAATAAATAAAGTCATTGACACAGGTATACATATATCCAAACTACATGAAGAAAACAATAATAGTGCCTATACATAAAAAAGAAGATAAAACAAAACCAGAAAACTATCGACCAATTTCTCTGCTATCAACATTAAATAAAATATTAGAAAAAGTAATCCATATTAGACTAACAGAACATATAAACCAAAATAGTATAATATACAAACAACAATATGCTTTTCAACAATACTCGGGAACAACAACAGCAGCCTATGATCTTGTAGATCACATAAAAAACAAACTAGATCAAAAAGAAACCGTAGTAGCAATATTCATCGACATGAAAAAAGCTTTTGATACTGTATCAAAATCAAAGCTTATAGAAAAACTAGACGCGATAGGAATAAAAGGCAACGAACTGAACCTAATAAACACATACCTCAAAGACAGACCACAAAAAACAAAAATAAACTCTATAGAAAGCGAACCGATGCAAGCTGAATACGGAATTCCACAAGGAGGAATCCTACCGCCGACATTATACATACTATATACATATGACATATTAGAACTAAAACTACACGGTACACCTTACATATATGCCGACGACACCTGCATTATATACTCAGGAAAAGAAAACAAAAAAATAGAAAAACTTATCGAAGAAGACATAACAAAATTAGAAACATGGTATTATAATAACCTACTCACTATTAACGAAACAAAAACAGAATTCATGATCTTTAATAACAAACAAGAAAAATTCCAATCACAATAAAAATAAATAACGAAAAGATTAAACAAATTAAAGAAGTTAACTATCTAGGATTAACAATCCAAGATAACTTAAAATGGGATACTCACATAAATAAACTTGTTAAACGAAATTCAGCAACTATAGCAGCAGTATGGAAAATAAAAAATTATCTCCCAAAACAATTAAAAATATCTATATACCATGCATTATTTACATCATATAATACATATTTAAACCATATATGGGGAAACACAAGCAAAAAAAAACATTAATAAACTACAAAGACAACAAAACAAACTTATCAAAATTTTATACACAATGGATAGAAGAACACCAACAACCGAACTATACAAAGAAAAGTTAAATATTAACAAAATGATAACTTTAAACAACATATTAATGATTTATAAAATAAACAACAAAATGATAAAAAGCAATATAACGTTACAGTCCAACAAAGAAATACACAATTACCAAACAAGAAGAAAATCACACATAAGATCAACAAAGTATTCAACAGTCAAGTGCAACCAGATACTAACAACAGAAACAATAAAACAATATAACAGCCTACCAACATACATAAAAACTTTAAATTATGTACCATTTGAATTAAAAATAAAACATATGTTATTACATGACAAAATATAAAAAATAAACAAAAACAACAACAACCACGAGCCCTCAATACCGATAACTTGAGATGGGATTGAACCCTAAAACCTCAAGTGATGATAGAGGGAAGAATCTATTTTTATTTTTATTATTATTTATTATACATTCAGTATTGTTTTGTATTATATAAATTTTATTAATAAATATATATTATTATAAAGCCTATTTTAAAAATAATTTATTATACATATATTGATATCAATACACATGTTAATACAGATAAAGAATTAATAATAAATGTAAATTTGTTAAACCTAAAAGGTAAGCATCAGTTATACAAATATTTAGCTAATATTTTTAAATTAAAATGTATAAAACAGGAGTCTACCGAGTCAGATACTCAAAATATAAATAGAATTAATCTAAGCATATGTAATAGTTACCCAAGTGATTTTGTAATTAGTAATAAAAATAAAAATAATATTTTTTTATAACAAGTCCGTCGCAAACGAATTAAATCGTACAATTCTTGTCATCAACATGTTCAAAGTATGAGAAATAAAATATGTGCACTTAAAATCATTTTTGGCGACCATGGTTGTGATGTGTTTTGTGTGACTGAACATTGGATTGAAAAAAAAAATAAATGCTGTTACATTAGAAGGATATCAATTAGCATCCGCATATTGTAAAATATATTAAAATAAGTAAAATTGTAATAACTCCAGAAGGAAATTTAAAAGTATTTTCTAAATGCCTTATAAATGTATAAGCAATATTCAAAAGTCAACATATACTAAGTAGAGATTTTAATATAATTTTAATTAGCTATAGTAAATCTTTAGATAATCTGTTATTTTGATATTCTTAATAATATAATAAATTTTAACAAAAAACCGACACATATTAATTTTTGTCTTGATAACATTTGTATTAATAAAGATTTGTGTAGATATAATTATAAGTCTAGAGTAGTATTAAATGCTATATCCGAACATCATCTAGTAATTATTACAATTGACAATGCGTTCAATTTGCCTTTGATTAAAAATAAAATACAGTACAGACACTTAGAAGATGAAATACATGAATTTTTATCATCACTGAAAACTGAAAATTGAAATGAAATAAATGATTGCAAAGAAATAAATTAAAAATATACTTCATTTTATAACACAATTTCATATTACTTTGGTAAAACATTTCTAAATTTCATTAAAAAAATAAACAAAAACCCACCAACAAATGGATTATTAGAGGAATAAGGATATTTTCTCAGTCCCTTAAAGACTTATATAAACTAAGATTACAATTAGAAATGTGGAAATTAAACAAGACATACAAAAAAATTGAACAAAAAGTAATAAAAACTGCTAAACGTCTGCACTTTGATAAAATGATTGATGAATCATCAAATAAGTCTTCAACATCAAATAATTAACAATAATACATAAGTTAGATTATGTAGCATCTTATTTTTAATATATATTTTAATAGCATTGCAAAACATTTAAGCAATAACCAGGTATTTATTAATGACTCTAATGTAGAAAATATTAAATTAGACACAATCTTATTTTTTCTCAAACCAGTAGATGAAGCTGAAATCATAGATATTGTCAAACAACTAAAAAACAAAACAAAATATTTACTAATCCTTGTGCATGAGCACAAGTATTATTTAAAGATCAATACATTTATTAGCAAAACCAATTACTTCAATTATTAGTTATAGCTTTAGTCAAGGAATACTTCCTACTGAACTAACAATAGCAAAAATTATTCCTAAGCAGAAATGCAAAACATGTAACAAACTATAGACATATATCAATATTAAGTATATACTCCAAATTCATTTAAAAAAAAACAATGACCAGAAGACTTGCTTGAGAGTATGATTTTATAAATAAAAGAGATCAAACTTTAAGAATATTCCTTGACTAAAACAAAACATTTGATTTAGTTGACCATACAATTTTTTTAGCCAAACTTAAAAGATATCGTGTAGCATTGGATTGCTGTGTGAGCCACCTGCAAGATAGAAAACATTGTGTAGAAAACCAACATCCTGGTTCAACAAAATCAAAATCATTTTAAACACACAAAAATCTATATATGTTAAATTTATTTCACGTTCAACTAACTACAACAAAAGTTTATTGATTCGAAGTCATCAAAACAATATAAAACATGAAGATTATGTACAGTTTCTTGGTCTATTTATTGACAAAAATCTAAATTGGATTCTGCATATTGATCATTTAAGCAAAAAATTGTCAGCTATCCGCTATCAAATTAAACAGATATTAAGAACTATGTATTATGCGTTGTTTTGTTATGTTTTTACGGACTAATAGCTTGGAGCATATCTAGTAATGCAGATCGTGTCTTAAAATTTCAAAAAAGAGCTACTCAATACATTATAAATGTTGATTCTAGAACAACTGCCAAAATTTAATTAAATAATTAAACATTGCGTTCTCTTCATATCTATCAAGTATTAATATATGTTAGAAAAAACTTTATTTTCACATCTCAACATTTATCATAAGTATTCTATCAGATTTGGACATACATTGACTAGTGATGCCAAAACATAAACTCTTTATTACATCTGCTTTAATATGTACAACAAACTACCACAAACGTTTAAATGCTTGAAAACTGTGCAATACAAAACACAAATTGCAAACAAACAAAACATGTTATTGCAAAAGTGTTTCTTTAAAAATAGTTTAATTTTATGTATTAGTTTTATATTTGTTTTCTACTAAATTGTATGTTTATTTTTTATTTTTCAATTAATTAATTATTTAAACGTTTAATTTTGACTTAAACGGTTTAAACAACATTGATTAATTAAAAATTACATGAAATACTGTTTCTGATTTATTTTTCAACAATTTATTTACGCTTAGTTTTACTTTTAACAATAAAAGTGTAAAACAAAACTGATTTAAAAATAAATTTCAAATCAAATATTTTTTATGATTAAATTTCTCAACAAATTAATTATTATCAACGTTTAATTTTGACTTCCAAATAATTTTAAACAAAAACAAAACAAAAACTAAATATTTATTTTTATTTAAAATACTACACCAAAAAATTTTTTGGCTATTTTTTTTAAATTATTTTTCTTCTTAAACGTATATTTTTGACAGATGTAATTAAATGTTTTAAACAAAAAAAATTTAAATTTTTAATAAATTTTAATTTAAAAATTTAATTTTGACTTTAAATATAAAAGTTTTATACGAAATTAACAAATTAAAAGAAAATTTTTAATAAAATAATTATATAAACTTTTACATAAAAGTCTCAAACAAAAGTAATATATTATAATATTTTAAACTAAAATATGTATTACATCAATCAGACATTTTTTAATAATTTCAACATATATACAACATCTTTATTAAACAAGAAATATTACAGACAAATAAAGTAAAACAAAAAAATAGTGTTAGAGGTAAAATAAAATAATTCATGTAAAACACATCAACACAAATGATATTATATAAAACAAGAACACCCTGTTGGTTGTTGGTTTTGGTTGACAAACAGATTTGAATTGTTTAGTTAATTTTGTTTCGGTTGTTTAAAATGAAGTTGAAGATGGTTTTTCCTTAACATTAGCAGTAAGGAAAACTGCATCATTAATAGTAACACCCAATAAAGGCTTGTTTTAGAGTGATTTTCTTAATGGTTTAGGTGGATATGCAGTTTTAATTAGTTTAAAAACAATTTTAAGTTTGGGATTTGATTGAATATGTTTCATAAGTTTAACTGGTTTAGGTGGAATTATTGGTATTGTTGCAATATTTGGTATTGGTAGAATTACTGGTTTGGGTGAAGCTTTTGGTTTCGGTAAAATTATAGATTTTATAGTTATAGCACTAACCGGATTGTAACTATAATAAATATAACAACATTGAATGCGGCTGATAAAACACCGCCGGGCATTGAATTCATCAGCGACGCGGAAAGCCAAGCAAGTTTCCAGATAGATATTCAGCACGATACGGACAGCAATTTCCAACGATCTTCTTATACAAAAAAAGGAGGCAACCTAAGAAAAATACGGAGCCAAATAAAAATGGCAAAGACAAACAAACGTATTTTATAGGTTCCAATTATTAAATAATAACTGCAAACAAGCGTACTATCTTAAAATGTCACAGCAGCTCTAAGTACAAATTTATTGCTATTTTGGTTATTAACAACTTTAGCTCAGCCTATTGCTTAGTAGTCTTGAATCTCTGTGAGAAGTGTAAGGAGAGAATAAAGTCGGTTTGCAGAACTGACTGTTTTCTCAATTCCTAGAAAAAACCATAACTACAGTAAATAATATTGAAATGACTGAAAAAGTTGACAGCGCAATTGTTGATTTCACTAGTCTTATTTTGCAAGCAATAGAAAAGTCTATTTAAGCTTTACCTAAAATTACATCAAAATGATTGGGCTTCAACAGAGAGACCAGAGAGCTCATCCTTTCTTAAAAATGTGCCAGACACAAACAGAAAAGATTTATAATTAACTCAATAATAAAGTAAAAAAGGCAATCAGGGAGCACAAAAATCAGTAGTGAAAATTTATATGACAGCTTAAAACTTCAATGCACGCCGGTATACGATTAAGACTTAGAAAGGGTCCACACAAAAGTAAGACTGTGTCTACAGCACATTGACACCGCTTTAATTCTTAAATTGGTTTGGCCGTTTAGGGCGAGAGATACCAACACTCATCTTTAACCTAAATTGGCACCTATTTCAGTTTGCAATTAAAACAGAGCTTTGAAAGCATTTATTTACAAAGTTGTATCTCACAAACATTACAAATATAATGCTAAAAACGTCGCATTTTTCGTCTTTATAGAAATTGTAATTCTTTTCACAAAGGTTGGCAAGGATAAACATTAAGTTTTGACTATTCAAAAATATCATTTGCCATAGACTGACACATGCATGTCTAACTTGGGGTATAGCAGCTTGTACCTATCTTAACTGAATAGAGTAATTTCAAAATAAAACTTTAAGAAAGATTCTCAAAGCACTTTACTACGTGTGTACACCTAACTAAGAACTGACACGAAATTTGACCACATCAAAGACCACATGCTGGTCTCAGCATAAAACATAAAAACGGGTTACACTTTTTTAAGCTAAACGTTTTAATGTAAAAATTTTGCGGTTGCAAAATTAAGATTGGCATTTTTCCAAAACATGTTTTATTGTTAAATAGTTGTCACAGGTTGGCTGTCCATTGTCGGTTAAGTGATACAAGGAAGTCAAGTAAGTATGTCTTATGCGCAAGCAATATATAGCAACTTTCTCTTTTCTGTGACATTTACTTACTACTTTCATGTTGTCACAAAAAGCTTATTTGTTTTAGTTTGTTTTAAAAGCCATTTTATGCTTGTTGCCAATCTTTGATCCAATACCTACCAGGAGTAGCAAAATACCAAAACTTGTACAAGCTGAGTTAACGGATTGGTCAAATACACACATTTTATAGTAAAGATGACACAACCAATTTGAACATAAAAAAAATAAATTATCAAACGTTATCTTACAGTTTGTTTTTCTTTGTAGTTCTGCGGTGTACACCCCAAAACCACCTCATCAAGGAAAGATTGTCATATTCTTCCCCGGGCTGAGCTTTGGGCCGAGCCGGGTCAGGCCAATTTGTTCCGGGCTGGGTTTTGGGGCGGGCCGGGTTGTACCGGGCTGGGCTTTGGGCCGGGCCGAGTTTTGGGCTTAAATTTTGGGCCGGGCTTTGGGCCGAGTTTGGGGTTGAGTTTTGGGCCTGGGCCAGGCTTTAAAAAAATTTAAAACGCCGACCTCTATTCGTTACATTGCAGAACTACAAATGGAGTCGTTTTTTGTTTAATTTAATTAATTATTTGTCTATTTACCTTAGAGAAAAAAATAAAAAATGCATTCTGAAGATATTATTGTGTAGAATTCAAATAACTTAAAAAAGCATTTATGGCATATTTTATTTTTGAGATTTTTTTCTTAGTTTTCATTCTCAAATAACAGGCAACCTACGTTAAACCCGTAAGAAACAAAAATTTTATTTATTATTTGTAGTGGTATTTAAATGTTGTATAAATACGCAAGCTCAAGTTGACCGACGTCGGATTCTCAAAAACAACTTAAATTTACCAGTTTTGAAACGCCGCTGTTTAAGAAAAAAATTCTAAATCAAATTGGTTTTTATAAGTTGTTTTTGAATCCTTTTTTTTTTTAAATAAAAATTTGACACTCAGAAAAGAAAATAATATTATGTTGTTAAAAAACCCATATTTTGACATTGAGTAGTGAACGGGGTAAGTTGTTTTTAAAATTAAACCAGTTAGGGAACAAAATTTTTAAGGGAATAGTGGAAAAGCTTAAAGTTGCTACGACCCCTGTGCCTGAAATGGTGAATTAATTAAAAAACATCTTAAAAAACACACTTTTTAATTTACATAGACATTCTTTAAAAATTACAAACTGTCGATTGGATAACTGCAAGAAAGCGTTTTAAGTTTTGCCATTAAAAAAATTATTTACACGCCACTGGGATTCTGATATATGTAAGTTAACTGACTTTCACAACAAAGGACTCTTTGTTCCCATTTCAATTACATCATATTATTATTCATACATTTAGATGCTACGTTGCAGTTTCCTTATTGCTTGTTATTCTAGTATATAAGAAAATAATATTGTAATTAGATTTACTCTTATGTTAGCATCTGTAGTAATTAGTTGTGTTTAGAAATAAAATATTTTTTAAATAGTCGATTGTGCCCGAGTATAGTTTACTGGCGCAGTCGGTAAGTCGGTAGGATACTCAAACAAAATGCCTGTATCTTACCATTGTTTCGTTTCAACAATTTATTGAGTATGCCTAAATTTGAACATAGTCGATTTCTGTTCCAAGGCGCTCTCCAAACATCGAGAACCCACCCACACGCTTCAGGATTAACTCGTCCACAACATCCAGCGGAATCAAGGGACATCCGACAATCCTAATGGATAATTACTTAGCTATCCAGAGATAGGCATCAATCAAATTCTGATTCAAACTCTGACAACATTTCACAATCCCGTTTACGCTCACGTTCACCTGTTTTAATTAACAATGTTAACAACGCAGAAATTGCATTAAATTTAAAATTAGAATATCTGCAACATTAAACCCTGAGTTTAGAGGATAAATTGAATTATTACCGCGATTTATTTCAATAACCAAAAATTTCAATCAATTGCTTTTATAATGCGGCAAATCCGCATTATTTTTGAAATAATTATCTTATGGCAAGGATTTTATCAAAGATAAAAGGTGATGCGGCAATCAATATTTCATCTAACGTGATTGCAAAGTGAATAGCTTTAAAAAATGCTTTATTACATTCATTTGGCAACAAGCGCGATCATATTAGTTTTAACTGCAAAATCACAAATTTAAAACAAAATATCAATGAGTGCGTTTTTGATTTCTATGATCAATTTCAAACATTACCTATTGGGTTACAGAAGAGAGTTAAAAACCCTGGTGACCTAAATGCAGCATTGCATATGCTGCCAACGGCTTGCAGTTAGAAACTGCGACAAATAAGACTGATAAAGTAAAATCTAATCAGCACAAAAAGTAGAGAATTATCTACCACGTTTCAACTACAATGATATACAGCATTACATTTCGCGTCATACACGCGTAATACAAAACCAAATTTTAATAATAACTCAAATAAAAATTCCCTACAATATAATTTCTATAGAAGTAATAATTTTTCTATGCTATTTCTTTTAAATTATAATAATCAAAATTCACAAAATTCTCAAGGTCAACCTAAACGAACAGGAATGTATCTCAAGAACAAATACATTCCGACCTTGTAATTGCCAACTTTAACTAGATCTCAGAAGAGTTATTCACTATTGATGAAAAATGAAATTCAACAAAAAAAACAAAATATTTTTTTAGAAGCATATGTCTTCCTATAGTTTCAGTCTGACCACGTAATCTAACCACAAGTTTAGAAGAAATTACCTCTTCTGTAACTTCCATCGGACGATCATCTGTATAAATTATAGGAATCGGACTAACCGTCGTCCTAGTACCAGTTGCTTTTAATTATTTTGACGGTGACTTTTTACTAGACTCAATAAGTTCCTTTTCAACTCGATTTTCTAATAGTTGAAACTGTCTTTTTTTTATTGCCTCCTGTTGTTCTGGACTTCTATGTGGTCTAATTGTTGGACCAGGACTCAAAAATTGAGTTCTCTAGGTGTACCCATTGGAGTCATAGGTAAGCCTCCCATAGCTGAACTTCTAATTGGACTTGGATAATGAGGACTTCCCATAGCTACTGGATTCATATATGGACTTAGCACAGTTGCTGGTCTCATATCTGGTCTTCTTGGAGATCTGGTCAATTCGGGTATTATATTTGTCTCCACTGTCTTTGTCTTATCACTTTTGAAAGTTTTTGTTTTAAGTATTTTTCGAATGGATCCTGTTGATGGACTTATCCTTAATGAAGAAGGTACGCTATTGGCAGATAATGTTTGTTGTGGTGGTGCCATCATTTTAGGTGAAACCATTCTAGTAGGCTGTGATGAAGGCATCCTAGCAGGTGGTGGTGTAGGCATCCTAGCAGGTGACGGTGAAGGCATTCTAACAGGTGGTTGAACCATTTGAACAGGTACTCGTTGACCGGGCGGTTGCATTTGTCTCATTTTTTGATGTTTTGGTAATAATGAGGTTGAGCTGCCACCTTTTCCTCGCTTTTGTCCACCTTGTCCTGTTGTTGTCACAGTACGTGTTGTAATTTTTGTGCTGGATGGTGCTGATCCTAAAGAAGAACCCGAAGCTACACGAGCAGGAGCTAGTTTTTGTCGAGGTGCTGGACCAGGTAACGGAACATTCCTAGGTAGTGTTCTTGTTGTTACTGTCTTTGTTGTTATTTTCATACTACTGTTTGATGGCTTCAAACCTACAGATGCACCTGAAGATTTGGCTGAAAGAGGAACACCTCTAGATCTATGTAAGTGCATGTGGCATTAGTTCTCCTCGTACTGGTTGTCTTTGTTGTGGTTGTCCTTGTTGTGGTTGTCCTCAAAGTGGTTGTCCTCGTACTGGTCGACTTCCTGATGGTGCTCTCGTTATATTTTGTTAATATGTGTATGCCAGGTGAGTTTCTCAGTTAATATTATTCCTAAGTATTTTGTCTCTTTGTTCTAGTAATTGGTATGTTATTTATTTCAATTTTTATGTCAATATCTTTTGTGTTTTTTTGTCTTATTACATTATAAGTTGTTTTTTCTTCATTTATTTTTTGTATGTTTTTGTCGTACCATTTAGTTAGTTAATAATAATCATTTATTTTACATAAGTAATGCTACATACAACATGACAATAATGTAAAAAAGTGAAAAGAAACAAATACATTAACAAAACATTTAGGTACAATTACATTACATTACATTTACATTAGTTTATCAACATAAGTTTAAAAAATACAGATGTATTATAGATTAAAATAAACAATATACATACAGATTAAAATAATTGTATAGAAAATAGTAATATACAACTGATCACAATTTTTTCAAGTATTCCATACATTCGTTTACATCATATAGTTCTATATTAATTAAAAGTTGTTTTATTTCTCTCTTAAAACTGAGCAAATTATTAATTTTACGATATTTTGATGGAAATGCGTTAAAAAAACTGATGCAGGTCTACAATGCCAATTTTTTTGTTAAGCTTAAGTTATGCTTGGAGTATTTGTAAGTAATTTCTTTAAATCGAGTATTGCAGGTATGATTCATCTCTTCATTGGAGAAATACTGTTTATTTTTGAATATAAACTTGAGACACTCGTTTATAAATATTCCAGGTAGTGTCAAAATACTATTATGTCTAAAGATATTTCTGCAAAAATCTCTGAACTTCATTTTATAAATTAAACAAATTATATTTTTCTGACTTTTAAAAATAATGTCAGTATTAACTGAGTTGCCCCAGAAAATAATTCCATATTTTAATAATGAATAGAAGTTACTATAATAAAGTATGCGGCTCCCCAATATTCATTTCGGAGTATTTTGATTCAAAAGTGATTCCAGTTTTACTTTGAATAACTACTTTTTGTTTTCGTCCAGTTATATATGATTTTATAAGATTGTATCCTACACTTCGTATTCTATATATATATATATATATATATATATATATATATATATATCTTTTTTAAATATTGGTTTAACTATGGAATATTTTTATTAAGAAAATGTCCTTGTTCAAAACATTTGTTAATTATTTTACATAAAATATCAGCAATAACAGGTATTGCAATCTTAATTACATTAACAGAAATGTTATCTATAGCAACAGTATTTGTGTTTTTTAGGTCATTCACAATTTGATTTAGTTCAGCTTTGGTCAAAGGATTTAAAAACATGGTTTTGTTGTTTTGTGATATTGTAGTCAAATCACAAGGAATAGTTGGAATTTTGTAATATGGTTTGTGGAGCTGTAGAGAAATAGTTAATAAAGTTATTTGCTGTCTGTTTATAGTTACTTCCAAAATAGCCAAAGCAGTTTACATCATTTTTGTTTGTAGTATGCTCATGAATAATTTTCCAAGTAGTTCTGGATTTGTTGACACTGTTTAAGATCTTATTAGAGTATGACTGTTTTTTGAGTGTATGTATAAGGTTGTTATACTCATTCTTTTTTAAATTAATGGTTCTTAGATAACTTTTATCATATTCAGACATAATATTTAGTATATTTAACTCATCTTTAAGTATTACTACTTCAGGAATATCATTAAAATTACAATTATTGTGGTTAAATTTAATTTTCTTTTTATAATACAATAAAAATATATTTGTTAATGCTGACCATTGTATACCTGCATCAGAAATCTTCTCAACGCTCTGCCAATTTTTGGCACTAAGTTGATTTACAAAACTTTTTAAAGTTGTTTCATTTATGATTCGTTTTTAATAAAAAATGTTGCATTCTAAATACTGAATACAAAAACTTGCTTTTTGCATATAATGATCTCCATTGTGTGATCTAATGTTGTTACTATTAACATTGTAAGGTAAGTTTGATATAATGTTATCTATACATGTTTTGGATGTGCTAGTAACTTGAGTGTATTCGTTAATTAGTAATGTGGCGTTGGATGAATTTAAGAGTGAAATAAAATCAGCTGTGTTTTTACAGTTTTCTTTAAAATTAATATTAAAATCACCACCAATAAAGTAACTTGAATTAGTTTGAAACAGCCTAATTAACATTTCATGAAATATTTCTATAAAATACGCAACATTGCCACCCGATAGGCGATATACAGAGATAATTGTTATTTTATATTTATTTACTATTACGTCTGCTCCAGCTAGTTCAATCACATATTGGGAATACAATTCATTTACGTCCATTCTGATGATGTTGGATAAGTGTTGACGGGCATAAACCGCAACTCCACCATGCTCATTTCTTTGTCGACAGTAGCTTGAAATCATTCTAAAACCAGGGATATTGTAATTAATTAATTGTTCATCAGACTGCCAATGTTCAAAGAGAGTAATAAAATTGCACGTTTTATCATTTTGAACTATGCTGACAAAAGTGTCAAAAGATGAGGATATTGATTGCATATTTTGATTGTATAGAGTGATTGTTTAAAGTTTAGAGTTACTTACATTTTTATTGATATGTAAAGTAGGTTTTTTGTTTTGTTGTTCATCTTGTAATTGCTATTCTGTGTAGTAATTAATCTGCTGTTTTCGCATTTGAAGACTTTTTTTAAATGTCGGACATTTTGGATCCATCGCCGAGTGATTGATATCATTTATAGTTTTATCTTTAGCACAGTTAACACATTTTATAAAATCAGCTTTGCAATCAGTATAAATGTGATCTTCCACTGCACATACTGAGCAACATTTCGTCCCAGTGCATTTTCCTGCAAAATGATTAAAACCGTAGCATTTATAACATCGCATTAAATCTACATGATTGTAAACACGACATCTATTATGTCCTACATATAAATGTTTTTCTAATATAAATTTGTGATATATTTCCGGTTTCATTTCTAGTATGGCAAATGTATTTATTCCTTTTTGTTTTATTATTTTTACCTGAATGTTGTCTTCAGACGATAATATTTTATATTGTGCTATTATGCATTCAATTAACTCTTGCTTATCAATATCTTTCTTTAATCCAACCAGTTTAATTTGCGGGTTTTTAGGTGTTGTTGTTGATACTTAGTAATTCGGTAGTTTTTGCCGGACTTTTTGTAATATTTTTTCTGTTGATATTTTACTGTCGCCTTGTAGAATTACTCCTCCTTCTTTGACCTCCTTAATAAAGTTTATGCCTGCAGACAGATTTTTTGGGTTTATTTATTATATCTTGTTTTGTATTTTTTAAATCTTGATTATTATTTGGCTTAACAATAATACAAACTAAAGTTTCTTTAATTAATTTTGTAGTTTCAGCATATGACACCTTATACTTGACGGGATTTTCAAATTTTTCAGGTTTCTGCATTTCCATTAGTTTTGTTAATAAATTATTTTTATCTTCCATTTCTTTTATTAATTTTTTTAGCAAATTGCCTTCCATTTGTAGCGCATTTGCATCTACACTAGCATCTATTCCTCCGTAACAGTTTATTTTGTTATCTCGTAAAATAACAGTTTTAGAACACTAAATTGTAGCTGTATGTGCACACACATAATTTGATTTTTACTTTAAGACAACATGCAAGATTAGAACCATCCTTAACTTCAGTTTCTACTTCACCCATTTTTTTAAAAAAATTATTTATATGTTTAAATCCTTTCTATTTTTTATTCCAATAAATTTTTATCACTTCATTTTCTATCTCACTATGAATGTCATTCACGATAATTTAATATTTAAACTACGTAGCACAATGTTGTTATAAATTTAACACATTTTGTTAAAAATCTCAGATTGTCGTTTATGAACACAGTTATTGTTTATTTGTGCAGATACAGCACATTCTTGCGATTAAATTGATGTTAAACTTGATAATTAATTTTCACTAAAAACCAACTTTGTAATAGATTTATTTTGCAACTCAGAAACTGCGACTGTTCACAATGAAGAATTTACTACAAAAAAAAAATAAAAAATAGTTTCTTAATGTCTGCATTTATGTTTCTTTCTATTGCTTTTTTATTTTTTCCGTAATATATAATACATGTGTCATCAGCATATGTATATATTTCACCAGTCAAATTTATATTATATATATTATTTATGTATAATATAAAATTCTGCTTCCGTTGTTGTTTATGTTGTTTATTTGTGTTCGTTGTGTTCTGCTTTTAATATATGTTTTTAACAGTTTTAAATTTGTGTTTCTTATTCCTAATAACTCCATTTTTTTAATCAATTGGTTTTTGTCGATGGTATCAAAAGCTTTCTTCATGTCTATAAATATTGGTATAACATACTGTTTCTTGTCTAACTTTCCTGCTATATGTTGTATTATATCGGTTGTTTGTGCTTGATTTTTTTGGAATGCGTATTGCCTTTTATTTATAATATTATGTCTGTTTATGTGTGTCATTAGTCTGTTATATATTGCTTTTTCTGTAATTTTGCTAAGAACTGATATAAGTGATATTGGTCTATAGTTTTCAGATTTTTATTTTTCTCCGTTTTTGTATATTGGTTTTATATTTTTTTTTAAGTATTTGTGAGTATTCACTTGTTTCTATTATTTTATTTATTAGTTTTTTCAATATTTTTGCTACTTTTTTTTATGACTTTGATCACTTCATGGGTTATTTGATTTTCTCCTGGCTCAATTTTTAATTTTAGTTTTTGGATTATATCTTCTATTTCTTTTTCTGATGTTTTGTTTAATGAAGCTTCTTCTTCAATTCTTGCGGTTGTTACTGTTTCATTGTCATCATTTTTTTAAATTTTTTTTGCCAATTTTTTTCCAACTGTTGCAAAGTAGTTGTTTAGTTTATCCGCTATTTCAGTTTCATTTGTCTTTGTTTGTCCGTGTTCTGTTATAATTTCAGTTATTTCTTGTTTTGTTTTCTTATTTGTTTTATGTAGCATACTATTTATTTCTGCCCATTGTTTAGCTTGGTTTCCGTTTCCGTTTCCGTTTGCATTTTATTTTGTTTTTGTAGAGATTTTCTTTTCTTTCCTTTATATAGTATTTTTTTAATTATTTAATTTTTTGGATTTCTCATGTATCTCTCTTGTGTTTTGTTTCTATCTTTTATCATCGTTATTATTTTCATGTTTATCCACTCATTTTTTTCTTTTTTTTATTTTCTTTATTTTTGTTAGTGTGTCAAAATCGTGTACTCTTTTATTATCTATGCTTTCAAATTCTTTCTTAATTTTTTCATAGTTTATTTTCTTTTTAAGTACTTTTTCATATTTTGTGTTTTCATATATTATATTTCATTCTGTTATTACCGCATTATGGTCTGATAATGTTAGTTTCTTAATTTTAATTTTTTTGTTATAACTTTTTATGTTTGTTATAACGTGATCTATCATAGTGCCAGGTTTATCTGCGTTGTTTTTTGTCATTCCTTCTTTGTTTATTTTATTTAATATACAATGAACATTTTCTACAATTAAGTTTCTGTAGTTATTTGTTATATTGTTATATTCTCTTAGATTTATATTCATGTTGCTTACTATTATATTTTTGGTTTTAGTTTTAGTTATTTTGTCTATTACTTTTAAAAAATCGTCGTTTTTTGCGGTTTGAGGTTTATATATTGCTGTTATATGTATGTTTGTTTTATTAAATTTTATTGTTAGTGTTTCAGTTTTTTTTTTGTTTTACTTTCTTGTACTGTTGTTGTTATTCTGTTTTTTATGTATATTGCAATGCCCCCACCTTTCATCACTCTGTTGTTAAATATTGCTGCGTAGTTTGAAATTTAAAAATATTTTTCTTCATCTTCAGCCATGTTTCAGTTATTACAATAATATCAGGTTTGTATAGTACAGGTATTGTTAGTATTACATTAAATGTGTTTCGAATACTTCTTGCGTTATGTATGTCCATCCATAAACTAAACTTAACTTTCTTAAATGTTTTAGCGCGAATTATGGTTTTCCAATTAATGTACACTTTTTAATTTTAAGGTAATACTTTATTTATTATTAAAACAACATTGATTATTTAAAATGACAATATAGGTCATAACCCGATGAAGATCTAGTTTTTAACTGACTGATTCTAATACGTGCTTCTACATTTATATAAATCAATTTGCTGAGCTAAGCAGCAGGTGGCTGGTGTTGTTCCATTTCTCGGTAGACGCTTTCTTATCAGGAAGAGTCTGGTTTCGCTGGCGCGACCGTAATTCGCGCATTTCTGACTCTTGTTTTATAAGCGTGCCACTTTTCCTTTCCATAAATTTTTTAATTCTGTGGAAAATAACATCTGTTTCAATGTTTTTCAATAAAACAGCTAGCTCCGGAGCATTTTTTTTTACTTCTTGCTGTAATAATCTCTGTTGTGCTATAAAAGTAAGTTCATAAAGATTTACAATATCTTCCTTTAATTCTGATTAAATATTTTATTATATAAAGCTTTTTTAGTATGTTATTTTGATTTTAACTAATAATATTAGTTAATATTAAAATCACCATCTAAATGATTTTATGGTTAATATAATATACACTTTCAATAAACTCTTTGAAAACTATGATTTTTCCATTAGGAAAATGATATACTATAGTAACATTAAAATAGTAACTATAGTAACATTTTTTTTTAATAAAATATCTTTTCTCCAACAATCCAATTTTTTATAAACTAATACTAATTTAACATTATAATAATTAAAAACTTAATAAACGCACAGGAATTTTCTATTTTTAAAATTGAATCTTAACTAAGTATAATTTTAATATCTAAAATATCTTAGTATCCGACAAACAATACTTATGAGCATGTAATATCCACTACGTTAGCGATTTCACATTTATAATGTAAAATACTTTGGGCATTTAAATAAATAATAACGTTGATCTAAATTCTGCGTTTGTGTTTGTCTGAATTTATTGTGAAAATTTATAAATCATTGGTTGTTCTACTTTTTTTAAGGCAATCATGTCATTTCAAAACCTCAAAATTATAAAAGTTGCAATTAATACTATTTGTTAAAGCTATAGATATTATATTTTTATATTTTATAAAACTGATTATAATAATAAGTCTGATCATATGGTAGTTAAAATTGTTAATACCCTCGACAATATTATTTATAAGTTTAAGTTTACCAATATGTTTTATGTTTACTCTATGTTTATTAAAGTCTTTATCAATAATATTGTTAATATCTAACTATTTAATATAAGACGAGTTACATACTACTTTGTCAAATATTTTAATATTAATTGAGTAGATTATATTATTTAAAACAAAGCTGATAATAATAAACATTTTAATATATTTTTTAAAACTAAAAAAGGCCCTATAAAAAATTATTAATCATACTTTAAGTAATTTACGCATAATCACATGCACATTAATCATGTGATTTAATTTGATTGGTTGACACAATGCTATAAAATAAATGGCTTGCAGCAAACGGTCAGTACAGTTCAATTAATTACTCAGTGAACAACGTTTTAAAATGTCCGAAGTACCTTCCAAAATGTGCTCAGCAATCTGCAAACACCATGCTACCATTGAATGGGTGCATGAAATGTAAGTTTTTTGTATTAATATATTTAATTTTAAACATTCTTTTGCTTATCAATAATAATAATAATATTTCATTTGGTCAAGTGAATACATAAAGTTTGACAGGTTTTTTACAAATACACAACAAACCTAATTAAAAATTGTATACAATAATTAACACATTTAAATTTATAATTCAAATTATTAATTTAAATTATAAAAACAATTAGACAAATATTCTATTACAAGCTGTTTAAAATTGTTTATAGTTTTTGCAGCTTTTATATTACTTGTTGAACAAGAAATATAAGCGTGCTATAAATGTATACGCAACAGTGAGAAGTTTTTTAGATTTAAAAATTACTTGGCATGTTTCACAATTTGGAATATTGTATTTTTTTTTTTTTGTTAGAAAATTATATTTTATTTAGTAGATATTACAAATGCATGTACAAAATATGTATAAAATTAAATCAATTTTATATCAGTTGATTTATTTATTTTATAATATACAGTTTTTTTACATACCATACAGTTTTTTACATAATATTCAGTTTATTAAAATTAGTGCTAGTACTATAGGTGGTCAGTTTTTTTTTACGTGTATTTTAATATAATAAGTTTGTATATGAGTATGAATTATACATTTATGTCGTAGTTTCAGCTATTTTGTTTATTTTTGTAGTATTTACCGATTTCTTTTTTGAATTCTTTAAGATTTTCAATTTTTGTAATTTTATTTGGTAGTTTGTTAAATTCATTGCTGCTTTCTACTAGTAAGCTTTTATTAAGTATAGTTGTTCTGTTTTTTTCAGTAAATATATATATATATAGCTTTTTTGTCAAGTGTCATATCCATGTATGTTTTTGTTTTTTTTTTTTTGTAATTTTATATTTGTTTTTATCTTGCCATTTAGTATTTTATATATAAGAATACATTTATCGTTTTTAATTTTATTTTTAATGTTTAGTTTTTGTACCTTACTGTATAACTGAATTGAAGGTGTTTTTCTTTCTAAGTTATGCAGAAGTTTTAATATTTTATTTTGTTGTCTTTGGATTTGGTTTATATTTTTTTGGGTAAATGAAGTATTATAAATTTGCTGTTTGGATGCTTGTTGTAAGTAATTTTTTGCTCTATACAGTGCTCTAATGGTAGCACTATTTTTCTTTGTAATAGCATCTACATGTGTATCCCAGCTTAAATTATCACTTATCCATAGACTAAGATATTTAGTCTCAAATGTTTTATGTATTTCAATGTTGTTAATTTTTATATTGACGTCTATCTTTATTTTATTTTTGTTAGCTATTACCATGTATGTAGTTTTTTCTTCGTTTACTGTTAACAAGTTATTTTTAAACCATTCTATTACAATTTCCATTTCCTTGTTTATTCTGCTTTCTATTTCTTTGAGATTGGTCCCACTGTACATAATACATGTATCATCTGCATATATGTACGGTTTTCTAGTTATGTTTAATTCTTAGATGTCATTTATATATAATATGTTTAATATAGGAGCTAGTGTACCACCTTGTGGTAAACCGTATATTAGGGTTTCGGTATTACTATATGTCGTTCCTATTTTTGTTTGTTGTTTGCGGTTGGTAATATAACTTGTTATTAATTTTAGTGCGTTTCCTCTAATTTCCATATTGCAGAGTTTGTTAGTAAGCAGGTTTTTTGAGATTGTATCAAAGTTTTTTTTCATATCAATGTGAATATTAATTATGTAATTTCCTTTATCTAATTTCTCATACATATCTTGTACTAAGTCGGTGCACGCTCTAGTTGTTCCCGAATTTTCCTGGAAAGCATACTGATATGTTGATATTAGTTTATTTTTTTGTATGTGATTTTTTAGTTGTTGTATTATCACCTTTTCAACTATTTTAGCAAACGTTGATAGTAGTGATATAGGCCTGTAGTTCTCAGGTTTAGTGTTATCTCCATTTTTATGTATTGGGTCTAAAATTGCTGTTTTTAAGATGTCTGGAAACACTATTTCTATTAATATATTATTTATTAATTTGGCAATGTTGGTACAATTTCTTCAATTATTGCTTGTATGAGTTCAGTTGATATTTTGTCATTTCTATATGCAGTTGATTTTTTCAGTTCTTTTATAATACTTTTGATATCGCATTTATTTATTTTTTTAAATATTAAATTTTTATTAATATATATATTGTAAGTGTCAAGTTACTGCGTGAATCTGGTAGTTTTATTTTTTTGGCTAGATCTTTTCCGATGTTTGCAAAGTATTTATTGAATTGATTTGCAATGTTTATTTTATCCGTCTTTTTTGTAGTTGATATTTCATTTATGTGAGCGTTTTTATAACTTTTTTGTTTATTTAGTATTTTATTCATTTCATACCACATTTTACTTTCATTTCCTTGAGTATTTTCCAATTTGTTTTTAAAATGGTTTTGTTTTCGTTGAATTATTGCTTTCTTTGTGTCTCTTTTTATTTTGTATTATTCATATTTTAGAAATTGGTTTTGAGGGTTTTGTTTGTATCTGTTGTACGTTTTTCTCTTTCATTAATTATTAATTATTTCTTTATTTACCCAGTTGTTTCCTTTTTTTCTTTTAATAACCACAAGTTTGGTTTCACTATCTGCAATTTGTTGAATTCTAACTATTAACTCTTGTATAGTTTCAATTTCATCCATATTCATTTTTTCCAATGTTTTTCTTATATTATCATAATTATTTTATATTTAATCACTTTTATATAATTATGTTCTATTTTTTCTGATTGCCACTTTGTTACTATTGCATTGTGGTCGGTAAAGGGAACTTGTTTTACATCTATACCAAAGTTTGCAGTATCTTGATTAGATATTACATGATTAAATATAGCTTGCTTTCTAGTGGGTGTATTCAGGTCATTCATGATAGTATATCCTTGTTCTTGTATTATTCGTTTATATTGTTTCGTATCACTGTTGTCAATTCCATTTCTTATATTTATATTAAAATCACCAAGTATGATATGCGTTTTTTTTTTCTACAAGTATCATGTTCTCCATTGTACTAAATAGAATAATGTTATTAACATCTGGATGTTTGTATACTATTGATACATATTTATTTTGATTTGTTAAGTAGATTGTAATAAAGTCTACATTATTTAAAGAGTGCTTTATAATGACTTTGTATTTATGTTGTTTTTGTATATAAAGTGCTACTCCTCCTTCTTTGGTACTTCTGCAATAAAATTCACTATTGTAGCTTTGGAGTTGAAAATACTCCGTTTCGTTTGGATATACCCAAGCTTCACTAATTGCAATCATGTCTGGTTTGTTATCATTGCTACTTGCTATTATTTGCAATTCATCAAACTTATTTCTCTGACTTCTCGTATTAATTGAATATAGGTAAAGATCCATTTTAGATTTGTATTTATGTTTTAGTTAAGATTATTAAATAATATTTCATCAAAAGTTTTTGTAAATTATCTAGTCAGCTGATTTCTTATAATTATTATATTACCATTTTCATTTATAGAAATCAAGTTTAATATATTTATTTTATTAAGAATTTGTGTTTAAATATAGTTTTTTTTTTAGTTGTATTTGTTGTTTGCATTTATTAATTTTTGTTATGTTATTAACTTAGGTAGTCAATTTTATCTCTTTTTATTTGTAATTGTTTTATATATGTATCACAACATGTATAATTAGCAGAATGATGAGGATTTATTTTATCTTTGTATTTTTTATTCTTCACCAACAGTTTGAGCAATTCAATGGATCGGCTTGACATTCTCCTTAATGTTTTATTCCACAATGTGGACAAGTGGTTTCATTTTTGCATTCCGTTGTTTTGTGTCCATATTTATTGCAGTTGTAGCATTTTAAAATATTTATGTCTTTATATATCTTACATGTTTTCCATCCTAAATTGATTGTTCCTCTATCGATTAATTTTTTGAACGTTGATCTATTTGTTTCAATAGATATGTTCCAATTTGTTTTATTGAATTTATTATATTCACTTTAATTTCATCTTCATCTGTAACATAGTAGTTTTGTTGAGTCATCGCTTCCTTAATTTCTTCACTTGAATATTGTTTTTCTGCTCCTACAATTTTTATTTTTAGCTTTTGGTATTTCAGTTTTTCTATTTCATATTTACCATCTAATTTTGTTTTTATTTCGTTTTTTAAGATACGAGATGCATCTTTATTATTTAGCTTTATTATAATACCCCCGTTACTTATTTTATTTATATTATCTATTCTGATTTATATTTGTTTTTATATCATTTAATGTGTCTTCGCTGTCTTGTTTTTTTGTAGGTTTAATTATAATGCCTGGTTGTGGACACTTTTTCAGGGGCTTTTTTGTTTCTTTCATTAAGTCCAAGTATAATATAGTTGCCATTTTATTTATATCTTTACTATTTTTATCTTTTGTTTTTTTTTTATATTTTCTATTGAGATGGTCATTTGTTCTATTGTTTTAAGTTTGTTTTCTTTATTTCATTAACCTCACTTTTGTTACAGTTATTACAGTACCACTTTATATTGTCTATGTTTTGTATTGTTTCGTATACTTTTTCAGTAATGTTAGCACATTGCAGGCATTCACAAATCCTCTAAAATACATATAAAATACAATAATTTAAATTATTTTATACAGTTTGTGAACGTCAGTAGGTATACAATACATAAAACACATTAAAAGCATTAAAGCAACATATAAAATAAAATATAAAAACCAGTTGTTAAGAAAGTAAAATAATAAATAATAATAATATAAAACATTACACATATGTTTAAATAATATTTAACTATTGATAAAATCTATATTAAAAAATCTGAAACAGAATATAAGACATGACAAAGTAATACATTTAAGTTTTTTATTATATTTGGCAAACTGTTGTACAATTTGATTCCTACATATATATGAGTACTCTCAAAGTGAGCGGTGCGATGTTTAATCAATAAAAGTTGATTTCCATGCCTTGTACTACATGTGATGGTTGCTAACATTTGCAAACCTATGAAGATTTTTTTTAATAAATGAAAGTACTTTATATATGTATATGGCTGGGAGTGTTAATTTTTTTTTTCTTAAAATGTATTTTTACAAGATTAACCAAACTCTAAATTAAAAATTAGCCTTAGTATTCATTTTTGCATAATAAATACTCTATTTGATATTGACAAGTTTCCCCATAGAATAATGTTTGATTAAATATGTGAGTATACCATTGCATATCGATAAGCGCTTTTTTTTCTAATATCAATTTTAATTGTAAGATTGCATAATATAATTTTTTAAGTTTATCACAGACCGAGTTTGCTTGACTAGACCAATCTAAATTATCATCAATAACTAAAACTAAAAATTGCACTGACTTAGAAAATTAAAATTATTAGTTGATATTAAACCATTTGCTGGTAGTTGACGCTTTTTATTAAAATTTACGGATACCGTTTTGTTTTTATTTAGTATAAGCATGTTATCATTACACAAGTTTGTTAACTTACTTATTATTATCTCAGAGTTGGATTTTAACTCATTAATGTGTTGAGAACTAACTGCAATGGATATATCGTCTGCGTACATAATTAGTTTAAAGTTTTGAAATTTTTTAAACAAATCCGGTAAATCATTGACAAAAAGAAAAAAAAATAACGGACCCCATATACTACCTTGTGGTACACCGTATTTTACTACTTTTTCTGATGAAAAATTATGTTCTATTTTTACTTTAATTTTTCTTGGAGTTAAACACGTCAATAGTTGGAGAAAGTTACCACGGAATCCAAGTTTTTCAAACTTGTTGGCAATAAAATTTGTATTTAAAATATCAAATGCAGCTGTCATGTCAAAAAAGAAACTATAAACATAATCATTCTGATCCAATTTTTCATTTACAAACTCTATATATTCGGTTGCTGCAGTTTCCACGAACGTTTAGAACGATAGCCATGTTGTGAATTATTTAAAATAATATTTTTTTCTAGGAAAGTTTTCATTCTGTTGCATATAATTTTTTCAAATATTTTTGAAATTGTGGAAATTATTGTAATACTTCAATAATTTTCTAACTTTTGTGTGTCGCCTTTTTTGTGCAGTGGAGTTACAATGCCAATTTTTTAAATATCTGAATATGTTCCTTGTTCTATAGCAACATTATATAATGATGTTAATATTGGTACTAAATGTTGTGATACTAGCCTAATTAGTTTAGCAGTTAAATGATCACTGCCGTATAATGCAGAATTTTACATCGAGAATATTGCATGTAATACATCTTTTTCAAGTATTGAAGACATAAAAACAGAATTACTTTTATTTTCACATGTACTGCCATTTAACGTAAGTTTAGATGATTCAAAATGTTGACCTATTTTATTTTTTGCTAAATTTGTAAACTGACTAACAAACTTATTAGCAATTATTTCATTTTTATCAATAAGTAAACCGTTACAATTTAAAATAATTTTTTTATTGTTGCGAGCCTTGTGATGCGTCGTTTCTCTAACTACTCTCCACGCTTCTTTTACTTTATTATCATTTTTAAAAATTCTATTAGAATAAAATTTACGTTTTGTTAAATCAACAATTTTATTATGTTCAATTTTTTGCTTTTTATAATCGTTGATTAAATCAATGTCATGTAAGTTATAAGCTAACTAAAAAAGATGCTCTAATCTATTTGTTTCAATAATTAATTGCTGTGTAAGCCAAGGACACTGCTTTGTTGCTATCTTTACATTTTTAAAAACAAGAAAGGTCCAGTAATGTGATTATTGAATTTTTTAATTTTTCAAAATTATCATTCATAATCGAGACAATTACATATTTCATTCGAGTTTTGATTAGATACAAAGAATGCAAATGTTTTAAGATTTGATTCTGAGTACTGCCTTTTTCGAACAATTTTATTATCTTTTTTAAAGAAAAATTGTGAATTTATTTCTAATAAAATTGATAAATGATCCCCTAGCAACGGATTTAGTGTTTTACATTTGTAAAAACTTGCGTCGATTGTGGTAAGTATGTAATCAATAGCATTGTGAGTCACAACCAATAAGTAGCTCTCCATCAAACTTTACATTACATTTAGCACAATTTTCCGCGTCAACCAAGTCGTCCGCCATCTTGCAAGTGATTCGTATAATTAGTTTTGCATGAAAAATATACGTTGTATGTCGACAGATTGTCCCCAGACTACTATGTTGTATTAAATAAGTGAATATACCATTGCCTAATAGGCAGACAATACCTAGCTAGTATCTAATTCCCTTCTTAGATTATTTTTGGCAAACGTTGCTTTTGATAATTTGAAACAAACAATATCAATGTGAACTCCCCAATTTAGATCTTGATCAATGAGAACTCCTAAAAGTTTAGTTGAAGTACATATACTTATATTAGCCAAGTCGTCGTTTAATGAAATATTTGTTCTATACTTTTATTTACCATTACGTTGTTACTATTACACAAATTTGTAAATTTGTTGACTACTGACTTACATTTTGTTAAAAGGTCTACTATATTGTCTGGCATTTTCAATAACTTTAGAAAACGAGTTACACTTTTCTAAAAACTCCGAAAATTCACCGAAATGTATCAATTTATTACATATATCTGCTAGTGTGTGTGAGATGATATGTTTACACAATTTTAGTAATTTTACTGGAATTATTTTGTTTTTGTTTTGTTTATTTATTATTTGTTAATTGCTACATTTATTTTGTTTTTTTAGTAATAGGAGTGCAGCGGCTGATGGAGAAATGGCCAATGTTGTCTTTGAACCAAACTGCCTTAACAAACCAAATGAACCTGTTGATGTCCCATTTACCAACGATGACAATGCTATTGTTGCAATTCCTGATAATATGATTAACCCTGAACAACAGCCAGGAATTGAAATTAGCAAACTAAACAAAAAGAAGCAAAAGAAGAAATACCAGAAAAAGAAAAAAGTGCTACAATGTTTGCTAACTTATTAGATGCCATATCCAAGTGTAGCAATTTTTAACAAGAAACTTGATTATATCTTGTAACCTTCCTTGTGGTTGCGTTTTTCGCTTTTGCCGGCTACAACGCTGGAATAAATCTTTACATTGAGTGGACTGATTTATTAAAAAAGAATAATATTGATGTTTCAATCAAGTTTTTAAAAAATGTCACAAGTGCAATCAATAATACTAAATTAGCAAATATTTTTGAAACTACAACATTCAAGTTTAAAATGTGGAATTATGATCAAGATAATACCGGATATGTTGATTAGAATTTAAATAATTATTGGTTTTTTGGGGTTTAATTTTAGTTTTGTTTGTGTTCATCACACTTTATGATGACTTTAATAAATGTATAAAATAAATAAAAATATAAATATATAATCTTATCATTAAGTGGTCTTTAATTGCTCTTTTATGTATTTTCAGACTTATTAAGTATTAACTTGGATTAAGTCAAATCCTTACAATAATTATCAATTAAATATATTTTAAAATAAATAAATATAATTTATGGCAATATAGTTTATTAGCTGCATATAGTGTTCCTAAACTAAAAAGTAAACTTTAAATAAATATTGCAGGTGGCACCAAAGTAGCAAAATTCTTTGGTGGCAGTACTTGGACATAAACCTAATCTAATATCAGATGCTACCAAACTTGTCAAATGCTCTTTTGCCAGATTTTATAAATAAACTTAAACTAATATTACTGATGACATCAAAATACTTCTTAGTTTCTGAACCTAAAAACACATTACTCAACAATAAATTAATAACTTAATATAACAAACACGATCAAAGTTGTAGAGGAATACGTTATATTAATCTAACCAACTACATTAACGTCATTCTGCTTTGTATCTGTAAGAGCATTAATCACAAGAAAGAGAAACTAGAAGGTTTTTTTTTAAATAACATTAATGAAATTTTATTATCTGAAACTCTTTTAGCTCCTAGAAAAATTTACAACATCTCAAGCAGTTTTGCGTAAATGAAAAAAAAAATTGTAATTGTCGTCAAAAAAATCAGTTGACCACTCAAAAACCGTTACGCATCCAACTGTTGCATTGGAAGCTAATTTAATTGTTAAAGTTCCTGATAAAATTGATTTTAGCATATCAGTTGCAAATTAAGCAGCTAATAACAGGATATCTTGATTAAACGCTTAAAACAATTGTTGCAGGACTTTAAAACAAATGATCTAGCTTGGCACAAACATGCCAACTTATTACAGTTACCAGGGATACACTGGAAATGTTCTTAATATTACTTTACTTTAGAACATCGCCGCTCAAACTGCTATTTTGGTTATTAACAACTTTAGCTCAAACTATTGCCTAGTAGTCTTAGATCTCTATGAGAAGTGTAAGGAAAGAGTCAAGTCGGTCTGATTGCTTCTTGTTTTTTCAATTGCAATAAATAAAAAAGTTGACAGCGCAATCTTTGACTTTATCAGTTTCATTTTTCTAGCAATAAAAAACGTCTATCAAAGCTTTGCCAAAACATGGATCAAATTGATTGAGTTTTGACAAAGAGACCAGAGAGCTTATCCGTATATAAATTTGTGCCAGACATAAATGGCAACGATCTTAAATCTGCTGAATCGTAAGGTAAATTAAGCAATCAAGGAGCACATAAATCAGTGGTAGAAATAGTCGATTCGGCCGTTTATGATTTTTATGTATCAGACATACATTACGCCTAGTGTCAAAATTGCTTAGTACATTGACAATACGGCATTATGCAAAAACTGTTAGATGTTTGTAAGTCTTTTGAAACTTTGGTAAGGTACTGGAGAGTAAAAATTAACTCTGAGAAGAGAAAGACTTAACTTTTCTCTTGAAATGATTTGTTTTTGATATCGCTCTAATTCTATAGATAAATACTGCAAAAATCTTTAAAATAAAATTTGATAGACGTTTAACTTTTAGGTAAGACCAAGATGGAAAACAATCTTTTACATACGTTGCTGAGCAGGGTTACTAATATAAGTATGGCAGCTTTTACCTATCTTATCAGGATAGAATCATTTCAAAGTAAAACTTAAGGAAAGATTGTTAAAACGTTTTACAAACGTGTAACACCTAACTGAGAGCTGACACGGTATCAATACTCCATGTTTGAGCATAAAACTTTTATGATAAAATTGTTATTCATTTAGATCTTAAGATGTTTTGTCTTACTGTATGAAAAAAACTTTTAAAAATAATGTTGACACATAAAGTTTTCTAAAGATTTTTCTCCCCAGACAACAAAAAAAACAACATAGACTAAATAATATAGACATATAAATAGTTTTTTTATCTAAACTAACCCAAAAAAACAAAAACAAAACTAATTAGTTAATGGTTGTTCTAATACACACATTTTATAGTGACTATCAAACATCATCTCGCAGTTTGTTTATTCTATCTTCAGACTTGTAACGCAAATATTTCTGCGGTGTACACCAAAACCTCATTAAGGAAAGACTGTCATAGTCTTTAAAGAGGTTTTACTTTTCCAAACCGTTCTAAAACCGTACTGTGGATAGATAACATTAAATTAATTTCCAGATCCTGCTTTCAAACGCAATCCACTTAAGAGACGGTAAACTTTAGTCTGTGTTTACGTTTTTGCGTTAAGTTACTGGTGATTGTTGTGGCCTTTGTTTAGTTGCATTGCAACTACAAAAGGAGTCAATTTTTTTAAGTATAAATAGCTATTTGTTTATTTACTCTAGAGAAAAAATAGAAAATGCATTCTGATGATATTTTTGTGTTGAATTTAAGAAAATTAAAAATACCTTTATGGCATTCATTATTTTTGAGATAATTTTTTTAATACACATAATTTCAACTCTTATTTTTCTTTCTCAAATAAAAAATCTTTGTGAAAGAGAAACATTAACTGTTTTAATTAATTGTTTATTATTCTTTAATTTAAAGTGTTTGGTTTAATAAAATAAAATCAGATTTTTGTAAATTCAAATATGTTATTTAATATAAATTGCATTTGGTTCGATTGTATGGTTATCTCCAGACTTGAAAAATAAATTATTTTTCATTATATATTAAATTATTTCATTAAGTAACCTCTAGTAAAACAAACATAAATGCAAAAATACACACACTATGGAGTGACTCATGTGATGTATCGTTTTTAGATACATAAATAGAACACAATAAATTTTGTGTTTCATCCATCATAATTTTAACCATCCTTTAAACAAAAGGTTCAATTTACTTATATAAGAACGATACATCACATTAGACACGCCAAAAATAACATCATACCATAACTATGAATGTTTCCAATAAGAATTTCTATTTCAATTAGAAAAGAAACATTTATTTGTTTTTAATTAGTACAATTTTTTAATTTAATATGCAATGTACAAAGTTTGTGATTGCTAGTGGAAAATTATATTCAGTAAATGCACATTTTGACTCTGCCTACAAAATGTCATTCTTTTAAGGAAGTTTTGCAAGATATTTTTGCACAACTCTAAGCTCTAAGCTATCATTACATAATACATAAATGCATACATTAATAGATGTGAAAGTCAGGTTTTTTAGCGTATTGATCACTTTAAATAAATTAAAATATAAAATATAATACAGATACAGATATAAATAAACAAAAATAAAAACGTTAAAATACAATACAAACATATTAAAACTAAATGGCGTACATCTATAGCTCAAAACAAACAAACAAAATGTTAGGTTAAGTCAATACACAACTCACAATATCTACTGTATTGAAGGTTTTCTGTAGACATGTTTGTTCGAAATCCATGCTGGTTATCGCATAGTATTTTGTATTTTTTCAAATAGTTCCAGATGCGCCCTGCTATAATTTTTACAAATACTTTAGAAAAAGTGTTTAGAACTGCAACCGGACGATAGTTATCCACGTTTAACACGCCTCCCTTCTTAAATATTGGCACAATTTTTGGCAATTTTTAGAGAACTCGGAAATACGCCAGTACTTATTGCTAAATTTATTAGTTGACTCAGAGGCTCTATTATCTCCGATGACACTGATTTTAGCACTTTTGCCGATATTTCGTCTTTTCCAGCACTTGACTTGTTTTTTAATACGCATATTACTTTATCAATTTCTTGCGAAGTAACTGGTTCCATGAACATTGTTTGTGCTGAATTAGTAGACGTACTGCAAGCTTTTGATAAATTATTGCCAAGTTGTTGATTCATTTTTGCTTCCGTACCAGTAGAAAAATGTAGTCCAAATAAGTTCGCAATTGTTTTTAAATCATTTGTAACATGTCCATTGTTTTTAATATAAATTTGTTTGTCCATTTTAGATTCACGGAGTTCTTTGTTGACTAAACTTCAAACCACCTTTCCTCTGTTTTTAGCAGTAATTATTTTTGCATCGTTATAGTTGCGGATTCTGTTTTTTATTAATTTTCTGTGTAAGTTTTTTTCGGTTTTATATTTTGTTGTTAGTTCATCAGAATTATTTTGCATTTTAAGGTAGTAGATGTTTTTTAAATTTTTACTGGAGCTTATAATTTCTTTTGATATCCATGCTTTTGAGCTGATTTTAGATTCTTTAACAATTTTAATAGGGCATGTCATATTAAAAAGATAACCAAATTCTTCAGCAAACAAGTTAAAGGAAGTATTAACGTTGTCTAATATTAGCATGTTCCAGTTAACTTTCTGTAAGTGAAATTTAAATTCATTTAAATTTTCTGCTTTTAGTTGTCTTAGTTTTTGCGTAGGTGTCGATTTGTTAACAATTGATTTTTCACATTCAATATTGATTATTATTTGTTGAGATAAATGATCTGACAAATTTAAGTTATCGTTCCAACAACTGAAACTTTCGTTTGGAAAATTTGTGACTATATAGTCGATTTGACTTTCAGATGTCCCTAATATTGAATGTTGTATTCTCGTTGCTCCATTAAGTTTATTAATTAGTCTAAACGATTGAAATATATCTCTCAATATTTTTGTTTCGGATTTAAAATTTTCATAATTGTTTATGTTTAGATCTCCGCATAATACTATATTTTGGTTTGTCAGACTAATTTCTTCTAGTATGTCTGTTAGTTTATCAAAAAAGATGTGAATGTCACCGCTTGGTGGTCGATATATTGCTACTATTCCTACTTTGTTACCGTTTAAATCTATTGAACAAGATACACATTCTATTATTGATTCTGTGCAGTAATTGTTAACTGTTTTCTGTTCTTTATAATTGTACGTGTTGTCTACAAGGATCATTACACCTCCGTGTTCTTATATAGTTCGGCTAAAGGTTGCAATATTGTGATACCCTCTCATATTTATATATTGAACATTATATTCTTTGCTCTATGTTTCTGTAAGACAAATGACATTGGGTTTATTATTATAAATTTCCG
Organism: Tachinus rufipes; assembly: GCA_963932245.1. NCBI lineage: Eukaryota > Metazoa > Arthropoda > Insecta > Coleoptera > Staphylinidae > Tachinus > Tachinus rufipes. The sequence goes on from OZ010750.1 coordinate 21,183,398, forward strand.
CTTGTAGATCATCAATTTTGTTATATGCACTACGTATATTTTGGTGTAGAATATGTAATTGGATATTACAATTATTTGTATTATCCTCGGTACTTGGGTTTGTTTGTAGTTTTCTTGTACTTTTATCTGCACAGAAAAAACTTATTTTTTAATGAATTGCTGATGGTATAGAAAATAAATCTTTTTACAGCTGATTTAAATAGTATATTTGGTCCGCGGAAATGCTTGCTTAAATATAAATTTGTATCAACAAAAATAGTGTTTTCACTATTATCTATTGCACTTTTGAATATCATGTTTTGATCGTTTATTAATTTATTTGTAGCTTCCTTTATATTATCCATATATGGACATCCTAAAAGAACTGTGGTAAAACCTTTTCCTCTTATACTTAATAAGGCATCGCAGATTTTCTTTCTTTCAATTAGTTTACGATTTGTCACATCCGCAGTTCCCGCAAATATTATTACATAGTCATGTTTTCCATAATTCTGAGTCAAACTATCTAAATCTGCAATGTTGTTTTTAAGGGTTGGAATTGTTTGCTGGGCATTGGCGTAGACTCTTTTCTTTACGTAGCCCCAAAGAAAAAAGTCTAGGAAAGTTTAATTGCACGATCTAGGAGGCTAATTTGCTCAAATTGTCCAATATAGGCCAAAGAACGTCCATTAGCATTCAATGGTAGCGATTTGCATTAGCTGTAATTACAGCAGTTTTGTCGTTCTTTAAAAAGTAAGGTACAAACTTCGCCAATCTAGAAACCGCACCAAACAATAATTCGTTAAGAATAAAGCGTTTCTCAACTATTGTTCTATGTTTTGGAATTCCAGATGTGGCAGTTTTGTCTGTTGACAGACCCACTGAGATGGAAATGGGCTTTGTAGTTAAAGTAGATTTTTTAAGAAAAGTCTGGATTCCTTGCTTGTATATTCAATGATCAGCTGGCTTTAATTCTTGCGTCAGCTGCACTTTATAAGCATGTCTGCTTAATCCATAATTGCTGTAAACGTCTTGGGATAGACAAACCTGAGTTTTCTGCACTACTGTTAGCGACAGCGGCAATGTTGTAGACTGACCTGACTGTACAAGTTGGAATTGCCAATTTTACATTAGTAACTTGATTATTTTGTTCAAATTTAACAATTAATTTTACAATGAAGGAATATGATTCATACCGGCCATAAACACCACAAACTCTGCAAACTGATGTTTTATACGTTGTTGTACTATTTTCTAAAATTATATAGTTTTAAATAAACAAATAAAAAATGCCGCAAAATTTAAAATAAGATTTCTCATCAGAAAATCATATATTAACAATAAATTTTAAGTTGTAAGTTAACTCCTTTAATATAATTGGGAAAAAGTTTTCCACTAGGGATGGATTATATAGACAATTTATATTTTTTAATAATGATTTATTTTATCATTTGGTCAACAAAAATCATGTAGCAGACGTTTCGGAAGCTATTCTGCTTCCTTCATCAGTGCTAAAAATTTTAATTGTAAAGAACATAAAAGAATTGCAAAATAAAAACAAAAAAGAAACAGATTTAAAACTTAATTAAAATTTGACAATTACAATTACTAACCTATATATATATATATATATATATATATATATATATATATATATATTAATCCAACGGTCGTATTTAGACCCGCTATGTTTAACAGGCAACCACAGACCCACTAGAAACCTTTGTTGTAAGTGTGATTTATTAATTAAAAATTCTAAGAGCAGTGAAAGAGGGGTAAACAATTATTAAGAAAAAAAGTTGATGTCTGGCAATCTCTGTTAGTCCCAGACAGTAGAACCGACGGTTTTAGACCCAGCAGTGTTGCCATGTTTTGTGGCCTAGATAGGTATGTCGCACATATTCTTTGTGTATGTCTAATTTTTATGTGCCTATTGTATGTGATAAATACGTGCCGTGAACGTAATAAAAGCCTGAACAACTTATAGGCAAATTTAGGAAATTTTGAAATGTAAATGCAAGTTTATTTCAGTTTTATGTTTATTTATTCTCTTGTTAAATTTTTTTCATTCAACAAACCAAAAAAATTATGCAAATTATTAAAATATTTACAAAATATATGTTATGTCATTTAATAGACTCAAACATTGATCAAATTAAAAAAATTATATAAATGTAATAAATGAAAAACAAAAATAATAAACATTTTATTGTCAGATCAGACAGATTTAAATAAATTGCCGTTAATTAATATTTAATAATTTATTGACTAATCTTTTTTATAATACTTTAAAAACGTTTTAAACTTTTTAACTTATTAGTTTTTCACCTTTTTTTATTGGTTATCTGCTGCCTAATGCTGACACTGTACAGTAAAACATGTTGCAATTTGTCAAATACAATTTTTAAACTTGAACTTATGTTTTTTTTTATTTACTAAAAAGTTATTAGCGTTTCAACGAGTATATTATTAATAAAATATATAAAAACAGTTTCTAATAAGCATATAAATAAAAATAAAAAATAAACAAATGTTTTAAAAGTTTTAAATAATAATAATATTAAGTAATATTTATTATTATTTAGTGTTCTATATACAAAGTATTTACACACGTCAAAAATAGAAATAATACAAGTTATTATTACAAATAAATAGATTATTCAACTATTTCAAAATTATGCTTAAAAAAATCAGTAAAGGTATAAAAGGCAATACTTATCAGCATATTTTTGACAGATATTTTAAACTTATTAAACTCCAAAGTTCTGGTGTATGGAGGAAGCTTGTTGTAAAATTTGATCGCATACTAATTGAATCTTTAAGCAAACGTTTAAGGTCAAACCTTAAATGATTGTTTTGCCTTGTGGCATAATCATGCAAAGAACTCTGTGTGGTATATTGGTTAATATTATTCTTAATATACAGAGACATTCGTAAATGTAAACACAAGGTACCGTTAAAATAGCCAATGCAATAAAACTGAGCTTACAATCATATCTATACCCTAGACTATTTATAATTCTGATTCCTCTTTTCAGTATCTTAAAAACATTTGCTGAGATAGGATCATAACCCCAGTTTAATATTCCGTATTTTACGACTGAAATAATACTTTTTAATTTTCTTAATAGATAGATATACTTAGAAATTTTATAGCTTACATAGGTGGTATGAGCTATCCAAGTAAGTCTATAATTAGATGCTCAGTCTTACAGTCGTTTAGATTTAACTTGTTTGATAAAAACCAATCATTTACAATCGATTGTGTATTACACACATCTACTTTTATTTCAACTATATCTTTATTAAATCTTACAATGGTTGTATCATCTGCAAATAGTGTATAATAGGCTTGGGTGTCACAATATGGCAAATCATTAATATAGATTAAGAATGAAATTGGCCCTAAAACAAAACCTTGTTTGTTTTATTTATAGCGTTCACTGTTACATACTGCAAACGGTCACTCAAACATAATGACATAAGATCAATACTAGATTTTCTAAAGTTGTTATGTTTTAGTTTGTTAATTAAAATATGATGAGATACACAATCGAAAGCCTTACTCAAAATGCAAAACAGAGCATAAGTATGGCTACCAACCTCAAATCCATTTAAAATTTCTTCAACTAAATGTTTTATTGCAAATACTGTAGGTCTATGACGGCAAAAACCATATTAATTTTTACATAAAATATTATTTACTTCCAAATGTTGCGTTAGTTAGTTTGTACTACAGACAATTTCACCTTTCTGAATACTGGAATAACTTTTGCCAGTTTTAAAACACTTGAAAATTGATTTGACATAATTGATTCATTAATAAGTTTTGTTAGGGGAATCAAAATAATATTTGAAATTGATTTTATTATTTTGCTATTAATATTGTAAGCAATCCATGCAATTAGATTTTTTTAGATTTGATACGATATCACGTAGTTCAATAAAGGTAACTTCTCTAAAATTAAATTGATTTGGTTACCTGCCACATAGTCCTTTGAGGATTATTTGATTTTTAAATAAAGTCATTATTTTTTTAGGCTAACCGTATTGCAACTTGATAGTCTTTTCTGAGTAGTTTTAATTGAGTAGTTATAAGATCAGAATGAACATGCTTATTTAAGTTATTTAGATCTTGAATTTTTTGTTTCATTTGGAATAGATCATATGAGAACCAATTTACTATGTTTGATTTATTTATTTATATCTTGGTTTTCTCTGGAAAAGCCTCAAGCATAGCACATGCAACAGTATTTATAAATACGTCAAATTTTGATTCTATAGTTAAATTGCGATTGGCAACAAAACTCCAGTCTACAGTATCTATTATGTTGTACAATACTAACAGTCCTTCGTCTGTAATTAATTCGTTTATTAGTTTTTTTTTAACTGTGTCAAAAGTTGATGCAAAACTAATTGCTAAATGATCTGAAAAACCTAGATTAAAGGTTTTAATATTGTATTCTGATTTGCTTATGTTGGTAAATATATTATCTATAGTATTATTTTTTCTTGTACTTTCATTTAGTTTTGAATACAATCCAAACGAATGAAATAATGATTGCAACTGTACGGTAAGTTTATTATTTTTTTGGTTAAATAATACATTAAAATCACTTGTAATAATAATTTAAATAATAAACATCTAAGGAACAGTTATTGCTTAAAAAAAATTAAAAGTAGTTATGACAAAATAAAAAATGCAAAAACCAAAACTATTAAAACAGGAACAATATTTTCTATACAATCACAGATGTTCCTGTTGATCGGATATTTAGGTACCAATGCAGCGCATGTGTTCTATTAAAGTAATGTAGCATATTAGCAACGATTAAATTAAGTAAGAAATATTATGCACGTTACAAAAAACAAACAATAGCCTTGCTTCCTTGTCACTCGGAATGCTATAGCCGCGTTGGGATAAAGAAATAATAAATTTAAAGTATGCAGATTGCATATAATAATATAAAAAGCATCAGTGTTGTTAATTTTATAAGAGTCCCGATCCGACCCAAAACTCTTAAAATCCGGGCCCGGCTCAAATCCCAACTAGCCGCCCTAGTATATTATTATTAAAATATATAATAACTATTAATAACAGTTTCTAATAAACATATAGATAAAACTGAAAAACAAATTCTTATTTTAAAATTATATTATAAGTAATAGACATCTAAAGGAATAGAGTTGACCGCCACTACGTGATAATTCATAATAATAAATAAAATAAATCACAGTAATTGTTTTATTTAATTTTCTATTCAAACGAATAGTTCTTGCATAAAAAGAAAATTAAAAGCGGCTATGACCTATAATAAAAAACGCAAAAACTAGCACTATTAAAAAAAACAATATTTTCTATACAATAACAGGTGTCCCGTGTTTGATTAGATATATGGACACTAATGCAGGGCATTTGTTTTATTAAAGAAATAAAAATAAAGCATATCATCAACAATTAAATCACGTAAGTAATTTGATGCACGGTACGCAAATTAAAAAAAGTTTACTGACCCGGGGCACTTGGATTGCAGTGCCCGCTCACATGTTTTGTTTTTATCCGCGCCAGCCCGTAGGTTTCATTGCGATGTGTGCTGTTTTTTAAGTTTTGTTGTGTGCCCAAATCTCTGGCCGGGCACAAAGCCAAGTCAGCTGCGAGGTATATTATAGCTTATTACAACGTTGCCAACGTTTGGTTTATAAACGTCGGTATGGCATGGCTGGTCTGATAACCTCATGCAGTGTGTATACAAATACGACAAACGCGCCCTTGTCTGCCATATTCAGTGAACTAAATTTGTATGTGTTGACATACTTGATATACGTTTTCAGTCCTAAAATAATTTTGGTGTTGTTTTGTCTACTGCTATATTATGCCGAAAAATAACAAAAAACACATGAAAACGTTGTCAGACCCAAAGCCGGGCCTGAGAACGTCGGATTTGGTCTGGGAACGTCGGTAGTATATAGCAAATTGGGTCTGTATAGGCGGTTTAACAAATCTATATATATATATATTTATATATATATACATATCTAAATAAAAATTAATTAAATAAATTAAGCATAGATAATGCATACATGCACATACATTGCAACTTAGCAACGTTAAAAATTGTTCTTCGTTAAAAAAATGTCGTATATTTATCATCATCTATGATGCGTTTTTCGTTTATTTAGTTAATATTAAAATGGTTGGAATAATTATATAATATGTTTGTATAACCATTCGTCTAAGAGAATAGAATTTAATGTGTGGAATAGATTTTACCTGTATTATTTTTTAATATGAAATTCTAATCTGTATTGGAAAATAATGTGTGTAACGAATGTTTTTCTTAGGTCAAATAAATAAAATAAAATAAAATATATTCCAATAAATTACTAATGTATATGTAAATCTTTTTATTTATAATATATATCAGTTAGTGCAATGTATGTATATGTATTTACAATTTAAGAACAAGACAGTTAAAATATTAATTACATATTAAAATTTATATTAAACTACTAATTGGATTTTACAATTGTGCGACTATGTCTACGTTGTGTCAACTCAACAAAGCAATCTACTATTTTATCTATTTAAGTTTTCTTTTAATTAAATTATTATATACAATACTCAATTTCTCTACATGAAATGTGAAAATTACACGAATGATTACTATTAATATGTTACATTTTTCCTACAAGTCTCTTTCTGTATATAGGTTCAACTTCCAATATTTTTGTATGATCAAAGTTGAATTTGTGGCCGGTTTCATAATTATGATTTGAAAGACCAGTTTTTTGTGATTGGTTGATGCAGTCTTCTTGTGTTGTTTCAATCTTTCACCTAATCTCTGACTTGACTGACCTATGTAATTAATTGAGTAGTTGTTGCATGAAATTGAATAGATTGTATATTTAGTGTCTGATTTAGTAATTTTATCTTTTAATTTAGTAAATAGTCTACCCATTGTCTTAACAGGTTTAAAAGTTATTTTGTTTTTTTTATCTATTAATGTTTTTCGTATGTTATAAGATATCTCATCTATAAGCGGAATTGCATACCATGTCTGTGAACTATTGTTATTGCTTTGTTGGTTGTTATTAATTAGTGATTTGTCTTTGTGTTTGTTGTTAAGAATTGTGTTTATTAGATGTATAGAATAATTGTTTAATAATAGCATGTCTCTTAATTGATTGAAATTTTTTTTGTGAAATTGAGGATCGCTGAGAGATAATATTTTGTTTTTATTCATATTTATTATATTAATTTTTTGATTGAGTTGATGATTGGAGATGAAATTTAATGTTCTTCTACTATCACATGTTTTTTTTAAATATATCAATTGAAATTTGATTGTTTTCTATTTTAAGTAAGAGATCTAAAAATGATATGCTATTAATATTTGGATTTTCAATTGTAAAATTCAAAGAAGGATGGTAATTGTATTGTATGTATTGTAATTGTTTGTAGTAGCTGCCACTAAATTGAAGGTAGCTATTCTAAAAAAAATTGGAAATTATTTCTAGAAAAAGAGGTTGTGGTATAGTTGTATTTGGTGATATTGTTGTCCAACGTTTATTTATAATCTCTAATACTAACTCCTTTGGGATATTTGTAAGTAGTGATTCTACATCTAAAGATATTATAAAGTAGTGTATTCTTTTAATATAGTTTATCTTTTAAACCCAGAGTATGTGTTTTATGTTTATTTCACGCACAGTGTTCTATGTGTAAATATTATATATTGTGCTTTTTCTTTTTTATTGTTAATAAGTTGTCACACCAATCCTTTTTTTGTCAGTTTATTATTTATTGCAATTTAAAGTTGCAAAAAGTTTTCTGTTATGTGTCATCTGCATATATGTAAACTTGTCTACAGATGCCATTTCTCTTGAATACAAGAAGTGTTAGTGCTAATACTTTACTTAACAAACGTCTATAGCTTGATGTTTTAGCTTCACTCATATTTTTATTAAATCATTGTATTATTTAGTCTCTTTTGTTTTATCATTTATATGTTTTTTATTTGAAGATTTAAAAAAAAAATATTGTTTACACCACATTAGTTAACACACAGGAAAAACATTTTTTTTTTTTAGTGTTTTTAATTTAGTGTGCACATTTTTTTAACATCAACTACAGTATTAGTATTAGTATTTGTATCTAATTTTGCAAATTTGTTAATTTATTTATTTAAAATAAACTTAACCTCAAAGTACACGCTTGTTTGTAAAAGCAAAAACAAGAGTTCAAACACATACTTTAAATGCATTAAATGAATTATTAGTTATAGTTTTAATTAATTTAGAATTTGCAAATCATTAAGTATTAACATTACAAGATTAAATTTATGAAAAAATTATCCTAAACTAAAATCATTCTTTATATATTTTATACACATTAAGTATTAGATCTGGGTTTATTAAGTTTTGTTTCTTGTTTTGACGTCACCAAACAAAATGTGAACAGATAGATGAAAAAAATAAAAAAAATCTAAAAAAAATAGAAAAAAAAATTAAGGCAATATTGAAAAATTGTGGAAAGAACTGACTAAAGAAGGTCAGAAAGAAGAATAATCAAAAATGTATAAAATGGCAAAGTAGAAAGCTAAAAATTAAGGAGAATAGAAATAAAACAGAAAAAAAGCTTATACTAGGTAGCAGTTCTAATCATAAAATAGAATACACTGGTGAGCAAAAATAGAGGTAACTTTAAAATTATGACTTAGTTTTGGATTTTTTTGTTTTAACCTTATGTTAGCAAATTGTAAACAATTGGTATTTTGCACACTAAATTAAAAATTTAATGTTAAATCGTAAAGCAATTTTTACTGTTTTTATTGCGTATTTTGAAATTATCACAAATTGGTAGTTCAGACAAAGTTCAAATTTTTGTTCTTAAGACCAATATGGAACAAAAAATATGAAAAACAAACTTATCACTAATAACGAGTATTACCCCTCTTGCATTATAGACTGCTTAAAGTTGACGAGGAACACTTTGAATTAAATTTGGGATCACATTTTGGTCAATATTTTTTCATTCCGGCAATAACAACTGTCTTAGCTCCTGAGCAGTTCTTAGAGCAGCTGTATGTTTTTGGATACGTCGTCCCAACTCATCCTAGATATGTTCTATGGGATTCATGTCTGGGTTGAGAGCTGGCTAATCCAACCTCAAAATTCCCACTTCATGCAGATAACCTCTGACAACTTTGACTACGTGAGGTCTAGCATTATCTTGCATAAAAATGCCGCGTTCGCTTATAGTTGTCATAAAAAGCAAAAACATGATCTTTAAGAATCTCCATAATGTATCTGTGAGTTGTCACGGAGCCATTCTCTATAAAGACCAACTCTGTGCGTGTTTTTGTAGAAATTTTTGCCTAAACTATAACCAACCCACCGCCAAATAAAAGTCGCTCATTAATACAAACTGAAGCGTATCTTTCTTTGCGTCTTCTCCACACCTGTGGCCATCTTTCTACAAGACAATCCAGCATGCGAAAACCTGCTCCTAACGGTCCATTCACTAATACTTACATCTCTAACTTCATTGAGTTGATTTCGTAGATAAACTGCAAAAGCTGTTGTATTCCGCAAACTTGTAGACACCAAATGACTTTTTTTTTGCCCGGATTCTGATCTTCTGGTTATCAGGCCAGTATCCAAGTAACGCTGATACACCTTTTGTACAGCATAAAAACTTTTACCAACAATTTTGGCAGTTTCACGTTTTTCTCGGCCATCTTTAATCGAGAATGATGGCAAGTGGTAAAAAGATCCTTCTTCTCGAGGAACTTTGTTCACTCGCGCACATGCGCTTTTATTCACGCTTGTTCATATACATTACACCTCCTTTCTATTTATTACATATACATTTTTTTTAAGTAATATATTAATACAATAATTCTTAATAACAAATTACACAATAACTCTCAATAACAAATTAAACAATAATTCTCAATAATAAATCAATACAATGTTTTGTTATTAATACAATAACAATAATATATATCATGTATAAAATTAAAAGTTCTATCGAGTGCTTTTATTGTGCGTTTAGGTCTTAGGTTTAGTATGTTTTCTCTCGGTTGTTTATGAACATTATTTTTTAGAATTTGATTTGAGTGACGTTTCCATTGATTATTTAATTCGGGGATCTCTACCAAATAATTACATTTACCAATTGTTTTTATCATTATGCCTTTTATCCAAGTAGGTTTATTAATATCACAATAATCTTTTGTTATGACTTCTTCCCCTAACAAAAAATCTACTAACCTTTTACCATTAAAATATCTTGCCTGTTTGTTTTGCATGCTTATAACTTTTTTGTTAATATGCTTGTTATGATCATCTAGTTACATTTTTGCTGGTGAAGATCTTGTTTTAAAATGTGGTATGTTTCGATAGTGAAATAAGAAATTGTTCAAAACTAAATTCAAATTTACGTTTTGATTGCAACAAAATACCTTTGTTATTGCATTTTTGACTGTACGAACACAGTTTTGAGCTGCTCCATTTGAAGAAGGATTGAATAGTGCGTTAGTTATATGTTTAATACAATGCACTTTAAAAAATAATTGCATTTCATTTGATACTAATTGTGGTCTATTGTCAGATACTATTGTTTTGGGAATTCCAAATCTTGCAAAAATTAACCTTATAATAATACATTTATTTACGGCATGCTGGCTTTACATAATAATAATATAAATAAACATATAATACAAACATTGTATAACAAATATTTGAAAATACAACAAAGTAATTAAAAAACAAATAAACGAAGTACATGAGTGACAAATTAAAAATTATGATAGGAACAAAAAAGATTACAGATCAAAATACAATTTTAGGTTTACAATCTTGTTTAAAAATGTTATGTGATATAACAAATAAATCAAAATAAGAGATGTTTACCTTAATGCGTTAATTGTTGATAAAGTAATTATATCACGAATGGGATGTACTTCTATCCATTTTGAATGCGCATCTAGGATAACTAAGAAATACTTATTTAAGAATAGTCCCAAAAAATCAATATGTAATTGCATCTATAGTTTTGTGAGCCAATTCCATGAATTTAATAGAATTATCCAGGAGTTGTCTCTATTTTGTAGACATGCCTCACATGATTTAACTAAATCTTCAATAAGCCAAATTCTTCATTTTTACAATACCCATATATGATGCATGGAATTGTTTTAACATAATTCTCTTTAAACTGGTTGAAATTACTATACGATTATTTCATATTAAATAATAATTTTCTATGCTAAAATCATTTCTATATGAGTAATATAATTTAAGATTTTTATCTTTCTTGCTAGAATCTGGCCAACCTGTTTGAACATATTTTAAAATCTTAAATAACACTTTATCTTCCTTAGTTTCATGTGTTACTTTTTTACAATCGATTGTTTTGTTACTATTATTAAAATGATCTATATAATTTATCTCAATGTTTTTTAATTTTTTTATTGTAAACATTATCATTTATTGGCAATCTAGATAAAAAATCAGCTTTATTTTTGTTGGATTTTACATTAAATATTTTGTAATCATAATTACACAATGTTACAGCCCATCATCTTAAAGAATTTGCGGAAAACTAAGGTATGCCTCTATATAAATACTGATTAAATTTATCTAACCCATATATAATATCAATTATCCTCCTTTTTCTATTTGAGATTTTTTTTCTGTTGTATATAATGTTCTTGATGCATATGCAACAGGTTATTCAGTACCATCGCTCATTATGTGTGAAATTACGGCGCCTATACCGTAATCTGATGCATCCGAAGTTAGTCTTAATTCATAGTCTTAGCATTATAATACGCTAAAACATTTGGTGATACTAATATTTCTTTTATTTTAACAAATGGCTATTACATTTCTCAGACCAGTTCCAATTTACGTTTGTTTTTAACAAATTATATAAAGATTCTAAAATTGTCAATATTTTTTTACAAATTTTTCATAATAATTTATTAATCCAAGAATGAATTTTAATTGACTAATTGATCTTGGAATAAGTGCATTCTTAATTGACATAATCTTATTACCATTTTTATTAATGGTATAATCTAAATATTCCACTTTAGTTTGAAAAAATGAACATTTATTTATTATTAACTTTAGACCAACACTTTGTAGCTTATTTAAAACCTTTTCTAATCGTTTATTACGTTCATTAATATTTTTACCACATATTAAAATGTTATTAAAAAAACAAGCAACCTCTTTCAAACCTTGAAGAATTGTTTCCATAATTCTCTGAAATTTGCTTAGTGCACAATCAACTCTAATGATAATCTATTATATATGAACAACTCTTTATAAGTAGATATAGTGACTAATTCTTTCTACTTCCAATTTGATTTGTTGAAATGCTTGGGATAAATCCAATTTTGTAAATACCTCACTGCACTTTCTGAAATAAATTGTCAATTTGCGGTACTGGATATTTGTCAACTTCTATGTAGGGATTAATTGTAATTTTGTAGTCTCCGCATATGCGTATACTTTCATCTTTCTTCAATATGAGCACTTATGGTGTGCCCCATTCACTGTATTTAACAGGTTCTAATATGTTTAATTTAACTAACCTATCTATTTTTTGTTCTACTTTTGGTAGGTCGCGGTTTAAAAAATTTAGGTAAAACCTTTTCTTTTAATTTTAAATTAACTTTTCCTTTATTAAATTTGCCTAAGCCGAGCAAAAATAATTGTTGATAGTTTACAACTTTGTTTAAATTATTTGGTAAATTAATATAATTCATAGTATTGAGTCCCAAATTGTTCAAATGTAAAAAATCTCTTCCTAATATGGGCACTTTACCATTATTTATTACATAAATATCGAGTAATTCTATTTTATTTTTATACAAAATATTTAATTTACAATAACCTTTAGGATAAATTTTATCTCCATTGTAAAATCTAAAAAAAATTCTTTATCTGTTTTGTATAAAGTAAATTTTTTTAATTTATTTGCCCACAAATGCTCAGAAATAACCGAGATGCAACTTCCTAACTTCCTGTATCAAATGACATTTAGTAGGGATATTTCAAATTCTACATCAACCATAAATGGCTTAACATAATTTGTATTATGATTTTCAATTAAAAACAAATTACTTTCATTTTTAGTTTCTTTTGTAACGTCTATAAAATGCTGAAATTTATCACTTTCTGCATTCTTAGTTATATTGCGATTTGTTTTTATTTGAATTTTTAAATTTATTAGTACATACGGTTTTTAAATGTCCTCTTTCATTACAGTTTCTGCATATTGCATTTTTATAAATATATTAATCTGTGCTGTGGTTATTCCTTCCACATATTAGACGTGCTCTGCATTTTGTTCCTTGATTTTGATATATCCTTTTCTGAGTTTGATGTGGTGCATTTTGTTTTCAGGCTCTTTCTTGAACTGTATTGTCGCCATCCACAAACTTGCAATGTTTATGGTATTTGCAAATGTTAGAGTTTATTTTTCTCTGCCAATCCATCCTTCGCCGATTCTTTAAGAAATCCAGTTACAAAATTGTCTCTCAATACCATTTTCAATTGTCCTGCTTTGAATTTGCAATATGCCGCTAATCCACGTATGCGTGCTGACCATTCTTGCACAGTTTCTGCTTTGTACATTTTTGCATTATGAAATTGTTTTATATTTGTGAAAACAGGTACTTGTTGTTTAAAATGCTGATTTATCAAATCTATTAATTCTTTATGGGCAATTCCATTTCAAACGGACCAGAGCAAGGGGGGGAGGTGCATTGAGAAATTAGCTTTAGTATTTTTTTCAGTTTCTATAACTTATTAGTAGTCTTTTGATGGGTTTATGATTGTATGAAACCCTTAAAGCATTCTACGATGTTTTTAGTTTTCTTGTCGTTTTTTTTTTTAACTTAATCGCAGTTTTTGTTTAAAAATTGCAAATTTTACTCAAAAAAATAAATTTACTAGTGAAATCAATCAGAAATTTTCCGTAAAATCCAAATTTTTCAAGTCTACCTTGTCTATAATCTGCAAAAGCTATAAAACCTTGTTTTTGTTCTCAGTGGGCTCGGCAGAAAGGAACATTTTTAAATTGTTCAAAGTTGACGTATTTTAATGTAAATTAGTTAAAAAAATTAAATTTGTTCTGTGTATTTGGGATTATACAGACGTATTCTACTGTAACTGTAACTCATAAAATTAAATTAAAAAATGATATGAAGTTTACTTTCAAATTAACGATTTGCTAAATCAATGCATAATTTAACATAGTGCACCACCATGGTCAAGTCCGATATTGATAGTACCAAAAAAAGATGCATTAGCTAAACAAAACTAAAGGTTAGTTATCGAGAATAGAAAACTAAATAAATATACATTTGATGATAGATATCTGCTTCCGAACATACAGTTAAATTAGGAAAAACCACTATGGATATAAAAGAATGCCATTTGGGCTAAATAATGCACTTTTAATATTCCAAAGAGTAATGGATAACATACTAAGAAGGTTGCAAAACAAAACTAAATACTAAACAATATATTTGGATGATTACAATGTTTAGTATTTTTCTTTAAGAACATATACTGAGATTAAAATCATTATTTGACAGACTAAGAAATAGTAATTTTAAAATACAATGATGTAAATCAGAATTTTTACAAAAATCTGTCCTATACTTAGGACACGTTAAAAGAAGTAATACCGAATCCTAACAAAATAATAGCCATCCAACAATTTCCCCTTCATAAGTCACAGAAAGAAATTAAAATTTTCTAGGTCTGTTAGGTTACTATAAGAAATTTAGAGATTTTGCAAATATTACCAAGCTCATAACAAAGTGTCTGAAAAAAGATTCTAAAATTATTCATGACAAAACATTTGTTGAGTGCTTTGAAAAATGTAAACAAATATTAACAAATTATCTGATATTACAATAACCGGATTTTAAAAAATCATTTATTATTACAACGGATGCAAGTAATGTAGCAATCGGTGCTATATTATTTTAAGGCAATATTTTTAGAGATAAACCAATAGCTTACGCATCTAGGACTTTTACCAAAACTAAAAGTCATTATTCTACCATAGCCGTTGTTTGGGCATGCACGTGATTCAAGACTTATTTATATGGCAGAAAATTTACTATTTACACTGGCTATAAGCCGCAACCATGGTTATTTAGTTTAAAGGAAAATAATTCAAAATTAGACAAGAAGAGTTTGTTTAAAACATTTTTTTCAATAAAAGCAAACTACATACAAATGCTGACGCATTAAGTAGGATTTGTCCAAAAAATCTAATTCCATCTCAATCAAGTTATAACTATTGTTCAAAATTTATTAAAATCACTAACTATCATAAACAAATCAGGAGATTTATTTGAATTATTATATTAGTTAGTTTTTCATTGTTGTATATCTTAAATTTGATAATAAGTACATATTTTACCTAGTCACAAAAAATAAATACTTTGACAAACCTGATTACAAAGATCTTTTAAACTGTCTAATAAATTTAAAACCGTTTTGTGTAACAAATAATGTAAACAAAATAGCAATAACAAAATTAGGCTGTGACTTAGATAAATTTTTACATCCATATCCATGATTTAGATTTAAAAATTTTCATTCATGCCATTAAAACAGAATCAGTAATTATTAACCCTGGCAAAATTAATAAAGAAATATTAGATTATTCACCAAATATTTCGGAAAACCCATTCCAAGATAAACCTAATCCATCAACATCAAGATCCGTAGTTATTACAACCAATCCTAGCTCTCCAAATCTTAGAACAGTACACATCTTACAAGATTTTCAAATAAGACCCCCATTTATTAAAATGATAAATACTCCTTATTCTTCGAATGTTGAAACTACTAACAGTTATATTCCTATATTAGAAAAAATAATTAATAATAAACCTCACCAAATTTTGATTAAGCCCAAGGTACACGACAATGTAGATTATTTAATAATAGCTATCAGAATTTAAAAATATTGCATATTTAAAAACTTCAAAACAATGAAAAACTTGTTTTAGAATTTTTTAAAGTAATACAGTTTCAGTATATACATTTTACTTAGTTTTTTTGATTTAGAACAAAAGTTTCAATAAAGTTTATATGCAAAATTTTTATGAAAATGATATGAAATTTATTAGATGTACCTACCAAACTAATAAATACAGTTTGATAAGGAAGAGCAAATTTTGTTAAAAAGATATCAACACAAATGTAAATGTAACTATCGTAGAATTAATGAAACACTCAAACATTTTAAACAAAGTTATTATTATTAGCCAAAGATGAAAACCGATGTAACAGACTATATAAATAACTGTGACATTGCAAAAAACAGTCGTAAACCTTTTTATGTTCCATTAGTTCATACAGAAAGACTGTATATGTATATTTAATTAGAACAAACAATTCCAATCAGTGGTACAACCGTTTTTGAAGATTGTAACGCTTTAATAGTTTATTTTTGTTATTATAGATTACCATACAAAATAGTTATAGATAATGGAAGCAATTTAATAATGTAGCAATTCAAGATCTTTTAAAATTATATAAGATTAAAATTTATTTTACTACACCTTTACATCATGAATTTCCCCAATGTTTTCATTCTATATTGATAGAACATCTAAGAATATTAAGAAATAATTAAAAAACGATACAAATTTCACAATCAGAAGTTCAAGGTATTAAAATTTACATCCCCTAAATAATTAAATATACTAAAAAATCCATGTTCCGTTATTGGACGATTCTTTTTAATGACGGTGCTCGCCAGCTGGTTATTACATTCTTATGTTTCACATTGAATGCCAGTATGATAGATAAAGTAAGATACACAAAATATAGACCAACATCACCCAATACATCACTTCTGAAAACCAAGATTTACAGCCAAATCATATCCTTTAATCTATAGGCAAAAAGTCGTCAATAATTGAAGAATGTAGGTGTCTCCCCATTTTGCCGTACCAAAAATAAAGCTGGGCACCTTTGACCAGGAACACAAACTGAACACTCACACAGAAACAAACAAAAACAATAATCGTTGGCATCGTAAAACGATGAGGTGACTTTCAACATCTGGGTCATTTCGAGAAATTTTACCTCACGCAGGATCACGAATGAACTATTCCTAAGCCGGAATATCACAGTTATCTAACCTAACTAGTATAGACAATTTATGGTTCCACTTCGGAATCTAAACTAAAAGTAAGTCCAATATTACATTAACTATAACAAAACTTTAAACCAATTTAATCTTAATGCGTTACAGTGATAAAATTTGTCATTTCCTTAACCCACAGTTACTTAGCTTAACCCTTAATGTTACTCTATAAACTAATAAATTCTGACCAGTTAAGCTAACTTACAATAAATAATTTATTTAATACTAATCTCGCGTATCAGGATTATCCCTAAAATATGGTTTAATGTCTTTGACGTGCCATTTTGCAGCAATAATTCCGTTTACCGGACGTAGAGAGTATACTAATAGGAAATGTACGTTTACCACTAAGAATAAACTTAGGCGCTAATTTTGCTGCAAAACTATCAACAGCTTTCGACAAGGTATAATTTTTACGCCATACTAAGTTTCTTATGTTAAACTTTATACTCCTCTTTTGAAGATTGTTTGTTTCATTATTTTTTAGTTTTATTCAAGTGTCCTAAAACTTTAGTTCTTACTTCTAAAAAATCTTTTAAATTAGAGATTAATCTATTACGATTTTCCGCTGTAGTATCACATTTAATTAAAGCTTTATAATAATTCCCCTTAATCGGTATATACTAACAAATTAGGTGCATATTTGGTTATTTCATTAACGGCTGACCGTAGAGCATAACCTATTTTATGAACATTTTGATCCCAATCTTTATGTCTATTTTCATCTAAATATGAACGTATGGCTGCACTTATAGTGCGATTTCCCCTCTCAGTAAAATTGACCTGAGGGTGGAAATTTGTATTATACTAAATCTTTACAAAGTATTTATTGCACAATCTTTTTGTGTTTGAGCGAATAATACCGATTAAGGAACTTATTATGAAGCTTTAACTAACGGTGATATTACTGCGGTAATATTACAAATTTGACCCTTATATAACATCAGCATGGCTCTACGTCGGTTGACTTCAACAAACTATGTTATTAAGGTGAGTTATTAAGGTTTTAATTACTTCTTTAATTAATTTTTAAAGATTAGTTTAAAATTGATAATTCATAAATTATAAAGTCCATTTCAGGTATAATATTATTTATTTCTTATTCATTTATTTCAGCATGCTGACCGAGAAGGTTCCTTTGTTTTTATTATCCATCAAAGTTGATCAGGCTAAGACTTCTGTCAGGAAAGTATTATTTTATTTTATTGTAATTCCTATTAATCCTTTTGTTTATTTTGTATTAGTCCTTGAACGTTAGAACGTCAGAGCTGGAACGTTACAAGTCGAATAACCTTGCTTTACCAAAAAGTTTATTACTAGGAAAATTTGTGAACAAGTTGAGTAAGATTATAGAAAACAGCAAAAATTATAGCAGTATTATGTAAGTTAAAATATGTTAACAAAATAATTTTAGCTTATCTGCGATTTTAAAATCACCAAAAGGTCATCAAAAGTTTTTTATTTGACTGGCGATATATGCCTATCATAAAGTAATCAAATCAGATGTTAAAAATATGCATTTCTTATATCAGCTAAATTACTTAATACTTTTATCTAATAACCCCTTTAACTATAATAAAAATTAAATATAAATAGGTAACTCTATTACTTTTTGACTAATTTAAAAAAGTCGATCTCTTGAATTTTGCTCGAATTTTTACAATTAAGTGTTTTTTTTTGAAGAAAACGCTGATTTTGACAATTTTTGACTGATAAAAACCTTTTGATAAAGCCCGATATACCATTTTTCATATAAATAACCTTTTATCTTGTGGTCTGAAAAGTATTCACTGAAATTTTGACAAAAATTGACATAGTGTGACAGCGCTTTATCGGGACCTGAAAATCACAAAGTTGATCACAAAAACATATTGCGCAACTTCCTGCATCAAAATAGTGGTGTATATGTATTGATTATATAAGTCTCGTGTGATTACTTTAAAGAAAAATTAAACACGACGAATCTAGAATCGTGGATCAAATTTCGTTGATTTGAAAAGTTAGAACGGCTTAAAGAAAGTATAATTTTGCAATTTTGTTAAATTTACGAGTTTTTTGGAATAATGTTTGAAGCTTGTAGACCTTCAAATCTTTTTCTAAGGGCCCAAAAATTGAAATACAAAATAAACTAAAAAAAAAGTTTTATTGTGAAATTTTTGACCTTCATATGTGTGTCATTTTGAACAGGCAATATTCTATGCTCCAAAATTTTAGGAATCTCATTTTCTTTATTTATATTTTAATCCCTCAAAATTTGAACAAAATTCAAAAGATCGACTTTTTTAAATTAGTTGACAAGTAACGGAATTACCCAAATACATTTGCAATATGATGCTTATAGGTGGATGTAAATATAAAATTTATAGTACTTTTTAGGAGCTTACTCCTTACTTACAAAATTTGTTATTTTGTATCAAAAAATTAGCTGACTTGGCTGTTATATTACGTGGGAGACATTGTAAAGCTTCTAAATTTTATTTAAAAAAATTAATCTTATTTAATATTATTCTCGAAAACTACAAATGTTTTGATATTTCAATAAAATTGATGTTAATTTATGGAAAAGTAAATGAATTCACTAGACTAATAACCAAGGTCAGTTTTCTTAATCACGCTGCCACATATGTACCAATAAATGAGTAACAAAAGTTTGATCTCCCTATTTTCTTCTATCATCTAAAGTTCTTAGAATACTGCGGTGTTATTAAGAACCACCTCACATATTTTTAGTTAACTTTTTCAAAAATAACAAATTTATTAAAAACTGTATACATAAATATAAACATAATATTTTATACTCTTTCCTATATTTGAAATAATTCTTATCTTCCACCGTATTAGACAAAAAGTTAATTATGATATACAATATGTAACAAATAATTTTAAATCACGTTTAATAAATTAATGCGATACAGTTTTTTAGTGTGCGCGCATTCTTCTAGTTTTATTGCAATTCATATATTCACAACAATTTATAAAATAATTCCAAATAGATTTTATATAATATAATGTAATATATTTATGAAATAACCTTATAAAATAATAACAACAAATATAAAACAGATTTTTCCAGCAAAACAATTCAGGTTGCTCTAATTTTAACAAAAACTCATGCTGTTAAAAAGTATTTGTATGCATGCTGCAGATCAAGAGATGTCGAAGCCAACCGAATATTTACGTTGCCCAGCGGGCTTTTTCATTGTAAATGCCGAATTTAACACATAGTAGTTTTTATGTTACACAAGGTTCCTCAATATAATAAATCGTTTTTGATCTAATATAATAATCCAACCATAAATTTTTTTAAATAAAAATGTTATTGATTATTATTTTTGCAAGTACTACTAGTAGTGTAGAGAAAGGAACTAGTAGTTTTTTCAATTTCTTTTAATAAATTGCAACATTTTAATAAATAAAAAGAATGTTTTTAATTCTTTTTATTTATTAAAATGTTGCAATTTATTAAAAAACTACATTGCATTTATTTTATTTTATATTTATTATATACAATAGATGATTTACGATCTAAAGAATTAAAAAAAAAAACATTTACTTTCTAAATAATTAATTTATCAATTAAATAATTTGTAAAAAATAGCCGTATAATAATATTTTAAATCATAATTTAATGAAAATAATACACATACAAAATTCAGATATTATTATATTTGAGTAAATAGTTATCTAGCGTCTCATTAACTACATAAAAAGTCAATAAAAAACCGAGTTATGTTTTTAGGGATACTCATATTTACACGCTATTCTAGAAAGAACGTATGCCGATCTACTACTACTAGATTGAACTTTATTAGTATAGAATAGCGTCACCAGAAGTCGCACCAAGAAGTTGCATCAAAATTTGCGCTGCATAGCTGTACATATGAATGAGACTTCTATATTATATATATTTAATGGTTCAACCTTTCTTCCACCAATATATATATATATATATATATATATATATATATATATATATAAATATAAATCCAACCGTCGTTTTTAGACTCGCTTTGTTTAACAGGCAACCACAGACCCACTAGAAACCTTTGTTGTAAGTGTGTGTATATTAAGTAATTTTGATTTATTAATTAAGAACTCTAAGAGCAGTAAAAGAGGGGTAAACAGTTATTAAGAAAACAAAAAGTTGATGTCTGGCAATGTTTGTTAGTCCCAGACAGTAGAACCGACGGTTTTAGACCCAGCAGCGTAGCCATGTTTTGTGGCCTAGACAGGTATGTAGCACATATTCTTTGTGTATGTCTAATTTTTATGTGTCTATTGCATGTGATAAATACGTGCAGTGAATGTAATAAAAGCATGAACAACTTATAGACAAATTTAAGAAATTTTGAAATGTATATGTTTATAGTTTATTTCAGTTTTGTATTTATTTATTCTCTTGTTAAAGTTTTTTCATTCAACAAACCAAAACATGCAAATTATTAAAACATTTACATAATATATGTTATGTCATTTAATAGAGTCAAACATTGATAAAATTAAAAAAATTATATAAATGTAATAAATGAAAAACAAAAATAATAATCATTTTATTGTCAGATCAGACAGATTTAAATAAATTGCCGTTAATCAATATTTAATCATTTATTGACTAATCTTTTTTATAATACTTTAAAAACGTTTTAAACTTTTTAACTCATTAGTTTTTGAGCTTTTTTAATTGATTATCTGCTGCCTAATGCTGACACTGTACAGTAAAACATGTTGCAATTTGTCAAATACAACTTTTAAACTTAATCTTATGTTTTTTTTTATATTATAAATCAGTAAAGGTATAGAAGGCATTACTTATCAGCATATTTTTCATAGATATTTTAAACTTATTAAACTCTGAAGTTTTGATATTTGGAGGTAGCTTGTTGTAAAATTTGATCGCATACTAATTGAATCCATCTCTACTTTTAAGCAAACGTTTAAAGTCATACCTTAAATGACTGTTTTGCCTTGTGGCATAATCATGCAAAGAACTCTGTGTGGTATATTGGTTAATATTATTCTTAATATACAGAGACATTTGTAAATGTAAGCACAAGGTACCGTTAAAATACCCAACGCAATAAAACTGAGCTTACAATCATATCTATATCGTAGACTATTTATAATTTTGATAGCTCTTTCTGAATCATAAAAAAACATTGGTGCATGACCCCAGTTTAATATTCCGTATTTTATAACTGAATAAATTGTGAGCACAAGTTTTTGTGAAGTAATACTTTTTAATTTTCTCAATAGACATATATACTTAGAAATTTTATAGCTTACATAGGTGGTATGAGCTATCCAAGTAAGTCTATAATCTAGCGTTAATCCTAAAAACTTAACTACTTCAGTGTTGGTGTTAATTTGTCTTAGTGAAAAAATTAGATGCTCAGTCTTACAGTCGTTAAGATTTAACTTGTTTGATAAAAACCAATTATTTACAATCGATCGTGTATTACACACATTTACATTTAATTCAACTATATCTTTATTAGATCTTACAATGGTGGTATCATCTACAAATAGTGTAAAATGGGCTTGGGTGTCACAATATGGCAAATCATTAATATAGATTAAGAATGAAATTAGCCCTTAAACAAAACCTTGTGGAACATCCATGCTTACATTTTGCGTTTCTGAATTTATAGAGTTCACTGTTACATACTGCAAACGGTCACTCAAATATGATGACATAAGATCAATACTAGATATACTAAAGTTGTTATGTTTAAGTTTGTTAATTAAAATATGATGTGATACACAATCGAAAGCCTTTATCAAATTGCAAAACAGAGCATAAGTATGGCTATTAACCTCAAATCCATATAAAATTTCATCAATTAAATGTTTTATTGCAAATACTGTAGGTCTATGACGACGATAACCATATTAATTTTCACATAAAAAATTATTTACTTTCAAATGTTGCGTTAGTTAGTTAATACAACAAATTTCTCCTTTTTGATTACTGGAATAACTTTTGCCAGTTTTAAAACACTTGGAAATTGATTTGACATAATTGATTCATTAATAAGTTTTGTTAGGGGAATCAAAATAATACTTAAAATTGATTTTATTATTTTGCTATTAATTTTGTAGCAATCCATGCAATTAGAATTTTTTAGATTTGATACTATATCACGTAGTTCAATAAAGGTAACTTCTCTAAAATTAAATTGATTTGAAAGTTGCGATTATTTGCTGGCGTAACTTATAAAACTGGTAGCACTTGCAGACAAGTTATTAGAAACAGTCGGAGCTATGTCAACAAAATTATTATTAAACTGATCCGGTGTGAAAGATTTATTATTGTTAATGCTATGGCTACTGCTTTGCGATTTGGTTACCTGCCACATAGCCCTTTGAGGATTATTTGATTTATAAATAAAGTCAGCATGTGTATTTTTTTTGGCTAACCGTATTGCAACTTGATAGTTTTCTGAGTAGTTTTATTTAAGTTATTTATATCTTGAATTTTTTGTCTTATTTGGAGTAGATCATATGAGAACTAATTTACTATGTTTGATTTATTTAATATTTTAGTTTCCACTGAAATAGCCTCAAGCATAGCACATGCAACAGTATTTATAAATACGTCAAATTTTGATTCTATAGTTAAATTGCGATTGGCAACAAAACTCTAGTCTACAGTATCCATTATGTTGTACAATATTAACAGTCTTTTGTCTGTAAGGCTGCAGTCTCACTGCACCACCCACCGCCACCAACTAAAATTCGACCACGTTAAATCATATGGCGACGGTCCGACTGATTCACTATTTTCGCCGGCATCTGTCATTTGGTAACCACCGTTTTATAATTTCAAATCGGTTGGTGGTAGCGCGGCAACAGTTGATCGTCATATTAACTTGATATTTCACAAATCAAAACATAATCGGTCATTTTCACTTTGATATTTCAGAATTTTAAAAACGGTAACATAGAAGAAACATGGACACCACCCGACATTGATAAACTAATTACATTAGTAAATGAAATATAAATGAGTGGGAAATTTAAATATTTGGTGGTCACCAGTAGCTGCAGTGAGACTGTAGTACATTTTGGTGGTTAGTGGCAAACGGTGATAGTTGGTGGCGGTGGTGCAGTGAGACTGCAGCCTAATAGGTCTGTAATTAATGCGTTCATTAGTTTTTTTTTTAATTGTGACAAAAGTTGATGCAAAACTAATTGCTAAATGATCTGAAAAACCTAGATTAATGGTTTTAATATTGTATTCTGCTTTGCTTATGTTGGTAAATATATTATCTAGAGTATTATTTTTTCTTGTACTTTCATTTAGTTTTGAATACAATCCAAACAAATGAAATAATGATTGCAGCTGTACGGTAATATTATTATATTTTTGCTTAAATAATACATTAAAATCACCTGTAATAAAGATTTAAATAATAAACATCTAAGGAACAGTTATCGCTTAAAAAAAATTAAAAGTAGTTATGACAAAATAAAAAATGCAAAAGCCAGAACATTTGAAACAAGAACAATATTTTCTATACAATCACAGATGTTTCTTGTTTGATCGGATACTTAGGCACCAATGCAGCGCATGTATTCTATTGAAGAAATGTAGCATATTAGCAACAATTAAATTGACTAAAAAATATTATGCACGGTACAAAAAACAAACAATAACCTTGCTTCCTTGCCACTCGGAATGCTATAGCCGCGTTTGGATAAAGAAATAATAAATTTAAAGTATGTAGATTGCATATAATAATATAAAAAGCATCAGTGTTGTTAATTTTATAAGAATCCCGATCCGACCCAAAACTCAGCCCAATGTCAGGCTTAAAATCCGGGCCCGGCTCAAATCCCAACTCGGGCGGCTCAAAACCAAGTATATTATTATTAAAATATATAATATCTATTAATAAAAGTTTCTAATAAACATATAGATAAAACTAAAAAACAAATTCTTATTTGAAAATTATATTATAAGTAATAGACATCTAAAGGAATAGAGTTGACCGCTACTACGTGATAATTCATAAAAAAAAATAAAACAAAATACAGTTATTGATTTATTTAATTTTCTATCCAAACGAATAGTTATTGTATAAAAAGAAAATTAAAAGCGGCTATGACCTATAATAAAAAACGCAAAAACTAGCACTATTAAAAAAAACAATATGTTCTGTACAATCACAGGTGTCCCGTGTTTGATCAGATATATGGACACTAACGCAGCGCATTTGATTTATTAAAAAAATTTAAAAAAAGGACATTATCAACAATTAAATCAAATAAGTAATTTGATGCACGGTACGCAAATTAAAAAAAAGTTTACAGACCCGGGGCACCTGGGTTGCAGTTGCGATGTGTGCTGTTTTTTAAGTTTTGTTGCGTGCCCAAAATTCTGGCCGGGTATAAAGACAAGTCAGCTGCGAGGTAAATTATAGCTTATTACAACGTTGCCAATGCTTGGTTTGAAAACGTCGGTATGGCATGACTGGTTTGATACCGTCATGCAGTGTGTATACAAATACGACGAGCGTGCTCTCGTCTGCCATATTTAGTGAACTAAATTTGTATGTGTTGACATACTTGATATACGTTTTCAGTCCCAAAATAATTTTGGAGTTGTTTTGTCTACTGCTATATTATGCCGAAAAATAACGAAAAACACATGAAAACGTTGTCAGACCCAAAGCCGGGCCTGATAACGTCGGATTTGGTCTGGGAACGTCGGTAGTATATAGCAAATTGGGTCTGTATAGGCGGTTTAACAAATCACCGGCTAAACGAGACAATTTTGGATATAACTAAGTCGGCTTAGATCGACCTATTTTGACGTCAGGAGTCTGTCGTCAAACGTTGTACACGTATTTTCCGGACACCCTGTATATATATATATATATATATATATATTGATACCTGTTAGGCTGTCACTTCCGTTATGTACATAAGGCGGCCTGACATCCGGGTGTACCAATTTTTTTATTAAATTTAGGTGTGCTACATATACATGAGGGGAACTTATAGATTACAAATCTCAAAAGAGGGGAAACAATATCTAAAAAATAAAATTATATATATATACGTTAAGTTGAAGATACAAACTCACTTCCGATATATATGCTTTAAATGCTAAGTGAAGAGGTCGTACTTACTTCCAACAGTGTTGCATTGTTTTTGGAAGTCATGTCGTACGCTACATTTATAAATTGTCTAATTTATATATCAAGTAGATAAAAGTATCTTAGAAGTTATAATATTGTCGACTTTGCTTCCGTTTAATCGGGACTTTATGGAATAATTAAACGGATAGCTCAACGAAATTTTACAAAATATTCAATATTAATTAGGTTATGTGGATGTATTAATATACTTTAGGTCATCTTTGGTGTAAAATTGTGAGTACATATATATGATGTTATGAATAACATCATCATATATATTATTCATAACATCATATATGTATATGAAACTCACAATTTTACACCAAAGATGGCCTAACAGCCGAAACCGGTCTGTACAATATAATAAACAACTATACAGCATATAAATGTGTATTAATACACCCACATAACCTATATAATAAAATATATGCACAAGATCAACTCAACTATCAATATTAATTGTTTTTTTTTTTTTAATTAATGTTTTATTTTTTTGTATCAATAACAAATTAAAATATCATAGTACTGAGAAGCATGCTGCAAGAGTAACAAGGAAATTTATTTTGACGATCTGTTAAATAATAATATAAAGAATTTAAAACAAAAATAAAAGAACACTACATAATAACAAGACTAAAAAAAACAAATTAATAAAAAAAAGAAGATAAATGGTGCCCCGAATACGAAGCTCTGCAGCCGACCATACATGGAAAGATGCAAAGCAGCAAGTGGGGAGAGAAAAAAGAAAAAAAACTTACTTAACAATTTATTATTTATAATTTATATGATTATTTATAATTTATATGACAATAAATAAATTTAAAAAAAAAAAAAAAAAAAAAATATTAAGATGTAAAACGCAACTCTAATGGAAAATAAAATACATAGCAAAAAAAATGATTAAAGGTTGTCTCGACATCAGATTCTTTACGTCGCAGCCAGCATGCTGACTTTTCCGGGTAAGTAATTTTATTGGACGCATGCATTAATAATTTGGTAACACCTAATTAGAACAAGCAGGCTTTACCAATAATACTATTATTATATTAACGTATTATTAGAAGACCAATTAATTAAAAGTATATTTTAAAAAGAAATAGATATAATTATTTATAATTGAGTTGATCTCATTGTATTTATTATAATTATAACAAATTGGATTATTTTTATACGCTGTTTTTTATGTATATTTATATAAACTGGTTTCGGCTTTTAGGCCAACGTCGGAGTAAATTTATATATTTTTTTTATGGATGTTATAATATATGATGATGCAAGAGGCTGTAAGAACAGATTCTATGTTGCATGAACTGGCCCCGACTGTTGAATTGTCTGATTCTGTCAATCACGGAATTAATCAATTACACATCTAGTTTGGATGCAGCGAAGTACGTCCTTAAGGACTTGTCTTGTTTCAACAAGACCTTTGACATCAATTTTGGTTTGCTGCCTTTGGAGAACTCATCTTGTGTTAATGTAGTCTATAGATCTTTTTTTTCTACTTATAAATCTAACAAGCTTTGTTCAAATACTTTACTTCCAAACGAGGTTATTAGAACCAAATTAAGTTTCTTGTTCATGAATCAAGAATTGGTTTGTCTTTTTCTTGAGTAAATGATTCGTGCCTTGGAAGATGGAGAAACTTCTTCCAGTTTCTTTTTTATTACCAGAAAAAATTCTGTGTAAAGATTACTTTAAAAAAAATTGTTTTTAGGGATAAAAATGGTTGCTACATTACTCGGTTACTTTTCAAAACAAATGACTGTTCTGTTTTATGTTACAATAGAAAACATGCTTTGAAACGTTTTTATAAATTGGAAGCTCGTTTTAAAAGAGATAAACTAAAAAAAAAAAATTATATTCCAAAAACCTAAAAAACTACATTGATCAAGGTCATTTGGTGCTTACAAAACAACCAGTTTTGTATATTTTGAGCAATCACAGAGTCACAAAAAAAATTGTCTGGTGGGAGTAATGATACTCTTTCCTCTGGTAGAAGACTTCAGACAGACATTGATCAAATATTGACACTTTTCAGATTTCATCAAGTGGCTCAAGCTTGTGATATTTGTCAGATGTTTTGTGAGGTAGGTTTAAATAAAGAAGATTGTATTTTTCAACATATCTTTTGGCGTTTTTATTTTAACAATTCTATCAATCAATTCAAACATACTACAGTATTTTTTGGGACTACATCTAGTCTTTAAAAGACTCAAAGGTCCATTCTCCAGTTAGTTGAAAATGAAGGAAATCTTTTTTCTTTAGCAGCGGAAGCTTTGAAGAATGGAATTCATGTCGATGGCATTTTATGAGGAGCTACTAATGAGGATAAAGCTTTGAAATTAAAAGTTCAATTGATAGGTCTTCCGCGTTGTAGAAAGTTTGAATTGGCAAAATAAGCCAGTTAACTTTTTTCTATTATAGAATCTGAGAATCAGGTAGTTCTTAAATCTGAAAATGTCTCTGATTTTTAGGCATTTCTTGGAATTCTTTCCGAGATGCATTCTATTATATAATAAAATCAGATAACAAAATGTCTTTAAAGTAAGGTATTTTGTCTTTTGCATGGATCCATACTGCTCTTTATCTGTTGAAAATTGAATCCGAAAGCAATTTAGAGACACGCTCTAGGAGAAGTTCAAAATCCAGCAGATTCAGCTAGTCGGGGTCTGTTTGTTTCTAAACTTATTAAATGTTTGCTTTGGTAGAAAGGTCTAGATTTTATTTGGGAACTAATGGTAAGTTGGCATTTGAAAAAACCAAATTCGACAGCACAGGGATTACCTGAACTGAAGGAAAATTAAGATTATTTCCCAGTTTATACATTTGTTTAACAAAATATCTTTTATATTGAAATTGCAACAAATTAATGCATTTATGTTGCAATTATTTGAAATTTCTTAAAAAAAGATTTTTTGCAATCTTTTCAAAGTTGTTTGATCAATAGTTCATCATGAATATGAAAATACATTGAAAGTAATAGAGAAATTAACTCAAAAACATTGTTAAATAAAGAAAAAGTTGATTAAAGATGTAAAAATGTCAAAATATTTTAGAAGTTTGACTTTGTTCCTTAATTCTAAGGGTTTTGTCATGGTGGAGGGTCGAATCGACCGATCTCAATTAGCACATTTAATTCGACAACTTAATTATGTTAGTAGACCATTTACATATCTTTTTAGCTTTTCTTTTGTGGTCCGAAATTGATCCAATATTTTTCTTAGTTATTGGATTCCGAGAGCACCCAATTAAATTTGTCAGCGTATTTTTCAATGTTTAACTTGTTATCATTTAAAAACAAAGCATATTTAGCCAATCATGGCAGAATTGTTAGCATATCAAATAGAACCGGCAAGGACTTTTAGTCATTTTGGTACCAATTATGCAAGTTCTTTTTCTATTAGAACATCACTTCTTAGATGTAATAAGTTAGTAAAATGTTATTTAGTGTTGTTTGTTGCATAATGACTAAATCGATACATCTAGAATGTGTGACCAGTCTTTCATCCGAGGCCTGTTTAAGAACTTTGGATAAATTTTTAAGCCAAAGAGGTTTACATTTAAAAAACTTTTTAGAATAAGGTAGTAATTTTCGTGAAGCAGCAAAGGAACTTAAGAAATTGTTCAATATTATGTCTTTTGATAATAGAGTTTTGGCTGGTTATATTGCAGTTCAAAAAATTGAATGAGTATTTCAACTTTCTTATGCTCTTAATTTTAAAGGAATTTAGAAACCTGGAGTAAAATCATTCAAATATCATTATTAAAGAGTAATTGGACAACAGCTTTTATTTTATGAAGAATTTAACACCATAATTATTAATGTTGAAGCTGTCTTGAATTCGCGGCCTTTGAGTGAACTCTCAAATAATCCTCAAGATAGATTTGATTACTTAACTTTTGAACATTTTATAGTGGGAGGTCTTATTTTGTCAAAATTACAAGAAAATTTATTAGATGTTAATATAAATCTGGTCAAACGATGGAAATTGTCTAATCATTTATTGCAATCTTTTTAAGAACGTTGGAATTGTGAGTATATTCATACTCAGATTTTGCGTTCTAATGTTAAAACAATTCATTCTTTACTTAAAAAAGTTGATTTGGTGTTTTGGTTTGCTACCTTCAGAATGGCCAAAGGAACAAATTTCTAAAGTGGTAGGATGTGTAGTGATAAAAATCAAATCTACTACTTGCGAACTCATTGGACCAGTTAACAAAATTTACATGTTACCTTTGCCAGACGGTACACAATAATTTCAAAATTGTTTATTTTAGTGGGGGGTATGTTTGGTCATCAAATGGTAAGCAGGCCAAACTTTGTATTTTGTTTAAAAAAAAATCTGTAACCATAATAATTTGATTGTTTTTAATATATATTTTTAACATTACACTTTTGCCCTACAACAGCACAAAAAAAAATTAGGTATAGAATTTAAATTAAAACTTACTTGTCAGATTTCACACAGTTACTAAAAATAGAAATTAAACTACATGAAAAATTTAGACAATAGATTATAAATCTCATATGTAATTAAAAAAAAAAAAAAAAAAACTTTTAAGGTTGTTTTTTGTTTACAAAATAAAAACCAAAAACAGGCATTTAAATTAAATTAGATTAATTAAAAATTACAATTTAAAACAGCAGACGTTATGAGTATAAATCAAATTTCTTTTTTAGAGCTAAAAAAATAATATAAAAACATAAAACGATAAGAAACTATAAAATTACAAAAAAGAATGATTGAATAAATTATAAATAAATTTAACTATTTATTTTATATAGATTTTTGTTGCGGTGCTTCAAGTGTTGACTTCAAAATTTAAAATTATTTTAAATTAAATTATTAATCAATATTTGTTATTAATTTGTTTACTTATTTGTGACATTTAAATCAAATTTCATTTTTTACTTTATTATTTATTCAATTTATAAAATTAAATTATCATACAAAATAAATAAATTTCGCGCCGTAGTACGCAATAAGTAACATGAAAACGCTATTAGAATAATTTCAAAAAGTAAACAACATGTAGAAATGCGATGTTGCCTAAAATGGAAGTGACAAGATGCCGTCTGATTAACGGAAGTGATTTCGTACTACGCTTTGTTATATATAAAAATTGACTCCAGTGCCAACGGTGAACGCATAAACTAAAAGATTGTACTGTAGATATTGGATGAGCCAAATCACTTCCAGTCAAATTTTCGGATTTGGGTATAATTATCCTATCTTATTTAAAATCTGCAAAAAAACATGCATGTCGTTCTGACTTCCATTTTTGGAAGTCAGAACGTATATATGAAGCGACAACGAATGTTGAGTCTCTATTTTGGAAGCGACTAAGTACGGTATATGGATATATATATATATATATATATATATATATATATTTTAACAATAATTGTAAATGTAAGTTAGTTGGGTATTATATTAAGTTTCGAAAATTAGTTTGTGTGCGACGAAATACAGAGTCCGTACACAACAATTATATTAATGTGCAATCAGCGTTGTTGCTTGCCTAATTTGATAGTTTTTCTACATTTACCATCAATTTATTATTTTTTATTATTAAAAGATAATAGTAGTATCAGTCGGTATTGCAAGTTTGCTTAACTTATTTGACATTTTTTTAACAAAAATCTATACTGGTTTTATTAATCAACAATAATATCCTTTGGCGAGTAAAAAAATGTACGAGAATGTTAAGAGTAAATAAAAATAAAAGTATAACTCTCATAAATACTAGGTAAAGTGATAAAGTATATGTTTATTAATAAAATTAAAAAAAATATTTTTAATTTAACAAAAAACTATTTTGTTTTAATTAAAAATTATTTAAAAAAAACTTTTATACTACAAATTAAAATATTCAAAATTTACAAAAAAATTATTTAAACTTAACTTAAATTTTAGCCTTTAACTGTATTTTTATAATTGTTTACGATTATTAAAAAAAATATATGTATGTATTTAAAATATTATTTGTAATTACCAAATAAAAAACCAGCCATTTCAAATTAGAAAGAAGAAGATTGGAAACCAAATTGTATTATATAAAAATAATAACAGGACATTGGAAATCAACCTAACTGCTGAATACAATTACAAAAAATTGACTAGCAGTACGTACAGTATAGTCCTCTAGGACAAAAGTGGGGTCACGAGTTGGAAAGATCTCTCCAAAAAAGTGATGCATAGCATCCTTCCAAATAGATCCGTTATTTATATTTTTTTGAGACTTGGTGGGCTCGACACCTCAATTGCCTACCCAGGAAAAAAACGGCGTGATTAGTTAGTTATTTATTTTCTTATGATATTATACTAACGGTTAAAAAACCTTTGTCGATTTGAAATTATTTATATTAGAGAACAGTGCGAACAAGAAGAAAAGCACGAGGTCAATGCCAACCAACGGCAAAAATTTAAAACCCATAAAGAGGTCATACAACCCAGTAACAAGTTTTCTGTTTACTCATACCACAGATATTCAATTTTGAGTTTAAGGAAATAAAACAAAGTTTTTGCTATAACTTCAGTTCAGTAGATTTCAAAAAACGTGAAAGAAGGTTCCAAAAAATATTGATTATATTATAATTAAATATATTTTTAATTCAAATTTATAAATATTGACTTAATTCAAGCTGGTTTTAACAATCCAAGTTGCCTATTAACTTTTACAACAATTTA
This sequence comes from Tachinus rufipes, assembly GCA_963932245.1. Taxonomy (NCBI): domain Eukaryota; kingdom Metazoa; phylum Arthropoda; class Insecta; order Coleoptera; family Staphylinidae; genus Tachinus; species Tachinus rufipes. The sequence goes on from OZ010750.1 coordinate 21,216,409, forward strand.
TTGACACATTTTTTTAAAAGTTATTAGATAAACTTAACTTAGTATTTTATACGATCATAGCTATAATTTATATTTTAAATTAATCTTTATTGTTGTGTTTGTTGATAGAGTTAATGTGCTACTGAGTGTCTAGTTGTTCAAAGTGTTAGTTGATTGGACAAATGCCGTTGTGTTTTTCTGGCAAATCAATTCATGTGAATTTTTTAGGTTTTAAAAAAATTAGAAATTAGTACCAAAAATACAAAACAAATTCAAAATATATTGTAAATTCTAACTTGCACATTCTATGCTTTTATGCTTTTTACGGCTATTTTACATCGCCCCAGTAAGTCTACGACTTGTTTAAAGTGGTTTGATGGGACCAACAGCTTAATACGTGACTTCCGAACCACGCTGGTGGATAAAGAGCAAGTTATCATTTCAGTCATATTTTGGGGATCGAACCCCGGACTGCTCGCATGATATGCAAGTGAGCATTGAGCTATCACACCAAAAACAATAATTTTAAATTACAATTAAATACTTTTAAATTATGTGACAGATTTGTATTGGGATGTGCATCTATTTAGTTTTAATAATTAATGTTCATCTTTTCTATTTACTTTTTATAACTAATTTTTTTTTACCAAAAATTGCAAAAAACCAAAAATTATTATGTTGCAAAACCCTTCTAAATGCAATGCCTCAGTTAAATTCTAACATAACTTAACTGAATTGAGTTATAAACAATAAACAACAAAATTTGGAGATAAAAATCATTTATGATAAAATATTCAACAAAGTGGAAAAATAAATAATTTTTAAATTAAAAAAATGATATTACTTGAAACATTGCAGTAAATTTGAAAAAAAATATTTTTTAAATTATTTAAGCTAAAATGTTTTATTTTATTGCTATTGTTAACAGTGTTATTTGTTAACATTGTTTATATTAATTAAGGTATTATGTATTTCTTCTATATTTTCTGTAATATGTTTATTGTGCAACTTAGTGAGCAATAAGGGAAGATTCAAACTGACCAGAGAAGTACTCTAAGGTTTAGCACTAAGACTAAAACTGTAGAACCTAATTTATAATGAGTATACTTTGAATAAAGTCTCTAGAAGACTGACAATAAAAACATTAGCGGACGACGTAGCACTAATAAGTAGAAACGCTAGTAATAGATAAGATACAAATATGGATAAAAAGTAAGGTTTTAAAATTAATTACACAAAAAACAGAGACAGCATGTTTATCAACAAAGAACAGATAAGATACTCTATAGGAGATCAAGTAATAATCATAAAGAAAAAATCAAATAACTTACTATCACTATATAAAAAGAACAACAAGGCAACTACACACGTCATCTAGGTGTTACTACAAATCTGGATTTGACAAACTTGCCTATCTCTATTTTATGGTCCCAAAAAAAGAATTTGATATAATCCGGCTTTTAGACTTATTAAGAATACTTATCAGTAAAAGAATACACTTCAATAAAATAAATAAACACAACCAAACTGACAAAGATAGTTTAAACCTGTTACCGTTTAACTTTGTCATAATTTAGCTAATCGAAACTCTTGACACAATACAACACGGACAGACTAGAGCACACTAGTTACATCAGGGTGTTACGCATACAACTCCGTGATATTTACCGACTTAAAACACGGCTTACAAAAGCTACTCAACACAGGTTTAGATAATATATGGTGTAAAAAGCGTATATGGTATATGTGTATTCGTATAATATACATTTATTGTACACGTAAGATATGTATATTTGTATATTATACGTTAATTTTTTCTTTTATTTCCACTGTTGATTAATATACGTATATTAACTATTAGAATACTCGTATAAATAACCTGCATAATATATATACGTTTATTTAACGTTTATTATTTCTGGATTTAGTTTGCCGATCAATTTTGTCTTTAATGTTTGTACGTCCGAGGCTACCCGAACTCGTGAATATAGTTTGCAAAGTGTATGTTGAGATGCATGATTCATTATTTTATTTATTTTTTATCAACCATAATGTTAATAGTTGTAATATCCGATACAGTTTTAAGTTGTTTGTTGTTACACAACAGTGTTGAAGTGTTGTTTAATCGAATTGGAAGCGTAGGTTTAGGAGTACTAAGATCAAATACCTAATTTGTAGTAAGTCTGAAAATAAGCAATGACATCTTTGTTTCAAATAACTTGTCAGGAGCACCATTTTTTCTTGTACAATGGAATTATAACCATTACAGTAACATTAATATCAATTTATCGAGTTATTATTTTAAAATTTAAAGTAATATTATTGATTGCTGTTGTTATACAGGGAGTTTATAAATGAATGGGATTATGTAATCACTTTAAATGTGCCGCTTTTGTTAAATTGTTTACTAAACTATTTGTTTTAACAGATCAACTTTGACAGCTGTCAAGCACACATATGAAAACATATGTAGTATAGTGGACGATTTTAAAAAGGCGGCCTATTTAAAGTGATTACATAATCCCATTCATTTATAAACTCCCTGTATATAGTATTATAAATACAAATAGCAAACTATTCAAGTTATTTGAAATAAAAATTACCATATGTGTCTCATATGAGGCTGTGGGAATATACACATGCTGGGTTGCACCAACATCGGTCGGTCCGAACGGTCCGTTATTTTATTTTTATAAAGTTGCTTGTTTCGTGGTGTAGTGGGTATCATACCCGCTTATCATAAGGAAGGTCCCCGGTTCGATACCAGGCAAAATAAAACTTTTTTTTTTAATTATTATTTATTTTAATTTTAAGTTATTATCACTCATTTACCTCAAATTTTATATTTTTATATATATTTTCAGTATGTAATTTTAATATGTTTTTCAACTGTTGGGGATGTCTTGATTGCAAATTAATTGAATTAAATTCAGATGTAACGTTTTAATTTGTTTTGTGTTTATTAGGTTATACCATTTATTATATTCAATAATATTTTTTGCTGGGTTGCACCAATCCGCTGGTTAAAACGGTCGATTTAAACCGATTGTTTTTTGACGGCCCGTCGCGACCGAGTGTTTGCACCGACGCAATCCCGATGTTCTACGATGTATGCGCGGTGTTAGCCGAAGCGATTGACACATTCATTTGAAATTTAATTGTCAAAATAAATAATATAACATACAATAATAACAATTTATCATATTTAATTATGGAGCCGACCAAAGTTGACCAAAAAGGAAAACATTTCAATGATGAAGAAAAGGATTGTTTATTAGATATTACATTGCAATATAAAAATATAATAGAAAATAAAGTAACAGATGGTGTAAATAATAAGCAAAAGCAAGAAGCTTGGAAAAAGATTACATCAGAATACAATTTGATAAATGTAGAGACTCCAAGGCTTCCCCAACAGCTTAAAAATTTATATGAAAATATAAAACGAAGAATTAAAAAAAAAAACGCAAACGAAAAAGTAATTTATAGTGAGTGTAGAAATAAAATTATTTTTAAATCAAACTTTTATGTAGATTGAATTATATAAAACTGGTGGTGGTGCTGGACCTTCCAACTCAGCAATACTTCAGCCAGCTGAAGAAAAAATTCTTGCTGCACTAAAAGGTCAATTTAAGCCGCTGCAAAATATATATGATTCAAGTGCATCATATTATCATGGTAAGCAGCTTATATATGACTATTTTGAAATTTTTCCAATCTTATATGTTTTATATTATAAAGTGAAACAGTGTAACACTCTAATTACTGAACTCAATAAATTTGCAGAAGTTCCAATTAATTCAAATATTAATGCAATTATTGCAGAAAACGCAGAAGTTGCCAATCAAGTAGAAGATGAAATTATATATACTCAACCTGAACCTGAAATATATGAGGAAATAGCAACAGGTTTGTATAATTTTAAACAATATTTTTAAAATTTATACTTTATCGGATATGCAGTTGTTAATTTAAAATAAAAATCAAAAATAAAGTTTAAAGCATAAATATCAAAAAACTTTTTCTGCGGTGGTTTATATAAATGAAAATCTAAAATTATAAGATATATAAAAAATATAATGTTAAATAAAATACTGTAATAAAATTATAAATTATGTCTATTTCAACCTACAATTTAAACAGTTGGCAAATCGTTCAAACTAAATACATAAACAAATTACTGTGCATAAAATATTGAATGAAAAATATTTTATTTTGTAAACTGTCCAAATTGTAGATTGAAAGAGACTTATAATTTGACAAAACTTTCAAACTTATATAACTTATTAATAAACATAAGCAAATTATGAAATGAATTTATAACTTATTCAAGTTAAATCTAACGATTACAGCAACCAAGGGTCAACCTCGCCAGTATGCCTTGTATGACCAATTATTTATAAACAAATTACATTTCAATAAATAAAATAAAAATTATACTAAAATTTTAATTTTTTAATAATAATTTGTTTTCAATTTACTCTTTTATTTTATAATAAACTGATCTCCAATAAAGTAATAAATTAAAAAAATATCAGTTTATAAGATATATTTACAATTAAACAAATATTTTTAAAACGGATAATTTCTATATAGAAAACCAAAAAGCAACAACAAAACGAAGAACTGTAAAAGATTTATATGAAGAAATTAGCACTGTAACTCAAGCTAAAAAAAGGAAAATGATTAGAAAAGAAGATTACGTTGCAGAAAATAAAACGCAAAAAACACAATTATTTGAAATTGATTTGAAAATTAAAAAAACAAAACTTGAAGCAGAGATTGAACTATTTAAATTACAAAAAAATAAGCTTCTCAAAGAAATAGAAATCTTAAATGTAGAATCAATAACAAAAAGAATAGAAATGGAAACAAGATTAAAAGAGTACAAAGAAAAATTTGGCGTTGAATTTGTTCCTTAGATATTATAAAAATTATAAAGTTTAATAAAAAAAATGATTCTACATACTTTTCTCTCTAATCTCATTTCATTCATATACAGGGTGTTAGACAAAAAACGTACGACTGAATAACTTTGTTATTTTTTAACCAATTTATATAATTCAAAAACTATTTTAAATAATTTTTTGAGTATTATGAAGGCAGGTCTACACATGTTTTTTTTTATTTTTAGTAAAGTTGCTATGACAACTAACTTTTTTTTAAATGGTAACATACATTTTTTATTTTATTTTTTGGAATCTTCATGATATTCTTAATATTAAATAATAATATAGTTTTATAACAAAAAATTTTGATAAATTTTAAAAACATAATATTTGTTTTTATTTAAAATGATCGTAATTGAATAGTTGGCATTAAAAATAACTAATATTAATTTTTTTGAGTGTTTTTATGTTATTATGCATAATATAGTAATTTAAAAAATAACGTTTATAAAATTTAAAAAAAAAAATATGTATATACAGGGTGTCCGGAAAATACGTGTACAACGTTTGACGACAGACTCCTGACGTCAAAATAGGTCGATCTAAGCCAACTTAGTTATATCCAAAATTGTCTCGTTTAGCCGGTAGAGGGCGTCAAAAAAAACAAAAGTATAACAAAGTTGAAAGTATCTATTGTAAGAAACTAACGACAGACTCCTGACGTCAAAATAGGTCGATCTAAGCCAACTTAGTTATATCCAAAATTGTCTCGTTTAGCCGGTAGAGGGCGTCAAAAAAAACAAAAGTATAACAAAGTTGAAAGTATCTATTGTAAGAAACTAAGTAAAACAAAAACATTACTTAAGCAAATGTGTAAAATGACCGCCATCTTGCTGAATACACTTATTAACACTCTTTAAAAAATGATATTGGACCCTATCTAATGTCTCGGGATTATTAAAATGGTTGCCTGCATTTAAAATCCGCTGCAATAAATCATCGCGTGTGTTTACCGGAGTCTTGTAAACTTCTGTTTTAATAGCGCCCCACAAAAAAAAGTCACACATATTTAACTCAGGAGAACGTGGTGGCCATTTTACTGGTGCATCATTGCCTCTTCGAATCCATCGGTTGGGATATTTATGATGTAAGTATTGCCGAACGGCAACGGAAAAATGGGGCGGGGCACCATCATGCATATACCACATTTTCCTCCGAAGTAAAAGGGGCAAATTCTCCAGAAGAATTGGTAATGTGTCTTGCAAAAAATTTAAATAAATATTTCCATCTAACCTGTCTGGAATAACAATGGGACCAATAAGGTAGTGATCAATAATACCTGCCCAAATATTAATTTTAAATTGATGCTGATGATGTGCAACTTTAATGACATGTGGATTTTCATCGGAATAAATATGTTCGTTGTGCAGATTGGTTACCCCAGATCTTGTAAAGCATGCCTCGTCAGTAAACATAATTTTTCTACAAAAATTTGGAACAAGGATTCTTTTGTTTCTAATAAATTGACAAAATGTAAGCCGCATGGGGGGATCAGTCGGTAAAAGTTCCTGGACTTTTTGTATGTGGTAAGGATGTAACAACTGTTCTCTTAAAACCTCATTGACAATCGTTTTAGGAACATTTAACTCACGTTCTAAGAGACGGGTACTGGTACTTGGTTCTTCTTCAACTCTTTCCAGAATCATCTCTTCTGTTTCCACAGTTCGAGTTGTTCGCATACGACCCCTGCCTTCAAACTTTTTCTCAAAACTGCCCGTTTCCCGAAGATGACGCTCAATATTGGAAAATGTTTGGTGGTTTGGTATTCGACGGTTAGGAAACCTCTCCATGTAAACCCTAACACTCTGACGCCCATTTCCTTGACAAAACCCGTATACCAGGAGCATGTCAACTTTCTGAGAGTTTGTATAATTTTCCATTTTTAATGGTAAAATGAACTTGTAATTCAAGAATGTTGATCGTATACTTGAGTAAATTTATAGCAACAAGGTCACTTAAAAAATTATTGTTACAGGTAATTTCTTTTTAATATTTACAAATTTTTGACGCCCTCTACCGGCTAAACGAGACAATTTTGGATATAACTAAGTCGGCTTAGATCGACCTATTTTGACGTCAGGAGTCTGTCGTCAAACGTTGTACACGTATTTTCCGGACACCCTGTATATGTATATTTTTTTTTTTATTTTAAATACCTCAATTTTTATGTTACTATGTTATGCTTAATAACATAAAAACACCCAAAAAAGCAAATATTATTTATTTTCAATGCCAACTATTCAATTACAATCATTTTAAATATTAAAAAATAACTGTTTTTAAATTTATAAGAAAATTTTGTTATATAAGTATATTATTAATTTACATGACAAGAATATCATAAAGATTAAAAAAAATAAAAAAAATAAATAAAAAATGTATTTAAAAAATTAAAGTTGGTTGCCATAGCAACTATACTAAAAATAAAAACATACATGTGTGTACCGGCTTTATAATACTCAAAAAACTACTTAAAATGGTTTTTGAATCATATAAATCAGTTAAAAAATAACGGAGTTATTCAGCCGTACGTTTTTGTCTATAAGCTAAAAAACTACAATTGATAATTGAAAATAAAACTCAATTAATAACAGCTATAATTTACAATTCACTTTTACTTCATCAAATTGTATAATTATATAGATATATACAACCATTCCAATGAGAAATGTGGATAGTAAGATCAATTGTGCAAAATAATGTAACAAAAATGTACTTTTTCACAAACAATTAATATCTGATATAAGTATCTCTCATTAGAATGAATACATACCACACTGTCATACTATTCCATATACAAAATAAGTGGTAATATACTTAACACAACTGTTTTGATTTATTTTATCACTTGTATAGGTTATGTAGTATTATTTAAATGATAAAGCGTAGGGCTGTTTTAACATTTATTTTAATCTAGCAGTTTTAAGGTAGTAGCTACATTGTTAGAAATGTTAAACGATGTATTTTATATTATTTAATTTAAATAAATAGTATAAACATGTTGACTAAAATAAATACTATGACAACAAAACATACGTTTTACCATTGAAATAACTTAACTTGTTTAATTAATTTTAATCGATTAGACACAGTGCAGATTATACTTTGTTTTTTTATAAATGTGTGGTCCTAAAAAGGGCCGATTGTTATTTGCTAATGCAGGTGTAGCTGGCAACAAAAGTTCTCGCAGATTTATAACTCAGCAACATTTCATTAAAAAAATGTATTGACTATATGTGTCCGCAGTGCATTTCCTACTTGTGGAACTTCAGCAGCTACAACATCTAATGGCATGTCATCCAAATTTCCTTCCCAAATATCTCCTTCATTCCTGCCAATATTATGAAGAACAGCAGTTGCAACAATGACTCGAAGCACATTTTTCAATTTTATCTGCATTCCCACAGATAACACCGGAAACCTCTTCTTCAGTACTCCATTAACTCTTTCAATACAGTTCCGAGTTTTAATATGAGAGTTTTGGTACCGTATTTCTGAAGGTGTTTCCGTGCGACTCAATGGTGTTAACAAATAATTAGAACACATGTACCCTCCATCACCAATAAGGTAGCTGTTGGGAAATTCTCCAGCTTCAAACCTTGCACGCATAAAGCTGTCATTGTAAATTGTACTATCATGTACCGATCCTGGCCATCGTGCAACTACATCTAAAATATGCAGATTGGAATCACAAACAATTTGCACATTTATCGAAAACCAACCCTTTCGATTTCTGTATAGTTCTGCCTCATCACCACCGGGAGATTGAATTCTGATATGTGTGCAATCAATAGCTCCCACAACACCAGGAAAATGTGCAATTCGAAAGAATCCTTGCTTTACATTCAATACGGCTTCAGGAGTATTAGGCATTTTAATAAACTCACCAGACAGCAATGCAATTTGATGTCCAACACGATGTACAATTCGACATACTGTACTTTTGTGTACATTTATATGATCAGCAAGTACTTGCTGAAAGCAACCCGTTGCATAATACCTTAATGTCACAAGAAGCTGAGTCATGGGTGATACTGGATAGTTTCGATCTGTTAAACAATCCAATGCATCATAAAATCGAGCAAGCAATGAAATTACTGTTTCTTTTTTAAAACGATATCTCTGTTTAAATTCGTTGTCAGTCAGTATATCAAATGGATCAATACGTTCCTTAACAGCACGAATTTCAGGTAACATATCTATTATGTCATCTAAACTCCCTGAAGAAGATGATGAAGAACTTGAACTTGATGAATCCATTTCCATATTCACTAATTCACAATTTTGAGGTTAGAAACACACCGTAATTCAAATAACCGTCAGAAATTCGGTCGGTTCAAATCAGTCGATTTTTAGGTTTTAAATAACGGAGGATTCCAACCGACAAATGTTGGTGTAACAGAAAACAGTCAATAATAAGATCAAATTCGCCGTTCTGAACGACGATGGTTAATGGAACCCATCACAAACGTTTTCATTGTTCTTTTTATTGTATTTCTTTTTGTGTATATAAATTCCACTATAATATCCAGTATTAACTCACTATAACTTTATTGTTTCGTGGTGTAGTTGATATCAGACCCGCCCAACAAGCTGAAGGTCTCTGGTTCGATCCTACATCGAAACCAACTTTTTTTAAAATTTATATTTTTTTTTATTTTTTTAAATTATGAGTACTTTATTTTGTTTTAGTCTGAATAGGTAGTTTTTGTTCTGTAGTGGTTATCAATCTGTTACCTAAAGTTTTAATTTTTTATATTTTATATAAGTAAATTAATTAAATTAAAAAAATATTATTTGTTACATATTTGTTTAAAATATAAAAATATTATTGAATATAATAAATAGTGTTACCTAACAAACACAAAATAAATTAAAACAAGGAAAAACGTTACATCTTAATTTAATTCAATTAATTTGCAATCAAGACATTCCCAATAGTTGAATATAAATATGTATTATGATGAATATGGTATATTGAAATTATCTGAAAATATATATATATATAAAAATATAAAATTTGAGGAAAATGAGTAATAATAACTTAAAATTAAAATAAATAATAATTAAAAACCAAAATAAAAAAAAAGTTGTATTTTGCCTGGTATCGAACCGGGGACCTTCCGTATGATAAGCGGGTATGATACCCACTACACCACGAAACAAGCAACTTTATAAAAATAAAATAACGGACCGTTCGGACCGACCGATGTTGGTGCAACCCAGCAACAGTATATTTTTCAGATGTCACCAAAAGACTGGTTGAAAAAGCAAAATGGATTTTCAATTTAATTGTTATTTTCTTAAATACTTATGTTAAATAATATAATGTTTGATTTATTTATATGTAATACTTTGTATTTTATGTTAGAATGATATACATATTTTACATTAGTATATATACAAGAGAGGGCATGTACGATTACCAGCGTTAACAAAAGTTAAGCAACGTCCGCCTCCGGTCACGACTTGGATGGGTGACCCAATTCTTCCCAATGTAAATCCGTTACCTCGTATAGGCATCCAAACATACATACACATGTCTTCTCGCTGGATAAAGTTTAACCTATAATACACGTGTACTATAATTAAAGAATATACAAATATTTTTATTATATATTAACGCATTTTTACGTTGATAATACGTGTAAATTACACGTTTAAAATACATATAACCGGTACGTATATTACACACTAAATATACGAGATATATCCGTTTAGTCGCCGGACATTTTTTTTTTATAATATACTTAACAAATAAACAAATATTACACTTAGGTGTAATACCAAAAATAAACGTATCTTACTGTTTACTGGGATAACAATAGCCACAGCAAAAACTAAAACTTTGGTCATTGACATTAACAAGCAACTCTCGGAATTTTAATAGCCAAGCATCCATATAAACGTATACGATAACCCAAAAGCCAATGTTACAAATCAAGTTAACAAAACTTCTAGAATATCAGAAACAATGCAAAATCCTATTTAAACAAACAAAATCATAACAACAACCAAATCAATAACTAAAAAAAACATGCTTGGGTCTTTTCTTACATACTCAACATAAGCAAGCCCTGATACCGCAGTGACAGAACGGCGACTAAGATGCGTAGAAATTAGTATTCTTAGAAACATCACTGGTCACTCATTTGTGCATAAAAAACTAATACTTTAGACATTTTAAAATAGCTTTGCAGTATATGACAGTAAAACAGTGAAGGACAACTGTGAGTCAATACTACAGAAACAAGATAGGAAATAGTTTCGCCTACACAAAACGCCTTTTCAAAAAGAAAAAAAAAATAAAGTGAACAACTTGCACAAAATTTCCGTAAATTGTAATTTTTTATATTTATTGATTAGACATAAAAAAAGTATAGTGTACAACAAATTGCAGCACTTGCCAAAGACTCGTGCAACAATGTTTATGCTTGTAAAAAATAAGTACCATTACGTGCTAATTGTACAATTTATTTTCTTCTTTTCTTCTCACAGACATGCAAAATAACAAAGAACTTTTCAACTAAAATTTATAATAAAAAGCAAGAAAAAACTCTTCTGATATGAGTTTCTGGTGGATGCGCCGGGTAGAATAATTACTAAATATAATGCATTACAGCACACGGCACGCCCTAGATTCGCTGATTGGCCATTTCAAATTATAATCAAACTCAGCGCACTGTTACCAAATCTAATGCGCTACAACACTTGTTCTCAATATTTTAAACTTGAATAACTTTTTTATGTATAATGTAGATAAATTTTAATTAATTTCAGTCTTTAAAATTCAACAGAACACGTGTCGCACTACCTTTTTCAAAATTAATTTACCTAATAAATATTATAACTTCCAGATTTGCATCCGATGCATACTCTAGGTTTCCAAGAAAGCAATTGAGTACTTGCTAATTAGGTTCCACATGGAACTATACGCCAATATACTCTGTTTAATTTTTTTTTACATATTTTTATTATATTTTAAATTATGAACATAAAAAAAGCTCGTAAACAAAAATGATTAGAGTTTGAAGTTTAGGTCTATAATAGTTTTTTAAATTTAAAAACCTTTAAAATGACGTATTGTACGTATTTTTTTCATTTTGTAAAGTTTGTAACATTCTAATAATGTTTTTTAAGTAAAGCGATGGGTTTACTTTTAAAACTTTAGCAGTGCGACTCGTGTTTTTTTGATTTTTAACGGCTGTAATTTATTATTACTTTTTTGCATAAAGATCACTATCTGAGGATGCATCCAAAATTTTTTTTCAAAACAAAATTCAAGAACCAGTTAAATATATATATACCTCAGACGCTTTAATAGCTAAACGAGCTTCTTCCATAGCAACATACTTCATATTTGCAACAGCAGTTGCTTTCCAACTATTGGCAACAGACTAATGATATTTATTATATTGTTTTTGAGATAATAAAGAGATTTCTAAAATGATATAAATTTTATGCATGTTGGAACAACCAACTCCTATTACCATAAACTCTGATACGCAATATTTATATCTTTAATCACTAAAGCTGGGAATTATATGCGCATATACATGCCCGCAACTTTTCACAAAATATGCACTAAATATGATAAATTTAGTGCACAAATGCACTAAATATGCTAAATTTGGTACAAATATGCCTATAAAATAAAAATATGCAGACAAACGATTAATATAATATATGTAAATATGTGCTGTGAAGTAAAATGTTTTTAAAATTATTGATTTAATTAAAAGGTCTGTACCAAAACGGTAGGATGGTGAAGGTTAGGTAATTAATTAGTGCTAATGCGTTAATAATTTAATATAAGTTACTAATATAATATAGTGTAGTGATTTGACATGGTGTAATAATTTAATATAATATTAAAAGCAACTAAGCAAAACAAACTACAACATACCAAAACCTAAAATTATTGTAATAAAGAAATTATACATTTAGTAACATTTTTAATCTTCCACACTCATACAAAAAATCCATAGATCCCAAAGTAAATAAGGCGTAAATCCCTGAATTGGGGATAAACGCAATTAATTAAACAAATACATATATAATAAAAATAGTAACTGGTTTAGTTGACGGCTGCGGCAGAGATGTCGCTACTGGTACTACGCGGTACTTATTGTTGCTAGCATAGTAAAGAGAAGGCGCAAAGGTACCACTGACGTTCCACTTTAGGTCCTAGACAATCTTGGCAATCACTTAAAAATAATTTAAAATTATTGCAATTTGTACTGGTAAAATTATACAAATATGAACAAAATATGCACTGATATGCAATTTTTATAGAAACATGCTCAGAAACTCAAAAATATGCAAAATATGCAGAATATGCAAACAAAATATTAGTTTTTGTCAGTTGTTTTCTCCTAATTCGTGTAGGTACAAAATTATTTAATTGGCATATAAATATTATAGATATGCAAATGCATAAAATCTTAGTTTTTAATTTATTTTATTATCACATGTAGAATTTAAGTTTATTTCTTTACTGCATAAACTACAAATCAGTGATATTGCAAAACGAGCGCGCCTAAAGAGCAGACAAAAAATTGGCGACGCTGTATTATTGAGTTTGAAAATTTTGAAACATTGCTTAGTAATCTACACTGGTCGACAGTTTTTGAAAACAAAATAAGACAACCCAGCCCGTTGCGTTGATTTTTAAATTGAGTATATTTTATTCAATTCCATTGTTAAATCGCCAGCCCATTTTCTAAACACAGACATCATCCCTCGTACCCAACACCGCACGTTTAAGAGACAAGCACAAATGCTGTTAAACAGTTAAGTTATTAGACCAACAATCAACTCATAATTATCAAAAGATTTGTTAGACTTTATTGTATTGCTTGTAGATAACATTATTTTTACTGACCTTACAAAACTTAAATAAGACATATACACAACCCTCAGCACGTAAAAATAACTAGATCAAGAGTAGGTTTAGCATTGGGTCCAACACAAGATTTGGAACGTTTTTGTAAAACGTATTAAACTCACCCAACATAAAGTTGGTTCTAATCAAATAGTCCGTACCATGCTTTATTTTGTATTCCATCCACACCTGCCAATTTTTTTTAAATTTTATTATTTGTATCTATATAGTTTTTTTTGTAATTTTTTTAAGTTGAACATGAAATTTTTTAATTTTATTTTTAATTTTTTTGTTTGCTCTTTATATTTTGTGCAATGTTTTTCATTTTTTTGTTGTGAATATTTTTTCTGTAGTATTTTGTTCCTATTTATGCATTTTCATGCCGTTTCTTTTATTTGTATTGGTTTATTTCTATTTTTGGTTTTTTGGTTTTAATTTTTGGTTTTTGGGTATCTTCTGTGCCATCTGGTACCATTTTTTAGTTGTTTGATTTTTTTTTTATTTGCTCAATTTTTTTTCTGCACTCATTAATCCGCCGTCTGCATTTTTTTTTTATTTATAGCGTCGACTACTAAGGTCATTAACTAATCATTTTAATTTAATAATAGTAACTTTAGGTTATAAACCTGAGAAAACAAAATAACACATTAAAATGTTTAAATAAATAAATGCTAAACCTAATATCGCAGTTGCTAAAATTTAAAACTAAATTTAAAACTAATATCACAGAACCTACTATAACAACTAAATACAAAGTTGTAAATAATTTATTGATGCTACTACCTATACATTAACCTAACCTAATATCACAGATAAAATGCTTCAATGCCAGACCCTAAAAATTAACTATCCATTTTTTTATTTTTGCTGCTATTTTTACATACACTTATTTTATTGTTGCGTTTCTTTTTTTTCCATTTTTTTTCTTCATCATCATTTGCATTCCTTTTTCTTTATAACTTGTTACACCGTTTATACTACCTTTGTAACTGTATTATTCTTTATGTTCTGTTTAGGTATTATTTCACTTCTTACGTAGACTTTTAGTGGATAGAGTCTATTTTTTTGCCAACTTAAAATTTTGTTATGTTTTATTTCTTTCCTTGGTTTCTTGTATGATTTTTTAGCCTCTTGGTGTGATATGGTTTTTGTATTTGTCTCTTTTTTCCCTGGTTCCAATTTTTTCATTAAAGTCTCCTATTATTATTTTTTTATTTTATATTTTATATATTTTCCTATATTGTCATCTTTGTTGATTTTTTTTGTGATTTTCATACATCTGCTATAAACTGAAATTATTTTGAATTGTTTCTTTCCCACCAAAATGATTTGTCTCATTATATCGTTATTGTTGTCTCCTACACACTGCTCTTTCCATTTATATTTTTTTTGTTGCGCTTTATCATTTTCATCCACACATGTTTCTGCAATTTCAATTCTCATACATAATTTAATTCTTTGTTATTTATTTTAGTTACATTTATAACAAAACTTGTTTTTGTGGTTTTTTCTTTTTTGTTTTTGTTAGTTTTTTTATCAACTATTTTTTCAAAATTTTCATCATATTTACACTACATATTTAATTTTCTTGTAGTCTATCCTAACTTTTTTTTCATCTGCTTTATTTTTTCTTCCAATGTTCCGCATTTTTTTCTGTATCTTATATTAAGTCGTTTTCAATGTAGATTTTTCATTATTGTAGTTTGTGCATATATTTTATTTTTTATTACTGTCTATTTTTTTTCTATGATATTATTTTAATTTGTTATAAAGAATTATTGTGTAATTTGTTATTAAGAATTATTGTATTAATAAGAATCATTGTATATATTACTTAAAAAAAGTATATGTAATAAATAGGAAGGATGTGTAATGTATATGAACGTGCATAAATAATAATACCATGCCCGCGAGTGAATAACGTACCTCGAGAAGAGGGATCTTCTCGGCACTTGTTATCATTCTCGAATGTCGACAATAAAGAATTACGTGAAAATTCAAATTGTAGTAATTCAATTAAACCCAACTCGGTGACATCACAGGCAGTATAATTTTTTTTCATCTTCTACTACAAGACTCATAGCTTTTTTGCAACTATTGGGATTTTAAAGTCTTACATTGTTTTGGATTGGACCGTATAATCCTCGGATTTTTAGTGTAAAATCTTTATAATTACAAATTTGCATAAGGTAAAGCAGCGGAAAGCTGGTAAATTATTGGTAGAATTTAGTTTAGAAAATATCAAACTTCTTGCATCTTAGCAACGCATGCCAAAGTTAAATGGTGTCTTAAATTTAAAAAGATGCAAACAAATACTGCACCAAGCAATCAATATTCCTTTGATCGCTGAAGTATAAGTTTAATGCGTCTTTAATTTCAAACCAAATTTTAATTTCTGTGCTTATTAAAGTTAATGTATTGCCGTAATTTTTTCGAGTATTGCCCTTAACAAACATGTATTGATTGGATCAGCGTCATTATTGCTTTTGAACGCAGTAATTAGATTTTCACAATTATTAAGAAATATTGCCAAGGTGTATCAATTGCCCTTATAGTTATGTACTGAATTCAGATATATTCAGAATAACTGGTAGTTTGGTTGAACCATTACAATTTATTAAATTCTTATATGTTAGAATTTGTACAATTATTTCTTGTTATATTTATTTTATTAATTCTTCTTAATTTTTTTTTATTATATATTTATTTCATATCTGATTATTATTATTTTTTCACGAATACTACATTCAAATTCTTGTTCTATATTAGAAATTTTATGTAAAATTTCTCTACAGAAAATAATACTTGAGGCATAAATAGCTGTACCATCACATTTATTATTAGTTCTAAAATATTTACTAACATACTTATATATGTAATTGTTAAAAACTGGCTGCTCATTCAACATGTGCTCAATTTAAATATCAAGTTTATTTTAGTAACAAAACAATAATAGAAAATATTTTATTAGTAATAGACTGTACATTTATGTGAACTATGTTAAATTTTGTTTAGCGTAGCAAAATTCTAAAAAACTATTTTGTGGCGGCGCTTGGTTTACTTCTAATAGTGATACTGCAATTCAGAAGTTGAAAGTGCAGAATATAAGTTTATAGCTTTATTATTAAGAGACGTGTTAATAATTGTTGCTTTTTTATAGGTTTGTTGGTGATTGTTTTTTTATGACTAGAAGAGGAATCAAACTACGGCCTGGCCTGCTAGCAAAATCTGGCCCACCATCTGTTTTTAATATAGCCCGCAAAATCCCCATTTTCAAAAAAATTTGCGGCGGATTAATTTTCTATTTTTTTTTTTAGATTTTGATGCAAAGCTTAAAAATGTTTACAAACTGGCTTTTTCCAAAAAAAGTTTGCCGAACTCTGACAGAATATTTGCTGGTTAGTGATTGTGTCTTTACTATGGTTTCATTAAATATATTTAAAGATTGTGTATTTAATTTTAACAAACTATCACATATCCAGTGGGACTTGTTTTACTAGATGTAGTATTAATTAACAGTACTGGTATAGCCTTAAATAATACTTGTTTTGATGCAAAACTTAAATGTATTGAAATAGGTTTATTGTGGTAATGATGCCTTTTTGGTATTTTAAAAATATATCTTTTAACAACCCGTTGCTTAAAATGAATTTGATCTATTATTTCACAACTGGCCGGCATTGTAGGAGATTAGATAACAACAAAACAACAATACAACAAAAATATCTGCTTTTTTCTTAGCATTAGTAACTAAATTGTTTTGTAGAGGAGGTATTGAAAACCTTGAATAAAATTATATCTTTCAGTAAAATAATTCTATAGCCACAATAATGCTGCACCTCTAATACCATAATTATATTATTATCTTATAATTTATCTTAATTTTTTTTAGCAATAAATATCTAGTGAAGTAACAATATTTGATTCTATTGCACAATATTTACATTTACATTTGACATTATTTTATCTCTAATCACAGTCCAATAAAGTAAATTATTAAATCTATATCTTTATTAGCTATTTTAGTATTGCAAAAAAAAAAGTTTTTTGGTTAAAAATAAACAAAAAAAACCTATAAACTTGTGTCCGGAAACGTTTAGTTACTGAAATACATACGTCATACTTCTACGTTTTTAAGAAAAACCAATTAACATTTGCTTTGCACTTATTTTATTTTGGGTATTAATTCACATCAGTGAGCCGATACAATAAATTATTAAAATAAATTAATTAATTAAAATGGTGAAATTAATAAAAATTAATATAAATTGCTTATAACGTCATGACTCGATTCTACAACGCTAATTGCAGAACATGTTTAAAAATACTAGTGGTGTGCCAAATTGTTTCACATGATGCAGAAATGCCATTTTTTAATTTGTCTTTATTTTTTATCAAACTAATTGTTTTAGATGTCTACAGAAAAAAAAAATTAGATCAAGAGATTGTTGTGGCTAGGGTTGTGAGCTTCTTTGTCAGCAACCGATCCAACATTAAGTGTAAACTTCAGAAAATTTTAATAGGGTTTTCGAGTTCCGACTATGTTTATTGCATGTCAATTCTTTTGTGTCTATACGTGGTTACTGTAAACGTTCATTATGGTTTCACTAGAGAAACTTGCCTAATCGGTAAAAAGTATTTCTGCCAAAAAGTGAGGATTTTGTGCACTTCTTTCTAACATCCATTGTCATCCATTGACAAAAATTGTCTGATAAAAATTCTTGGACATGGTATGAATACAAAAGCTGAATTTTCAATGTCCTAAAAACTATTGACTGACTTATAATTCAGATTTGCAGCAAACTTTCTTGAACTGAGTTGAAACTGCACAGGGATGCCCGTTTTCATCGGTAAGTTTATTAAAAAATCCAGTTTTATTGAGACGGTGATGTAGATAAGCAAACATTGGTGGTATTACACAATTAGAATATCTTTGCTCATAAATTTGCCTAACTGCTAATGCATTACTAATTGCAAGACTTTCACAAAATGCATATTGCTCATTTAACTATTTGTGTAAATAATTTTTAGAAAAACACAGTAAATTTCAAAGCATGACACTAAGTGATATTTTACATAATTCTACGCTTACTAACGTAAAACAAACAAATGCAGAGCAAATGCTATTTTTACAAAAACAATAAATCAGTAGGATTGGATGGCATAAGCCCAAGTATTATTAAAAGATCAATACATATACTAGCAAAACCACTTGCATCAATCATTGATTATAGCTTTAGTTAAGGAATATTTTCTACTGAACTAAAATTAGCAACAAATATTCTCAATAAAAAGAACAAAAATGCTAAAACTCCAAAGTTATTGAAAAAACATTGACCAAAAACTCTATTCTCAGCAATTTGGTTTCATAAATGAAAAATTTACAACGAACGCCATTATTAACTGCTTTATCAAACTTAAAGAATATTCTTTGACTTAAACAGGGCATTTGATTTAGTTGACCATACAATTTTATTAGGCAAACTTGAAAGATTTGGAGTCAGAAGTGTAGCATTGGATTGATGTTTAAGCTACCTGCAAGACAGGAAACATTGTGTAGAAATCTAACAACAATTTTCACATCAATTAAATGTAAGACTTAGTCCTAGGCTAAATTTTCTTTCTTTATAAGATACACAAGCGAACGGGTTGCGGATGACTAGTTGCCGTTTACCAATGTCACATCTAACTATTAATTCAAATAATATACATAACTAATTTGATTAAAAATCAAATTAAGCTGCAAACAAACTTCAATCTTGGTTCATCAAAAATAATTTTTTATATGTTAGATTTAGTTTACGTCCAACCAACTACGACAGAAGTTTATTGATTTAAGATCATGTATAACTTGGTACATTCATTAATCAAAATCTAAATTGGACTTTGCATATTGATTATTTAAGCAAAATTTGTGAGCTGCTACCAATTTAAACAGATGCAACAATACGTAAGTATTGGCATTTTAAAAACTATGTATTTTGCATTGTTTTATTTGCTGTATTTTTACGGGATAATAACTTAGGGCACATTTAGTAATGCAGATCGTGTCTAAAAATTTCAAAAAAAGAGCTATACGATATCTAATGAATGTTGATTCTAGAACACACTGCCGAAGTTTATTCAAACGTTCAATTATTTTAACATTGCTTTCTCTTCACATCTATTAAGTATTATTATATGTTAAAAAATAACTTTTATTTTAACATCTCAACTTTCATCATAATTATTTTATCTGATTTGGACTTGCGGTGCTAGAGGTACCAAAATACGATTTCAACGAATACAACGTGTGCAACATTCTTGCCTCAGTTAATTTTTAGAATAAGAAAACATGATAAATTTTTCAACAAATTGACTGAAGTTGGCTGGTTAAACATGACAAATAGGAGATTACTACATTCTGCTGTTTTGTTTATGAAAATCATTAAGAATAAAACACATGCATTTTTAACAAAAAAATAACGTATAGATTGGATGTACACAACATAAATGTAAGATACAAAGGCTTACTGACCCTTCCTATGCACAATAATAAATTTACCTTCAAAGATTATTTTCATACAATCTAATTACAACCTACAATAAAATTGATAAAAA
The DNA here is from genome assembly GCA_963932245.1 of Tachinus rufipes. Classification (NCBI taxonomy): domain Eukaryota; kingdom Metazoa; phylum Arthropoda; class Insecta; order Coleoptera; family Staphylinidae; genus Tachinus; species Tachinus rufipes. The sequence continues at coordinate 21,236,821 of OZ010750.1, forward strand.
ATTAAAGTCTGCGCCGATCTGTATACCTACGCTGACAAAATCACAAGTTTTAGTAGTAGTAGTAACTCAGTTAACTTGCTTTAATAATTTAGTTAAGTTATTTAATCTTAAGTTGTTTATTATTTCTTATTTTTTTTTTATTTTGTTTTATATTTTCTTTTTAATTTTGTGTTTGTTTGTCTTATTTTCTAATTCTGTATGGTTAAATGGAAGAACAGGGGACAATACAGCTGATTTAAGCTGAGTTGTTCATCTGAACAAATGTTATACACTTATAGTTCATTATATGCAACTATAGAGGTCTTACGTTTTAAATTGCATATACAATATATATGTTTTACGGATGTTAGGAACCAAACATGTTTTATGGATTATAGGAAGCCCTTAAGTTTGGCATCAGTGCTTTTCTATAAACCAATATATTACAATAAAATGTTTAAAAAATATAATTTATGGTTGTTACTTCTACTACGCGATAATTCATGTTTATGAAATAATAAAACAAGCTACTATTTTTTTTATCACAAATTTATTCTTACAAATACGATAATAGTTTCTGCTCCAATAGAGCCTTTTACATGTAATAAGTTATATAGTTATAAGTAGAGCCAAAATTAGTAATGTATTTGTAAGAATAAAATTGTGATAAAAAACATAGTAACTTGTTTTATTATTTCTTGTTTAAAAATTCGTAGATCTAAGCAAGGCCTTTGATATGATTAGAATCCGAGATGTCATCCTCGCGCTGCATAGAAGAGGAATATCACACGCAACATACACAAAATTGTGATAAAAAACATAGTAACTTGTTTTATTATTTCTTGTTTAAAAATTCGTAGATCTAAGCAAGGCCTTTGATATGATTAGAATCCGAGATGTCATCCTCGCGCTGCATAGAAGAGGAATATCACACGCAACATACACGTAGCCGATGGAATCCGCCAAGGCGATAGCCTAAGCCCGACATTATTCAACTTAGTTATGGACAAAAATATTCAAACCGTCAAAGCACTAAACATCGGCTATAGCATGGGCGGCAGAACTACAAACATCATCTGTTACGCTGATGACGCAGTGCTTTTAGCGGACAACGAGGACAATCTCCAGCGTCTACTATATAAGTTCTCCCTATCAACAGCATAATATAACTTACAGATTTCAGCCGAAAAAACAAAATGCATGGTCATCAGCAAAACACCAATAAGATGCAAGCTGTAGTCCGCAAACAACATTATAGAATAAGTAAACACATTTAAGTATCTTGGGGTAGACATAATGGACAGCAACAGACTTAAAGAGGAGGTCAGAAGATCAACAACTAAAGCAGCACAAATATCCGGAGCACTACATAACATCATTTGGAGGAACAAATATATGTCCTCACACAGCAAAGTCAGAATTTACAAAACATGTGTTCGTCCCATTCTAACATACGCGGCCGAAACAGGGTCGAAACCAACCCAACTAAACAACAAATGCGCACCACCAAAATGAAGACACTACGTGTAATATCAGGCGTGACTTTTCCTCATCGAAAAAGAAGTAAAAAAATCAGAGAAAATCTGAACGTACAAGACGTGGTGCAATGGACCAGAGCCAGACGAAGAGAGTGGAACAGACACGTCAACCGGATGGGCTCAGAACGACTGGCAAAATGGGCCAAAGTAGCAAAACTCAACACAAAACGACCAATGGGAAGACCACCGAAGCGATGGAACGAGTCATGGAGTTCAAGGTCGCAAAAGACGAGAGATGCGTAAAGAAACAGGACAATGTCCTAAAAAGAAGTATAAGTAGGAGAAGGAATGTTTAAAGAAGTAAATTCACAATATATTATTATTTTTTTAAATTTGTTTTGTATGGTTATGTACTACGTTTAAGTTATTGTTTCTTTAATTTCACCATATTAAATTTAATACTTGCATTACTTTCTAAACTTATCAATCTCCTTCAAACAAGTTGTAAGAATATAGCTGTTGTGGACTTTCCAGTAATCTCTGGCAGATGTTAAAATATGCGTATTTTCAATAATCTTAATCCCTTACATCCTTTTCATAAACTCTTAATGACTATCAAACAAATGTCTGTCCCTTTATGTTAATGATCGGTAAAACCTAATCCCATTCCCTTTCTTTTTTACAAAACACTATTTATACGCAATAATAACAATATTCAAGTCAGTTCTTAAGAATATCTTCTACAGTATACAACATATATACACACCAACGGCGTCTCCTTTATTAGTAAATTTGAATTATTGTTTTATTTACTACCTAAGATAATATCTGTCACCCTTAAGTTACGGGTTACGGAACAAATTGGTCCTTCGAACCGGATCTACAAGTTAAGTTGCTATTTAAGAGTCTGTAGATTCGAAAATTTAAGTGAGTTATTTAATGTGTTAAAAACTTTAAGTACACAATACTCAAAACTTTAAGTGCTGTTACGTGTAAATACAACAAATCTACATTCTGAAGATACAATGGGGGATAAAGAAGAAAATATCTCAACTGCACAGAACCTAAGTGCAACAACTGAAGAAGTTTCACATGGAAATCGAGGTCACCAAAAAGCGATTATTACTCGGTTTGCAAAATATCTCGCAGCAAACAATAAAAATCCAAATTACAGTCAAATAAGATCTAGATATGAAGCGGCAAAATGTGCTTTTGCAAATATTTGCAAAATACAAATGCAATTATCAAATCACTCTGAAGAAGATGATCAATATATGGAAGAGATCGAAAACAAATATTATTCCATTGTCGAAGAAGTTGAAATAATTCTTGCTCAACTACCGCAAACTTCATCGTCATCGTCTAGTATTCCTGAAATCAATCAATTGAGTTTAGAAAATATAATACATCCAACAATTCAAGAAAATCATGGCTCAGGACATTCAAATCATCAGTATGGTTATACAGAACGACAACCTGAATTACCAAAGATTTGTTTACCACAGTTTTCTGGAAAAATAAAAGAATGGTTTGAATTTAAAGATACTTTTCAAGTTATCATTGGCAACAATAACCGTTTGGACAATTGCATCAAGTTGAAGTATCTGAAAGGAACCTTAACAAATGTAGCAGCTCAAATTGTGAGCAAACTTAGCACTACAAGTGACAATTATGAGCGAGCTTGGTCATTGCTTACAGCACGCTTTGAAAACAAAAGGAAAATTATTCAAAGTAACATCGATAGTCTATTAGACTTACCCAACTGTAAAAAGAATAATGCACATTCACTGCGAGAATTAACAGATAGTGTCATTTCGCACACACAAGCATTGGAATCTTTAGGATGCCCTGTCAATCAATGGAATGAACTGCTTATTAACATTATTTTGCGAAAAGTAGACTTTGAATCGGGTAATGCTTGGGAACTATCTTTAAATAATAACAGTGAGCCAACATTTGAACAACTTCTCCAATATCTAGTAAAACGGTGTAACGTGCTAGAAAGCCGACCTGTCCGAGAACAATCATATATGGATCGCAGCATTCCACGTAAAAAGGGATATCAAGTATATCCGGCAATAGATTCTAAATGCAGTTGCTGTGATCAATCATACCATCCCTTATACCAATGTGAGAAGTTCAAAGAATTAAATATTTCTATGAGAGTACAACATGTAAAGAAGAAGAATCTGTGCTTTAACTGTTTAACTTTATCACACTTAAGTTTGGCATGTAAGTCAAATTATGCATGCCGAAAATGTCAAAGACGGCATCATACACTTCTCCATGCAGAAGAACAGGCTTTACAAGCATTAGACACTGAAACAATTAATTTTACGATGCTTGCGACAGTTCAAGTAAATCTTAAAGATAAGTTTGGAAAACGTCACCAATGTAGGATGTTGTTGGATTCCGGAGCGCAATCCAACTTTATATCGGAAGCAATTTTTAAGAAATTGCAATTACCATTGATTAAAACGTCTCAAGTTATAAGTAGCATAGCTGAAGCAAAAACTTTACCGAGTGGACTTGTATGTACAGAGCTGACGGCAAGAAAGGGACCATTTAAGGAAAAAACAAGTTTTATCGTTTTAAACGCAGTTGCTGGTCACATGCCTCAAGAATCAATAAATCGAAAGGTGTTCCAAATACCACCAAACATTACACTTGCGGATCCAGAGTTTAATTGTAGCCGCCGCATTGATGGTATTTTAGGAGCAGGATTGTTCTGGGAAGTTCTACAAGTGGGAAAGATAGTACGTGACAATTATTGCATGTACAAAACAATTTTAGGCTGGGTAATTTCTGGAAAAATAACACCTAAACATTCAGTCACAAATGCAATGAATTCACAAATGTTGCAACTGTCTGAAGATGTTCAACGCTTCTGGCAACAAGAAGAATTAATAAATGAAGTCCATCGATCCAAGGAAGAAGAATTGTGTGAAGAACATTTCAAAAGAACAGTCCAAAGATATAATGGACGATTTCACGTTAAACTACCTTTCAGAGAAAATCGGCATATTGAAGAAATCGGCAATACCTATCCTGTTGCAATAAAGGCATTAATGTCAATGGAGAAACGGTTCAAGAAGGATTCATATCTACAAGAATCTTACTCAAAATTTATTAAAGACTACGTAACACTTGGTCACATGACTGAATCATCTCCAAATGATGTAAATGGATGCTATCTCCCGCATCATGCTGTTTTTAAAAATGAAGGAAATGATCGAAAAATCAGAGTTGTTTTTAACGCTTCAATGAAAGGCCCCAATGGCGTTACCATGAATGATGTGCTGATGGTTGGTCCGAATGTTCAAGATTTATTGGTGAATATTTTGATTCGCTTCAGAACACATCCAATTGCACTTGTTAGTGATATCGAGAAGATGTACCGTCAGGTTAATTTACAAAAATCTGATCATGGGTTAATGCGAATATTATGGAGAGATGATTACAATGAAGAACCTAAATCGTATAATTTGGTTACCGTTACTCAAGGAACAGGACCAGCATCTTACATGGCAACTCAATGTCTTAAAATATTGGCTGATGAATTCTCTCAAATACATCCAGAAGCTGCTCGAGTTATCAGAGAAGATTTTTATGTCGATGATATGTTAAGTGGCGCAAATTCTGAAGAAGAAGCCATGAAACTCATGAATGACGTTCAATCAATATTAGCAGACAGTGGATTTCAACTAAAAAAATGGGCAAGCAACAAACCCTGTCTATTAACAGGCAATGAAGCAATTAATCCTGTACTGGATATAAATAATGGTCAAACAGTGAAAACGTTGGGAATTCAATGGAATGCAATTGAAGATATATTTCAATTTAAAACTACCGAAAATACCATTTCAACCATAAGCAAACGTGTCATTTTGTCTGAGATAGCCTAAATTTACGATCCTCTTGGAATTTTGACACCAGTAATTGCAACGGCAAAAATACTACTCCAAGATCTATGGTCCCAAAAAATAGGTTGGGATGAAACTGTACCCATTCATTTACACACTCAGTGGACGGAATATAGAAAATCATTAAAACAGTTAAATGAAGTAAAAGTGCCTCGATACTTATTTAACTATGAAATGGAGATTAAAAAAATAACGCTTCATGGATTTTCTGATGCTAGTCAACGGGCCCTTGGAGCCTGCGTGTATGCCATAGCAGAATACAGTAATGGTATTAGATCAAGTCTTTTAATCAGCGCAAAATCAAAGGTTGCTCCAATAAAAACAATCACTATCCCAAGGTTGGAATTAAATGCCGCAGTATTATTGTCAAAATTGATGAAGCAAATCAAGGAAACACTTCGACTACCAGTTGTAGATATTTATCATTGGACAGATTCTATGATCGTGTTATATTGGCTCAAAGATACTCCCGCAAAATGGAAAACATACGTAGCAAACAGAGTGGCTACTATTCAGAGAACTTCTTCAGCTCCTTGGAGGCATGTTCCAACAAATGAGAATCCGGCAGATTTAACTTCTCGAGGTGCCCATCCCAAAGAATTGAAAAATTGTAAATTTTGGTGGAATGGACCAACCTGGTTAATACAAAATCAAACACAATGGCCATCAAATCCGGAATCATTGAACATTGATACTGAATGTGAACAAAAACGACCAAGTTTCTCAGTCAACTATACAAGTGCAGAAACAAATGTATTAATACAATTACTCAATCGAATTTCACAATTCAGAAAACTATTGAGGATAACTGCATATGTCATTCGATTTGTAAAAAACATTCAATGTCCTGTGCAAAATCGTAATGTTGAAAATCTTCTACCAGATGAAATTAAAGAAGCGGAGATAAAACTAATCAGAACAGTTCAAGAAAACGAATAGCCAGATATTTTTAAACTATTGAAACAAGGCAAATCTCCAAAAAGGACACCATTAAGAAATCTAAATCTATTTATTGACGAAGTACACCAAGTTCTACGTGTAGGAGGAAGATTACGCAATGCACCTATAGAATTCTGCCACAAATATCCAGTATTATTACCTAAAGATCATAGTTTAACAGCTTTAATAATACGTGACACCCATGAAAATAATTTTCATGCTGGACCTCAATTAACTCTGTCAATCATCAGATCTCAATATTGGCCCTTGCAAGGAAGACGTGCTGTTCGAAGTGGAATTCAACGATGTGTAAAATGTTTTAAACAATCCCCAAAACCATACTCGCCTCCAATGGGAGATCTTCCAATCAGTCGTATTGAACCTTGCAGGCCATTTGAAAGAGTTGGATTAGATTACTGTGGTCCAATGATGATTAAAGAAGGCAGCAGAAGATCACAGCGGATAAAGAAAGCGTACATAGCTGTTTTTGTGTGCATGGTAACTAAAGCTCTGCATCTGGAATTAGTCAGTGACATGACTACAAACTGTTTTTTAGCATCACTCCAACGGTTCGTGGCTCGTCGAGGATTACCTACTGAAATCAATTCAGACAATGGGACAACATTTCATGGAGCTAACAATGAGCTAAACAAGTTAATAAATAGTGCCACTTCTGACAATAATATCCAAAATTTTCTTTCCAGCAGAAGAATTAAGTGGAATTTTATCCCTCCCAGAGCTCCTAATTTTGGCGGTCTATGGGAAGCCGCCGTAAAATCTACAAAAACTCATTTGTTACGCACAATAGGGGAAACTAAGCTTACTTTTGAGGAGATGTACACTGTCCTACTGCAAATTGAAGCTGTATTGAACTCTCGCCCACTAACCCCAATGAGCGAAGACCCAAGTGATCTAATCGCATTGACACCAGGTCATTTTCTTGTTGGCCAAGCATTAACATCGCTTCCTGAGTCAAATTTTATGGACGTTAAGAAAAATCGGCTTACAAATTGGGAACACCTCATGTTTATGAAGCAGCAGTTCTGGAAACGATGGAAGATGGAATATCTTCACACTCTTCAACAGCGACATAAAATGGGTAACGCTGCAGAACAGAAGATATGCAAAGGACAATTAGTTATCTTAAAAGAAGAAACGGCACCACTTCATTGGTCTTTGGCTCGTGTTGTAGAATTAATGCCAGGCAGAGATAATATAGTAAGAGTTGCTAAAATAAAGTGTGTTAATGGTGAACGAATTCGACCTGTATCCAAACTCTGTCCACTTCCAATTGATTAAATTGCATGAATTACGTTATTAATTGCTTCTATGTTTTTATGTAAATATATTTATATTATAATATGTATTATATTTTAGGATCTATGTTACCTTTAGTATTTTTTATGTTTACTCTCTTATATGACTATGATTTTGATTTTAAATAAACTTATTTGAAGGAGACCCTTTAAGGCGGCCGGTATATGTTGTGGACTTTCCAGTAATCTCTGGCAGATGTTAAAATATGCGTATTTTCAATAATCTTAATCCCTTACATCCTTTTCATAAACTCTTAATGACTATCACACAAATGTCTGTCCCTTTATGTTAATGATCGGTAAAACCTAATCCCATTCCCTTTCTTTTTTACAAAACACTATTTATACGCAATAATAACAATATTCAAGTCAGTTCTTAAGAATATCTTCTACAGTATACAACATATATACACACCAACGGCGTCTCCTTTATTAGTAAATTTGAATTATTGTTTTATTTACTACCTAAGATAATATCTGTCACCCTTAAGTTACGGGTTACGGAACAATAGCAGTTTTAAATTTTTTTTTTTTTTTAATTTGTATGGCATGTGCCTTCAAATTGTCAATTAATGACAACATAATGCTGTCCAAAAATGTTGCAATAATTAGATTTATTATGGTAAACAGCTGGTTGCCTATTTAAGCTTTGTTGTGTTGCAAGTGAACTTGTTTGTAGAGGAATATAATATTGAGCAGGAATTCTTTAACAAAAGGTCGTCTATAATGCTTATTTTAGAACTCCAAACATATTTTTTACATTGTTACAGGCTTCTCCTTAAATGGTTTTTAAAAGTTGATGATAATAAGCTGGGGTTGCAACCTAATATTTGAAAAAATAACGTTTTACTTTTTAGAAAATCTCTATGTCTTTATAGTAGTAGCCATGGAACTTTTAAAGCTATATTGCCGTTGAGTTAATGTTGAGAACGTATGTCTTATTTAAGCTTTGTTGTGTTGCAAGTGAACTTGTTTGTAGAGGAATATAATATTGAGCAGGAATTCTTTAACAAAAGGTCGTCTATAATGCTTATTTTAGAACTCCAAACATATTTTTTACATTGTTACAGGCTTCTCCTTAAATGGTTTTTAAAAGTTGATGCTAATAAGCTGGGGTTGCAACCTAATATTTGAAAAAATAACGTTTTACTTTTTAGAAAATCTCTATGTCTTTATAGTAGTAGCCATGGAACTTTTAAGGCTATATTGCCGTTGAGTTAATGTTGAGAACGTATGTCTTATTTTGTTTTTTCTGTATCTTTTCTTGAACTTGGAGTTCAAGTTTTTGTATTTTTATTAGTTAAGTGGAATTGGATTTTAATGTTAGAGGGTAAACCAAAGTCTACTGCACGTAGGCCTTTTGTACTTCTTCCAGTAGTGACCTTACTCCGTTGTCTTGGCATTTAATTGATGTATGCAAATACAATGCTTGGAAAAATCTCTCTTATACTAGTTGTTAAGCCAGCAGCTTCCCAACATGGACTCTCTATTGTATGAGAGAGCCGGGCATGTACATAGCACGTGCTTGATTGTCTCGTCATTCATTTCACATTTTTTACATGTTGGATTATCTTCAATACCAATGTTTTCTTGTTGGCCGTGTTCTGTCAAAATTCCTGTCATAATATGCAAGTTTTTTCCAGACAGTCACAAATAGTAATTGGTTGTCTTATGCCCGTACTAATAGTTGGAGATTAAATTTCGGATTGATCCTAGATTCATGAATCCGAGATTCATTTTGCTAATTGTTAATTAGCTCTAAATCAATTCACGGATTTGCTTAATTCTTGGATTGAGTTGAAAACTATGCAACCGTCAATATAAACCTATCCAAGATTGTTTATTAGTGTGTCATATATTAATTTTGACGTTTGGTAATAAATTACATTGGCCGATTGCAATTATATTCACCATCACGTTATCCGTCAATTGGATTAGAGCCAATCAACAATTAGCAAAATGAATCTCGGATTCATGAATCCGAGATTTAATCTCTGACTATTAGTACGAGCATTAGCAATTGAGACAGTCATTGCTTCTTTTGCCTGTCTACAGACAATAGTGTCATCCCAACGTCTTTCCAGTGCGTTGTGTGTGTTAATTTTTGGTAGGTTAATTAAGCTTTTAAGTGTTAAAACGATTCATGGTTTAGGTCCACACGTCATAAGGGTTCACCCTTTAAGCGCTAGCCCGTCCGCCTCAATGTTACCTACTTTGTTGGAATGTTTTTTTACGCTCAACAGCTTGATGTTATTTCCTCAGGCTGCTAAAGTAAGAAAATGACATTCAAAAACTAGCATTGATGTGATTTTAGGCTTGTTTATAGCAATTAAGGCCGCTCTACTATCTGTTAGAGTTTGGGCATTCTTGCCAGCTATTTTGCAGTTTACTTTTTTCATAACCCCATAAGTTGTACTACTTCTGCTTAGAAGATAGTTGTGTGCGTTACTAGTGGTAAAAATATTATTCAGAACCTTTATTGGTTTTTGAACTACCTGTGTAGATTCTAATCGTATCATTGACCTCGTTCTGCTCATCTTGTTTATGTGAGCGCACGTTGTAGGGTTTTTGTAACACAAAGAAGGATAACATGTTATCTGTTTGCGCTCTTTACAGAAGTGTTTTCTTAACAGCCTCTTCTAGGAGAGAACAGCCCTTTCTGTCTAAATTGGTGAGATAGCTCAGTTATAGAGCGTTAGCGTAGCACGCTAACAGTCCGGGATTTGATACCTGAATATGACTAAAAATAATAACTTGCTCTTTATCCACCGGGGTGATTCAAAAGTCACCTAAAAAGCTGTTGGTCCCATCAACCCCCTTCAAATAAGTCGTAAGACTTCTGGGGCGATGTAAAATAGCTGTAAAAAGCGCAATAAAGAAAAAAGATCTGCATTCAAAAGCAATGGTTTCAACGGTAGCAATAGATGATTGTGTCGGCGTCCGTGTATGTAAAGTGTTTATTTGTTGCAAAGTATTTATTTTGACATTTGACAAGTAAAAATTACGCTATTATTAAAAATGGTAAAAAAATTTCAGTCACAGTTCGCAAAACTAAAGCATTTTTTGGTCGTCGTAAAGCACTTTCTCGGCCGGCAATAGTAAATCTGGTGTAAAAAATTGAGCTATTGGGACAAGTTTGTGATGTGAAGAATTGAAATCGTGTGCATCGCTTAAGAACACATGAGAATATTTGAGGTTAGGTTATTTTAATAAAAAATTCATACTTTATTGTGCTGATTTTATTTTTATATATTAAGACCGGTTTCGGCGGTTAGGCCATCATCAGTTTTTTTTTTTTTTCACAGGTGTTGTTGTGTTTTACGGGTGGTGTGAATTGCAACACACAACAACACCTGTGAAAAGAAAAGACAATAAAGTATAAAATTTTTATTAAAATAACGTAACCTCAACTATTTTAAACTGTGCAATAATCAGAAACAAATACATGAGAATATTGTTGATATAGCCCATAGTGTTTAAAAAAATTCAGATTTGTCGATTTCTCGTCGATCTTTAGAATTAAACATTCCACAAACGACATTACACCATATTTTGCATAAAGACTTAAGTCTTAAGGCTTTTAAAGTTCAGTTAACACAAGAACTCAAGGCGGTCGATCACCATAAACATCGTATCTTTGCTGATTGGGTCCTTCAAATGCATCAAGATGATCCGGAATTTTCAATCAATTCATGACCTTAAAGATAGAATTCGTGAAGTTACCGAGTACATACAGCCGCAAACGTGCAAATTGGTCATAGAAAATTTCATGAAAAGAATGTGGTACTGAAACCGTAACCGTGGCGGCCATTTGACTGATCTCGTTTTTAGATGTTAATGGCATACCTTTGTCTTTACAATGAAATAAACATTTATTGATTTCTCTTAAAAAATACTCGATTTTTTTAAATATTAAAATGAAACCTCTTATTGGAAAACTCTATAGCATTAACATACTAACAATATATAATTTATTTAAAACTATTATGTGACAAATTACTAAAGGTGCCCCTAGACAATTAATATTATCATCAATAATATTGAACAATATATTGCTAAGACCACCTACAATAACACTTGCAACATAATTACGCATTTTTTTTGTTTTAGTTACTGATTGATACTTCTGCAGTCAACATGTGGAATAAAATAAAACAAGTTGTGTGACCATTGCTTTAGTTATAGTTTTAAAAAAGAAAGAGAAAAAAGCGCAAATAGATAAAAAAATAAATAAATACTTTTAGATCAGATTGTACAATGGAAATTAAAATATTTTTGATGACTCAATATATAGTGCAATTTTTTAATATGATCTACAGATAGTCAATATTATTGTATAATATCAATGATTGTGCAATATATTGACTATAATATTGAACGTCGAGGAGTTGCTTATATTTAACAGCCACATTTATTAAAATATTTGTCCGATTGATTTTCTAATATTGTATGCGGTTTAATAGTGAAAAAATTGGCAACACCGTTGGGCGTCAAATAAACTGTGGACAATATAAACATATGCACTTAGGATTTGTTTCGTAGGGCTCGCATAACCTGACAAATCTATACAAAATAAATTTTTATACAAACTTACCTCTTGCATATCAGATATAATTACATTCATTATTAAAGAGTAAATTTGCAAAATATACAGCAACACTGTTTTTTTAAGACCGGGCTTCTGGTGGCCTGTAGTGTGTACTGGGCTTCGCATCATCCGCGAGGTGCTCATATAAAGACGTTTATTATTATTATTAATATTATTATACTTATTGATTTAGTTAATAAATTTTTTTCTAGGTTTAAAAGTTTAGTTTTCCAATCCTTTATGTCATCGGCAAGCAGAATTTCTTCGAGTATCTAAAGGATTCTTTGTTGCTGCAGCTAAGCATCATACGTCCAAAAGTAATTAAAACGTTTATATATTGAATATGCTTTTTAAAAATTTAAAAAAAAAAAAGGTAATTATATTTAAACGACATATTTCTCAAGACAATGAAGATCTGGTAAAATTGTCAAACGTATACTTATATGACCATGTAAAGTTCTTGAGAATACACATTGATAGCATTTTAAATTGGAAACTTTATTGCAAAAATCTAGTGAGTCGTTTAAGTACTGCATGTTATGCAATCAGGACATTAAAGCCAATGACTGACTTTAATACCTTAAAATTGATTTACATATCTAATTTTGACTCAATAATCAGATATAGAATTATGTTCTTTGGCAGAGTTAGACAAGCTGAACAAATTTTTAAATCTTAAAAAAAGCTGTTCGTATTCTTTTTAATCTACAATGCAGAAACTACTTTAAAAAACTTATTTTCTAAATTTTTACGGCCTATATGTAAATGAACTAATTGTATTTAATTTTAATAACAAGCATAAATCTCTTAAATATCAAAATGAACATCAGTATGAAACAAGAAATAAATCATCATATTTATTCCAGATATATAGAAAACACCGATGTATGCAGCAATGCAATATTTCAACAAACTTCCTACGTTTATACAAGAAATTACAAATGTAAAAATGTTAAAAAAACAATTTAAAGCAGTATCTAATAAACCTAGAGCTTTATTCTTTAAGTGATTTGTAATTTTGTAAATTGATATTTTTTAAATTGTAATTGCTTTAATCCAAAGTTTATTTGTTTGTATTGGTATTTACTTTCAGGAGATATTTAAAAAAAATAAATATATTATTATTATTATTAACAATGACATTAGGTATTTAATTTTTCTAAAGTAGCTACTATATTAAGACTAGTCAATTTAACTTTTTTTAAATTTGACAGCAGGTAGGTTATTAGTGTTTATTAGTTAGCTTCAAATAATTTATCAACAGAAATACAAATATAGTATTAATACTTATTATTTACAGTGAACTGCACACACACACTTTTCACAACCACGGAGCTCCTGGCATTAGTGTTATATCGTGGAGCCAAATAATAGTAGGCAATGATAAAAAAAGAAAATTTACACTTTAGAAGCACAATTTTGTCTATTATGTCTCATATAAAATAAAACTAACTTTAACTTCACCTAATTTGCTAAAAGTTTTTATACGTTCCTATAAAATTACTAACATAAAATACCTAAACTTTTTTAGTACAGTAAATAACAAAAGCTAAAAAAACGAGTTTTTATGATTGCTAAACGCAACTTCCTTTGTCTTTTTGCACACACACACCTGTTAATCTTCTAGGTAATATCATACTATAGTCTAAAGTGAACCTGTATTCTTTTAATATTAGTCTTCGTCTTTAGACGAAACAAGGAGGCAAATTTTAGAATGCCTAAAATCTTGGTAAACTGATTTTAGGCATTCTAAAATTTGCTATTCTAAATAAGTAAAAATTATTAAAACTATTTTGTCTTTTTATCATTTTGCTTATATATAATATAAGATTCATTTTTAAAAATTTATTAACCTGCACAGACAAGACAAATTCATCCATAATGCTTGCAGTAGAACTAAATCACATCATACAATAATGACCACTTTTCATCTTATTTGTTGGCTGTTCATGCAAAATCCAAAAGTCCCAAATGTTCATACTTGATTAATTCTGATGCTTCAATGTTTCCAATGCTTGGCTCGATTGAATTAGACTGACTTTTTCTAAATCTCTCTATATATTGTAGTAACTTGCTTACTGTTTTTTGATAAGTTTGTAAAATTTTGCTTTATTCCTAAATCCTTTAGATCATTTTTGAACTTTATCGATTTTTGACTTCTTTCAAGAAAAATATTTATCCAAATCAATCTATAACCTAGAGTAAATAAGTGGTAAATTTTCTTGAATGTTGAATGATTCACTATATTTTTCTTTAATTTTGATTAAATATTTTATTATATAAAGTTTTTTAGTATCTTACTTTAATTTAACTAGTTATTATTAAAATCACCAACTAAATGATTTTGTGGTTAATACAACATATATTTTCAAAAAACTTTTTGATACAATCTAAAAACTTTGTGTGTTTTTCATTAGAAAAATAGTATACTGTAGTAGTATTTTGTTTTATAAAACAGCTTATTTTTAAATCTGCTAATTTAACATTATAATGATTATAATAATTTATATCGTATCGGTGTCAAAATTGAATATTAATTAAGTGTAATTTTTAATATTTAAAATATCTTTCGTAAACCTAGTTTCCAACAATCAATACTTCTAAGAGTTCTAAGCGTTCAATATCTACAAGTTAACAATTTACATTTATGAGGTAAAAAACTTTGGGTATTTAAATGAATAAAAACGTTGTAATTTAAATCTAAATTCTGTGTGTTATAAGTATTTTGTTTGTAGCAATTTTCTTTAAAAATACATGAATTATTAGTTGTTCCACTATTTTTAAAGCAAATATGTCATTTCAACGTCAAAATGATAAAAGTTGCAATATACTTGTTGACTCTATAGATATTATATTTTTACATTTTATAAATTGATTATAATAGTCTGTATTATATTTTATGTATAGTAATTAAAATTATTAATAACTTCGACAATATTATTTATAAGTTTATGTTTACCAATACGTTTCAGGCTTAAACTATGCTTATCACAGTCTTTGTCATTTATAATATTGTTAATATTTAAATATTTAATATTGGACGAGTTACATACCACGTTGTCAAATATTTTAATATTAAATGAGTAGATTATATTATTTAAAATTTATCTATAAGCAAATAAATAACACTCCATTTTATCATTTGAAAAAATCAATAATTCATAGCTACGTTAACTAGTGCATACAAACGAAGAAACACGAAGATAATTTGCAAATTAACATTTTTAAACATAAAAATTTAATTTTCCAAGTTAACATTCATCAGAATATTATTTTCTTAATTGACATAATATTATTGATAATAATAAACATTTTAAAATATTTTTTAAACTAAAAAAGGCCATATAATAAAATATTAATCATAATTTAAGTAATTTAGGCATAATCACATGCACATCAATCATGTGATCTAATTTGATTGGTTGACACAATGCTATAAAATAAATAACTTGCAGCAAACAGTCAGTACAGTTGAAAGAATTGATCAGTTAACAACATTTTAAGATGTCCAAAGTACCTTCTAAAATGCGCTCAGCAAACAGCAAATTCCAAACCACCCTTAAATGGGTGGATGAAACGTAAGTTGTTAGTAATAATTTTTTTAATTATAAACATTCTTTTGCTTATTATTTTGTTTATTTTGTTTTTTTTTTAATTTTTAAATTCAATTATTTAACGTCGCACTATTTCTGCTGCCTAGACTTCCAAATTACTGTTGCATTTAAAACACATATTAATTTAAAAACCAAATTAATAAATGCTAAAGAAAAAACAGAAATTTTAAATAAAAGTGGAATTTATAAACTAAAATTGCAACGGAACGTATATTGGACAAACCATGAGAAATTTTGATATTAGATATGAAGATCACATAAGAGCTTTAAAATATAAAGATATTGAAAAGTCAAATTTTGCTAAACATTTAATTCTGAATAAACATAATAATTTGAATCAAAAAACATCATTAAATATTCTACACATTTCGGATAAAAATTTAACATTTTTGGAAAGTTTCCAAATTAAAAAACATTTTAAAAATCAAAATTATAGACTAATAAATGAACAATTGGATATTTATAATTTACTACTACTAGATTTTGTTAATAAAAATAAATTTTAGTTAAATAGAAATTTTAAATTATATTGTAAATATTTATATTTATTTGATAGATTATCTAACCTTATTTTTTTTTGTAATGTCTAATAAATGACAATATCAAAATTCAAGCCAGCGGGAAAATAAAAATTTAAAATATTTGAAACGGATATCAGGGTAGCGGGAAAAACAATTTTTTTAAATATTAATCATTAATCAGTTTGAAATATTATATTATATTAAATCATTAATACATTGATAATGATGATTATTTATCGAAACATGTATGTTTAAATAAAATCATTAATTTTGATAACATGAATAATTTAGTTAATTGCAACTTTTATTTTGTTACTTTAGTGAAGAGAATAAATTGGCTGAAGAAGAAATAGCCGTTAAACCAAACTACCTTAACGAACCAAATGAACTTGATGTTGATGTTTCATCTACCAACGATCACGACTCTATTGCTGCAATTTCTGATATTATGGTTATCCCTGAACAACAACCAGATGATGAAGGAATTGAAATTAGCGAATTAAAGAAAGTAGAAGAAGTAAAAGATAAAAAAGAAGAAATAAAAGAAAAAAGTGCCACAATGTTTGCTATCTTATTGGATGCCTTATCCAAGTGTAGCTTTTTTCAAAAAGATAGTTGTATATTTGTTGGAATCTTCTTTTTGGCTGCGTTAATCGCTTTTGCCTGCTACACCGCTAAGAAATTTTTTTACATTGAGTCGGCTGATTTATTAAAGAAGAATGATACTGATGTTTCAATCAAGTTTTTTAAAAATGTTACTACCCCATACAATAATATTACATTGATAAATGTTTTTGAAACTACAACATTCAGGTTTAAAAATAAAATTTAGAATGAAAATGATCAAGATAATATTTATTATTTTATTATTATTTAATGTTGATTGAAATTTATCATTATTCATTTTTTGGGGATTAATTATAGTTTTGTTTGTGTTCATCACACTTTATGATGACTTTAATAAATGTATGAAATAAATTAAAAATAAAAATAAATATTTTTATCATTATGTGATCTTTAATTTTCCTTTCTTGTATTTTCAGAATTATTAAGTACTAATTTGGATTAAGTCAAATCCTTACACAATTATCAATTAAAATTCTTTTAAAGTAAATAAATATATTTTATGGCAATATAGTTTATTGGCTGCATATAGTGTTCCTAAACTAAAAAGTAAAGTTGAAATAAATATTGCAAATGGCATCCAACTTGCAGAAATCTTTGGTGGCAGTACTTAAACATAAACCTAAATACTTCAGATAACACCAAACTTGTAAAATGCTTTTATACTGGACTTTATAAATAAACTTAAATTAATATCATCAAATGATACCAAATTACTTAGTTTCTGAACGTAAAAATATATTATTCAACAATAAATTACTAAATTAATATAACAGACATTACCAAAGTTGTAAAGGAATACGGTACTTTGAACTACAGAACTACATTAACGTCATTCTATTTTGTATTTGCAAAAGCATTAATCACAAAAAAATGAAACTAGAGACAATCTTTAATAAAAATAACATTAATGTGATGTTATTACCTGAAACCTTTGTAACTTCTAGAAAAGTTTACTACATCCCAAGCACTTTTGCGTATTTGAAAAATATGTTTGCAGCACAGGGACATAAACTGCAATTGTCGTTAAACGATCAGCTAGGTACTCAAAAATTCTTACGCCTTCAACTGTTAAATTGGAAGCTAATTCAATTATTATATTGTAGTAACAGCCACCACCATTCAATTTTTTAATTCAATTGCAATTAATGTTCCTAATCTGCTGATAAAGTTGATTTTAGCATATCAGTCGCTAAGCTGCTAATAACAAGATTTCTTGTTGCCATACTAGACGCTTCCAACAAATGTTGCAAGACACAAATCAACTAGCTTGGCACAGCACACTATCAAATGTTGAAGGCAAAGTACTGTTTAGGTATATCTAAAGTAAATAGCTCAAGATTCAACTTTTTTCAGTTACCAGGGATACACTTGGAATGTTCTTGATATTATTTTACTCAAAAAATCGCAGCTCAAACTGCTATTTTGGTTTTAACAACTTTAGCTCAGCCTATTGCTTAGTAGTCTTGAATCTCTGTAAGAAGTGTAAGGAGAGAATAAAGTCGGTTTGCAGAACTGACTGTTTTCTCAATTCCTAGAAAAAAGCATTACTACAGTAAATAATATTGAAATGACTGAAAAAGTTGACAGCGCAATTGTTGATTTCACTAGTCTTATTTTGCAAGCAATAGAAAAGTCTATTAAAGCTTTACCTAAAATTACATCAAAATGATGGGGCTTCAACAGAGAGACCAGAGAGCTCATCCTTTCTTAAAATTGTGCCAGACACAAACAGAAAAGATTTATAATTAACTTAATAGTAAAGTAAAAAAGGCAATCAGGGAGCACAAAAATCAGTAGTAAAAATTTATATGACAGCTTAAAACTTCAATGCACGCCGGTATACGATTAAGACTTAGAAAGGGTCCACACAAAAGTAAGACTGTGTCTACAGCACATTGACACCGCTTTAATTCTTAAATTGGTTTGGCCGTTTAGGGCGAGAGATACCAACACTCATCTTTAACCTAAATTGGCACCTATTTCAGTTTGCAATTAAAACAAAGCTTTGAAAGCATTTATTTACAAAGTTGTATCTCACAAACATTACAAATATAATGCTAAAAACGTCGCATTTTTCGTCTTTATAGAAATTGTAATTCTTTTCACAAAGGTTGGCAAGGATAAACTATTTCTACAAAACTACCGCCCGATAAGTCTTTTATCAACTCTAAGTAATGTGGCAGTAAATGTAATCTAGGATGAAAGGGTAGAGTCAGATAGAGGTTTAACTTTCAAATTGCACATATTGGGTAAGACTAAGATGACAAACACTATTTTAAAGTTGCTGCGCATTAACACCAATATGAGTACTAACATTAAGTTTTGACTATTCAAAACTATCATTTGCCATAGACTGACACATGCATGTCTAGCTTGGGGTATAGCAGCTTGTACCTATCTTAACTGAATAGAGTAGTTTCATAATAAAACTTTAAGAAAGATTCTCAAAGCACTTTACTACGTGTGTACACCTAACTGAGAACTGACACGGAATTTGACCACATCAAAGATCACATGCTGGTCTCAGCATAAAACATAAAAACGGGTTACACTTTTTTAAGGTAAACGTTTTAATGTAAAAATTTTGCGGTAGCAAAATTAAGATTGGCATTTTTCAGCATTAGGCGACTTAATGAAATAAGCAGTATAAATGTAGTTTTGTCATTTTATTTTGCAAATGTACACTGGAGTGTACTGCTTATTTCATTAAGTCGCCTAATGCTGAAATTTGCCTTGCATAATTTCTTGCATATGTCGTTAGCATGTAGAGCAAATGTTAATTTATTATCAATTCTGACGCCTAAAAACATTGAATCTTGTTGTTGAATTAAAGATTTTCTTTGATGTTTAATTAAAAGACTAAAATCTGATTGTCTTGAAAAATTGATAAATGTTGATTTTTGTTTATTTATTACGAGGTTATTATGATTGCAGTAATTGTCTAAGTTGCTTAGGAGACTATTTGTTGCACAAATTAAATCATTTTCATGTTTTTCTGCCGTTATTAACGTTGTATCGTCAGCAAACAAAACTACTTTACCACTTGGAAGAGCATTAATTATGTCGTTGGTATAAATTATATACATCAATGGTCCTAAAATTGATCCTTGTGGAACCCCTTGTGTAATATTCAAAATTGAAGATTTATGGCTATCAATTTCTACATACTGTTTTCGATCTGTTAAATAACTTTTGATCCAATCCAATGCTTTGCCACGTATGCCATACAATTGTAGTTTGTGTAAAAGTGTTTTGTGACAGACACGGTCAAACGCTTTAGATAGATCTACAAAAACACCAACTGTTTTATTCCCGGACTCCAAATTTTTATAGATTGCTAAAATTACGGACATTATTGCATCAGCCGTCGATTTGCCTTGTCAAAAACCAAACTGTGTGTTTAAGTATATTTTATTTTTATCAAAATAATTTAATAATCTTATGGCCATTGCTTTTTCAAATATCTTAGATACAGATGGTAGTGGTAGTGATATAGGTCTGTAGTTTTCTATGTTTGTTAACGGTCTATTTTCATGCAGTGGTAGTATTTTTGCAATTTTTAATTGGTTAGGAAATATCCCTTGCTCAAATGAATTATTTAGTAATATTGTTATAGTTGGAGTTAAGAACTGGGAACACTTTTTTAACATATTAGTGCTAATACCATCTACACCTGTTGCTTGAGACGACTTGAACTGTTTTATTATGTTCTCAACTTCTCTAGTTGTTGCAGGTTCTAAAAATATCGATTGGGAAATTCTTGAAGTCAAATTCATATTCTTATTCACAGATGTCGAATTGCTTATTATTTTTATAAAATATTCATTAAAATGATTACCAATTTTTTGTTTGTCTGTTATTATTTCATCTTGCAAGCATAATGACATTTGTGGAGTGGCCGCAACTTTTGTGAAATTTGTCTCCATGTTGATTATACTCTAGACAGTTTTCATTTTATTGGACGATGAGAGAATTATTTTGTCGTAGTTCATTCGTTTTGCTGCTTGTATAACTTTTTTGTAAATTAATTTATATTTTTTATATTTATTTATTTTTATATTTACATATACTTTGATAATCAAATAATTTGTTTCCGAGTTATTAAGAATGCGACTTGCATAGGCTATTAGTAGATCAGTGCCTATATTACCCTGAGATAATACTGCACCGACAGCATAATTACTGGCGCCAGTAGTTAATATGAATGGCTTACTAAAGTCCGGGTGTTGGAGTAAAAGTTGATTAGTTAGAACATTTTTACAAAGATCAAAACAGTTTTTATAGTCTAAATCATTTATGTTAATAATTGGATTTTTTTTAACTTTTTGGTTAGAGGTTTTGTTAATAAGGCAAAGTCTTAAATAAACTTTCTATAAATTTCAAGTAAACCTAGGAACCCTTTTATTTGTTTAATTGTTTTTGTAATATCAAAGTTTTCATTAGCTTTAATCTTATTGGGGTTTGGTTTTACGCCTGGTGGTAACGATATGTCCCAAATAAGCAACTTCTTTGCGCAAAAACTCTGATTTATCTAGTTGGATTTTTAAATTTGGCTCTCGAAGATGATCAATACATCTTTTAATCGGTTAACATGTTCTTGTAAACTAGTGCTAAAAATGATGTCATTCATATATACCAGACATTTCTTGTTTTGGATACTTTTTAGGATATTATCCATCACCCTTTGAAAGGTTGCGGGCGCGTTCATAAGCCCAAACGGCATTCTTAAAAACTCATAATGACCGTTTTCCGTATTGAATGCGGTCTTTAAAATATCATTTTCTATGATTTCAACTTGGTGAAATGGGACCACCCATATTAGTGACGACCAAGAACTAATTGATAGTCTAATTATTTTTTGATTAAGCATATCTTTAATTTGATTCTCAACTTCAATTTTGTGTATATGCGGATATTGATACGATTTCGTATATATTGGCAATTCATCAGTTGTTCGTATTTCATGTTTAATTTTATTTGTAAACAATAGCCTTTTATCTTTATGTGCGTTGAACAAATTTGAGAAATATCAAAACGTGTTTCTTTATAATTCAGATTGTTTAAATTAGATTTATTTGGTATTGTTCAGTCATATTCATTGATTGGATCTACAATAAATGGGTTTATAATCTTCATTGTTATATCTCTTTCTGTAGGGTTTATAAATGTGCATAATGGATTGCCGCTCTTTACGCGCGTTGCGCATTCTGGTATTTCAAAATTATATTCTTTAATGTGTGGAATTATTACATCACTATTTTTTATATCTTGCATATCGACTTTAATTATTTGTTCTAATCTTGCGGATATTACTATGCAATTCATGTCCGGGGTCTCACAAACCCGGCCCGGCCCAAAGCCCAGCCCGGTACAAACCGGCCCGGCCCAAAGCCCAGCCCGGAACAAATTGGCCTGGCACGGCTCGGCCCAAAGCTTAGCCCAGGAAAGAATTTGACAATCTTTCCTTGATGAGGTGGTTTTGGGGTGTACACAGCAGAACTACAAAGTAAAACAAACTGTAAGATAACGTTTGATAATTTATTTTTTTTATGTTCAGATTGGTTGTGTCATCCTTACTATAAAATGTGTGTATTTGACCAATCCGTTAACTCAGCTTGTACAAGTTTTGGTATTTTGCTACTCCTGCTAAGTATTGGATCAAAGATTGGCAACAAGCATAAAATCTCATTTAAAACAAACTAAAACAAATAAGCTTTTTGTGACAACATGAAAGTTGCCAGTAAATGTCACAGAAAAGAAAAAGTTGCTATATATTGCTTGCGCATAAGACATACATACTTACTTGACTTCCTTGTATCACTTAACCGACAATAGACAGCCAACCTGTCAAACATGTGACAACTATTTAACAATAAAACATGTTTTGGAAAAATGCCAATCTTAATTTTGCTACCGCAAAATTTTTACATTAAAACGTTTACCTTAAAAAAGTGTAACCCGTTTTTATGTTTTATGCTGAGACCAGCATGTGATCTTTGATGTGGTCAAATTCCGTGTCAGTTCTCAGTTAGGTGTACACACGTAGTAAAGTGCTTTGAGAATCTTTCTTAATTCGATACAATATCAAAAACAAAATTAACAGAAAAACTAGAAAACATGGGAATAAGAGGAAAAGAATTACAATTAATAAAAACATTTTTGAAAACGCGATATCAACAAACAAGAATTGACAACACACTAAGTACCAAAACATATAGTGAATTTGGTATACCACAAGGAGACGTGCTTGCACCGCTTCTATACATATTATATATTAATGACATATTTAAAATTAAACTACATGGAAAACTATATATATACGCTGACGACACAAGCCTAATCCACACCGAAAAAAATAAAATAAAACTGCAACAAGAGATTCAAGAAGATGTAGATAAGATTAACGAATGGTATTGCAACAACCTACTCACGATAAACGAACAAAAAACCAACTACATGCTTATAACACGTAAGAAAAGAAATATAAATTTTACATTAAAGATTAATAACATAAACATAGGAGAGGTAGCTAACACAAAATATCTAGGACTAACAATAAATAATAATCTAAAATGGGACAATCACATTCAAACTCTAATTAAGAAAAATACATAGGCTATAGGCGCATTATATAAACTAAAAAGTATAATCAATCTAACTACAAGAAATATGATTTATAATGCACTATTCAGCTCACAAACAAATTACTTAATGAACATATGGGCAAATACCAAACAAGGAAACATAAACAAATTGCAAAGACAACAAAACAAAGCTATAAAAACAATTTATCAACTGGAAAAACTAACACCTACTAAAGAGATACATGAACTATCTAAACAACTAACTATTAAAAACAAGATAAAACAACAAAATATAGTATTAATTCACAAGATCAAACTCGGACAAATAAAAACGGAATTTAAATTAAAAAGCAGAAAAGAATTTCACACCTACAACACTAGAAAAAAAAATGACTTCCATATTGAACTTAATAGAACAACCACAAAAAATCAAAGCTTGGCTGTTAAAGGAATCCAAGAATACAATAAAATGCCTAATGAAATAAAAAACCTTACCAGCATTCAACAATTTAAAACAAAATTAAAACAACACCTAATGATAGAACAAACACAAAACTAAGACACAAACAAAAAACAAAAGAAGACAGCAGAAATTTATTTCCAATACCAGGCCCCTCAAGTCTTTAACAGATGGATGGCGGCACTGCTGGAATATTATATATTTAAATACAAATTGTAAATATGTAAATAATTATAATAAATATAAAAAAAAAAAAAATATCTAATAGACACATATTGAGATATAACTAAAAAAAAAAAAAAAAAAAAAAAAAAAAAAAAAAGTTTTATTATGAAACTACTTTATTCAGTTAAGATAGGTACAAGCTGCTATACCCCAAGCTAGACATGCATGTGTCAGTCTATGGCAAATGATAGTTTTGAATAGTCAAAACTTAATGTTAGTACTCATATTGGTGTTAATGCGCAGCAACTTTAAAATAGTGTTTGTCATCTTAGTCTTACCCAATATGTGCAATTTGAAAGTTAAACCTCTATCTGACTCTACCCTTTCATCCTAGATTACATTTACTGCCACATTACTTAGAGTTAATAAAAGACTTATCGGGCGGTAGTTTTGTAGAAATAGTTTATCCTTGCCAACCTTTGTGAAAAGAATTACAATTTCTATAAAGACAAAAAATGCGACGTTTTTAGCATTATATTTGTAATGTTTGTGAGATACAACTTTGTAAATAAATGCTTTCAAAGCTTTGTTTTAATTGCAAACTGAAATAGGTGCCAATTTAGGTTAAAGATGAGTGTTGGTATCTTTCGCCCTAAACGGCCAAACCAATTTAAGAATTAAAGCGGTGTCAATGTGCTGTAGACACAGTCTTACTTTTGTGTGGACCCTTTCTAAGTCTTAATCGTATACCGGCGTGCATTGAAGTTTTAAGCTGTCATATAAATTTTTACTACTGATTTTTGTGCTCCCTGATTGCCTTTTTTACTTTACTATTAAGTTAATTATAAATCTTTTCTGTTTGTGTCAGGCACAATTTTAAGAAAGGATGAGCTCTCTGGTCTCTCTGTTGAAGCCCCATCATTTTGATGTAATTTTAGGTAAAGCTTTAATAGACTTTTCTATTGCTTGCAAAATAAGACTAGTGAAATCAACAATTGCGCTGTCAACTTTTTCAGTCATTTCAATATTATTTACTGTAGTAATGCTTTTTTCTAGGAATTGAGAAAACAGTCAGTTCTGCAAACCGACTTTATTCTCTCCTTACACTTCTTACAGAGATTCAAGACTACTAAGCAATAGGCTGAGCTAAAGTTGTTAAAACCAAAATAGCAGTTTGAGCTGCGATTTTTTGAGTAAAATAATATCAAGAACATTCCAAGTGTATCCCTGGTAACTGAAAAAAGTTGAATCTTGAGCTATTTACTTTAGATATACCTAAACAGTACTTTGCCTTCAACATTTGATAGTGTGCTGTGCCAAGCTAGTTGATTTGTGTCTTGCAACATTTGTTGGAAGCGTCTAGTATGGCAACAAGAAATCTTGTTATTAGCAGCTTAGCGACTGATATGCTAAAATCAACTTTATCAGCAGATTAGGAACATTAATTGCAATTGAATTAAAAAATTGAATGGTGGTGGCTGTTACTACAATATAATAATTGAATTAGCTTCCAATTTAACAGTTGAAGGCGTAAGAATTTTTGAGTACCTAGCTGATCGTTTAACGACAATTGCAGTTTATGTCCCTGTGCTGCAAACATATTTTTCAAATACGCAAAAGTGCTTGGGATGTAGTAAACTTTTCTAGAAGTTACAAAGGTTTCAGGTAATAACATCACATTAATGTTATTTTTATTAAAGATTGTCTCTAGTTTCATTTTTTTGTGATTAATGCTTTTGCAAATACAAAATAGAATGACGTTAATGTAGTTCTGTAGTTCAAAGTACCGTATTCCTTTACAACTTTGGTAATGTCTGTTATATTAATTTAGTAATTTATTGTTGAATAATATATTTTTACGTTCAGAAACTAAGTAATTTGGTATCATTTGATGATATTAATTTAAGTTTATTTATAAAGTCCAGTATAAAAGCATTTTACAAGTTTGGTGTTATCTGAAGTATTTAGGTTTATGTTTAAGTACTGCCACCAAAGATTTCTGCAAGTTGGATGCCATTTGCAATATTTATTTCAACTTTACTTTTTAGTTTAGGAACACTATATGCAGCCAATAAACTATATTGCCATAAAATATATTTATTTACTTTAAAAGAATTTTAATTGATAATTGTGTAAGGATTTGACTTAATCCAAATTAGTACTTAATAATTCTGAAAATACAAGAAAGGAAAATTAAAGATCACATAATGATAAAAATATTTATTTTTATTTTTAATTTATTTCATACATTTATTAAAGTCATCATAAAGTGTGATGAACACAAACAAAACTATAATTAATCCCCAAAAAATGAATAATGATAAATTTCAATCAAAATTAAATAATAATAAAATAATAAATATTATCTTGATCATTTTCATTCTAAATTTTATTTTTAAACCTGAATGTTGTAGTTTCAAAAACATTTATCAATGTAATATTATTGTATGGGGTAGTAACATTTTTAAAAAACTTGATTGAAACATCAGTATCATTCTTCTTTAATAAATCAGCCGACTCAATGTAAAAAAATTTCTTAGCGGTGTAGCAGGCAAAAGCGATTAACGCAGCCAAAAAGAAGATTCCAACAAATATACAACTATCTTTTTGAAAAAAGCTACACTTGGATAAGGCATCCAATAAGATAGCAAACATTGTGGCACTTTTTTCTTTTATTTCTTCTTTTTTATCTTTTACTTCTTCTACTTTCTTTAATTCGCTAATTTCAATTCCTTCATCATCTGGTTGTTGTTCAGGGATAACCATAATATCAGAAATTGCAGCAATAGAGTCGTGATCGTTGGTAGATGAAACATCAACATCAAGTTCATTTGGTTCGTTAAGGCAGTTTGGTTTAACGGCTATTTCTTCTTCAGCCAATTTATTCTCTTCACTAAAGTAACAAAATAAAAGTTGCAATTAACTAAATTATTCATGTTATCAAAATTAATGATTTTATTTAAACATACATGTTTCGATAAATAATCATCATTATCAATGTATTAATGATTTAATATAATATAATATTTCAAACTGATTAATGATTAATATTTAAAAAAATTGTTTTTCCCGCTACCCTGATATCCGTTTTAAATATTTTAAATTTTTATTTTCCCGCTGGCTTGAATTTTGATATTGTCATTTATTAGACATTACAAAAAAAAATAAGGTTAGATAATCTATCAAATAAATATAAATATTTACAATATAATTTAAAATTTCTATTTAACTAAAATTTATTTTTATTAACAAAATCTAGTAGTAGTAAATTATAAATATCCAATTGTTCATTTATTAGTCTATAATTTTGATTTTTAAAATGTTTTTTAATTTGGAAACTTTCCAAAAATGTTAAATTTTTATCCGAAATGTGTAGAATATTTAATGATGTTTTTTGATTCAAATTATTATGTTTATTCAGAATTAAATGTTTAGCAAAATTTGACTTTTCAATATCTTTATATTTTAAAGCTCTTATGTGATCTTCATATCTAATATCAAAATTTCTCATGGTTTGTCCAATATACGTTCCGTTGCAATTTTAGTTTATAAATTCCACTTTTATTTAAAATTTCTGTTTTTTCTTTAGCATTTATTAATTTGGTTTTTAAATTAATATGTGTTTTAAATGCAACAGTAATTTGGAAGTTTTTTTTAAATGGGAGCCACAGAGGGAAATTTCTTTCCCGACACGGCTCCCACCTTTTTCCACACTTCGCCGACCGAAGTGGTCGGCGTGATCGTCGATACGTAGCTCTCCCATGATCGTTGCTTGCTTTCAAGAATTTTGCGGCGCGCAACGGCTCGCTTCTTCTTGAAAGCGATCATGTTTTCCTGCGTCGGAGATCTTTTGAAACAATTGAAAGCTTTCTTTTTCTCTTCCACAGCTACTCGTATATCGTCGTTCCACCAAGGAACCGACGGACCGGCCAGCTGACCGCTGGACTTTGGGACAAACACATCTGCTGCTCGGACAATACAATTAGTGAAAACCTTCACGGCGGTCTCGACATCCTCACCATTTGACTCTGGTGGGACCAGACTAGCTTGGAAACCTTGCCAGTCTGCGCGGTCAAGACACCATCTACGGGGGACGGACTGTCTGACCCGTTTGACGATGGTTTTAATAATGATGGGAAAGTGATCGCTACCGTGAAGGTCTTCTAATACATTCCACGATAGACGTGTGGCTAAGCGTGGGGACGATAGAGACAAATCAATTGCCGAAAAGTTTGTACCCCTACCTCCAAAGTGTGTGGCGGAACCCGTGTTGAGGAGGACAGCGTCGCTTTGATCGAGAAAATCCTCAATCAAACGACCTCGCGTGTCTTTCCTCAGGGAACCCCACAGCGGATTGTGGGCGTTAAAATCGCCCACCAGGAGGTAGGGCTGTGGAAGCTGCGAAGTAAGTTCTTGTATATCTTCCAGAGTCTAGTCGAATTCCGGAAGATACAGGTTGCATATTGTGGCTTTTATCGGGATGGTAAGCCGGATTGCGATTGCCTGGAGTCTAGTTCTGAGGGTTATTTCCGTAAACGGCAAATTTTCCCTCAGAAAAATAGCGACTCCATCTTTGGCTCGGGCACCCGGCAAAACGTCACTTCTTGTGCACGTAAAGCCCCGAAGATTGAAATTTTCTTGGGGCTTGAAGTGCGTTTCCTGTAAGCACACGCAAAAGGGCATGTGCTTTACCAGGATCATTTTCAGCTCACAATAGCTGCGTTTGCAACCGTTGCAGTTCCACTGTATTATCGTCTCCATAATTTTAGATGACTATTAAATAAATAAAATAAATTAAGAAATAAATAACACGTAATAGACGGACAGCTATTAAAATAAGTTAACACAAAACAAATAAAACACCAAAGTTGTAAAGGGACTTTGATGTTTGGACATAGACAAGGCAAAAGATACATTCTTAAAGCTAATATCACAGATGACATCGAAGTTGTAAAATACTTAAATGTCATAACCATAAAATACATAAAACTTAAAACTATTATCACAGATAACATCGGAGTTGTAAAAGACTCCGATGCCAGAACCATAAAACAAATAAAACTTAAAACTAATATCACAGATGACATCAAAGACAAAAAAATCTTTAATGCCAGAACCGTAAAATGGAAAAGACAATACAAGTACACAAATGACACCGCAGTTGTAAAGGACTGCAGTGCCGATACATAACAACACATAATTAAAAAACATAATAGAAGGCCTACAGCTGTTGGGAGCGTGATCTGCCCTTTTTCCAGCCAGGTTTCCTTTTTCTTCTGCCTCTGGTACTGCCAGTGTCGACAACAGAAACTTCTGATGCCGTACTGGATCCGTCGTCACCGTTGCTGGAAGAGGGGTCATCCCGCTTCCGTTTACCCGGATCAAACAGATCCATATCTATTTGTTTTGGCGTTTCTGCCAAAACAAGTTTGGTCAGGTCAGTTTCAAAACCAACCTGAGAATGTGTGGGGGGTACATCCCCCACGTTTTTGGTTAAAGAAACCGAAGTTTTCCTTAACCGTTGTTGCCCCGGAGGTTTTGGTGGGGGCATATTTGGTTTAATGACCGGTATAAGCGGGGGGCAACAGTTTACTTATAAAGTCGTTTACGTCTACAGAGCTTTTAGATGCAGTCGCCGCTTTGGCGTATGATATTCCGGCAATTGGTGTATGGACTAATACCAATTTGCGTGCTTCAAAATAGGATAATTTGTTCTACGTCATGATTTCTTTGATAGCGAATTCTTCTTTATATTTTGGACAATTACGTGATCTTGCGGAGTGTTCTCCTTCGCAATTGATACACGTAATTGGCTGTTGACATTCGCTACCTTTATGCAGAGGTTTTCCACACGCGCAAATCTGCTCTTTGGAGCAACGAGCAGCTGTGTGTCCAAACCTCTGACATTTGAAGCAACGCATTGGTGCCGGAATATATGCCCTGACTGGGAGACTATAAAAGGCCCCTTTTACGTTGGTGGGAAGTTGAGGGCGGTTGAACGTCAATATATGATTAGGGGTTTCTTCGCGTTTTCCGTCGCGCATGCTAGAAATGCGACGCGCTTCGATAACCCCCTGACCACTCATGTTCTCTACAATTTCCTCTAACGTGCAATTTAAAAAGTCTCTGCAGTAGACAATTCCCTTACAGGAATTCAATGTTTTGTGAGCTGAGACTGTAACGTTCATATCTGATATACGGTTACATTTTAGCAATTTCGATGACTGAGCGGCTGAAACCGTTTCTACAAGAAGGCCATCTCTGACCTTCTTAATAGATTTAGTATCACCAATCAGTCCGTATAAACATTTACTTATTAAGAAGGGGCTAACTTTTTCAAAGTTGCCCTCTTCTCTAGTGACCAGGATGAACCGAGGGACAGGTCCCGCCTTCTCATCACTGGCACTGTTTGACAAAATAGCTTTGCCAGACTTCTTCCCTTTTGTCGAAGAAGAAGCTGGAGGGTCCGATTTGTCATCGGAAGGGGACCGGGTAGCATTATCCGCTGGCACAACCCGATCAGTTGCACCAACTTCCGAACAATTGACTACTGCGCTACCGGAGCATTGTTCTCCCACTCCGGTAGTTGCCAAACCCGTGCCGATTATGAAGCCCCTGTCAGATTCAACTGACGGCACGGACTGCGGGCGTGATTTTGATTTTGACATCATTAAAAAAAGGTTTGCGTTTTACCTACCGCCAGGTAAAAGGTTTGCGTTTTACCTACCGCCAGGTTGGGAATGAAAGGAAAAGAAGGTTAGGGGTAGAAATGGAAATGACAGGATAAATAGGGAAGGTAGCCAGGAATGGCTTTGAGTACATTTGGTTTGGCTTCTGCTCATTGACCCATCCGGCATGAGTGGCCCTGCCAGGAGTTTAAACTCCCGCCGGCATAGCTCGAGCAGAAGTTACTCAGCCCCCTCACCACGACAAGGTAGTACCCACGAGGGGGATTATTATTATTATCATTATTATTATTATTATTATTATTATTATTATTATTATTACTATTACTATTACTATTACTATTACTATTACTATTACTATTACTATTACTATTACTATTACTATTACTATTACTATTACTATTACTATTACTATTACTATTACTATTACTATTACTATTACTATTACTATTACTATTACTATTACTATTACTATTACTATTACTATTACTATTACTATTACTATTACTATTACTATTACTATTACTATTACTATTACTATTACTATTACTATTACTATTACTATTACTATTACTATTACTATTACTATTACTATTACTATTACTATTACTATTACTATTACTATTACTATTACTATTACTATTACTATTACTATTACTATTACTATTACTATTACTATTACTATTACTATTACTATTACTATTACTATTACTATTACTATTACTATTACTATTACTATTACTATTACTATTACTATTACTATTACTATTACTATTACTATTACTATTACTATTACTATTACTATTACTATTACTATTACCATTACTATTACTATTACTATTACTATTACTATTACTATTACTATTACTATTACTATTACTATTACTATTACTATTACTATTACTATTACTATTACTATTACTATTACTATTACTATTACTATTACTATTACTATTACTATTACTATTACTATTACTATTACTATTACTATTATTATTATTATAAATGATGGAAGGAATGACCTTTTTCATACAGAAAATTTTAATGATACTTTGCTAAACAAAAATAAAGGACAAAATTGAATCTATAATAGCACAGCTTAAAAAATCAGTAGTCAATAATATTGACAACATCATTGAGGAAAGTAATAATAAAATTCATTAAAATGTAGAAAATCAAACTAGCAATGTTCTCATTTCAGAAAAATTGGTAAATCATGGAAACAACCAAGTTATAATTTTGGAAATAAATTATGCTCCAGCTACGCCTACAATTAGGTCGCTATTTAATAACAAAAAACAACAATTTTCAAAAGCAAATTTTGAACATGAAGTTGTAAATTTTGTAAAAGATTACATAATACTAAATATAAAGTATTGTTTATACTTTGAAAATCCAATATATAAATAATTCTCTGCAGTTATACAAAAATACTTTAAGAACTCCGCATAAAGGAAAGTCAAATCATTGCGGAATTGACGAAACTGAAGCGCAGATTAAGATGAGGTATTATTGGCCAAATCAACGGCGTACAAAACAAAATTATATAAACCATTGCAAAGTTTGCCTTGTCAGTAAATATGAAAAGAAACCTTTAAAATTAAAATTTAAGCTAACTCCAACAGCCACAAAACTATTTGAAAAAATGCATACGATACAATTGGGTAGAGGGTGTAATTTTTTTTACTATAATTGACTTGTTCTCAAAATACACCTAACATTTTAAATTAAATTCGCAACAGAGATTGTAAATAATTCAATAAGATTTTTCACACATCACGGTATACCTGAGCAGATAATCTCAGACAATCATATAGAATTTAAAAACACTGTCTTAAAGGAATTGTTGGAATTGCACAGAATAAAACTACACTTTATCAGCTTGCAACATCCAGAATCAAATGGAATTGTTATACGGGTACACTCAATTATAATTGAGCATATACGGTTATTCAATAAACAAGAATCAACAAAGACAAACACAATCAAAAACAAAGTAAACTACGCAGTTCTAGCTGACAACAAATCAATCCACAAAACAAAATCTTGTAGTTTAAGCTATAAAAACTTTAAAGACTACATATCGAATCATGATACAATTCTAACTAACAATGTAATGGAAAATAATAAATTTTTATTCCATGCTCCAAAAACTTTTTTACTATCACACTGTGTAATGAATAAAAAAATTTCCTTAGATTTTAAAACAAATTTTGGAAGAGTTAACGAGACTTAATATAATACGTTGATCAATCTAAAAGAATTTTGCGTGATAAATAATATTACAAACCTGGCTATACCAAAATTGGGATGTGGTCTAGACCAACTTAACTACAGCAAAGTGAAATTAATATATACAATATATAAACAATATATTTTTAAAAATTTAAAAATAACTGTTTATATTTATCTAAACATACAAGTTCGTTTTTGTATTACTTAGGTATAATTACTATCAACCTATGATCAGCCAAACTTCAAAAAACTAAACACACTTTTGTCCATTACTACAATTTAAATCCAGTCTATACAGAATACAAAAAACTAAATTACCAATATTCATTCTTGTTATTAACTATGCATAATATATCAACTTACAATACTCTCTTTGATAACTATAACAAAACATTAAGATATGATCAACATGAAATTCAGGACAAAATTACAAATATAAAGTAAGAATCAATAATAAAAAATAGAAATAGGAGAGGACTAATTGATAGTTTTGGAACAATTATCAAAACTATTTCGGGAAATTTAAATGCCAATGATGGCAAAAAAATTGATCAAATTTTAAACCATTTGCAATTAAACCAAAAATTTATCAACAATCAGTTACAAATGCAATATAGTATAAATAATAATATATATAAAATTAAAAATTTCAATAATACATTAAGTAATAAAGAACATAATGAAATGATGTTAAAAAGTAAAATTTTAA
Organism: Tachinus rufipes; assembly: GCA_963932245.1. NCBI lineage: Eukaryota > Metazoa > Arthropoda > Insecta > Coleoptera > Staphylinidae > Tachinus > Tachinus rufipes. The sequence goes on from OZ010750.1 coordinate 21,270,645, forward strand.
AATTAAGTGTTGTTCTCGGTGTTGTCCTAAAAAACAAAGTGGACCATGAGAATATATTATTTGCCAAAGACTTGTTTTATCAATTAATCATTTTATATGATATGATTTTAGACTTTTTAGACTCTTAAATAATGTTGAAAACTCACTTTTTTCAACAAATTAGGCATATTGCATCCAAATATTATAAAAGCAAGTAATATTTTTTTAGAAGTACAAAATATATCTCTATACTACAATGAACAATTTCCTTTTGAAATTAAAGCCGAAAACATATTTCATTTTGAATTCATTATTAAAGTAGCTTGTAAATTAGAAGCTACAAAAATTAACTATTTTTTTTTTACTACCAATCAATTATGAAAAAGAATGTCCAGATCATCTAATACTGAATCACCATGCTAAATGTAAAAAGGAAATAGTACTACACAAAAACACCAAATAATGCCAGTCCACCAAGGTGTAAATTACTACAAACCATCTAAAATTAATTCCTGAAATAAACCAGTATCTTGTCGTATTTCTAAAAAAAAAAAAACAAAGTTAAATTAAATGCTAAGGCAAAACTCAGATGAAAACATTGTCCGGAATCTATTTAATAAAAAATGATGAATGTTCGATCACATTTCGAAATCATTAAATCAAATTCTTGGAATCTACCTCGGAAAAACTTGTACTAATTGACAACCTACAGATCAAATTAAAAACAACTAATTTTATTGAAGTCACTATTTGACCTAAAGAAGTTAAATCTTTAAGATATACCAGTTATCCGTCGGTCATCAATCATAAATCAACAACTCAATCTCTTCATACCAAGTATGTAGAGTCTAATGCTATAGTCATCATCTTTACCAGGTATGCGTTGACAAAATAAATCAAGACACAAAGAAACCAATGAAAGGAAGTTACCAGAAATGACTTCCAACTACCTGGGGATGCCCGAATCTAAGGAGGGAAGAGTTAACTGACGTTCACAGCAAAGGATTCTATGTTCCCATTTCAATTACATTATTTTATTATTCACACATTTAGATGCTGCTTTGCAGTTTGCTTATCGCTTGTTATTCTAGTATATAAGAAAACGTTATTGTAATTGGATTTAGTCTTATGTTAGCAACTGTAGTAATTAGTCGTGTTTAGAAATAAATTGTTTTTTTTTAATATTGGTCGTGTAGTTTACTTGTATTTGTAAAAATACTTGTGTATACCTACAGATATAGTGTCTTTTCAACATGGTTTTGAATTATCTAGCGGATTATTTTATTATCCACCAAGTTTGTTTGTACTATATACCTGTAACCCAAAGTAACATTCAAAGGTGAAAATATTAAAATAACTAATGGTTGTAATCTCTACTACGTAATAATTAATGTTTATGAAATAACTCTTACGAATACATTACTAGTTTTGGCTCTTCTAGGCCTTCTACAGATGAAATAAGTTATATGATGAAGTTATAACGATCTAGCTCTAGTATATACTTTATTATTTCATAAAGGTAAAAATATTTTATATTTATATAATATTTTGACCATTGAATATCTCATTTTTTTTCAAACCAGTAGATAAAGCTGAAATTATAGATATTGTCAAGCAACTTCAAAACAAAAATCATTTAGTAATACTTGTGCATCAGCACACGTATTATTAAAAGATCAATACATATATTAGCAAAACCAATTACTATTAATATTAATTTTAGCTTTGGTCAAAGAATACTTCCTACAGAACTAAAAATACCAAAAAATTGTTTCTATTAAATAGATCAGAAATGCATAAGATGTAACAAACTATAGACCTATATCAATATTAGGTATATACTCCAAATTGATTAAAAAAACAATGACCAGAAGCCTTGCTAATTTTTTTGAAAAATGTAAACTGATTCATCCTCAGCAATTTGGTTTCATAAAAAAGAGTATGATTATATAGACAAAAAAGATCAAACTTTAAAAAATATTCCTTTACTTAAACAAAACATTTGATTTAGTTGACTATACAATATTATTAGCTAAACTTAAAACATATCGTGTAGAGTAGCATTAGGTTCGTGTGTGAGCTACCTGCAAGATAGGAAACATTGTGTAACATCCTGGTTCAACAAAAATAAAATTATTTTAAACACACAAAAATCTTTATATGTTAAATTTAGTTCACGTCCAACTAACTACGACAAAAGTTTATTGATTCAAAGTCATCAACACAGTATAAAACATGAAAATTATGTACAGTTTCTTAGCCAACATTTAAATTGTATTTTGCATATTGATCATTTAAGCAAAACATTGTCAGATACCCAATATCAAATTAAACAGATATTAAAAACTATGTATTTTGCGTTGTTTAATTTGTTATGTTTTTACAGACTAATAGCTTAGAGAACATCTAGTAATGAAGATCGTGTTATAAAATTAAAAAAAAAAAAACAAGCTACACGATACATTATAAATGTTGTTTTTAGAACATACTGCCGACATTTAATCAAACAATTATATATTTTAAATAATCAAACGAAAGACTGGTTTGCCGCTGTGATTCGATTGACTGATTTTGAATAAATTATTAATTCATTTTAATTATATATTTTATCATTGCGTTTTCTTCATATTTATCAAGTATTAATATATGTTAAAAAAAACTTTATTTTTACATTTCAACATTTATCATAATTATTCTGTCAAATTTGAATATACATTGGCTAGTGATACGAAAACATTGTTACATCTACTGTGCAATACAAAACACAAATTAAAAACATGTTATTGCAAAAGTGTTCCCTTCTTCTTCTTTCTAAAAGTAGTTTTAGTTTTATATATTAGTTTTTATACTTGTTTTGTACTAAATTGTACTTTTATATTTTTATTTTTAAGATAAGTTTTTTCAATAAAGTAATTATTTACACGTTTAATTTTGACTTAAATGGTTTAAACAACATTGATCTAAAATTTGAATTTAAATCAAAAACTACATGAAATACTGTTTCTGATTTATTTTTCAACAATTTATTTAAACGCTTAGTTTTGCTTAACAATAAAAGTTTAAAACAAAACTGATCTAAAAATAAATTTCGTCAAATATTTTTTCTGATTAAATTCCTCAACAAATTAATTATTATAAACGTTTAATTTTGACTTCCAAATAATTTTAAACAAAAACAAAACTAAAACTAAATATTTGTTTTTATTTAAAATATTACACAAAGTAATTTATCGGCTATTTTTTTAATAATTTTTTAATTTTTCTTCTTAAACGTTTAGTTTTGACCGATGTAATTAAATGTTTTAAACAAAAAAATACAAATTTTTAATAAATTTTAATTTAAAAATTTAATTTTGACTTTAAATATAAAAGTTTTAAACTAAATGAACAAATTAAAATAAATTTTTTAATAAAATAATTATATAAACCTTTACAAATAAAAGTCTCAAACAAAAGTAATATATTATTACATTTCAAATTAAAATATGTATTACATCAATCAAACGTTTTTTAATAATTTCAATTTCAACTTATATACATCTTTATTAAACAAGAAATATTAATATAATTCTTGCAAAACACATCAACTCAAAAGATATAATATAAAACAGGAACATCCTATTGTGGGCTAATGGTTTCAGAGTATATGGAACCTATGCGTACCTTTAGTGATCGATCTTTTATGAAAAAATGTATCGTGTTTATGAGGTAATTGGAGATATTTAGAACGGAAAATTTGAAAAGAAGACTTTTATGCCAGACAGAGTCAAACGCTTTGTTTATATCTATAAACAAAACGTTTGAGGTAGGATGTTTGAAGATTGTATGTAAGGATGGTTAAAGGATAGCTAATTGATTTGCTCTGTTTATAACCAAATTGAGTCATTAAGGTATTTTCTTGTAGATACATCTGAAAAACTTGTTTTTTACACAAGATTCAAATTGTTTACTAAGAGTTGAAAGAAAAGTAATGGGGCGGTAGCTAGATGGGTGTAACAGATTAGAATTACTTTTTGGGATGCAAACTATTGTTCCTACTATCCATTTATTTGGAAAATATCGGTTTTTTAAACAAAAATTAAAAACTTGTATGATGTAGTTGTGAATAATGTCATTTAACTGTCTTAAAATTTTTTTAGTCAGTAAATCATGTCTTGGTTAGTACGTTGTAATAATTGTTTTTGTCAATTGTTTCGTCTATAGGAGTTACATACGTCTGTTTACAAAATGAGTCATGCCAAATATTAATGTCTTTTAAATTAGTTTAAATTTGTCAAAATTATCCTAGTCTGAAAAAAAAGCTTTTTTAAAATGTTTTCCAAAAATGTTTACAATGTCAGTGCCTGATGAACAGCTATTTTTTGAGTCTGGGTCCGTTATTAAATGTATGTTTGAAGAACGTTTATATTTTGTCAGTTTTTTAATTTCTTGAAAATAATTTTTTTGTTTTTGTAGTAAATTTTGTTGCAAGCAGACATATATTTGTCTTGTCTGTACTGGAGCACTAGAATGTGTATGTTTTTAATCAAGTCATTAAATTGTCTTTTTAGTGTTCTGTCATCAGTGATTCTAAACTCGCGGTATAGCTGTCTTTTATGTCTAATAAGCTTTAAAATGAATGGGGAAAAAAAAACGATTTTATTGTTTTTGGGTTATAGCGGTAAATTGATGAAATGAACAATAATGTGATAATGTTGTGGGAGTTTTTGGTTTACTTTCAATGTGTTGCAAAAATTTATGTTGTAGTTTTACTCTTTGGGAGCGATTAAAGGTTAAAAATTAATTGAAAATGAAATTGCTAGATGGTCGGAACAAAAATCAGGTATTACAGTGACAGAGTGGATGTGGGGTTTTATGCTAGATGAACAGAGGAGAATATTAGGAATGGTGTTCTGATTATCATTCAAAATGAATGTTGGTGAAGTGTGTATTTTAGTAAAATCTGAATTTGATAGAAATGCTTGGAGGTGTCTATATTTTCTAAGGTTTAAGTTCAAACCATCCACAATAATGGAATGGGGTAAGAAAAAAGCTTTTACAGAGATGTTATCTTAAATTTTTTGATGTTGGATGGATAGACAAGAAATATGTCATTTTTCTCTTGTAGAATAGGAATTAAAAAATAGATGCAATCATTTAGAGTATTTTAGAGTATTGTTGATGCTAGGAAATTTTTTTTTTCTAACTCCATATTATGTATAAGTCATAAGTCATAGATATAGCCACCTCTATAGTTTTGGTTAAATTCTTAGGCAGGATTTTGGATTATAGGCCAGTTTTGGAATGATAAGAGATTTAGGAATAAAACAAACAATCCACAGGAAATATTGTTAGACAGAAAAAAGTGTTTTTATGACGGAAAAATTAAAAAAAAAATCTATTTATGTTGGAGTAGAGAAAATTTAAAATAGACATTTTAGGTTTGAGTTATGGTGATTTGTACGCCTCCTATGTGGGAAGTAGGAGGCGTCTGATTTGGATTCAGAAAGTTTAACATTTCAATAAACATGTGTGAATGAACTGTTGTCTGTCAGGGATTTTTTTGGAAAATTAATAATATGATCGTGACAGTGATTGATGCATAATTCCTTAAAGTCTTTCTTATTTAGTTTTCAATCTCCTTTGATCTTCTATTCGCCAAATATATTTTGATATTTGGTATTTTTTCAATTGATGCTGGTCTGTTTTTGCATTAGACTTAATAATACAACCCGTTTTAGTGAAAAAAATTATATTACTGATATTGATTATGTTCTGGCACCATATGTCCGATAAATGTGTACGTAAAAACTGCAGTGACGTTTCAAAATAGTACGTTTGTTTGTAGTTATTGTTTAATAATTGAAACCTATTCGTTGTTTTTCCTGATGCTGCTGCTGTTTTTGTTGTTGTTGTTGCTGCTGCTGCTGTTGTTGTTGTTGCTGTTGTTGTTGTTGTGCTGTTGTTGCTGTTGTTGCTGTTGTTGCTGTTGTTGCTGTTGTTGCTGTTGTTGCTGTGGTTGCTGTTGTTGTTGTTGTTGAAGTTTATGTTGATCCTGCTGTTTTAACTGTTGTTGTTGTTGTAATTTCTGTTGTTTTAATTGATGTTGTTGTTGAAATTGTTGCTGTTGTAAGTGTTATTGTTTTTGATGTATTGTAACATTTGTAATATTTGTAGAGGTTAGCGTATTTACATTATTTATTGGTGCTTTAATATACGTTTTTTTGTCTTTGCCTTTTTTATACGGCAAAATCAAAAATTCCACCCAAACCAGTTAAACTTATAAAACATATTAAATCAAATCCCAAACCTTAAATGATAGTAACTGTAACAGTCAACAAACAGATTGTTGTTTTCAAACTAATTAAAACTGCAATTCCACCTAAACCAATACGAGATTTACTCTAAAACAAGATTTTATTGGGTGTTACCATTAATGATGCAGTTTTCCTTACTGCTACTGTTAAGGAAAAACCAGCATTTTGTTTCAATTTGCACCAAGAAAATACATTATCTAGAACGGCAACAATCTAAATTAACTAAACAATTCAAATCTGTTTGTCAACCAAAACCAACCGCTGTATAGTATGTCGATTTATCAGAACCACCCCTGGAAGTCATAATTCATTTTATTAAAATTGTAGTAAATTGATATTTTTTAGTAAATTATTATAAAATTAATAGTTTTATTGCAATATCAATTTTAGGACTTATCATTACAACTTGATTCACCAAGAACTTTTAACTACACCTTCTTCTTAACTAGAACCACTTAAGTTATCTGTGAATTATTGAATTTATATCTAAGATAAGTTAAATATTTTATAGTTTTAATTGATGACAAATTTAATATTTAATATAACATATTTAATCAAGTTTGAACAATATTAATTAAAAAAAAAAGATTTTATTTTATTTAGTTTAATTAAGTAGAAATAATATTTTATTACTGTTTTGGTGAAGGTAGTTATTTGTTCAAAAAACTATTTTGTTTTTTGCAGATTTTTATTAAATTGATTCATTTTATGTAATTGTTTAAAATATAATTATTATATAAAAAAAATGATAAATAGTACATAAAAATGATTGACTAATTTGTTCAATATTTGTATTGTACTAAATGTATGTTAGTTATATTTATTTTTAAATTATATGTGGTAATATTAGTAAATTTTGTTATTTTGTTCCTTTCCAACTTAGCTAATAGTGTTGCAATTCAGATTAAACTAAACTTAAAATTGATAAATCAGCTCAGTAAGCAGAAAAGTAAAAAAAATGGTTTTAATTCTAGACAAAACAATTGAAGAAGTTGTAAGGTAGAAGTTTTAATTACAAAACGTTGTTATTAAGAACAAAAATTTTTTTTTTATAAAATAACTTTTTGTTAAAAAAAATGAACTAGCTGATTTATTTTGAGACAATAAAAATAAATTTTAAAATATAAAGTGCAAGTAAATTATTTACAAAGATAAATATATGTACTCTTAGTATAAAAAAGGGAAACTCATCAATGATGTAATATATAAATTTATGTTGTAAAATTAAAAAGAATAAAAAAAATTCTGCGTAGAAAAGGATATGCGTAAACACTCCTCCAATCTCTTTGAGGTACAGCTGAAGATCCTACAACTGACAGATAGCGGCCAACTCTGCGGCAAACTTTAGTCCCAATGGCTTTATGTTCATCCATACATGGCCAACTTGTATTATACTTATGGTTGGGGCCAATGTTTAGATCTGGTGTAATAATACCTGCATCCTGCTTGTAGGTATTACCTTGTAGTGTTAAAAAGAATGACTACCGTTTGCTTTAGGCAAATATAAAATCACATAAATACTTGGCAAGTTACAAACAACTAAATACATATTCCAAATACAACTCTCCTGCATATATCTAGACCAGGGATCGGCAAACTTATTTTGAAACGTGGCCCGATGGTAAAGGTTTTAAATAATTTTTTTTTTTGTATTTGCATCAAAATTACAAAAAAAACGTTGTTGTAACTATAATTTAACTTTAGAAAATATATCCGTTGCATTTTTTTTGGAAATGAGTACTTTGCGCGCCGAATTAAAAACATATGGCGGGCCAGATTTGGCCCGTAGTTTGCTGACCCCTGATCTAGACAACACAATAAAATACCAAGTGGACAAACTTATAAAGTTGATAGAAAAATGTGTCACCAAAAAAAAACTAACAAACTTGAATGTAATCTATCCTTACTATCTTTTTTTTTTCTTTTTGATTGCGTTTACGCACGTTTTGTTTACCTGGGATCTATGGGACTCTTTCCATTTTTTAAAAAGGATCTTATCCACTAAACCCATTGTTTTTCCGGCTTAATGATATCACTTTCACATTCTTGTTTTAGTAAGGTTTTGTTAATGTTTTTTTAAATCTTTTTTTTGCTATGATTTGACTTAACATTTTGTTTATGATTTCCCAGTTTTTTTTGTTTTTATGCATTAAGTTTATTATATTGTCTGATGTCAGCTTTATCTGCAAGGCTTCTTCTCCATCACTTATTTCTTTTTACCGTCTAAGTTAAACATATTTCACATTTTTTAATAAATATTATTATTTTTTAATAAATATTATTTGTATCGAGCATTACATTGTTTTTATTTAGAAATTCTTGGTTATGAATAATTAAGTGATTAGATATTACATTGTAGTAACAATAACAGAATTTATAAATAATCTATGACAAATAAAGAAATGCTTTTTATAATTTAGTTAGATAACAAAGGAATTTGCAAAACATTTATTATATATATATAAAAATAGAAATTATCAAAACTAAGTCAAATTAAAATAGATTAAATATTTGTAATGTAAATTAATTCAATATAAATTTAGAAATAATCATTATGTATGAGTGGTCACCGAGATAAATAAATTGCTGCATACATTTATCAGAAAGAAAAAGATAAATTATAATTTAACTAAAATTTGATTAAACCTCCTACTCTTAATAATTATACTAAACATTGTTTTCATACTTCTTTTGTACTAAATTGTATTTTAAAGCCGTTTTATAATTATTGTATTTTTATATGTATTTACTGACCTTGTTATGTATTGTGTATTCCAAAGATTAACACTTCAACAAGATTAAAAAACTGCATTGACAATATTTGCGTTACTCGAAAAATAAATAGCATTGGTGAGGTGGTAATAAATGCTCAGCGACATATTATAACTGAAACTATTATTCAACCCGAGTCCAAAAAAAATAAAATCAGACTGCTTCAGAATGATGATAACATTGCAACATTTAGCGAAAAAATAAAAAACGAAAATTAAAACGAAATAATAAGTTACGTTACGTTACACAATACGCTATATTACCATTCTGATATTTCATTTCCAAAAATTAAAAGAAACAATAATAGTAATAGCAAATTAAGACAACCTTGGATAATTGCAGGCATATTAAAATCGTCACAAAATCTTAAAGGTTTATATAAGCTGTCACTAAGTGGAAACATCAGTATTATAGAATACTATAAAAATTATAAAGCTGTATATAAAAAGTCTTAGAAAATGCAAAACGGTTGCATAATCGTGCAATATTAAAAAAATCTTTAAATATAACTAAAGCAGCTTAGTCAATAATTAATAAATCTACAACGTACAGCAGCATAAAGAACGATGAGTTAAAATTGAAATTAGAAGATACCGTCACAAATAAATTATAAAATATAGTAGATCAATTTAACGTATACTTTAATAAAATAGCAAATAAAATAATACATTCAGAACTGAGTATGAACAGTAATAGAATATCAGAAAACAAAAAAAACATTTTATTTTGAACCTGTAACAGTATCCAAAGCAATATATTCATTAAAAACAAAGTATTCTGCAAGTCCTGATGAAATAACATTTTAAAATCATCCGCAGAATATTTAACAGGTCCATTAGCTGCGTTAATAAATAACTCCGTAAGTCAAGGAATATTTCTCAAAAGCTTAAAAACTTAAAATAGTACCAATCCTTAAAAAAACAAGCTCCCAAGACGATACCAGCAGCTATAGACCAATTTACATCTATAGCACATACTCAAAAATAATTGAAAAAGTAGTAGCTTCAAAAATTACACCGTTCTTTGATAAATTTATATTATTTAACAAAAAATAATTAGGCTTTTGCAAAGGCTAATCAACGTCAACAGCAATAGCACATAAATTGCCTATATAAAACAACAGAACAGAAAACGTCAATGGCCTACGTTCAAAATGTAATATCTTATTTGCTGCCGCTACTAAGTCAGAATACGATATTATCGCTTTAGTTAAAACAAATTTGTCCAAAAATAAGTGCAGAATGCTTTCCTGATACTTATCTAGTTTTACGTATAAACCGAAACTTTTTAGAAATACATTTAACACGAGGCGGCAAAGCGTTATTGGCTATAAAACATAAATACAACCCAATTTTAATTAATTTAGCTGAATTTAAAATTGATATTGCGCCACATATTGATTTGTTAGGCTGTAAATGTACATTTAATTCTACTGTTTTTTAAGTATTAGTTAGCCACCAAATATCACTGGCATTCAAATGCAGCATTTAACATTTTAACATTCCTTTGTTTAATAATCCAAATAATACTGATTTAAAGTGCCAAGAAATGTACAACTTCTTAGAACTGACTAACCTAGAACAAGTTAACACAGTTGTAAATCACCAAGGTCGTATGTTAGATCTAACTTTGACGAATTTAACTTGTAAAATTACCCAGGATGATTCCCCATTGGTTAAAGTTGATTTATATCACCCTGATCTTGTAATAAATATATTAGACATTTGCCGAAATTTTTTGTAGATGTTAAAAACAACATGCTCAATTTTAGAAAAGCTAATTTTCCAAAATTAAATCAATTATTATGTGACTTAGACTGGTCTTTTTTTAGAAGAGTGTATTGACGTGAACCTAGCGGTTTTATATGCGCATATTCCATATACTAAAAGCAACAAACAAAAATATCCTCACTGGTACACAAAAGATATTATTAGTTATATTGAGCTAAAAGAACACTATTGTAAGAATTATAAAACTTTTAATGATGATTTCAACTTGCAACATTTTTGTAGGATTAAATCATTATTAAAACCTAAAATTCGGGAAACATATAATAAATATTTAAAAGAAGTTGAATGCAATATAATTAATAACCCTAATCAATTTTGCACGCATATTAACTCTAAAAAAGGCACATCTAGAATTCCTGGAGTTATGAAGACTCATGGTGTTACATATAACAGTCCACAATCTATAGTTGACAAATTTGCGGAATACTTTGGCTCTGTTTACTTACCAGCACGTCATGCACATTTGCAGCAAGCTGAACCTAATAACAATCTACAGTGCATCCATATTAACGTAATAGATAAATCAATTATTTTAGATTCTATTCGTAAACTCAAGCTAAAACTAACGGCAGGTCATGACCATACTCCAAGTTTTTTTGTAAAAGATTGTTGTAATGTATTTTCTAAACCACTGCATATAATTTTAAATTTATCATTAAAGTCATCTACATTTCCTGATACGTGGAAATTATGCCGCGTATGTCCTGTGGGGATTCATCCAACTTCAAAAATTTCCGACTAATTGATATACTCTGTAATTTTGCAAAAGTTTTTCAAGCATCCATTTACAGTACTATATACCCGCAAGTTAAAAGGTACATTACACCACATCAACATGGATTTATGGCAAAAAAGTCGACCGTTACCAACCCAATATCTCTCTAGTGCTTTAGAGAACCAAGGACAAGTAAACGTAGTCTACACCAACTTTTCTAAGGCATTTAATCGTATCCACCATTCAATTTTGTTACATAGGCTTAAGACATTTGGATTTAGTACTACCTTAATTGATTTCTTTGCATCTTATTTACTTAACAGATCAAAATGTGTTGTCTATAATGGTTTTAAATCACACGCAATTGCTCAGGGGTTCTACAAGGGTCCAATTTGGGCTCCCTTCTGTTTACATTATTTGGTAATGACATTGCAACAGTTATTAGTAGTGAATAGTTCCTGTTCGCTGGTGATTTAAAAATATTCACCGTTGTCCAAAATCAACAAGGCTGCACATTTCTTTAATATCAACTAAATAACATTTCTAATTGGTGTCAAATAAATTCGTTACAATTAATGCTTCTAATTGCAAAGTTATAAGTTAAACGAAGAACCAAATAATGTACTCATTATATTATCTAGGTGGAATCAAATAAAAGAAACTGTAAACAGTTCTCTAACTTAAAAGTAGTTACCAATCTATATTATTCACTGGTTAGGTCAAAACTAGAATATGAATCTCTTATTTGGTACCCTATTTATGAATTTCACATAGATGGTATCTATCCTAACAGAGGTATTAACCATTCTAAATTATTATCTAGATATTAAATTCGATTCTCTTCAACATCGTCGTGTTGCAAACAGTGTTGCATTTTTACATAAACTGTTTCACAATAAGATTGATTGACCCGAACTTTTAGGGCAACTTAATTTTTGCGTTCCACCGTATTTTAGCAGAAATTCAGCAACTTTTTATTGCAGAAATGCCCGCAATAATGTTACGTCTAAATTGCCAATTAATATTTTGTGTAAAAACTTTAACAAGATAGCTCCTTTAGATGGCCTGTAACTGTAATTTAAACCAAGTATTAGCTTTAATTCCCAACTAAGTTTAATTATGTTAACTTTTTAAAATTATATATACTTATATTATATATAATACTATAATGTTGAATTTTTGTAATATTGTGTTTTTGTATTTTTATTTATTTTAATATTTATATTTTTATATTTTATTATGTATATTTTTTTTAAATTAATTTGTTCTATTATTGGAATTTTATTCTATCGGGCAATAAAGTATTATTATTATTATTATTATTATTATTACTATTATTATTATTATTATTATTAACCGATAAAGGTGAACAAAAACAAAAAACTTGAAAAATATGGCATAGTATCTACAGCGCCTCCATTTTCTCAATAAACAGGTTCTATAGTATATAATTGTGATTAATTATCGGCCCTTGCAACTAAAAAAAAAATGATTAGGAATTAGTCAATATTTTTTTTTTTTTTTTAATTTTACGGCAGGTAGTTTATTAGTTTTCAAATAATTTATTAACAGAAATTCAAATATAATATTAATATTTTTTATTTTATTATTTACAGTGAGCTGCACACACACTTTTCACAATCACGGAGCTCATGGCATTAGTTTTATATTGTGGAGCCAAATAAAAATAACTTTAGAATCAATAACATTAGTACCAAATATTGATAACAACGTTTGGTATTATGTCTCATAAAATTAAAGCTAAGTTCGCTCAATTTGCTAAGAGTTCATATACTTTCTTTTAAAATTATTAACGTAAACTATCTAAACTTTTTTAATACAGTAAGAAACAAAAGCTAAAAAATGTGAACTTGTGATTGCTAAACGCAACTTCTTTTGTCTTTTTACACACCCACTTGTTAATCTTCTAGGTAATATCCTATCATAGTCAAAAGTAAACATGTATAATAAACTTGTATTCTTATATTCTATGTCTTCAACAATGGGACAAACTTTAGAATGTCTAAAACCAGTTTGCCAGTATTATTTACAAATACGTCAGAATTAGTAAAACTATTTTGTCTTTTTATTATTATGCGTTTTGCTTCACAATTTGTTTATTTATAATGCAAGATTTACTTTCAAAAATTTATCAACTTGCACAAGTGGTGAACAACGTTTTCATTAAGTTTTATTCTATGCACAAATTCATCCACAATGCTTGCAGTAGAACTTATTTACATTATACAATATTGACTACTCTTCATCTTATTTATTGGCTATGCAAAATCCAAAAACCACAATGTTCATACTTCAATGTTTATAATGATTTGCTCGATTAAGTTACTGTCTATTTCAAAATGTAAAGAAAAATGTTTACTATATATTTTAGTAATTTGCATACTGCTTTTTTGAAAAATTTTATTCCTAAATCCATTAGATCACCTTTCACTTTTTATTGATTTTTGACTTTTTTCAAATTTGAAAGATCTCAATCCAAATCAATCCATAAACCAATCTTAACTTTCTTGAATGTTTTAGCGCGCATTTCTGACTCTTGTTTTGTAAGCGTGCTACTTTTCCTTTTCATAAGATTTTTAATTCTGTGGAAAATAACATCTGTTTTAATGTTTTTCAATACAACAGCTAGCTCCGGATCATTTTTTTACTTTTTGCTGTAATAATCCCTGTTGTGCTATAAAAGTAAGTTCATAAAGATTCACAATATCTTCCTTTAGTTCTGATTAAATATTTTATTATTTAAAGCTTGTTTAGTATGTTACTTTGATTTAACTTGTTAATATTAAAATCACCATCTAAATGATTTTATGGTTATTATAATATAAACTCTTTGATACAATCTGAAAACTATGATTTTTCGATTAGGAAAATGGTATACTGTAGTAACGTTTTTTTTTAATAAAATATCTGTTCCTCCAACAATTCAATTTTTTTATAAACTGATACTAATTTAACATTATAATAATTAAAAATTAATTAAACGCACAGGAGTTTTCTATTTTTTAGACAAACAATACTAATGAGCGTGTAATATCCACTACGTTAGCGATTTCACATTTATGATGTAAAAAACTTAAGGCATTTAAATAAATAATAACGTTCATCTAAATTCTGCGTTTGTGATTGTCTGAATTTAATGTAAAAATTTATAAATCATTGGTTGTTCTACTTTTTTTAAGGCAATGATGTCATTTCAAAACCTCAAAATTATAAAAGTTGCAATTAATACTATTTGTTGAAGCTATAGATATTATATTTCTACATTTTATAAACTGATTATAATAATAAGTCTGATCATATGGTAGTTAAAATTGTTAATAACCTCGACAATATTATTTATAAGTTTTAGTTTAGCAATACGTTTCATGTTTACTATATGTTTATTAAAGTCTTTGTCATTTATAATATTGTTAATATCTAACTATTTAATATTAGACGAGTTACATACTACTTTGTCAAATATTTTAATATTAATTGAGTAGATTATATTATTTAAAACAAAGCGATTGCGTTTGCATTAGCTTCCATATTTTATTCTATTAATAAAGAAATAAATAAAATAAACAAACAAGCAGTGAAATATCAAAATTTTGTTTGTTTGTTTAATAATTTTGCGTTTCTTATTTTACATTTATTAATTTCTTGTGCATAATTCAATTATAATTGTTTCTGGTACTGTTTATAAACAGTACAATTATAGAATACGCTATTGTGTTGTAGTTAAAAAAAAATCCTGTTAATTAACACAATCAATATATATTTTTAACCCACAATTCAAATATTTAAAAAAATCTAATACAATTAATAATTTAAAATTTATCTATTGCAAATAGAAATTTTTAAACAAAAATTTTCCAAGTTAACATTTATCAGAATATTATTTTCTTAATTGACATCATATTATTGATAATAATAAACATTTTAATATATTTTTTAAAACTAAAAAAGGCCCTATAAAAAATTATTAATCATAATTTAAGTAATTTACGCATAATCACATGCACATTAATCATGTGATTTAATTTGATTGGTTGACACAATGCTATAAAATAAATGGCTTGCAGCAAACGGTCAGTACAGTTCAAATAATTACTCAGTGAACAACGTTTTAAAATGTCCGAAGTACCTTCCAAAATGTGCTCAGCAATCTGCAAACACCATGCTACCCTTGAATGGGTGCATGAAATGTAAGTTTTTTGTATTAATATATTTAATTTTAAACATTCTTTTGCTTATCAATAATAATAATAATATTTGATTTGGTCAAGTGAATACATAAAGTTTGACAGGTTTTTTACAAATACACAACAATCATAATTAAAAAATGTATACAATTATTAATAGGTACAAACAACACAATAAAATTTATAATTCAAAATATTAATTTAAATTATAATAACAATTAGTCAACAAATATTCTGTTACAAGCTGTTTAAAAATGTTTATAGTTTTTGCAGCTTTTATATTACTTGACAACTTGAGAAGTTTTTTAAATTTAAAAATTACTCGGCATGTTTCACGGAATATTGTAAGTTTTTTTTTTTTTAGAAGTCTATATTTTAGTTAGTAGATATTACAAATGCATTTACAAAATATGTATAAAATTAAATCAATTTTATATCACAGTTTAAAAAAAAAAAAATAATTTTTTAAATGGCCAACGGGTGTTGTTGGCTTGGTATTCGAGACCTAATATTTTATTTTTAACCTACATTTTCTTTACATACCATACAGTTTTTTACATAATATACAGTTTATTAAAATTAGTGTTAGTATTATAGGCGGTTAGTTTTTTTTTACGTGAATTTTAATATGATAAGTTTGTATATGAGTATGAATGATACATTTATGTCGTAGTTTTAGCTATTTTGTTCATTTTTGTAGTATTTACCGATTTCTTTTTTGAATTCATTAAGATTTTCAATGTTTGTAATTTTATTTGGTAATTTGTTAAATTTATTGTTGCCTTCTACTAGTATGCTTTTATTAAGTATAGTTGTTTTGTTTTTTTTTAGTAAATATATTGCTTTTTTGTTTAGTGTCATATCCTTGTATGTTTTTGTTTTTTTTTTTTGTAATTTTATATTTGTTTTTATCTTGCCGTTTAGTATTTTATATATAAGAATACATTTATCTTTTTTAATTTTATTTTTAATGTTTAGTTTTTGTACCTTCCTGTATAACTGAATTGTAGGTGTTTTTCTTTCTAAGTTATAAAGAAGTTTTAATATTTTATTTTGTTGTCTTTGGATTTGGTTTATATTTTTTTGGGTTTTATCTCCCCAAATATTTATCAAATAATTTATTTTTGAAGTAAATAAAGTGTTATAAACTTGCTGTTTGGGTGCTTGTTGTAAGTAATTTTTTGTTCTATACAATGCTCCAATGGTAGCACAATTTTCCTTTGTAATAGCATCTTCATGATCTTCCCAACTTAGATTATCACTTATCCATAGAACAAGATATTTAGTCTTAGATGTTTTATGTATTTAAATGTTGTATTTTTTTAAATATTGAATTTTCATTAATATATGTTGTAAGTGTCAGGTTACTGCGTGAATCTGGTAGTTTTATTTTTTCGGCAAGATCTTTTCCGGTGTTTGCAAAGTATTTATTGAATTGATTTGCAATGTTTATTTCATCCGTCTTCTTTGTAGTTGATATTTCATTTATGTGAGCGTTTTTTTTTTACTTTTTTGTTTATTTAGTATTTCATTCATTCCATACCATACATTTTACTTTCATTTCCTTGAGCATTTTCTAATTTGTTTTTAAAATAGTTTTGTTTTCGTTGAATTATTGCTTTCTCTGTGTCTTTTTTTATTTTGTAATATTCAAATTTTAGATATTGGTTTTGAGGTTTTTTTTTTAATCTGTTATATGTTTTTTCTCTTTCATTAATTTTATTAATTATTTGTTTATTTACCCAGTTGTTTCCTTCTTATCTTTTAATAACCACAAGTTTTGTTTCACTATCTGCAATTTGTTGAATTCTAACTATTAACTCTTGAATAATTTCAATATCATCTATATTTATTTCTTCCAATGTTTTTCTTATATTATCATAATTAATTTTATATTTAGTCACTTTTATATAATTATGTTCTATTTTTTCTGATTGCCACTTTGTTACTATTGCATTGTGGTCTGTAGAGGGAACTTGTTTTACATCTATAATAAAGTTTGCGGTATATTGATTAGATATTACATGATCTAATATAGCTTGCTTTCTAGTAGGAGTATTCAAATCATTCATGATAGTATATTCTTATTATTTGTTTATATTGTTGCGTATCACTGTTGTCAATTCCATTTCTTATATTTATATTAAACTTACCAAGTATGATATGCGGTTTTTTTTTCTACTAGTATCATGTTCTCCATTGTACTAAATAGAATAATGTTATTAACATCTGGAGGTTTGTATACTATTGATACATATTTATTTTGATTTGTAGATTAAGTAGATTGTAATAAAATCTACATTATTTAAAGAGTGATTTATAATGACTTTGTATTTATGTTGTTTTTGTATATAAATTGCTACTCCTCCTCCTTTGGTACTTCTGCAATCAAATTCACTATTGTAACTTTGGAGTTGAAAATACTCTGTTTCGTTTGGATATACCCAAGCTTCACTAATTGCAATTATGTCTGGTTTGTTATCATTGCTGTTTGCTATTATTTGCAATTCATCAAATTTATTTCTCTGACTTCTCATATTAATTAAATATATAGGTAAAGACTCGGGTAAAGATCTATTTTACATTTGTATTTATGTTTTAGTTAAGTTTATTAAATAATATTTCACCAAAAGTTTTTGTACATTATTTAGTCAGCTGATTTCTTATAATTATTATATTATTATATTACCATTTTCATCTATAGATATCAGGTTTAATATATTTATTTTATTAAGGATATGTGTGTTTAAATATAGTTTTTTTAGTTGTATTTGTTGTTTGTTTTTAATAATTTTTGTTATATTATTAACTTGTGTAGTCAATTTTATCTCTTTTTATTTATAATTGTTTTATATATGTATGTATCACAACATGTATCATTAGCAGAATGATAAGGATTTATTCTATCTTTGTATTTTTTTATTCTCCACCAACAGTTTGAGCAATTCAATTGATCGGCTTGACATTCTCCTTCGTGTTTTATTCCACAATGTGGACAAGTGGTTTCATTTTTGCATTCTGTTGTGTCCATATTTATTGCAGTTGTAGCATCTTAAAATATTTATGTCTTCATATATCTTACACGTTTTCCATCGTAAATTGATTGTTTCTCTATCGATTAATTTTTTGAACGTTGATATATTTGCTTCAATAGATGTTCCAACTTGTTTTATTGAATTTATTATATTTACTTTGTTTGCAGTATGTCACATTAATTTTATCTTCATCTGTAACATAGTAGTTTTGTTGAGTAATTGCTTTCATAATTTTTTCATTTGTATATTGCTTTTCTGCTCCTACAATTCTCATTCTTGGCTTTTGGTATTTAAGTTTTTCTATTTCATATTTACCATCTAATTTTGTTTCTATTTCGTTTTTTAAGATACGAGATGCATCTTTATTATTTAGCTTTATTATAATACCCCCATTACTTATTTTATTTATATTCTCTATTCTGATTTTTAGCGGTCCTGGGTTTATATTTGTTTTTATATCATTTAATGTCATTTAATTCCTGGTTGTGGACACTTTTTCAGGGGCTTTTTTGTTTCTTTCATTATGTCCGAGTATAATATAGTTGCCTTTTTATTTATATCTTTACTGTTTTTATCTTTCTCATTCACTTGTTTTTTTTATATTTTCTATTGAGATGGTCATTTGTTCTATTTTTTTAAGTTTGTTTTCTTTATTTCATTAACCTCACTTTTGTTACAGTTATTACAGTACCACTTTAAATTGTTTATGTTTTGTATTGTTTTGTATACTTTTTCAGTAATGTTAGCACATTGCAGGCATAAATAATAATAATATAAAACATTACACACATGTTTAAATAATATTTAACTGTTGATAAAATCTATATTAAAAAAATCTGAAACAGAATATAAGACATGACAAAGTAATACATCTTTAATTTTAATATCAAATTGTTTGCTGTTTAAGTTTTTTATTATATTTAGCAAACTGTTGTACAATTTGATTCCTACATATATATGAGTACTCTCAAAGTGAGCGGTGCGATGCTTAATCAATAAAAGTTGATTTCCATGCCTTGTACTGTACATGTGATTGTTGCTAACATTTGCAAACCTATGAAGTTTTTTTTAATAAATGAAAGTACTTTATATATGTATATGGCTGGGAGAGTTAATTTTTTTTTCTTGAAATTTTTTTTACAAGATTGACCAAACTCTAAATTAAAAATTAGCCTAAGTATTCTTTTTTGCATAATAAATACTCTATTTGATATTGACGAGTTTCCCTATAAAATAATGTTTTATTGAATATGTGAGTATACCATTGCATAATATATATATATCGATAAGCGCTTTTTTTTCTAATACCTATTTTAATTGAAGATTGCATAATATGATTTTTTAAGTTTATCACAGACCGAGTTTGCTTGACTAGACCAATCTAAATTATCATCAATAACTAAACCTAAAAATTGCACTGACTAAGAAAACTCAACAATAAAATTATTAATTGATATTAAACCATTAGCTGGTAGTTGACGCCTTTTATGAAAATATACGGATACCGTTTTGTTTTTATTTAGTATAAGCATGTTGTCATTACACCAGTTTGTTAACTTACTTACTATTATCTCAGAGTTGGATTTTAAATCATGAATGTGTTAAAAACTAACTACAATGGATATATCGTCTGCGTACATATTTAGTTTAAAGTTTTGAAATTCTTTAAAACAAATCCGGTAAATCATTGACAAAAAGAAGAAAAATAAACGAACCGCATATACTACCTTGTAGTACACCGTATTTTACTACTATTTTTGATGAAAAATTATGTTCAATTTTTAATTTAATTTTTCTTGGAGTTAAACACTTCAATAGTTGGAAAAAGTTACCACGGAATCCAAGTTTTTCTAACTTGTTGGCAATAAAAATAGTATTTAAAATATCAAATGCAGCTGTCATGTCAAAAAAGAAACTATAAACATAATCATTCTGATCCAATTTTTCATTTACAAACTTTATATATTCGGTTGCTGCAGTTTCCACAAACGTTTAGAACGATAGCCATGTTGTGAGTTATTTAAAATATTATTTTTTTCTAGTAAAGTTTTCATTCTGTTGCATATAATTTTTTCAAATATTTTTGAAATTGTAGAAGTTATTGTAATACTTCAATAATTTTCTAACTTTTGTGTGTCGCCTTTTTTGTGTAATGGAGTTACAATACCAATTTTTTAAATATCTGAATATGTTCCTTGTTCTATAGCAACATTATATAATGATGTTAATATTGTTACTAAACGTTGTAATACTAGCTTAATTAGTTTAGCAGTTAAATGATCACTGCCGTATGATGCAGAATTTTTCATCGAGAATATTGCATTTAATACATCTTTTTCGAGTATTGGAGACATAAAAACAGAATTACTTTTATTTTCACGTGTACTGCCATTTAACGTAAGTTTAGATGATTCAAAATGTTGACCTATTTTATTTTTTGCTAAATTTGTAAAATGACTAAGTAAACCGTTACAATTTAAAATATTTTTTTTATTGTTGCGAGCCTTGTGATGCGTCGTTTCTCTAACTACTCTCCACGCTTCTTTCACATTATCATTTTTAAAAATTCTATTAGAATAAAATTTACGTTTTGTTAAATCAACAATGTTATCATGTTCAATTTTTTGCTTTTTATAATCGTTGATTAAATCAATGTCATGTAAGTTATAAGCTAACTAAAAAAGATAGTCTAATCTTTTTGTTTCAATAATTAATTGCTGTGTAAGCCAAGGACACTGCTTTGTTGCTATCTTTACATTTTAAAGAACAAGAAAGGTCCAGTAATGTGATTATTGAATTTATTAATTTTTCAAAATTATCATTCATAATCGAGACAATTACATATTTCATTCCAGTTTTGATTAGATACAAAGAATGCAAATGTTTTAAGATTTGATTCTGAGTACTGCCTATTTCTAACAATTTTATTATCTTTTTTAAAGAAAAATTGTGAATTTATTTATAATAAAATTGATAAATGATCCCCTAGCAACGGATTTAGTGTTTTACATTTGTATAAACTTGTGTCGATTGTGGTAAGTATGTAATTAATAGCATTGTGAGTCACAACCAATAACTAGCTCTCCATCAAACTTTACATTACATTTTGCACAATTTTCCGCGTCAACCAAGTCGTCCGCCATCTTGCAAGTGATTCGTATAATTAGTTTTGTATAAAAAATATACGTTGTATGTCGACAGATTGTCCCCAGACTACTATGTTGTATTAAATAAGTGAATATATCATTGTCTAATAGGCTGACATTACCTAGCTAGTATCTAATTCCCTTCTTAGATTATTTTTGGCAAATGTTGCTTTTGATAATTTAAAACAAACAATATCAATGTGAACTCCCCAATTTAGATCTTGATCAATGAGAACTCCTAAAAGTTTAGTTGAAGTACATATACTTATATTATCCAAGTCGTCGTTTAATGAAATATTTATTCTATACTTGCAGTTTTATTCAAATTTACCATTACGTTGTTACTATTACACAAATTTGTAAAGTTGTTGACTACTAACTTACATTTTGCTAAAAGGTCTATTTTATTGTCTGGCATTTTTAATAACTTTAGAAAACGAGTTTGCGAGTTACCCTTTCTAAAAAATGGAATGATGTTACACTTTTATAAAAACTCCGAAAATTCACCGAAATGTATCAATTTATTACATATATCTGCTAGTGTGTGTGAGATGATATGTTTACACAATTTTAGTAATTTTAATGGAATTATTTTGTTTTTGTTTTGTTTATTTATTATTTGTTAATTGCTACTTTTATTTTGTTTTTTTAGTAATAGGAGTGCAGCGGCTGATGGAGAAATGGCCAATGCTGTCTTTGAACCAAACTGCCTTAACAAACCAAATGAACCTGTTGATGTCCCATTTACCTACTATGACAATGCTATTGTTGCAATTCCTGATAATATGATTAACCCTGAACAACAGCCAGGAATTGAAATTAGCGAACTAAACAAAAAAGAAGCAAAAGAAGAAATACCAGAAAAAGAAAAAAGTTCTACAATGTTTGCTAACTTATTAGATGCTATATCCAAGTGTAGCAATTTTCAACAAGAAACTTGGTTATATCTTGTAACCTTCCTTGTGGTTGCGTTACTCGCATTTGCCGGCTACAACGCTGGAATAAATCTTTACATTGAGTGGACTGATTTATTAAAAAAGAATAATACTGATGTTTCAATCAAGTTTTTAAAAAATGTCACTACTGCAATCAATAATACTAAATTAGCAAATATTTTTGAAACTACAACATTCAAGTTTAAAATGTGGAATTATGATCAAGATAATACAGGATATGTTGATTAGAATTTAAATAATTATTAGTTTTTTGGGGTTTAATTTTAGTTTTGTTTGTGTTCATCACACTTTATGATGACTTTAATAAATGTATAAAATAAATAAAAATATTAATATATAATCTTATCATTAAGTGGTCTTTAATTTCCCTTTTATGTATTTTCAGACTTATTAAGTATTAACTTGGATTAAGTCAAATCCTTACAATAATTATCAATTAAATATATTTTAAAATAAATAAATATAATTTATGGCAATATAGTTTATTAGCTGCATATAGTGTTCCCAAACTAAAAAGTAAACTTTAAATAAATATTGCAGGTGGCACCAAAGTTGCAAAAGTCTTTGGTGGCAGTACTTGGACATAAACCTAATCTAATATCAGATGCTACCAAACTTGTCAAATGCTCTTTTGCCAGATTTTATAAATAAACTTAAACTAATATTACTGATGACATCAAAATACTTCTTAGTTTCTGAACCTAAAAACACATTACTCAACAATAAATTAATAACTCAATAAAACTAACACGATCAAAGTTGTAAAGGAATACGTTATATTAATCTACACAACTACATTAACGTCATTCTGCTTTGTATCTGTAAGAGCATTAATCACAAGAAAGAGAAACTAGAAGGTTTTTTTTTAAATAACATTAATGTAATTTTATTATCTGAAACTCTTTTAGCTCCTAGAAAAATTTACAACATCTCAAGCACTTTTGCGTATATGAAAAATACGATTGCAGCACAGGGACGTAAAATTGAAATTGTCGTCAAAAAAATCAGTTGACCACTCAAAAACCGTTACGCATCCAACTGTTGCATTGGATGCTAATTTAATTGTTAATGTTCCTAATAAAATTGATTTTAGCATATCAGTTGCAAATTAAGCAGCTAATAACAGGATATCTTGATGTTATACTAAACGCTTAAAACAATTGTTGCAGGACTTTAAAACAAATGATCTAGCTTGGCTCAAACATGCAAAGTTATTACAGTTACCAGGGATACACTGGAAATGTTCTTAATATTACTTTACTTTAGAACATCGCCGCTCAAACTGCTATTTTGGTTATTAACAACTTTAGCTCAGACTATTGCCTAGTAGTCTCAGATCTCTATGAGAAGTGTAAGGAAAGAGTCAAGTCGGTCTGATTGCTTCTTGTTTTTTCAATTGCAATAAATAAAAAAGTTGACAGCGCAATCTTTGACTTTATCAGTTTTATTTTTCTAGCAATAAAAAACGTCTATCAAAGCTTTGCCAAAACATGGATCAAAATGATTGAGTTTTGACAAAGAGACCAGAGAGCTTATCCGTTTTTAAATTTGTGCCAGACATAAATGGCAACGATCTTAAATCTGCTGAATCGTAAGGTAAATTAAGCAATCAAGGAGCACAGAAATTAGTGGTGGAAATAGTCGATTTGGCCGTTTATGATTTCTATGTATCAGACATACATTACGCCTAGTGTCAAAATTGCTTAGTACATTGACAATACGGCATTATGCTAAAACTGTTAGCTGTTTGTAAGTCTCTTGAAACTTTGGTAAGGTACTGGAGAGTAAAAATTAACTCTGAGAAGAGGAAGACCTAACTTTTCCTTTGAAATTATTGGTTTTTGATATCGCTCTAATTCTATAGATAAATACTGCAAAGATTTTTAAAATAAAATTTGATAGTCGCTTAACTTTTAGGTAAGACCAAGATGGCAAACAATTTTTTAAATACGTTGCTGAGCAGGGTTACTTATATGAGTATGGCAGCTTCTACCTATCTTATCAGGATAGAATCATTTCAAAGTAAAATTTTAAGAAAGATTGTTAAAGCGCTTTACAAACGTGTAACACCTAACTGAAAGCTGATACGGTATCAATACTCCATGTTTGAGCATAAAACTTTTATGATAACATTGTTATTCATTCAGATCTTAAGATGTTTTGTCTAACTGTATAAAAAAAACTTAAATAATTTTGACACATAAAGTTTTCTAAAGATTTTCTTCCCCAGACAACAATAAAAAACAACATAGACTAAATAATATACATATAAATAATATAACATAAAAATTAGTAAATGACATAAAAATGGGTTACACTTTTTTGAATCAAACGTTTTAACGTAAAAAAATTGTGATTGGAAAAGTAGTCTTCAAATTTTTCTAAAATCTGTTTTATTGTTAAATGGTCGCGACATGTTTGGCATGTCGGCTGTCTATTGCTAGTCAGGTAATACGAGGAAGTTAAATAAGTTTGTCTTATGCGCAAGCAACATAAGGCAACGTTCTTTATTATGTGACGTTTACCAGCAACTTTCATGTTGTCACAAAAAAGTTATTTTTTTTACAATGCTTTAAAAACATAACCTTTAAAGTTATTAGGTCTCACGCAGATGTTGTTGGTAGGATTTGCATATGCAACTTGACAAGCGGTTTTATTGGCCATTTGTTTGTT
Organism: Tachinus rufipes; assembly: GCA_963932245.1. Classification (NCBI taxonomy): domain Eukaryota; kingdom Metazoa; phylum Arthropoda; class Insecta; order Coleoptera; family Staphylinidae; genus Tachinus; species Tachinus rufipes. The sequence continues at coordinate 21,296,212 of OZ010750.1, forward strand.
GTCCCCAATACCTACCTGGATTTTAGACACACATAGTTTTTTTATCTAAACTGAAAAAAAAAAAACTGAGCAAGCTAAATTAATGGTTGGTCAAATACACACATTTTATAGTCAGATTGACGCATCCAATCTGAACATAAGAAAAACAAACTACCAAACATCATTTTACAGTTTGTTTATTCAATCTTCAGACCTGTAACGCAAATAATTCTGCAATGTACACCAAAACCTCATTTAGGAAAGACTGCCATAGTCCTTAAAGAGGTTTTACTACTCCAAACCGTTCTAAAACCGTACTGAATACCATCGGATAGATAACATTAAATTAATTTCTAGATCCTGCTTTTAAACGCAAACCACCTAAGAGACGGTAAGCTTTAGTTTGTGTTTACGTTTTTGCGTTAAGTTACCGGTGATTGTTGTGGCGTTTGTTTAGTTGCATTGCAACTACAAAAAAAGTCGATTTTTTAAGGATAAATAGCTATTTGTCTATTCACTCTAGAGAAAAAATAAAAAATGCATTCTGATGATATGTTTGAGTGGAGTTAGAAAATTAAAAAAAACATTTATGGCATTCATTATTTTTGAGATAATTTTTTTAATACACATAAATTTAACTGTTACTTTTCTTTCTCAAATAAAAAAACTTTGTGAAAGAAAAACATTAACTGATTTAATTAATTGTTTATTATTGTTTAATTTAAAGTGTTAGGTTTGATAAAATAAAATCAGATTTATGTAAATTCAAATATGTATTTCTTTAGACTTGAGAAACAAATTATTCTCCATTATATATTGTAAACATTAGAACAAATGTCCATTAATACATGACACAAGTGATTAAATATTAATCTTGAAAAACGAAATAATCGTTGGGCTTGTGCATACGCGTCTTACAAAGACGAAAACAAGTTACTTAGAAAATAAAAGTAACTTGCACATTACAGTTAGTACTACTAATACTGCAACATTGAAAAAATAAAATTGAAAAATGTGGTTAAAATTTAAAAAAATAAAAATAATAATAAAAATAAAATTAAAATTAAACAAAAAAGAAGTATTTTGAAAATAAATTATAGATAAAGGGAAAAATGAATTGTAAATCAATTAATATCTAGACCATGCAACCTTAGAACAGGTAAAACATGTTCGTATAAATGTACACACAGTGTCTCAAGTTTACTAAATATAACCTGCAACAATGTCGAACAGTCTAGAAATTACAAAATGTAAATATTAAAATGGTCTAAAATCATCCATATACGCGTTTCGAAATTTATTTCTCATCAGTATGGCTTTACTTTAGACTTAAACATAATTCTAAATTAGATAAGTTAACTTACTTAGTCAACTCGGTCTCGTAGCAACGTTTAAACTAAATTTATAAAAAAGAGGGTGAACTATTTATACTATCTGAAGGATTAATGACTTCTGAGAATAAAGGATTAAGAATCTCACATTTTTCGGACTAATTACCTAGCGATAATTACATGTAAACATTAGAACAAATGTCCATTAATACATGACACAAGTGATTAAATATTAATCTTGAAAAACGAAATAATCGTTGGGCTTGTGCATACGCGTCTTACAAAGACGAAAACAAGTTACTTAGAAAATAAAAGTAACTTGCACATTACAGTTAGTACTACTAATACTGCAACATTGAAAAAATAAAATTGAAAAATGTGGTTAAAATTTAAAAAAATAAAAATAATAATAAAAATAAAATTAAAATTAAACAAAAAAGAAGTATTTTGAAAATAAATTATAGATAAAGGGAAAAATGAATTGTAAATCAATTAATATCTAGACCATGCAACCTTAGAACAGGTAAAACATGTTCGTATAAATGTACACACAGTGTCTCAAGTTTACTAAATGTAACCTGCAACAATGTCGAACAGTCTAGAAATTACAAAATGTAAATATTAAAATGGTCTAAAATCATCCATATACGCGTTTCGAAATTTATTTCTCATCAGTATGGCTTTACTTTAGACTTAAACATAATTCTAAATTAGATAAGTTAACTTACTTAGTCAACTCGGTCTCGTAGCAACGTTTAAACTAAATTTATAAAAAAGAGGGTGAACTATTTATACTATCTGAAGGATTAATGACTTCTGAGAATAAAGGATTAAGAATCTCACATTTTTCGGACTAATTACCTAGCGATAATTACATGTAAACATTAGAACAAATGTCCATTAATACATGACACAAGTGATTAAATATTAATCTTGAAAAACGAAATAATCGTTGGGCTTGTGCATACGCGTCTTTCAAAGACGAAAACAAGTTACTTAGAAAATAAAAGTAACTTGCAGATTACAGTTAGTACTACTAATACTTAAGTTTAATTTTAATTTTATTTTTATTATTATTTTTATTTTTTTAAATTTTAACCACATTTTTCAATTTTATTTTTTCAATGTTGCAGTATTAGTAGTACTAACTGTAATGTGCAAGTTACTTTTATTTTCTAAGTAACTTGTTTTCGTCATTGTAAGACGCGTATGCACAAGCCCAACGATTATTTCGTTTTTCAAGATTAACATTATATATTGAATTATTTCATTAAGTAACCTTTGGTAAAACAAACATAAATGCAAAAAATACAGGCACTATGACATGTCTCATGTGGTGTATCGTTTTTAGATACATAAATAGAACACAATGGATTTTATGTTTCATCTACCATAATTTTAACTTTAAACAGAATGTTCAATTTACGTATATAAGAACAATACATCACATTAGACACATCAAAAAAGTTAAAAATCACAGGGTTTGTGTTGAGTCTAAGTAGGTATTTGTTTTAAATAAAACAAAACTGTTAAAAAAAAATTATACATCATTTTGTTTTAATCAAATTATATTTTTAGACGTTGGTATCATCATATACATTTATATGTATAAAAAAAGAACAAAGTTACTTTAATGTGGGACCTTTATGCATATTTAAAGTTATCTGCTTCGAGTATACTTTCTAATTTTATTTAATCTAAAATCAAATTCAAAATATTTTGGCGTGTTTGAATGTTTTGTTAAAGCATGAGCAATTTTTGATACATTTTAGGCAACAAATTTGTGTTTAATACTTCAAGTATTTTTATTTAAATTATTGTTACAAATTTGCCACCAGATAACATAATATTTAGATACAGCTTCTATTTTTTATTATTTTAGAATTTTTGAGGTAAAAACCTGAAAATTAAACTACGGTACTAAATGAGCCGCAATTAGACATTTAGGTTGCCAACCGCTGCTATAAACTAATATAAACAGTGACAAACCAAAACTGTCCAAGTTTCTATAGAAAATATTAAAGACGCTATGTTATAAGATGTAGACAATAATATACGAGTGAGTACTAGGCAAATGAACAAATCCTTTACATTTATTTTACATGCATATGATTTTTTTGATGGCTGTTAAACAAATTTAATTGATAAAATATATAAAGAAGAGACGCAATGTCCTCAAATGAGACAGTTGTAAAAGCAATAATTTCGAATAATGCCTAGTTAAATAGGTAAATTTATACGAATGCCACAACGACATATGTAGCGCTCGTTACTATTTGTTCAATCGGACAACCCAATAATAACATTAAAAAATTAAATTTATGAAAAAATATTCTAAACTAAAAACATCCATAGACGCGTTTCGAGGTTTACCTCTCAGGTAAACCTCGAAACGCGTGGATGATTCTAAACTAAAAACATCCATAGACGCGTTTCGAGGTTTACCTCTCAGGTAAACTTCGAAACGCGTGGATGTTTTTCGTTTAGAATATTTTTTCATAAATTTAATTTTTTAATGTTAAATTTAATTGAATCCAGATTTTCTTAATAATAAACAGACAAAACTTGTATTAGTTGTAAATTTGCTTCTTTATTGGTTAGATAAAAGCCGCACAGATTTTAAGTTATAAAGTTATTAGTTTGTGTATTTAGTTAAGGTTTGGGCAGGCATTTTATTAGACCATTTTGTTTGCCAAGTTGTTTAAATAATAAATTTTTAAAGAACTATTGAAAAATGTGCAGTTTGAGAACAGATAGATTGATCGGAGAAGCCTTGTTACATGACCGCAAGGGTCACCAGATCTAACATATCTAGATTTTTTTAAATATTTTATTGTTACTCTAAAATTTAGAGCAAATTAGTATCAAATTAAAATGATTTTTTGTAATTTTACACTTTTTAGAGCGGGTAGTAGGGTTATTGAGTTTTTTAAATTTTGTATTGTAATCTTTTTTGAAAACTTGTAAAAGGATCTATCTATGTGAAAGTGTTTTTTTTATGTTTCGATTGTGCAACATTAATTTGTTATAGAGTCTTTATAAACACTAGCGTAATTCTACCAGGCTGCAGTAATGTCAGGACAGACAAGAGTGAGTATATAAATGGGCAAAATTTGTGTTTAGAAACAAATTTATATTTTGTTTATTACATTTTGACAAATGTTTACAATTGTTCAACATCGGTACACAACATTAACTCCCGCTGTAGTAATTTTGGGTGCAATACGCTATTGACAAAATCCTCTTTAGTATTAGTTCATTAACACGCGGTGTTACATTAATACAGTTTTATAACCGATTCCACTTTTATTTTTTCAAGACCATCTAAGGACTGCTTTCCAGCAAGATAATGCCCAATATCATACTAACTACAGATTTCTTGCGTTGTTTACGCATCCTCCAAACACCAAAAGAGTTGATGAATGCATAAAAGTACGAGATGTAACTTATTCTTGTTTTTTGTCAATAACAATTATTATTTTTCTATAAAAATTTATTCAATTGTATAACATCATACTATAACTATGATTGTTTTCAATAAGAATTCCTAATTTAATTATAAAAGAAACATTTATTTGTTTTTAACTAGTCCAATTTTTTAATTTAATATGCAACGTACAAACTATGTGATTGCTTGTAGAAAATTATATTCAGTAATATTAATAATAATAATAATAATAATAATAATAATAATAATAATAATAATAATAATAAGAATAATAATAATAATAATAACGTTGAAAATTTAACCCAACAATCCATCAATGATGTTTCAACACTTTCAGTGTTGACCACTAAGATGGGTAAACCTAGAGTGCGCATGAAATGGTCTACTGAAATGAATACTTTTATTATGCGCCATTATTATCTGCTAACCAACAACGAATCCAATACAACCAACTATAGGCAGGAGCTTCATATTGCTTTTTGTCAACAATATCCAAATCTAGATGTAACTGAACAGAGGATAGCTGATCAACGAAGAGCCATAGTTAAAAAGAATTACATCCCGCAGCCAATACTAGAAGAACTGAAAGCTGAAGTAGCAGCTGTTGTACAAAACACTATACCTAATAATATAGAAGTTGAAGAATCAATACACAATGCAGAAGACAACTCTATAAGTTTAGATAATGGCACTCCTGCAAACGCCACAGAAAATCAAGACAGAGAAAGTAATCCTGAAAGCACACCAGTTCAGCAAGAAAATCAACTGACTAATGATCTTAGAACTGAACTACAACGGGCAATCATTGAATATGCCCACATTGATCCTACACTACGGCCTAGCATCCCAAAACAAAACAACTCACAAAAACTTGCCATGAGTTTAGAACTCATAGATGAGAAAATTCTTCCTGATTATCTAGACACTACTAAAAGTTTTTCCAACTTACATGCTTATATCTATGCTGCAGCGGTTGCTATTGTACGAGTAAATGGAGGCAAAGTTGAACATTTTACAAACAAACCGTACAAGCCAAATTCCATACAACCTTGGGAGCGTCGACTGGAAAAAGATATAGCTTGTCTTCGCAACAACATTGCAACAGTCTACCAATATAATAATGGCAATAAAAATAAAAAAATTGAAAAAAGAATATCTAAGATCCAAGAAAACACAAAAAAGCATGCTAATCGAAATCCTAACAACAATTCACTACCAGAGATTTTAGACACACTTATACAACAACTAAAAGCTAAATCTAGCAGATTAAAAAGATATCGTGAGTCCAACCTTAGAAAGAAGCAGAACAGTATGTTTAATTCTAACCAAAAATTATATTATCGGAGCTTGAGACAAAATCAGGCAACAACAGCAACAAACAAAATTCCAACCAAATAAAATATTGAAAAGTTTTGGACATCAATCTGGTCACAACACGTCCAACACAACACTAATGCAGCTTGGATAATTAATGAAGAAGAACGTGCTACAGAAAAACCGATAATGACTCCTTGTAATATAACAACAGAAATGGTAACCGAGGCTATAAAAAACACTCAAAACTGGAAAGCGGCAGGTCCAGATCAAATACAAAACTTTTGGCTTAAAAAACTTCCAAATACTCACTTCTACATTGCGCATTATTTTAGGTGCTTCCTTAAAGATCAAACAAACATTCCAATTTTTTTAACTCAAGGTACAACGTATTTGTTGCCAAAAAGTAATAACCTGAGTGATTCATCTAACTACAGGCCAATTACTTGTTTATGTACACTATATAAAATACTCACATCATGTTTATCAAGTGCCATTTACAAACACATTGAAAACTTAAACGTTTTAGCAGAGGAACAGAAAGGTTGCACCAAAAAATCGCAAGGCTGCAAAGAACAACTAATTATAGATTCTGTCACTATGGAGCAGGCGTGGAACAAGCGAAGAAACATTTATACCGCTTTTATTGATTATCAAAAAGCATTTGACTCAGTCCCTCACTCATGGCTTATAAAAGTGTTAAAAATATATAAAGTAGAACAAACAGTAATAACACTACTTCAGCAGTTAATGTCAACATGGAAAACATCACTACATATTAATCATAACGGACAAAAAATAATTTCTAACCCAATAAACATCAAAAGGGGCATCTTCCAGGGAGACAGTTTAAGTCCATTGTGGTTTTGCTTAGCTTTAAATCCTTTGTCTACACTACTTAATGAAACAGGATATGGATTTCAATTGAGACATGGATCAACAACTAAACATGTTATTAACCACCTCCTCTTTGTTGATGACATTAAATTGTATGCTGCCAATAAAAACCAGCTTAACCAACTTTTAAAAATTACAGAAAGTTTTTCAAAAGACATTCAAATGTCTTTTGGGTTAGATAAATGTAAAACTCTCAACATTAACCAAGGAAAAATTATTACTTGTAACTTTGAAATGACAGATGGAAAAGCGATTGAATCAATGATGACTACAGACACTTATAAATATCTTGGCCTCCTTCAAGCTAGGCGTATTCAACATAAAGAAATTAAACAAGCAGTTTTAGTTGAATACAACAAACGATTAACTGATATTTTAAAATCAAAACTGAATGGCAAAAATACGTTTAAAGCCATAAATGCATATGCCATACCAGTATTAACATATACGTTTGGAACCGTTAAATGGACAAAGACCGACTTGGATAACATTCAAATTAAAACTCGAACCACATTAACTAAATTTCGAGCCCACCATCCAAAAGCCGCAACTGAAAGAATAACTCTACCACGACACAAAGGAGGCCGTGGCTTAATAGATGTTAATAAACTTTATCAAAACCAAGTTCAAAATTTACAACGCTATTTTCTTAGCAAACAAACATCAATTCATAAAACCGTTTGCTTGGTTGATAACAATTATAGCCCCTTAGATTTATTACACACGAATGAAACTGAGCTCACTTTAAACATAGCTTACGAACAAGAAAAAACACGAAAGTGGGCAGGAAAAGCCTTACACGGCCGACACCCAAATGATCTCAATCACACTTTTGTCGATCAAGACGCGTCGAACAAGTGGTTGACTCAAGCGGATTTGTTTCTTGAAACTGAAGGTTTTTTGATTGCAATTCAAGATCAAGTCATTGCAACCAGAAACTACCGTAAATTTATATTGAAAGAAAGAAATATCGACGATATTTGCAGAAGATGTAATGAAGCAACCGAGACCATTCAACATGTAACTTCAGCTTGCAGAGTTTTAGCGCCCACCAGCTATCTACACAGACATGACCAAGTGAGCAGTATAATACATCATAAATTAGCAAAACTGCATAAACTAACAACAGATACGTCCCTATATTACAACTATACGCCCGCCAATGTACTTGAAAATAACACTCACAAATTATATTGGAACCGGAGCATCATAACAGACAAAACCATCAATTGTAACCGCCCAGATATTACACTTATAGACAAGATGTCAGACACGACGTACATAATAGACGTAACAATTCCCAATTCACACAACCTTCAGACTTCATGGAACGAAAAACTAAGTAAATACCGACCATTGGCTGACGAAATTAAAAATATGTGGAAACAGAAGAATGTATTTATAATACCAATTGTTATATCGACAACTGGCATTGTTCCACAGAAACTACATGAAAGTCTTTTTAAATTACAGCTCCATCCTCTAACTTACATCCAGCTTCAAAAAACAGTTATTTTAAACACAACATCAATAGTCCGGTCACATCTCAACCTTGATAAATAGAATTGTAGGCAACTTGTTTGAAAAAACCGTACCTACTAATTACCGTCAGAAATGACGTGCAAAACCGGAATAATAATAATAAAACGCAGGGAGGTGATCGCTTGGTAAGTAACCTTTGGTGAAATCAAAAAGCGCCACCACGCACCCGAGCTTAACGGAGTAGTAAACCTTTTTTCCAATACTAAATACAAAATGTATATATGATCCGCACTAAAACCATAGCAGATCAATAAGGGTTAAACCGCCTCAACTCCTATTAACAGGAAACCTTTGCAAAAAGTTGAGCGTCGAGTGCTAAGGGTAACCTCCTGAAACAATTGATTCATACTGGTTCTAAATAATGAATGCAGTCAGGCTGCCCACAACGCATCGGTTTCGGATACGGTGCAAGGAGAAGTTGTGCGCAGCCAAACCCCCGCCGGTTGCCTTGAGTGGACGGTGGAACTTAAAAAAGATCTAGCAAAATGCTATAGCGAGAGTAGCCCAAAGCAAAGAGGTTATATGGATAGACTACATACGCGGTTTATAACAAATCATCCAGAACTTAATCATTATGCAGCAAAAAATCTTCAAAACCAAGTAGCGTATTTAAAAAAAAACATCATCAACATTTGTTTATATCCAATCAAACAGCCCCTGAACAAACCTATGAAGAAATAATCATAAAACACAACAATTCTAATAAAAACCAATCTATCAATGAAACAAATCAACAACAAAACGGTAACCTAACAACAGAAGAAGAAATAAAAGTATTAGAACAAGAGTTCTGGGAACTGATACAATGTAATGAAGAGCTTATACAAAAAAAGATACACAATAAAATTAGCATATCCAAGAACAATATTAAACTAACGAACAGTGTACTTTCTAGATACATCGCCAATACAAATGATATCAAAATAATCGTAAACGGATTATATACAGCAGCTACAGTTCTAGTGAAATCTCAAATATTAAAAATTAATAATACCAGTAAGTTCAAAACTCGTGTAAAACAACTAGAAAATAAAATAAACACACAAAGAAAATTGGCATCTAGAATCCAAACTCTAATAGATTGTAAAAAAAGAGGCCAACCATTATCAACAAAACAACAAAAAATCGAGCATTCTATAAAAAATGAATACCACACAACAAACATAATACTTAACACTATTAAAGAAAGATCTATCGATAAAATTAGAAAAAAAATTAAGTGGATTGAAGAGAATAACACCTTTAAAAACTGCCCATCTAAGCTTTTTAAACAAAAAATAATAACGTGCAATAATCCTGACATTGACCAAATTGAAAACTATTGGAAAGAAATATACGAAAAACCGCAGCCATTTAATAAAGAAACAAAGGCCCTTACAACATTTAGAAACACTTGTAATCTAAACTTACAAACAAACACAATGGAAGATATCAACTTAAATGAATTAAAAAAAGCACTACAAAAATCAAAAAATTTCTGCGCACCAGGTCCAGATCTAATAAATAATTATTGGTGGAAAATTATGACAGCAACGCACCAGCCCCTCGTAGAAATATTTAACAAGTTTATTAAACATCCAAAAAGTATTCCTGAATGGTTTCCAGAAGGTCGCACTATTTTAATATCCAAAAAAGGAGACCCAAAACAACCCGCAAATTATCGCCCTATTACTTGCCTAAATCATATCTACAAAATATTTACAAGTATTATAAACACAAAAATTTTGGTACATATTGAGCCCGTGTGGCAAGAAATTTACGAACAGAGAGGATCAAAGCAAGGAATAGATGGATGCAGAGAAAATATCCTCATTGATAGATGCATATATCAAGACGCCAGATATTACAAACGTAATCTATCAATGGCATGGGTGGACTACCAAAAGGCTTTTGATACAACACCGCACGACCTTATAATTTACATTTTTAACATAATGAAACTGGATAAAATACTTGTTAACTGTATCAAACACTTGATGAAGTTATGGAAAACTAAAGCTACAATAGGAAACGGCAAACATACAAAGTCAACTAATTCCATTACATATAAACGAGGAATTTACCAAGGCGACTCTCTTAGCCCTCTTATTTTTTGCTTGTCAATAGCTCCTCTTTATTGCGCAGGTAAACCAGGCTGCCGTAATAATAAAATCTCACATCTATTCTATGTCGACGACCTAAAACTATTTGCATCTAACAAACAAAACCTTAACCATGCTTTACGCGATGTGCACGAGTATACTCGCGATATTGGTATGAACTTTGGCATAGAAAAATTTGCAATATACCATATTATTCGTGGAAAAGACCCCGACGAAAGAGATGATGTAGAATTGGTTGACGGCAGAATCATAAGACATCTTCAACAGGACGAAACTTACACATACCTCGGAATTAAACAAAGCAGTTTTCAAGATACTACAACTGTAAAAAACGAGATAAGTAGCAAATATAAAAATATGCTAAAACACATTTGGCGGTCCGAATTATGCGGAAAAAATAAAATATCAGCAACCAATATGATTGCAGTACCAATCATAACACATACATTTGGGTGCATCAAATGGACTGCAGAAGAACTACAAAAACAGGATATTGCAACAAGAAAAATTATGCATATGAACAATAGTTTACATCCCAATGCTTCCGTTGAAAGAATATACATTACTAGAAAAAAAGGGGGCAGAGGACTCGTCAACATTGAAAATATGTACAACAGAATTAATCTGTGTACATACTTAAATGTCCTTCAAAAATCCGATCCTCTTATAAAACTAGTTCAAGATCATGAAATAAATCAACAAGGAAGCTTTCTACGTCAAGCGGCACTAAAAACAATATTAAAACTTCAATTAGAGAACTTAGACGACCTTAGAATATTACCGGTATCAGAAGTTAAAAACTTATGCAATAATGCCGAACAAAATACTTTACTAACTAAACATTTAGATAAAAATATGCACAGTATCTTTTTTAAAAACATCCGAGATCTCAAGTTATCGAGCCAACTTACTTTTTCTTTTTTGCATTCTAGCAACCTTAGATCGGAAACCGAAGGTTTTATCACATCGTGCCAAGATGGCGTGCATAACACTCTACTTTATTCAAAGCAAGTACTAAAAATGCAAAATATTATAAGCACATTATGTAGAACATGCCACAAACACCAGGAATCATTAATGCACCTTGTATCAGCGTGTCCTCACTACGCAAAAACAGAGTACATAAGCCGGCATAACAACGCGCTTAAAGTGTTATACTTTCATCTCAGGCATTACTTTAAAATAGATGAAAAAATAATTGCATATTACCTTCAAGACGACATAGAGACCGTTGTATCTAATAGCAATTGTAAACTGTTTTGGAACTTTAGTTTTTCTACAACACGACAAATATCAGCTAATAAACCGGATATTGTATTACAGGATTTAAATCAAAAAATTATGTATATAATATATTCTTCTCCCGCAGAAAACAATATATTAAAAAAATTCACAGAAAAAGAGCAAAAATACCGCCCGCTTATCTCCGAGTTAAATATTACTTACCCAGAGTATGCAATTAAAACCGTTACACTCATAATAGGCTGTTTAGGCGGCATATCAACAAATTTTACAGAAAATATTCAAAAATTACCTGGTTGCTTTAAGAATCATAAATCTCTTGCTACAGAGATGCAAATATGCATCTTACTTGGTTCTGCCAGACTACTAAGGGTGCACTCGGCCCACTCCAGGGCTAATTAGTTAACATGCGGTCGCATGGACTTGTTAGTCACTTGCCTCGGGGCAACTTAAAGCGCGAATGGACACCGCACTTAAGAGGCAAAAGCAACGTAGTTCTAATGACAGTTTATACAGTATCTAAAAAACAAAATTGTTCAGTTTTTGTGAACAAAAATACAATTAAACATACCTTTTATAGAACAAGAAATCTATGCAAATGTTTTATTACAAAATAGGTTATAAACGTCAAGCTTAAGTTAACCCCAAAATCTCAATAAATGCGACATCTTTTTAACACAACTAAGACTAAATTAAAATAGTAAGATGTGTTGCATACATGCAATGTCATGTAACCACGCCTCATTTAAATCAAACTCTTGAAATACAATGTTATATAGCTATGTTGCAAATTTGCAACAATATGAAATAAAGAGTTAGACGTTGAATAGCGTAATTTGCACTTGCAAGTTTTTTGCAAATCTTATCAACATGGTCAGTAAACAATAATTTATAATCAATAGTGATTCCTAAAAATTTTGTATTGTTTACTTGTTGTAGGGTTTGATGTTCGTATTTAATTAGCAAACTGCTATTGTGTTTTTTTTTTACAAAATGAATAAAAACTGATTTGTATTTATTCAATAGCAGGTTATTTTGTTGACAGTAAGAACAAGTGTTTATTAGTATGTTGTTCATGTTTTCTACAACAAACTTGTATAATGTATAGTAATGGACCTAGTACAGAGCCATGCGGTACCCCCTGTTCAACTTTTGGTGTAGTTGACTGTTTGGAATCAATTTGAACATAGTGATTCCTTGACATTAAATAAGATTTAATCCATTTTAACGGTACGCCTCTGATACCATACATTTCTAATTTTTCTAATAATATATCATGGTTTACACTATCAAACGCCTTTGATAAATCTATAAAAACTTCAACGGATGTTTTGCTAGAATTTATATCTGCGTGTAAATGTTGAAGCAATTCCATAACAGCATCCGTAGTTCATTTTTCTTGACGAAATCCAAACTGATTTTTAGCAAAAAGTTGATGACTTTCGAAGAAATTGTAATTTAAATTGATACTATTTTTTCAAATACTTTGGATAGTGTTGAGAGTAGAGAGATTGGTCTGTAGTTTTCAATGTTACAGGTAGGTCCTTTTTTGTGCAATGGAATAGTCTTGGCTGTTTTTAGCTTATTGGGAAACACGCCTTGCTCAATCGACTCATTTACTAAAAATGTAATTGGTTCAATTAAAAATTCGAAACATGTTTTTTAATAGTTTTGTGTTCATTTCATCAATATTATATACTTCTTTAGGTGTAGCTGGTTCAATATACACGGATTTCTTAAATCTTTTAATTAGAGATGATTGGTTTTGCATTGTTGAACTTTTTTTGTAATATTGTTAAAGAACAAATTAAAATAATTACATATTGCTTCTTTGTTACTTTCCATTTTTTCTCCAGTATGAATGCACGATATTTTATTCTGAGGTAAATTAGACTTAGGGCCGTGATATCCACCTCCTGATAAAGTGCCTAATAAACTATTAGCTACATAACCAAACTGATAATTTAATTAAATGTCATTTATTTTCTTAACCCTTCTGAGCAGCTAATACATTATATAATCAATGTTTTTAATTGTTATAAATGTATATGTTAAGCATATATTTAATTGACTGTTCATAGGTTTTAATAAAGTAAATTAAATAAAAAGTTATTCTGCCAATAGTTTATTAGGTACTTTATTAGGAGGTGGATATCATGGCCCTTAGTTTCATTAATAATAATATTACAACTTGCTTTAATCTTGTTGCTGGAGTATTTTATGTAATTATTATTGTGCATATTTTTGGTAGCACAAATAACTTATTTAAGAGTTAGTTTATATAACTTATAATGCGCGATAACTTCTTCGTTATTTTATAAGTTTAGATTATACAGACTTTTTAATGTTCTACTTGAAATTATTATTCTTCTTGTAATCCATTTGTTTTGTTTTGGGTTTTTATTTTTGTTAATTTCAATTAGAGGAAAACTCGTATTAATGTGATAATTTGACAAATTAGAAAAATGTGTATTTATGTCACGCGTAGGTTTCAATTCGTGCCATTCTTCTTCACATAACCTCTGTCTGAATTGATTAAGACTACAACAGTCACTATAGTTTCTAACATAAATTATTTCTTGGTTCTGTGTTATCTTCTGCAATAATGAAATATCTATTAATTGTGCTGTATGATCAGAGAGGCCAGTTTTACTGGTTGGTGTTATGCGAGTCGGTTCATTTATGCAATGAAGTAAATTAAACGAATTAATACAGTCTATAAATTTTTTAGTTTGTTGGTTTTTGACTAATACATTAACATTAAAATCACCTCATATAATTACAGGTTTTTTATTTTTTATGATTAATTCCAATGATTTATAAAACTTATTATAAAACAAATCCAAGTTGTTTCCGTTTGGTGTTTGATAAATTGTTAATATGTTAAAATAACTGTTTTTGTTTAGATAATATTTGATAACACAACAAAAAATAATTGCTCTTCATTTAATTCTTCCAAATGTTTAATAATTTCAACTTTTGCGCTTTCTTTGGTAAATATTAATGCACCACCACGACTGTGCGTTGTTCTACAGTATTGTGCTTTTAATTTCAAATAATCCAAGTTGATTATATTGAGCTGTTCGAGTTTTGCTCATGATTCAAATATGCATAATATATATCGCATTTTTTATTGTGCAGAAAAACATTAATTTCATCAATTTTATTCATTACGGTTTGTGCATTTAGATAAATTAGACGAAGGTTACTTTTACTTTCAATTCCAATATTTATTTTATGGTCTGGTCTAAAAAACTAACTAGTGCTGATTGCAAAATTTGATTGTTCGTCTATATTATTTAAATTAGATATGGTGTTGTTCAGAACGAAAGATATTTGCTGAATATGATCGTATCCATTAGTTTTTGGTACGATTTCTATATCAATTATTTTATAACAGTTATTTTGTTTTAATTCAGTTCTATTTAATGCAATTTTGGGGTTGTTTTTAAAGTTTAAAAAACTGTTTATAATTGTAAAACAAACCTTGCGTTCTCCTTTTAAGTTTAAGTAGTGACCATGTTGTGTAAAGTCACTTCTATTGAGGTTTTCATTAAAATTTCAACATGTTCATGTAACATTGCAATCGTTTTGAGAGCTTCATTATATAAATATGTATTATAAAACGATGTCGGTGTTATTTTGTCAAATCTATACGGTAATTGTGACAATACTAAATTTGTATGTGAAGTTGCGCTTATTTTTTCATTAATAGTATCTACTTCTAATATTTGAGATTCATCATTTGGTCCTCCTATGATGATAATAGAATCATTTTTTTGTGTAGTTACTTGCAAGTGATTTTAAATCATTAGTGACATTTTTCTTAATGTTGCATTGGTTTTGTAGATACTTTCAATTTGTTTATTGATGTTATTATTTAAGATACGTGCTAAATCTCTACCATGACCATCTGCTAATATTAATAATTTCCTTGTGTTACTATTTACTGGTTTGATTGGGGTTATTATTGGTTTTAAATTTTATATGCTCTGCAGCTGTAGTTTTTAACTGGACTTTACTAATTGGTTGCGTATTGTCTATTTTAATCTGAAGTTTAGCAATTTTCTTTTTTAATTTTATGTTATCATGTTTAAAATTTAAGTTTAAGTCCAATGTCTGTTGAAACGATGTAATAACATTAGTTATTAATTTGAGTTCCGATTGTAATGCGTAGTTGTTGTTTTTAAGTTATTCATTTTGTTCTCTTAACTCGGTATTTTCACTATTAACTTTTCCTAATTCATGTCTAAGCAAGTTATTTATCTCAGACAAATCCTTTTTATTATCTTCAGTTTTATTATAAATTTTAATATTTTTATCTCTGTATACAATAGAAACGTATCTTGTATTTAAACTGTTGTTACGAATTTTAGTAGGTTTATTATCATCAGCTTCTTGTTTTTGTTTTCGAGTTTTAGGCGATTTTTGAGATAAACTTGTTTTTTTTTAGTTTGAATTTAACATGATTATTGTGATATTATATTATATGTATCAGATCAATTTAAAAAATAGGCAAATAACAAAGACAATGCTTCACACCAACGGGGCCTGTCGTGGTGATTCATAATAAGACATACAAGAGAAAAAATAGACCACGGACAAGGATAAGTAAATGCACATCTCAACTCTGTCTGCGAGTCTAAGAGTCATTCTTTTAAAGAAGTTTTGCAAGATATTTTTGCACAACTTAGGCATTATCTAGAAAATAACATCTGAAATGTTGTTTTTGAGGGTTGGAATTGTTTGCTGGGCATTGGCGTAGACTCTATTATTTACGTAGCTCTAAAGAAAAAAGACTAGCAACGTTTAATTACACGATCTAGGAAGTTAATTTGCCCAAATTGTCCATTATAGGTCAAAGAAAGTCCATTAGCATAATTTCAGCAGTTTTGTCGTTCTTGAAAAAGTAGGTACATGCTCCGCCAATCCAAAAATTGCACCAAACAATAATTTGTTAAGAATAAAGACGTTTCTTGACTATTGTTCTATGTTTTGGAATTTCAGATGTGACAGTTTTGTCTGTTGACAAACTGAGATGGAAATGGGCTTTGTAGCTAAAGTTGGTTTTTTAAGAAAAGTCAGGATTCTTTGCTTGTATATTCAATGATCAGCTGGCTTTAATTCTTGCGTCAGCTGCACTTCATAAGCATGTTTGCTAAAATCTTAATGCAGTATGCGACGTAGGCTGAATTGTAAGATCCTTAATTATAGACAAACCAGTGTTTTCTGCAATTATGTTAGCGACAGCGGCTATGTTGTAGGCTGACCTGACAGTACGAGTTGGAACTGCTAATTTTACATTAGTAACTTGACCATTTTGCTCAAATTTAACAATTAATTTTACAATGTAGGGAAAGTGATTCATACCGGCCATAAACACAACAAACTCTGTAAACTGTTATTTTATACTCTGTTGGAGCGTGTTTTGTACCATTTTCTAAAATTGTATAGTTTGTAATAAACAATTAAAAAATGTTGCAAAATTTAAAATAAAATTTCTTATCAGAAAATCCTATATTTCCAATAAATTTCAAGTTGTAAGTCAACTCCTTTAAGCTAGTTTATTTTTTTAAATCAGAGTATGTGTTTTATGTTTATTTTACGCACAGTTCTTTATTTGCAAATATAATATATTTTGTTTTATCTTATTTTATAGTTAATAAGTTGTTTTCACACCAATTCTTTTTTTGTCAGATTATTATTTATTGCAATTTAAAGTTGCAAAAGAGTTTTTTGTTATGTATCATCTGCAGATGTTATTTCACTAGATTACAAAAAGTGTTAGTGCTAATACTTAACAAACGTTCATAGCTTGGTGTTTTTGCTTCACTCATAGTTTTATTAAATCATTGTATTATTTAGTCTCTTTTGTTTTATTAATATGAAAATGAATAAACGTTTTTTATTTGAGGATATTTAAAAAAATATTGTTTACGCCACATTAGTTAACACACAGGATAACCTTTTTATTTTTTACATATACCATAAAAAATTATAGTGTTTTCAATTTAGTGCGAATTTTGTTTTAACAATAACTACACTTTTAGTATTTGTATCTAATTTTGCAAAGCCATACACCAAAAAGTAGAATGGCATATGTTTAAATAAATAAATATATCTAATTTTGCTAACTTGTTAAACATTTAACGTTAGCTTTATTTTAAATAAATTTATTTTGAATACTAATGTGCTGATTCTGTTTTAATTTTATTTATTCAGACCGGTTATGGATTTTAAGTCATCATTAGTTAATAAAAATCTACACATTGAAGTATTCAAAATTTATTTATTTAAAATAAACTTAACCCCAAAGTACACTTTTGTTTGTAAGAGCAAAAACGAGAGTTCAAACACATATTTTAAATGCATTAAATGCATTATTAGATATGTAGTTTTAATTAATTTATAATTTGCAAACCATTAAGTATTAGATCTGGGTTTATTAAGTTTTGTTTCTTGTTTTGACGTCACCAGACAAAATGTGAACAGTTAAGAAATTCTATCGTCCTAGATAGATGATAAAAATAAAAAAAGTTTAAAAAAATAGAAAAAAAAATTAAAACTATATTGAAAAATTGTGGAAAGAACTGACCAAAGATGGTCAAAAGAAAATTAATCAAAAATATATAAAATGGCTAAGTAGAAAACCAAAATTTAAGGAGAATAGAAATAAAACAGAAAAAAAAGCTTATACCAGGTAGCAGTTCTAATCATAAAATAGAATCCTCTTGCCGTAATGACTGCTTGAAGTTGATGAGGAACACTCTGAATTAAATTAAGGATCACTTTTTGGTAAATATTTTTCCATTCCTGCAATAGCAACTGTCTTAGCTCCTGAGCAGTTCTTAGAGCAGCTGTATGTTTTCGGATACGTTGTCCCAACTTATCCCAGATATGTTCTATGGGATTTATGTCTGGGTTGAAAGCTGGTCAATTGAGCCTTGAAAATCCCACTTTATGCAGATAACCTCTGACAAATCTGGCAACGTGAGGTGCATTGAGAAACTTGCTTATGTATTTTTTTTTTAGTTATTATAACTTATTAGTAGTCCTTTGATCGGTATATGCGGGTATGAAACCGATAAAAAAAAATTCTACGATTTTTTTTAGTTTTCTTGTTGTTTTTTACTTAATCGCATTTTTTGTTTAAAATCCGCAATTTTAACTCAAAATAAATAAATTTACTAATGAAATCAACCAGAAATTTTCCGTACTATCCAAATCTGGCGTCATTTCAAGTCTATACTCTGTCTATAACCCGCAAAAGCCATAAAACCATGTTTTTGTTCTCAGTGGGCTGGGCAGAAAAAGCTTTTTTTATTTTTTTTTAATTGCCAAAATTGACGTATTTTGATACTCAAAAATTCTACAAAGTAGGCCTATTCTTCAACATAAACTCTTACAAATGCACGTTTAGCCGCGCTCAGAAGAACAATACACCAAATATTATTAAACATTTGAATTCTGGGGACAATTTTACATGGAAAATAGTCAGTGTTGTACTCATCGTCTATAGAAAAGTCCATCTTGAAAGAAATTTTCAGGCAAAAAATGAGTTTAAAAATTATTTTTTTTTTATATATTTACAAAAAATATTATAAACACACTAGGGTGTGGTTTAAAACTTTTTTTTAACAAATTTTGATAAGCGCCAGGCGGTTTTATGTTTGAATGCCAGAAATAATAATATTTTCAAATTTTCGCGCTGATAAATCGAGTCTAAATTTGTGCCGCAAGCGCAAAAACTGTCTAACAAAAAGTAAAATGGCCCAAAATTGGTTCAAGTGACAAAAGATGTCTTTGTTAAACTTCTGAAATAAAGTTACAAAAATATAATCTAAATAATCTTTAAGAAAAATAAAAAAAATAAAAATTTTAAGTAAATGTAGAACAGATTTTTCTTTGCCAGATAACCACAACACTGACTATTTTTTATGTAAAACTGTTTGCAAAACTCAGTTTTTTAATTAAATTTGGTGTATAGTTACTCTGAAAACTCCTTAATGCGCATTTGTATAAGCAAGTTTCTCAATGCACCCCCTCCCAGCTCTGGTCCGTTTGAAATAGAATTGCCCATTAACGATTTGCTTAATCAAAGCATAATTTAACATAGTACATCACCATAGCCAAATCTGATATGGTTAGTACCAACGAAAAAGATGCATCAGCTAAACAAAATTAGAGGTTAGTTATTGGTTAGAAAAACCTAAATGAATATACAGTTGATGACAATACCCGCTTCCAAACATTACAGTTATATTAGATAAATTAAGAAAAACAAATTATTTTACCACAATTGGTTTTTGACAAGTAAAAACGGTATTCTCAGTTGAAGGCTGCCACTATAGATATTAAAGAATGTCATTGGGGCTAAAAGATGCACTTTCAACATTCCAAAGAATAATAGATAACATACTAAGAGGGTTGCAAAACAAAACTTGTTAAGTATACTTAGATCACAATATTTAGTATTTCTCTCCAAGAACATATACAAAGATTAAAATCATTATTTGACAACTAAGAAATAGTAATTTTAAAATTCAATTATGTAAATCGGAATTTTTACAATAATCTGCTCAATACTTAGGACACGTTAGAAGAAGTAATACCAAATCCAAAAAAATAATAGCCATCAAACAATTTCCCATTAATAAGTCGCAGAAAGAAATTAAAACTTTCTAGGTCTGTTAGGTTACTATAAGAAATTTATTAGAAATTTTGCAAATAATATCAAGCTCATAACGAAGTGTCTGAAAAAAGATTCTAAAATTATTCATGACAAAACATTTGTTAAATGCTCTGAAAAATGTATACAAATATTAACAAACCCTCTAATATTACAATAAAACAATTAAAAAAAAAACATTTATTTTTACAACGGATGCAAGTAATGTAGCAATCGGGGCTACATTATTTTAAGGCAATATTTTTAGAGATAAACCAATAGCTTACGCATCTAAGGCTTTTAACAAAACTGAAAGTCATTATTCCACCATAGCCGTTGTTTGGGCATGCACGTGATTCAGAACTTATTTATATGGCAGAAAATTTACTAATTACACCGACCATAAGCCGCAACTATAGTTATTTAGTTTAAAGGAACATAATTTAAAATTAGACTAGAAGAGTTTGTTTACAACATTTTTTTCAGAAAAAACAAACTAAATACAAATGCTGACGCATTAAGTAGGATTTGTCCAAAAAATCTAATTCCATCTCAACTAAGTTATAACTATTGTTCAAAATTTATTAAAATCACTAACTATCATAAACAAATCAGGAGATTTATTTGAATTATCAGTTAGTTCTTCATTGTGCTACTGTGTAAGTAAAGATTTACACATAAATGCTGGAATAGCTAAAAAAATAAAACTAAATATATTAATATTAAAAACCTGGAAGCTCAGAATCCTAAATTACACTCTATTGTATATCTTAAATTTGATAATAAGTACATATTTTACCTAGTCACAAAAAATAAATACTTTGACAAACCTGATTACAAAGATCTTTCAAACTGTCTAATAAATTAAAAACCGTTTTGTGTAACAAATAATGTAAAAATAGCAATGCCAAAATTAGGCTGTGGCTTAGATAAATTTTTACATCCATATCCATGATTTAGATTTAAAAATTTCAATTCATGCCATTAAAACAGAATCAGTAATTAATAACCCTGGCAAAATTAATAAAAAAATATTAGATTATTTACAAAATATTTCGGAAAACCCATTCCAAGATAAACCTAATCCATCAACATCAAGATCCGTAGTTATTACAACCAATCTTAGCTCTCCAAATCTTAGAACAGTACACATCTTACAAGATATTCAAATAAGACCCCCATTTAATAAAACAATAAATACTCCCTATTCTTCGAATGTTGAAACTACTAACAGTTATATTCCTATATTAGAAGAAATAATTAATAATAAACCTCACCAAATTTTGATTAAGCTCAAGGTACACGACAATGTAGATTATTTAATAATAGCTATCAAAATTTAAAAATATTGCAATTTTAAATACTTCAAAACAATGAAAAACTTGTTTTAGAATTTTTTAAAGTAATACAGTTTCAGTATATACATTTTACTTAGTTTTTTGATTTAGAACAAAAATTTCAATAAAGTTTATATGGAAAACTTTTATGAAAAAGATATGAAATTTATTAGATGTACCTACCAAACTAATAAATACAATTTGAGATAAGGAAGAGCAAATTTTGCTAAAAAGATATTAAAACAAAAGTAAATATAACCATCGTAGAATTAATGAAACACTCAAACATTTTAAACAAAGTTATTATTATTAGCCAAAGATGAAAATCGATGTAACAGACTATATAAATAACTGTGACATTGCAAAATACAGTTGTAAACCTCTTTATGTCCCATTAGTTCATACAGAAAGACTGTCAAATTTTTTTGAAATATTGATATTTTTATATTTAATTAGAACAAACAATTCCAATCAGTGGTACAAAGGTTGTTGAAGAATGTAACGCTTTAATCAACTATTTTTGTTATTATGGATTACCATACAAAATAATTATGAATAATGGAAATGATTTAATAATGTAATAATTTAAAACCTTTTAAAATTACATAAGATTACAATTTATTTTACTACACCTTTACATTATAAATCTAATTTCCCAAATGTTTCCATTCTATATTAATAGAACGTCTAAGAATATTAAGAATAATATAATAAAAATATTAATTCACAAGGCCATGATCACAAATTCAAATTAAATCATATCGTAAATAAAATCAAAAATAAACGTATCAAAAAAGAAAAGAAATGTAGAGGACTCTATAAATTAATAGAATTCCTAAAACATAACAAATTTAAAATTCAAAATTTACAAAATAATAAAATCAAAACTATTCATATAAGAGAACTTAAATAACCCTCAATTGTTACAGAAAATCCAAAGTTCCATAACCTTAATGATAATTTAATGAAAATCAATTACCCAAACTCAATCCAACTCCAAAGCGGCCAACCAAATACAGACAATTGTTTCGGTTTTCTCAAATCTTCATCAGTGCATCTTGGTAGTACGGCATGGCTTGATGGTGAAGAATAAATTCGAATAATTGGTTAATGTGCTCTTAAACACAAGTTAGATAATATTAGACTTTTTTTTTTAAATTAGAAAATGCCCAGAATAAAGTAGACTATTGGTCATTTATACAGGTATTTGACATTACTGCTATTGAAAATTCTACTTATAATTCCACATATGAAAGAGAATATTACTTTACAATAAAACAAAAGAGCCCTTATTGACGGTCTTGAGTGAAAATTATTCAAAAAGATATGAAGAAGCTCTAACAACGTTATTAGATGAAAGAAGTAAGACTAAAACCTTACTCAGTGATCAGATTACATTGCTCAAGACGTCTTCAGATAAATTTATTAGTTATTAGAACAACTGACATTAAAAATATTGAGAGTTACTATTATTTCTTATTACAAATGATATCACAATTACTACTTCTTTTTAAATTATTTATGACATGTTGAAAAGAATTGAAATAACGTTCTCAAAACTAATAGAAATTACATCAATTAGTAAAAATCTTAGATACAATAATTTTGAACTAAATCTGGAGAACAAAATATTATATGAAAAAATAATTGAAATCAAATTCTTATAATAAACCAAATTAACATAAACTGTTTAATAGTTACTGTAATTTTATGTAAATTGTCTCTTCAAACATTGAGATGCTAAGCACACTGATGATTGGTGCATACTCTGAAACACGAATGTATGTGTCTCTTACTAGATAAAAAGGCAATTTACTTAAAATACTTAATTTATTAATTTTAAAAGAACCAAATTATATTTATTTTAAATATTTTAATCGTAGAGAACAAACATTATAATTATTATCATCTATATGCATTACCTAGACTGTTCTTAAAAATCCGAAAAGTTTATTTGTTAAGATATGAACATTATAAAGTTAACCAAGACCCCTTGTGAAATACAAATGTTATCGTATTCAAGTAATCTAACCAATTGTCAACCAGTGCGTACAACAATTAATAAAATCAAAGTGCATATTAATGACATTTTAATAGATAGATAGATAGATTTACATAATACTGCCATGTGTAAATATAAACATAATATAAAGTAAATTAATAATATAAAAATATAAAACATTGTAAAATAGCTTATAGAAAGTAATATAAAAACAAAAATAATACATTAAGATCAAAAATACAAAGATACTAAGTTTAAAAATTACAATTAACTATACATCTTACGGTTTGTCTGTCTCTTTAATAAACATAAACAAAATGTCTTACATTATTGATTAAAATTCTCGTCCATATTATAAAATACTTTGCCAGTAACAAACATTTTTAATTTAATTTGAAATTATTTTTTACATTATACGCTTTTAATTGATTCAGGGAGTTTATTGCACATTTTACTAGACAACACAAGATAGGATTTACTATACATTATAGTTTTTTGACAATCAACACGAATAAAAGACTTGCAAGCCCTTGTATTATCATCATGTATAGGCAAACCTGTGTTATAAAGTAGTTTATTCTGATATACAAATTAACAAGATTGGTAAATGTATAAGTTTACAATGGTCATAACTTTTAGTTCTTTAAAAAGCAAGTAAATAAAAACAAACATAATCTTATTTATAGGTATATATATATTTTATCGAAACTAATGTTTTATTTAACTTGATTTGTGTAAAGAAATTATAATAATTTATTTAGTACCAATAAACTACTTCACATTACTTTACACTGCAATACTTGTTGAGAATAAAGTAATGCTAGAATTAAATAATTCAAGATAAATGTTTAATGCAGATAAAACAATCAGCATAGGAGGGCAGAAAGACCTCGGTCGATAGCCCTTTTCATATTCAATTAACCATTTCTACAATGTATATATATATAAAATCATCTTTCTGTATAATATGAAATAAATATATTTACTACTACAATCAGCATATATTTTTGTAGAAATCAAGACAATTACTTTTTCTCAATTCTCAAATTGGATTAACCAAATCGACGAAACTGCTAGGCGTTACAACGTTTTTCAAAATAAAAAAAATAATTGATTATAATTTACAAAAACATGTTTATTTATGCTGGTATTATATTTATAAAAATCTGCTGGAAACAATTAAATATATTAAAAATTATTATCAATTCAACTTATAAAAAGTATTATTTGATAAAATTATTATATATATTTCATCATTTTCATGATATTTTTTTTAAATTTATTTATTCCCTGACTTATCAAACATTCTCTTAAGGCCGGTATTATAAAGACAAAATAAATCACCGATTAACAAATCTCAAATTAAATATACTCGACGAATAAACGAATTCCGGTATTATAAAACTAAATTAACTATTCGTAAAATAAGGAATTGCAACGCTGTATATATATGTTATTTTAATATTGTAGTTATTGATGTGTTGTATTGTAGCCTTTGTTATATTACAATAATCCCCTACAATATTTTGAAAGTCAGTTGCATAACATCGTAGAGCAATCAAAAGTTGATTTTCAACAGAAATTGTTCCACATTAAAAATAACCTAAGAAACATGACATGTGTCAAGTTATTCATTGAATAAATTTTAATTCCTAGATTTTGGATGATTAATTTATTCCATAGATTTAGTTACCTACTTTTATTATTTGACGTTTATAATACCGAATTCAGCCAAGTAAAATAATTTACTTGGTTAGTAGATAGATCGATAGATAGATAGTTTATTCACAAATCCTATAAAATACATATAAAATTCAATAATTAAAATTATATTATACAGTTTGTGAACGTCAGTAGGTATACAATACATAAAAAACATTAAAAGCATTAAAGCAAAATATAAAATAAAATATAAAAAACAATTGTTAAGAAAGTAAAATAATAAATAATAATAATATAAAACATTACATACATGTTTAAATAATATTTAACTGTTGATAAAATCTATATTAAAAAAATCTGAAACTGAATATAAGACATGACAAAGTAATACATCTTTAAATTTAATATCAAATTGTTTGCTGTTTAAGTTTTTTATTATATTTGGCAAACTGTTGTACAATTTGATTCCTACATAATATATATAAGTACTCTCAGTGAGCGGTGCGACGCTTAATCAATAAAAGTTGATTTCCATGCCTTGTACTGTACATGCGATTGTTGCTAACATTTGCAAACCTATGAAGATTTTTTTTTAATAAATGAAAGTACTTTATATATGTATATAGCTGGGAGAGTTAAATTTTTTTTTCTTGAAATGTTTTTTACAAGATTGTCCAAACTCTAAAATAAAAAGTATTTTTTTAAGTATTCTTTTTTGCATAATAAATATTTTATTTGATATTAACGAGTTTCCTCATAGAATAATGTTTGATTTTTTTCATCTAATACCAATTTTAATTGTAAGATTGCATAAAATGATTTTTTAAGTTTATCACAGACCGAGTTTGCTTGACTAGACCAATCTAAATTATCATCAATAACTAAACCTAAAAGTTGCACTGACTTATAAAACTCAAATTTAAAATTATTAACTGATATTAAACCATTTGCTGGTAGTTGATGCCTTTTATGAAAATTTTAATTCATTAATGTGTTAAGAACTAACTGCAATGGTTATATCGTCTGCGTACATAATTAGTTTACAGTTTTGAAATTCTTTAAACAAATCCGGTAAATCATTAACAAAAAGAAGAAAAATTAACGGACCGCATACACAACTTTGTGGTACACCGTATTTTACTACTTTTTCTGATAAAAAATTATGATCTAATTTTACTTTAAATTTTCTTGGTGTTAAATACGAAGTTTTTCTAACTTGTTGACAATAAAATTAGTATTTAAAATATCAAATGCAGCTGTCATGTCAAAAAAGAAACCATAAACATAATCATTCTGATCCAATTTTTCATTTACAAACTCTATATATTTGTTTGCTGCAGTTTCCACAGAACGATTAGAATGATAGCCATGTTTTGAATTATTTAAAATATTATTTTTTTCTAGGAAAGTTTTCATTCTGTTGCATATAATTTTTTCAAAAATTTTTGAAATTGTAGAAGTTATTGTAATACTTTCATAGTTATGTGTTACCTTTTTTGTATAATGGAATTACAATACTAATTTTTAAAATATCACGATATGTTCCTTGTTCTATTGCAACATTATATAATGATGTTAATATTGGTACTAAATGCTGTGATACTAGTTTAATTAGTTTAGCAGATAAATTATCACTACCGTATCATACAGAATTTTTCATCGAGAATATTTTATTTAATACATCTTTTTCGAGTATTGGAGACATAAAAAAAGAATTACTTTTATTTTCACATGTACTGCCATTTAACGTAACTTTAGATGATCTAAAATGATAATCTATTTTATTTTTTGCTAAATTTTTGAAATGACTAACAAACTTGTTAGCAATTATTTTTTTTTATTAATAAGTAAACAGTTACAATTTAAAATAATTTTCTTATTGTTGCGAGCCTTGTGATGCGTCGTTTTTCTAACTACTCTTTACGTTTCTTTTACTTTATTATCATTCATAAAAATTCTATTTGAATAAAATTTACGTTTTGTTAGTTCAACAATTTTATGTTTTATGTTCAATTTTTTGCTTTTTATAATCGTTGATTAAATCAATGTCATGTAAGTTATAAGCTAACCAAAAATAGATGTTCTAATCTTTTTGTTTCAATAATTAATTGCTGTGTAAGCCAAGGACACTGTTTTGTTGCTATCTCTACATTTTTAAATGGACAAGAAAGGTAAAGTAATGTGTTTATTGAATTTATTAATTTTTCAAAATTATCATTTACATCGAGACAATTACATATTTCATTCCAGTTTTGATTAGATACAATGAATGTAAAAGTTTCAAGATTTGATTCTGAGTACTACCTTTTTCTAACAATTTTATTATCTTTTTTAAAGGAAAATTGTGAATGATCCATCCCTTAGTGGCGGATTTAGTGTTTTACGTTTTTTTTACTTGCGTCGATTGTAGTAAGTATGTAATCAATGGCACTAGTTGATGTAATATTATTTATATTTGTAAATATTCTTGTAGGCTGAGTATTGGTTAAATGCAAATTGAAAGATTCAAATATATCAAACAAATTATTCTTACACCTTGATGTTTGAAGAAAATCTATATTCATATCGTTGCAAACAATAATGTGAACTATATAAATCTTTTAAGATATGATTAAAATTGTTCATAAAAACATTAATATCTCCAAGAGTAAACCGATAAATACAAATTATCAAAATTTTTAATTTTCTTAAGACTAATGTTATTGCACAAACTTCACAGTTAATTTCATCACAATATTTATAAACATTACAAAATTTAACATTTAAGTTATTTTTTACATATATACATACACAGCCATGAATATGTTTTATTCTACAAAAACTACTTGCAAGTTTATATCCATCAATTTTAATATTTTCTAGTTTGGTGGAAGAAGTGCACCAATGTTCATTGATACATATAACGTTAATATTTTTATTTTTTAAGAAAAACACTAAACTATTTAATTTGTTTTTAATTGATTGCAAATTTATATGCTATATTTTTAATGTTACACATTTATTTACGCTTTTTTTTTGGAGTTTAAGAAAGTATTTCTATGCATGGATCCTCTCGAAAATTTGTTGTAGAGTTCGATGGTGATACTGCAACACATTGACGTTTTTTATCTTCATCTATAAACTTAGCAATATCACATGTTCTATTGTGTTCCTGTTGACTCAAGTTTAGTTGGTTATTTCCTATACTTTGATCAATATCATATTTGTTTAGACAATCCAAGTTATTTTGTATAGGTACGTTTATTAAATTATGTTGATTCACGTGCTCATTTTTAATATTAATTTTAGAATCTATTACATTTAGTACTTTTTCTAGTATTTGCACTGTTTCGAATTTATTTGTGATGTATAACTTATCTGTATTTTTAGTTCCAACAGGTATTATCTTGTTCGAGTCTATCAAAGCAACATGCTTTTTATGATTGCAGTTAAGTACAAAGTTATGCATATTTTTATTAACTATATTTATAAATTTGTTTAAAATTGGTTTATTATGCCGTCTAAGTACACTGATAAATATCAAATTAGTTTTCAATACAATTTTGTCAAAAATATTCATGTTTCTAAGAGCTTTTTCGGAAATAGCATCCTCATTACTACCCATTATAATGATAAAATCGTAGTATGTAAAATCTTTACTTAATTTATGTATGTCGCTAGTACTATCTAATAATTTTGCATTTGGTTTAAGAATGACTTGAATATTGTAAGTCTCAAAAAAATCTTATGCAGGATCTTGCTTGCTCCTCTTGCAAAATTATCCCCTAACACAAGAACGCTGTTATTTTTTTTAAGTAGTTGATCTCGTTGATTAGTACAAACAGTATTATTAACAATTAACTTCGGTTCGTCGTTGCAACTAAGTTCAATATTGTTGTGTTGCTGTGTTTCATTAATATTGACACTTAAAGACACAATGTTATCTTTTTTGGATTTTCTCTTTAATAAGCTTGCTTAAGATTCAAGCTTTTGTAATTCATTAATTTTCATAAAAAGTTACGATTGAGTATACCATTTTCTGCGATTTATTTTTAGTACTTATTGTTTCTCCTGTATTTTCCGATTGATCATCGATATTTGCATCTAAAAAGCTGGAATTAACATTATGTTTTAATTTTTTACTTAGTGTTTCAGTTAAACCACGTTTTTTTTTTTAAATTCGGCTTTAATAATTGTCAATCTTATATCGGTAATTTTGGTTTTTGTTTTTTCGGAGACATAATTAGAAGTTAGTTGTTAAATAAATTATATTAAACAATAAAGAAATGAAGAAATAAAAAAATAAAAACACGGGGATACTTGCTTCACAACACAGGGTCAATTGTGTTGACTGATAAATAAACACATCCTAAGGCAAAGTCTTGACCACCGATGGGATAGTTAGTACATAAATAAAAATTAGTATTATATTTGTAACGAATTAAATCCTCACTGAATAAATATATCACATCAATGTAAAAGTAATAAAAACTTAGCCATAAATATTTGGAAATTTTTAATCTTAATATCCTGATATAGTTTTTCCTGTGGTCGTTGTACTGAAATCATGCGGCGAATTCCTTTATTTGTTTCACTATAAATATTAAAACTGCAATATCTAGCAAAATTATTAATTTTTTCCAAACTAAACAGAACAAAAATGTTTTAAATACACATTAAAATGCACTCACGAGTTATTTAATTTTTAATTCATTAGTTTTTCCACTGAAATTAATATTTTAATATAGAGCGTTTATAATGGTTTATAATACCCTTAATGTATTTATTTGATGCAATAAAATATTATTTTTATTATTATAAGCTAATTAGATTTTAATTGGGTATATTTTTATTGCCAAAACTTCAACTTTATTGTTAGTTATTCCCTGGTTTGAGTTGACAAGTCTAATGGTATGATGTGAAATAATAAGTTTGCAATAAAATGAAATAAATATTTTAATCAAAATGAAAAAGAGTAAAATTATTTAAAAAAATATTAAAGAGACAAAGCTAAATCAAAACACTAAAAAAACATCAAAAGGTTGTTAGGAATACAAATTATGAATTAAAAGCATCTCGGCCGCTATCTTTAATAAATCTTCTAGTATTGTAACGAAAACGAGTTTTTATTAATAAAATAAATGATGACCTATTTACATTTATATCATACCAGAATGATTTACATATAAATTCAGAAACAGCAAATTTATTACGTTTTTAATTAAATGCTAGAGCTAAATATTTAATATGCTACATGCAGCAATTAAAAACGTTTTCCAATTTAGTAATTTGAAGATTATATTAAAAAAATTTAATAATATAAAACTCATTTATTGAAATTACGATTTATTACATTTAAAATATTAATGATGTTTGCAGCTGCATATTTATATGTACTAATTTTTTATCGTAGGAAATATTAGGTTACTTTGTGCCTAATATTTATTTACCTATAAAAATAGCAAAATATAATAAAATTGTTTTGTTTTGTGTTAATCATTTCTGATATAATTTATTTAAAGTTTTTTATCGTATCTGGAAATATTTTATGTTGATAAATAAATGCTTAGTATACCATCATGACTACGTTTATATAAACTATGTTAAATTTATAATCATAATAATCAACAGGATGACAAATTAAATGTGTTTATAGTAGCCATTGTTTGTATAAAATTATCTTTGATAATGAACACTGTTATGAATTCTTATCCATATTTGGAATTCCATTAAAATGAATCATTTATTAGTAACTCGTACTAAGCTGATTAATTTTTTACAAAGAACTTAATAATATTTAAATTTTTCATCAAAAAATAAAAACAATTTATATTATTAGTATAAAAAAATTATGATTATAATTTTAATTTTAATGTAGCTAGTCATATTCTGCATTCGGTTATTTATAAATATTTTCATTTCTAATTAAAATAATATTCCTGTTAAAAGCCGTATAGATTTGTATATAAAGTAATTTACTCAATACATTGATTTTATGATTAAATAATTTAATATATTTTTGGGTAAAATATTCTAAGCCCTAACCAAAAAGTTTTTCAAATATTATTAATGTAGAGATCAAACTATTGAAGCATGTTTAAAATTAGGTTTTGATCGAAATATAGTACAGTGTCTTAAGAATAATTATTAACGCAGCGTTATATAACGAATTATCTTCAGTCAATGCTTAGATCCAAATTCTTAGTTTAAGACACAAGTAAAGCATTAATAATAATATTTCTCCTCGTGGGTACTACCTTGTCGTGGTGAGGGGGCTAAGTAACTTCTGCTTGAGCCACCCCGGCGGGAGTTTAAACTTTTGGCAGGATTACCCATGCCGGATGGGTCAATAAGGGATCAAATCGGACTTCCAAGCGTCTTCTTTGACAAAAGGGAAGAAATTATTTTATCAAACAATAGTACCAGTGATGAGAAGGCGGGACTTGTCCCTTGGTTCATCTTGGTCACTAAAAATGAGGGCAACTTTGACAAAGTTAGCCTTTTTTTAGTTAATAGAGCGCTGTACGGACTGATTAGTGACACCAAATCTATCAAGAAGGTCAGAGAAATTGTGTCAGCCGCTCAGTCAATAAAATTGTTAAAATGTAACCGTATTGCAGATATGAACGTAGCAGTTTCAGCCCATATGACGTTAAATTCATGTAAAGGCATTGTTTATTGCAAAGACTATTTAAATTGCACGTTAGTGGAGATTAAATAAAATATGAAATGCGAAAATATGGTCAAGTGATAATCGACGTGCGTCGCTTTTCTAGTATGCTGTAAACGCAAAAAAACCTCTAACCATATTTTGACACTCAATTGTCCACAGCTTCCGACAAACGTAAAAGGAGCTTTTTATAGCCTTGCAGTCAGACCATATATTCCGCAACAGGGCGATGCTTTAAATGTCAGAAATTTGAACACAAATCCGGTCGTTGCACTAATGATTTGCGTGTGTGGCAAACCTCTTCATGAAGGTAGCAAATATGTACATGTGCGGATGCGGAAGAAAACACTCCGCAAGATCTTGTAACTGTCCAAAATACAATGAGTTTGCTATTAATAAAATCATGACAAAATTAAATTATTTTGAAGCACGCAAGTTTGCAACAGGAGAGTTTTAGCCTCCTTAACCAAAAACGCAAGGGGAAATACCCTCCACACACACTCAGGTTGACCTTTAAACCGACCTGACAAAACTTGTCTTGAAAAATACATCAAAACAGTTAGACATTAATAGGATAAACGGAAGCGGGATGACCCATCATCCAGCAACGGTGACAATGGATTTAGTTTGGCATCAGAACTTTCTTTTGTTTTTTCTTTTGTTGATAGTGGTAGCAACAGAGGCAGATAAATAAGACAAGCTGGCTGAAAAAAAGGGAAAAGCGTGTTTTCCCTTTTTTCCAGCAATAAGCTTTCTATTAAGAGCATACCGACCGCTAACTTGATTTTCAGTATTGTAGTGAAAACAGCTACGTTGGCCTCATTTTTATTTTCACATTTAATTTGATAATTTATTTATTTTTTTACCAGTACATTCAGAAAAGATTAATAACTGTTTTTGCTACAATACTGAAAATCAAAGTAGCGGTCAATATGCTTATAAGTTTTATTACTAAGTGTTGTTTTGTATTGGAACTGCAGTCCTTTACAGCTGTAGTGTCATTTGTGTATTTGTTTTGTTTTTTTTTATTTTAAGGTTCTAGCATTGAGTAATTTTCAATCTTTTTTTTTTAATTTTAACGCCCACAATCCGCTTTGAGATTCCTTGAGGATCTTTTCCTCTGTGGCTCCCATCTTAATTGTCGATGGACGCGAGGTCACCGAATCGGTAGTAAAGAATGATCAGTGTTTTAAACCGTATCATCAAGCATGGTTTAGAAGTGAAAGACATATAAACAAATGTGAAAATGATTTAAATAAATTACTAACAAGTAAAACGTCCAAAGAAAAAGAGGTTAGTAATAACAAAACAGAAGATCAACCCTCTCCGATAGAGTTTATAAACACCAATTCCAATAAAATAGATGATAATATATATAATCAAAGTCATCCTAGACTTCTTAGTACAAAAATCAAAAAAGTTTTATTGTTACTTGATTGCGAAGATAAATTAATATCTGAACAACAAGATAATATAAAACATCTTAAATTTAAAATTACTTTACTGTGTTAATTAATACGCAAGATATTAATATTTTCATTAAACGTCACAACTAGTAACATCTAACGCTGTAGAATCGGAGACCAGCAAATCAACCACGGGATACAAACAAAGAAACTTACAACAATTCACTGAGCATATGCAGTAGAATCAAACTAAATTGAAGGATCCATTAAATGCAAGTACTTTTCTTACTGTGAGCATAAAAAAACTGAAAAACCTTTGTTTATGAATAAATTGCATATTTTAAACCAACCACACAATAAACGTTTCATCAATTGTCAATACTGACAAAGATAAATCTTTTACTTAATAAACATATTTTTATTGGCACAAGCAAATCAGCAAATGCCCAAATTCAAGCTAACCCAAAAAAGCATGGATATTTGCAAAAAAGTTCAATTCAAATGTAACATTAGATAATATGAAACAGTATTTAAAACATTAAAACTATATATGCAAAAAATTTACAATCAACAAATCATATCCTGCATTCAAAGTTGGAGCAAATTTCAGTGATCAGAAGATACTAACCGATGCAAAATGACTTAAATTGAAGTACAAGTATATTTTTATGAAATCTAGCCGAGAAGAAAATAATACGCAATACTTTATTAAACATATATTTTTTAAATATTTAAGATATACGGAATAAAGTAAACGAGCTTGAAGCATTTTTATTAGATCAAGATAAACAGTTTAATCTTTTAGGTGTAGGCAAACATTGGTAAAAAATGATGAAATCAGTTGTTTTATTATTAATAATTTTTTAGTAGCATCACACTTTACACAACAAAATATGATCGTGGAGGTGTAATGCAAATGATAAATTAAGTTTATTTGAATGTTTGGCACTTGATAATTTAAATAAATTATCGGCGGTAAAAGATTGTGAAATATTTGCTATTCTATTACCTTCGCAGAATGTAATTGTTATAACTGTTTATTGAAATTCTTCTGGCATTTTTAATAATTTTATTTGTATTATTTGATACAATTACAAAATAAAAATATAATATTTGGTGGAGATTTTAACATTAAATTTCTCACAAATGATACACAAACAACTTATGTGATTTGTTACTGTTGTATGGACTGAAGAGTATTGCAAATTTTAAAACTAGAAAAAAAAACTGTTTGAATAACGTTTTCTCTAATATAGACTCATCATTAATATCAGTTGCTCCTATTGAACTAAACCGGCATAAGCATGGTGAGGAAGTGTCACTAGCTTTGTTACGAACAACATATTTACTAAGATACTTACACATCAGTTGCATATAGAAATAATTGTAATGGATTCTTGACATTGCCATGTTAATACGCATTAGAGTCTTTGCTCTATATTAGAGAAAACATTCAGAATTATCCAATGCACCAATCTAAACACAATTATCATACTAGAACAAAACTTGATATTTATCCAAAATGCCCCCGATTTTGCGTTTCACAAAACGGAATTAGTTATTATGGAATCAAATTTTATAATGTTCTACCATTCAGCAGCTTCCCGTTTGCAAGACAACAACCTGATATGAGAAAGCAGAATCTACCCAAAATGTTTTAAAGAGGTCAATATCTTGCCGTTGCCAAAGCCAGGCAAAGATTCAAACCATGTAAACAGCTACAAACCAATTTCACTTACCTGCTGTTTCAGTAAAATTATTTAAAAAAAATGGTCAACAACCTTCTGATGTAGATGCTGGAAAGTCGCGGTTTTTTAGCTAAACACTAGGAAGATTTCAGACAAAATTACAGCACCTTGAACCATTTAATCTTACAGGTTACACCTGTAAAGAAATGCTTGTACGTTGACGATTTGGTGATCCACATGGTGGGCGATACCATACCTACCATAGTACGTTTACCAGATTACCTCCAGATTACCATAGACAAAGTGGACAGAGAAGCAGAAGCGGTTTTTGTTTCTTGTGTCTATAATTTCAGTAGTATGATTAATAATTTTAATTGTTTGATATGTTTCTTTGGGCAAAAATTGCTTTTAACAAAAATTTTGATGGTAGCTTAAGGACTCAGATTTTATTTAGTTTTGAAATCGTAGCGTACTACTTTAGCTACCGCAAACCGAAGATTTAATTTTCATATTTAGTTATTTTGCTTTTTACAAATAATTTTGTGTTTTATATTATATTTTATTTTATTCTAAATTGTTAATATTTTTAATGTTATTTAATCATAATATATTTTCTTTAGTTATTACATATAATATTACTAATTTATTTTACTCATTGTTATAATTTGTTCTCACTTGTATTACCCATATGTTGCCTATATCCTTCTTCTTGTAAAGTTAAAAAAATGACTAGAACAAAAAATTTTAAAAATACAAATATAAAGATGAAGCAATAGCAAAGAAAAAGCAACTAACAAGGACATCATAAAAACTTTAAAAGAACTAAAACAATCAGGGTATATAGGCATTACCCCAATAAAAAATTTGTTTCCTTCCGTGTCCTTATAGAATACCATAATTGTGTTTAGCTGTAGTTCTCTTTTTTCCAAATAAGTTTTAAGTCGTTTCATTACCTCCACCATTTCTTTGTAATCTTGTGACATTACCACAACGTCATTGACCTATTTTCTGTTTTTGCATTTTGCAAGTTTGATCGTGCCAATTTTCTTAACATTCCGAATTTATTTATTAATTTATTTACTATCTATTTGTTTATTTTATTTTTTTGTGTTATTATCGTTATCTTAATTTGTCTTGTTTGCTTTCTTCAATCTTTTTTTTTTTTTTAGTTTACATTCATATATCCTTTATTATAAAAAAGGTTTTCCAATAAAGTTTCATTTTGAATAGCAGGCCATTGGGCAGTTGTCAATTTTGAAGCTATTATCTTTTGACATTTGACAAGTAAAAACTACGCCAATATTAAAAATTGAACGAAACAAACACGCTTCAACAACGCACTGAAATTATTAAAATTCACTACAAAAATGGTGAACATTTTTCAGTCACAGTTCGCAAAACTAAAGCACTTTTTAGTCGTCGTAAAGCAACTTCTCGGCCGACAATAGTAAACCTGGTCAAAAACTTTGAACTGTTGGAACAAGTTTGTGATGTGAAGAATCGACACCGTGTGCGTCGCTCAAGAACACATGAGAATATTGTAATGTAGCCCGTAGTGTTGAAGAAAACCCAGATTTGTCGATTCCTTGTCGATCTTTGGAATTAGACATTCCGCAAACGACATTACACCGTGTTTTGCATAAAGACTTAAGTCTTAAAGCTTTTAAAGTTAAGTTATCTCAAGAACTCAAGCCGGTCGATCATTATAAACGTCGTATCTTTGCTGATTGGGTCCTTCAAATGCATCAAAATGATCCGGAATTTCATCGAAAAATCATCTTCAGTGATGAGGCCCATTTTCATCTCGGAGGCTACGTTAATAAGTAGAATTGTTGCATTTGGGGCTCAGAAAATCCAAGAATGATTGTTGAAAAGTTTTTGCATCCTCAACGTGTCTCTGTTTGGTGCAATTTTTGGGCTGGCGGTGTGATTGGACTCTACTTTTTTTAATTCCTTTTTTTTTTAATTCCTTTTAAAGTTTCCCCATAGCTCCGTCCGCTTCTTTGAAAATTTGTTCTGCGTATAGGTTGAAAAGTAAGGAGGAAAGAACGCACTTTTGTCTCACGCCTCGTAAGATCTTGATCTCGTTTGTATTTCCTACCTATAATCTGACAGAGGCGGTCTGATTCCAGTAGAGCTTGAGCTAGTGGTAAAAATTTTTAGGTCTTTGTCATCTAACCATGTGTCTTTTAGAATGTTAAATTTTGTTAAACGTTTTTTGGTATTCGATAAAGCAAGCGTATGTCGATGTTCATGTCCCTGCATCTCTAAAAGAGTGCCTGTACGTCGAATAAGGCTGCGTTTGTGCCAATTGCGTTTCTGATCCAGAATTTCGCATAGTTTATATATTCTTCTGTGAATAATTTTAAAAAATTTTTTTAGAAAATGGTATATTAGGCTTATTGTTTTGTGTTCTTTACATGTTTTTGTGCCGGGTTTTTTTGGTAGCGTTATAGGTAGCCTTGAGCCATTGTGGGGTTATTTCTTCGGAGTTGTATATTCGGTTTAATACTGATGTTAACCATTTCATGCTGTCTTTGTCGAAGAGTTTTAGAAATTCTGCTTTTGTGTTGTCTGGGCCGGGTGCTTTCTCCTCTTTTATTGTTGTTATTGCAATACGTACTTCTTCTTTGAAGATGCATTTGCCATGTTCTGCTTTTTTAGGAGGTTTTGAGCAAGTGTAGTAAAATAATGCCTCTATGTGTTTTTTTCCAAGTATCTTTAATCTCTTTTTGGTGGTGATTATTTTTCCATTTTCTTCTACTAATCTGTTTAATTTTATTGTTTTCTTTCCTCTCTTAATCTTTGATGGA
Organism: Tachinus rufipes; assembly: GCA_963932245.1. NCBI lineage: Eukaryota > Metazoa > Arthropoda > Insecta > Coleoptera > Staphylinidae > Tachinus > Tachinus rufipes. The sequence continues at coordinate 21,334,292 of OZ010750.1, forward strand.
CGTTGAAGCTATTGTGTTTCTTTTGTTAAGCTTCTATTTCTGTGCGTTTTCTTAATTTGTTGTGTTTGGCTTCCTTAATTCTGTTTCTTCATATTTTTTGCGAGTGTTTTTTCTTCTATAAGTTATTGAATTTAAACTACATAAACTTGGATTTTGTGGTAGTTATTCAAACTTTATATCATCTTATTATATAAAATGGGTGTTCTCCAGTGTTCCGTACTAGGGCCGCACATTTTGTTTGTTAACATTCTGTTAAATTATATTACAGAAAAGCAGTTACTAATGTTTGCTGATGAAGCATCTATTACAATTTTCAGTTTTACCTTAAAGTAAAGTATTATGCCGAGCCAACACAGTTATTGAATAATAATGTAATTGGTCCACACATTTTACCAAACCGACTTAAGTCAGCCTTGTATCTACAGTTCTTAAATAGAAATTTACTACTTTCATTACTTAATGAAGTTCCATTAACAGCTAGATTACATTGTTGGTTTAAACATAATAGTGCGCGACCACCAATTGTGTCTCAAATCGCAAGAGAGTAAGAAAATTTTGAATACTGAGACCTGGTCTCATAAGCAACGCTTCAAATCACAGGATAGTGAAACCAATTTCAATAATGTGTCGACAAAGCGTATATCCGTAGCGGCAAGAATTTCGCGGTTAGCATTATAAGACCAGGCGATAGACTGTGACTTTCACACAATTATTTGATCCTTAGAAAATTATAAATGCATTTTGAATGACAATGTTATTAAATAAAATCGTATCTTAATCAAATATTGCTTAAATATAATATGAGTATCAAAAAAAAAAAAATATGGTGACATATAATTATTGTAGAGTACCCCAAAAAATTGTACCCTATCGTCCCCTGCAATGCAAATTAAGGGTACAAATATTGCATAAATGTAATATGGGTATCAAATGAAAGCAATTACGGTAACAAACATTTATTTTAAAGTACTCCAGAAGATTGTACCCTATTGCCCCTTTGCTAACAAATATCTCACAAATGTAACATGGGTATCAAATGAAAGCAAATAAGGTAACTTACTTGGTATCAAATGAAAGCAATAAAAGTATCATGCAACTATAGTGACCCAAAACATTGTACCATGTTGCCTCCCCTTCCCGCTAACCAAAATAAAGGTACAAATATTGCACAAAAGTAACATGAGTAACAAATGTAAGCTAATAAGGTAACTACAAATATTTTATAGTGCCCCAGAACATTGTACTATATTGCCCCCTTGCTATCCAAATTTAGGGTACAAATATTGCACAAATGTAATATAGGTATCAAAAAATAAAAGGAAATATGGTAACTTACAACTATTTATAGTGCCCCAGAACATTGTACCCTATTTAATTAATTAGAAATATCAGAACGTAAATCTATAAAAAGATAAATGCTTACAAAATTGTTCCTTTCTAAAATGTAGCAAAGCCAATTACAAAAGAAATACAAATAGAAATTTCCATTCATAATCGATTTTAAATTATGTAAATTTATATTAGGGGCGGCTCAATTATTTATTATATGTTATAACATCTTCAGATCTAAATGAAATTTAATAAACATAGGTTTTAAGTATGCGAATTACAATGGTGATATAAGAATATCCCTTCATAAATTTAGATAAAGGCAATAGGGTACAAAGTTATTATTTTTATATAAAATGTACAAATTAACAAATTTACTCTTATTTGAAACTCATCTTACATATATTTTAACATGTGTGCGATACATTTACCTTTAAATTATTAAACTCGAGAAAATAAGGTAAAAAAAAATTAACATAATTGTACAAGTTAACATTTGCTTTCATTTGACACTCATATTACATTAATGTCATATTGTACTCTTAATTTGTTTTATCACCCTATCATGGTACAATGTTTTACGGTACTATAAACTAATTGTATGTTACCATAACTTAACATATTACATTGATGCTATACTTGTACTCTTAATCTATTTAAAGGTTAGAAGCTACAAAGGCACAATGGTCTCAGGCACTGTCAAATAATTGTATGTTACTATAACTGCTTTTATTTGATACCCATATTACATTGGTGCAATATTTGTACTCTTAATTTGTTTAGCAGAGAAGACAATAGGGTAAAATGTTCTTTGGCACTATAAAATAATTGTATGTTCCTTAGTTACTTCCATTTGATACTCGTATTACATTTGAGCAATATTTGTACTTTTATTTTATTTAGCAAAAGGGCAATATGGTACAATATTCTAGGGCACTATAACATAGTTGTATGTTAGCTTATTAGCTTTCATTTGATACCCATATTACATTTGTGCGATATTCGTACCCTTATTTTGTTTAGCAGAGGGGCAATAGTGTACAATGTACTGGGGTACTTTAAAATGATTGTATGTTATTATATTTGCTTTCATTTGATAACCATATTAAATTTATGCAATATTTGTACCCTTAATTTGCTTAGCAGGGTGGACAATAGGGTACAATGTTTTTGATTATTCTACAAAAATTGTACGTTATCATATTTGTTTTTATTTGATACCCATATTTCATTTAAACAATATTTGTACCTTTAATTTGCTTAGCAGGGGGACAATGGGGTACAATGTTTTGGGGTATTTTGAAATAATTGTTTGTTACTATATTTATTTTGAATTGATACCCATATAACAATAATGCAATACTTGTACCCTTAATTTGCTTAGTAGGGGAGACGATAGGGTACTATGTTTTGAGGTATACTACATAAATTGTATGTTTTATATTTGCTTTCATTTTATACTCATATTACATTTATGCAATATTTGTACTCTTAATTTGCTTTGGCAGAAGGACGATAGAGTACAATGTTCTAGGGTACTCTATTATAGTTTTATTTCACTATATTTGCTTTCATTTGATACCCATATTACCATTATTCTATAATTGTACTATTAATTTGCTAAGAAGCGATAGAGTAGGGTACAAAGTTCTGGGGTACTCTTGAAGTAATTGTATTTTACCATATTTGCTTTTAATTGATACCCATATTACATTTGTGCGATATTTGTACTCTTATGCTTATATTTAGATGGTGCAACAATTAGGAGAGAGCAGGGGGATTACATTAGAGTATATTGTTTTTAAGTACTAAAAATATTTGTACAAGTTTCTATTTTGCTCATATTTGATTACTATAGTAAATTTTTACAATAATTTTACTTAAAATATAGCTTAAAGGTTTGGATTCAAATTTTAGGGCTACTACGTAATTTTTGTATAAGTGACTATTTTGTTTTAATTTAATACCTTTATTACATATTACCTACCCTAATTAATTTGAAATCATTCGTATGGGTTTAGCCATTTATTTTAATTATAAAATATAAAGTAACGTTCTAATAATGGCTTATTATTGCGGGAAATGCTTATGAGACCAAGCGGCATGCTTATGAGACCAGCGAAAAGGTTAGTCAGATCAGCGGCAATGGTCTCATAATTCGTTGGTCTCATAAACCCTTATATATCAATAATGATATGATATGATTAATAATAATAACACATTTATTTTAACAAGATTTACAAAATATGGTACAAAGTATATAAAACATATAAGTAAATAAAGTAAAACAAGTCAAGTAAGATAAGGTTATTGAATGGCGCTTTATGTTCGTGATTAAATAAAAGTGTCTCAAAAATAAACAATCCATATACCGTTAGAATATTGTTTTGTTTAAAATTGTTTCTGTAAGTGTTTTTTAGTAGTATATTAAATATAATTCTAATAGCTCTTTTTTGTTGTATAAACATTTTATTCATATGTGAACTACTTCCCCACAGCATAATTCCAAACGACATTGCTGGTTTTATAAACCTTGAAAGTGAAATTTCCAAATACAGCATCATCTGGAGTAATAAGTCTCGAGCGGTTTGTCTTAAAAACAGTGCTAGTTCATTTATCAGCATTTAAAATTAACTTGTTTGTTCTTAACCAATCGTTCATTTTACTTAAGTAAATACTACCTTTCGCTATTACGTTATCAAAATCAATTTCATGTATTAATAGAGTAGTGTCATCTGCATAGTTAATTGTACTATGTTGACTATCTGCAAGTATATCAGCTAGATCGTTTATACATATAATAAACAATAATAGGCCAATAATACTTCCTTGCGGTAAACCAATTTTTGTTTGTAGTGCTTTGGACGTATAATTTTTTGTAATAGATTCTATTTGAACACACTGGTAACGGTTTCATATGAATTGATCCAATTTAAAGTTGAATTTTGTATACCGTATCTATCAAGTTTTGCAATTGGTATATCATGACTCACACAATCGAATGCTTTCGAAAGATCAAGAGAAACCCAGCAGGGTATCTCTCTCTTCTCCAAAGCTTCCGTTATATTCTGACATAATTCTTGCACTGCTGTTTGCACATTTCGATTTTTTTAAAACCCATGTTGATTATTCTGAACAATTTCAGTCTATTGAAGAAACTAATAATTTTATTGCACATAATTTTTTCAAATATTTTTGAAAAAGAATTTAAAATACTGATAAATATTAAAACAAAAGCCTTACACCAAAAAGTAGAACGATTTTTTGTAAATTAGAACAATCATCGATATTTTAAGGATGTCAGAAAAAATCCATTTGAATGGTTAATTACATAGATAGCACAATAATTCTAATATGACACAAATCCTTTTTTTAATAATAGAAGTTATCAGTGTTTTTGCATAAACTTGATTTAATTTTGTTGACATATTCAAGGATTTCAGTTTCATCGACTGAATTAAGATAAATAATTTTTTGAGCTATTAGAAATGTTGTGTGTTGTGGGTCAATTGCAGTAGCATACGTCGTTTAGGTTTATTTTTATTTACCAAGCTACATATAGCTATTTTTGTTGCAGAACCTATTTATATAATTGTCATTATTTTGTCGCTTTGCTACATCGGTTGTCGTGTATTTAGCTAAACAAAAACAACTTGCTGACAATATTTCTATATTACCAAAAAAAAAAAACATTAATATATGTTTCAGTACCGTTGTTTTATAAATGTATGTTTGAATGTTATACACGTACAGAATATAACACATAAGATCAATATTAAAATCAATATTATTAATTAACTGTATATCAACAATACATTAACTATTTTCAATAAATGTCTATTAATTAATACGTTGTTTGTAATTAGTTCCATATCTACAGTAGAGATTATTTAAAAACTAAAAAAGGTACCGGTTTTTTTGAAAGGTTGGAGGTGAATTTGCTAGTTGCTAAAATATAAAATATTCAATACTGAAGTGATGATAAATATAAAAAACCTATTGTTTTTGTTTTGTTTGATCATTTAATAAATTGTTTATTTTAGTAAAATTAATTTTATCTGCAATACGTTATATTTACAAAAGTGACACATGTTGGCATGTCTCATCTCTACAGTCATCTCCACAGCGCATGCCTATTAGAGTTTGCAGTCTGCATAAATCGCGTGACTTGACCAGATAGTACATATACGTTCTACTTTTGGGAGCATAAAACTGCTGATAAATAATTGATAAAGTGTAGTTCTACTTTGTTTTTGTTGCTATTTGTCTACTAATATAAAGGCACAGCATTTGCTTGCCAGTGTCTACCATAAAACTTGTTTGTGACTGTGATTTGTGAATTTAAAATTCAAGAAATTAATAAAAATGGATACAAGAAGTGAAACTAGCGACGAAGAAAGTCAACAAATAAACCCTATAGATACAGAGCAACAGAACAACAGAGACCAAAATTTGCTAGTTACAGCATCAGCAACAGATATGGCACCGCCACCATCAATAATCACAACAATAACTACCACTAAAATATACACAACAACTCGAACATCAAAAGTAACAACAACAATAACAGCCGCAAAGAAAACTATAAAGAAAGCTAATTCGACAACAAAAAATAAGAAGAAAATCAGGAGCATCAAAACAAAAATCCAGTGCAGCAGCGGTAGGGATAACCTTTAATTGCTTCATTTTGCAAAAATGTGTACCTCATGTAAATTCATGTAAGTTTGTAAAGCAGCACTTCCCTCTTATATTAAGAAATATTAATTAAAAATGTTTTAAATGTAAAAAAATATTTTTTTATATCGTGTTTTTGGCTTGTTATAAAATTCTAAAATTTCATTTTTTTAATAAATTTGTGATATAAGATTGCTTTACAGACTCACCGTGTATGTATATAAAAATCTTGCTGCAGTATCAATTATATATTCTGTTTGTTTTGCTTCTATTTCACATGAATATAATTAAAGGACTTTATTTTACATTTTTATTAAATTTATAATTTTTAATAGCACTGATAGTGTATAATTTTGTATCCGTTTATTTATATATAATATCTTTATTTATAAAACGTAAAACAATACACAATAATATAAAATAGCTGTACATATTTTTGTGAGTATAAACAAATATAAAAATATTTTACAAAATGTAGTTTTTCAGCCTAAGTTAAGTTAATATTTGATTAAAAAAAAAAAGATGTAGTGTTAGATGTCAGTTATCAGGGAAAGAATATTTTGAAATAAAGGTTGGATTAGGGTTTTAAGTTTTAAACAATATTTAAAAATGTTTGATTTCTGGCATTATTGACAAACTTTATTTGGAGTTTCCTTTGGGTATTTGTTTATTTTAATGTGTTATTATTTTTATTTATTTTAGTATTGTTTATTTATAAGTATATCATAATAAAAACTATGATTATTATAATTGTTTTTTTTTTGCTTTAATTAATTATTTTTAGGTATAAAAAATATCAAACAAACTGCAATTTTTATTATTTTAATTTATTCTTTAATTTCAAACGAATGAAGCCACATTTGCTGAAACTATTACATTGAAGGCAATATTTTAGCAGATAGTGAACATTGACCATGAATATTATCGTTTTCTAAACATAAAGTTTTGATTAACTGCTTTTTACTCGTGTGCATTTTGAAGAATTTTATAATTCAACGTAATATACCTTCCCTAAAACTACTAGGTTTTGATTAAATTTAGTATATGTTGTAAATAAATGCGTGTTTTAAAGAATTTAATAAGCCGATTAAATTTTAAATTTAATTATTAATTAACAGTCAATTATTATGTTTCATTTTATTGCTGAAACTTATTAAAACCTATTGCTATATTCTCGCAAGTCTGAATTTGACAAATGTTAATAAATAAATCACAAAACTTAAATTTACTTATTTTGCTAATAGGTTATCTATTTTTTATAATACGTTGAAACTTTAAGCTTCCTAAAACGAGATGTTACAAACATAAACAATGCTTTACAGATATTAAACCAAATGTGTAATCATACAATCTAATTTTAAAATAATTATATTTCTAACTCTAAAAGTGTATTTTTAAATAAAAAAACTACAGTAAATATAGTGTCTACCATAAAACAAAGAATAAAATAAAATATTATTATTTCAAGAATGTACAGAGTGTTAGAAAAATATTTAAAGTAGTATGAACAAAAATTAGCAAAAAAACTTTAATAAACATAGGTCTGCAAAACAACGGCTTCGGAGATATGGACTGTTCTTCTGTTTTTACCTCCTTTTTTATTTTTTTTAAACTTGAAGTTTTTTATCATAGTTAGCTGATGGTTTGTGAAATAAACATTAAGTAGACTGTTGTTGTCAGTGCACCAATTATTGTTTGCTATGGCTGTTTAACGCAAAATTAGCTAACAAGCATTTTATGTATGGTATGTTGAAGCTTATCGAAATAGCCAGATTCCTTCACAATGTTTGGAAATTTATCCGGAAGACCAAGATTGGTATCTAGAGAGAACATAACTAGAAGACGAGTGTGCGGAGAATATCAGCCAAGGTAAGATTATTTTTTTTTAGAATTTTTTGGTTTTTTTATAAACATTCCATGGCTTGATTGTCAGATTTTGATTTGATGGCCGATTTTCAAATTTTTGGACAATTTTTGACAATATAATACCGGAGTTTTAACTTTTTGTAAATTAATATTATATAATTTTTGGATGTTTGGCATAATTTTGGTATTTGATAGCAGATTTTTTTACGAAATTTGATATTTGAAGGCCGAATTTTAAATATTTTGTTAAATTTTGGCATTGTTTTGATGGCCCAAGTTTTTTAAAAAACCTTGTTTATTTTGACGGACTTTTTACGTTTTAAGGCTCGATTGTAAAATTTTAGTATTTTTGGTATTGTTGTGCTGTTTGATTGCGTTTTTTTTTAAATATTATTTATGTTAGATAGCTTGATTTATGATTTTTAATTATTCAATTTTTATTCGATTTTGATATTTTTGCAATAGTTTTGGAATGAATATAGAATTTTTTATAACTTATTGAAAATTTTAATACTTAATAACCAGATTTTTTACATTTCTGTTTATTTTCAATATTTTTATTGTTGGTTTTAATACTTTTGACATGTGTAATGGCCGGATTTTTTATTTTTATGATTTAATTAATATTGAGTTTTGATTTTTTTTTATTTGGTTACAAATAATTGAAAAATGCAAAAATTTATTTTTAAAAGATCAAACATAACAAAATATTTTCAGAAAAAACCAAATATGTCAAAAACAACAAAAATTTGGCATTGAAATTTTAAACAAACTAAAATTATTAGAAAGTACCAAAATCAGGCCATAAAATTTAAAAAATGTAAAATTCTATTTATAATATAACATAATATAAGTCAAAAATAGCAAAATCCGGCCATAAATGTTAAAGTATTGTTAGAAAAGAAACTTCGCCAATGCCGATCCCAACCCCGGATGAAAAAGGAGGAAAGGGAGGAGTAATAACCTCGTAAAAAAACTTGGGTTCAGCTGGCTCAGGCTGATAGCACCCAGTTAGGGTTTCTGCCTAGGGTACAGGTGAAAACCGGCCAACGATCCTAAAAACAGAAGAGGATTAACTTACTAATAGTCAAAGGAGCAGAAGAGCTAAAGAACAGACTGAGCACTTAAGCGTAGAAAGACAGTTAAACTACGGTAGTAAAACCCAAAAAAAAACCAAGGTCCTCCAAGTTAGGAGTTGAATCACAAGGCAAGCAGCATAGTATTCATATAATCAATCATCTGCTAAAAACTCTACAACTGAGCTTCGGAACAAATATGACAGGAAAACCCGACAAAGACAACAGCAACAAAATCGGACTATGAATATTGGAACCTGGAACGTGCTGGGAATTAAAGGAAAAACTGAAAACATAATAAATTAACTCAAAAGAATGAAGACAGATATAGCAGGTTGCACAGAAACAAAAAAGAAAGGACAAAGAACTGTAGATATGGGTGAATATATTAACATTTATAGTGGAGTGCCTAAAGCCAAACACGCAAAGAAAGGAGTGTCAATATTCCTAAAGAAAAGTCTTAAGAAGTGTATAACTAACTGGCAGTAGATCAATAAACGCATAATTACTGATAACATCGACTAATTTTCCCACCAGCTGACTATAATCGGAACATATGTTCCAAACGAAGACGCAAGCAAAAATGAAAAAGACGAATATACTGAGGTTTTGAACAACACTATTAGCCAAAATAAAACTAACAGAAAAATCCTCATCATTGGAGATCTGAATGGTAGAAGAGGGAAAGCAACGATCATCAAATAGTTGCCCAATTTGGAGAGAATATGCTAAATAAAAATGGGCAACGACTAATTAATATATGCACTTAACACGACCTTAAGATAATGAATGATTTCTTTAAAGATAAAGATATACATACGTATACGTGGCACTAAAAATCTAGACAGCTTAAATCTGTAATAGACCATCTGATTATGAAACAAAATTCAAATCTAAAAGTACATGATCTTTGAGCATACCGGGGAGAAGAATGCGGAAGTGATCATTATCTAGTCAGAACCATAATCATTCTGCCATACCAAACATTACGCCAGCTTTTGCCGATACAAATATTGAAAATACAGGAATACAAAAAATTGAAACACCTGTATACGAGATTGATAGTTTCTATCATACAAGTACTATTAACTTATACCATCGGCGTCTAGATGCTCTATTATCACAGGACATTGAAAGTAAAACTTCACTACAAATATATGAACATTTAACATCTTACATCCATTCTGCAGCCAAAGAAGCAGTAGGCCTGAAGCCTAAAGAAAATAAAAAAAGAAAACACTGATGGATAAAACAACTTCAAACAGCAAAGGATGAAAAACAGAAACTATATCACAAAAGGCTACAGACACAATCAAATAATGACAAAATTGCCTACAGAAGCTCGCTTGCAAAATTTAAAAAGACTATCACAACTGAAAAGAATAACAGCTGGCTTACAAAGTGTAAAGAACTACACCCATACTTGGGAAGCAGCAAGTCACAGGAAGCCTGGCGATTTATAAGAAATACAAAATCAGACAAAAACGAAAAAATCCAACTAAATATAATAACACCAGATATATGGATAAAATACTATGAAACACTGCTGACTAAAAGCCGACCCACTTACATGAAGCACCAATGTGTAGAGTGTTTTCACGAAGAAAAAAGTGTTGAAATTAGCACAGAGTCTGTTGTAAAAGCCATTAAACAACTAAAAAATAGAAGATCACCAGGCGCAGGTGGCATTCCTTCCAAACTGCTTAAGTATAGAACAAAACAACTGTTTCACCAAATACCTCAAAAATCAATGGGGAGCAGCTTTGAAGTGACAAAAGGACTCAGACAAGAATGCTACAAGTAGGTAATGGGACGATCTGGCCTGGAAACCAAATCGACAGCGTGGGAACGCGGCATTGTTTGAGGTGTCATCTTCACTATCTTGTCATATCATCTTCACATCTGGCTGTCGAGGGGGGCGGCCGGCGGCAAGGGGCCGGCTACAAGCGGCCGGCAGCCTTTTATCAGCTGTTATCAGCGGCTTCCGGTATACGCACTCTCTCTTTATACCTCCATAAGAGCCCCTTGTGTGAGAGTGAGAACCAGAAATCGGAAATGGAAGGATGGAAAATATGAGAGGGGGAAATTCCAATGTTTTGTCTCAAGTGTGCGAGTGCAACGCGCGATGCAGCCACCTAGCGGCAGCAAGCGAACGAGCATATATACAGGGTGGTTGGCTGGCGCTAGATGGCTTAAGCAAGCGAACGAGCATATATACAGGGTGCTCGAAAGACTTTGTATATACAGGGTGTGTCAAAAAATAAATCCAAGATGGCGACCGGAAGTGACAATCTTTTCCACAAAATCAAAAATGGCGACCGGAAATGCGACTTCCGGTGTTGCAAAAATCATCCCAGGAAACACAAGTTTAGATAATATAATTTTATTACACGTATATATGGTGTAAAAAGCGTATATGGTATATGTGTATTCGTATAATATACATTTCTTGTACACGTAAGATATGTATATCTGTATATTATACGTTAATATTTTCCTTTTTTTCTACCGTTGATTAATATACGTATATTATCCATTAGAATACTTGTATAAATAACCTGCATAATATATCTACGTATATTTAACGTTTATTATTTCTGGGTTTAGTTTGCCGGTTAATGTTATCTTGGATATTCGTACGTCCGAGGCTACCCGAGCGCGTGAATATAGTTTGCAAAGTATATGTTGAGATGCATGATTCATCTTTTTTTTTAAATTTTTTATCAACCTAATGTGCACTTGCTATTAGTTGCAATATCCGATACAGTTTTAAGTTGTTTTGTTGTTACACAACAGTGCTGAAGTGTTGTTTAGTTGAACTGGAAGCGCAGGTTTAGGAGTACTAATATGAAATACCTAATTTGTGCTAAGTCTGAAAATATGCCATTATGACATTTTTGTTTCAAATAACTTGTTTTTATAGCCATTACAGTATTATTAATATCAATTCATCGTTTTTTTTTTTTTTTTTTTTTTAAATTTAAATTTAATATTATTGATTGCTATTGTTATATATAGTATTATAAATACAAATAGCAAACTAGTCAAGTTATTTGAAATAAAGATTACCATATGTGTCTCATATGAGGCTGTGGAAATACACACAGTATATTTTTCAGATGTCACCAAAAGACTGGTTGAAAAATCAAAATAAATCTTTAATTTAATTGTATAATGTTTTATTTATTTAGATGTAATACTTTGTATTTTATGTTAAAATGATATACATATTTTACATTATTATATATCCGAGAAAGTAGGCAGTACGGCAGAGAGGGCATGTACAAATACCAGCGTTAACAAAAGTTAAGCAACGTCCGCTCCGGTCACGACATGGATGGGTGACCCAATTCTTCCCAATATGAGTCCGTTATTTAGTATAGGCATGCAAACATACACATGTCTTCTCGCCGGATAAAGTTTAACCTATAATACACGTGTATTTCAATTGAAAAAATTACAAATATATTTATTATATTTTAACGCATTTTTTTTGTTGATAATAGGTGTAAATTACACGTTTAAAATACATATAACCTATACGTATATTACACACTAAATATACGAGATATATCCGTTTAGTCGCCGGACATTTTTCCGAATAAAATAAACAAATATTACACTTAGGTGTAATACCAAAAATAAACGTATCTTAAACGTAATTGTGTTTACTGGGATGGTACTCAAATGAAAGCGCCCGTCGCGTACGTCACGAATCTAAAATAAAAACTTGTACTTGACCCGCTCCTAAGCGATAAAACACAGAGCCGGCGGCGGCAAGGGGGTGGCAGCATGCTGCGGTCGGCGGCAAGGGGTGCCGGCCCCTTGCCGCCGACCGGCAGCAGGAGGAAGCGGCCAGTGGCATGAAGCCGGCTGCAGGTGGTGGGGTGGTGGGTTTAAGAGGAGCGGTTAGTCATATGAATGGTATCTATCTAGTAATTAAATGTTTACAATAAATTTAGATACCTATATGATTTTAAATATTTGATTTTGATTATGAAATTGTTTATTAAATTAATACTGCTTTTTATCAAAAATTAATATAAGCAATGATAGCGTTTAGTCAGGAAATGAAATGACTAATATTTAATATCATTTCACGTTTACTATAAAACTAGTTATATCTACTACCATTTACCTTTTGTATTTTTAATCTATTAACCTTTACATTTTAATTTATAAGTTAAATTAAAAACATGATAATATTATTAATATATTTATTTTAAATAATCACTTACATTTAAATTACAAAACAATATTTTTTTATATATTTTTATTATCTGAGATTAATAATAATAATAATAATTAACATTTAACAGGAAACGAAATGACTCATATTTGATATTATTTTACGTTTACTATAAAACTAGTTATATCTACTACTACTATTCACCTTTTGTATTCTTAATCTATTTACCTTTTTATTTTTATTTATAGGTTAAATAAAACATGATAATCTCATATAATATTATTAAATATAGTATTTTATTTTAAAATAATCACATACATTTAGATTACAAACTATATATTTATTATATATATATTTTAGATACCTATATGATTTTAAATATTTGATTCTGATTATGAAATTTGCTTTTTATCAAAGTTAATATAAGCGATGATAGCGTTTAGTCAGGAAATGAAATGACTCATATTTAATATCATTTCACGTTTACTATAAGGCTAGTGACATGTTAAATAATAATAGTATTTTTATCAGGAAACTAAAATAACTCATATTTTGATATTATTTACGTTTACTATAAAACTACTAAATCATATGTTTGATATCTAGTATTATATGTTTATTTACTATAAATTTAGATTATGAATTGTTTATCAAAATAATATTATAATGATATTAAAATAAATTATAAGTAGCATATTATAATAATAATTAATTAATTATTGAATTAAATTTTTCATCAGCAGCATTAGTAAAGCGAATGGAAATGTAAAAAAAAAAATCTATTTCCGGGGCATGTTATAGAAAATAAATTCTTGTATTCGCTTCACATTTGTTTATTAAATTTTTTTTTAAAACGTATAAATACCTCCGAGGCGATCAAAATCATTTAGTCGTCAATGGTCGTCGTTGTGACAACAGCAACTATCTGCAGTGACAAGTTATCAGTGATTTTCCAGTGAAGTAATACAGTGTTTGTGATCTTCATCGATAATTTTAAGGTAAGTTTTTAAATTTTTGTTTTTGATGAACGTGGTTACCATTCTGTCGTTATTGATTCAGCAATAACCAGAAGCTTTTTATTTCTTGTTCATTTCAAATTTAATTTTTTTATTGAATATTTTAGCAGTGCGACAAATGCAGTAGCTGCTTATAGATAAAGGTCGCGCGATCTTAACTTCTAAACGTGAAGAGATAAGGTGAAAATTAAAAAAAAAAATCAGTTGTTGTTTTGCAGTAAGCATACGTGCCTTAAAAATTATATTTTAAATGAACAAAAATTAATAATATTTACTATAGATTATCTAACCGGAAATTGATAACCGCACGCTTGAGCTCCGAATAAAAGTAATATTACGTCATTGTTGCGGTAGGACTAAAACTATTTTTTTTTTATTAATTGTTACAGATGGACAAATACGACATTATTAAAAATTTTTCTACGATGGTGCGTCGTTTTGGTGTGAGGGGCCGAAAAATAGAATTTAAAATTCGTACAATCCCCGAAACTGTTAAAAACCCGGTGCAGTGGTTTAAAGACGCCATAGAGCAAATTATTCTACATGCCACTGCTGCAGTGGATCCTAATGATCAAGTATTATTTACGTTTTGCAGCAAGGAATTTAAAGAAAAAACTCCCGGGTGGTTGAGTTTTCGGGAGGCATCAAAAGTTACGGTTGATGATGTATGGAAGGTGTTGGGGGCCATCTTTCAAAGTAATTCCGAAGGTATGAACACCGACTCGTTCTGCCTAGGAGTTACCACCGTCAAAATGCCACAAGGACGGGGAAAAAGAATACGAACGGGGGCGTTTGCTACATTTGAGGAAGAATGCGGCAAACGCAAAGGCATTATTGTTGTCAATAACAAAGATAACCTTTGCCTTCCTCGTGCGCTGGTGGTATCCATGGCTCACGCCACCAAATAATCGAACTACAGGAAAATGCGACGCAACATCGGTAAGCTGCAGGATAAGGCCGCAGTACAATTAATTCGGGAATCCGGCGTGGAAATTTCTAAAGATGGTGGGTGCGGAATACCTGAGCTGAGTCAATTTCAACAATGTTTGGGGTCGATGTATAAAATTATGGTGTACGAGTATGGGACAGGTGGCCGTACAGTAATTTATGAAGGTACGGCTGGCTCTCATAATTTGAATCTACTGTATCACAATGGACATTTCAACGTGATAACATCACTTACTGCTGCATTTTCCTGCGGCTATTTTTGTGAATTGTGCCATGTTCCTCACAATAACAAAAACACACACCGATGTGTGGCAACGTGTCCGTGCTGTCAGCAGTCGCCACCATGTGAATCCATTCCAAACATTTTGTGCGCGGAATGCAATCGGCTGTTTCGGGGAGACAAGTGTTTGCAAAATCACAAAGGTAAAATTTGCATTGACATTAAACGGTGCGGTGGGTGCCTAAAGACAATTAAGGCTAATCGTGTTCATGTGTGCGGTGAAATTTTTTGTAAACTTTGCGACGGTCATTTCCCCGTTAACCACATGTGTTACATGAAAGTTGATGCGAGAAAACACCCCAAAGACAATTTTCTTTTTGTGTTTTTTGATTTGGAGACGCGGCAAGAAACACTGTTAAATAGCAAAACGGACACCACATTGCACGAACCAAACAACAATGTTGCGATAAGTGCTATGGGGAGAAAATATTATATTTTTGCCAGAAATGCGGGTTTCGACAAAAAGTTATTCAAACGGATGTGATTAAAACATTCGTACAGTATATTCTGGACTCACGGCGTAAATTCAAACAGATTGTGTGTATTGCACATAATGCACAATCTTTTGATGCGCAGTTTATACTTAAATATGTGCTTGAACATACAGTGATGAGTCCAGAACTTATTATGAGGGGAACAAAAATCCTTATGATGAAGTTGGACAATGTAAAGTTTATTGACTCCCTAAATTATTTCCCCATGGCACTTGCAAAACTACCAAAAGCCTTCGACCTAGGTGAAGAACTAAAGAAAGGTTATTTCCCCAATATGTTCAACACACAGGAAAACGCAGCATATGTTGGCCCTCTGCCCGACGTAAAATTCTATTCTCCGGATATGATGCGCACCGAAGACCGCACCAAGTTCTTAGAGTGGTACGATGCGCACAAACACATGAAATTTAATATGCAGCGTGACTTGGTGGATTATTGCGTGAGTGATGTGGACATTTAAAAAAATGCGTGCATCAAGTTTCGCAATATGTTTCTGTCGGAGTGCAAGGTTTGCCCCTTTATGGAAGCTGTAACCATTGCATCAACTTGCAATTTGGTGTATAGGCGCAGCTACCTAAAACCCAACACTATTGGCATAATCCCTCGTGGAGGTTATCGTTGGCGAGATAATCAGTAGGATGTTGCCATACAATGGTTGTTGTGGGAAGAGCAGCAACGGGGCATCACTATTCATCATGCTGCCAAGGGACGCGAGGCACTTGTGGCAGGCGTACGAGTTGATGGATTTTGTGAAGATACCCGCCAAATCTTTGAGTTCCACGGCTGCTACTTCCACGGGCATCCTGCATGTCAATCATCAAAACGCGACGTGCCTCTGTTCGATGACAACTACGATACTCTTGCTCATCGCTACGAGTCGACGGTGGCTAGAACGGAACGTTTGCGATCCATGGGCTACGAGGTAGTGGAAATATGGGAATGCGACTTTAGAAAACTCGAACTAAACAATTCTGATTTGCGCGCCCTAAAATCTCACCCACTTCTAAACCATAGTGCGTTAAACCCGCGCGATGCGTTTTTTGGTGGTCGTACTGGAGCAACAAAACTTCACTACAAAGTGCAACCCGGAGAACAAATTAAATACATTGATGTGTGCTCCTTGTATCCCTGGGTTTGCAAGTACGGCAAATTCCCTAGTGAACACCCCACAGTGCACGTTGGGCCTGTAGAGTGTGCAAAACTCAACATTGCCACGATAGACGGTTTGATAAAATGTAAGGTGTTGCCCCCTCAAAACCTATACCACCCAGTGCTTCCCTTAAAACAAAACAATAAACTCATGTTTTCCCTGTGTCGCGTGTGCAGTGAAACACAAAACCAGCGCGAGTGCGAACACACAAATGATGAACGGGCACTTATTAGAACTTGGGTCGCCGACGAGATCCAGACAGCAATCAAGAAGGGCTACAAAGTGTTGGAGGTGTACGAAGTGTGGCAGTACAACATTAAACAATATAATGCTGTTACAAAAATGGGTGGTCTATTTGCAGAGTTTATGAACAAGTTCATAAAAACAAAACAGCAAGCTTCGGGATGGCCCTTAAGCTGTATAAGCAATCAGCAAAAATCTCAATATATTGTAAATTTTTTCAATGCTGAAGGTGTACAATTAGAATATGGCCAAATTTTGAACAACCCCGGACTTCGTTCGCTGGCGAAATTGATGTTGAATTCGTTCTGGGGAAAATTTGGTCAGAGGGAAAACCAGGCAAAAACCACCATTATTAGAGAACCCCAACACCTATATGCTATGCTTACCGACCCTTTAGTGATTGTAAATCACATTCATGAAATCAACGAGGAGGCTCTAATTGTTAACTGGGAATACAAGGAAGAAGCTGCCGTGGTACTTAGTACAGTTAATGTGTGTATTGCGGCTTACACCACCACACTAGCTCGCCTAAAACTGTACGAGTACTTGGAGTTTCTTGGTGAGCGTGTGCTGTATTACGACACAGACTCCGTCATTTACGTCAGCAGGGAGGGTGATGAGGAACCCTCTATTGGACCGTCGCTTGGCGAAATGACAGATGAGCTGGAAAGTTATGGTGCAGGCAGCTACATCACAGAGTTTGTGTCCGGTGGCCCAAAAAACTATTCGTATAAGGTGTTTAGCCATAGTTCTCAAAAAACATTTATTACTTGTAAAGTTAAGGGTATCCGACTTAACTTTACAAGTGAAAAGTTCGTGAATTTTGAAGCGCTACGGGACATGATTTTAAAAGAGTTGCCCCCTGTACATATTACTTCCCGCAATATACGTCGCACTGCCGAACACGAAGTGATCAGTAAAACTGAACAAAAAGTGTTTCGTGTCGTGTTCGGCAAACGGCGACGTATAGACAATTATGACTCTGTCCCGTACGGGTACAAGAAGTGTAGGTTAGTTTTTAATTAAATTTAAGTGTTTTGTTTAATTTATAAGGTTAGATTTAGTACATGTGTGTAAAAATGTTTTAAAAATTATTTTTAAAAATATATGTATTAAATTTTTATTGTGTTTTTAATACTGACTTTGGTATTGAGATTTAAGCATAGAAGTAGAGGTTAAAAAGATAGGTAAAATACAATATTTCATTCTTCAGTTCCAGATGCGCACCCCAAATTGTCTTAGAGCTGTGTAGGAATAATAATATTTAACAATATTGATGTTAGATCGACCGACAGTAGAGTACATTTAAATGAAAAATGCCCCCGAAACGCCTCTGATAAAAGCGGTTAATAGTGGCTATCGGTGGCTAATCGGTGGCTATCGGTGGTTATCGGTAGCTAAACCTCTTAAAAATAAAGCGCTTTTACGCTTTATATGCTGTTGAATCATAAGAAAAGTATAAATAGAAATTACAACATCAAAATTTCAGTATTAAGACGTTCGTCTTACAGTTAAGATGGGGATACTATACAACGTGAACAGGGCTTGCGGTTTGAATACCCGTTTTTATGAAACAACAAATCTAATGCAAAACAGAATTGCAAATTTACCGTTACCACCCAAAAAAACTTCTAAGTGTCTAAAAGAAGTTGATGTGTCGCGGTTCAATAGCAAATGTGCAATGTTTGTTTGTTCAGTATGTAAAAATGAACTCTCAAGTTTTCAAATATTAAAAAGACACCAGAAAACTCATAGCAATAACAACCAAATCGTGTGTGCTCATTGTACAAGCACATTTTCACGTAGCGATGCTTATAGCAGGCATTTAAAGAGGAAGCATACTGCTGAAGAAAAAATTGCTCATAAAATATTATGATAAAAAATCAAAAGGAGGATTGTAAATTTTATTATTTTAATTTATTGCACAAAAATCTATGTTAATTGTAACTCTAAAGACTAGTATTTAGTATGAAGATGTGTTTCATCGAGAATGGTTGTATTGAAGAGAGCACTAGCTGCGAAAGTGTTGAATATACACATTGGGATCTGATTGCATGGCCTAATGCCTCAATGACATCTGCTTTTATTACTCCATTAACTCAAGACAATGGAACGTTTTTCGATAAATGTTATAACGTATTTGAAGCCGAAATAAGTCAAATGCAGCAACTGATTCATTCACCATTGTGGATATCTACAGAACTGATATGTCATCGACCGAACGATGGAAATTACTACTACTTAAACAATTTTGTTAAATTATCACAACATGAAAATTTAGAAGAGTGGTTCAACAATAATTTACGCAACTTGTTTCTTGCAAGAATTTCCGCAGAAGATAAAATAAAAAGCTTAAAATTAAATATTCGCAACTACGAGTTATGGCGAGGATGCTTGTCTGTTGAAGAAATCGCAAAATTAAAATTGTATTAATAGAAAATATATTTTATTGTTTATATTTTGTTTATAATACTTTGATAACTATCTCAGAGTTGCATACACCAAATAAGCGCTAAGATAAATAAGTGGTACCAATAATATTTTCAGCTGATGCACACAACACAAATATTTTACAAATGTAGAGTTTATAAGTAGTAATAAACTTGAATTGAATATAAATACACATACTTAAAATTCAACGCAAGTTAAAAGTCATCTATACTTTTCTATAAATTATATAAGTTGTGTGATAATAGCTGAAACTAATATTTATTATAATTGATTTATTAGTAAATAGCATCTATGCTTTAATAAATTAATTGCATTGAATGAGTATTATTATTACATGTTTATTTATCTTATTTCCTTTTAAGAATAACATGGGACTTCCGGTTGATAGTTTTTTCAAATAATTCAATGTATTTTGGTGTGAGAGTTGTTTGGTATCAAATGATAGAAAAAAATAATAAATTAAAAATGCCTGCGAAAAAGTTATTGAAACGTTTCGTTTGATTTTTTAAATTAAATGAAATTGTATTGATAAGATATAGTAATGCGCTATCAAAGGAATTCCGGATGTTGTTGTGATAAACAAACACGGTGAAAAGTAAATTACTATTATAATTGATATTATTAATATTTTTTCTCCATTATGATTATAATTTGATTCTGTTTTATTTATAGTAGTTAAAAGCTAATAATAAGCGAAATTAATTTGTTACATTTTATTTATTTGTAAAAGCATCTATGTTTTAATAAATTAATTACATCCAATAAATATTTTTATTAAATGTTTATTTATCTTATTTCCTTTTCTTGATAGCAACATCTAGTAAAATTATCACTTGCTTGTTTTATATACTATACTAGAGGGGCAAATAAAAGATTATATATTTTTCAAACATTATATATACTTCCTAAAACACTAAATAACTATATTCTATTAAATTATAACTAGCGTGCACATTATTAATAATAAAAATTACTTTATAGTCTATTTTAATTACATAATACATATTATACATTAATAAGAAAGATACTCAATTTTTCATTCAATTATTCAATAGTGCTCCCCAGGGTAAAGTCTCGTGACTCCCAGGAATCAAATATCTCATCAAACATATGCATACATTTTAGCTCTGAGGTCCTTAAACTCTGTCATTATTTCTCCTTTTTATTTTTAACTTTCATTAATCCTGGCACCTTTTTATTTAGTGGAAGGATACCAATAAATATTTTTGGGCGTACTCTGATGTATCAAATCGCTCAATGTCCTGTCTGATATCGAAGTATACATCAGACGTTTCGATCTCATAAATAAGTGAGTCAGTGTTTGTATAACACAGTTGAGCCTAGTCTCCATATGTATTCTATATATAGCGATAATGAAAATCGTAGAGAAGGGTCTTGGAAATACCCAGAATCGCCATACTTATATAAATAGGTTTGTTGAATATCACGTCGGTCTCATACTCTATAATATTGATCAATCAACCAATCCACATCAAGATTCATAATTTAACAATCAATTATGATTGGACAAAATTTGAAAAAACAAAATTCTTATCAAATTACATTTCCGTCTTGTAATAATATTCAGTTCAAAATTCAATAAAAATGAATAATTTCTTTACCATTTATTTTGATAAAGCATTAACCGTTAATAGTAAAGTTCTTATCGGCTATTTTAGTAGTCATCTTTAATTATTAATATTTTTCATGTGAGCTCTTTTGACATGCGCGAAATCATTAAAAACTTGATGTTTGAGCGAACTGTAAATCCAATATCTGTGTAGGTAGAGAGCATCAAAAGTTTAGTATAGTACATATCGCTGTTGAGTACGATTCATAAAAAATATTCATAATGTTCATACTAGCAGTAGATATGCAGGGGTTTATAATCGCAGATCAGTTTATTCCAAAGGAAATAAGCATTGCAATAGATTACAGAAACATTTACACCTACCTGATAAAACCTACAATTGAATACTCCTTTCTAACATCTAGAGAAAAAATTCAAATTTGTTGGTTGGAAAGCAATCATCATTCAATTCCATATTCAGAGGGAATCATCGATATGGATGAGATTAACAACATTTTTTATGGATTCACTAGAGGTTACGCCGACACCGATGTAACGTGTGTAGTCAAGGGATATCATAATGAAGATTTTTTAAAACGTTATTTTCCAAATTTTAATATATTAAACTTGGAAGGTAAAATTAACGCACCAAAGTTTAAAAAATCGAATCATCTCTGTGTAAATCATACGAGCAATTTTAGTAAATGCTCTTTTCAAAATGTTAAACAAATTTGTTCTTATTTAAATAATAACATGTAACAATGTTTTTCCACTGTAATTTTCTTAATAACTTTAATAAATAATAATTAATTGCTTATCTCTCTCTTGTTTTATTATGTTATATTATTATTACAGTTTTATAAGATTATTTCATTTATGATAAAACATACATTCTAAGATATGGAAATGAATGGTTTTGTGGTTTCAATAAAAATTGTCTTTATTAAGTTTTAATGAAAATGATTCAATTTAGTGAAGTATTTCATATAAAATACAACGTATAATATTCTTAAAATGTTTTCGTGTAGTTTTTGCGATAAATCATTCACACAATTAAATAACTTAAATAGACATCGTCTAATACATTTTAATCAAGTTAATAAGTGTGTACTATGTATCAATAAGTATTTTGTGCGGTTAGATGCCCTTAAGAGACACCTAAAAACAAATCATAACGTTCCAATACTATGTGATAAATGCGGTGTTACATATAATTGTGGAACTGATTATTATGACCACATTAAACAAGTAAACGTGAAAGTTAAACGACGTATAAGTATACCTGGAAGTTCCGGTGATATAATGACAGATCGTAATGCTGATATATATTCAAAGAAAAAAAAGGAAGTTTAAATGTGAACAGTGTATTGTAGAATTTGATTCTATTGCTTCATATCGAGGACATATTCGATCTCAACAACATTTTAAGAAAACATCTGAGTTAATTGATGGAGTGGAATTGATTACTACCGCTTTTAAAAACAGAATAAAGACATATCAAATCAAAGCGTCATCTACACACACTACAGATATACCATCGTTTCTAAATAAAAATAAACAACCAATACAATCTCTCATAGAACCTTTAGTTAAATCTGAAAAAAGTTTAAAAGTAAATGTTGAACTTTATGGAGTATATATGAAACAAAACAGTGATGGTGTAAATCAAACAGAATTAAAATCATTTAACACTAAAAATATGATTGTAGTACAAACAACTCATATTGATGATATATTAGAAGAATTCTTTGCTCTCATAAAAACTAGAAGTGAGGAGTTTCAAGAAAAAGATAGTGGTTGGGCACTTTTATATATATCTCATATCCAAATCAACATAAATAAATATATCCCCATACGAGGATCATCATATATAGACCTTCCACAACAAATTAAGAATAAACATGCATGCATAAACATTCAGAATGCTGATAACGCATGTTTAGCATGGTCACTTACTGCTGCTTTACATCCAATACGTCAAGGAAGTGCTGAACAAACGTCATCCTATCCGCATTACGACAATGTTTTAAATTTAAAAGGTATAAGTTTTCCTTGTAAAATGTCAGATCTTAAAAAAATTGAACAGTTAAATAATATAAGCATTAATGTATATAATTTAGAGTTTAATTCAGAAAAAACAGTATGATGTTATAGGTCCAATTTATTTCACTTCTAAAAAAGTGGTAAAACATATTAATTTACTTCTTTTAGAAAATGAATTTACTAAACATTATGTATTAATAAAAAAATTGTCTAGATTAATTTCATCACAAGTGTCTAAACATAAGGGTAAAAGTTTTTTATGTGATGGATGTTTAACTTTTTTTAGTAATCAAGAAAAATTAAACGTACATATCTCTAATGACTGTAATAAAATTTATACAATTTTACCAACTGATGATTTAAAAAAAAAACTAAAAATGGTGATTTAAAACCTGGAAATATATTAAAGTTTATAAATTATAATAATAAAACGATGGTTCCTTTTTCCGTATATGCCGACTTTGAAAGTATTTTTAAAACATGTTCAAACGTGTGAACCTGATCCACTAAAATCATCAACAACTAACATACGTTAACATTCTCCATACTCGTTTGCATATTTAGTTAAATGTTCGTACGATAGCAATAATGATATCTTTAGATCTTATACTGGATTGGATTGTGCTAAAGTATTTTTAGAACATTTGAGTGCTGAATCAATATATAATAATCATTTAAAAACAATTATACCAATGGCAAAATTAACTCAAGATGAGCAAACAAATTTTGATGATATGACAGTATGTCATATATGTGAAGAACTAATAATTAATACTGCTGATAAAGTTAAAGATCATTGTCATCTCACAGGCAAATTTAGAGGGGTAGCTCATTCGAAGTGTAATTTAAATTATAAAAATCCTAATTTTATACCAGTTTTCTTTCATAACTTAAGTGGTTATGATTCTCATTTATTTGTAAAAGAACTAGCTAACGATAATGAAAAAACAAATGTAATTCCTCAAAATAAAGAAAAGTATATTTCATTTTCAAAAACGATATGTGTTGATACATATACCAACAAAAGGTGTTGAAAAAATATTAATTTGAAATTGAGATTTCTAGATTCATTTAGATTTATGGGTAGCAGTTTGGAAAAGTTGGTTAACAATTTAACATCTAATCAATTAGTTGAAATAAATTTTTTTTTTCAAATAATAATCAATTTGATTTAATAAGAAAAAAAGGAGTTTTTCCTTATGATTATATGATATGGATTATTCAGATTTATATGTAAAATTAGATGTGTTACTTTTAGCTGATGTTTTTGAAAATTTTCGAAAAGTTTGTTATGAAACATATAAATTGGATCCTTGTCATTACTATACAGCACCCGGACTCAGTTGGGATGCTATGCTCTACTATACTAAAATTGAGTTAGAATTATTAACCGATATTGATATGCATCACTTTATCTAAAATAACTCATATTTTGATATTATTTACGTTTACTATAAAACTACTAAATCATATGTTTGATATCTAGTATTATATGTTTATTTACTATAAATTTAGATTATGAATTGTTTATCAAAATAATATTATAATGATTTTAAAATAAATTATAAGTAGCATATTATAATAATAATTAATTAATTATTGAATTAAATTATTTTATTTGTTCATACTTACCATATAAAACTTACTCTAGATATTTAATGTTTTTTTTTTATTCCTAAACTTTGAATTAAAAAAATTAACAAAAATATAAGAACACATTAGTTTTAATTAAAGAAATTTAAAATACATAATATTATTAATAAATATAAGCAAAAAAAAAAAAAAAGCAATTAATACAAAGAAAAAAAACAATTGAACGAAGAGATTCTTCATATACATAACTCAGCTTGTGACCGGAGTTGGAGATTAGTCTACCGCTCAGCTTGTAGCAGGAGTTGGAGATTAGTCATCCGTTATCTATAAACGAAAATAATAACATAAAAAATTTGAATTAATTAATTCAATATAAAACTTACATTATTGATTTCTATCACCGGATACTTCCTTCCAGATCTTTCATCAATTTTCGTTAATACGATGTATGCTCCTCCGCTGTGATTTTTGTTGAAGTCCTCAACAACTGCCTCAGTGAAAAAAGACACAAATCTTTTTGGTAGCCACACACTGAATTCAAAACATGTTACCAAAATAGATTGTCCATATCTTGTAGCTTTAATATCAATGGAATCAATTACATATCTGGAATTGATTTCCAGATCTAGAATATTTCTCTGTGGTAAATATGCAAATTCACCACAGAACTGTTGAAGTTTTCCAAAATCCATTTTTCGGAACTATTGTTTTTAACGCACAAAACACTAATGGGTGTTATTCTTAATGTTGCTCAGGTTTAACTAAAGTTTCTATACGGATATTATTTTATAAAATAATATATTTTCCGTTACACCACAGCTTTTTAATTAAAACACAGGAAACCCAATATACCGCATATTTTTAATCTGTTTAATAATTTTCTTAATTGAACACATTTTAAAATAATAATATTGAATACGATTGCATAATCTATAAAATGTTCTAAAATCACATACTATTACCGCACATCCATCTTCATCAAATTGTTCAGATAATGATAATAAATATAAAAATCTTCTTACATTTTCAACTTCCTTAAGAAATTGTTCATTCAAAGATTCCTTATTTATTTTTACAAATAAATTATATTTAATTTCACATTGAAAAACTCGATCGCACTTAAAATGTTCTTCTAAAATTTTGTTTATGTGAACACAAAACTTTTTCCAATATTTTTGTTCATCGTTACAATCTACCTTAAAATAACTGCACCACAATTAAGTTTTATAACTACTTGATTTAGTTTTTAAAAACATTTATTTAATAATTATACATGAGCTTTATTAATATATATTTATGTGCTGATGGCCTTAGATTTAATTATTACTACAATATAAAAATGAATGCATTAGGATGCTGCATGCATCTGGTTTTATTCCAACAGAGTGCCGAATCAGCACTCGCGTGGTCGGTTCTTGGAACGCTGTCTCAGCTGCTCCGATAAAGGGTGTTCTTGTTTATAATAACATTACTCCTCCCTTCTTAAGTGAGAAAACAACGATGTTGGTGAAGGTTGTTCGTTGGTTTCGATTGCTTCCTGGGTTTGGCAATTCTTCATTTTGCACACTTGTCGGTATTTCCAATATATGAATATGGATATTGCAACAATCAGTAGCACTATTGTTACTGTGAAGTTGGTCCAATGATGTATCGTGACTTTATCATTGAGTTGTTGTCCTCGAAGGTTATTGGCTAGATTTGTAACTTTTCGTATATCTTCCAATGGAACTTTGTGTAGTATTTGGGTTGGTGTGCCAGATTCTTTCGATGTTTCGAATTGGACGGCAGGTAACTCAAATTCTTTTCTTCCAAGATAATCAGGCTTGGTTGGTGTACAATATATATTCCATCAGTGTTACATTGGCTTAGAACACTGATGTTCTTGTTTGGGATTACAAGCAGTAGATTAGAACTGATTTGTTCTACGTGTTCCGTTTTATACTTGATGTTGGTTCTGTTACAAGTGTTGGTTCCAAGGGTTATCATTTGGCTCAGACATGGCTGGTTTTTGTAGAGTAGTCCTTGCTGACAGTAGTGGATGTCTTCAACATCTGGGCATTTTATATCGCTGTTCCAATAATCGTTAGGTGTGAGCAAGAGGTAAGGGTGCTCAGGAATTATCATTAAATTGTCAATAGGTATTGGATAAAATTGGAAATATCTATAAGAGTTGGTTACAATTGGGATATGTACTTGAAAAATAATCAATCCGTGCTTTATAGTTACTTGAGCAGATAATAGTAAATAAAAGTTTATCAAATTTGATACTTTTGGAATCTGTTCCGCTTTATAAGTTTGATGTAATTCTATCATCATCTGGTTTATTTGATGAAGATTTATTATTGAGTTATGTAATATATTGAGGTGCGCAAAGGATATAGCCAGTAGAATATCTGTCAAAACTCCGTCTAAATTTTGTGTTGCTACAAGTTGAGCGTTAAGACTAGCTTGAATTGAAAATGCATGTTCAATATCGTTTATTCGTTTTATTTCGCGAAAAAGATTTGTTATTTGAATGTTTAGCCGTTTTTGGTTTTCATCCAATCTGATGAAAGCTTCACTGTACGAATGGGTGATTTCTTTCAAAACACTTGACTGTTGTGTTAGGTCATGATGCAACTTTTTGTCATTCGAGTTTAACATTTCGATGTAGTTATTATATTTTTCTTCGTCGTCGCTGTCTAATGTTCCGAATAACCATTTATTTACTTTACCGATTACATTTAGTAAACCTCGCTTTTGTTTATTGTGCTGGTTTATAGTTTCAAATTTCTGTTTAGTTTTTTGGTGTGTTGTTAATATGTGTTGCATTTGTGTTATTAAATGTATTTGAAAGTGAGAGCGTGGTTGATTTTGATAAAGGCTTTGGTTAAAATGATTGATGTTATTTGAAATTATTTCGATGTTGTTTTGAATCTGCGTTAGATTGATATGATACGCGAATGAATGTTTTGACGTAATTATTTTTGCTTGTCCTAATTGTAGGGTTAAGATTGGTGTCTTAATAGGTTTAATTTCTAACGAGTGAAGTAGTGGAATCATCAATAGGATTATTGACATTCGTTGGTGCATCTTGTCCTGAAACGAGACGTTGAGGTTTTAATAAATTCTTATGATAAGTTTTGTTGTTCATTTTAAATTTTATGTCATCGACATTTACAGGGTTATCAATGGGTTCAAAAGGGTTGTTTAATTTTTGCTTAGTGACTTTTCTTAAATGTGGTTTTCGATAAACGGGTTGATCGGTGTTTATGATCAGTGTTTCCTTGCGTTTTAGATTAGCAGTTTCTAAACGTTTTTCTTGTTTTGATTTTTGCTTATTGAGAATAAGTTCATTAATAATTTTTAAGTTGTCGTTATGATCTTGTAGATAGTAAGTCATTTTTGTATGTTTATCATACTCAATGGGATCTTTATGGTCTAAATTTCCTTTAATTATCTGGAATGGTGTATATCCGGTGGAAGAATGTATAGAGTTATTGTATCCTAGAATGCTATACGCCATTTTAGTTTCTATATTTTCTTTGGGTTTTTCTAGATTTAGAACACGAATGCTTTCGATTAAAGTTGAGTGGAACCTTTCTATGGGACTATTACTAGTTGGATTATAATTAGTAACGTAGTGTATTTCTATATGATGGTATTTACAAAAAGATTGAACAACATCATTTTTAAATTCCGTGCCATTGTCACATGTGATTTTGTGCGGAATTCCGTAATGACTAATGAACTGAAGTATTTTATCTGATATTTCAATATTTGTTTTTGACTTTATTGGGTATGCTTGTCCAAATTTCGAAAAACTGTCTACGATTGTAATAAACGTAGTGTTTCCTATCTTAAAAGTATCTATGTAGAGATGATCAAACATTTCACTACCTATGGGCGTTGGTTTAAATTTTAGTTTTGTTGGATGTCGTTCATATTTTGTTCTTTGACAAATGTCACAACTGTTTATGATATTTTTAACAGTTACTTCCATATGAGGCCAGTAGTAAGTTTGTTTTAGACTCGCTAGTGTTTCTTGAATACCTCTATGGCAAGTTTTTCTTTCGTGATGCTGCGTCACTTTTAAATCTTGTTCCTCTTTATCAATTATATCTGTTACAAATTTTTCTGCAACTATCAAATTGAAGCTTTTATTTTTAAATTTCTCTTGCAGCGTAGTTATGAATAGAATCTTTAATTCTTGATTTTCAAAATACATACAATAGGTGTTTTTTGGTCTAAAATATTCTTTCACTATTTGAATAATATTATCTTTAAATTTATCTGGTGGTACTTTAATTGATAATCTGGTTTTGTCAAATATTTTTTGTTTGTTAATTTTTATATTTTGTGAATCTGTACTAGATAACATTATTTGGTGTTGGAAGGTGTTTATTGCCTTTTCGGTTGTGGGAATCTCTAGTATAGGGTTTTCTTCTGATGAATGTACGGTTTCATCTTCGGATTCTTTGACGTTTGGTTTTATCAACACATCTTCGAGAATATTTATTCTTGGTTTTTCTCGATATTAATAATAATAATAATAATAATAATAATATCTTTATTTTCCCAAGATGTACATACACAGCTTATACTAAAACAAAACATAGTTGCACATAATAGAAAATTTGTCAAAATACAAAATAAATAAATATCATTGTTACAGATTGGTAAATTGATAGATACTGTAAGGCTCTAGTTGAAATAATATTTTCTTTATTTCCTTTTTGAAAATGTTTAAAGAGTTTAGTTTCTTAATTTTTGTGGGTAATTCGTTAAAAAGTTTTAAACATGCGTAGTGTGGAGCTTTTTTAACCATTTCTAACTTATGTATTGGATAAGCATACAGTGTCGATACATTTCTGGTACCTATATTGTGCATTGAAAGGTATTGTTGAAATAGATG
Source organism: Tachinus rufipes (assembly GCA_963932245.1). NCBI lineage: Eukaryota > Metazoa > Arthropoda > Insecta > Coleoptera > Staphylinidae > Tachinus > Tachinus rufipes. The sequence goes on from OZ010750.1 coordinate 21,364,108, forward strand.
TTTGTTTTTGAAAATAAATAATAATGACTCTAGAAGATATATTGCAGGTACGGTTAATAGCTCATTTCTTTTAAATATACCCCTGCACGACTCTCTATAAGGTAACTTGAGAAGTACACGTAGCGCTTTCTTTTGCGTTTTAAATATTTTTTGGCTATATGTTGAAGATCATATTCGTCAGGAAACTCCGTCCTTATAAAGTCTGTCATTTCTTCTGAACTTATTTCAGGCAATTCGTCTAAATCTCCATAATTAGCAATTATTGATTGATTATCTGTTCCAATTGGATTAATTTCGATTCGGGACAAAGCGTCTGCGTTGACGTTTTGTTTTCCTTTTTTGTATATGACCTCGTACTCAAACTCTTCCAGTTTTAGTCTCCATCTTACAAGCTTTGAATTGGGGTCTTTTAGCGAAAACAACCATTGTAGTGGCTTGTGGTCAGTTATGATCTTAAACTTGGTTCCATATAGGTACGGACGAAAGTACTTCGTGGCCCATACGATAGCCAAGAGCTCCTTTTCAATTGTGCTGTAGTTCTGCTCAGCTGGGTTTAGTGTACGAGAAGCGTACGCTATCGGAAGATCTTTTCCGATGGGTCCTTGACTTAAGATGGCCCCTAATGCTACGTTGCTAGCATCTGTTGTTAAATTGAAGGGTTCATTAAATTCAGGATATTTTAGTATAGGTTCATTGATAAGTAATTTCTTACAAAGTTCAAACGTTTTGCAAAACTCTGAGGTGTGTTCTATTTTTTTCCCTTTTTTAAGCAATTGGTGAATGGTTTTGTGATCTTTGCAAAATCAGGTATAAATCTTCGATAGTATCCTAGTAACCCGAGAAAACTTTTTATTTGTCTTGTTGTTCTTGGAATCGGAAAATTTTGTATAGCTGTAATTTTTGTTGGATTTGGTTTGATTCCATTCGGCGTTATGACGTGTCCAAGATATTCAACTTAGGAATTCTGACTTGTCTAATTGTATTTTTAGTTTAGTTTCTCTTAACCGTTGAAAGATTGTTTTTAATGAGGTAATGTGTTCTTGGAGTGCCGTCGAAAAAATAATTACATCATCCATGTAGACCATGCATATCTTATTTTGAAGTCCTGCTAGCACATTATCCATGACACGCTGGAACGTCGCCGGCGCATTTTTTAGGCCAAACGGCATTCTGGTGTATTCATAATGTCCATTCATTGTGTTGAACGCAGTTTTTGGAATAGACTTTTCGCTCATCTCTATTTGGTGAAATCCCGATGCCAAATCGAGAGTTGAAAAATATTGGCATCTTCCCAATTTGTCCAAAATATCAGTTATGTTGGGAATAGGATATCGATCATCGATGGTTTTTTCGTTCACCTTTCGGTAATCGACTACGATCCTTCATTTTTTTTTTCCGCTGGCATCCAATTTCTTGGGTACTATCCAGATGGGAGAGCTCCAAGGAGATTGTGAAGGTCTTATTATTCCGTCTTCCAACAATTTTGTAATATGTTTCCGAACTTCTTCAAGATGAACGTAAGGATATCTATAACTTTTTGTGTAGATTGGATCTTTATCACTTGTTTTAATTTCGTGTTTCACTTGGTTCGTAAACGTTAATTTAGATTCTGGATCATGAAAAATGTTTGAATATTCTTGACATAATTTTATTATCTGTTGGGACTCTTCTTTATTAAGATGATTAGTTCTGATCAAAGTTTTTATATCAAAGGTGTTTTGTGATTCTAAATTTTCAAATATTTGAAAATTGTGTAGTTCAAACTGATCAAGTGTTTGACTTTCTTTTAATAAATCAGTTGGTATTATTTCCACTTGTGTTTTCGTAGTTGGGTTTCTTATCTCGATCTTTGCATAGTAGTTTTTTGCTGTTGTTACCATCTCTGGTATAATCAGATTATTTATTGGTTGTTGATTTATCAATATTTCTCCATTTTCTATTGGTACAGGTATGTTTTTTGTTATGTACGATTAAGGTGGTACTTCTAATGTGATAGTTGAAAAATTGTCCCGATAAAATATTCGAATAGAAAATTTAGGGCTTTCTAAAAGATTTTTATGAAAATTTATGTTTGCTTGCAATTTCATTAAATCTCTTTTGCCGATAATTCCATCGAAATATTCGTTAAAATTAAATATAATAAAATTAAAAGTTTCATCCGATTTGAATTCATCGAATGCAGGGATATGGGCTTTAAGTTCAGCTTTACTTTCGCCATTGCAGGTCGTAATTGGTAAATCTTTCCTGTATGTGAACTCTGGGAAATAACGTTCCGCAATTGAAGGTCTAATCAGGGATCCGTGACATCCTGTATCGATAAAAAGTTTGCATGGTGGGTTTGAAATTTTGATATAAGGTAATGAATTTAATTGTTGGGTATTTAATTCTAACTTCCCGTTTGGTTTGAGGCTAATTCCTGAAAATGTTCCTCTTGGTAATATTCATGTTCATTCGAATCAAATTCGCCCGGTGTTTCATTATCCTTCTCAAAAATATCTTCTTCTTCGTAGTAGTTTGGTTCAACTTGTTCCTCTACATTATATAGTTCCTCTGATGTAAAGTTGCGCGGGTTGTTATTCCGGAAATGGTTGTAGTTTCTATTTAAATTGGGTTTGAACGTTAGTCTAGAAGTAGTAGACATTGGTTCTGGTTTATGCATTATTCGTGGTGTATTTTGTGGAGCAAATGCGTTTTTCGGTTTTCCAAAAATTTGTTCGTTAGTAAAATATTTTCTTTGTTGAACTGAGCGCGGTTGTATATATATATAGGCTGGCTTGGAAAATTTTGGTTTTGTTGTTGATTATAATTAGGTACAAATTGTAATTGTTGTTGGTTATAATTTGGTACAAATTGTTTTTGTTGTTGGTTATAATTTGGTACAAATTGTTTTTGTTGTTGGTTATAATTTGGTACAAATTGTTTTTGTTGTTGGTTATAATTTGGTACAAATTGTTTTTGGTAATTATAATTTGGTACATATTGTTTTTGGTGTTGGTTTTGGAATTGAGAATTATTCCATTGCTTATTATTAAAATTTTGTGGATATTGGTTATTATTATTTGGTTTATTAATAATATTTGGTTTTTGTTTAATATTTTGTGGATTCATGAACCTTGCAGTTCTCTGTTCTGTATGATCAAAATTAATTACTATTTCAACAGCTTTATCTAGGTTAGCAGGTTTATTTAGCATTAATATTGTTTTTAGTTCGCTACTGACGTTTCCTAATAATACGTCGATTGCGGTAGTGTTGTTTTGTTGAATTAATAATGTTTTTAAATTAGCGTCTAAATCGCTGTCTGAATTAATTTTTAAATCTAATCTTATTTTCATTTGTTGCATACGCTGAATAAAATCGATTATGTTTTCGTTGCGATATTTTGTTAAATAAAGAAATTCTTGGAGTAGTGTTTGGCGATCAATTCTATCTCCGAATTTAATACGTAACACTTCTTTTACTTGCGGCCATGTAGTTAAGTCAGGTCTGCATAAAATAAACGCTGATGCCGCGTCGCGAAGCTTAGATAAGATTGCCGAGAAAACATATTCACTTAAACTGTTATCAGTTGTTCTTCCGTAACGATTAAACAATTTGTCGCATGCGTTAATGAAACATTCTAAATATTCGCTATTACCATTAAAATAAGAAATTGTATTGGCTATCTTTTCCGCCGAACTAATAGTAGGTTGATCAGGCATTTCTGATTGAATTTGATTTATTATATCAAATAAATCGTTTAAATTAAAATCTGAGTCAAAGCTCATGTACACAGGGAATGGAATTAATAATTAGGATTTCTCACACTTACGGTTGCTACGATTATGTTGTGATCGTTTTTTGCTTCGTACGCCCTTTTCTCAATTGCACTTAAAGACTGGGGTCTAAATTCGCTTTGGTCCTATTTGGATGGATCTTCTTCACGAATTGTGCAATCCTACCGACTGCGCCAATTAAGTTTTATAACTACTTGATTTAGTTTTTAAAAACATTTATTTAATAATTATACATGAGCTTTATTAATATATATATTTATGTGCTGATGGCCTTAGATTTAATTATTACTACAAAGTAAAAATGAATGCATTAGGATGCTGCATGCATCTGGTTTTATTTCAACAGAGTGCCGAATCAGCACTCGCGTGGTCGGTTCTTGGAACGCTGTCTCAGCTGCTCCGATAAAGGGTGTTCTTGTTTATAATAACATTACTACCACTCACTGTCTATATCATTATACCAAACATTTTTAGTATCTTGAACACCTTTAGTAATTATGTCGGATATTGAAAAACGTAACATATTTATCTAAACTGTTAAGGAATGAAAAGGTTTATTTTGATTTTAAATAATGAAACATTTAATCTATTTACCACACCCTTTAAAACTAAAACATTTTTGTTATTAAATAATGTATTTACTCCCCCAGGCTAATGTATGAATTCCATCATCACAAATGTAACGTTTATCATCGAATGGTGATAGAGCTAATTTATTTTGTGTTTGCGTGAAAATGGTATGCTTGATTGAAGAAAATAAATTTTGATGTTTATATATTAAAACATTTTTAAATAAACAATTTTTATAATCACTACCAGTTAAATCATTTTCAACTACATATTATCATATAGATATCTAAATTTATTGTAAACATTTAATTACTAGATAGATACCATTCATATGACTAACCGCTCCTCTTAAACCCACCACCCCACCACCTGCAGCCGGCTTCATGCCCCTGGCCGCTTCCTCCTGCTGCCGGCCCCTTGCCGCCGGCCGCAGCATGCTGCCACCCCCTTGCCGCCGCACCGCCATCAGCCACCCAAGCCCCCTTTTGCCACTTTATAGCAGCTACCGGCTCCCTTTTGTATTTTTATCGCTTATGAGCGGGTCAAGTACAAGTTTTTATTTTAGATTCGTGACGTACGCGACGGGCGCTTTCATTTGAGTACCATGAAGGCCCTTTTTGCAACACCGGAAGTCGCATTGGATTTATTTTTGACACACCCTGTATATACAAAGTCTTTCAACCACCCTGTATATATGCTCGTTCTGCCAACCGCCATCAGCCACCCGCGCCCCCTTTTGCCACTTTATAGCAGCTACCGGCTCCCAACAATTTGCTTGCTGCCGCTAGGTGGCTGCATCGCGCGTTGCACTCGCACACTTGAGACAAAACATTGGAATTTCCCCCTCTCATATTTTCCATCCTTCCATTTCCGATTTCTGGTTCTCACTCTCACACAAGGGGCTCTTATGGAGGTATAAAGAGAGAGTGCGTATACCGGAAGTCGCTGATAACAGCTAATAAGAGGCTGCCGGCCGCTTGTAGCCGGCCCCTTGCCGCCGGCCGCCCCCCTCGACAGCCAGATGTGAAGATGATATGACAAGATAGTGAAGATGACACCTCAAACAATGCCGCGTTCCCACGCTGTCGATTTGGTTCCCAGGCCAGATCGTCCCATTACCTACTGCTACATATCGCCAACACTGTTCAATCTATATCTTAGTGCTGCCCTAAAGCAGTGGTGAAGGAAATGTCATGGAATGAGAATGGGAATAGGAGATAACACTCTTTACACACTACACTATGCCGACAATCAAGTGGTAGTAGCCCAAGACTCAGACATACTGTATATGTCCAGAAGAATATGGAAAGTGGGGACTCGAAATGAACCTAAATAAGAATTAAAATATGTGTATTGGCAAAAAAGCTACAAACCTTGTTATGGACAATAGGGATAAAATAAGAGCTTGTCGGAAATATAAATACCTTAGTGTTGAAATGGATGATAGCGGGAAAATGAAAAAAACCGTTAAAAATCGAATTACCAAGGGTAAGAAAATAATAGGTGCGCTAAATTCTACCTTATGAGAACCAAGTATCAGGCAACAAACAAAGATACAGTTACATACGGATGCAAAGTATAGCCTATTACAAAAACTATGGAAAACAAATTACTTGCCGTTGAAATGGATTTCCTGAGAAGATCAGCGGGAATATCCAGGTTGGACACATTTAATCAAAACAACTTGTCTGGTTTGGCCATGTGAAAAGAATGTCAGACGAACGACTCCCGGAACAAATCTATGAGTGGGTTTCCTCAGAAAGAAGGAGAAGAAGACGCCCGGCAATAACATGGAATGTGGGCATCAGAAAGGCCATGTCAGAGAGAAACCTTAATGATGGAGATTGGCAAAACCACAAGGCTTAGAAGCAGGGTACCGGAAGGCGACACTATTTGCTATAAAACCGAAAAAAAATACAGCCCATAAACTGTCAAAAAGTGTAAAACTATTTATGAAATTACAAGATTAGTAACATTTAGTCATAAAATTTAAATATTGCTAGGAAGCACCAAAAACTGGTCAATAATAGCAAATATTGGTCATAAAATATCAAAATTATGTTAGAAAGAAACAAAATCCGGCCATAAACTGTTAAGTATTGAAAATTCTATTAATAAAATGTCAAAAACCAAAAATTGCGCTCTTAAAACATCAAAATATAATGAGTTCTGTTCATAAAAAGTAAAAAATCCGGCATGAAATTGCAAAATCCGGCCAAAATCTCTCAAAAAGTCCAAAATTCTATTTATAGAATGTTAAAAATAGCAAAATTTGGCCACACAGTATGAAAATATTGTAAGAAAGCACAACAATTTGGTTATAAAAAAATGTTTATTATATCTTAGTAAAGAATTAAAATTAGCGTAATAACATGATCTATTTAATACTTAAATGTCATAACATTTTTAAACTCAAATGCTAAATGTAGTTTAATTATTGAGGACATTTATCCAAAACAATTTCTAAAAATGTCGTATGAGTAGAAAAGCTTATTTTACGAAAGTTATTGAATTTTGAATGTGAATGAATTTTAAAATTAGTTAGTTGTTGATACACCAAGTAGTATCTTATCTTAACATATTATTACATTCTCAATTGAGTTGTGGATAGGCAACAACATGTAAATTTGACAAACATTAAAAAATTATTTACTTAAATGACAAACATTAACGGCTCCAGAATTTATTTTATTAAATTTATTATAAATTGCACAGATAACTCATTTATTGTATAATAGTAGCACAAAAAAAAAATTATCTTACAAAAGTTATCATTGCTGCTCAAAAATTCTTTAATTTATTGAAATAAGTACAAAAAATTTTTTATTTAATAAATTTGATTTTAAATCATGCTTTTATTGCATAGAATTAGTACAACAAATGTTTTACATGTTAAAACTTATTACAAATTGCTTAAAATCTATTTATTGCATACAATTTGCACAAAAACATAATTTATTTAATAAAACTTATCATAAATTGTGCAAAAAATTCAATTATTGCACAAAATTAGCACAAAAAACTAATTTTACTCAGAAAATTTATCATAAATTGCACAAAAAAGTTTTTTATTGCAAAACATAAAAATAGTTAGTTCTTAGTTATTTAAATAAAATTTATTATAAATTGCACAAAAACCCTTTTCAACCTATTTATTGCATAAAATTAGCATAAAAAATAGATTATCTTATAAAATTTACCTCAAACTTTATTTTAATGTTGATTTTACAAACATCAATTGTATTGCCTTACTTTTATATAGTAACATTACAAATCTGGTCAAGTTGCGTGCTATAAACTATATTAGTTTCATTTTTCTAGCAGAAAAATATGGCTTCATTCAAATATTTTAGTTATATCTAAAAATATACCACAAGTCAGTTTTCAATCATTCATAAATTTGGTAATGCTATAAGTATAATAATACAAAGTATACAAAACTGTCTCGGTGTTTTTTTTTAATATTTATTTATAATAGTATGAGTAGTAACAAATGCATTTAAACTAATATACAACATAGTCTCAAAAAATAAAAAAATATTGTAAGCAAGCTAATAAGTCTTTAAGTTATTTGTTTTTCTTTTCTTATAGAGTGGGTAAATTACTATTATTTTAAATATCTAGAAAAAACCTAGAATGTAACAATGTATTTATAAGAAGATAGGTTAAATAATCTAAGGTCGGACTCCTAGTTTTAGAGGCAGCGGAAGGTGCTAACCGTTTTAGGGCGCGTCCCCAGGTGGCGGATAGGGGATTGCACACGCGAACCAACACTATTGGCACACTTGGCAATGAGTCTACCAACTTTTTCCTTTTATTCCTCTTTTTTTCTACACTTTCCTACTATGATCTATTGAAAATCCTAGAACAATATTCTTCGGTCTACTATTGACCACCTTTTGGTAATAATAATAATAATAATAATAATTTATTCGTGTTAAAATAAGCTATAGCTCTTACACAAGTCAGGTACATCAATGATATAAAAAATATTTAAAATAGTATGTGTAAATTTAAGATACATTTGTACAACTAAAATATAAATCTTAAGTAAATATAATACTATACACTTTGTAAAACATTAAAATGTTAAAAAAAACAAAAACAGTAATATAAAAACCTACAAATTAAAATCTTGAAACTTATTGGATAGACATTCGTTTATACTATAAAAAGCTTTTTTTAAGAAAGTAGCTCTTTATAGTTTTGTTAAAACTTATATTTGGAAGTGACTTAATGTTTTGTGGAAGTAAATTATATAGTTTAGGAGCAAAATGATATGTAGAATTTTTGGTTTTTGTCAAACGGGTTCGACTGTGATAGAGTTGTTGTCTAGCTCTAGTAAAGTGGCTATGTATTTGATCGTGAGTAATAAAACAACCTAAATTTTTTCGAACATTGTGTATGCATTTAATCATGTAAACACATGGTAGTGTAAGTATGTTCATTGAGATAAAAACTGTTTTGCAATTATCTCGGTACCCAGTTAAAGAAATAACTCTTACTGCGCGACGTTGAATACAAAAAAGTCTATCCAGAATGGATGAGTGACCCCATGTTAATATTCCGTATGAAATATTAGAATGAAAATATCCATAGTACGCAGCCATTAACTCTGTTATAGGCTAAGAATGCGTTAACTGTCTAAGTAAAAAAATAATTTTGTTTAATTTTGCGGAGACCTCATCACCGTGAGAGTACCAATTTAGTTTGGTGTCAAGATTCAAACCTAGAAATTTAATTGGAACATTATGCATGTTTTCAGTTCTTAGGGAAAAATGTAAAGTCTCGGTCTTGCTATCATTTAGTGTTAGACGATTAGTTGAAAACCACTCAGATATGTTTTCTAAAGATCTATGGCTATTAAACCTTGCTGTTGACATATCGATAGACTGATGTATAAGAGTAGTGTCATCAGCATACAAGATGATGTTAAAATCATTTGTTTGTTGGGGTAGATCATTCACATATAAAATAAATAGCAAGGGGCCGAGAATTGAACCTTGAGGAACTACATGGGTGATATTGGTTTCAGTAGATGAAAATATTATTAACCAATACCCTTTGACGTCTCTCACACAAATAAGAGTTTAACATACGACAAGTTTGCGGGTGAAAGTTAGATATATAATTTCCGAAGAAGAATGTCATGAGACACACAGTCAAACGCCTTACTTAGATCAAGAAATGATGCTACTGTGCAAACACCAGCGTCAAAATCCTGTAAAACTTGATCCGTAAGTGCCAAAACTGCGTCCTCTGTAGACTTACCTCTACGGAAACCATATTGGAGTTTGTTGATCATATTATATGTGTCTAAATAACTGCAAATTTGATTAAACAATAACTTTTCAATTACTTTCGAGATGACGGGCAACAGAGATATTGGTCTATAATTATTTGTTTCGGATTTATCATCCTTTTTAAAGACTGGTACAACACATCCTAGTTTTAGTACATGAGGAAAACTTGCTGATGTTATGCAATAATTTATTAGTTTAGTTAATGGACAAATTATAACATCTAGAACACACTTAAGCAGGTTGTTTGTCATGCCATAAATATCACGAGCGTGAGAACTATTTAAGTTTTTGATCACATCTCTAACTTTGTTATAGCTGACTTCATGAAAAGTAAAATAAACGTTATCTACTTGGTCTGCTTGGTAATTGGTATATAGGTATTCGATTGGGTCTTTATTAGTAGATGGCAGTTTATCTAAAAGTTTTGTTGCAATTGTACTAAAAAAATTGTTAAATTCATCAGGGTGAATTTCACACACAGGTTCTGATGCCAAGCTTTTTTTGTTTTTTATCAATGACCACATTGCCATAGGAATATTATTAGACTGTTTAATAAATCTATCATTGGCAGATGTTCTAGCATCTTTTAGTTTAATTTTGTATTTTTTACTGTACTCTAGGTAGTTATTTTTAGTTTCTGGATAACGTTTGCTAGCTTCTCTCATTAGTAATAAAGTTTCGCGCATTTGCCTTAGTTCGTTGTTGAACCACTTTACTGTGTTACTATTTTTGTTAGAGGTACGCAAAGTCTTTTCTGGAAAACACGTTGCGATAGAGTTTGACAAAGATTCTATAAATAGTAAAAATTTTGTTTCAATGTCTAAAGAGTTTAGATCTATGAAAGCAAAATTTGTTTTTTCTAGCAATTGATAAAAATTAAACTTGCCTAATTCAGTGATTGGTCTTATTGTTCGAAGTTTAGTAATTACTTGGGGTTCCTTTTTAATATTTACCCGAACTTGTATTCCAACATGATCGGACAGACCCGTGTCTGCTGGATAGACTTCTATAAAACCACAATCTATGTTAGAAAAAACGTTATCAAGACAGTTTTCATATTTAGTAGCAAACTTAACTAATCCAGTGAGACCATAAGACGCAAGAAAATCAGTTAGTTGTATTGCTTGTGGGTCGTCAGTGTTAAATTTAACATTAAAGTCTCCACCCATTATAATAGATTTTGTATTGCCTAAATTACCCAATAAGTTATCAAGAGTGTGTAAAAAATTATTAAAATCCCCTTTTGGAGAGCGATAAACTACTATTACAATTATATTGTACAATGGAAGGAATGATGTAGCTATCTCACAATGTATCTCTTGTGATAAATCATTTGTTCGTTCAATATTTTTAAAGGATATATGATTCTTTATTAGCTGCATCACTCCTCCATGTATGTGTATACTTCTAGCAAAATATGATGCTAGTACAAAGTTATCTAATCGATAATTAGATATGTTTTCATTTAAAATAAAATGTTCACAAAAACAAACTATATCAAATATCTCATTATTTGCAAATAAAAAAGAATCAAATTCATTTACTTTTTTACTAATACCTTGAATGTTTGTAAAATAAATATTTAAAACTGACTCCTTTAATTTGTATCGTTTTCCGGTGGATTCATCTCCGATAGCTCCTTCGTCAGGCGGGGGAATAAATAACGGTTAACTCCTACACCAACAGGCCATGTATTTGGATTCATCAATACCTCGTGATATATCATAGGGGCGGCAACTTTAAAAGAACTGTATACATCAGGTTTCTTGGATTTTAAAGTTTCACATTTTATATTGCTGAGATTTTTATTGCTTAAATACAATCTAACATCTTCTTCCGTTGTTGTTGGATTAAATCTACATACATGATAATGATTTAATTTAATTGCACCTTTAATAGAGGTATCTGTAGAAGTTCCATATGTTATTTTTTTTTCAAAATGCTTTGGCGTTTTATTATATTTTTTATTATATTTCTTTTGTAGATATTGAAGGCTAAGGACCCAAAAAATATGTGCCTTTATATGCTTTTTTTTCAGACAATCCTCCACTTCAAGCAGCTCCACGAATTCTGGGGGAAGCAACGATCTGACTACTAGCAAAAAGCCATGCAACGACTCGGCAACAATATTTAAAAGAAGACCAGGGATCACGACAAGATTTCCTCCAGAGGTAAGGAAGATAAGAACAACAGAGGGCCAGAAGATGGCTGAAAAACAAAAGCAGAAGGGGCACAAAATGTAAAGGACAAATAAGAAAAACCTGAACGCAAGATCCCAAAAAAACAAAGTGATGATCTCACTATACCAACTAGGGAGGAGGCAGAAAAATGCTGAGAAACTCCAATCACAAAAAAACAAAAGACTGAGAATGGCTGACACACCTCCAAAAGGAGACGCAAACTCTGAAGAAATTAGGCATAAATACGGGTGCATGAAGAGCTGCTAAGAAGAATAATTTAAGAGAGCAGAGACTTAACGAACGTAACGATAGTAAGCAGTAGAATGAATCCGGCTGCGGACCGATAAAAAAGTAATTTTTGTAGAAAACGTAATAGGAAGAATGGAGAGACAAGGTTCCAACATAGACCCCGAATGTAGCATGGCGGATAAAGCGGAGCAAACAAAGACAGAGGAGAAAATACAACTCAGGGATAGGATCGAAGAATGCCTAGCACACAAAAAAGTAATACAAACTCTGGTAGACATAGACAGGCCTGAAGATCTATTCACAAAAAGCAAACAGACAAACGCCACCTTCGGGGCAGACTGTAAGGAAGACGTAGTCGTAATAGTAAGCAGCAGGAAAGACACAAAGGGCTGCCTAGCAAGAATAATAACGGAGAAACATTCGGAACTTGTAGCTGCTATGATGGAAAAACAACAGGAAAACACTAAATGGTGGTTTGGAGTCACGAAAAAATCCATCATTGCTCAAATCGGCAAACCAAATGAAGAGAACAAAAGGCATATGTAATAAAAACCACAGAGAGAATGAAAACACAACAAAGGCTAAAGAGAATAATTAAAGCAATGCAAGAAATTAATGAGATGCAACTAGGAAAGGAAAATTGAAACTAGTCTATGCATCGGATGCAGAAACAGAAATGGCCAGGAAAGTGCTGGAATACTGCCTTAATAAGGAAAGTCTTAAAATGACAAAACACTGCAAAATGAAAACAGTACAGGTTAAAAAAAATAACTTACTAATGCATGAAGAACGAGGTGGACGCTGGAGAAAAGGCCAGAGCATCTTTCTCCAATATGTCCAACCCCTTCAAAAGCCATTACCTACCATTATCAACAAAACTACGCTTATTGCGTTGCTATGCATTTTCTGTCCTCCTCTATACCCGTCAGAATAAAAAAAACGGAATTTTGAATATTTAGGTCACATCTCAAGAAATGCACGTAGATACGGTTTATTACAGCTCATTCTGAAGGGAAAAATATATAGAAAAAAAAGCGCCTGAAAGAAGAAGAAACTCCTAGCTCCAAAATCTCAGACAATGGTTTTCCTTAACATCTACAAAACTCTTTAGAGCTGGAGTTAGTAATGTGCAAATAACCATGTTAGTTGCCAACATCCGAATCAAATAGGCACTACAAGAAAAAGAAGAGAATGGGAATACCAACATATGTCAGGAATATAATATGACACCTTGGGTAAACAGAAAATCTAAATTTCCATTTTACACAGATCCTAACAGGACACGGATGCTTTGGGTCTTACTTGAAATAAATGTGTTTTGCGGTGTCAGACGGCTACCTCTACTGTGGGGAAACGGATAATCCAGAGCATACACTTGTGAAGTGCCCTCGCTGGAAGGACATCAGAATGGATGTACAGAATAAAGTCGGAAAAGAAATAACCATCAGCAATCTGACCCCACTTATGGTGGAAAGTGCAAGCAACTGGACGGCTATTGATGAAGGAATATGAAAAATAATGGCAACAAAAAATAAAAGGAATGGTTAAAACTTGGAAACCAAAAATAAAAAGTGTCTTGGACTTGTGCAGTAATACCACAACGGTGATTCCGCAAGCTCAGGAGGATAAAGAAGTTTAGAGTTTTAGTGGTTATACGGAAAACCGGGAGCCCCACACAATGTGCGCAATGCATTTCCCCTTTACAAGAAAAAAAAAAGGTGGGTGTAACACATTCCATAATTATGCTAACAGGTAAATTGTCAACACTTGGTGGCTTTGTGTTTTTTTTTTATATTACACCTAGTATCTTAACAGTTGTTGAGAATAGAAATACAAAAAAATGTTGATATTTTTTTTTAAAATGATATGTCAGGTTTTTATTTAATTTAAGTTTTGTGATTAAATTGGAGGCCATGACCTTTCTGAAAGGTTTAACAAGTTTTTTCAAGGTAATCATAGAAAAACTACAATAGTTTTGTTAAGAGATTTTAGCATACATAATACGGAATGGTTAAGTCAATCATCTTTTACAACGCTATTTAGTCAACAAGCTATAATTTTTGCTGCATCTCATAATCTTATTCAGCTTATTCAGCAAACCTACATACTTTTTTCGTGATGGATCAAATTAAAACAATTTCTTAACAATTTTGATGCCTATTGCTTATATTCTAAGAATACACATGTTGCGGCAGAAAATGTCACAAAAACTATTCAGAACGTCATCAAAAAACTTTTATTATACTCTGTTATTAAACCAAAACAAAAGTACTTGTACTCAATTTAGGCAAAACTAGTGGTTAATAAGAAAGAAAAAGCAGTTAACAAATACGTTAGTATACTGTCCTACAAGCTAATGTTGTTAGTGATACTGGCTTCTTTGTATTATTGCAAGCTTGCTTGACACAATATGACTGAGCAATGGATGAATTTGTGTTATAGTGGCTAAATTGTCCAACATCGGACGGTATTTACATCATTGGCAGCAAATACTGAAAGGGACGGGTACGATCAGGTTAGTACTCTGGTCTACTCTATTGAATAAGTACTACAAAAAATACATGTGCAATAACCTCAAGTGGCCGAAGTAATGGTGGGCAGTTGAGGTCAAAAGAACAGGGCACATCTAATAACAATTTGGCAAAGAAATGGACTATTGGTACTTGGATTGTAAGAGAAGTATTTAGCTATGAATGGCGATAGTAAACTAAGCTGGTCTGGTGTAGGTGATTAAATAATGACCAGGCAACATGTAGAAAAGTATGAATAATCTTTGTTCTAGAATCTTAAGGATACGTATGAAAATTGGCATCGTATTTTTCTTAAGACATCATATTCGCCTGTCAATGGTAAGAATGAAATTATAAAGTTTTGGTAGCATTTGAATAAAACCTTAAGTGCTAGTAAACCTGGCAATAGAATTATTTTATTGGGAGATTTGTATGGTTGGGTGAATATCCCAAACGATAAACCAGAAAAAGTGAAAAGTATGATGACGACAGAGTAAACGAAAATGGCAAGATATTGATGAATTTGTGCGTTGAAAAAGATTTATTCATACCAAACACAAGGTTTAAGCACAAACTTATTTCCATATATACATAGCATAGGGGTGAATCCAAAACTATGTTCGACTTTGTAGTGTATGATGAAAGATTGAGAAGTTTAATTAAAGATACTGTGAATGTAGAATTGATCATTATCTTGTCATATCAAAGGCAGATAAAAACAGTTGATGGTAGAATTTTTTTAAAATGACAGTACATTTCTTAGTTAAGAAATATAAATAAATAAACAAGTTGGATTGTTTTAAATCAATCCAAATTTTTCAAGAAATTAATTGTTTACCGGCTAAGTAGAAAAATATTACTATAAAAATTTGATTGACAATTTAATATAAATAATTTTATTTCAAATATAAATTTAAATTATGTATTGTATGGTTTATTGTATGCAACCCCGCGAACATTGAAAATTATATTTACAAATAATTTTTTGAAATTTTTAACGGTTAGTAAATTATTTAGGTGTTCCGGTAGTTTTGACTAAACTTGTATATAAGTTAATGTACGAGTTACTGCGAGTTTTTTTTTTAAATGGTTATTTATTTTATTATAAAGAATTATAATCTTATTTTTATAATACGGTTACAATGGGTACAGGTTTGAATATATTTAATAACTAACTCATAAATGTTTATCACGCGTATTTATATTCGGTGATTCTGCAACGCTGCAGTCTATCGCACAGGTGTCCGGCGATGTGGGTGTCCGGCGATCAACACTTCCACAAAGTGATAAGTCTGCTGCAACTCTGCATAATTCCGCACGATAACTCCTCCCACGTTAGAATGAAGCTTTTCCTGGAAGCTGAACTTGACCGTCCCGGGAATCTTTGAGCGTCTCTAGTTGAAGGTCCACGATAGGGCCCATTTTTAATCGTTGCCTTCTTTTGATGCACTTTTTCAACATGTAGCAGCTGAAGATTATAAGTCCAAAGTATAAAATAATAGTTCAAATACTTGGAGTGTGAGGTATGATCGGGGTTTCTTCTATGGGCACCATTCGATTCACGGATATGTCTTTTAAATTTAGATTCTTCATTTCTATTTTCATTCCTGGAATTTGAGATTTTTTAAAAGTAATCTGATGATAATTACTGATTACTGGTCGACCATAGGTTTTTTCTTGAAAAACCAGTTTTTGTTTGTTGAAGTAGATTTCACAAGCTTTTTCGTTGATTAAATATATTCCTTTTAATGATTTTGATTTGGTTCTAGACTCGCATATAATATCGATTACTTCTTTTTAGGGAAGGCACCAAGAAATTGATTTATTTCTGAAATGATTTCCATGTGGCTCTTCATTATGTTTTCACTTGGTCGTAGTTCCATTCAACAAGGTCTCTTTTTTGCATGGGGAAACTTGGTTAAGTTGCAGATGCCGGGGGCATTGATAAATTGTACCTTTAGCACAAATGTCACTCATAAGCTTCAACAAATTTCCGGCGAAAGTGTGATTTAATTGTAGATTCATGCAAATTAACATTGTTTCTTATGTAAAACGAGCACAAAATTTACTATTTTATCGGGTATTTGAGGGCCCTCCTACATCAATTTAATTATCTTGACGCTGATTGGTTGATTAATTTTCACGAAAATCTATAAATACGGGAAACGATTGATTATAAATCATTCAGTGTCAGTGTCTTGTGCCTACACCATCTAAAGTTTTAGTTAGTGACTTCTACTAGTATCTTGTGTTTTTACGAACATTTTATCGATAATCAAAGGTAAGTTGAATTTTATGCTTCGGATGGTAACCTTACCATTCTTCAGTAAAAATCAGCAATAACCAGAATCTTTTTATCTTAATATAATTTAAAATCACAGTTTTGAGTGAGCTATCAATCAGACAAGGTCACGCGAAGTCATCTTTTAAACGCGAAGAGATAGCTTAAAAATTCAAAAAAAAAAAATTCGGGGGTCGCGCCCATATTAGACCCATTTAAAATTTTTCAAAATTATTCAAATTTATTTAGGACTTAATATCAAAATTTTAAATTTGCTATTAACGTTAATAATTAATATTAAATAGTTTTACTATTTTACTATAACGGAAGTTGCTGTGCGATAACAGAAACCATATGACTATAACTGAACACGAAAAATAATATTTTACTAATCTCTAATCATTGCCTATTAAAAATTAAAATCTCTCTCTTACTATCTCCTTTGCGTTTTAATTTGAACTTATTTAATTAATTATTGTTATTTTTATACAGAATGGAGAAGTTTTTGATTGTTTGTGACCGCACTACAATTGTTAAACGATTCAATTTGAAAGGTCGAAAATTGGAATTTAATATTAACCCAGTCCCAAAAAATGAAAATCCACTATTATGGATCAAGGGGGCAATAGAAGGCATAGTTCAAAATGCCGTCGATGGCTTGGAATCTACGGACCAGGTTGGATTCACCTTCTGCGGAAAGTCTTTCAAAGAACGTGGCCCCGGCTGGATAAACTTCCAAGCGGCGTCTGATGTTAAAATGGACGATATTTGGAATTTAATTTCCAAAATTTTCCAATCAAATTCAGAAGGCTTGAACACAGATACGTTTTGCTTAGGTGTTACATCGGTTCGTATGCCTCAAGGTACTGGCCGCAGGAGGAACAAATATAACACCTTTGAAGAAGAAAGTTCTAAACGTCGTGGTATTGTACCCATTACCAACAAAGATCATTTATGTTTATCCCGAGCACTAGTGGTGGCAATAGCAAACGCAACTAAAGATCCTGACTACATGAAAATTAGACGCGACACAGGCAAAATACAAACAAATAAAACTGTATTATTAATAGAGAAATCTGGTATACAAATACCTATAAATGGAGCAGGAATACCCGAATTACGAGAATTTCAGCGTTACCTACAACAATTCAAGATTACGGTTTATCAGTATGGTACAAAAGGACGAGATTTATTATTCGAAGGATGCAATGATAAAGCAGTATATAAATTGAATTTGCTGTACCACGACGGTCATTACAATGTGATAGTTTCCCTAACAGCCGCATTCTGTTGTGAATACTATTGCGAAACGTGTCATATTCCCTATAATATGAAGAACAAACATTGATGCCGAGAAACATGTCCCTGTTGTCAACAGGCTCCAGCTTGTGTCAGCGCCGTAGCTAAGGCCCCGCAGACCCCGCGGTGCGGGGGGCCTGACACTTTTTGGGGGCCCCCAATCTTACAAAAAGGCCCAGCCACGGTTTATCAAAACTTGGGGGGGGGGGGGGGATTACAAAGAAAAATTATAAAATACACGCTATTTTTAGTTCCAGGGGGGCCCTTTTCAATATTTTGCGGGGGGGCCTACAAATCTTAGCTACGCCACTGGCTTGTGTACGAGATGTAGATGTGTTATGTGCAAACTGTAATAGAAATTTTAGAGGGCAGCAATGCTACGCTAATCATATTGCACAAGGCTCCTTGATATGTGATAAAATAAAGAGATGCGATATCTGTTAAAAAACTTATAAGTACGGTATAAAACACATATGCGGTGAAATTTACTGCAAAATTTGTAAGAAGCACATGCCGCTAGAGCACTTGTGCTATATTCAACCAGATGCTAGGAAACCTTTAACAGCAGATACATTGTTTATTTTCTACGACTTAGAAACACAGCAGGACAAATATGTCTCCAATAACAATACTACAAAAGTGCATGTACCCAACTTGTGTGTGTTAAAACAGTGTTGCGACAAATGTATCGACAAAGATATTGTATGTCATAACTGTGGTTATGACATGCAAATATTTAACAAAAAAAATGTAATAAATAATTTTGTAGGTTACCTACTTAACATAAGGAAAGTATTTAAAAAAGTTATTGTAATTGCTCATAACGGTCAAGCCTTTGACCATCAGTTTATTTTAAAATATATTTTGGAACAGAGTTCAATAAAACCAGAACTTATAATGAGGGGGTCAAAAATTTTGGTGATGAACATTGGCAATATTAAGTTTATTGACTCTCTCAACTATTTTCCAATGGCTTTGTCTGCACTACCCAGCGCTTTTGACTTAAGCTCAGAAATGAAAAAGGGGTACTTCCCTTATCTCTTCAATACCAAAGAAAACAAAGATTATGTAGGTCCACTACCCGATCAAATATTCTACAGTCCTGATACTATGAAAGTCTGCGGTAAATGCGACAAAGCCCCAAAGTTATGCAAAGTTGTTAGCTGTCGAAATTGTTTTATAAACTAGTACGAATCACACAAATCTGATGTTTTTGACTTGCAGCAGAATTTAGTAGAATATTGTATCAGTGATGTGGATATATTAAAGAAAGCCTGCATTAAATTTCAAATGATGATGATCGATGAATGCAACGTTTGCTCCTTTTCTGAAGCTGTTACTATTGCGTCGGCACGTAATTTGGTATATCGTCGTAATTTTTTAAAGCCAAATACTATAGGCATTATTCCTAAGAAAGGTTATAGATGGACTGACAACCAATCGACTATAGCTATACAATGGCTTATATGGGAGGCGGAACAACGCAACATAAATATCTTACACGCTGCAAATCAAAAACCTGAATGTGTACGGAATGGCGTTAAAGTGGACGGATACTGTGTCGAAACAAATCAGGTCTTTGAATTTTACGGGTGTTACTTTCACGGACATTCAGAGTGCTTAAAATTAAATAGAGACAAACCTCTACATGACGACCCATTTAGCACACTAAACTATCGATTTGAATCCACTATGGCAAAATCCGGAAGGTTAAGAAATAAAGGATACGAGGTAGTAGAGATGTGGGAATGTCATTTTCGTCAGCAAATTAAACAAAATAAAGAAATGAATTACTTGCTCAACCACCCTCTCGTACAAACACCACTTAATGCAAGAGACGCCTTTTATGGTGGTCGCACGGGAAATACTAGAATGTACTACAAAACCAAACACGGAGAAAAAATTTATTATACCGATGTTCGATCTCTTTACCCCTGGGTCTGTAAATACGGTAAATTCCCAATAGGCCTTCCTGAAGTTATTGTCGGTAATGAACTTTGTAGTAAAATTAATTTATTCGAAGCGGAAGGGATAATTAAATGTAGTATTTTACCTCCACAACATTTGTATCACCCAGTTTTTCCTTCAAAAATAAGCAATAAACTGATGTTTACCCTATGTCGCTCTTGTGCAGAACAATTAAATCAAAGTGTATGTGAGCATATTGATACAGAAAGGGCTCGAACTGGAACATGGGTTGTAGATGAGGTGGTTAAAGCTATTAAAATGGGATACAAAATATTAAATACTCAAGAGATCTGGCTGTATAAGGTTGCGCAATACGACAAGATTACAATGTTGGTGGGTTGTTTACAGAGATGATGAACAAGTTTCTTGCTATGAAACAACAGGCTTCCGGATGGCCATCAAACTGTTCAACGCAAACTGAAAAAGATGAATACATCGAAAACTTTCTGAATATCGAAGGTATTCGCTTAAAATTTGGTCAAATTTTAGACAACCCCGGGCTTCGATCACTGGCTAAATTAATCCTAAATTCTTTTTGGGGTAAGTTTGGTCAGCGAGAAAACCAACCAAAAACAGAAATTATTAACACACCGATTGCATTATTTGAATTACTAACTACACATTCTATAAATGTCAATCACATATTACCTATAAATGATCAAACGGTTGTGGTTAACTGGGAGTTTAAAGAGGAAGCTGCCGATTCTTTGTCAACTGTAAATGTCTGTATTGCCGCATATACCACTGCTCAAGCTCGTCTAAAACTATATGAATTTTTTGGAACAGATGATTACGACCCTCCAAATGGTAATCTCATTGGAGATATGACAGATGAGTTAGGAGGAGGAAAATTTATAACAGAATTTGTGTCGGGTGGTCCAAAGAATTATGCTTACGAAGTATACGAGCAGTCAACAAATACATCAAACATTTGTTGCAAAGTTAAAGGGATATGTTTGAATTACAACGCAAGCAAACAAGTTAATTTGCATACAATTAAAGAGTTAATTTTTGATAAAATTGATAGTAGATCAATTAACATTGTTTCGCAAAATATTAAAAATACTGCGAACCATCAGGTAGTTACCAAGGAGGAAACAAAAATATATAGACTAAAGGCTAAAAAAAAAAGTTTTTAGAGGATTTTGATTCAGTACCATACGGCTATAAGTGCCACATAATTAGCAATTACAAGAACTATTCACTAAATATTACTTTTTTAAATGTATTAGAATTTCAATTTTATATTAGTTATGTTGTGTTTATTCTTATAAATTTTGTTCTAAATCATTGTAGTTTTATATGTTTTAAATACTGTATCAATAGAAAATATATTTTATATAAATATAACTTTTCAATTTTAAAAAGGAAAATAATAAGTCCTTTTTAAAATTGATATGATTCATCGGCTTCAAATAGGTAAGTAAAATAATATAGAGTCGGCTCCCGTAATAGGATCCTACAAATATCTACTATAGGCATCGGTACGTGAAAATGTATGTGTGCAATAAACGCATACAATATGAGCGATTTTGTTATGACTTCTATCGTCTTTTAGTATTTGAAAACGCTGCGATTAGCCACCACTAGCGACCGTTAATCACCATTTAGCGACCGTTTAGCCACCATTAGCCACAGTTAGCCACAGTTAGCCACCGTTAGCCACCGTTAGCCCCCCCTCCCCCGATTAGCCACCTTTAGCCACCGATTAGCCACCGTTAGCCACCGATTAGCCAGATGAAACCTCACAAAACCTCTCTCAGATTTAATCAGCTTTTTATGAGGCTTGCGGGGCTCAAACCAACGGACACTTTCACATTATTGTTCAATGAATAATAAACTTCATTTACTAGTCTATCTTCACTGTTTAATTCTTCTTTGCGTTCTTTTATCATTTGCTCCAAGTCAGGGTAACTATCACTGCTACTACTGTCAACGATTGAAATACATGGCGGTTCGCTGTTGTCGCACATCTTATCAACTTTATTAGAAAATAATTCCGAAATATACGGTATGTCAATATCAATATCACACATCTTGCTAATTAACTTTAATTATTACATGTCAACAAATTTATAGTTTAATGTAAAACTCAAACAACCAATCAGAATTGAGTTAAATAGCTGGGGTCCTCCGACACTAATATTGGTTGAAATAATCAATTTTGTGCTCGTTTTCTATAAGAAACAATGTAATTTTGCGTAAATCTAGTGCCAAGTCACACTTTTCCATAAGATTACATGTAAAACGAGACACACATTATATTTATTTAATGTAATTTAATTATATTTAATAGTAAAGTTCTTATCAGTAGTATCCGCAAATGAAGATGAGGTGTTTGTCGTCGCGAGAACATCATTTATCTAAGCCCATTGTAACATTTTTGTTTAATTTTAAAGTAAATTTAAATCTTTTATTATAGCATAATAATGTTTAAAATTATAACATTCTATAATATTTATTAAATAAATTATTTTATTTGATAACATTTAATATGGGGGTCTGGCCTACCCATGACCAGCGCGAATTTTTCCAGAATTTGAGGGGGTCTGGCCTACCCAAAAGTATTTAACGCGTATTTAATTTGATTTTTGACCCCTCCTAAAAAAAAGTCTTGTTTAAATCAACCCCATACCTACTTTGGTCCCCTATTATTTCTTATATACATTACTGATTTGCCAAACTTACATAGATTTACAGATAGTATAATACTATTTCCAGATGACACCAGTTTAGTGAATAAAGGAAAGAAGCTTAATTTAGTAATATCTAACAACAAGTTACTGGAAAATAAAGTTGAGAATTGGCTGATATCTAATAAACTAACTTTAAATAAAAATAAATCAGTAAAAGTCACTTTTTCATTAATTACATCTACTGAAATTACTAACGGTAGTACCAAATTTTTTAGAATTCATTTAGATTCTAAACTAAACTGGCATAAGCATGGAGAGGAAGTGTCACTACCTTTGTCACAAACAACATATTTACTAAGATAACAAATACTCTACCTAAAACATTGTTACGGACTGCTTATTTTACACTATTCTAGTCTAAGGTGACATATGGCGTTTTAGTATGAAGTCCCTCGTCTATTATGCATAGAATTTTTGGTTTGCAAAAACTTTCTATAAGAGTAACCACATCAGTTGTATATAGAGGTAAGGTCTTTGGTTTATATTATAGAAAACATTCAGAATTATCCAATGCACCAAACACAATTATCATAACAGAACAAAACTTGATATTTATCCAAAATGCCCCCAACTTTGCATTTCACAAAACGGAATTAGTTATTATGAAATCAAATTTTATAATGTTCTACCTATCAGCAGCTTCTTTCCTGCATGACAACAACCTAATATGAGAAAGCAGAGTTTACCCGGAATGTTGGAAAGAGGTCATTATCTTGCCGTTGTTGAAGCCGGGCAAAGATCCAAACCATGTTAACAGCTACAGACCAATTTCACTTACCTGCTGACTCAGTAAAATTATAGAAAAAAAATTGGTGTAGATGCTGAAAAGTTGCAGTTTCTTAGCTAAAGTTTCAGACAAAATTACAGCACCTTTGACCATTTAATATTTTTAGAAAACTCTATCCAATGGCAAAAAAACATATGACTTGACATGACTTGGCGTTATGGAATTTTGCAGAAGCTCTACGCTTGGGATTCAGGAGCCGTATTTTTCAATCTTCTATGCAACATTGCAAGTTTAAAGTAAGAGTGGGAACAGCTACTTCAAAGACATTATGTTTAGAGAACGGTGTTGCCCAAGGGTCAACGATTAGCGTCACCCTTTCTGCGATTGCCGTAAATAATATTGCAGCATTAGTGGTTACACCTGTAAAGAAATGCTTGTAGGTTGACGATTTGGTGATGTACATGGTGGGCAATACCATACCTGCCATAGTAGGTTAACTCCAGATCACCATAGACAAAGTGGACAGAGAGGCAGAAGCGGTTTTTGTTTTTTGTGTTTATAATTTCAGTAGTATGATTAATAATTTTATTTGTTTGATATGTTTCTTTGGGCAAAAATTGCTTTTAACAAAAATGTTGATGGTAGCTTAAGAATATCTTCTCTGACTTTATTTAGTTTTGAAATCGTAGCGTACTACTTTAGCTACCGCAAACCGAAGATTTAATTTTCATATTTAGTTATTTTGCGTTTTACTATTAATTTTGTGTTTTATATTATATTTTATTTTATTCTAAATTGTTATTATTTTTAATTTTATTTAATCATAATATATTTACTTTAGTTATATAATATTACTAATTTATTTTATTCATTGTTATAATTTGTTCTCACTTGTATTACCCATTTGTTGCCTATATCTTGTGTAGTCACTAAAACGGGTACTTTAGTGTGAAAATTTGTGTTCCTTCTTCTTGTAAAGTTAAAAAAATGACTAGAACAAAAAAATTTAAAAATACAAATATAAAGATGAAGCAATAGCAAAGAAGAAGCAACTAACAAGGACATCATACAAACTTTAAAAGAACTAAAACAATCAGGGTATATAAGCATTACCCCAATAAAAATTTTGTTTACTTCCGTGTCTTTATGGAATACCATAATTTTAGTTTTTTGTGTTTAGCTGTAGTTCTCTTTTTTCCAAATAAGTTTTAAGTCGTCTCATTACCTCCATTTCTTTGTAATTTTGTGAAATTACCACAACGTCATTGACTCATTTTCTGTTTATGTATTTTGCAAGTTGATTGTGCCAATTTTCTTAATATTCCGTATTTATTTATTTACTATCTAGTTGTTTATTTTATTTTTTTGTGTTATTATCGTTATCTATTTCTGGTTTAATTACGTTATATTCCCCAATTCTGGCATTAAAATTACCTTCTATTAAAATAGTTGTGTCTTGTTTGCTTTCTTTATTATCTTTTTTTTTTTAATTTATAAAGTTTTGAATAGCAGGCTATTTGGGCAGCTGTTTTAAAGCTATTATCTTTTGACATTTGACAAATAAAATCTACGCCATTATTAAAAATGGAACGATACACGCTTCAACAACATTGAAATTATTAAAATTCATTACAAAATCGGTGAACATTTTTCAGTCACAGTTCGCAAAACTAAAGCACTTTTTGGTCGTAGTAAAGCAACTTCTCGGCCGGCAATAGTAAGCCTGGTGGAAAAATTTTAGCTGTTTTGACAAGAATATTGCTGAAATAGCCCGTAGTGTTGAAGAAAACCTAGGTTTGTCGATTCCTCGTCGATCTTTAAAAATATACATTCCACAAACGACATTACACCGTATTTTGCATAAAGACTTAACTCTTAAGGCTTTTAAAGTTCAGTTAACACAAGAACCCAAGCCGGTCGATCAACATAAATGTCGTATCTTTGCTTATTGAGTCCTTCAAATGCATCAAAATGATCCGGAATTTCATCGAAAAATCATCTTCAGTGATGAGGCTCATTTTCATCTCGGAGGCTACGTTAATAAGCAGAATTGTCGCATTTGGGGCTCAGAAAATCCAAGAATTATTAATAATTATTGTTTAGTGCAGATATTAACAAATGTCACGACCAAGTAAACTAGTTAACCCAAGTGCCGTGGAGCACCACAAAATGTCATCATCCAGCTCGGATGACGAAACAGAAGCAACCGCCAGTGTTTCATCGCGCGCAATGCGCGAGAGTGAGATGGATGTCTCGCAGCAATTCACCGATCTGACCCATCAGAAAAAACGCAAGCGAAACCGGCGGCCAAAAAAAAACCTCCGTCAATAAAAATAAATAAAAATGAAAATAAAACAAATATCTCCATATCAGCGCAACCTTCTTGCTCACAATCAAATACAACCAAAGTTCATAAAACAAATGCAACACTTTATAAAATAAATGCACCTGTCACATCTATCAAACAACTGCAATACAACGCAACGTATTTATTTACTGAAACTAAATTAACAACAACCATAAACAAAATTGCAGATTATTGGGAAAAAAATAAACTTGGTCCGCAAGATATTATAACAAGTTGCAAGAATGGTTTTATACATCAGCTACTTACGAGATTGCAAACAAAAAAACTAGTTGCAAGTTTTTAAAAACTACAACTGCGGACACAATTTGATAGAAAAACACAAGAACCGACATACTCTTGCGTTATTGCCGTAGTAGACGACAACCTAACGAATGATAAAATAAGCGAGCAATTGAAACTAATCAACTTTACTCACCGATTCTGCAAAAGTATAGTTTCAAGAGCCACAAGAGAAACTACAAAAAGGATCAGGATAATTACGAGTATAACTTCGTATGAAAAATAATTCCAACATGGATTTTTCTACCGAAACCTACACTACTGCACTTATGAAAGCTTGGCTCCACCATCTTGTCCAATCTCATGCGGAAAGTGTAACGAGTTTACACACACAACGTATCAATGCAGTACACCCATCAAATGTGCAAAATAGACCGGACCGCATCACACCAATAAATTTACAACATTATTGCCAGAAAAATGCACCTCATGCTGGAAAGTTAGATACGAAGCATGGAGCACCAAATGCAAAAATCGACCAATTGAAGGGATCTCAAATCTACCAACAAACCAAATATCAAAAATATTAGTCAAATTCATTCATATATAACCATTCACAATCACATCATTGATACATATATGACAAAAATTAACTCTCAAAAAAACACTAACAGACAAAAACTGCTACAAAAATTAAAACAATAATTTATACAATCTTACAACATAGACACAGTTGACATAATATCTGTAAACCGTATGCACATTTTAATGGTTGACCTGAATGACTTAGTCGCTCCTCAACCCACAGCCCCTATACAGGGAGTACAATCATTTACATCTCTAAAGTTAATAGATGATCAAAATGGCGGCCGTTAAACTTTTTTATGCCAACATTAACTCCTTTAACCCAAAATCTTAAATAGTGTATAATTATACTCTAAAAAACAAGATCGACTGTGGTATGTTTGTTGAAACAAAAACTAGCAATTTTTTTTTAAACCGTATTCTATACAAAACGTTTCAACTATATTAACTAAAAATGCCAGAGGCGGTTCTGTAGTAATAGCAAACCCCGCAGTCCATATAGGCAAAGCTAACCCGTCTAAAATTAATAACCCTCTAAATGACACTCTTTACTTTACTATACCATTCCATATTAAAAAATTGAACATGTTCCTAGTTTACATCCATCCCCATTCTAATATTGAGGATACTATATTCTTAAAAGCGTCTCTTTATAAATATGCGATTATCATCAGTGACTTTAACATTAATTTTACAAAAAAACGACGTTTTCCCCAATTCTTAAGTAACTCCGAGTTTCAAAGAATACCAACTGGTCTCACCTATATTATGGCAAATAATCCCAGTTCTACTCCCGATGTTCTTCTAGCTATTAGTAACATAATTCCGCTTCTAAGCTTTATCCAACTCATTTGTACCTGATCTCTGTTCCGATCACTTAGCTATTCACTTTCAACTAAATACCCAAATTATACCAATTCCCAATCCCATAGAATACATTCGACAGTACGACTTATGTGACATAAATAAGGTTAACCATGACATGACAAGATACATAGATACCTTTTCCGCCATATCTCCTAGTGAAATATCAAATTTTCTTAAAATATTAAGTAATTCAATTACAAACAACTCGCCTATAAAACAAATCTTATCATAATTATCCACTTCCTCCATTTATCCTTAGACTAATAAAATAAAAGTGACAGCTATATCAAGATTTTAAAGAGACAAAAGACGTTACTACCAAACGTAAATTTAACGAACTAAATAAAAACATACATAAACTTATAAATGACTATAAAGAAGATAAATGGACAAAGGCTTGTAACAAAATTAACGAAAAGAAAGGATATACTGGACTGAAATCAAGAAATTGTGTAGATTTAAACCATTGTTGAAAATTTACTGACCCAGACACTAACACAATATACGAAGAAGAACAAGACATATGCGATACTTTTTCTAGACATTTTGCCAATGCTTTTAGTTTTGGCAAAAACGATGACTACAACGAACAAAAACGGACTGAAGTTGAGGATTGGTATGACAATTATTTTGAAAATGAATACGTAACTACCAACAATGCACTGTTAACTGAAGATGACTATTTCCAAATTCTAAAATCCGGTGAAAATTCATTTCCTGGTATAGACAATACTCCCCAAAAAATCCTCAAACGTCTACACAATAATATCCACATCCATATAATTAAAATCCTAAACTTTTGCCTATCCCATCGATATATTCTAACTAAACATAAGCTACTAAACCATTTAAAATATAATATCCCTGTCTATCAGTTTGGGTTTTTCACAAAAAAAAACACCATTCAGCTTTTGTGTATCCTTACCTCCATCCTTACCTACATCCAAATAACCTTCTTCGAGAGCGGACATAAGTCGGCATTGCTTCTAGACATAAACAAAGCGTTTGATTCGGTTTGGTTGAAGGGGCCTCTTGTTGAAACTTTCAATTCTTCAAAGACGAAGACACTTTCGTACTAAATATGCACAATAAAAAATTTGATTCAACACACACAGCTGCGTGTCAGAGTGAAGAACTGTTTATTACCTATTTTCTACTCCAAACAATGTGTTTCGCAAAAAGCACCTCTTTCTCCTCTTTTATACAATATTTCTTGCAATGATATGTTGGATACATTCTGCCAGAACTTTGACCCAAAATCTTATATACTTCAATATGCTGACGACACCGTGCTGATATCGCACGCAAAACGTCTTAACCAGTTTATTCAACACCTACAATCCTTAACTGAACATATCCAAACATAGTTCAACACATGGGGGTTTTATGCTAATCCCAATAAATCCCAATTTTATATCCCTTTTCACCGTATATCGGAAAGCTCACTAAACATCAATCTTAATCATGCAACAATTCAACCAAACCCAACATGAAAATATTTAGGTGTGTTTTTTGATAACAAACTTTCCTTTAAACCTCATTCCCAATTCATAAAATTTAAATGCATAACCCGAGCAAAACATTTCCGCTGTTTAACTTACAATGGCAAAAAAATAAATATGAAAACTGCTATTTATATTTATAAATCAATATGCAGGCCTCTTCTAAATTATGCACCAATACTTTTTTTCTTAATGCCGCAAATAAACCTAAAACAACTTGCATGTTGCCGAACTAGCATCGCTTAGAAGTATCACCAAAATTTGACATCCAAATAATCTTCTGCCCAATATCCCGAACGATACCTTGTACCAACTAACTCAGATAATACCTCTTCCCGACCGTCATTCAGTATTAGATGAAAATTTGCTATACCACCAAACCCGGAAAAAACTGTAACGTATAATTTTTTGCCTAAATCCAACTTTGAACATATACTTTCATTATTCAATATGACTGAAAATTTAGATTCATCCGACTAACCGACGATAATGCCACCCTGTTCTGTTTTTTTTTTAATTCCTAAAAAAATTAGTCAAACAATACGACAATACAACAATGTCGTATTGTCTTACTAATTTTTTACATTGAATCTTTTAGTGCTGATGAAAGGCATAGTACATGCCCGAACCGTTCATTTTATGTTTGCTAGTTTTGAACAAATGGAAATAAAGAATTAAAATAATATGAATTAGTCCTATTGCTGAATAATAACCAAAAAACCTACTTAAATTTTTGAAGGACGTTAAGGAAAAAAACAAACTTATTGTTTTTCTTTTGTTTGATCATTTAATAAATTGTTTATATTAATAAAATTAATTTTATCTGCAATACGTTATATTTACAAAAGTGACACATGTTGGCATGTCTCATCTCTACAGTCATCTCCACAGCGCATGTCTATTAGAGTTTGCAGTCTGCATAAATCGCATGACTTAACCAGATAGTATATATACGTTCAACTTTTGGGTGCATAAAACTGCTGATAAATAATTGATATAGTGTAGTTCTACTTTGTTTTTGTTGCTATTTGTCTACTACTATAAAGGCACAGCATTTGCTTGCCAGTGTCTACCATAAAACTTGTTTGTGACTGTGATTTGTGAATTTAAGAATTAGTTTTTTTCTTCTTCAAGAAATTAATAAAAATGGATACAAGAAGTGAAACTAGCGACGAAGAAAATCAACAAGGAAACCCTATAAATACAGAGCAACAGAACAACAGAGACCAAAATTCGCTAGTTACAGCATCAGCAACAGATATGGCACCACCACCATCAATAATCACAACAATAACTACCACTAAAATATACACAAGTACTCGAACATCAAAAGTAACAACAACAATAACAGCCGCAAGAAAAACTATAAAGAAAGCTAATTCGACAACAAAAAATAAGAAGAAACTCAGGAGCATCAAAACGAAAATCCAGTGCAACAGCAGTTGGGATAACCTTTAACTGCTTCATTTTGCAAAAATGTGTACCTCATGTAAATTCAAGGTAAGTTTGTAAAGCAACACTTCCCTCTTATATTAAGAAATATTAATTAAAAATGTTTTAAATGTAAAAATATATTTTTTTATATCGTGTTTTTGGCTTATTATAAAATTTTAAAATTTCATTTTTTTAATAAATTTGTGATATAAGATTGCTTTACAGACTTACCGTGTATGTATATAAAAATCTTGCTACAGTATCAATTATAAATTCTGTTTGTTTTGCTTCTATTTCACATGAATATAATTAAAGGACTTTATTTTTCATTTTTATTTAATTTATAATTTTTAATAGCACTGATAGTGTATAATTTTGTATGCATTTATTTATATATAATATCTTTATTTATAAAAAAAAAACAATACACAATAATATAAAATAGCTGTATATATTTTTGTGAGTATAAACAAATATAAAATTATTTTACAGAATGTAGTTTTTCAGCCTAAGTTAAGTTAATATTTGATAAAAACAAAAAAAAAAAGATGTAGTGTTAGATTATCAGTTATCAGGGAAAGGATATTAAATTTTAAACAATATTTAAAATGTTGGATTTTTTGGCATTATTGCCAATAGTTTATTTTAATGTGTTATTATTTTTTTTAATTTTAGTATTGTTTATTTATAAGTATATCATAATAAAAACTATTATTATTATAATTGTTTTTTTTTTGCTTTAATTAATTATTTTTAGGTATAAAAAATATCAAAATTTTTATTTCAAACAAATGAAGCCACATTTGCTGAAACTATTACATTGAAGGCAATATTTTAGCAGATTGTGAACATTGACCATGAATATTATCGTTTTCTAAACATGAAGTTTTGATTAACTGCTTTTTACTCGTGTGCATTTTGAACAATTTTATAATTCAACGTAATATACCTTTCCTAAAACTACTAGGTTTTGATTAAATTTAGCATATGCTGTAAATAAATTGCGTGTTTTAAAAAATTTAATAAGCCGATTAAGTTTTAAATTTAATTATTAATGTTTTTCCTATTTTCGTCCTTCAAATATTTAGATAAGTTTGGTTAGGGTATTAATCAGCAATAGGACTGTTTATTATTTTAAAACTTTATTTCCATTTACTTATAAAAATGAACGTTTCGGGCCTGTACTTAGCCCTTCCTCAGCACTGTAAGAATTTAATATACATTATAAAATTGGTAGTACAAACAACGACAAAATGAACAAAGGATGAATAATAACAATATACTATCTTAATTAAAATAAGGTTAACAATTTAAAATGGTATTAATAAAATATATATATATATATATATTTTATACATTCTTTTATATATATATATTTTATTAATACCATTTTAAATTGTTAACCTTATTTTAATTAAGATAGTATATTGTTATTATTCATCCTTTGTTCATTTTGTCGTTGTTTGTACTACCAATTTTATAATGTATATTAAATTCTTACAGTGCTGAGGAAGGGCTAAGTACAGGCCCGAAACGTTCATTTTTATAAGTAAATGGAAATAAAGTTTTAAAATAATAAACAGTCCTATTGCTGATTAATACCCTAACCAAACTTATTTAATTATTAATTAACAGTCAATTATTATGTTTCATTTTATTGCTGAAACCTATTAAAACATATTTGTTATATATTAAGAATTAAATATGATTTATGTTTATTTTATATATGTAATAGAAATAATGTTAGTTTTAAATATATTTTATATGTGCTCGGTTTTTATATATTATCCGTGATCGTCCTTATTCGTATTGAAGGTTATCGTTCTAGTTGACTATATATTGTATTTTGTTCCTTTTATATCCAGAATAAATCGCACTGTTGTAAACTCAACACAAACGTATTTTCTATTCTTATCATATTATAAGACATAACAATTGGCGACGAGGTAGTTAAAGTTATCCACGTAAAAATGCCGGACAGTGAAAGTGCAAATACTGGTGTAATTGGAATATTAAAAGAATATCATCACGAAATTAATGATATTACAGTTTTCAAGGTAAAACTTGAACAATTTATTGTGGCAAACAATTTTGAAAAAAATGATACAAAAAAACGTGCCATTTTATTAAATATTTTACACGAAGACACATATATATTGTTACGCAATTTATGTGTACCGGAAAAAATCGAAGAATTAAAGTATGAAGACTTATTGGAGAAATTGGTAAAATATTGCAGTCCTGTGCAGTCTTTTTTTGCGGCAAGAATTAAATTTTACACGGCACACAGAAATGAAGATGAATCCGTGGTGAGCTGGGCCGCGCGAGTTAAAAGTTTGTCAGCGGGATGTGGATTTGGTAACGAAATCAGCACCATCATGCGGGACATGTTCGTCGTGGGAATGGGATGCGGTCCCATATTGGATCGCCTTCTGGAAGTCGATCCTACTTCGACACCTGCTTCAACGCTGGAAACCGTGGTTCAATTGGCACAAAATAGAGAGGCGGCAGGAAAAGAGCGGCGCATTCAAGTTAAATCGGAAATTCATCAGTTTTCAAGATATAAAAAAAATTATAATACGAACAATCAGCGCGCAATATCGCATAAGACGTCCACTGAAGTAAAATGTAAGTGCAAAGTATGTGGTAGAGCGAATCATTCGACATTTGAATGTAAATATAAAAATTATAATTGTAACAACTGCGGCCAACAAGGTCATTTGTCAAATATTTGTAAAAATAAACAAAGCAAATCGCATAAGTTTTTGTCGCATCAAGAGGTTAATCATGATAACTTACACAAAACTGATATTTTTACAATATATGATTTAAATACTATAGAGCCATTTTATATTAAATTAACGGTTGAAAATATACCGATGAATTTTCAAATTGATACCGATGCCGCACATGCGGTCATATCTGATCGTGTTTATCGCAAACATTTTGGGAAATTTCCACTCTTAAACAATGATTTGGTATTTAAAGACTATGTAGGAATTAGTTTTCAGCCAATTGGTAAATTAATATTAAATGTAATTTATAATAGTAAGAAGTATACATTAGAAATGTACGTCATTAAAAATGGCGGCCCACCATTAATTGGAAGGCAAGCATTAAAATTATTTGAAATTGGAATGAACAGTCCAATGGTTGAAAACAATTTTACATTTTCAAATGAAAATTCAAATGTAGAAAAATTATGTAAAAAATATAAAGGAATTTTTGAAATTGGCCTTGGAACATTTAACAAAGATAGAATCACTTTAAAAATGAAAGAACATTTTGAACCAAAGTTTTTTAAAGCGCGACCTATTGCATTTTCATTAAAGCAAAAAGTGGAAAATGAAATAGATCGTTTGGTTAAATTAAAAGTTTTAGAGGCAGTAACATATTCTAATTGGGGTACTCCAATAGTGCCAATATTAAAGCCAAACGGTTCAATTAGAATATGTGGAGATTACAAACTGACAGTTAATCCAAATTTAGAAATTTTAAGATTCCCATTACCGAGAATTGAATATTTATTTAATAAATTGACAGGAGGGATACATTTTTCTAAGATTGACTTATCCGAAGCTTATCAGCAAGTATTATTATCAAAGGAATCGCGTGATTATGTAACGATTTCTACTCACATGGGTCTATTTAGATTTACCAGGCTTCCATACGGCATTACTAATGGTCCGGCTTATTTTCAAAAGATGATGGAACAATTACTAGCTGATATACCGGGGGTGGCTTGTTATTTGGATGACATTATAATTACAGGAAAGACTGATAGCGATCATTTAGATAGGTTGGAATTAGTTTTTAGAAGATTGTCAGAAAGTGGATTAAAATTAAAACTAAATAAATGTCAATTTATGCAACCGGAAATTAATTACTTAGGTCATGTAATTGACAAAGAAGGGTTACATACGACTAATGAAAGAGTAGAATCCATACAAAAATGTCCTCAACCAAAAAATGTAACAGAACTAAAATCGTTCTTAGGCATGGTAAACTTTTATTATAAATTTATGAAAAACGGAGCCACTTTATTGCATCCGTTATATAAGCTATTGAAAAAAGACGTTCAATTCCAATGGAATACTGATTGTGAAAAAGCATTTACATCAAGTAAAGAATTGTTAATGTCTAATCAAATTTTAACTCATTTTGATTCAAAAATTCCACTTAAGTTGACAGTAGATGCTTCATCTGTGGGAATAGGGGCAGTGCTAGCTCACATAGGTGATAGTGGGGTTGAAAAACCTATTGCATACGCATCACGAGTTTTGAGTAAGGCAGAAATAAACTATTCTCAACTAGATAAGGAGGCATTGTCAATAGTGTTTGGAGTTTCAAAATTTTATCAATACCTTTTTGGACAAAAATTCACGTTGGCAACAGACCACAAGCCTTTGGTGGCAATTTTTGGCCCTAAACGAGGCATGCCAATTATGGCAACGAGTCGATTGCAACGTTGGGCACATTTCTTATCATCTTTTAGTTTTGACATTCAATATGTTAAATCTCAAAATATTTCTGCTGATTGCTTATCTCGATTGCCGATAGGTAATCACAGTGTTGATGTTTGTAGGGCCAATTTTCAAGAAAAAGAAATAAGTTATATTAATTTAATTGATGATCAAAAATTACCAATAGTTCATAATGATATCAAAAAGGAATCTAACAGAGACTTGATTTTGAGTAAAGTTATTCATTATACCTTAACAGGTTGGCCTAACAAATGTCCTAAAGAAGAGCTTAAACCTTATTTTATTCGTAAAAACGAATTAAGCGTAAAACAAGGTATTCTAATGTGGGGATATCGTTTGATTATTCCGCCTAAATTTCAAAACTCTATATTATCAGAAATTCATGAAAATCACATGGGGATGGTAAAATCAAAATTATTTGCTCGTGGATATATTTGGTGGCCTAACTTAAATAAAGACATAGAAACTTTATGCAAGAATTGCAAACCATGCAATGATTTCAAAGAATCACCGCCAAAGTCACAAATAAATCCATGGGTTTGGCATCAAACTGTTTGGACTAGAATCCATATTGATTATTTAGGGCCGTTAAACAATAAAAGTTATTTAGTAGTAGTAGATTCTACTTCTAAATGGTTAGAATGTTTTAAAATGAATAGTACTGATTTCATAGCAACTGTAGGTAAATTAGTTGAAATTTTTGCAAGATTTGGATTGCCAAGAGAAATTGTTTCTGATAACGGAACTCAGTTCACGAGTGAAATTTTCCAAAATTTTTGTAAACACTATGGGATTAAACATACGACAACTGCTCCATATCATCCTTCCAGTAATGGAGCTGCCGAAATTTGTGTAAAACAGATTAAACATGTTTTAATTAAATCCAATGTAAAAACAGATGTTGAAATAAATTCTGTTTTGAGTAGATTCTTATTTCAATATCGAAATACTCCACACACTGTGACAAATGAGTCACCTGCAAAATTGTTGTTAGGGCGGCAGTTAAGATGTAAATTGGATTTATTAAGAAATAACACAAATGAGGTAGTAAAGCAAAAACAAAATAAACAAATTGTAAGCGCAGGGGGAAACAGAGACTTAAACTTAGTAACGAATGACTTAGTGAAAGTTCGTGATTTTCGCGGTAAAAGGAAATGGTGTGATGCGAAAATAATACAAAAACTTGGCCATAAACATTATAAAGTTGAAACAAGTGAGGGTTTAGTCTGGAAGAAGCACATTAATCAAATTATTAATAATGCAAATACCACCTCCAGTACTCAGCCCCCACACCATATTGATTTAGTTAACAATAACCCACAGGTCGAAGAAAATGTAGTAACGACCAATTCAGATATTGAAGTTGTTCCAGAACCTATACGTAGTCCAGTTAATTTAAGACGTAGAAGTCTACTTAAAAAACCTGAGAGGTTTGACAACTCCAATCTCTGAAAAGGGGAGGTTATGTTATATATTAAGAATTAAATATGATTTATGTTTATTTTATATATGTAATAGAAATAATGTTAGTTTTAAATATATTTTATATGTGCTCGGTTTTTATATATTATCCGTGATCGTCCTTATTCGTATTGAAGGTTATCGTTCTAGTTGACTATATATTGTATTTTGTTCCTTTTATATCCAGAATAAATCGCACTGCTGTAAACTCAACACAAACGTATTTTCTATTCTTATCATATTATAAGACATAACAATATTGCTATATTCTCGCGAGTCTGAATTTGACAATCGTTAATAAATAAATCACAAAACTTAAATTTCCTTATTAGCGGAGTTTACATAAATTCATTATTGGATCTAAGTAAATATATAGCACGCAGCAAGTTGATCATATATCTATATCTATTTTTACAATATGTTGAAACTTTAAGCTTCCAAAAATGAGGTTTTGCAAACATAAGCAATACTTCATAGATATTAAGCCAAATGTGTAATCATACATATCTATTTTAAAATAATTATATTTGTGAATTTTTAAATAGAAAAACAATACTAATTATAGTGTCTACCATAAAACAAAGAATAAAATAAAATATTATAATTTTAAGAATATACAGAGTTAGAAAAATATTTACAGAGAAGTAGTGTGAACAAAAATTAGTAAAAAAACTTTAATAAACATGGGTCTGCAAAGCAACGGCTTCGAAGATATGAAATGTTATCCTGTTTTTACCTTTTTTATTTTTTTTTTTAACTTGTAGTTTTTTATCATAGATAGATGATCAGTGCACCCGTTTTTGTTTGGTATCTTTGTTTAACGCAAAATTACTTGACATGCATTTTATTTATGGTATGTTAAAGCTTATCCAAATAGCCAGATTCCTTCACAATGTTCGGAAAAATTTACCAAAGATTGCGTGATACTAGTTTATTTAACAAATAAATGGTACTGATTTATCCGGAAGACCAAGATTGGTATCTAGTCCTAGAGTAGAAGAAAACATTCTAGCACGTATAGAGAATAACTAGGAGACGAGTGTGCGGAGAAAATCAGCCATGGTAAGAATTTTTTAATTTTCTAACAGAATTTGCCGGATGTTTTATAAACATTCTATGGTTCGATTGTCATATTTTGATTTGATGACCGATTTTTGACATTTTGTTTTTTAATATTTTTCGCACAATTTTGATGTCTGAATTTTGGTATTATTTTTTTTCCAAATCTTGACATCTGATAAATTTTCCGGAGTTTTAACTTTTTGTAAATTAATATTATATTTTTTTTTATGTTTGGCATAATTTTGGTATTTGATAGCCAGCCATGTTTTGGTATTATTACCTTTAAAATTTTATTTTTTTACAAATTTTGATATTTGAAGGCCAAATTTTCAATATTTTGTTAAATTTTGGCATTGTTTTGATGGCCCGAGTTAAGTAATTTTTTGTCCGAGTTTTTAAAAAACCTTGTTTATTTTGACGGAGTTTTTACGTTTTAGGGCTCGATTGTAAGATTTCAGTATTTTTGGTATTGTTTTGCTGTTTGATTGCGTTTTTTTTTTAAATATTATTTATGTTCGATAGTTGCAATAGTTTTGGAATGAATATAGGATTTTTTATAACTTTTTGTTCAAAATTTTAATACTTAATAACCAGAATTTTTACATTTTTGTTTATTTTCAATATTTTTATTGTTGGTTTTAATACTTTTGACATGTGTAATGGCCGGATTTTTGATTTTTATGATTTAATTAATATTGAGTTTTGATTTTTTTTATTTGGTTACAAATAATTGAAAAATGCAAAACTTTATTTATAAAAGATCAAACATAACAAAATATTTTCAGAAAGAACCAAATATGTCAAAAACAACAAAAATTTGGCGTTGAAATTTTAAACAAACTAAAATTATTAGAAAGTACCAAAATCAGGCCATAAAATTTAAAAAAAATGTAAAATTCTAATTATAATATAACATAATATAAGTCAAAAATAGCAAAATCCGGACATAAAATGTTAAATTATTGTTAGAAAAAAAAAATTCGCCAATGTCGGTCCCTAGCCCGGACAAAAAAGAAGGAAAGGAAGAAGTAACAACCTTGTAAAAAAACTTGGGTTCAGCTGACTCCGGCTGATAGCACCCAGTTAGGGCCTCTGCCTAGGGTACAGGTGAAAACTGGCCAACGATCCTAAGAGCAAAAGAAGATTAACTTACCAATGGACAAAGGAGCGGAAGAGCTAAAGGGCAGACTGAGCACTTAAGCCTAGAAAAACAGTCTACGGAAGTAAACCCTAAAAAAAAAACAAGGTCCTCTATCGGGGGTTGAATCACAAGGCTAGCAGCATAGTATTCATAAAATCAATCATCTGCTAAAAACTCTACAAATGAGCCTCGGAACGAATATGACAGGAAAACTCAACGAAGACAACAGCAACAAAAACGGAATATGAATATTGGAACCTGGAACGCGCAGGGAATTAAAGGGAATACTAAAGACATAATAAATTAACTCAAAAGAATGAAGATAGATATAGCGGTTCTCACAGAAACAAAAAGTTAAGGACAACAAACTGAAGATATGGGTGAATATATTAACATTTATAGTAGAGTGCCTAAAGCCAAACACGCTTATCTACATCTACGCTCAACTACTTATCCTTCCGGCTGACTATAATCGGAACATATGCTCCAAACGAGGACGCAAGCAAAAATGAAAAAGACGAATATACTGAGGTTCTGAACGACACTATTATCCAAAATAGAACTAACAGAGAAATCCTCATCATTGGAGATCTGAATGCTAAAAGAGAGAAAGCAACGAATCATCAAATAGTTGCCCAACTTGGAGAGGATACGCTTAATAAAACTGAGCAACGACTAATTAATATCTGCACTCAACACAACCTCAAGATAATGAATGGTTTTTTTAAACATATAGGTATACATACGTATACGTGGCACCAAAAATCTAGACAGCTTAAATCTGTAATAGACTATCTGATTATAAAGCAAAACGCAAACCTTAAAGTGCATGATCTTGGAGCATACCGGGGAGTAAAATGCGAAAGTGATCATTATCTAGTCAGAGCCATAATCATTCTACCATACCAAACTTTTCGCCAGCAAAATACCGATACAAATACTAAAAATACATGGATACAAAAAATTGAAACACCTGTATACGAGATTGATAGATTCTATCATGCAAGTACTATTAACT
Source organism: Tachinus rufipes (assembly GCA_963932245.1). NCBI lineage: Eukaryota > Metazoa > Arthropoda > Insecta > Coleoptera > Staphylinidae > Tachinus > Tachinus rufipes. The sequence goes on from OZ010750.1 coordinate 21,403,806, forward strand.
TATACCATCGCCGTCTAGATGCTCTATTATCACAGGACATTGAAAATTAAAAAAACTTTACTACAAATATATGAACATTTAACATCATCCATCCATTTTGCAGCCAAGAAAGCAGTAAGCCTAAAGCCTAAAGAAAATAAAAAAAGGAAACACTGGTGGACAGAACAACTTTAAACAGCAAAGGATGAAAAACAGAAACTATATCACAAATGGCCACAGACACAACCAGATGATGACAAAATTGCCTACAGAAGCTTGTTTGCAAAATTCAAAAAGACTATAACAACTGAAAAGAATAAAAACTGGCTTACAAAGTGTAAAGAACTAGACTCATACTTGGAAGACAGCAAGTCACAGGAAGCCTGGCGATTTATAAGAAATATAAAATCAGACAAAAACGAGAGCACCCAACTAAATATAAAAATAGAGATAGATGGATAAAACACTATGAAACACTGCTGACTAAAACCGACCCACTTACATAAAGCACCAAGGTGTAGAATGTCCTCTGAAAGAAGAAAGTGTGGAAATTAGCACAAAGTCTGTTGAAAAAGCCATTAAACAACTAAAAAATAGAAGATCACCAACAAAACAACTATTTTACCAAATATCCCAAATGTTTACTAAATTCATCAATGGGGGTAAAATACCAACTGAGTGGAAAACGGCGTAAATATCACCAATACGCAAGAAAAGAAGCAGAGATAACTGCCAGAATTATTGTGGAATATCGGTAACCAGCACATTCAGTCGACTATACAAAAAAATTATAAAGGAACTAATATACAAGGAATACGATCCACACAAAATAGAAGAACAAAGTGGTTTCCAAGCGGTCCGATCAACTGTTGACAACATATTTTGTCTAACTCAGCTATTAGAAAAACGGATAGCCAGAAATAGAGAGGTACATTTAATGTTTGTAGACCTAAGCAAAGCATATGATAACGTGCCAGTAGAAAAGTTATGGGAAGTACTCGACAACACAAACATTAATGTTAACGTAATTAGCGCGCTAAAAGAGCTCTACAGACAACAAAAATCTCAGATAAAGATTGGAAACTACCTACCAAGCAGCTTTGAAGTGACAAAGGGACTCAGACAAAGATGCTACATATCGCCAACACTGTTCAATCTATATCTTAGTGCTGCCCTAATGCAGTGGCAAAAGAAATGTCGACGATCAAGTGGTTGTAACCCAAGACGCAGACGGCAAACTCTATATGTCCAGAAAACTTCAAAAAGAATGTGGAAAGTTGGGACTCAAAATGAACCTAACTAAGACTCAAAATATGTGTATTGGCGGAAAAGCTACTAACCTTGTTATGGACAATGAGGATAAAATAAGAGCTTGTCGGAAATATAAACACCTTGGTGTTGAAATGGATGATAGCGGGAAGCTAAATTCTACCTTATGGGAACCAAGTATCAGGCAACAGACAAAGATGTTGATATATAATATCATCCTTAAAAATACAGTTACATACGGATGCAAAGTATGGCCTATTACAAAAACCATGGAAAACAAATTACTTGCCGTTGAAGTGGATTTCTTGAGAAGATCAGCGGTAATATCCAGATTGGACAAAATACGCAATAATGTTGTGAGGGAAAAAATGAAGGCCAAAGCTCACTATTATAGACGACATTCACTCAAAACAACTTGTCTGGTTTGGCCATGTAAAAATAATGCTAGAGGAACGATTCCCGGAACTAATCTATGAGTGGGTTTCCCCAGAATGAAAGAGAAGAGGACGCTCCGCAATGACATGGAATGTGGGCATCAGATAAGCCATGTCAGAGAAGAACCTTAAAGACGGAGATTGGCAAAACCGCAAGGCTTGGAAGCAGAGTACCAGAAGACGACACTATTTGCTATAAAACAGAAAGAAAAAAAACAGCCCATAAACTGTTGAAAAGTGAAAACAAAATATTTATGAAATGTCAAAAATAGTAAAATCCGGCCATATAATTTAAATATTGTTAGGAAGCACCAAAAACTGGTCAATAATAGCAAATATTGGTCATAAAATATCAATAATATGTTAGAAAGAAACAAAATCCGGCCATAAACTGTTAAATATTGAAAATTCTACTAATAAAATGTCAAAAATAAGAAATTGCGCTCTTAAAACATCAAAATATAATAGAACTCATTATATTTATAAAAAGTGAAAAATCCGGCATGAAATTACAAAATGTTGTTAGAAATGGCAAAATCCGGCCATAATCTGTCAAAAAGTGCAAAATTCTATTTATAGAATGTCAAAAATAGCAAAATCTGGCCACAAGGTATAAAAATATTGTAAGAAAGCATCAAAATTTGGTCATAATAAATGTTTATCATATCTTGATAAAGAATTAAAATTTGCGTAACAACATGATCTATTTAATACATAAATGTCATAACATTTTTACACTCAATTGCTTAATGTAGTTTAAACATTGAAGACATTTATTCAAAACATTTTCTAAAAATGTCGTATGAGTACGAAAGTTTATTTCAGAAGTTATTAAATTTTAAATGTAGAAATTGATTGGTTTGTTTTAAACATTAAAAACTTTCATTCACTGAATTTTAAGATTAGTTAGTTATTGTTATTTGTTACCTAACCTAAACTGTAATAATGTATTTATAAGAAGATAAGTTAAATAATCTAAGGTCGGACTCCTAATTTTTGAGGCAGCGGAAAGTGCTAACCGTTTTTGGGCGCGTCCTCAGGTGGCGGATAGGAGATTGCACACGTAAACCAACACCATTGCACGGTAGCCTTGCCTTGGCAATGAGTCTACCAACTCTTTCTTTTTCTCCCTCTTTTTTTTTTCTACACTTTCCTACTATAAAAAAACGGGATATAATCATATATAGACGTCACCTTGTGCTCGACTCAGATGGTAACAAAAATAAAAAATAGGTAAGTGGGCAAAGAAAAAAACCTGAGTGACCACATAAACATACACATAGAAATTGCGTCCAAAAAAGGAAAAGCTAGAGAGAAACAAAAAGAAAACAAAGGCTGGGCTTTCCGCAGTGGTCACGGGAAGGAATCTTGAAAAACCTGGACTAAAACACAAAAAAAACGATTCACACCGCTGACAAGCTGAAAGAAACTATGATTAAAACCTGCAAAAAGACACTAAGCAAGAAAGAGGGAAGGGTAAATTATAAAACAATGTATTGGTAGAGTGAAGAGATTGCAGACAAGAGAGGGTGCTGTATAAAATCTAAAAGGACGATGACAAGCATAAATGTCAAAAAAACAAAGACGCCAATCTACTGCTACAAACACAAAAGGCATATGTAAGAGAAAAACTCTAAAAAGGCAATAATGGATTCCAAAAGGATGGCATGGAAATTTTTTTGCAAGGAACTAAACTCGGACATGTGGAGCAAAAGGTACAAATTTGTCACTGATAAAATAAATCAAAGATCTCCGCTTACATTGACAGGAGATAAAGTAATAGTTAAAACGAGGAAACTATTTCTCAACCTAGGCAAAACAACATAGGAAGACCTAAGAGTAGACGTAACTATGATACCGTAATATACAAATGAAGAAATACAAATGGCAGGTGAAAAAGAAAGCCCATAGACATGATCCCGCCGGAGGTCATTAGAGCGATTGCAACACATAGACCGCAGCTCTGTATAAAAGTATTTGACAAACTGATCAAGCAAGGCATCTTTCCCAAGGAATGAAAAAAGGCGAAACCAGTATTAATTGAGAAACCTACCAGAAAGGATGAAGGCAAGACATATTAACCCATTTGCCTACTTAACACGTTAAGAAAGCTCTATGAGCATATCTTCAACAAGAGACTCACAGAAGAAATAGATAGAATAGTGAGAACCAACATAGGTTAAGAGGAGGTCACTCTATTGTTGATGCTCTTAGGCATGTCAAGAAAGTTGCCAGATAAGTAGCTGCACATAAATATGCCGTATTGATCACCTATGATATAAAGAACGCCTTTAACTCGGTGCCATGGAGGGGGTTAATAGATGATCTGGAGAAAAGAGGAATATCAACATATGCCAGAAAAATAATATGACACTATCTACAGGATAGAACTATAGTGTGCAACATGTGTGGTGCCACAGGGCTCCGTTCTGGGCCCCACCCTGTGGAACATTTACTATGACGGTCTATTGAAGGTACAGATGCTACACGGAATTACCACAATAGCCTATGCAAACAATCTTGCCATGGTAGTCAGGAGCAATAACATAAAAAAAATAAAGGATAGCGCAAAATGGGCGTCTTATATGATTAGGAAGTAGATCAAGAAGATGAGCTTAGAGCTGGCAATACAAAAGACGGAAGCCGTAGTCTTGGTGGGAAGAAGAAAAGAGATCATAGTCGAGATTAATTTAGGAGACACCACAATCAAATTCCAAAATAGTATTAAATACTTAGGGATGAGAAATGAAAAAAACTGAAACATGGGAACAATCTTAACTAAGGTCAAACAAAAAGCAGAGAAACTTGTAATGGCTCGGACACAAATCATGCCAAATGTGGGAGGTCCAAGAGCAGAGAAACACAAAGTAATGGGATCAACTGTGGACACAATACTGCTATTTGCTGCGATTATATGGAAAGAAAGCTGCAACATTAAAAAACACAGGTTAATCCTAGAAAATGCCAGAAGAAAATGGCAATCAGAATAGCAAGTGCTTACAGAACAGTCTCGACTATGGCTATATAGGCAATAACAGGAACTATCACCATACTCATCCTTGTCCAAAAGCGAGACAACAACATAGAGAAACAACTAAAAGAACAAAAAAAAGCCAATAACATAAAAACGATGTAAAGACGCAAATTTTTATAGTCGTGGTGACACCTTGGGTAAACAAGAAATCTAAATTGCCATTTCACACAGATCTTAACAGGAAACGGATGCTTTGGGTCGTACTTAAAGAAAATTTGTGTTGCGGTGCATGACGGCTGCCCCTAATGTGGGAAAACGAATAATCCAGAGCATACACTCGTAAAGTCCCCTAGCTGGAAGGACATCAGAATGGAGGTACTGAATAAAGTTGGAAAGAAGATAACCATCAGCAATCTGACCCCACTTATAGTAAAAAGTGCAAGCAACTAGAGGGCTATTGATAAAGGAATAAGAAAAATAATGGCAACAAAAGAAGAAGAGGAAAGGATAAAACTTGGAAGCCAAAAATAGAAAGTGTGTTGGACTTGTGAAGTAATACTACAACGGTGATTTTGCAAGCTTAGGAGGATAAAAAAGAGTTTTAGTGGTTATACGGGAAACCAGGAGCCCCACACAATGTGTGTAATGCATTTCCCTTCTTGCAAGAATGATGCCAACATTACTTGTGGCTTTGGCGATGTATCAATTTAATAAATAACACAGCAGCATAATTACCAATAAACAAATAATATTGTAAATTATTATTATATAGAATGGTGGTGGCCGTTACTACGTTATAGTTCATTATAGAAAATAAATAAAACACAATTACTATATCACAAACATATTTAAACCGTGACTAGTTTCAACCTTTTTACAAGACCATCATCTTTGTATCACAGTCAGATGATGGCATTGTAAATTTGTAAAAACAAACAACAAAGAACTAAACCAAACTTTGTTATTGGGAAAAGTTGGGAAGAAAACGCGATTAACAAATTGGAAGCTAACAATGATGAACCAAAAATAGAAGATACCAGCAATAAAATAAATATAGTATTTTGGAATGTAGCTGGATTCAAAAACAAAGATGAAGATTTTTGAAAATATATAAGAAAATTTGATTTAATTGGAATGGTGGAAACGTGGATAGATGAAAAGAAGTGGAGAGATGGCGGATCAAATGCTTAAAGAATTTAGATAGAAATGCCAGCCAGCTATTAAAGAAAAAAAAATTGGAAGAGCAAAAGGAGGTATCATAACAGAAATAAGAAATGAAATACTACAAGAAGATGATGTAAAATTGAAAATAGAGGGGTTAGTGCAACAAAATTTTGTACTAAGTGGAACAAGAGGGTTATGGTTACAGCAGGAAGATAAAAAAATTAGAACAACGCTAGAAAACTCAATACAAGAAACTTAAGAAAGAAAACTGATAGTAGAAGATGTCAACGCAAGGACCGGAATTAAAGGAGAAAGTATAAAAAAACGGACAGAAAATTAAAAAAATGATGGAAATGATTGAAGAGAATGGCTGTGACATATGAAACGGAAATATGGAAGATAAAAAGGGAAGATATACTTACATAGAAGCAAAATGACAATCGGTAATATATAACGTAATGGTTAATAAAGAAGCGTGGCAATAGATTGACAAAATTAAGATTGGAGAAAGAGTAGAGTCGGATCATCGGCCACTAGAAGTGTATATAAATGGAAGTATAAATAGAGAACCAAAAAAAAGAAAAGGAAAACAAAAACAGTATGGACACAAGAAAGTTTAGAAATGTACAAGCAAAATTTATATAAAATACATTTACGAGAAAAAAGAATAAAACAACAAATAGCAACATTAAAAATACACAATCGCAGACGCAACAATAAAGAAAACGTTTATACAAACAGAAGAAACATTTGGAAAATGTAAATGGTAGAACACAGAATGCACACAGAAAAAAAAGAAGCTAGAAAAGTACTACGATATTGGAAAAATGATAAAGCAACTAAACAACAATATCAGAAGGCGCAAAAAGAATACAAAGGAAAAATAGAAAGAAGTTAAGGCAATGTATAAAATAAAGAGGAATTAGAGATAAAAGAAATTCGTTTTGAGGAAGAAGCATGAAAATACATAAACAAGGAAAAAAAAGAAAAAAAATGAAAACAAACAAATTTCAATTTAAAACTGCAGGGTGCACTTTTTAAAATTGTATGAAGGATCGAACAAAAAAACCGATAGACAACCAATGACAACACAACAAATGAAACAAAATTTAAATAAAATAAAAATAAAAATAAATAATATGGAAGCAAATAAAAAAACCAAAAATACAAAATGCTCCTGGTGTAGATGGAATACAAAATGAAGCATGGATGTATGGTACTAAAAATCTGATTGAAAAACTGAGAGAGATAATAAATGAAGTATAGAAGAAAAAAGGGTTTCTTAGCAATTGGAGAGTAGGTCTTGTATGTCCGATACACAAAAAAAGAAGTAAAGAGCTTGTAGAAAATTATAGAGGTATAACGTTACTAAGTACGGCATGCAAGTTTTACGCCATGATACTAGAAAAAAAACTGAGTAAAGAATTAGAGATGAATGGGATAATGCCAGACGGACAGGCCGGGCTTAGAAAAGAAAGAAGATAGAAGATGGATAATGTATACATATATACCATATAGTAGAAAAGAAAATAGCAGAAAAAAAAAGAAAAGTTGTATGCATTATTATTAGACCTAAAAGCGGCATTTGAAAAAAGGAATAAATGAGAATTTACTAAAAAGAATGGAAGAAGCATACGTAGAAACAGTTAGCAAGGCCTATATGAATGGCAAAAAAAGTGATAAATTTTGGACTACGAATGGTGTGAAACAGGGATGCCCACTCAGAACTAGTTTGTGGTGGGCAGAGAGAAAGTGTGGTCGCTGGCTTATGCAAACGCCATGGTAATTGTTGCAAAACAAGCAAATGAAATAAACGAAATGTTAGATGTCTAGATAAACATTAAAAAAAAAGGGTTAGAAGTAAATGTAAATAAAACAAAAATGATGACTTTTAGAAAGAGGGGAATAAGACGCAGAGTAGAAACTGGAAAAGGAATGGATTAAAAATTAAAAAAGTAAAATTATTTAATTATTTAAGATATGTTTGGTGAGAAAATTTGAATGTATGAGAATAAAAAAAATGTTTGAAAGTTTAATAAAAAGTATGTTATTGTACGGAGCGGAAATTTGGGGGTGGAAAGAGCTGGAAAAATTATAGACTATTCAAACAAAATACTGGAGATGGGTATTAGAAGTAAATAAAGAGACCCCAACATACATTGTAATAGAAAAAACTAAAATAGACAAATTAAGAGTAGAAGCAGGAAAGCGTGCAATGAGGTATGAAGAAAGAATGAGAGAAAGAACGAAATGTAAAATATTACAAAAGTGCCTAGAAAAAAAAATTAAGTGAAAATGCGGAAAAATGGGAGCATGCAGAGAAAAATATTTTAACAGAAATTTATATGCTAGTGAGGAAATAGATAGATTGAGAATGGATAGAAGTATGTGGAATGAAATTATGATAAGAAATAGAAATATACAAGTGCAAAAGAGTAGAACACGGATAAATAAATCTAGGTACAATTTAAATTATGTACATATTATAACTGAAGCACTACCAAAGTACCTAGAAAGTGTAAATAATAAAAAAAAAATAAAAAAGAATGATTGCAAGATTTAGATATAGAAATGAGGAGAAAGTGTGCAAATTTTAAATTGACAAGGAAACTAAATTTGTAGGATGTGTGGAGAAGCAAGGGAAAACATAAAACACATGCTAAAATGCAATAAAATAAAAGAAGAGCGAATGAGGAGAAATTAAGCACTTAAAGAAGAGAAATAAAATAGATGATGGAAAGAAGAAAACAAATTAAAACGGAACTAATAAATAATTAATTAAAAACAGAGTTTATATGGTAAATGTTATGTTAAGTTGTAGAATTTTTAAGGCCAAAAAGCAAGAAATAAACGTTTATTATTATTAGTAAGATTTTTAAATCTTTACATTTGGATTTAGTTTTTTGTGTCCCCTGGTTGCCAGATATACTTTGACTATTTTGAAAATTGCATTGCCTGTCAACCATGAGATTGGAAATGGTTTAATCAATTCCATCTGTTTGCTTTCCTTGAGCACCCTTTTTCTCTTTATCTTTTCCTTAATTTTGGTGGGTACTAATGTTGCAGTAAATGTTCCTTTCACCTTCCATTCCTTGGAAGACATATTTGTCTTAGCTTTTGTTTCTTTTCTCTATTACTTTTTTCCAAGTTCTTTTGCTTTCATTTAGTTTTTAGGGCCGTTTTCTTTTGTCTTCTGTGGCTTTTAATTTGAGTTTATTTCTATTTTGGTTTATGTAAATCTTGAAACTTCAAACTCTATTATCTTTTTCTTCAATACTGTCGTTGCATTGTTTTTAGTGATTTCTGTTTGTTTTTGTCACTTATCTTAATTATTGTAGATTTGTCAATTTTATTTTTTAATATCTTTTTTATCTCTTTCTTATCTACGGTGAGATAACTCAGTTATAGAACGTTAGCGTAGCATGCTAACAGTCCGGGGTTCAATATCCAAATATGACTAAAATAATAGCTTGTTTTTATCAACCAGGGTGATTCGGAAGTCACCTATTAAGCCGTTGGTTCCATCAAATTTCTAATGTTCCATCTTCCTTTTTTGTTTGTATTGTATGTACTTATGTAGGTTCAGCAAGACTTTTTCTGTTTGTCCAGCCCCCTACTACTCCAGCTATTTTCCACGTTGCTATAGTAATGTCAATTTTTGATTTGGATCTTCCTCTTACAAACGTTGGTTTATCTATTTTGTTGCATATTGTAAGATTTACAACCGCTATGATTTCCTCAAAAATTCTTCTCCAATTAAACGAATTTGTTTGCTTTTTAGTTTTTTTAAGCTGTAATCTAATTTTTCTATTTTCTCCTGATAATATTCCTTTGTTTGGACTTATGTAACAGCAGTATAATATATCTTTAGATAGATCCACAATATTTCCTTTTTTGGTGTTCCCTATCTTTCTACCTTATCTCTACACTTACTTTTTGCTAAGATAGCCGCGTTTAAAACCTTATATTTTATCCACTCCCCACTTTTGTTTTAATTTGGTTTACTTACATAATGATATGTCTATTTTTCTTCACACTGCTGTTGCCACCAGTAAGTCGTGTACCTCTCTTTTTCTACCTATATTTGTTTGGATGATGTTATACATTTTTGTCCTGTACTCGTTCTCGTACTGTTTCTAATTATTTGGATTCTTGTCTTCTACTAAAAATTAACTATGCGTATGACTCATTTAGTATGGTGTAAGTAGCTACTAGTTAGTAACGTTTTAGTATCATACTAACCAAACAACTATGTATAAGGGTATAAGTTTTGACCTTGTAAGTAGCTACATAATATCTTAATTGTTTTCTTGTTCAGATTCTCTACAATTACTTCCCATAACACGTTGTTAAATGCGTTCTCAATGTCTAAAACTATTATGATGCAGTGTTGTCTTTTCTTCTGCGTTTTGCTGTTTGCTTCTTTGGCTATTGCTTTCACTTTTTTATAACTCCTAAGGTTTTTCTTCTGTATTGTTCTTTTTGCTATTCTTCTCCTGTTCTCCGCACAATATTTTTTTCCATCATCTGAGCTAGTTTGTTGATGCTTATTTTTTCTTCTTAATCAGTAATAGGGTAGCCTCTTTCCAGCATCCTTGGAAAATTTTTGTTTTTAGGCATCTGTTAATTATTTGTATTATTTCTACCTTATTTCCGTCAAGCGCCGCTTTTACATATCTGTTATTTTGTCTGGACCTGGTGCTTCTACAATTGCCATAACTGTTTTTTTTTTCTTTCTGTTTCTGGTTTTCTTACCAATTCTTTCTTAGAAAACAATTTCTCAATTATGACATCTTGTCTTTCGTCTTCTTTCGTTTGTTTTTTTGTCTATAGATTCTATTATTTCAAAATTTTCTTGCCGGTTTTTTAGTTCTTCTTTTGTTTTCTCCTTTTTTTCTCCGGCTTTTAACTTTCCTTCCTGTTTGTATTATTTTTTTCCTGCATTCTCTTAATTCTTCTCACCACAAGTATGGTCCTTTTTGTCCCTCTTTTATTTACCCGGGATTAGCATCTTACGCCGCTTGTCTTAGTTTTTTTTGCATAGAAAAAAGTTCAAAGTTTTTGTATGCTATAACAATGTCAATACATTTCTCTTGCGAACGTTGGTTTGCAAATTGTAGTTTACGGTTTAATTCAACAATTATTTTAAAAGTAGACGCTAATGCTGAATTACTTGTCTTCGACAAAATGTGTATCGTATTTTATTTACATGTATTCAAACATGAGCTTTCCGCAAACAAAGATATAATTTAATTAAAAACAGTTTATAGGTACACAAAAACAGCTACATAAAAACAATTGATTTAATTCTTTAAAAATTCAAAAAATAAACAGACGTTCTTATTCGCTAAATATAAAAGACAATAATACTGATTATAAGACATTACATAAATCAACGATTATAATAGTTTTTTATGTAGATTATACTTATTTTTAAATAATATATATTAATTAATATTTTATGAAACCTATAATTACAGACAAAATATTTTAAAACAACAATTTCGTTTCTTTTTAATTAATAGATTAAAAAAAGTTAATAACTATATTAAGAATTTATATATACTTTATACACAATTTATTTTGTTAAATTATAAAAGTACCAGTTTTGTAAGTATTTGTATTATAATATATAATAAAATAAAGTCATTTTAATTAAATAAAAAAAGAAAACATTAGATATTGATTAATTAAAGTTAAAAATAATGAAAATACTAAGCACAAATGACTTAATTTGAATTTACTTAATGAAAATAACATAAACAAAATGATTTTAAATATTTTTTTTGGTAAATTGCTTTTACTTCTTTAAAAAGAATAAAGCTAACGCTATGCCGACAATTACAACCACAAACCAGAACACAATAGTTGCGATGCAGATATAATTGAGCTCTTTAGTTTCTGCTTGACTTAATTCTTGTTCAGCCGCTTCTAAATCGGCTATGTCAATAGTAGATTCTTGCGAAAATCTTCTTTTTGTTTTGAAAATTGATCTGGTTAATATTGATCTGAGCTTGTAGTGAAATTTGTTGTTACTTCTATTAGTTATAACACTGTTATTATTGCTGCTGGTTGATCTTTCTTCATCGGTATATATATCATCATCAACTGATCGACCAGGTTTGGCCATATCAATATCAGTAGCTGCAATCAATTAGAAATCGTTGAAAATTAAATTTGATTTGAATAAGAAATTATTGTTACATTACCTTGTAATTCATCCATTTCGATTTCTTCGGTGTTTCCTTGAGGTGAGGTCATTGTGAATGCAAATAAAGTGCTTTTGTAAAATAGACGAAGAATAAGATTCAAATTCGTTAAGAGATAATTACTCTGCAAAAATAAAAAACAAACTGACTTAATAAGCAATAACAATTATGAGGTGTCACCAGCATTTAATGAATCAGTTGTTATACAAATTATAAATCATATGTGTTGAGTTGTTGAAATGTTAAACTCGTATAAAATAATATTTTAAAGCAATAATAAACAATAAAAGATAAGATAACATAGATTCTGCTACAGAAGAAAATTAAAATAAGTTTTAACTTACTTGCAATAACTGAAGGCTTTTGGTAGTATAAAGGGTAGCCAGCTGAAAAACTCTGAAAATGTAAGAAATATTCTTTTACAAAATAACTAGAACCTATCAAGTAGACGACTTATAATGTTATAATAAGAAGCAAGAATTAACATCGTCGTATTATTTTATAGAAACCAATATGAAACGGATGTATATATTATCGTTTCAATTAAATGAGGCGATAAACATTTATCAATTGCAGACTTTTATTTATTTATTTATTTATTTATTAAATATAAAAATTATATAAATATTTAAGTTTTGTGGACAGGCATGCATTATTGTTCTTGACTTTGAAAATATAATTTAAATGAAGTAGATTTATCTATGAGATTTTTTTATACATCATATTAATTATGATTTGGTAATTATCGGTGTTTAATTTATATATATTTTATGAATTCAAAATAAAAATAAAAGAACACTATATATTAATAAGATCAAAACAAAGAAATGAATAAAGTAGATAATACAAACAACATAAACAACAAATAAAAAGAACTGAAACATAAAAGGGTGCCCCGAATACAAATCTCTGCAGCCATCCATATGGAAACAGCAAGTGGGGAGAAAACAAAATGAAATATAAACAATAAATATATAAATATATTATAATAAATAACAATTAAAAAAAAATAAAATTGTTATACTTAGTTTATGGCCTATGGAGGCATTAATGGTGTCTCCTTCTAGAAGCAACGAACACTATGCAGAAGTGACGTACAAAAAGTTATATGCTATAAGTATTAATGTGTTTTATAATGTTGCAATGAAGAACTTTGCTTTAGTGGGCAACCACCTTGAATTAAAATATTGCTCAAGCTTTCAGTTGTAAATAATAGAAAACTATAAATATGGCTGATTACGTTTTCAGCCTAAAAAGACTATTAATTAAACAAGTTATACAATTAAAACAGCTTTTTGTAAACAAAATTAACTGAAACGCACGTGAGGTTGCGTAAGCAACACAACGTCGCAAACTAGAAGTGTAGTAAAATCTAGGATCTGGTAAATTTTATGGAAATGATTTGCAAACCCGACTGGTGGTAAGCTAACAACGTGCGTTTACACACCTAAACATATAACATTTTTATACCTCAATTCTTTACTAGTAAAATCAGTTTAATGTTAAACATCGTACAAATCAATTTACATCACTGCAAGGCAGCTTCTGCAGCCTTCAGTGCGTATATTGTCAAACACGATATTGATATCGCTCTTATTCAAAAACCTTGAATTTATAAAAGACAAATAAAGGGCTTAAGCATACCGGGCAGATGCATCTTAGCAAAGCATGTACTTAACTTGATGTCATTATAGGACTTATGTTTTAGAGACATAGTCAGCCAAGGTATTCATAGTGGGAAAGGAAACCAAGAAAGAGATAATTCTCGGATCTGAATAACTTCCTTACAATTAGCAGGAACCTCCACCATCTGCAAAACTACTGCAGCTAGTCCTTATATGCGATGCCAACACTCACTATGTAGCCTGGGGGAACAAAAACACTAAGAGTTGAAAAACTCCTACAATTTATAGTAAAATAAAAGCTTTATATCATGAACAAAAGTAACGTTTTGCAACGCGTCACGTAGCAAGGTAATTGACTTATTAGCAAATTATAAAGCAAGTACAGTGATTAAAAAGTGGTCCGTGCACAAACCTTCATTGTCTGATCATGCATACATTCAATTCAATATCAAATCTTTAGAAACGTTTCTTTTAGAAAACAGGAACCCGAGAAAAACTAAGTAGGATTTATACAATAAAATAAAAGTTAGCTAAATCGGGGTCTGTCCAAAGGCAGCAAAAACATCACACGCTTTTGAGCTACCCTAACACTGTCGAGCACACCTCCAACAAGATTATTTGGTAGAACCAAGGGCTTAATAGAGCAACGGCGGATACTAAAAAACTGTTGAAAAAGCTAAAAAAATTGTGACTGGGCCACATACAAAACAAGTCTTATGACAGTAGGTAAAAAATAGCGGTGCCTGTGACGTTGCTTATGGCGATTAGCATGGACATCCGGTCGATCTATTTTATGCATATATTTGCGACTGCGCATGCGTCGCCTGCGTCACCCAAGCGCGCTCGGCTGGCGGTACCTCCTTATCAGTTGCTTATCGCTTCTTATCAGTTCTTATCAGCTGTATGGACATCTGTAACGGGGACTCCGTGAGTGTGACTGCATGAAAGAGTGGGATGCAAAATAAGAATAAAATTTGCTGACACAAATTATGAAACGAATCGAGAGAGATGGGTCTCTGTGCGAGGAAACATCGGAATGCGATGCGCGTGCAAAATTACACACTATCGGTGCTCTTATCTATTACATTTGAAACATTATGTATTACATCTGTAACGGATAATGATTTTAATTAATAAGCATATGAATAGATAATAAAATGATGGAAATTAATTATATGTAATAATTTAATTATTAATAAAGAAGTTGTTTGTTTATTAATTTTATTATTAATAAAGATTTAAAATTGGACACATGAACGCGCAGATGGGATTAATATTAATATCCGTCCCGTCAACGCATAATGCAACAAAACGATTGAGATTAATTGTATGTATTAACTTATTTATTAATAAAAGGGTTAATAGTGGTGGGGGAGCATTATATAAAGCTAAACTTAGACAATAGTTACAATTTAATTAAAAAACTGATATTGTGGAGATCTAGAACTCTGTCTCCTGGCAAAAATGGAAAACGTAATCAGTATAAGTGGTGATGAAAGTGATTTGTCGTGGTCGACCTCGCATGCGTTGGATAATTTTTTAAATGATTTTGAAACTTCAATAATAAATGAAGAAACTCTAATAAATGAAGTTAGATATTGTTTAAACAAGCGTTTCAACGTTTCCGTCGGATTGAGTGCCGCTCGTGGATTCTACCCATGTATTTTATTTACTTTTTCGAATAAAAAATTATCTATGATCTATTCAGAATGGAATGCACTTATGCAGCAAAAAGAGCAAATAATCAAGTATTTGTCAATCAAAAGGAAAGCGGTGAAAAGGAAGAGGGGCAGTCTTGTCTGTGAAACGTGTCGTCAAAATGTGCTTGCTGAAGAAGATTTGCAATGTGATTCGAACATTAAGAATTTATTTAATAAGTTTAATTTACATTTTGAGGAAAGCGGAAAAAGTAAAATACAGAAGGTGGTGTCTCTGGAAAGATGTGGAATTAAAATACCATTCGATCAATTCAGTTTCGGGTCTTTGTGTGAAATGCAAGAATTAATTAATTTCAGAATTGATCGATTGAGTAAATTACATTTTTTTGAATATTATAATGCATGTCTAAATAAAATTGTACGGCAACAGTACACCGATAATGATTTGAAAAAGGCAGTCTTAAGCGCGATCCAATCAAACCCACCACTTTATTATGAAAATATGGAATGCTTTTACGAAGCATTGCTATATAATAAGGACAAATTAAAGAAAGACTTACAACTAGTGCAAGAGTGCGACGGTGTTGATAACTTAAACGATGAAAAGACGTTTACAACTTAATATAGAGAAACAAATATATCGTATAAAACAAATTAAACGACTTATTTGGGAATACGAAGTCAAAAATTACTTATGCCCAAAATTTGACAAAATTAAATTTAGTGATAATGAATGACTTTGAAATTATGATGGAAAAAGTAAACAAGGCTATAATATCATACCATGACGGAAAATTAAGCAAAGATATAATAACATATCTTCCCAGCAGGTTCCTGCATTCCATTGAGGGACAAGAACTGGAAGCAATTTGGAATTTTCTACCTGACAAGCATAAAACTAGTGAGAATTTTCGTAGAAGACTTCCATGTCACAAACATTATAATCTGCTTACTGATCGAACCCATATAGATGGTCCACCACCCCCCATAAAAAATTGCAAACGTTGTCTCGACAAGCGCCACGCCACTTTTGCAACCGAAAATTAATAGCAGGTGCTTTATTACAATTGACATGGAAAATAAATAAATATAAAAAAAAAAACGCATTTGAATTCTATATATATTCTATTTATTGTTATTAATATCATTTGTAGTATTGTATTATAAACATGTAAACATTGAAAATAATTGATAATAAATAAATTGCAATCAAGTGTATTATTTTCTTTAGTAAATCCTCTATTTTATCAAATAGTAATAATTGAAAAAAACGCAAAGATAGCACAACTACTAATCTTTATAATTGTGCAATAATTAATATGAATGTCCATTGTTTCATTATTAATTTATTAATTATTAATTAAATTGATTGTTTATTCATAAAAAAAAAAATTAGTTGCTTTTTTGCTACTGTAGTTTTGCAACTTTGCGTTTTCATCCTGCTTATAAACCAGTGACTACAGATTTTAGTAAATCAGTTATAATTTGTACGTGCGTCAACAATAACCAAAAAATGTCCTCAATAAGTGATAAATCTGCTGATGGGATTGTCCTAGATCTACCACAACCAACTCAATCCTTAACTGAGAGTGCTCCGGAAAAGCAGAAGAAGAAGCGACAAGTGCAATTAGATAGCGAGGAAGGAGAAGAAAAACATTTGCTCGAGCCGTCAAATAAAATCACAAAGAAGAGCGAAGACGAGCGCGACGATATTATAAATAAATTAAATTATGCTGGAGCAGAAACCCAGTTAAAAATTAAGCCGTTAAGAGATTTGTCACTGAAGAAACCCTATCCGATAACGGAATTTAGAATATTAAATACTCAAAATGGCAAGAAATTAATTGCAGAAATAGCTGAAAATGTTATTGTATTTATGCCAGAGCGATTTAATACTCATTTTACTTCTGACGACATAGATGCCCTAAACTATTCCCAATCCGCAATTGTATATAACGGATTAAAAAAATTGGGTGGAGGCAAGAGTTGCCACGACATAAAGTTTATTAAGTGGGAAGCTTAAATCTAGCTATAATAATAGCAAATAACTCAATACTAATAATAATGGAATATATTAACATTAACTATAAAATAAAAGAAATTAAAAAAATATTAAGTGCATCACCAACATCGGACACCCCGGCTTTACTAAATGCATGTGGAAAAACAATTAATAAACAGATTAAAATCATTAATAGTTTACTAAAATCCTCTCCCGGTGTGAGCAATAGAAAAAAACTAATGGGTTATTTGAACGCAATCACCGCATTAAAAATTAAATTAAAAAAAAAGTTACAAGTATTGGGAGATAATCAAGTGAAGGCAGGACTGAGACCTCGACGACAAATTAATTACGGATCTATAAACAGAAAGCAAAAAGACACTTTAACAGCTCGAGTAAAATGGCAAGAGGTGAGTACGATATTTTTATTTCATTTTTGTTTATTTAATAAATAAATAAAATTGTAGATGACGTCAGCGTTCCAATCAAGGATTAGAACGGGGCTTGCAGTAAATGTAAAGCACATTGATCCTCTAAATTTTTTAAAAGATGTTAAAGTATTGGTAATGCGTCGTTTAAAAAATTTAAGAAAATTTGTAAATTGTTTTAAATTAAATTTTACATTCTGCGGTGAATTTATACAACCTTCGTCAGAAGAAGGTGAATATAAATACATTTCTACTCGGAATGTAATATTTTTGAGAGAGTCCAACGATGACGATCTCCTTGATGATCTTATCAGGGAAATTCAAACAAAGGTATTTAATTTTTATGGGACTATGATCAATGTTTAATATGTATGTTTTTTCAGTTAGAAGAATTTCAAGAAAGAAAAAGTGGTTGGGCGTTGTCATCCATCATCAGCCTCTCAGTCTCTTTCGTCAAATATTGCCCTTTGAATGGTTCGTCTTCGTCATATCTGGAGCTGCCAACGGAATTACAGGGAAAAAAACAATCCATATTAAACATTCGAAATATGGATAAACGATGTTTTGTCTGGTGTATTGTTGCCGCGTTATTCCCCTGTAAAGAAGAAGACGGTACTGACCCCACACTAACCCAGTCTTATCCCCAAAATTTATATGAGCTATTAAATTTAGTCGGTTTAGAATTCCCGATGCAAATATCATATATTTATAAATTTGAACAACAAAATAAAAAATTATCAATAAATATATATTCTTTTGATAAAATTTCTAAGTGCATTTACCCACTTTATATGTCAAAAAATCAAGGTAATAATGGGAATATAATTAACTTATTGTTTATTAACAAATATCATAAATCCAATGGTCATTTTTTCCTAATAAAAGACTTAAATAAACTATGCTTTAAACAAATTTCTAAATTTGAACATCGGAAATACATATGTAATCGATGCTTAAATCATTTTAATTCAAGTGAAAAGTTAAATCAACATTCTTCAGATTGCTCAAGTTTTGAGGCGGTTAAAGTGGTAATGCCCTCAAATGGGTCAGTTGTAGAATTTAATCGTTTCAATGCCACGTTAAAATTACCATTTGTAATATACGCTGACTTTGAGTGTTTGACAAGCCCAATATCTAGTTGCAAAAATAATCCTAATATATCATTTAGCAACGCCTATCAAAAGCACATTCCATTTAGTGTAGCCTATCTACGCGTCTGTTCGTACGATTCAACATTGAATTATTTTAATATATACCGTGGAGAAAATCCTCAAAAATGGTTTATTAATGAATTATTAAAAGAAGCTTGCATTATATCAAACTATTTTAGTATACATTCTAAAACTCCAATGACTCCATTAACTGCACTTCAACAAATTAAGCACAACTCATGTGTTAAGTGCACAATATGTAATTGTGAGTTTGATGATAACAATGTTAAAGTTGCCCACCACTGTCATTTTACTGGTAATTTTATTCAAACTTTATGCAACAATTGTAACTTACAGTGTAAATATTCCAAAAAAATTTTACCAATATTATTTCATAATTTATCGCGATATGACGCACATTTTCTTATCGAGGAACTTGCCAACATCGACAATCAACCAATACACATAATACCAACAACCGATGAAACGTATATTGCGTTTACAAAAAAATACAAAGACATTCATTTAAGGTTTTTAGATTCACTTCGGTTTATGCCTTGCTCTCTGGAGAAATTAGTTGACAATTTAACCGATAAACAAATGACATATACTAAGTCAGCATTTCCAAATAATGTCGATTTTAATTTGGTTAGAAAAAAGGGAATATTTCCTTACGATTACATAGAGTCTTTCAGTAGATTAGATGAAACAAAATTACCCGACCTCGAACAGTTTTATAGCAGACTGCAAGATCAAAATATTACAACAGAAGACTATTTGCATGCAACCCAAGTTTGGTATAACTTTAAATGTCGGACATTGGGAGACTACGCAGATCTGTATCTAAAATCTGATATTTACTTGCTTGCGGATGTCTTTGAAAATTATAGACAATTAATACTAAACACGTATTATTTAGACGCATGTGCGTTTTATACAGGTCCGGGTCTAGCATTTTCGGCAGCTTTAATTATTTCTAAAGTAAAATTACAACTATTGACTGACATAGATATGGTCCTGTTTTTTGAAAAAGGTCTTCGTGGTGGAATTTGCCAGGTTAGCTCCAAGCACGCAGTCTCAAATTCTCCGTACAGTGACACGTACGATCAACACAGTAAAACATCAGAAATTTTGTACATAGATGCAAATGGTTTGTACTCATTTGCCATGACATCTAGTTTACCGTATGGTAATTTTAGATGGTTAGATGATTTGGAAAATTTAAAAAATAAAATTATAGATGGATCAATAAAAGAAAGTTACGGTGAGGATTTGAGCCAATCATGTGTGCTGGAATGCGACTTGGACTATCCCGTAGAACTGCACGACAAGCATATTTATTTTCCGTTCTGTCCTGAACATATATCTCACTCCAATAAGGCAGCCGATAAAAAACTAATGCTAACATTGAATAATAAAAACAATTACATTTTACATTTTAATGTTCTCATGCAGTGTTTAAAAAACGGTATAATTTTGAAAAAAATTCACAGAGGAATTGAATTTTTACAAAGTAAATTTTTAAAGCCTTTTATTGATTTAAACGCGGGCCTTCGTGCAAATGCAACAAATGATTTTGAGAAACAACAATACAAAGATTTTTCTAATATGGGGTTTGGAAAAATGATGGAATCGGTAAGAAAGTACCGTGATATACATTTAGTGAATAATTGGAAAACAGCAAAAAAATTAATAGCAAAACCAAATTTCAAAAATTTCAAAATATTTAATGAAAATCTTGTAGCGATTGAAATGTACAAAATACAAGTTAAATACGATAAGGCCCTATACGTTGGTACTTGTATATTAGACATATCAAAAACAGTTATGTACAGTTTTCTGTACGATTATTTACCCAGCCATGTTCATCCGTATTTTGATACGATTATTTGTTATTCCGACACCGATAGTATCATAGCTAAATTCTCACCAAAGGATGGCAGTAAGTTCCAAAGTATTTACGAGATTATTCGTCGCGACGCTTTATTAATATACGACACATCAGACTACAAAAATAATAATCAATTTAACATACCATTGGTAAATAAAAAAGTCATGGGAAAATTTAAAGATGAATTATGCGGAACAATAATACGCGAATATGTTGGAATACGAGCAAAAGTGTATGCTATTTCCGTAGAAAATGGAAGTGAAATTAAAAAACATAAAGGTATTGGCAAATCAAGTGTAAAAAAATTAAAGTTTGAAGACTATAAAAATGCTATATTTAAAAATGTATCAAAAATATGCTCTTTTAATACTATACGATCTAATAATCATAACTTATATTCTCTTCAGATAAATAAAATTTCTCTTAATAATTTTGATGATAAAAGACATCTCTTGGATGATCAAATAAATTCGGTCCCTTGGGGTCATTATTCTCTCAAACAATAAAAATTTGTTTATTTGCTGAACGCATCATTTATACCTACTAACAAATTATATTGCCTTATTATTTTATTTATGTATAACCAATAATAATATGTTAAAACTTTATATGAAACAATAATTTTATGTTTATTTCTATTAATGTATGTGTATATAATATATATTATTTAATAATTTTAAGTCTATTTTATTTCCATATTAGTGTTTTTATTACATTTAGTTAAATAAAAAAACATATAAACAGTAATTTTTTTATTTTAAAACATAATTATAAATACATTTTACTTTATTTAAACATTTTATTTCTCGTTAACATATTCTTAACTATTTCTATTAAAATCTTAACTTTACGGATTAATTTGAAATAATTATATTTATATATCATCTATTATTGCTTTAATAAAATTAATTAAATGACAAATTATCTTCCTGTGAGTAACAATACATTTCTTCGTAGCGTTTGCTCTATAAAATCACATTCTAGTCCAGGAATTGTGCGAATGATCAAGACCCAACCATTTCACATACTGCTTCCCATTTTTACGACGCAACACTTTTTCCACCAAATAAACATCTGAATGTTTCACTTTTTGTAATTCTAGACTATAGAATGATCCTATAATAGGACGTTTTCTATTATCTTCAAGTTCATAGGTGATCGGATTAGTTATGTTCTCTTTGACAATCTTGAAAATTTCTGTCGACCAATTTGGCGTATACCCCTTGGCAAACATGGTTTTTTCTTTGCTGATTCGAACAAAATCTCCAACCTTGAACTTTCCTTTGCCGGCTATTTTAATGTGTGAATAAACAGTTTGTAACAGATTGTTCTCTTTATCTTTGCTTACGTCGCAAGGTCTCATTCCAATAGTACTATGTTTAGTATTATTATACGAGTCAGTAATATCTGCCAGTACATTAAACCATAAGTAACGACCTTGCATGCTAAAATTACGGTATAATTTATCTTTCAGTGTGCGTATTACACGTTCAACTATGGCCGCTTTTTTAATGGTGTATGTCGAATAATGGTTTATAGACCGTTCTACCATGAGCAGTTTGAATTTTTCGTTGTAAAATTCTGTGCCATGGTCTGTTTGTAAATTTTTCGGAGTTCGTCCATTATTAAGTATTTTTATCATAGCATCTCGCACGGATTTTGCAGTTTTATCTTTCAACGGTTCCGTCCACACGTACTTTGAAAAACAATCAATCACTACAAAAATATATCTAAATCCTTTATTTTCACGAGCGTATAATTGAAATTCTGCTAAATCCGCCTGCCATAAATCGTCAATGCCTTTCAATATTGTCCGTCGTCTTGCAAAATTTTTACGGGCGGGCTTATGTAATTCGGTCACAACATCGTACTTTAGTTTGTCCATTCCTTAACGGCTTGATTTGTTCATTTACTGTCGGTTTTTAATCATTTAAATTTGCTTTGCTTCCGGTATTGGGAATGACGACGAAGATGAAAACAATATATTAAATATACGCTCTTCGGTATTTATTTTAAAAGTTTCTATCTCTGAATTGAGCTGATTCATTGCCTCCGTAAATTTTGCTACATTAAATTTATTCAACTGAATTTGTTCATTGAGTTCTTTATAAATTTGATTAACGTACTTTTTATTTACGGCGTCATTGTCTTCGACCGGTACGTCAACATTCTCTAAGCGTTTATGTAAAATATCAAAATTTCCATCGGGTGTTTTAAGAAACCCGACACCAGCTGGTCCCCGTCGCCCAGCCAAATGTCGTTTTAAATCAGTTGTTTGCGAGTGTCGTCCAAACTTATCGACACTCATTCCGCAATGTTTTTATTAACACTGAAATGCATTAGATTTTATTATACAATTATATTGGCTTCGCGCAATTCTTCTTCGATAGAGACAATTTCGTTGTTGAGAGATGTGTTTCCCGCTTTTTGCGAAGCTAACAGCAGTACCAATCTTTCTATTAATTCATTGGGATCGTCCCAGTAAACAAGTTGAATTGGATTAGAATTTACTATCATAGTATTATCAAACATTCCACTTCCTACAGATTTCTTTTGTTTGATCCGAAACGGTTTGATAATCTGGGTATATTTATACGTTTTAAGTCCTTGAATTTGTGCACCGGGTTGATGATTACGTCTCAGCGCATTTGTTAAGTCCAAAAGTTTTTGATAGTTTTCCAAATCATTTGTACTAAATCCTGAATTGGGCTTTCTTTTAAAAAGCAATTCGTAAATACCTGTGGTTCCTTCAAATCTTTCTCCTTTTATTACCAAGTCTTTACCGTCAATTTCAACATCTGAATCACCAACTGACCATTTCAAGGTGCTCGGATTATGATATATACCTGTAGTTTTTGATGTATCAAATACCGGTTTTACGGGTGAATCGTTTATTAACCCCTTAAAATAGGATGCCGGCAATGGATCGTATTTACTCTGCTCAAAATCTTCTGCAATACTTGCATAGAAATTTGGGTTACTCATTTCAAATGCATCATCATTATCTCCACTGAAACTTTCACTATCGAGATCTACGTATTCTTGTGGCTCTTCAAAACTTGTATACAAATTTGAATTATCTAACTCATCATCTATATTAATATCACTTGATCCTACATTTTCATTATGTGCCGCTAATTCTACACTTGGTACGCTTTCCTTTCGTTGCTTTTTGACCCCAACATTTTTCTCTACTTTAATGTTGGTTTCGTGGTCTACAATTTTTTGTAGGGGATTTAAAAGCGGTGCGTACACCTTAGTCAGTTTTTCATTCTCATCTACCCTACCGAGTTTAAGAGCCAATACTTTTTTACGAATGGCTTTTTTGATATCAAGTATTTGTTTAGTTTTAGCCGACATTAGAATGGATTAAATCAGCATTAAGATCAACTTTGATCAGCTGTTGAATCAATTAAATCATCTTTTAAATAGGGTAAATCGGCTTTGAATCAGCAAAATCACCGTTATAATCAGGTAAATTAGCAAATCAGTTTTTTTAACAGATGCACAATCTGACCTACCCAAAGGAAAATCAAACTATAACTGAATAAATTATTTATTTGTAACAACTATAAATCTATCCAACATCATTCGATATCTGCCTTTGTTAAGATCTTTATCTTTATCAATGGTTATAAATCCGTACTTATCTTTCCAACACTTAGAACAGAAGTCTTTAAACGTCCCGAAAGTCATGTCACTACCTACATGGTCTTGGTAAACATGTTTCAAATTTGTTTCGTCTTGTCTGAAAAGGATAATAAAATTAGCATTATCGCGAATTAAATGTTTTGGAATTCGAGTGTATGTTTGACAGAGATAAAATGAATCTACATTCTTATGTCTACCCATACTAAAAAAATTTCGGATTTTATCTTGTCCGTCGCAAGCTACATCATCAAAAATAAAAATTGAGTTACTTTTTGCCTCACTTGGATGAAGTATTTCGCAGTTTTCTCTAAAGGAAAAATAACCAATTTCCGGCATCGACTTTAAAATGTTACCTAACATTTGGTATTTAGGTTGATACAAAGACTTAGAATATATATACACATTCTTAAATTTTACACCGTTTTCCCCAAACAGTAAACTAAGCATAACGTTTGATTTTCCGCAGTTTGATGGACCGCAAATAAGTGCCCGGATAGAATTTGGCAATAATTTACTATGTCGTATTTTATTTTTTTTTAACCCATCGCCACACACAGAGTCCATATTAACGACTTCTAAAGTCTGCCTTTGTTTTACTGTATGCATGTCGTCTTCCTCTTTTTACCCAACTGACCTACTTATAAGTATGGTATAAATATTTATGAGTATTGCTGTATTAATTAAATGTCGATAAGACACGGTACAGGTATGATTAACAGTTTAATCAACAAACTACCCTTTGAAGTGCATTTACCCGGTTATCAGTATTGCGGACCCGGAACCAAATTACATAAACGTCTAGCCAGAGGTGATCCCGGTATTAATCCGCTAGACGCGGCCTGCAAACGACACGATATTGCGTACAGTAAATCAAACGATTTGGTCGAAAGACATAGGGCCGACAAAATATTAGAGGAAGCCGCTTGGCAAAGAGTAAAAGCAAACGATTCCACTTTGGGTGAAAAAGCGGCCGCTTGGACAGTTACCAATATGATTAAGGGAAAAAGAAAAATGGGATTTGGCAATGAAAGCAAGAAACATGATTTGAAAAAAAATGTGATAATGAACGCAAAAAAAGCACTTAAAAAGTTTAAATCTAAAATTTCTAAACGCAACGGCATAAAGGACGGAGCCCAAATAGCTCTAAGTGCCGCAAAAGCCGCTGTCAGAGAATTGGGGGGAAAGCAAAAAATTCGGCATCCTCGAGTTTTACCCATTCCCAAGTCGGGAGGATTTTTACCGTTAATTCCCTTTTTTGCGGGACTAAGTGCCATAGGATCATTAGCTGGAGGAGCAGCGGGTATTGCCAAAGCGGTAAAGGAATCCAGAGAGGCAATGAGGAAAAGCAAGGAATTAGAAAGACACAATAAAATAATGGAAGCAATCGCATTGGGAACGCGGACAGAAAAAGGATCCGGACTTTATTTGAAACCGTACCGCAAAGGATTGGGAGTTTTTTTACAAAAACAAAAAAACTAGGGAAACTACCACGAAGACCGCTGACAGACAAGGACATTCGAAAATTTTCTAGTCATATTGAACATTTTCGAGGGGTGTTTATGCGAGATGACCTTCCTCACAAACCACATCATGTTGAATGTGCAATTATTAATTTAGATTCAAACGATGGACCTGGAACGCACTGGGTAGCGTATAAAAAACGCGGAAACATTGTCCAATACTTTGACAGTTTTGGGAATCTAAAACCCCCTCAAGAACTCTGTCGCTACTTTCGGGGTAGTAAAATCATGTACAACCATAATCGGTATCAAAATTATAATACATTTAATTGCGGGCATTTATGTTTAAAGTTTTTAAATGATTAGTTTTGCAAACAAAAGGTTTGACTGATAGAATAAAACATATAAATGTATTTAAATTTCTGCAATAAAATCAAAGAAATCAAGTAAATTATGATTAGTCATGTCCCACACCTTTACGTTGCAGGGTACCACAAATGTGTTATCAATCAATTTGTTTCCACCAATTGAATTAGACGAGATTGCAACATATTGTTTGGGGTTAATAGGATTTCGGTCATATAACAGTATACCAAATATAGATGAAAGTAATAATAAATTTCTTTGTGGAAATAAAGAAATTACAATTCAAACGGGGTCTTATGAAATAGGAGACATAGAAAAAGTGTTATGTAAACATTTGGAAGAAGAATCGGGAGAGACGGTTTTAAGTATTAAACCAAATAATAATACTTTAAAATGTGAAATAAAATGCAAGTACGATATTGATTTCTCAACTCCAAACACAGTTGGACGACTGTTGGGCTTTTCCCCGTTGCAATTAAAGGCCGGCGAATTGCATGAATCGGACTTACCCGTAGATATTATAAAAGTGTCGACAATTCGCTTGGAGTGTAACATCGTTACAGGGGCTTACTACGGCAACAAGTTAGGCCATACACTATACGAGTTTTCAATAAACGTTGATCCGGGTTTTTCTCTTAACATAGAACCCCGAAATATACTGTATTTACCTGTAAATGTAAAGTCAACCATTGATAATATCACTATAACAATTATTGACCAAAACGGGGATCCAGTGAATTTTCGGAAAGAACGCATTCTTGTCAGATTAGAATTGAAAAAAAATGGGTATTCAGTATAATAGAAAGTTGACACCTACACGAATATCTAGTAGTCAAAGATCCCTTAAAGAGGTAACATCGCACAACCAAAACCAATTGTTGTTGTGGGGTTACAAATTAAGTAATGTTGCAAATATTCGACAAAGAAAAATATGATGATTCTATCACCAAAGAAGAATACCATACTTATCAACCTCGTGCCCCGGGGCTTTCAAACTCTGATGAAATTAGAATTTTAATTCAACATCAAGACATATACACCGCTACATACAAAAGTTATTTACATATAGAAGGCGAAATAATAAAACCGGAGGCTGCATCAGGCTGTTCAATAGGCTGGAATCCGTGGGCATTTCTATTCGAAGAAATACGCTATGAACTGAATGGCTTTGAAGTAGATAAAATAAGGGATCCCGGTATTACCAGTACCCTAAAAGGATACGCATCAATACAAAGTGAAAATTTAAAGGATTATTGTTCTGCGGGATGGTTTGACAGCAAAACTATCTCCACAAAAACAACAAATTTTTTTTGTATACTTCCTTTGAAACTACTGCTAGGTTTTGCCGAAGACTACCAAAAAGTTATTATTAATGCTAAACAGGAATTAATTTTGTTACGCGCTCGATCCGATAACAATTGTTACATGGGTGCGGAAAATGTGAAAATTAAATTAAACAAGGTAGAATGGAGAGTTCCGCACATACAAATAAACGATTCCGCCAGATTATGGTTTTTGAATCAACTAAAAAACGACTCATCCATTCGCATTGCCTTTCGGAAAGCCGAATTGCATGAACTTCCTACCGTACGAGAATCCACAAAGGACGTCTGGATGGTAAAAACATCGAGCAGTTTGGAAAGACCACGCTATGTCATTGTCGCATTTCAAATCGCTCGAAAAGATGATTTCAGAAAAAACATTTTCTTTTTTGATCACTGCCACATTCGGAACATAAAAGTTTTCCTAAACTCTGAAAGCTACCCTTACGATAATATGAATATGGATATCGGTATTGGAGATTGGACACTTGTATACAAAATGTACTGCGATTTTTTTAAAAGTTATTATGACCAGGATAAATCAAACCCTCTGTTTGATTATGACTTGTTCAAAAATAGAATGATTTACGTGTTTGATGTTTCTCGTCAAAACGAAAGTGTGAAGTCATCTACAGTCGATTTAAAAATTGAAATGGAAACAGCGTTAGCCTTCAGTGCCAACACACGAGCGTATTGCCTCATTCTGTCGGACAATTTAGTGGAGTACAGACCATTGACCGGATCAGTTAGAAAAATTATCTAAGCCATGGCAATTGTATTGGCCGTAGATATGCAGGGTTTTGTAATTGGGGGAAACTTTGTACCAAAGGAGATAAGTATTGCAAAAAACGATCAACATATTTACTCGTATCTGGTGAAACCATCTGTGGAGTATGCATTTTTGACGGAAAAAGAGAAAATCCAGACTAAATGGTTGGAAAATAATTATCATTCAATTCCATATTGGGGCGGCTTTGTCGATTCCGGCGATGTTCAAAATATTTTTTATACGTTTGGGGGGGACAACTGCGATGTAACATGCGTGGTAAAAGGACACCAGAAAACCAAATTTTTACAAGATAATTTTCCAAGTTTTAAAATACTTGATTTGGAAAATGAAGCAAGATCACCTAAATTTAAAAAATGCGTCCATGATTGCGTTAATCACAAAAATAATTTCAGTTACTGTTCATTTGAAAATGTTAAAAAAATATGTATGTATTTGAATGGTGAGAATAAATAATCTATGTAAATTATTTTTTTTATTTTAATATATTCCTTTTCTTTATCCATCCTTCCTTGCTCCAAGATGGGAATAGCATCTATCTAATAGTTTACTAATGCGTTGACGGGACGGATATTAATATTAATCCCATCTGCGCGTTCATATGTCCAATTTTAAATCTTTATTAATAATAAAATTAATAAACAAACAACTTCTTTATTAATAATTAAATTATTACATATAATTAATTTCCATCATTTTATTATCTATTCATATGCTTATTAATTAAAATCATTATCCGTTACAGATGTAATACATAATGTTTCAAATGTAATAGATAAGAGCACCGATAGTGTGTAATTTTGCACGCGCATCGCATTCCGATGTTTCCTCGCACAGAGACGCATCTCTCTCGATTCGTTTCATAATTTGTGTCAGCAAATTTTATTCTTATTTTGCATCCCACTCTTTCATGCAGTCACACTCACGGAGTCCCCGTTACAGATGTCCATACAGCTGATAAGAACTGATAAGAAGCGATAAGCAACTGATAAGGAGGTACCGCCAGCCGAGCGCGCTTGGGTGACGCAGGCGACGCATGCGCAGTCGCAAATATATGCATAAAATAGATCGACCGGATGTCCATGCTAATCGCCATAAGCAACGTCACAGGCACCGCTATTTTTTACCTACTTATGACATATAATAAAACCACAAAGAAAACCAAAAAAAGAATTGCGGAGGAGATACTGTATAGACGTTCAAAACAGTCCCACATGTTCTCGCCTCTAAAAAACATCAAACAAGGACCAAAAACGGAAAATACACAAAATTGGTCAAAGACTCAAACACCCTGCTCAAACTGACAAAGGCTCTTGATCATAGGGACCTAGAGTTGTCAAACAAAAAGGCAAACAAAAAAGACTGAGAAAAAACAAAATCCATAATTAATTAGGGCAACCTGAAATATGGGATCAACACATTTAAACCATTCAAGTTGCCAGGAGCCGGTAAAATTTATCTATGCTACAGAAAGAAATCGCAGTGCTAAAACAGTCTCTATGCAAAATCGTCAAAGCGAGCTTAGCACTTTCCCAATTAC
Organism: Tachinus rufipes; assembly: GCA_963932245.1. NCBI lineage: Eukaryota > Metazoa > Arthropoda > Insecta > Coleoptera > Staphylinidae > Tachinus > Tachinus rufipes. The sequence goes on from OZ010750.1 coordinate 21,433,716, forward strand.
CCACTTTTAGACTAATCATTGACATTCTTTGTGCAAAAACTATTGGAAAAAATAGTCAAAAAGTACATGCAAAGAAATAGCTTTGAGAGCATTCTGAATATTGAGAGGTCTTTCGACAATACTACCTTCAAATCTAATTCAAAAGCAATAGATAGCCAGAGCTCAATGCTCAAGAACCAAATTGTAATCACAACATTATATGAAAAAATTGTAGAATTCAAAGTTAGCGGCAACTGACCATAAAGTGGCTTACTTTCATTTCTACTGTGGTGTTTAGTCGTGGATAACTTACATCAGATACTCAACAACATAGGCATCTTGGCTCTATATACTCGGGTGTTTTTGTAACCAAAATAGTGGTTGGACATACATGGGAACTACAGCCAGACACAAATAGTGTGGCTTCAATATTAGGCAACTTAGTATACACAAAAATTATGTTAAATGTGGTTAAATTAATGCCTTTGTCCGTTTTAGCATTTTTCATTTGCGCTTACATTTTAAACATTCCTTGGGCGACGTTGTTCTGGGATTTAAAGATGCTAAAACAAACAAAAGCATAAGTTTAATCACATTCAACATAATTTTTGCTGCTATGGAAGTAGTATTTGTTAACCGGCACTTCACCTAATGGTAATGGCGGAGGCAAGACAAACAGCATACAGACTGCAGATAAATGAACACATTGCAAACGGGACCTAACATAACAAATGTCTTACATGAGCAATTTTAACAATAAAATAAGTAAACATTAAAATATTTTAACTACGTTTAAGTTTGATTAATTAATATTTAAAACCAAAGTTCTGGCTTCAAGTAGACAAATTTAGTTTTTGAGGAGTAGTGTCCTTGCGTAGCTAAGCTCCCGTAACCTGGGGCCAAAATAATCCAAACACAGGAAAACTAAATCTAGCTTTTGAAAATTGGTGATCTCGCGTACCCAAACTCTCTGCCCGGGACCATCCTACCATCCAACCTAACCTAACCTAACCTAACCTAACTACTAATAAAAACTAGTAACCCCGATCGGGCGGTAAGTATAAACTGTAAGTTTATATTATGATTAATATTGTTCTAAATTTTCATATGGATGTGCGGGCAGGGGTTGAAGATTTAAAACAAGTCATCAAAAATACTACTAACGCAAGTTACAACGACAAAGAAAGGTTACGATACGATTAAATTGGCAGAATAAAGTCTCACATTAATCAATCAAACACTGACTTAGTCTGTGGCTTAAAAGTATTTTTTTCTAATACTGGTAGATTAAAAAAAAATTTAATTCTGTTCATCAACATCATAAACATAAAAAACCACATATTCTTTTCTTGACTAAAATCCAAGTAGATAATAAATATCCGGAATGCTTTCATTTAGTAAATTCATTTGCTGACCAACAAGGCGTTTGTTCCTACATCCACATACAACAAGCATATTTCAGACTGACGACGTATAAAATTCAAAGCATTGGTTATAATAACGTATTTCTTACTAAATCTTTTGTTATGAAATTTTAATGTACATAATATTGAATGGTTAAGTCACTCATCTTCTACAACACTATTCGTACAACAAGCTAAGATTTTTGCTGCTTTTCATAATTTTACCCAACTTATTCAGCAATTCACATATTTTTCTCTTTTAACTATTCCAAAAATTACAACAACTACTGTTGAGGCTGTTTTAGGAAATTCTAATCATTCACTTATAACTTCCGTTGTTTAATCTTTTCCACCTATTACTACCAAACCTAAACTGCGTTACATCTATTATTATTCTAAGATAAACATAGTAAAAATAGAAGATTTTCTTAATAATTTTGATACTCATTGTTAATTTTCTAAGGATCATATTGCAGTAGAAAATCTCATAAAAATTATTCAAAATGTCATTGAAACATTTGTTCCATTCTCTGTTATTAAACTAAAACAAAAGTACTTGTTTTCAACTCAGGCAAAACGGGCAATTAATAAGAAGCAAAAAGCATTTAAAAAACACACCAGTAATTGTTCCAAACAGACTAAACAGGATTATAAGAAAGCTCGTAAACATTGTGACATCCTAATACAATCTAAAAAAAAAAGAATTGGCAGAAACAAAGCTTATCTATATATTATATATTCTATATATGTTCTGATATACACGAAATTGTATAATAGTAATTATAATTTATGCAAAAAATTTATTCTATTTTTAATTTTCAAATTTCCTTTTTAATTCTTTCATGTCATTACCATCAGCTAAATATCCCGAAATAATTAGTTTATTTGTTCATTCTCGGAATGCTATTAACCATAGCCATTAAATAAAGTCATTAAGTCAGTTAGTATAAATAGTCAATACACCCTTTAAAATATTCTTTTTGAATTGTGGTGGTGAACAATGTTGACGAAGTAAGTTAAAAATCAATTATTAAGTTTAAATAAATAAAGCCATACTGATGAGAGGTAAACCTCGAAACGCGTCTATGGATGATTTTAGTTTAGAATATTTTTTCATAAATTTAATTTTTTAATGTTAAAGCTTATCTAATTTCCCAGCTTTCCATAAACAACATAAATTTCTGTAAAACAATAAATTCATTGCAAAGTAGCACAAAAACTTCAATACCTTTTCTTCGAAATGATCAAAATAATCGAGTTATTAATCCAAAAAAAAAGCTAATATTTTTGCAAACCAATATGCATCTAATTCTACTTTTATAAATTCCCTTATTGCTGTACCTACAATGCCGACAAGTAGTAAAATAATAGATCCAATTTGTTTTTAGCAACGGATTGTCAAAAAATATCTCAATAAAATACTAGAAAGGCATCATCATAGATAATCCATCTTATCCATTCTTAAAATATTTGCAAATGAATTCTCCATATTATAGACCAATTGCTTTATTGTCCAATCTGTCAAAACTCTTTTAAAAATTATATTAATTTCCACGTTGTCAAATTCTTAGAACAAAATAACTTTATCTCAGATACTCAATATGTACATATGTTAGTTACAAATGGAGTTCTACTATAGACAGGCAATGAAAAAAATTTGCAGTAAATCTAAGTTAAAATCTGTAGCATCTATAAACAAAGATTTTAAAACAACGTCTGAATGGGGTCTCCTAACATGGTCAATTTTAATTTTAAAAAAACTTCTTACTGTTTCAAAATCAAAATCCGAGGTATTATCAGTACTAAATATTAAACTAAACAACGAATCCATATCTAAAACTTCTTTTATTTGTCTTCTAGGAGTTACAATCTCACATAATCTTTTCTGAAACTACCATGTTGTTGACATAGCTTTGAAAGTATCTAAAAAACTATAATTTCTTAATAAATGTAAAAAGTTTATTACTACCTTTGGACAAATTTGCCTTAACTTTTTAGACAAAAGTGACTGTCATCAAATGGTGTGCAAAAGACATGATCAAAAGAGTCTAATAACTATAGTTTTAAATGGTCAAGCGGCAATGGCTAGTTATAAAATTTAAACTGGTTATAACTTGCATACAGTCTGGAAGCAGTTGCCACAATCTAAACAATTTGCCTGGTATGGATACCAAAAAAAAACATTAAATAAAAATAAATCTCATGGCAGATCAGCTTGCTGAACAAGAAGCAAGACCAGAACTTGCTTTTGGAATCCTGTACAAGACCAGAAAAAAATTAATCCGTAACAAACTTAAGGCAAAACACAGCAACCTGCAAAAAAACTGTAAAGAATTAACACATTCAAGAATTTTTCTTACAAAACCAGCGCATAATATTAAAACAGTGGTAACATAAATGAATGGTATTAGATTACAAAATCTTACTAGCTGTGCTAAAAGCAACCTATTAGGTAAAGATACTGGATCAAAAAGACAGAGTTGCTTAAAGATTAATTAGTAGTGTACAACATATGTAAGAGGCGCTAAGTGAACCACATAAGGTAAAGAAGGAGAAAGGTGGGGTTTTTAGTCATTAAAATCCTGATACTACTGGACAGTTTGGGCTGCCCACTTTTAACAACAGTCCTGACGCGCACGCTACGCGTTTAGCATGTAATTTAATATAGTTAAGTTACACAAAAGTTTGGTTTGCAAGTTTGAAATGTACGCTTTATATGTAGTAGAAAAATTGTTTTTCTATTTGCACTATTATATTATACAAATTGAAACGCTAAACCAATGTTTGTTATATCATGCAACCAGACTGTAATAAACATTGCACTATCACGTCGGCCTTTATGTCAGATCACAGATGAATAGAATTAAAATTAAACACAAAAAATAAAATTTATGTTCTACAATAGCAACACAAGCTGGCGTAACAAGATTTTATTCAAACGTAGCATTTAAGTACATACACTGTATTAAATAAACTTGAAAATGTAAAAGGAATTAAAAACTACATTAGTAAGTCTCCTTAAGTCGGTGTTTAATTTTTACGGTACTATATTCCGGTGGTAGTAAAAGAAGTTTAGTTAACTTCAAGAATCCTTTAATAAAGCAAAAACTGAAAATACTACTCAGACTTGTTTTATATAACAAACTTATTTGTCAAAGACAAAAGAAAACACAGCAACTTTAACAAAGATATTAAAAACATATATATTACCGCAAAGCCAAAAGAATTTTATTTAAAAAAATCCAAAAACAAATTTGGTTATTGGAAACAAACTTTATTCTGAAAACTATAATTAAGTATAACAGGTGGCTTGCAAATAACATCAACTGCAGCTATGATCTGAATTAATCAACTGCAACCATGATCTAAATTAATGATACGTTTGCCATCCTTTGACATCTATTTTGATGATACAGCAACATTAACAGCAAACTACACTTACATTTATTTAAACTCTAGTGTACTACAAAAAAAGCAAACACAGTTTTCACCTAAAAGAAGCCGTTAGAAAAAATCTTTACTAAAAACACAAACAATCAAAATTTTACCCTACTTTGTATTTTTAAAAAACCTACAGTGTGCAAACAAACATTATTTTATTCTACTTTGTATAATAGTGTGTACACATACATAAAGAAAAAAGTAAAACTGTAGACAATAACAATTTTTTTATAATATACACCAATTTCATAAAAACTTTTTAAGGCTCTGATTTTTTGTTTGGATATCATTACCCTTAAAGCACACACACCACGCCAACAATTAAATCAATTCAGCGTGTAGTACTCTAAGTACGAGTCTTGTCATAAAATTATAATTCTTGACAAATCTTTAGATTATTACGTGTCCAAAGAAGAACTAAACTGGCAACTACAACAAATGATCAAAAAAATGCAGTTTGTCAAAACAGTTGGAAAAACGCCAATATCTACCAAAACTGGATTTCAAAAATTTAGTAAATGCAAGAAACGTTTCAATGATGACCAAAATTATTTTATAATTTTTATAAAAGAAAACACTACTAGCTGATGAGTTGTACTGTTTGCACTGACCAAAGCCACTGTAAAATAGTGTGGGGCTATTCTATTGAATAAAGTGATTTTAAAATATGGTATATCCCGTAGAATAATTATTGATAATAGAATTCAGTTTGTATCAACAGTCTTAAAACTTACTGTTTGGGAATAACACAAATATGAACTTAGGTGTTTTACCTATAACCACAAATTTTAATATAATACTCTAACTAGCCTAGGAAACAATCACCTTACATAGTCAGAGTCATTAGTTCTCAATTGGTTTGCCATAAATGTTGCTCGAAGCTAAAATACTGGTTATAAATTGAAGACTACTATAATAAATTAAAAAAAACAAACTCTTAGGTTACAATTCTTGGTAAATGTTCTATTTCTTACAAAAGAAACCTCTAAAGAAAGACAGAGACGAAACTAAAAATATGCAGACTTAAAGCGCGGATCTGACTCTAAATATGAAATTAGAAATTAGAAATTACACATTCTTTCAGCAAAATGAAAAAAAATGAAACTTGCTTGTACTAAAACTAGCACATTATCTGTGCAATTTCAGTGATAGAGGAGAAAATCGTTTGTTGTTTAGTGCGTTTTACAGTTATTTTAAATAACCTCAAAAGTCTTGCAATTTGTTAAAACTCCGCACTGAGTGCTAACGTTTTATTACTAAACTATCTGACCGTTGTAGCACGCGCCATTCTCTTAATTCATTCAAACTGCACAAAAATTCTGTTTATTGCATTAAATAATTGAAAATTAGAATTACGATGCAGAAAACACTAAACAAGCTGAAATTATAAAAAAAAATACAATCAGAGGTGGTAACGCAATGCCCCTTATTAGGAGAAACGTTGAACTGTTTGCGTGTGAAGGAAAGCTGTAGTACAGTTAAAACCTACAAGGACGGGCAACGGCATTTTTTGTTTGAATCAGATGACCAAAACTAATATATCATTTAAATTTATTAAATGATTTATTTTATGTACATTGTCTCTTCACTCAGTGTGAGACACATACACTAGTGTTTCGGTGCATGCACCCATCATCAATGTTCCTTGCATCTCACTGTTTGAAGAAACAATTTACATAAAGTCACAGTAACTATTAAACAGTTTATGTTTAATATAATGACACACAAACAGTTCAACGTTTCTTCAATTAGGGTGCATTTCGTTACTACCTCCAACACATTACTAAACATAAACTGTTTAATAGTTACTGTGATTTTATGTAAATTGTTTCTTCGACCAGTGAGATTGTAAGCCTAAAACACTAGTGATTAGGTATCATACTGAGTAAAAGGCAATGTACATAAAATAAACCATATATTAAATTTAAAGAAGATACAATATCCACAAAATACCCATGAACTTGCAGAAAATTTATTAAACTATGCAAAATTTTAGACATAAACTTTTCCAAAAATTGCGCAATAAACATAATTTGCAGCATAAAAAATATTTGAATTAGAATACAATTTAATAAATAATTTTTTTTTTTTAATAAAATGTTTAAATATAGCAATAAGAAACAAAATGCCTGTTAAAAGTTTATTAAATTTATTTCATAATATCATTATTAACGTAAAATTTATAAAAAAATTGAACAAAAAATGAAAATCTATTAAAAGCAAAAAATAAGAAATAAGTCACAAAATTGTGTTCTCTGAAATTAATTAACAAATGTAGCGCAAAAGCGTAAAATTTGTGCGTCTTCTAAACTGTTTTTGTTACACTTATTACTTTAACTTACTATGGAACAGAGTCAATTTGCTATACAAAAGTAACTAGACTTTGTTTTCTCCTGTAAAGGGAGCTTCAAATCACCTTCTGATATTCGAACAGCTAAATGAATTAACAGCGTTGTTGTTAACTTTACTAGCGCCATCTCGCTAACATTGAAAGAGTCTACTAAGGTTTTACAAATATTAAATGCATCTCAAGTCTCAACAGAGCTTATCCGATTTTGAAATCGTGCCAGACACAAATGGCTGTTACGGTTCATTTCCGGCGGTGCACTAAAAAACACAAAGATTAAATTACTACTATCACAACATTCAACTTATACTTAGCTTATAATTATTGTAGGCAATATCAGACACCTTGTGCTGTTTGGGTGGCCGCGCTATAAATATATTAAAATTGTTCGGGTCCTGAAACACAGAGTACTAATTAATTAAATTGCCTCACTACTGTTTGACAATGTTAGTGTGCGTTGTTATTATTTGTTATAGCATTCTTGTTGTAATAGTATGGTTAATAATTGTCGATGATTAAGTCAACTTACCTGTTCATATTGTATCGACAGAGTGGGTTCACACACTCAATTATTCCATTCTTTCATTCATGCAATTCCTTTTATGTATTCCATATATGTGGTTACCATTCCTCATCCTATTCCTTAATCCTTACTATTGAATTATCTCCTTGATTGTTGGTGTTGTTTACCTAACCTAAAACTAAGATACCAAAATATTATTTTTGTTGAGTGTCTAGCGCTGCCTTATACTTGTATTCAATAATTATGACTTACCATTTCAATCTCTAATCCTGTTATCATTGCAGTAAATAATTAAATTAATTTAATTGGTTATTCGCGCACTTCACTTCACTCTGTTCTCACATTCCAGTAACGTCAAAGGCGGCGTTGCCAACTGTCCTTGCTTTACTTTATTTTCATGAGTTATTTAAACTCATTAATACTACTTAATAAGAAAATATATTAATTGGTATTCCTTGTCTTTCTCCTTTGGTTGTTTCTGTATTTTTCATTCCTAGTCAACCCCAGTTTCCTTAATTAAAAATAAACCTATTGAGCGGATCATGCGCGGGGCAATTTCGCGAGGTTTCCCCAGAGCGAACAAAAGATCGTTCGGCCCTTTTTTGACAAGACTTCGCCTGAAATAGTTCGTTTTACGGAATGGCCGTTGGGTTCAATTTTAATTATTAAATTCGTTATATACGGACATAGAACCCATCGAGTCTTTATTAAAAGTTTCTTTAAGTGATACCATATGCATTCAATGTGTTATGTTACACAAGTCCTGAGTTTTGTTTAAACTTTATTTTGCACGTGTATGTGTGGATGCATATGGATCATACAAATTATTAAATATTACGATTATCAATATTATCGATATTATTTATAATATATTGTACTACTTTATAAATCGCTGGAGGCCGCAGCGCCACGTGGGAACAGCTTCCACCCCTTTTTACCCTTTAATTCTTTTTTTTTTGTATTGCATTATATGTATGATTTTCATTAAGTCATGTTAATTGCTATCGGCTACAAATTAGTGGCAGATGTTTGTTAAGATTATCTGTTATTTTGCTAATTAATTATTATTATTATTGGAGAAGTATTTATACAATCATTACTGTGCAAATCGTGGGTACCCCGTTAGAATTAAGTATTAATTGTTGTATGATTTTGGGTTATTTTTTTTTTGTTTGTTTGTGTGAAACATGTGTATGCACAATCGACTTTAATTTCTGGTTTTAAATATATTTTTTTTTTAATTTGGAACAAAATATATCTGTATATCTTACTTGTCCACCTTTTAGGTATATTTTTTTTATTGCTTTTTTTTATGTGTGAAAACCCTCAAGAAGTCGATGTGTAAACGAAGTAAAATAAAAGCAATTGGCGCCTAACTATTACATGGTGAGTGTTTAATATTTATTTTCTTAATTGTTATTCTGTGTTTTGTGGACCTCGGCCCGTCTCCACGAGTTAAGCTTGGCTAGCCCCTTAAAACGCCAAAGGGCTAAAGGGCGCGTTTCAATTTGGCGCCCAACGTGGGGACTTAACTGACTGAACTGAGCTAAAGTAGCTAAGTAAAAAGGCAATCAAGAAACACCAATTGAATGCTAGCAATCTTTCCTTGAAACATCTAACAAAAATAAAAATCTGACGTAGAGAATTGCTAGCCTTCAAAAATAAGCTTTTTTCTTGGACAATATTTGAGAACATTTTCCCACAGAGATGTATTGTTCCTCATAAATATTACAAATGCAATGATAAAAACGTTACATTTTCTGCCTTTATAGAAGAGGTCTAGTGTCATTCATATCCCAAAAATTGAAAAAGATGGACATTTTTCACAAAACTACCGCCAGATTAGATTTTTGTTGGCCTTAAGTATAGTGTCACAAGCTGTTATCTTGGATAGAATCCGGGATCACATGGTCGCTAAAAACATGTTGCCAAATCATCAACATAGATTAAGACATAAATTCTTCACAATGGATTAATTACAAGAATTACTAACCAAATAAAGATTGGTTTTTGTTTAAAACAGAATACTGGACTCATATTATTAGATGTATATAACTTTCTAAACTCTAGCGGTTCAGGTTTAATCAAATAATGATAAAATTCATTGTTTCTTATCTAAAGAAAAGGACACAGGTCGTAAAGTTGTTTGGGCACGTGTTCATTCTTGCACAATCAAAGCAGATGTTCTTAGGGTTAGTACTATCTTCAACTCAGACATATAATACATCACGCCTGGTGTCAAAATGTTCAGTAAGCTAATAATACGGCTTTGGTGTACACTTCAAAGTACTCGAAAGCGTCTTGTAAGAAACTTGAAACTTTGTTAAGGTACTGGAGACGTACTGAAAAGTAAAATCAACCTTAAAAAGAGCAACGATATACTTGTCTCCCAAAAATATTTAATACTTATCACAAAAACATTTACCTTACTATCTCTCCAAACCTGAACGGATACAACTAAGTACCTAGAAAAAAAGTTAGATAGGGGTTTAACTTTCAGAATGCACATAATGGCTATACTTGCTGAGGCCAAGAAAACGAGCAATTTTTTTACTCCGCTGCTGTGCAAGAACAGCAATATGAGTACAAGCAACAAGTTGCGACTCAAAACAATTATTTATCCAATAAAATTGGTAATCTTTCAGCTCCTAAGTTATCTCGTCTTGCCAAAAAAGATAATTAAATTCCAAAATACAAGCGACCAATCATTAGGCTTACAGTATAAAAAAAATCCCTGGCTCATCAACCGCCACCACACACAATTAGCGTCCACAAGACTGGCAAAGGATGCGCACTTCTAATGACTTACAGAAAACATCACTTATAAGACACAGTCAGGTACACTAAAATTTGCGATACTTCTTGGTGTTTATACGAAAGAGGGAAGAAGGTGTTTAAGTGGTAAGCGTTTTTATATTGTTGGAACGTGAATTTGACACATTAAGTCTTTTGAAGATTTCCGTCAGCCTCAAAAAAATCTTTAAGCAATGATAAATAATACAGTTACAACCGCGCACCTTAATATATAGGTTAGCCACCAAGACCTGGCAAGTTGTAAACCAATTCCCAAAAAGACCTAACAAGTCTCACTTATGGACAAAATTAAAAAAAAGAGCAAACTGTATTTAGGTTTTACGACAATAACTATTCCAACTCTGTCAATAATTTCTTAAAATTATAATAGAATCTAATTCCAGCATAATCAACAAAAGCAACATGCCTACGTTTCAAAATGCGTCGCGTAGCAAATCGACCTTACACTATTAAATTGAAAGCCATTGTTTGATCACGCACACATTCCGTTTAGTATTGAATTTGACAAAACATTTTTTTTTTTTAAACTTAAAAAAAAACAAACTAAATTTTATACAACAAAATGTTACTTAATTAAATTAAAGTCTATTCAAAGGTAGCAAAAAGTAAGTTGAGTTGAGATAAATAATAAACTCGATTGTTAGTTTTTCAAAACAATCTAGGTAGGTTGACAAAGCAAGAGCAAGCATTAGAAAGCTGTTCAAGACAACCAAAAAAAAAACGGTGACCTGGTTATAAACAGAACTAATCTAAAGGCATACAACACTGCCATAAAAAACAAAAAAAAGTTTTTGGAAGAGATATTGTGAAAATGTTTAAAACTAGCCAAAACGCTTCTGCTTTCAAAAACGTTTTAAGCTTAAGTTGACACAATATTGAAAATATATAGTCAGTCAAAAGTACTCTACAAAGCTACTGTAGTCACACTTCCTGCGTTCCGGATCATTAAAATTTCTTAAGCAAAACAACCTTTTTAGCATATTTAACCATAGACATTTAAACTGTTTAAATGGAATATATCCTATCATGTTACATAAATAGTAAACAGCTTTGAGAGGGAAAATCTGCACTTCAACACATTTGGTTTTACCAAACGGCCTAACAGTGATCTCACTATCTTTGCAAAAAAAAACGAGACAACCGTATCAAACATAATGCAAAATGTACTAAAGAAAAAAGCTTTTTCCTAAAATACAACAAATCCCAGTGACAAAAAAATAAAATATTTGGGACTCAGTCTTGATACCAGATTAACTTTTATCACTAAAATTTAGTATATATTTTTAAATATATTTTATCAATTTTTTGGAACTTTATATATTTGACTGTAAAATATTTAACTTAATTTTATTTTTGTTTAGATTTAATTTTATGTAATATAAAATTGTTTAGGAAATCAATTTGTAAAAAATTAAATTGATAGATTTAGACAACATTTAGATTAAAATGATTAATTCCGTCATCTCGATGTAAGCAGCTAATATAAAATTTGAAAAAACATTATTCTAATCATAGTACTGCTAATTATTTTTAATATATTACACATACCGCAAAGTCAATTCAGAGACACACTGTGTAATAAAAAATAAAACATTGACCCAATAACTCACATACAATTCTTGATGTTATTTTTAAACAAGAGCATACCTTTGGTAAGTTGAGTCCAGAAGGAATTAGAATTTTTAGTTACAATAAATCTGTAAATAGTTGTGTTCTATTTAACCATATTTAAATCATATCTTCATTTGCTTGTAGATTTTGATTTTTTTAGAATCTGTAAAAATAGTTTTAATTAGTAAGAATAAAGAAAATAAATGTAAATAAAAACACCAAATGTTTAATTAAGCAGAAACGGGTAAAAAATATAAATAATATGTTGTTTATACATATAGAAACGTTTTTGTTTTTATAGACTTGCATAATAAGAAGGAAAAGTAACAACATAACAAGAATATAAACCAGTAAAAAAAATCATGGCGTTTTTAATTAAAGAGTGTGTGTGTGTGTGTGTCAAATCCGCTTCTAATCTCATTATTCTAATAAAATAAAGTATATACGTGTGAAAAAGTTTTAAAACTCTAAAAGTTATAAAAAAAATTATTAAATATTTTTGTTGAATTGAATTGCAAGAATTGTTAATTACTATTACAAAACAAACGTTTATTAATCATGTTTTTTACAAAATAGTAATTAAATCAGGTGAATTAAATTTAACTAAAATTTAATTTTGTTCATAGCCAATAAAAATAAGAAAGTATTTTAAGGGTCCATTATCTTAAATTAAGTATTTATAATATTGACAAAGGTGGTAACTCAATGCCCCCATTAGGAGAAACGTTGAACTGTTTGTGTGTGAAGGAGACTGTAATACAGTTAAACACTACACGGAGATGATCAAAACAAATTTAAAATTAATAAATGATAAATTTTATGTAATTTGCCTTTTCATCCAGTAAGACACATACACTTGTATTTCAGGGTATGCACCCAGTGTGACAAGCATCTCCATGGTCGAAGAAACAATTTACATAAAATTACAGCAACTATTAAACAGTGTATGTTTACTAATGTGTCGTTGAACTGTTTCACTTCACTTCACTTTACACTTTACTGACAAAACTAAGAAATTTTGACTGACAGTTTTGTTTGAAAAGCCTACCTTTTGTTTTAACGCCTGGTAGATCTGCTGGCTTGGTAACTTGATTGTAATAATACACATATGTTCCATCTTCTTACCACTAAATATATCTAAAAAAAATTGTAATTAATTATGTTTGAATTTATTAAATAAATTTTTTGTTGGTAACTGATACCTGGACAACCGGTTAAACTCTACTTTATTAATTTGTAACTGCCAAAAATGCACATCATGAAGATATTAAAAAATTAGTCAACAGATGTATATGAGACAAAGCGGTAAAGAGCAAAACACACCAATTTCCATACTCATTAGGAAAATCTTGTAAACTGACTAACAGGGTATATGATACCTTTGCATTAGGTAAAATATTAATCTGTGAAATCTAATCGGGTGTTTTTTGCAACTCAATTGATAGTCAATGGTCAAACATTAAAATTGACACCCGATATGACAAGATAGTTTTATAATGTAGTAATCAGACCTATTGTAACGTACGTATCTGATGGTAACAGAAGTAATTATAATAACTCACGCAGTAATTACAAAAACACTATCAGAAACAGACATTAATACTTTTGAACACTAAATAATATTGGATTTTGTTAATCGTTTTAATTAATTTTTTTCTAATAGAAAACGTTTGTATACCAAATTTCAACAAACAGTTTATAATTTGATTGATACAAAGCTTACACATGATAAAAGAAACAAATCTTGAAAAAATTGACATATTAAACAAAATGCCTTTGCGCTATAATAGTTCAATTCATTCAATAAGTAAACAAAAACCAATTAATTTTATCAATGGTTGCTAAATACGTAAAATCTATTTGATATAAATTTAAGTAAAATCTTCATAAATAATTATATTTAAAAAAAAAACTGAAACTACTAAAAAAATTCATAAAATTAAACAAACAATTTACAGAAAAAAACAGGTTATTAAAAACACGGATGGACTTAACTATACCTGTAAACATTTTTATTGAACACTTAAAAAGAAGTCATTCTTTAACATTTTTCCAGCTTGTTATATAAATACGATTTACGTTGAGAAACTCTAAATTTTGTTGTGGGGTCCACAAAATATAAAAATGTAATTATGGAAAACAAAATTTTATAAATCAAACATTTGTTAAGCGTCAAAATTATGAATGCAGATTTATAAAATGCAGAACATTTATAGGTGGTATGATAATATACAACTATTATATTAGTCTAAACTGCGGAGTAGAATATTACCAGAAGTAGATAGAAGAATTAGAACACAGCTTAAAAAACAAAAGAGCAAAGATATTCTGATAGATGGCAATTTTAACGCAAAGTTGCCAAGATAAAGAGGAGAAAAGTGCGATAGGAAAAGACAAATTCTTGAGAAGATAGATAGAGAAAAGATGCAAAAGGTACTTAAAAAAGTTTAGGAAGGCAGCAAAAGAATCAACCACAAAGTACACAGAAGGCTCTGAAGAAAGCAATCAAGGACAGTAAGAAAGTATGCTGGAAAAAAATGTTAAAATCCATAGATGAGGATCCCTGAGGAAAGTCATACAAAATAGTAATGAATAAATTAGAAGTAATAATTGAGAAATTGTTTTCCACTAAAGGAATTGTAGAAGAACCAACAAAAATAGCTGACAAAACAGAAACTGTCCCTGCAACAGTGGAGGAGATAAAACAGATTATAAGAGAACTACATAATAACAAGGCACCAGGACCGGACGAGATAACAACGGAGATAGTGAACAGCTTTAGATGGAAATGAGTTAGAAATAACTTAAATAATAAACAGATGTCTGAAAAAAAGAACGTTTTCTGCCTGCTGAAACATAATGTTAATTGAGAAAAAGAAAGCAGGTTAATAGCAACGGCGGCTAGAAGTAAACTATTGTAAGCTGCAGAAACATGGGGAGACGCCTTAATAAGAAAAAAAAAAACAAAAAAAAGAGAAGTCATAAGAGCAAGCTCGTTAAGAATTTGTAGGGCCTACAGAACAGTGTCACAGGAAGCACTAGAAGTAATTGAGCCAACACAGATCCGCAGATTTGATGGCAGAAGAAAAATTAGATAAAAAATTTGGAATAAAATATTAAGTAAACAAGAAGCAATGAGACGGGCAAGAGAGAATACGATGGAAAGATGGCAAAGCCAATGGGAAGAAAGAAAAAAAAAACAATGGACAAGAAAACTAATACTAAAAAAAATGGGTAAAGAATAAACCAGCGACGTGTTCTATACATTTGGTACGTATTTACAAAAAAAAAAACAAAAAAACAAAAAAAATGTTTATTCTGTCAAGAAGACACGCATGACGACGCAGAACATATGTAAAAAAAAAAACAAAAAAAGCCAAGAATACAATTATGCCTACCAAACATCGACGGTGAAAGAAAAGACAAGAGATGAACATTTACTGAAACATTAATACCAACCAAAATTGCAGAAATAAGGAGAAGAAAAATAACTGCTCAAAAAAATCAAACTGAATGAATTAACTAAACAATTTTTATACGGCAGATACGCTATTTCAAAGTTGACAGATAATGCAACTTTCAAAATAGTCAAGCAACCAAAAGACACGAAAAACTAATTCCAAACAAACAAAGATTCTAGAGTTTCACTAGAAGTAAAACTGGCAAATCTAAGACTACCATAAGGGATACATTTAATAGAGCTACACACAATAAAATATGAAAGAAAGAAAATACGACGAGGAAGAAGTTAATGAATTTAGAAAATACCTAAGGACAAAGCAAATCTCTAGGTTAAATAAAGCAAGAATGGGAGAAAGGAGAGATGAATGTGTATGGGAAATAGGTCAAAAATAGAAAGCAAACAGAAAAATTGGCCGGGGACAGCATGTGTTACCGATGCAAACTGTGTGAATTCCGCGAGGCCGAAATCAGCCCACCTCAAACTTGTACCACATTAGTGACAATGGCAAAGACAAATTAACAGCAGGACTAACGCATAGAAAAAAACCAAAAGGTATTGCCGTGCTCACCTCACTACGTCTTAAAAAATAAAAAACAAAAAATCAAAAATTAAAATTAAAAAAAAAATCATTATAGTGGTACTCTTTATGGCATCAAAAAGAATACAAACCTCAACAAAAACAATAAAAAATTTACCACGGACCAAGATTTACCATCAGTATTTTTTAGTCGTTAAAAATATACTTTCTTCTAATGATGAAAAAATTATATAATTGCTAGATACTAATGAATTCTATGCATACATTAGACATTGTAGATAGCCCAATTTAAGACAAGACAGTTGAGTATGTACCAAGTCAAAAAAATAGATGTTATTAGAGAAATTACAAAAGGTTTAGTAAAGCTTAAATGAAATAAAATAAATTACCCTCTTAGTCAAATTTAGAAATAAGACACAGTTTTTTATACTAAATAAAATTTAAAAGTAGGCATTGAATAGTAGTAACAATAAAATGTACCAATGTCGTATTTTTTTTACTTTTTTCTTTCTATTCTAATTTATTTAATATCTTGTTTTAAACTTATGTTTATTATTTCGATCACAATTTTTTTTACTATTCTGCTGTATTTCATTTTGCAATTTTTTCAAACGTTTTCAAAATCAATAACCATTCCAAAAATCTAAATTAATAATCTTTGACGTCACGAGTAGTAGTAGTAGTTGTTTTCAAATATCCCAACAGATGAATGTTTTGATATTATTCAGCATATATTAGATAAATTAGTTAAAGACTGTATTATTTATTCAGAACTTTATTTAAAACTTATTTTCAATTTAACAATCAATTTTATCAGCAAACTACAGGTTTAGCAATGGGCACCAGCTCTAAGAGCTCGCGGAAGACTAACCTTGCCCAATTTTCAAAAAGCTAAAGTAGAGAACTGATAATTTTGGATTCTTCTGTTAAGGATTCTACAGTAGTATTCCATAACGGTTGCTAGGGCGCATTTTTTAAAAAGAACCATACACAAAAACAATATCTGCTATTTCTCTTAGAGTAAAATTAACCATTTTGAAAGAAAACAGTTCTTAAATAAACCACAACAGAGAATTTTAAACAATTATTGGCTGTTTATGATAATTGCTGTCTTTCAAAATCTACTACTTGATTTCAAAAAATAATACATTAGTAACAAATGATTTTTTAAGGAAGCACTTTGATACTAAGGTATAATACTTGCTTTGTTTTGACAACAAGAAGCTTTGGTTACATTATTTACACCTAATTATGACTCACCCTGTACAGATGTAGCTTATTAAATCGATAATATTATGATTTGATTAGAAACTACCAAGATATCAACCACGTCATAGAACAATACTACACTAAACTGCAACCATACCAAATCCTAACACTGAGACATTAGTATAGAAAAAATAAACGCAGCACTAAAACATATGAAAAAGAAAAAAGCGCCTGGCAAAAACAAAATTACCAGCAAGATGTTGAGCAACGGGGGGGAAAGTATACTAGGGGATATACGTATTCTTTTTAATAAATGTCTGGTGGAGGGCCAATTCCAACCTTTCTGGCAGAACGCCAACGTAATCATAACACCTAAAAAAAGAGACATTAGTAAAATAGAAAATTATTGGCATATTAGATTGCTATCGCACATGTACAAGATGCTAAAAAAAATAATTGTAAATCGATTAACAACTAAACTTTTATCAGCCCCCAAAACAGGCGGGATTTAGAAAAGGAATTGGCACGTCGGACCACCTACAATCTCTGCAATCTCTTATTGAAAAAAGCGCAGAATATAACATCCTTATACACCTTGCCTTTATGGGTTACAAAAAGGCATTTGACTCCATTAAACTATGGGCCATTTGGGCAGCAATAGAAAATGCTAGAATTGATTTGCGCTTTTAAAGTTTATCTACAGAAATGCCACACTCCAAATACATATAAGTAATGACATAACTACTGATAAAATACCTATAAGGAAAAAGGTCAGATAAGGAGACATAATATCACCAAAGCTTTATTTAAAAAAAAAATATTTGATTCGCTGATAATATTGTGATAATTAGTAACAATATAAACCAATTAGAAACCATGTTGAGACAACTAAACGAGGCATCAAAACAAGTAGGCATGAAAATGAACTTAACAAAAACCAAAATCATGAGTACGCAGAAAACCAACGTCTCTATAGAAGATCAAGACATAAAAAAGGTAAACAAACACATATATTTAGGACATAAAATTATGTTGGCTAAGAACAACCAGACGGCAGAAATTTCAAGATGATTACAGCATAGTTGGGCTGCGTTTGGTAAATTAGGCTACATATTAAAAAATTGAAAAACTACCAATGATTTAAAACAACAGGTCTATGTCCCGGTGACAACATACGGTTAAGAAACTATGGCACTCATCGTTAAAAGTGCAAACCGATTACGCAGTACGCAACAAGCAATGGAACGGGTCATGTTAGGCGTAAGCTTAAAGGACAGAATTCGAAACGAAGAGATCCGCAAAAGAACCAGTGTAATAGACATCATGGCGTAAATTTCAGAACTCAAGTGAAGCTAGACAGGGCACGTTACCAGACAAGACTATTGTCAATGGACAAACTGTATTACTTCTTGACGACCAAGGGAAACAAAACGAGGAATCGAAAAACCACAAAGAAAATGGCTGGACGACGTTAAAGAAGTAGCAGAACGAGCCTGGTATTGCTTAGACCAAAATAAAACATTGTGGAAAGAACTAAAGGAAGTCTACGTTCAGAAGTAGACAACAATGGGTTAAAAGAAGAAGAAGAAGAAGAA
Source organism: Tachinus rufipes (assembly GCA_963932245.1). Classification (NCBI taxonomy): domain Eukaryota; kingdom Metazoa; phylum Arthropoda; class Insecta; order Coleoptera; family Staphylinidae; genus Tachinus; species Tachinus rufipes. The sequence goes on from OZ010750.1 coordinate 21,452,639, forward strand.
GAAGAAGAAGAAGAAGAAGAAGAAGAAAAGATTATGATTTGTGCACTTGATGATAAAATGAAGTAACTAAGATGGTACTGTGTCTAATATTTTTAGATGATTTAGACATTAAATTACTTTAAAAAAAAGAAGTTCAACAGTTCTACGTAAAATATGTAAAATTAAGTAAAATTTTACATAAAATAGTGCTTAACATAAAAGAAGGTTGTGATATAAAATAACTAAATATTAGCGATTTAAAAAAAAAACTATAAGTATGGCTTTTGCTTTGAATTATTATTTTTTTTTTAATTTTAATTAATAGTTTGAAATAGTAAATAAAATATATTTTTGTTTATATGTAAATAATTAATAACAAATCTAAATTAATTAATTGTTTAGTAAACAAATGTTTTTATTATTATAAATATTAGACTAATTTTTATAAATTAGTAATAAATGTTTAATATTATTTTATATAAATAACAAAAGTTTTTAAAACATAACAGTGAAGTTAACACACAGTGCGTCATGATTTGTCATCAACAATTGCACATGTTGATGACAAAATTGCAATCATCCAGTCAGTCAGTTCATGCAAGCGCTTGTCGAGTCAACTTGATTATAATTTTTAAAGCAGTCAGTTTCAACAATGGCGGAGCTACCTTCCTCAGTAAAAAAGTAAGTTAATTAAAAATACTATGCAATTTTTAATTAATTAGTTTTATTTAAGTCTATTAGATGATAATAGTATTGAAACTACATCAGCCATTAGTACATCAGATGTACTTGAAGCTAATAGTGGAGAAATAAACACATCTGCATCTAAAGGTAACTTAAGGCCATACAAATACAATTGAAAATTATTTTAAATTTTTTTAGATGTCATTTTGCCTATACAACCCCCAGCATTACCTGATATTACTCGTCATGATTGTCCATCACATCCTTTATTAGATATACATGGTGCAGCAAGTGATATCACTTTGCCTGCTTCTAGAAGAAACATGGAAGGTCCTGCACACATGCAAATGGATGGATGGATCAAATTTGGCAACGTAATAAGTTGTATATATAACTGCAAATACTTTTTCTTGATAGGGTTTGTTGTTCTTATTATATATTTGGCCGTTAGGTAAATGATGTTCATGATAACTGATTTTATTATGTTTTGATAAATTTATATAATATTTATGTCAAATGCATTTAAGTATAGTACAATAGTATAAATAATATTTTAGTTGATTTTAATTACAATCTTTTGTTTGCATATGTCATATATAGTTAACACATATATAGTTTGCATTTATTTAAGTAATAAATTTTTAATTTAGAATAATAAGTATAAATTGTATAGAATTATTTTATATGGTTATAAGACAATACAAATTGAATAGGTCCAATACTCAATAATTTTGTAAATATGTAGTTTTAAAGTTTTTATTTACGCTTTCTGGTTTGAATAAATTTATCTAAATTAAAATTAATATAATAATATTTTTAATGATTAAGTGGTAATTTTAGTTTCACAATGGTTACATTTTCGGCAAAATAAATCATCATGAAATTGTGCTATAGCAAAGCTTGTTTTTTTTTTACATGAAACTGGACATATTATCACCTAAAATATTCTTTGAGGCATCTTTTGCCTCATAAAACTTTTTGAGAAATTGACTGTAGGTTCAGAGAAAAAAAAGGATTTTTTAAGCCGCCAAAGGTTTGCATTAAGTTTTCATAGAGGTTTGACGTGTTTTACTGTTTCTGTGTATCAGGGTCAAGCTATTACAAATTGGTATAGTTTACAGTGTAGATCTATTGTTATCAATTTTATCAATAATTTAAGTAAGTTTAGCATAAGAGATAGGTATAGTCTAAGACCAGAGTGATAACAGTAGTGATAAATAAATAAGTATTGAATATATTGCTAATAACTCAAATCATATTAAATCAATCATCCCAACAAAAATAATAGCAATAATAATTTAAATGATTGACATTGACCTATTCTATATTCATATGAAAGGGAAAGAAAATAATATGATATGCTTCATTTTATGGCTGTTGGCATTTTAAAATAGAATTAGAAACACAATGCGCACAATTAGGAGCGCAAATAAACTATTAAATTGTGAGTTTTTTAAATAACAATGAGGTTGTAACTTATACTCTACAATTTCTAATACGTCGCGTCGTAATGGTATAAGTAAAAGAGTGAATATATAAATTTCAGAGAATAAGTTGATTAAATTTGTAAAACCTTATAATTAGATTACATTTATCTGCATCGGTAATAATTACGTTTAGTACAAGTATTGCATTCTAGACTATTTATTTTTAATTGTTCTTATTGAGTTAAAACATACATTCAGTTAGCTATACAGTGTTTTAATTATCTAATGTACAGAAAGACATAAATATTATATCGAAGAAACGCAAAAGTAATATAAGATCTACTAAATGCAGAGGCAAGCATAAATCAGGAAGCTATTTATCCACTCAAATAAAATGCAACAAAATATATTTCGGAATTTAATAAACAAATATTAATTAAATGTGTAATTAGCAATAATATTTTTTTATCAAAAATGATTAAATAATGTAGATAAAAATTACTCATGCACTGTAAAGTCGCATACAATACAACATATGTTATAACTATCTTTTATTTTTAATAAACCATATCCATATTTTTGTCCTTTGAGAATTATAACTAAAAAATGAAAACAATATGTTGAGACCGCAATTGAAATTTTAATATTGTTGCCAAATTAATAATAATATTAGTCTCTCTTCTTCTGGCTGCAAAATATAACGTCTGACAAAACTGATTATAATATTAACATATTTTATAAAAAGGTTTTGAAAATATTTACAAGTAAACAAATAAGTTCTTTAAATAATTCGATATTAAATGTTATAGAAGAAAATATTAAAACTATTAAATATGAGTTCTAATAAATTTAATATATAGTTCAGTCACTATATATACTGACCGCCAAAAGTAAAAGAACACCAAAAACCTGTAGCTCAATTTTTATGAAAATTTTAGGTAATATGTAAATTATTCACACTAAGAAATGATTAACCCAGCGGTACATAAGTGGAAACTTTTCTCACCAGTATATATGTGAGGTATGATAAACTCCATTACTTGAAAAATCGTATTTTCTTCTGATTTTTTATCATTTTTATCTCTAATCAGAATGGCTATTCTTCAAAACAACAACTAAACTATTTATACTCATGTTTTATAAATCAAAAAACTTAATTTACGTAATTTTGACTGTTAATGATAGCATAGGAATATTTTGTGTTGCATTTACGGCTTCTTGGACATATGAAACATTTGTCTAGTCCTTGAAGTCTTGGCGGGTGGCACAAAAGGGTTATCTTCAGTAAAGTTTGCAATATTTTTGCTAATTTTTTAATTGAAACTCGGATTATTATTTCTCATTCTTATTTATTTATAAATAAGTTCACAGCTCAGTGCTTTAATAAATATTTTTCTCGGCATTTTATAGTCTTGACTGTTTACTCTGAATATCACTAAAGCATTATGGCAGCAGTATTCAAAAGAGATCAAACGCAATCGTATGTTGCCGAAAGTTCATCTAGGCCGTCTACTCTACCTTTAGTATAGTTGTAAAAACTTAATTCTTTTCACCAGTTGTTTCAATTGCTTCATGATAGTATATTGTAGGATTTAAGTGTAATATCTTTTTGAAAGTCAAATAAACTCGTTTTTGGCTGCATGGTTTTTACTAAATTTGAATTTGTCTAGAATGCAACGTTTATTTTTTAAGCATGCTTCCCGATTTCAATTTATGCATCAACTCCAGTGTCATCCGATTGCCACAAATCTCTAAAATTCTAACGATTTGAGTAAAACAATCCAGCTAAATAAAATAATCCGATAAATGCTTTCACTTTATGAACATTAGTTGGTTTCACAATATATTTATTTTTATAAATTATCGATTTTTATTGAACTTTTATACTGATCCATCTTTCATCATTTAATTATTAATAAATAGCTGTTAACAATCCACAGCACTTTTTGCGCGTTTTCTGTATTTTATACACTCGGCAAATGTGAAACAATATTGGCTGCTCTTGTACGAACACGTAAATTTGTTAAAATGTCTAATCCATCTTTTCAGAGTTAATTTTTGTTCACCTTTTGTATCTTGCTTGTTTTTTTTTATCCTCTATTTATCTTCTATTAATATGTCCTGATCGGAGTCAGTATTGTGCTCACTTTCAGAGATATGATCAACGTCATCTTCGATTCCTGATTCGATTGCTTTGTCATCTGTGTTGATTTTATTATATCTATTGTCAATTTTGTAAAAAAAACATTTATTTTTGGAAAAAACTAAGTCCACAATTAAACTATTATGCTAGAATTACTAACATTAGTACAAACGTGAAGTCCGACACACCCTTGAGAGTTTTAAACGTGTTTTTTTGTCCCGCTGCTTATGTAGTACTAACTTGCTACTCAAATTTTATAATAGGGATTTATCTGAAAAGCTATTGGAAAAGAAGTGTACATAAGATTACAATTTCTACATTTTTAGCGCAAATTTTGGCCGCTGGAGTTTGTGAAACCCTAATTGTGTAACACCAAGTTTATCTTTTGTTTTACAATTCTTGCGGCTTTGCATTATCTTGTTGAAAAATAGAGGTTTCCAACCTTTTCAGATAGAGCATTAATATTGGTTTTAAAACCGTGTTAATGTAGCGATTTGATTTCTATATTCCTGGAAGAAACACTTACTGAAAACATACTTTTTAAGCAATTACTACCCATACCCCGCGTATAAGAGCTGTGTGCCGTTCTTCAGAAAAACTATGAATTTATTCGAAGTTTTCGGCAACGTCTAACTATCTTACAACCATTGTGAAAACACAAACAAATTTCCTTTTATTGCTACAAATAACTTGTTTTTAATTAATCAACTCATTGCACCATTACAGACAGCACATTTTATGATGAGCAGTTGAGGGCAAATAAAGGAATGGACGGTACGGCTTAAGACCAAATCAATGAATTCTTTAGTAAACTAATCGAACAAAAATTGTTTTGTTAGTTTAACTTTTTTCGACATCTTGAAATGCTCTTATAGTAGGAAATCGGTTCCAGAAAACGACAAGCCAAAGCACCCAATCTTTACGTTTTGTAGTATTTTAAGGGCGTCCAGGTCAAAATTTCCGCCGTTGATCCTGTCTTTCAATCCTTCTAAGCCAACATCAAGTTATTGTACTGACACTTTTTCCAATTTGTTGGACAATATCATAAATCAACAAATCTCTTTTGCTGAGCCCGGGTTCAAAATCGTTGAAAAACGACGAATTCGGTGCATATTTTAATTTAAATGAAAAACTAATCAAGTGATTTGCACTGTAAAATTGTAATGTCACTGCAGTTAATCTATCAAAATAGCCAAAACAATTTTTTTTATACACTGTGTGTCAATAATTTACATAACATGTTGATAAAAATTGATCTTGTTGGTGTTTTTTTAGGAAATTAGTATACATTTAAAAACAAAAATGAATTAAAATAGAAAAACTTAACCCCAAATTGTCGACCAAGATTCTCTATAAGCTTTATCTGCTATGTTGAAAAATCTAAAGGACGCGTTTTTTTTGCAATAACTCTGCTTCCTAACAAAGTTGCTACTATATAATTTTTGTTGTTTTTTTCACGCTCGACAATTTAGAATTTTTAACTTTTTCACGTACTATTGAACGTTTTTTCACAACACTATAGAGATAGAGTTGAAGATGCATTTTTTATGTGGCATTTGACAAAATGTGAGCACGGAGAGCTCTTGCATAAGCAAGCCCGGAAAAAATTTTGTTTTGTTTTTCCAAATCGTTGGGCAAAAAAAATTCTTTTTTTGTACACTAATTTGTCAAAAACTCATGATTTTTGTTAAAATTTTAATTATTTTTAGAGTAAATCATTTACATGTCATCTGAAGTTTTGATCAAAATTGGGCTACGGGTTGTTGGTGTTCTTTTAGGCAAGTAGTATACATTTAAAAACGCAAATGAATTAAAATAATTTTTATATTGAGTAAGATGGGGTTAGAAAAACTTAACGTCTAATAAGATTTTCTATTAGCGTTTTTGCGATTTACAATTTAGAATTTAATTTTTTTATGCAGTATTGATAGAACAAGAAAGAAAAAAAAAACTTTTCAACAACACTATGGAAGTAGAGTTGAACACGCGTTTTTTATGTGGCGTGTGTCAAAATGTGAGCATACGTATGTCTAGAAAAAAATTTGTTTATACAGTTTTTTGCGTAGATTAACTTTAAGTTCTTTAATTTCATTTTTAGACATAATCACACCGATTGCTCCCATAAACAACATCAATAAAACTTTTAAAAGAGATTTTTTTTAACCGTACTATCGACACATGGAATATATTGCAAAATTTAGTATTTTCTGAGACTTATAAGCCACAAATATGTGATATATTAAGTAATTTCTAAATATTAACTAAATCGTTATCAAACGTCAGCTTCAGATCCGGTTAATAAAAAAGTTGTTCAATAACAGAACAAATGTATTATAGGAATTTACAATGTTGATGCAGAAACAAATACAAACAAATCTATATCTGCTAAAAAGCGTCAGTGGATTTACATTGGAAAATAAAGTCCTGGTTCGTCAGCTAAATCAATTATAGGCTACGTTCAAAATGTTCTAAATATTGACGATGTGAAATATTTTGAACTTATGAAAAATGAAGATATTTGTTCTTGCAAATTAAGAGTTAAAAAATTATTAGTCTAAAGACTTTACTCTATGACTTGTTGGGTTTGTTGTTTAAGAATTTTTTATAAATAATGATTCTTATGTTTTTGGATGTATATAAATACCGTTAAAATCTTCAATAGAGATATATGAATCTTATGTAGAACCAATGTCTGCAATATGCGCTTATCATTGTGATTCCAAAATCATAGTGATAGGTGATTTCAACATTAAATGAATATGGATGACTACGTAGGGCTCTATCCAGTTAACGTTAAAAATAGTTCTAAACATGCAATTGTAAGTTTAGTGTGTTATTGTTATGCATCTTATGATTTGTCACAGTTTAATAGTAATGATGGTGTTGTACTAGACTTTTGTGTGTGTTTTGAGTCGTTTATAGTAACAAATGTTTCAAAATGCAACCTTTTTATACGTTGTGATGCGTATTATTTATCTTTGGAAGACCAATGTTCATGCACAGATGCTGAGCACCTTCTATCCGATTTATCTGTGGTATTTTATTTTAAGCATGCGCTGATTAGCTTTATGTTTGGATACTATTGACATTGATACTGCAACTTAATACAGAATCCCAAATTTTCTGTTTACTTTAATATAGAGCTTTGAACACAGGTTACCCAAAAACGGCACGTTCATAAAAAAATAATTTTATCAAACTAGCAATCTGATTACTTAATATTTACTGACCTTAGAAAACATCACTAATTTTTACCAAGTTTTGTTAAAGCATTTATATAACATAAATTAAAAAATCAGTACTAGTAATTTTTGGAAATTTGTAAAATCAAAATCTGGTTCAAGTAAACTACTCTTGTCTATGTTTTTTGATCATGTTTAACTTAATGGCGGTATTGTAATTGCTAACGTTTTACAGCTTTGCTATTTTCACCAAAGCTAAAAAAATGAAAAAAACAGTTACAAAGTTACTCAAGATAGAGGTAGCATAGCTATCAAAACGTTAGTAATAAAATTATAAGCATACGCTAACTTTTTTATTAAAGTATCCTACATCCAAACTATTCAATCCCAAATTAATATTATTACAAAAGTAGTCTTATCGGTAAAATTGAGTTTAGGAAATATGCTATTTTAATTAAAGTCAGTGTAAAAAAAGGAGAAGGAGCTGAATAAAAACAGCACAAAAATACGGAATCCTTTTTGAATATTCTTTTGCTTAATATACAGTGCATAAGAGACCAATTGCTTCAGCTTGAATTCATAACTGACAACAAACATTGACATTTTGTGAATCAGTGAACACTGGCTAACCATACCGGAAGCAGATATTATCAACTACTTCCTAGTTAACAGAAAAAACTGGAACAAGGTAAAGAATGTAAGAGACTAGAAATAAGAAGCGACCACCATTTACTACTAATGGACATGAAATGGAAATAAAAAGTTAAACCAGACAAAAGAAAAAAGAAAGTCAAGATTAAGATAAAAACATACAAACTAAAAGAAGAACAGATACAAGCAAAATACCAAAAAATACTAAATAAAAAATTCGAAGAGAAAGAAATAAGAACGTGCATAGAATAAAATTGGGATATATATATATATATATAAAAAACTAGTTGGTGGATAGAGGAAATCAAGAAAGAGATAAGGAACAAAAATAAAAAATAGAAAAAATATTTACTAACAAAAATAGGAAGGCTATAAAAAATTCAAAGAAAAAAGAAAGAGAAAATAAAATCATAGACAAAATTTGGAAAAGAAATTAATAAGAACTTCAACCGGAACTAAAAACTATTTTACGGAACGTTAAAACATCTAAGAAAAAAGAAAAAACAAAATATGATGAACATAAAAAATAAAAATGGCAAAATAATAACAAAAGAAGACAAGATAAAAAAAAGATGGAAGCAATACTTCCAGAAATTAACAAAATAAAAAGTAGAAAAAAAACGGAAGATGAATGAGTGATACAGTTGAAAAGGACGGAAGAAATAGAAAAATATAAAAAAAGAAGAAGTAATAGAAGCAATTAAGAAATTAAAAAACAAAAAGGCACCAGGGACAGATGATATAACGCCGGAAATGATGAAATTTATAGGTGAAGAAGGAGTTGCACAAATAACGGAACTAATAAATGACATCATCAGAAATGGGAAAACACCAAGGGAATGGAATAAAGAAATAATCCTACCCATACATAAAAAGGATATAAAAGAAATGTGAAAATAACAGAAGATTAACACTAACGAGCATCCCAAGCAAGATATTTACAAGAATCATAAAAAAAAGAATGAGAGACAAATTCGAAAATACAATAGAGGACGGCCAATGTAGATTTAGAAGAGGAAAAAGCACACAAGATCTAATATTTAAAATAAGACAGCTAAGTAAGATGATAAAAAAGAATAGAATAAGGCACGTATGCTTTGTTGATCGCAAAAAAGCATTTGACAGAATCAAAAAAAGGATATATGAAAAGAACTAGAAAACAGAAGAATTAAGAAGGAAATAATAAACGTAATTAAAAACATGTACACAGAAAACAAAAACATAGTAAGAATAAACATCGAGGAATTAAAAGAATTTGTAACAAAAAAAGGAGTGAAGCAATGATGCGTGTTAAGCGCATTGCTATTTTCAATTGCTTTAGATAAAGCAAAGAAAAATATGAAAACAATGAAAATAGGGTATTGAAAGATGGAAATAACAAGAATAGCAGAACTACTATTTGCAGACGATATTGGCAGTGATTGCAGAGACAGAAGAAGAGCTACAACACAACATGAAAATAATAGAGGAGCAACTAAGAAAAATAAACATAAAAATAAACTATGAAAAAACAAAGACCATGATAATTGCAAGAAAAAAACTGAATCACAAAATAAAAATAAAAGGAAGAATAATAAATCAGGTTGAACAATACAGATATATAAGAACAATAATACAGAGCAACAAAAAAAAACTAAAAAAACACTTTCTTCAATAGAAAGGAAATAACAAAAACTACAAAAACAGAAATAGTTAAAAAAGTAATCAGACCAACATTAACATATAGTAGTAAATCATGGACCATGACAAGAAAACAAATAGAAAAAATAAATGCAATGAAAATTATGTTTTAGAAAGATCAAAAATAAAACAAGAAAAGAGAAAATAAGGAACAAGACTTACAGGATGAGTTTACAAATAAAACCAATTCAAGAAAAAATTACGGAAAGCCAAATGAGATGGTATGGACCTATCAAAATAATGAGTGAAGAAAGAAACACTCAAAAAATATATGAGACAAGAGTAAAAGAAAAACAAAAAAAAGGAAGACCCAGGAAAGAATGGAACAGCGCAATAAAAAAAGAGGCCACAAAAAAAGAAAACACTTAAAAAGAAATAAAGGAGATAGCCATGGATAAGAAGAAATGGCGTAAATATTATATGAATTAATAATACGCCATACAGCCTTACACCGAAAGATAGAAAGGCAATGGAATAAATAAATAAATAAATAAAATCCGAACCAAAAAATCTTCACACTTTAATGCTGACAAAAAATTACTGAAATAAGTACTGAAAAAAAAAATTTACATTTTATATACTGATATTTTTGACAATTTAATAACGTTTTTAACAGTTTTAGAAAATTGTAGACAATTTTAAAACATATCAACATATTTTAGAATTTTTTTTGACAATTTTAGAACAATTTTTAAATTTTTGACAATTTTGTAACATTTTTGACAATTTTGGAACATTTTTGACACATTTGAAAATAACCTTTTTATCATTTTTAAAACATTTTTGACAATCTTAGAACGTTTTGAACAATTTTAGAACATTTTTGACACATTTGAAGATAACTTTTAAATTACTTTTAAAACATTTTTGACAATCTTAGAACATTTTCGACAATTTTTGAACATTGCAACAAAGTTGGAGAACATTTTTGATAATCACAATTTTGGAATTTATTTGACATTTGTTAATCATGTTTATTTGTTTGTGATATATTTTTACAATTCTAGAACATATGAAACACACTTTAGGAATGTTTTTGACACCTGCCCAATGAGTTCTTACGTTTGTAGAACATTTTTGACAGTTTTAAAACGTTTTATCAGCAGATTTGAGATAATTTTTGACAGTTTTGGATCATTTTTGACATTTGTTAATCATACTTACAATTTTAACATCTGCGAAACATTTATTTTAATGTGGGACATTTTTCACTATTACTTGTTTCATTTACAATTAAGGATCATTTTAAATAATTGTTTTAACGTTTGAAGAACATTTTTCAAACATTGTGATCTTTGTTGATTAATTTTGACAAGCAAGCAACATTATTTACATATGTAAAACATTTTTGGCAATTTTGGAACATTTCTTTTTAATAAAAACACCAAACCAATCATATTTAATTATTTAAATAAGCATACCAAGTTTGTATAAGTTTTTCATATTCCTAATCATTTACTCCACATAAAGATTTTTTCAAGAATTGGCAGTTATATATCTTTTTCTGTTATAATACATATATACAATATAACACTTATATAAGTTGTTAAAATCAATTGTTTAATTATGTATTTATTATATTAAGACGGCTAGTTTTATATATACCTATTGTGTGTCATGTATATTTTTGACAGTTGAGAATTATACGACGTCACAGTACACGTATAATTGATATATTGTGTTATTTAATTAAACCATCAAATCGTCAAGAATGTTTTACATCATCATCAAATAATAACCAACAGATATAATGTTTTCTTTCCAGTGGCGTAGCTAAGGCCCCGCAGACCCCGCAGTGCGGGGGGGCCCGACATGTTTTGGGGCCCCTAAGCCTCAAGAATTAAATAACCGAATTAATTAGATACATTGATCAGTGATCACTATTGTTATTTAATAAAAGTAATAATACAATTTTTTTATAAAATAAAAAAAATAATGTTTAATTTAGTATAAAAGTATTTCCGCCAGACTGATAGTCGCCATTGTCGTTGTTTATTCGGCTGGCTTTAGTGCTTCTGCGTTTACACGTAAGATGCGTTGATTTGTTTGCATGCTCCAGCTATTGATGCGCTCAATCCCTCAATGCGATGCGCTGTTTGCGGAATTTAACCGGCAATAGTGACCACAGATAGTGACAGTGCAAGTGATGTTATAGCCTAGAAATCCTAGAATAACTATTGTGTCGTTTAGTGTAATTAAAGTAAACAAACATTAATTGTGCCAATTGTGCGTTTACAAACTTATTTTCTAGCATATAGTGTATGTATATTGGTAAGTTGATTATCTAATAACACATTTAAATTATTGAAAAGGTTAGATTTATTGGCCCGATAGAATAAGATTAACAAACGGATTGTTTGCACGACAGTAAATTTTAAATATCGTCCCTAAAAGGTTTTGCACAACACAAAATTACTTTACACAAAAAAATGTGTAAAAAATATATTTGACAACATTAAATACTTTCTACGACAGAAAAGGATAATAATGCACGGTAAAAATATGAAAATTAAGACAACATATAAATTGTTGAATAGAACAATTCAACAGCAAACATGTTTTTAGAACAATAACTTTAACCAAACAAAATAAAACAAATGACCAACATAATAAGATGTTTGAAAGACAGCAAATTAATAATTAGAATAATTTTGACTCAAATCCTAATTAATAACTAAAATAATAGTTAATATGTTAATTATTAATTTGCTGTAAATTAATTTGCAATAAACAGTTTTTTATACTTCTGCTTTTGTTTTTGCATAATAATATTACAATGATTTGTCGCTAAATTGATTTTTTTTTTAATTTAAAATGTTTTACTTTTGTTTGTTTGTTGATGTAATAGAGATTTATGTTACTAGACCAGTAGCAAAGTGTTTATAGCCAAGCATTTAGCATTAGCATTTAATTTTTTAAATTTATTTTGTTGTTATTTATTTAATATTAGATGTGGTGGTAAAGAAAGCGAATGGATGCGGAACGCATATTCAGATTATCCATTCGGTTAATTTTGCCGATACAGAAATATTTGTGCAAGACATAATTGTCGTAAAACATACTATTCTATCGTGAAATATCCTTTTTTGTTGTACCAAGTATTATTCTAATATGCAATGTCTATTATTTGTTTTGCAATGTATTATATTGTCGTGCATTGCATTATTTTGGCGTCGTAAAATTTATTTGATTGGGTAGTGTATTTTTGTGTCATGCAACATTTTTGCTTTGTCGTTACTTAATATTATATTGTCATACAGAGTCTGTCGTAAAAAAAATTTGTTTGTTTAGCCTATTAGATGTTGATTTTCTGTCGTGCAAACAACTTTTTTTGAAGTGCCATTAATATTTAATATTTCTCCTTATTAAAATACACGTTTATTTTAGAATGAATATGGACAAATCAGGACATAAAAAAGAATTGAGCGGATTTAGGAAGAGAAAAAATAGAGAAATTGCCAAAGCAAATTTAAATAATCAATTGAAAAAAATTCCACGATTAACATCGTATTTTGATTCAGCAATAAATAAAAATTCTGTAGATAAAATTGAGCAAATTGATGAAAATGATAATAAAATTGTTGATAAATCATCACCCTCATTACCGTCCACGGCGGCCGCGGCGGCGACTACAACCACACAAATAGACGATCTATGTGTATATGCGGAAGATAAAAAAGAAAAAAAACTAAAAACACTTGAGTTAAATTGTAACAAAAGTTTTGAAGTTTTAAAAAATGAAAGTTATGACTCTGATTTTGCTAACTTTCCAAATGAATTATCTGCAGAACAAAAGAGATTAATTTTATCTATTGGGCCATGTCGTCCCATTATTGAGATTTACCCTAAAGATGAAAAAAATCGGTCATTTTCTTCGGCATATTACAAATCTACATCTAGATCAGGCATGAGTATAGAAAATTTATGGTTGTGCTACTCTCCAATAAAAAACGTTGTTTATTGTGAACCTTGTTGGCTATTTTCTGACATTGATAGGCAACAAAAATACTCAGGTTGGATATCTGGAATCAATGATTGGCAAGGTTTATCTAAAAAAATAAAAGTGCATGAAAAATCAGAAGTTCATACCACTGCATGTTTTATTAAAGAACAGTGGAAACAAGGAAATTTAATTAACGTTCCACTAGAAGAAAACATTGTTAAAGAACGTACTTTTTGGTCAAAAGTATTAGAAAGATTAATTAAAATAACACTAAAGTTAGCAAAAAATTGTAATGCTTTTCGTGGTCATCGAGATACCAAGTCTGATATTTACAATGAAAATTTTTTATCGGATGTACAATTTTTAGCGGAGTATGACGATATTATGCGCCAAGTAGTCAATTTGCCAAATGGCGCAGTTAAATATTTGAGTCCACAAATACAAAATGAGCTGATTGAAATTCTTACAAAACATTTAAAATTAAAAATACTTGAATCAATAGAAAAATCGCCATTTTTTTCAATAATTATAGATACTACCCAGGACTTAGGTAAAGTACAAGAAATTTCTAACTTTTTTGCGACTATTCAAGAAATATATGTTTTTTATGGCATTAGTATTAATAGGTGGGACATACTATCAAAAATAACGACAGGAGAATCAAAAGTCACATTAAAAAAATTAAATCCAACACGCTGGTCTGGTCGCTTGTCATCGTGTATTGCAATCAAAGAAAGGTATAAGGATATTTTAAAAGCGCTATCAAAAATTATTTTAGAAAGTACTAAAAAAGATGAACGAGACTACGCTAATATATTAAAAAATAAAATAGAAAATTTTGAATTCATCTTTATAATAACATTAGTTATTAAAATTTTGTCCCCAATCAACATTGTATCAAAACTATTGCAGTCAATTAATATTGATCTTATCAAAGCGTCCGATCTTTTAAAATCAGCTTTGTTAGAAATAAAACAATGTCGTAATGAGTTTAATACTGTTCTATCAGAAGCAAAACTTGTTGCAAAAAGTTGGGATGTAAAAGAACAATTTACAAGCAAGAGGTTAAAAATCACAAAAAGTTTTTTGATGAACTTTCAGTTGATTATCGTTTCAGTAATGAAACAGAAATGTTTAGGATAAATGTATTTATTAAAGTTATTGACATTGTTATATGTCAACTTGAAAATAGATTTCAAGGAATGAATACAATAACTGAGCATTTCAACTTTCTTCATCCTAAAATATTCATTAATTTAAATAATTCTGATATAGTGAAATATGCATCTAAATTGCAAAAGAAGTATGAAAATGATGTTAGCGAAACTTTTGATATACAATTAATCTTATGTCAAAAAATTTTCAAAGAAGAATTAAAGCAATTGCATAGTATTCAAGATTTTGCCGAAATGCTGATTATAAAATATTCCGACATGTGCTCTAGTTTCAGTGACGTGATATCGGTATTAATACTGTATTTAACGTTACCAGTAACAGTAGCAAAAGCCGAGAGATCATTTTCAAAGTTAAAAATTATTAAAAATTATTTGAGAACTTCAATGACACAGAACCGTTTAAGTTCTTTAGCTTTACTAGCTATAGAGGCAGAAAAAGCAGCTAATATGAATGTAGATAATTTAATTTTTGATTTTGCTTCTCGGAAAGCAAGAAGAAAACAGTTTTAATACGTTTACAATTATTTTTAATCTTGAAATTTATTTACACGTTTATGTTTTTGTTTTTAATTTGTTATTTTAGAAACACGTTTTTTTTTGTTACAAACATGTACATAGTATGTATGTAAGTATTTATTTTGTTTTTATGAAAAAAAAGTTTTTTATGTATACGTATTTGTTTAATTATAAGGCCATAACAATTTATTTTAAAGTATAATCCAAACAGGATTGGGGCCCAACAAAATTCTTGCGGGGGGGCCCAGAATTTGAAGCTACGCCACTGTTTCTTTCTATCAATAATGCTATTTCTTATTGCTTATCATAAAACAACTACCAATTTTCATTGAATAGATATAAATCAGTAATTAAAATATTATTTGATGTAAAATTTAATTTATTTAGTCTTGCAATTTTTTAAAGCCAAAATAATAGGTAGAGCAAAACATTTGTTGACATATAAAAATGCTGGTATCAATACTAAATGCACAACATAGTACACATAATCCAGTAAAGGATTAAATACTATTGTTAATTTTTACCAAATCTACCCTAAATCTTGTATATGCTGCTGAAAAATATTGTATACGTTCACTAACATAAATTGTAAATTGTAATACGTAACGCAAACCGATATGCTATTTTAACGAAACAAATCAATAATTTCTACTTGCATATGTTTTTAAAATATTTAAGAATAATATACGCGTATTTTTGTTGTATACCAAATTTATACCAAAGATATTGTAAAGTTTACATTATTCCAACTAAATTTGAGATAATTATGTAATTGCATTGCTCTTGATTTCTGCCCCAATTACATTTCTATGAACCAACTTTGTTTGCTTTGAAATAATTGCATCCTTGCTATTCAATATAGCTAGCTTATATATAGCGCATTTTCAGATCTTGTTTCAAGTTATTTTATTCTGCTAGTAATACTTATTATATTCAAATAGTACATTTTTGCATTAATGTAGTTAAATTAATCTTTTCATTCATACTCTCTAATTAGACGTTATTGTAATGTCTAATGCATGTAAAATCGTTTGTTCAGTCATTAGATGTAGTCAAGTTAACATCAAATAATGTGTGCTATGGTCTGATAATCAGGAATCTATTATATCTAAATCATTGTGTACTACTGTATTATCTAAACTTGGTGTTATCTATGTGGATTCAGCAACGCATTTAATCAAATTAAACGATTTAATGCAGTTCACAAATTGTTTTGTTTTGTTTTGTAGAATTATATTAATATTAAAATTAACAACATTTGTTAATGTTTAAACTATCTGAATAACTTATTATGAAATACAAAATTTTTATTTTTCAAATCTGTATACCAAAATACTCACTAATAATACGCTTCTATTATTTTCATATTTGGGATTGCTTTTATAGGCTGAAGAGGTCTTTTTTACATTTAGTGTTTCAGGCGCCAAGTTGCATGCTGTACATTTTTTGGGTTGCTGTGTGGCCCATTGCATTTTACACATTTGATGTCAGCGTTGTAGTTCTCAGTCGTGTGTGTAAATGAGTTAGTTGCATTTACTACATGGAATAAGTTGAAAAATGTATATATTTGTAGAAAAGTCTATGTTGTATGAGTTTTTCATATGATGATATACTTCCAGTTATTATGCGCATCATTTGGGTAGTTAGACCAATTAATAATAATAATAATAATAATAATAATAAATGGTCTTTATTTAGGCGAAGTTAATTATAAAAAATTTTCTTCCACTTAACCCTATTTACATAAATATTAAGAAGTTAATTCTTAATGTAATTACATTCTTCAACTTAAGAAATATAAAATTAATAAAATTAATAAGATAAAACTTTAAAAAATAAACATAAACATAATAAATCATAATAAAAAAAAAATAGTAAAAAATAATAAAAACAAACACATGAATAATATAATCCTACTGTAAAGCATAAATGTGCTCCTTTACATATTTTTTAAATGTTGCAACCGAGTAATTTTTGATGTTATTTGGTAGCGTGTTATATAGTTTACTAGCAGCATACGTAAATGAGCATTTGAATTGATTTAATTTAAATCTAGGTATATGTAGTAAATGGTTGTGACGAGTGTTTACGGAGTGGATGGCATTGCGTGTTATAAGTTTTTCAAACAGATACAAAGGCTGTTTTTGTGTTAAAAGTTTATGTGTGAAATTTGCAAGATGTACTTTGCGTCGGTTTTCCATTGTTAACCACTTCAAATCAACTAACTTGTAAGATACTCTATCACGTCTTTTTATTCCATAAATAAATCGAATACAAGATTTTTGCACCTTTTCAATTTCATATATTCTGGTTTTGTTTAAACATGGACCATACATTACATCTGCATAATTATATTTTGATAAGATCAGAGAGTCGGTAATAAGAGTTTTCAATTTTATGGGCAACACTTTTCTATGACTGTACAGAACTTTCAATTTTCCGTAACTTGCTTTCTTAAGTGCCAACAAGTGCGTGTCAAATTGCAATTTCTCATCAAATATGAGACCTAAGTTTCTTGCGCTTTCTTTAACGTCCAGAGTTTTATTATTAATTAAAATAGGTATTCTTAAGTTTTCAACTCGACTTCTATCATTTTTATTTCCAAAAAATATTACGCTGGATTTTAAACAATTAATAGTTAGATTGTGATTTGATGCAAACTCTGTTATGTTTTCTAGATCTAAATTTATACTATTTATTATTGTTTGAGTTTGGTCAACCTTAAATGATGTATATAATTGACTATCATCGGCATAAAAATGAGTCTTACAGTATTTGACAACTGATGCAATATCTGATGTATATATGTTATATAATAAAGGTCCCAAAACTGAGCCTTGCGGTACACCTTTTGTAATATTTTTACTAGATGACACACTAGAGCCAATTACAACTTTTTGAGTGCGATTTGTTAAATAACTTTTAATAAAGCTCTTGAAATAATACGTTTGCAATATCTGTGAGGCTAATATTGTTGTTGTTTAATTGATCGTTAATTTCATTCTCAGTGAGTTTATTATCAATACCGGCAATAACGCATGAGTAGCTTGTGGGGTTTTCTTTTCATGTTTTGGTTTTGGTAATCTTTTTAAATTTTTATATGATGTTAATTAATTTCAAGTTTTTTTTAAATAATTATCATTTCCTGTTTGTTTGTATTGTAGTTTTATTGTTAAGTAAAATATCCCGCTGTCCTATGATATTTTTTTCCAAATATCTACAGTTTCATTTCTTGACATTGGCATTTTTTTGCGAGGAGCTATCCTGTTTCTTCGGTGGTTTTCCTCGCTTGCGCTTGGTTTGTGTGTTCGGCCTTGAGTCTTCCGTCTCCGTTGCACACGTTATTTCTTTTTCGAAACTGAATATAAAGGACATGTTGGGGGTGATTTTTCTTGATGAGAGAATTACCAAGTAACACTAAACTTGTCCCGTGATAGAACAACACAATTTTAATTTGTTAACACTTGTTTTAGTGAAGTAAATAATAAGTCGACTATATTCTACTGCGATTAGCATAAGATTTACTCAAAATAAATAATGAAAATGGACATCCAGAAAATCAAGGTTCACTTATTTGTTTTAAAAACTCAGTTAAAATTAAAATGATTATATAATAAATTTAACCATTCTGACAAAATTTACATATAAAAAATCCCAGTCATTAGTAGACATTGATTTATAAATACAAATAAGCACCGTTTTTGTCAAAACCATAAAGACAAAGAAAAAACGTTAAACAAAATGATCAATAATTCAGAAAAAAAAGAAAAACACGAAAAAATGGAAATTAAATTAAAACATAACAAGGGAATATTTTTCTGATATTCCAAACAAAGTCTTTATAAAAAATACACGTCAAAAACTAAAAATCAATTCAGGACAATCGTGATAGTTAATAAAAAAAAAAAAAACTTTTCAATCTGCAATTAGTAAAAATAAACCGGTCTAAAATTTACAAAACTACACCTTGCACCTCAAAATTTCTTTAAAGATTCAATTTTTGCCTTTAAAAAATAATTCTATAAATGAATTCACTTATAGGTATTTTCTAAATGATTAATTTAACCTTCAAGTTGCTAATTTATTAAATTTAACAAAAAATCAGCAAATTGGATTCTGTTAGTTTTTTTAGATTTTTTAATCGTTCGTAACGTTCAGAATTGCATTTTTAGAAAAAAATTGTAAAAATTTTTTTCTTCAAAATTATCCAAAGAATAAGTTTTCATAGCCAAATTTTTTTTCTTTAAATTTTGAAAACTTTGCAGAGCTTTTTTAAAAAGATGTAGTATTTTTTTTTTTCAAATATGGATAAAAACGTGCTTTCATATGTGCAAAAGATACCTTAAATATTTCAGGAAGTGCCGTGTGCTACGCTCCGAGATATCTTACAATGTATCCACAGAAATACGTAATACTTAACTTCGCAGGATTGCATTTAAAAAAAAAATGTAACAAATTTTTTTCTTCAAAATTGTCCAAATAATAAGTTTTCACAGACAACAAACAAATTTTTTTCTTTGAATTTTGAAAATTGAAAAAACTTTTTCTTAAGAAAAAGATATATAAGGTATTTTTTTTTCTCAAATATAGATAAAAACGTGTTTTACATGTAAAAGCATTGTATTGCATTTTTGAGTAAAAGACTTATACGAGGAGTCCACACTGCATGTCATGAGGAACCCGTCTGTTCCTGTTTAATTTTTATAGCAAAAAAATCTTGCTTCACAAAAATAAATAGTTGGAAATAACAGCAGGACTATTTCGGTTTTATTGCTCATAATAGACTTTCCAGATAGTTTTCCCCAACATTGTCTAATTTTATTTTGACACATTTCTTTTATTTATTTAAATAAATATAGCAATTTGAAATTTTTTTGTAATTCTGTGAATCACTTTCAATGCCAGTTGCATCTACTTCAAATAGATTTCTAGCCCAACTATATTTCTCAATGTGTACATTTTATAAAATCTATTTTTTTATTTTTAAAGTTTCTCAAATGTAAAAATAGACAATTTTTACAAAAAAATTGTAAACATAAGATCTTTTAAAATCATCTTTAATGTTGAAAACGCTGCCATTTGACATCTTGCAATTTTTTCTTGCCACAGTTTTGTTTTGGTTTTGAAAACAGTATTTTTTTTGTATACGTCTTTAACACTACAATTTTGTCCTTGCATTTCTGTATTCAATTGATATAAGTGGTTAAAAACATTCCCAAAAATTTCAGTTTTGACATCAATTTCTTGACGCTGAAGCAATCATCATTTTTTTGTTTATCAAAAATGTTTCTATTTCTGTTTTAAAAGAAACATTGGCTAGAATTTTCTGATCCCATTTCTTTGCACATTAATCTAAACATCCGATTGAGTGGAGGTGAGCAAGCGGTAGCAAGCACTGCGTCGGATTTCCTTGCGCCGCGCTTTTTTTTGTGTAGACGTAGTGAGGTGTTGGCCTTATCAAAAAGCCCTTACAAATAACTTATATATTTATAATGTCTTTGTTATACTATTCTAAATTTGGCAGTAGTTTGAAGTGGGCTAGTATTATTGCCTCGCGGATTTTCACACAGAGTCTGCGGCACGCATGCTGTCCCCGACATCTCTCCGTACAACAACTACTTTTGTCTGTGTCTTTTGCCTTTTTGTATCTTTTTTATCTGCACTGGCATCTCCGCTTTCTCTTCTTTTTCTAATCCGAGTGTTAGAATCACAGGTCTAAATAATCAATTAAACCTCCAAACTAAAAAACTATAGATATTTCTTATCTTTGCTTACTACTGGCGTCACTATGTTACAAAAAGAACAAATAATATCCAATTTCTTGATGACCAATACTTGAGCAGTTAAGCAACAACTCCAATTCAAACTACTCATTTGTAATCAGGTTCTCGTCCTAGTGTTTGTTATCAAAAAATTAAAAGTTTTTTTTTGCAAGCGTTAGAAGTTTTTTGTCTAAAAAAGAAAAAATTATATACAATTATTTTGATGACCAACACTTAGGCAAGTAGGTAGATCACTATAAATCATAATTACCGATTGCCATTTGCCTGAGTGTTTGTTATCAAAAAATTAGAAGTTTTTGATTTGTGCAAGTATTAGAAATTCTATAATTAGAAGAAAAGGTTGTACATTTTTTGATAACTAACATTTGGGTGGGCGGGTAGGTCACTCCACTTTATAATTATCAACAAAAAGTTTAAATTGGAGAGCCCACCTACTTACTTAAAAGTGTGTCAACAAGAAATTGGAAGTTTTTAAACTTTGCAAGCGTTAGAAGTCTCCATGTTGGATTATAAATCTAATCTCTTGATAATCAAGACTTATGTGATCATAATTACTAAAGAGTAGTTTAAACTAAAGCAACCACCCACCAGTCAAAGTGTTTAAAGCAATTGTTAGAAGTCATTTAGTCAGAGGAGAAGAAGGTAATATCCAATCTCTTAATGAGCAACACTTGGGCGAGTGAGTGGGTCATTCCAGATTTAGATTACCATCAAGTAATTAACTAGAGTGCCCAGCCACCAGCGTTTGTTAACGAGAAATTAAAAGTTTTTCTTAACTGCTAGCGTTAGGAGTTTCTATGTTAGAAAACGAGATAATAAATACAATTTCTTGAAGATTAACTTTTTTTGTCTCCCCAGCCCTCCAAAATTTGGTTCTAGATACGGCCCTGACAATCGGTCATAATTATAACAAAATATATATAAATTTTATTGATTGTTTTAAAAATTTCCGATACATTTTAAACAAACAAAAAAATACCGATCAAATTACAACCCACACAACGAAAGGCAATGCCAGATGTCATCATGTTTAAGATTATAACCGGAGATGTTTTGTCTTGCGTTTGAAGAATTTTATTACTGGTTCCAAAGCGACGCGGTACTAAGAGCAGCTGCCGCATCAACATCTACACAGGAAGCAGAGTTTATTTTATTCTTATTTTGCATTTTAATATTAAAATTATAATTCTATGTACAACTTTAGTTTTAAAATTTCATCTACATGAATCGACAGAAAAAAAATGTGAAAGATACACCTTGTGGAGAGAGAGTAGAAGCGTAATTATATACTTTTTTCGAATGATACTTCTTGTAAAATAAACATTTTCTTCAGTAAAATTTTTTGACTCTGACAAAACATTATATTTGCAATTTGCATTAAGATGCATTCAAGAGTACCTAAAAAGGCATTTATTTCTATATTTAGATAACTTTTTGGCTATTTCTAAGTAGAATTTGAATAAAATACTTCTTTTTTGTATATAATGGTAAAAAGATAATTTGATTATTAAATTAAATGTAGAAATAGGTAGCGGTCGGGATGCTCTTAAGCTGTGCAAAATCATTGTATCATTTTAAATCTTTTTCTACATTTACACAGTGCTTGACAACATTATCTATTATATTTGCATGTATATAATTTGTAGCAACACAGTCAACGTGATTTATGTAGTGTGTTTGTGTATTTAAAACAATTCAATATAAATATCGGTAGCGCAACAGCAATTGACATTAATCATTTACTAAAAGAAGGTTTAGATATTATCAGAAAAGAAATTAGAGAGGTAAAATACATTAAAACTACAGAAATAATGCTGTAAAAGTAAACACATTAGAATTAAAAACTAAAAATTAGTAGATAAATTAAACTACAATAATAAAAAAATATGAATATACAGAAAAATGCAGTTATTAGATACAATAACAAACTATACAAAAGGCGACGTCAATAATATTTATAAACAGGGAGCTGCCAAACCGAAAATACAGCCAATTAAGAAGCAGTTATTTAGAAACATACGGATCTTAAAATGCACTGTCGTATCCATTAGCGACGATTTAACAGCACACAAGAGACATTGTAGAAAAACACTTAGAACACATTATAAAGCGGCAAAAATTATGAATTATAACACAATTATATCATAACTAATAGAAAAAATTTACCGCAGAAAATCTTCGTAACACCCCGAACTTCACTGAATCACTGCAATTGAACCAACTGCATGTACGACTTATAACGAAGTGAACCACGGGAAGGATATGGATATGTAAGAGTTGCCATTTGTAAAACATTAATAACCCATAAAAGAATGTATCGTCTACGCAAACAGAATCAAAATATATATATTGGGTCCACTTCAGCCAGCCTACTGCCGCTACCTCTACACAATAAAACAATCTAAACCAGGAACAAGCCAAACCGCAGATGCAGAATATTAAGCCATCGCTGCGCAATAACCCGCCAAGAGCTAGTTAAAAGCACCATTATTACTGTGCACTATAGAATGTATATATTTTATAATTATCGATTTATTTCAAGTTTTATTTAATTTTTTTTTAAAGCACTATGATTAGTTAATTAAGTATTTGTAATATTAATGTTAAATTTTTGATGAGCAAATTCAATTAATTCATTTATAAAGTAGCCGAATGTAATTATAATATAATTGCAGTCAGAAACCTGGCTAAATGATAATGTAGCAACAGAAGTCATTAATTTAAAAGGATATACATTTTATAAACAAGATAAAGGACAACTTAGCGGTGGTGTGGAAATTTATTTAACACATTTTACAAATATATCAGTTTTAAACGTTTACCTATAACATAGAATAGTAAAGGATCTTAGTACTCAAAAGCTTGCTATTAGAGTTATATTCAGATTAAAATCATGTAGAGTAGATACATTTTAAAATGAGCTTGAGAATAACATGGATGTTAAGCATCTGTTTACAAAAAAGTATATTACATTACTAGAAGCATTGATCATATTATTGTTTTATATAATAAATACAATTAATCAAATAGAAAAATCATTACAAAAATGTATAAAGCAAGACAGAAAAGAAAATCCAGTAGTTAAAAATATAAGATCCTTTAAACAAATTGACGTGCAACTAATGTTTATGTTCAAACAGAATGCAGTGAAGTCAGCATCATCACAAACTGAAATTATTACTACTAACAAAAATTACATAAAGTCAAACAAAATTTACTAGAGAATTAAAATTTACAAATGCTAGTTTTAGCAAAGTTAATTATGTTTACAATAATAAACAGAAAGATGTTATAAAATAAAAAATACTCAGATATATGGAGACAATGAACATATTTCGCAACTGTTCAAATAACTTGCCAGACTCGCACTACACAGTGATCAGAGTAGCAAAATCTGGAGCAAACTTTGATAATATTGTCTCAAGCTTTATTGTTGGTAAAAAAAGTTAACCCAAAAACCGATCAATGCCTAATTATAATAGCTGGATCTAATGATATTATAGACTGCTATAATTTTGAACAAATTCGTGATTTTATGTTAAAATTTGAAAACAGAATCAATACGTTATTTAATATTCCTCTCTATTCCGTTTTGCCAGGACCGTACTGAGTTTAATAAATTAATCGAGCACATAAATAGGCGTATAAAATTAATATGAAAATACAAAATTAGTTGAAGTAAGATTTATCTGTAGAAATCATTTTACAAAAAATGAAAAGGTACTAAACAATTACGGCAAAACTATGACAGCTAAATTTTTATCATTCTTTCTGTGAACTGTTACTGCAATGATGATGCTCAAGGACCTCCAAATAAACTGTGTGAATTTTACAAAGCGGTCTTCTGCTACCATTATAAGTAAACAAATCGATTAATATAATAATAGTATACAGGTATTTCAATTAAGTCTAATATCTATGCATTTAATAAAAAAGTGCAGAATAGAAAAAGCTCCACATCAATTAACTAATAATTCAGTAACATAACTATTGTTAATATAAACGTTCAATCTTTTCTAAATACATTAAACATAATTGATTTAATGTGTAACGTTCAGATTTTTGTTTAGTTGGATTAAGTAATAAAATTAGATAGTTCTATTGGTGTTGTTAAATTATTTGAATTTAAAAAGTTTTGGTATTATTCTGGTACTCCGCCGGAGACCGTACGTAGCGAGAAAAGAGAAGCTCTCTTCCACAGGCCGCGGATACGTGTAGTTCGGATGAAGAATGTAAACAACGAATTATTTTTGTATTTTAAGCCGTAGGTAGTTTGACGAGAATTACATTATTCACCCGTGTCATATATCATATATGTGGTTATAGTAAATGTAATTGTGCTATCGTTATCGTTTTTGGTGTTGGATTTCCTCGTAGAAAATGATAAAAATGGTAATGGTTTTTTTAACACTTAATCAACCCCTATAAACCCTTCAAATGTAATTTATTTAACTTGAAGTATTAAATATAATTGAGCAATAGATTTTTATAAAAGTAATTTGTAAAGCCAGCTAGGGGTTTATACATTATCATATCCTACCTTAACAAGTAAAACCGATTGTCGTTGTATAAGTGATCGTGGAAGAAAATAATAGAAATTAGTCTAAGCAGAAAAAACCTAGAGTAAAGAAGCCACGTGTTATGGCCAAATGGAAACATTCTCTCTGGTGAAAACAGTAGCCAGATAATACTAAGGAACATATTGGTTCCTTATATTTCAACTCGGCCTTATTAATGACTGATGGTAGCCCATGAACCCAATCTAATCTTAATTCTACTGCAATCTCGCCACGGCATCGCAATCCGGTACGTTTACCAATCCATTCATAGTTAGGCGCTATGCTAGGCTAAATAGTAATCTTGTATTTAATGAAGTCCTTAAAAATATATTGTCCGTAATTATCAAAACTAAATAAATTTGTAATATGAATCGCTTTCTAATATTTTGATTTTTTGATGAATATATATTATGCATTATTTGGTTTATTCTTTCCCCTCTGTTAATTTTTCCTTGAATTGTTGACTGGCGCCCAGGCCTGCTTAATTTAATTAATTATACAATTTCAACTCATACCCCGCGCCAACTGAATAGCAGCCGCGAGCAAGTGAACGCGCTTAAGTCAAGAAGCTGTCACAAATGTAATAAATGTAATAATACAGATATTGATATTTTATGCTTTAGTGAAACTTGCCTAAAAGATACACAATTAGACTCTGCAATAATCAAAGGATACTGTCATGTAGTTAGCTATTGTCGCATTGAACTCATTCATGAAGGAACTATAGTTTTTGTAAAAGAAGAAACACAATTTTAATATCTCAAAATTATTTACAAAGTATGTAAATACAGGGATTTTAGAGTATTGTGGCATCTCTATAGATACAGTAATATGTGTAATTACTATTTATAGACTACCAAATTTAACAAACAAATGTATCTGCATTTCATAACGGTATCAAGCTATATAACCTTCTACCTAACCAGCTTAAAGCAAATAATCAGAATATTTAGAAAAATGAATAAAACACTTTCTATTGACAAATGCTTTTTACACTATAAATGAGTTCATCAATAAAATTGACAGTTTGTGACTAATAATGTATAATTTATTAAATTTGAACGTTTTATAAATTAAATCATTTTAAAAGTGTTGTATTGTTAAATTTAAATTTATTTAATTAATATATACCTGACTTGTCCTATACATGTGACAATTCCAAGGACAAATTAACAGCAAGACCAACGCAGAGAAAAAAACCGAAAGGTATTGCCATGCGCTAGTCATTCTCAAGAGCCACTTGTGGAAGCCAACACCTCACGTTCTAAAAAAAAAAAAAAAAAAAAAAAAATTGCTTTAATCTAGTAGATTTCAATTATTATATCAAACATTTATTTGCTAACCGTGTTGGTTAAATAAATGGTGGTTGTCCTTACATCCATAAAAAACAAGCATATTCTAGAATGACAACGTACAAAACTCAGGGCACTGAAAATAACAGCATATTTTTTAAACTCAGTCTCCTGATAAAACTATTTTTGTAGGCATATAGGCATATACCGTTTTCCAAATTTTTTTGATGACCTTTCTTTAATGTAGTCATAAAAAAGCTGAAATAATTGTTAGGAAATTTTAAAGTACTGAATGGTTAAATCACTCATCTTCTACAACACTATCCATTCAACAAGCTATATTGTATGCTGCTTTTCATAATCTTACTAAACTTATTGAGCATTTCACTTGTGATAAAATTTTTTG
Organism: Tachinus rufipes; assembly: GCA_963932245.1. Lineage (NCBI taxonomy): Eukaryota > Metazoa > Arthropoda > Insecta > Coleoptera > Staphylinidae > Tachinus > Tachinus rufipes. Next base: position 21,480,059 of record OZ010750.1, read on the forward strand.
GTGAACTAAGATTATTAGATCTGTATCTTTCAACTATTTCAAAGATTGCAACAACTACTGCTGAAACTGAATTAGAAATTTTTTACCATTTACTTGATACTTTTGTTATTAAAACTTTTCTTCTCATTACTACCAAACCTAAACTACGCCTTATCTATAATTATTTTAAGATAAACAAAGTACCAATGAAACATTTTTTTAATCATTTTAATTTTGATACTCTTTGCTTATATTTTGAGGATCCACATAATGCAGCAAAAAATATCACAAAAACTGTTCAGGAAATCATCAAAAAATGTGTTCCATATTGTCTTAGTAAACCAAAACAAAAGTACTTGTACTCAATTCAAGCAAAATAGATGGTTAATAAGAAGCAAAAAGCATTTAACAAACACAACAGTAATTGTTCCGAACAGAATAGTAATCCTATAAGAAAGCTCGTGACAATTTAATACAATCTAAAAAAATAGGATTGACAGAAACAAATTTTCCAGCTTTTAATAAATAATTGTAATTGTAGATATAGCTTAAAAAGTATCTAGAAAGCTAGGATTTTTTTAATAGATGTAAACAATTTTTTACTTCTGTTCAACTTTTGCATATACAAGGTGATCAAAAAAGATTTTTAAAGAGGTAGTAGTAACAGTAGTAGTAAAGTTAAGAAAGTTTATTCTTTACTTTTAGCAAAACCAAAAAACAAAATTACATAAAATGTTTGAAGTGCTTTCCTTTTAGTTTTATGCAAGCACGGCATCTTAGTCTGAAGGATATTTGAATTTTTTTTAAAACCTCTTCACTTGTTTATATGTGTTGCAATCACATTTGTTGCATTTGGTCAATAGTAATATCGTCAAAAAGATCATAAACATTGTGTTTTGCAGAAAATTTAGGTAAGCAGCGTCTGTTAATCGGTTTGGTAAAACAAGTATCACGCAATTTTTAAAGAAAACGTCGTGGTTTGATTGCGATCCCATTAAACCATATTGCATGCATTTCATGCAAGTCGGCTAATGCTAATATTGGGTTAGAGTAATCAGCCATAGCAAACAAAAATTTGTGTACCGACAACAACAGTCAAATATTTAATGTTTATTTTACAAACCATTAGCTAACTATAAAAAACTGCAAATTTTTAAAAATTAAAAAAATTGGTAAAAAAGAATAACATTTCATATTTCTGAAACCGTTACTTTGCGAACCCATATTTATTAAGATTTTTTGGCAATTTTGGTTTATACTACTACCTCTTTAAATATTTTACAATTTTTTTTTAATACCCTGAAGATAAAATTAATATTTGTTTTTGTATTAAATATAGTTTTCAAGTATGATAAGAAGAATTTGAAACTACACCATCTCTTCTAAACTCTATTCAAAAACAAATTATTCGTATTATTGCAAATCCAAAATTGATTAATTATTTAGATAATTTACATCACTAGCGTATTGTTGCAGATCTTGCAGGTATTTCCATGGACATTATTCAAATAAAATAGACATATTGCCATCTAAACAAATATTTAGTTGTAGTAAAAGGCTTCCTAAAAATTCTAACAAATATTATGCAGGACCAAAATTAAACCATACTATCGACACACAATAAATGATTAAAATTAATATTATTACCTGAAACTTATATGCCGCAAATTCTTAAGATCAATGTTCACAGACTGCTTAAATCTGTCTTTAATGTGATAGTTTCAGCAAGTGTGGATTCACTAGTTGGAATTTAAACGTATTTTTATGTTGTTGTGACATATTAAGTAATTTTTAAATTTTCACAAGTTGCAACTAAAACTGTTCTGGTTGTCCATCTTGATGACTCTTGTCTAGCAACATGTCCTACCCAGTTCCACTTTAGGTTAGCGATGCGATGGATGGTATCGGTGATTTTACTTTGCTTTCGTATTTTTTCGTTCCTTATTCTGTCCCTTAGACTTAGACCAAGTATAGTACGTTCTATTGCTCGTTGTGTAACACTAAGTTTTTTGGCGCTTGCTATGGTTAGTAATATTGATTCCATGCCGTACGTTGTGACTCGCAATACACATGACTCGTACACTTTACGTTTTAATGATTGAGGTATTTCCAAGTTCTTCAGAATATGCCCCAACTTTCCGAATGCAGCCCAGCTTTGTCTAATACGTCTTGTGATTTCTGCCGTTTGATTGTTTTTGCCCAGTGTAATGAGCTGGCCCAGGTATATATATTGTTGTACTGATTCTACTTGTTTATTGTGAATTGTGATTGGTCGGTTGTCAGGGCACATTACTTTGGTTTTTAAGAAATTCATCATAAGACTAACATATGGATTTTAGGTTGTTTTCATTATCACTAATTAGAACAACGTCGTCTGCAAATCTTAGGTAATTCAAGTATATTCCATCAATTTTTATTCCTTTTGTTTCCCAATTAATTTTCTTGAAAATGTCTTTCATTGCGAGGGTGAATAACTTTGGTGATATGGGGTCACCCTGCCGTACTCCACTTAGAATTGGTATAATTTTGGTGATCATATTCTCTTCAATTTTTACTTGGAATGTAGCGTTATTGTAGATGTTCTTCAGTAAGGTGGAATATCTGGAATCAATTGTAGCTGCGTTTAAAGCTCTCATGATGGTCCACATCTTTAGGGTATCAAAAGCTTTATTATAGTCTATAAAAACCAGATATAGGGTGATATTGTTTTCGGCACTTTTTTCTATAATATTACGTAGTGTTTGTATGTGGTCCATTGTACTATAACTTTTTCGAAGTCCTGCCTGTTCTACTGGCTGGTAGAAATCCAATTTCTTCGTTAGTCAATTGGTAATTATTTTTGAAAGTAGTTTATATAACTGTGACAGCAAGCTTATCGGTCTGTAGTTTTCAATGTTGGTATTATCCTTATAAAAAGTGCATAAGTTTTTCTAACAATAAGAAATGGATTACAAAAGAACTAATACAAATGAAAGAATCGGTAAAATTACTAGAATCACTGTCTATTCGCTATCCTAACTATAAAGTTCAATACAGTGCACTTAAAAAAAACTACATTCATGAACTACACCAAGCCAAAAGTTCATATTATGAATGCATCATAAATAATTCTTCTAACCAGTCTAAAGCTATGTGGAACGTTGTAGGTTCACTACTCAACAACAGTTCTAAGTAATAACACCTTACCAGATTGTAAAGATTTTACAGCATTAGCTAATCAATTTAATAATCATTTCTCTACTGTTACGGAAAACTTGTTAATTAAGTCAAAAAAAACATATAATAAAAATAACACATTGCATAAATACGTTAATTCATCAATTTTTTTATATCCTGTCTCTGAAGAGGAAATATTAAAAACAGTTAAATTATTTAAGAATAAAAATGCTCAAGGAGTTGATGGTATTTCACATAGATTGTTAAAACAATCTATACAATCTATCTCCAAACCACTATGTCATCTTTTCAATGAAGCGATTAAAGAAGGAATATTTCCTTCTTCACTTAAACTATTGTTAGTAAAGCCTATATACAAAACGGGTGATAAAAATGATATAAATAACTATCGGCCCATTAGCCTTCTCTCAACGTTTTCTAAACTTTTTGAAAATTTAATAGCGGGACGTTTATTTAATTTTCTTAAAAAAATGAATTTTTTTAATGATTTTCAACATGGTTTCACTCCGAATAAATCCACTGATTCCGCTATCTTAAGTTATGTACAAGATATCATAAGTGCCATGGAAAAACGTGAAGTAACTTGCGGAATATTTCTCGATTTGTCAAAAGCTTTTGACTGTTTAGATCATGATATCTTGCTGCAGAAACTTGAGTATGGCGGTGTGAGAGGCAATGCGCTAAAACTTGTTGCTTCTTTTTTAAAAGATCGGGATCAAAAAGTTGTAATTAACAATTGTGAATCAACAATTCAATCTTTAAATATTGTAGTGCCTCAAGGGAGTACACTAGGGCCACTACTATTCATTATTTATATTAATGATATTGCAGACTGTCTGTTACCTTACAACAATATAGCTAGAATAGTTAACTACGCTGATGATTCTAACATTAATATTCGTGGTAAATCTTTAGAAGAGATAATAGAAGTCAGCACCAATATTATAAATCCTACAATAGAGTGGTTTTCCAACAATAACCTTATTGTAAATGAGAGTAAATCTTCTTGTATTTTATTCAGAACTAGTAGATCTAGTATTACATGCCCACAAACATTACAGTTGGGCAACCTTTCATTAAATGTAATACAAAGCACAAAGTTTTTAGGTGTCTATATAGATGAGAATTTAAAATGGAACCAACACATATTATACCTTTGTAAAAAAATTAGCAACATTTGCTATGCCCTAAGAACTTTGTCTAAATGTTTAAACACAAAATCTCTAGTTGCTGTCTATTATGCTAATGTGTATTCTCGCTTGCAGTTTGGTATAATTATATGGGGAGGTACATCGGATTTGCAAGATTTATTTAAAATTCAAAAAAGAGCTATTAGAATTATTTTTAAAATGAAATATTTAGATTCATGTCGCAATGTATTTAAAGCTAACAATCTCCAACTCACCAAATACATTTAATAAATATAAAATTGCCAACTCTTACAATACAAGAAAAGAGGGTTACTTTGAATATCCAAGACACCGATTAACACTAACGGAAACAAACTGTGAATACAGTTGTCTTAAATTTTTTAAGAAGCTTCCTCAAGATATTAAAAATTTACTTTTTGTTCACAAAAAACTATTTATTCGGAAAACATTTTTGTATATACTAAATATTGAACCATATTCCTTAAATGAATTTTTTGATTATTAATTTTGAATTTTCTACCTTTGACTTGTTTCACACATGTTGTTGTATTTATATATATATGTATATATTTGTATATATGTATTGTATTTGTATTGTACACGTGTCTAATGAAATAAATTATATTATTATTATTATATTATTATTATCTCCTTTCTTAAAGATTAATATGACCTCTGCATGTAATTGGTATTCTGCCTTCCTGTAAACACTTGTTTAGTAGTACTCTAGCAGCTTCTAAAAGGGTTTCTCCACCTAGTTTGATCATTTTGATGGTGACTTGATCTTTTCCAGGTGCCCGAGTTATGTTTAAACATATGTTTGATAAGTTTTTAAAAACACTTTATTTTTCTTACAAACATACTTTATTTAAACTTTAACATTTATTTTGATATTTCGTACATGAAATATCATTATTCTATAAATTACTTTTTTAACTCCGCTTTTATAAGTACGGAGGGTTATAAATGAATATATGACGATGCGTGTTACATGTCTGATCTATAACTAATTAATATTACACATTAATTTCTATTTATACTTAATATTAGATTAATAAGCTTTTTATTATCTCTTAAGGAGATAATACAAACAGAGTGCATCTAAACTGCACAATTGCAATAAGGAATAACAATACTATTGTAATTATAATGAATGGTTAATTGTTTATATACAATGGTGTTATTATAATAGGGGTCGGATAACTCCTCCACCCAAAGAATGAAAATTACGGTGAAGCAGGAATTTTCAATATGATGTCTTCCATTGGAATTAAATTTGCGGGATCTGTCACAGTAGTCTTTTTATAAATCATTGGTTTGAGTTCGATTTCCTTGTTACAGCAAATTTTTCTTTTGAAGCACGGTAGTTTTTTATAACACTTTTTAAACTTAAATAATACAATAACACTAATTACAATAATACATAATATAATAATAGATATATAACGACCATCACTCATAGAAGAATAATTTCCAATCTTTCCAACATCCATTTTTAAATTAAGCAATTCATTCTTATTTTCTTGAAAGTTATCTAGATTAATATGTTGAAGAGATATTTCAGGTAATGTTTTATATAATTCTTCTTCTAATGTGAGGTTTACATTTGTTATATGTGGTGTTTCTACAATATCACCAACTGTCAACTCTAGATTGAAATTTATATAGTTTGTAATTACCAAACTGAATTTCACAATTATCAATTATTCTTAATATGTAGTTACCTTTTAAAGTTTTTGATGTTTTTACATTGTCACAGTTTATTACAATGTTTAATGTTTTTGGTACAATTAATAACCATTGGTTATTTTGGAGGTATTGTGCTTTAGCTTCTTTAATTCTTAAATAGTTGATGTTGCAGTTGTCTAAATTAAAGTTTGAGCTTAACACATTCACTTCACAGGGATTATTTTGTGATAGTCGAATTGTTTCTAAATTTGAGCATAAATAATTTTTGCTCAATACTTCATTACATGGTGTGTTAGTTGTTAAATAATGTAATTCATTCAGATTTAAATACCTGGAGTTAGGTAATATAGATTTGAATATTGACAGGTTTTCAGCAGGGGTTGGTAAAGAGAATAAATGGTAGTAGTTGTATGGTAACAGCTCCACCAATGGGATTTTAAATATAAAGGTAATTTGATTACCTCTATGGAATGCTTGTAATGTAATTATATTCTTATATGTTTCTATAAAATCATTTTCTATTGAAAATGGTAACTTAAAATTTTTTACGTTTTGTTGAATAATTTGAAGTTCTGACAATAATTCTTTTGTTTCCAAAATGGATGGATGTACAGTTCCAGTCCTTGCAAAAGCAATTGTGCTCTCCAGGTTTAGGAGCAATGTTTCAATTAAATTATTAGATTCCATTAATAGGGTAAGCGAATTTTGAACTTGAACCGTAAATTTAAATGAGGTTATATTTAATTTACTAATGACCTTTTCCAAAGTCATTACTTGTTTAATAAGGAATTCGTTATTTTTATTGACTTTAGTTATTGTTTCATTAAATTCATTATTAAGTTTATATGAAACTGAAATTTGTTTGTTAAATAAATCTTTTATTTTAATTTGATTATTTTGCAATTGATTTATTTTATTGCTAAATTGTTTACCATCTTCTGCATCAAGGTTTCCAGATATCAGCTTGATTACGCTACCTAAGCCATCTATTAAACCTCTTTTATTTCTTTCTTTAATGTCTTTGTTTAGTATTTGACTGCATTTCCTTTTTATTTGAGTAAATTGGAATTCTAATAATAGAATATAGCTATGATAAGCGTCCGTTACATTTTTATTTTTTAAAGTATTTTTAATCTTTAAATAGTTATTAAAGTTTTGTTCATACTCATTGAGTATGCTATTGATATTTATTACTTTGATGAATTTCCAATAATCAATTATATTTTGAGATGTTCCTAGTCTTACGGGTAAGATTCCGAAGTTATTTAATTCTTGTAATTCGTAGTTTTTCTTCGCCTGAGTAATATTAGTAATTACTAGGATTGTACTGAGGTTGTAGAATCTGCAACAGGATGTCGTAAGTTACTTAAATGCATTCTCTTATTTTTGTTTTTATTATTAGTTACAATGCATGTATTTCTCTCAAAGTCTATTTGTTTAATTGTATAGGGACCTAGGTATTTTGGAAGATATTTGTTTCTTCTATTAGATTTTTCGTAAACTATTTGTCCTTCTTTAAATATTTCGTTCACTTCTTCTGAATTTTTATTAGTTCGTAGTAATGTCTTTTCTTTTTCGCATTGAATTTTTTCCTTTACCTTATCGTAGGTAATTGTTAATTTGTCATTATGGTTTTGAATATAATCATTGTAATAATGTTTATCGTAAAATATGTCATAAGGGTCACGTGTTTTAGTATGTCCTAACAATAATTCTAGTGGTGTATAGCCAGTAGCAGAATGAATACTGTTATTATATGCTATTATTGCATATGACATAAGATTTTTAGGACTTTCATTATGTTTGACTTTAAGGATTCTATAATGTTCTATTAAAGTGGAATGTAATCTTTCTATCATTCCATTTGAGTTAGGATGGTTTGCCGTTGTAAAATGACTATTTATTTTATGACATTTACATAAATCTTCGATTGTTTTATTTTGAAATTCTCCACCATTGTCTGAATAAATGGTTTCCGGTGTACCATAATGTTGAAAGAATTTAATTAAATTCTCTGCTATTTCAGTAGCGCTTTTGCTTACAATTTGGTAGGCTTGACCTAGTTTACTGAAAGTATCTATTATTGTTAAAAACTTTGTTCCTGCTATTTGGAACGTATCTATATGAAGTTTTTCCATAGGTTGTGAAGGGGTATCTGTTAAAGTAATTGGTACTTTTACTGGGTGTCTTTCGTACTTGCTTGAGTTACATAAATGACATTTAGTAATATAATTAAAAATGTCTTTTTTCATATTTAACCAATAATATCGTCTACTTAATTTCTCGTATGTTTCGTTTACACCACGGTGATTTGTTTTGCCTTCATGATAATTTTTGATTAATTCAATTTGTTCTTCATTATCATTTACTTCAATGTTTCTTTCTTTACATCGAATTAAGATTGGTTTGGTGGTATTATCTCCGTATAAATTAAGGTATGCACTACAAAAGCATTTAAACAGATTTTCGTTTTGGAAATAACAATAGTATTTCTTTTTAGGTTCACAATATTCTAATAGAAATTTATTGATTATTTCGTTATTATTATCTTTTGGGATATCGACCAAATATATAAAAGGAGCATTGTTATTTCTGTTTATAAGTAGTGGTTCACTGGGGTTGTTGAAAACTTCATTTATAATTATTTGTCTTGTTTTATTATTTATTATTTCATTGATTTCTTCAATTATTGATTTGTTATTAATTAATGGGTCGACACTATTCGCTGGTTGAATAAGTATGTCTTACGTTATTTTTATTTCTGGTTTTTGTTTAATAGGGTTTTCTTCTTTACTTGTTGATTGTTCCGATAATTTTTAGATTATGTTTTCGATTTCTTGATCAACATGTGTTGATTCGTTATTGTCTTGTTCCTTTTCTATACCTTCTATTTCATTATAATTAATTTCTACTCTTGAAAGAGCATCTGCATTACAGTTTAGTTTTCCCTTTTTATAAATTATTTCATAGTTAAATTCTTCTAATTTAAGCCTCCATCTAGTTAATTTAGCATTTGGATCTTTTACTGAAAACAACCATTGTAATGGTTGGTGGTCCGTTACAATTTTAAATTTTCTACCATATAGGTAAGGCCTAAAGTATTTTGTTGCCCAGACGATGGCTAATAACTCTTTTTCTATAGTTGAATATTTTTCTTCAGTATCATTTAATGTTCTAGAAGCATATGCAATTGGTAAATCTATACCTATCTCGCCTTGGGAAAGGATAGCACCCAATGCTACGTTTGAGGCATCTGTTGTTAAGACAAATTGTCTTTCAAAGTCCGGATATTGTAATATCGGCTGATTCATTAAAATTCGTTTGCAAGTTTCAAAACAATTAATGAATTCTGCATTGTGTATGATTTGTTGATTTTTCTTTAAACACTTTGTCATTGGTTTTGTTAAATAGGCAAAATCTCTTATGAATTTTCTATAATAACCTATTAAACCTAAAAATGATTTTATTTCTTTTCTTGTATTTGGAATAGGAAATTTTGAAATTGCATTAATTTTATCCGGGTTTGGTTTCACTCCTTCCGGTGTTATTACATGCCCTAAATAAGCTACTTCTCGCTTTAAAAATTCTGATTTATCCAATTGGATCTTAAGATTTGATACTCTTAATCTTTGAAGACTTCTCTTATTCTCTGAATATGTTCTTCTAATGAAGTAGAATATATAATTATGTCATCGAGGTACACGAGACATTTTTCATTTTGTATTCCCCTTAAAATATTGTCCATTACACGTTGGAATGTGGACGGGGCATTTTTTAAACCAAACGGCATCCTTTTGAACTCAAAATGTCCGTTTTCAGTATTAAACGCAGTTTTCTCTATATCTCTTGTATCCATTTCAATCTGATGATACCCGGATGCTAGATCTAATGTCGTAAAGTACATACTTCTTCCTAATTTGTCTAGTAAATCTGTAATATTTGGTAACGGGTATTTGTCATCAATTGTCTTCTCATTAAGGCGTCTGTAATCTATGACAATACGCCATTTTTGTTTACCACTTGCGTCCATTTTCTTTGGTACTATCCATAGTGGTGAGCTCCATGGAGAAAAACTGGGTTGAATAATTTCTTGATCCAACATTTTTTGAATTTGAGTTTTAATTTCGTCTTTGTGTATATATGGATATCTATATGATTTAGTAAATATTGGTACCTCATCGGTTGTACGAATATTATGTTTTATTTGATTTGTAAAACTTAAAGAATCTTCTTCATTATAAAATATCTCATGAAATTCCTTACATACTTTGATAATTTCTTGTTTTTCTTCCTGATTAAGATGATTGATTCTGATTTTTTCTTCTATATTAAATCTTACATTTTTATCAAAGCTGCCATATTTATTATATACACTATTTTTATTCGTATCAATGTTGTTTAATAAAATAACATTTTTTTCTATACTATCAATATTTATTGGCTTGTTAAATGATATTTCTCTTTTTGATTCTGTTGGATTTATTATTGATGTGATTGCAAAATTAGTTTCGAGTTTTACTAAGGACTCGGGTATTTCGCATCCATTTATTTTTGTGTATGGAATTATTCCTTCCTGTTGACCATTAGTATTATTTACTGGTACTTTAATAATTTCTTCAGTTCTGGGTTCTATGAATATTGTGTTATTATTCACAAGTGTTCCACTTTTAGTTATTACTTCGTTGTCATTAAATATGCATACTAATATTTTTATTTTAGTATTTTTAAAGATATATTGAATCATTGGTTTTACATCCTGATTCCAATTTAACTTGTCTAATCCGCAACCTATTTTTGGGATAGCAAGGTTAAACAATTTATTTTGAAGCATACTATCACGCATTTTTATCAATGTTTTAAATAAATCATACAAAGAAGGTTTATCAAAACATTTAGTTTTAGTAATTTGATTATATATGTTTCTTTTATTATCACTTATAAGTATTATGCTTCCTTTAGCATAATTCTCAAGTTGTCCATTGTTATTTAAACATAGATGACCTATATTTTTAAATTTTTCCTTAAATTGTCTGGCAATTCCATTGTTCATTGACAGATCTGCTGATACACAATGTGCAAATGTGTAATCAGAGCTGACTTGGAATAAATCCTGTTTGACTATTTCCATGTTGGGATAACTTTGTATGTTATCTTTGCTATTCATAAACTCATAAAAATTATCATTTAATTCATTATTTTTATTAGAATTAGTTTTAATATTATTATTTGTGCCTCTCGGGTCACTATTATTATGATTTTTATTGATTATATTATTTTTAGAGTGTGTGCCTCTCGGGTCACTATTATTATGATTTTTATTAATTATTTTATTTTCAGAGTGTGTGCCTCTCGGGTCACTATTATTATGATTTTTATTGATTATATTATTTTCAGAGTGTGTGCCTCTCGGGTCACTATTATTATTATTACCTCTCATGGTTTTATTAGCATGGGGTTTATTAATTTGTTTATTAGAAATATTACTCGATGTGTTTACTTGATTACAGGTACCACTCGGGTTACCATTAAAATGTAATTTAAGCGTTGCGGCATCGGTTATTAATAATTTCTTTTCAATATCAATTTTAGCTTTTAGGAAGGTTAACATATCCATTCCTATTAAACCATCAAAATTTGAATTAAATTCAAATATATAAAATTTGAAATATGTACCTGGTGATAAATTTAACATAGTGGGTAACTTAACATTTGTTACGTATTTATGTTTTGTTTCATTATGAGCCGTTTTAATTATAAATTCTTCATTAAAATACCTATATTTTAACTTATTTACTACAGTTGGATTTAAAAATGATTTTGTTGATCCAGTGTCTATTAGAAATTTCAAATTATATTTGGGAAATATTACGTAAGGTAAATTATTTGCTGACACGGCATTGTTAAGATAGATTAAATTTTTATCTACATATCCTCGTTGGGGTTTTGTGTTGCCCTGCAAGGTGACACCCCGCTGGTCCCTTGGCATGGTTCGTTTAAATGGTTTAAATGTTGGGGTATCGGTTCCCAATCCATTTGTTCATTACTTTGATTTCCTGTGAAATTCCTATTATTACCTTGGTAATTTTTATTTTGCGGATTTGTGTTTCGTTGCACATTAAAACGATTATTTTGTGGATTTTGGAATTGATTATTCGCGTTTCTCTGAGGGTTATAGCGATAATTTTGATTATTAGATTGAAATCTATTTTGACCAAAATTATTATTATTAGGATTAGATTTATTCCTATTTAAATTATTATCATAATCTTTTTTTCTGCATTCAGAAATATTATGACCTGATTTTTTACAGTAATTGCAAGAGATTGTTTTAGGTTTATAACTCTGGTTAAAATTTTGAGTTCTGTTTCTCGCGTAAATGATGTTTTCTTCCTCCAATACTTGATTTAACGCCGTTTCAATAGTTAGAGGCTTTCTCGCTCTTATTATAGCGCCTAGAGGTTCTTTTAAACCTGCTAAAAATGATTTTAGCGACATTTCATCAAAGAGCTGTGCTTTAATTAATTTTACATCATTATTTGCAGCATTAATATTTACGTGTGACAGTAATAATGATTTTACGTCTTGAACTCTTGAACAAAATTGATAAGGTGTTTCGTTCTCTTGTTTAAGTAACATTAAATCTCTTAAAAGTGAGTTTTCATCTCTTTGATCGGAAAAGTTAGTCAATAGCAATTGTCTTAATTGTAACCAGTCTCTGGTTTCACGAGCACTACTTATTACTTTTGCTCGGCCTGTTAATTTACCTTTAATACTTGTTATTAAAAATCGATTCAAGAATGTATCATCTTGAAAGTTATAGAATTGATTTATAATTAAATCACAAGCATCCAAAAAATCAGAAATTGTTACGGGAGAACCGTCGAAATTTGGGATTGCTTTTAAAAACACGGGCTGAAATTCTGCCATATTATTTCTATTTATTAAATTTAAATTTAAAATATTTTCTTCCTCGTCGAATTCGTCTTCCGGTAAGTCGGGAAGATCTTCAAAATTAATTTCACGAGGGGGATATAACTCAGGTTGATCAATATTCATAAGGATAAGCGAATATTTAGAATTACAATATTTAACAAAAAACTTACGTTTGTATTTTTATTTTCCTTGTGTAGATGGAATATTCCGTTGTTTTTTTTTTTTTTTTAATATATATACAAGAACTTAGAGTCTCTAAAAAATTGTGTTGACTGATGACCTGACGATCTGGACGTAGAGGGATTCTGCTAGCCAGTTGACAAGTTGATTCAGCATATGATGATGTGTAGCTCGGAATACAATGATGAGATGATCCTGGGAGTTGAAGAATATCCTTGGGTTCCTTTCTATGTTGAAGGTGATCTTCTTGTAGATTTGGTAGTTAGCTGTTTAGTTACTTTCACTAACTTTCACTTTTTTTAATTCGGATTGCACATGAACTATTAATATAGACCAATCGGTTACGATTACGATTGTTGAGCAATCCTACCGACTGCGCCAGTTATGTTTAAACATATGTTTGATAAGTTTTTAAAAACACTTTATTTTTCTTACAAACATACTTTATTTAAACTTTAACATTTATTTTGATATTTCGTACATGAAATATCATTATTCTATAAATTACTTTTTTAACTCCGCTTTTATAAGTACGGAGGGTTATAAATGAATATATGACGATGCGTGTTACATGTCTGATCTATAACTAATTAATATTACACATTAATTTCTATTTATACTTAATATTAGATTAATAAGCTTTTTATTATCTCTTAAGGAGATAATACAAACAGAGTGCATCTAAACTGCACAATTGCAATAAGGAATAACAATACTATTGTAATTATAATGAATGGTTAATTGTTTATATACAATGGTGTTATTATAATAGGGGTCGGTTAACTCCCGCTTGTTCTTTATTTGATTTAGAGCGTTTTTAATTTCAAATGTATCTATATCCGGCATCTCCTCTGAACCAGCATTAATCACTATCGGCTCATTGTCGTTAGGGGCTGGGAAGATTGATTTATATAGGTATTTATAAAAGTGTCCTATTATTTGGACAATTTCCGACTTGCTCGTTTCTGTAAGTCTTTGTTCGTTTTTAATTTTAATGATCTTTATCTTTCCATTCCGTAACGTGGATCAAAATACTCGCATATTGTTGTTTTCTTCAATTGTGTCTGTTATTCTTTGTGTATTATAAGATCGTTTGTTTTTTCGTACTTGTTTTGATATTGGTTTGTTTAGCTTTAAATAGCTTGGTGAATTTCTGTTCGTAGTTTTCTTTTGTTCTATTAGTTTCAGAGTGTCCGCGGTTAGTCGCTTGTCTTTGTGCGATTTAGCCTTCGTACAAATCTTTTTGGTACATACCCTGATGTCTTTTGTTATTTTCTTCGCTATCTGGTTTATTTCCATACCCTCTAGTTGTTCAATATTATTTAGTTTGCTAGCCAATTCTTCTTGATATTTGGATTTGTTCTGTTTTAAATCTTCCGATGTACTGTAACTCTTCTTTTGGATAAGCTTGTTTCTGGCGCTATTGGTGTTTATATCCAGGGTGGCCCTGACGAGCCTATGATCGCTGCTCGTATAGATTCTATTTAGCGCAGCAAAGTTTTTTATTATTTCTTTGTTGTTTGAGGTTATAAAGTCTATCTCATTTTTTGTTTAACCATCCGGACTCGCACAAGTCCACTTTTGTTGTAGTGGTTTTTTGAAGAAGGTGTTTATACAGTATAGGTGTTTGTTTTGTAAATAATTTAGCATAGTCTCGTCCCTTGTGTTTCTCAAGCCTATGCCAAATTTTCTCATTCCGGTTATTGTTTCATCGTCCTTTTTGCCAATCTTTGCGTTAAAATCGCCCATCACTATGGAGTATTGCGTTTTCTCTGATCTTCTGGTCGTTGTTATGTCGTACAATTGTGTTATCGCCTCATCGTCTGATGTACTTGTAGGTGCATAAACTTGAATGATTTGGAGCTGGTATCGTTTTGAAAGTTTTAATATTATGTATATAACTCTGTCTGAGATAGCTTTGATTTTTGTTATTTTATGGATGGTATTTTTATTAATAAGAAATCTCACTCCACCAATGTGTGAGTTGGTGTCTGAATTTCGTTGATATAGGACATGCCCAGATTTTAGTGTCGTGCATTTTTTGCCAAGAAGTCTTGTCTCGCATAGTCCTAAAATGTGCATTATCATTCATTAGTTAATGATTTCTTTTTAGGTCACATCCTATATGAACAGTCAATACAGACCAAGGTTTTAATTTCTTTTGCTAGTCTTTTTTTGCAGGGTTTAAATACAATAAGATACTCTATGTAAAGTTAAATTGATAAAACAATCAAGATAAATTGGTAATTGTCATCAACTTTCAATTTTAATTACACTTACTCAAATTACTAAAACTTTATTTTATAAATTGATAATGGTACTCCCCAAACAAAAAAATGCTACTAAAAAATGTAAAACCAATAGGGACTCAAAAATAGACTTTACATCTTCAATAAATTGCAAAAAATTCCTTAAAAAGTTAAAAAAATTGACATTTTTGAAAGTTGTACCCTAAATATCTCGGCCTAGTGCACAAAAAATCTATAAAAAATCAGGGGACCAGAGTTTATGTTAAAGAACCGATTTCTAAAGTTGCGACATAAAAAAAAAATATTTTTCGTACCACTTCACTCATACATGGCCATAATCATTATCAACTCAATAAAAGATTAATTAAATTTTCCTAACTGTAGTTAGAGTCTTTTTCCTAAGGATGTACATAACAATTTTGTATATTTTACAATTTTACATTAATTTTTGTTATATTTTTTTACATTAGATCTATAACTCTACTCTACGCCTCAACACTTTCTAAAATCTTAATCTTGTCTGTGAAATATTTTGAGTGCTAACTTTATTAACAACCTCGTTACCAACTTTTTTAAATCTTATACATTTTATAAATTCGCTTAACGTACTAAAATATTGAGCGTTTAACAGTTTGCTAAACATTTTATAAAATGTTGGCCTTTTAATACCTTTATATATTTTTTAGAATTTATAGATATATGTCTTTGTCTTTTTTTAACTTTATATTTACCTTTTTGATGTCTATTTCCAGTTTCTATTTGTATATTAAATTGTAGTCAATATTTTTGGCATACATGAATAACTAAAGGGTCTCCCCGGTTAACATAGGTGAAATGCCTCCCATCACGAATATCCAAATTACCTCAAAAATTACTTTTCTAGAATAAAAATAAAATATTTGGTAAGATTTTAAAATTTTGATACTCTTCTTTTTTCATAGGGGGCAAAAAATAGCATTTTTTTGTTTTTATTTTTTTTCCGCACCTATTGAATGAAAATTTTTAAAAAAATCATGGAAGTAGAGTTTTGGGTGGTCTTCAAACACAATTTTTTTCAACCACTCAAATCTTTAAGAAAATTCCAGAAGGGTTAAAATTTTGGTTATCTAAACCTTCGATTGCATGGAATTTTATTTTTTTCTGCTATCGTGACTCTGCAATGCATTTATAGCTTTCACAATACCGAAATTTGGATTCTACAAAAAATTTTACATCGAGTAGGTATTTTGGGTATAATATTTTTATCAATTTGCAATGATTTGACTTCTCAAAACACTATTTATTGTATTTTTTACCAAACCAAATGAAGTAATTTTTTTTCATGTTTTTAAATGTCAGATTTGTATTTGTGGCATCAAAATTTGTCAGTGAACTAATTTTTATTAAAATCGGTAAAGGTCAATAAAACTACCCCTATCAAACTTTTTTCACAATTTTAAGACTTTTTGCAGTAAAAAATCAAAACTCAAAATCGGTTAGTAATAGAGACACTGGACAAACTCCATTATTTTCAGAAAAATGAAATCTATTAAATTAATCGATTTAATTTTTCTTTTTTAATTCAACCATTCTTCTTAGAAAAAAACATGAAATTCACATTATTGGCTGTCATTTTTAAATGGTTCAACTTTATCAACTTTATCAATTTTTATTTTTTTATTGAATAGGGTTTATCAAAAACTTTCTAATGATATATAATTAAGCAGCATATTTTATGCAATCGGAGGTATAGATAATTTCAACCCTTCTGGTTTACCCAAAACTGTAAAAAATGACAAAAAAGTAGAAAATCTCATAAAATTTATAAATGTAGATTTATCAATTGCTCATTAAATAAAAATAAAAAATTCTATGCATTCGAAGGTTTAGATAACCTAAAATTAATTTCAACTTATTTGGACTGTGAAAAATGGCAAAGAAGTAAAAAAATCGATTTTGAATAGTGGCGCACCATTTGCAAAAATCTCAAAAAAATCATAAATGTGGATTTATCAATTGTTCATTAAATAAAAAAATAAAATTTGATGCAATCCGAGGTTTAGATAACATAAAATCAATTTCAACCCTTCTGGACTACCCAAAACCAAATGATAGAATTTTTAGGGTTAGTATGAACCGCAAAACTGTTTTATTATACATCGTTATCCAATAAAAAAATAAAAATTGATAAAGTTGAACCATTTAAAAATGACAGCCAATAATGTGAAAAACATTTTTTCTAAAAATAAAGGAGAAATAAAAAAAAAAAATTAAACTGAATAATTTAATAGATTTCATCCTTTTGAAGATGATGGAGTTTGTCCAGAGTGTTTTTGAGTTTTGATTTTTTAGTGCAAACAGTCTTAAAATTGTAAAAATGTTTGATAGGGGTGGTTTATTTAACCTTTACAGATTTTGATAAAAATAGTTTATTGACTAATTTTGATGAGTAGAATACAAATCTGACATTAAAAAATTTGAAAAAAATTACTTCATTTGTTTATTTTATTGTCTGGTAAAAAATACGATAAATCGTGTTTTGAGCAGTCAAATTATTGCAAATTAATGAATATATTATACCCAGGATACCTATTTCGTATTTTGAAAACTATAAATGCTTTGCAAAGTCACAAAAACAGAAAAAAACAGTATAAATGGCAAAAAGTGAAAAAATCGATTTTTAATATGCCAGCACCACATAAATTTAAAAAAAAATCATGGAAGTAGATTTTTTAATTACTTATAAAGTTAAAAAATAAAATTCCATGCAATCGAAGGTTTAGATAACGAAAAATAAATTTTAACCCTTCTGAAATTTTTTTAAGGGTTGTATAGAGGGTTTATGGGGCTGAAAAAAAATGTGTTTAAAGACTACCCAAAACCCTACTTTCATGATTTTTTTTAGAATTATTCATTTAATAGGTGCGGAGAAAAAAAATAAAAACGATAAAAGCTATTTTTTGCTCCCTTTAGAAAAGGGGGAGTATCAAATTATTTAAATACTACCAAACATGTTTTTTTTGCCTACCTCTACCGAAAGCATCTTTTTCGGCCTGCATATGCCTTTTCGGCTAATCGCGGTATTTGATTAATTACAATTTCATATATAGACGTCATGTGTGACAGTAGTGACAAATTATAATAAATATTTAAAAAAAATGTTTTTAATTGGGGCAGGCAAACAAATATCTGGTGTAACTCGAGCCAAAAGGCTTTAGCAGCACGAACAAGCAAAGCGAGTGAGGGCTGCTAAAGCCTATTTTCGGCCTTTGATACACTATATACTATTTTGATCCTAGAAAAGTAATTTGGATATTTGTGATGAGGGGCATTTCACGTATGTTAACCGGGGGGACCCTTTGTGTGTTTGTTTAATTTCATTTTATATGACTTGAATGAATGAATGACAGAATTGTACCTAAATTCTTGTTTTAGTAATAAGACTAGTTATTAATTTAATTTAATTAAATTTAATACAATATATAGTTTTATATTTACTGGTTAAAATAATCTTTCCTAATATTATTAAAATTTGATTAATATCTATTGATTTTCTCATGATATGTTTTGTTTAAATTAAATATTGCTAACTTTTTAACGTTTTTTGTGACATCAATTTTTTTCTTACATATGATCAGAGTTACTCTTCATTATTTGGTTAACGTAGGATACCGTCACATTCACATTAATTGTAATTTCCATTATTTGGAAAGTTTGAGTAAACAATCAATTATTTTTAATATTCAAAACCAACAGTATATATATAATATATCTAATATGTATTAAAAGTTAAAGAAACTGAATTATTAATAAGTAATTAACAACCAATCAAATCTGGAAGACTTAGATCAATTATTACAATTGTTAAATTTAGTCAACAATAAACAAACACAACCAACAATGACAGCAAATACTGCAGCGAAACTACAATAGTTTAAAATTAGATTCGATCCTATGTTTCGAAGGTCAAGAATACGAAATAAACGCATTCCTTCGTGTTTACGATAATATTGTAAGACGATATGATAATGTGGATGAATTAAAAGATGTTATAATAAATACTATTTTTAATAGATTTAGAAGTAAAGCGCGACAACTTTTAGCGCTTAAAGAGGATTTAAAAACGTAGAATGATTTACGACAAGCTATTATTGAACATTTTACGGATAATCGCAAATTTTAAATATTAACTGGTTTTAATAAAAATAACCAGCTTGAATTTAAAAATTATACAACTGTTGTTAAACGACAAACATCAAATTTTCCTAAACAGAATTATGCAAGACCCGCATTTCAACCTCTACAAATGAATTTCAATCAACAGCCAAACTTTATCAGGCAGCAACAACAATTTCCCCAATATCAACAAAAAATTCTATCTAATGTTTTTGCTCCAAGAGCACTATCATGTCCAAAACCGACACCAATGTCAGGTAAGCAAAATTTTCCTAAAATAATTCAAAAATATTATCCAAACTATACAATCCATTAATTTAAAATTAAACATAACTAATTGTGTGAGCCAACTTAAACAACTAGCTACAATTCCCTGTTTCCCTGAATTTAAATGCGCAGATAATTTTAAAATGTTAGTTATAGATTTCCACAATTTTTAGATGGATTAATTGGCGTTAAAAATTTAAAAAAAAAATGCATTTTAATATTGATTTAATTTATAATAAATTAACAAAAATAGATAATAACAACATTACTTTAGATTTTGAAAAACCGAGTAAGTTTAAAGTGCCTCCTAACTCATTATCAATTCAAAATATTAACGTAACTGAAATTAACTGTACTAATAAGACAAAAATTCGTGAAAGAATTTATAAAAATTTTAACGGAAATATAAACTTAATAATTGAGAATGAATCGGACAACAAGCAGGAAATAGAAGTAAAAAATTTTAATGAACAAAAACTTGATCAATATGATATTTATCCATTTCAATGTCCAAAACAACAAATAAAAAATTTAAATAATATGATCCGAATGATCCATATGAATCAAGAAGAGCGTAGAACAATAATTAAAACTTGTAAACAATATATTGACATATTTAAAAAACCAGAAGAAGCATTAACTTGCAACAACGATGTAGAACATGAAATTATTACTACAGACGAACAACCCATATTTATTAGAAATAAAAAAGTTTCTTTTGCTAATAAAGAAATTATTAGACAACATGTATCAGAATTATTAGAAAACAGAATAATAAAACCAAGTGTATCAACATGGAGATTCCTGGTACATCTAATTGATAAACAGACGCATCAGGAAAAAGAAAACTAGAATAGTTATTGATTATGGAGCACTCAATGAGAAAACTATAGACAACCAATATCCACTACCGCATATTGAGGATGTATTAAATAAATTAGGAAAACCTCAATACTTTAGTGTATTAGATCTAGCATCTTGATATCATCAAATCCAAATAAAAGAAGAATCGAAAATGAAAACGGCTTTTAACACCGAACATGGACAGTACGAATTCAATCGTATGCCGTTTGAGTTAAAGAACGCACCAGCAACATTTCAGAGAATGCTAGATAATGTACTTTGGTATGTAATTAATAAAGATTGCATGATTTATCTGGACGACATAATAATATTTTCACAAAATTTAGAAGAACATAGAAACTCACTTGAAAGAATTTTTAAACGACTTCAAAAACATCATTTACGTTTACAGCTCGATAAATGTGAATTCTTAAATTGAGAAACTGAATTTTTAAGTCATATAGTCACTCAAGGCATCAAACAAAATTCAATAAAAATTGAAACAATAAAAAAACTTCCAATACTACGCACGCAAAAAGAAATAAAATTGTTTCTTGGAATGTAAGGTTTTTACAAAAAAATTATTCAAAATTTGGTTGAGCTTATCCGACTTATAACAAAAAATAACAAAACAAAAAAATACTAAAGTTGAACATACCCAAGAATTTATAGACACTTGTTAAAAAAAATGTAAAATGCTATTATGCAATGACCCAATTTTAAAATTTCTCCAAATTGACAAGCAATTTACTATTTTCTTGAGACAATAGTGGTCTCAAGAAAACCACCCTGTTGGATATGCATCACGAACCCTGAACAAAACTGAATCAAGATATAACACAATAGAAAGGGAGTTATTAGCGGTTGTATAGGCAAGCACTTTCGACCTTACTGATAGAAACTGATCATAAACCACTTACCTGGCTCTTCTCACTTAAAGATTCCAATGCCAAATTAACTCGCTGGAAATTAAAAGTTTTAGAATATGATTACAAAATTATTTATAAAAATGGAAAACATAATAAAGTAGCCAATGCATTATCCAGAATCAAAATTACTGAAAATTATGTAAATGAATTAGACCAACTATCTAAATTTCTAGAAATTGGAGAAGAATCCACTGACCAAAATCTAGAAAATATTGACGAAATTATAAGCAAAGTACAAGACGATATTGTCAATATGATACAATAAAACCAAAATGATGAAACTCAAACAGTACATAATAGAAGTACAGTACACAAGAACAAGTAAATATACCATACAGTAAAAAAATAATTTAGCAAAACATCAAATTATTACTCTACAAATAACGCTATAATAAAATCTTTATTTAAAAATACTAAACAGTTACAGTTACAATGAACAAGAAACACTTAAAACTTTAAAAGATATTATTCAACCAAAACTTAAATATTCCATCTATTTTAAAAACAAAAACATCGAACGTGACGTACTAAAGATTATTAAGAAAATGTAGAAGAAGAAAATGAAAAGATACAATTTATATAATACTTTCATAACGGAAAAACCAAACATCGAGGTATAAACGAAGTTTCAAATATATTAAAAAGTTTATGTTATTGGCCAAATATGGAAAAGTATGTTAACATTTATATAACTTGCAATGTTAGTAAATATGGTAGGAACCCGCAAAAATTACTTGCGGCAATGACTTCTACTCCAATTAAACCTTTTCAAACTATGCACAAGAACTAATTTTTTGTACAAAGCCGCACAATTCTTACTATTATTGACGCGTTTTCTAAGTATGCTCAAGCTTACTTGTTTCCCGATAGATATTCTAAAACTATAGTAGAAAATATAACTTCATACACAACGCATCATGGACTTTTTTATCAAAATAATAACTGGTAATGATCTAAGCTTTTGTAATAATTTAGTATCTGAATTCTTTAAAGTTCATAAAATGTTTCATCATAGAACTTTAATTGAATCTTTAAAAACTACAGATAAAATCAAAGCATCTATTTTTTGAAACCTAATTACATTTAGCAGTAACCGGCTATAAGAATAGTTTACATTCGACAACAAAATTCACTCCGTTTGAGATAATTTATGATCAAATTAATAAACCGAAAAAATTACTATACTCAACATTCCACTAGATTATAAGATTACACATTATACAACTTTTTTGCATATTACTATTTTTGTAATCTATGTTATATTTAAATTTAGGAAATCATTTAAATGTATTAGTGTAATGAAAAAAAAAGAAAACCCAAGAAAAAGGTACTGAAGGCAGTCTTTTATCTGATAAGGGAGGAGTTATATGGAAAAGCAACCTCGAACTATAAAGATTCCGCAAACAGAATAAGATTGTAAACACATTTTATCACGTTTTGTCTTATATAAAATAGCACGCGTAATTATAGTTGGTCTGTTACCTACTTTGTAACTATTGTTCATAATATAAATAAAAAATATTTTAAAAACTAATTATTGAAACCAATCAATAAATTTTACACGTAATAATTTCATTTAATATATAACAAAAAGTTTTATATGTCATCATATCATTTATATGTAGCCAAAATTTTTTTCCGTTGCTCTATTTTTATAACTCGACACCCGAAAAATCCTCTACTAATCCTTCTAATAACTTCCTGTACAAAAAACCGAACATACTTTTTTTTAGAGCGATTTTAAAACTTTCGTAAAATGTTTGCAAAAAATCCAAATAATTCAAAACTCCAAAATAACCTCATAATTCCCGGAAACCCATTGATTGTTGCGAGTTATAAAAAACCTAACATACCCCTATTTCAAAATATACTTTCACTTATAAACGACAATGACAATGATTGATTGCCGAATCATGTCATATTGTTTTGCGTTTATTTTATAATTTTTATGTACTTTTTTTTATTAAATAAAAATAATATAAAAGAAATTTGTTTGAATTGTAACGTTCCGTTCGCACGCGGCAAATGAAACAATTAAAATTTATTAAACTATTATTATGGCACGAGATCACCCTGTATATTTCTACTTTGTTTTAAACAATTTATATGCGTATAAATATTGATTCCAAGAAATAATTCAAACTCGACAAAAAATGTTCCAGGAAAAAAGTACTTGCGGCCTCGAAATATTCTGCCAGGGGTTTCTCATTCCCCTTGCAAGCCGACCGTAAAACTAAGTTGAAACAGGTAAATCAAAATTTAAAAAAATTAGGAAATAGAGAGTTGGAAACGACACATTTGTACACACATACCATAGATTGTTGACGTAAAGATTACGTCAACAATCTTATAATTTTTTGTCGTTTGTGCAAAAATACCTTTAACAAGAAATTCATAAAATGCTAAAACCAAAAGTAATTAGGCCATCGTTAAGCCCTTGGAGTCCATTTCAGTTAAAATACTTGAGGTACAAGGTAGACAAGGATGGGTTAAGAACTGATCCAGAAAAAGTCAGCGCCATGATTAACATTGCAATTTCAAAAAACACCACAAAAGTTAAGAGATTTATTGAACTATGTAGCTAGTATAGGTAATTTATCGACAACTTTTCTACCCAAATTGCTTCTATCAACAAATTAGTAAAAAGTAAGAAAAAAGAACAACAAATTTTTTGGGATGAAGAAGCTCAATTAGGTTTTGACTCGCCAAAGAACGCACTAATTAATGCTCTTGTTCTAATGGCACTAGATTTCTTAAAGCTGTTCATTGTATTAAGCGATGTTTTTAATGTAGGTTTGGAAGCTTGTTTATTACAAAAAGACGAGCAAAATTTAGAGTTTGTTGTAGCTTACGCAAGTAGGGTTTTGAGCAAAGCGGAACAAAACTTCTCGACATCTGATCGGAAGTGTCTAGCTTTGATTTTTGCGTTAAAAAAAATCAAGCCATACATCGAGGGGCCCATTTTACGGCGGTGACTGACCATTCTGCGTTATTGAAACTAATAAATTTCAATAACTCATTTGTACGTTTGGCAAGGTGGTCTCTCAAATTGTTCCATTATGACATGACACTTGTTCACCGCAAGGGGCAATTAATGGTTGTACCAGACGCACTTTCAAAGTCTGTACCTGACCCAGTATTTTTAAGGTTACCGTCGGTTTTATAATAGAAGGCAAATGATATGATGACAAGTATGCCGCAGTTCAAGACGACAAATATCCAAATTTTAGAATTGCCCTTAATCAACTTTACAAGCTTATAGACCATAAGGCAAAGCTTCCGGTTAAGATTCCGGAATGAGTATATTAGGAGGCCGGTGATAGAAAAATGTTATGACTATCCTCTATCCGGATATTTTGGCTATTTTAAAACCTACCGCAAAGTTAAACAAGAATATTATTGGCAAAATATGAAAAACAAAATACTGAAATACGTTAAAGCATGCCAAGTATGTAGCACGCAAAAAATGTAAGTCAACCAGGAGTAATGAGCACTCAAAAGCTCGTAAAATTCCTTTTCAAACTTATATCATTAGATCTCATAGGACCGTTACTGGATAGTCGTTTTAACAGACTGGTTCTCAATGTTTGTGCTTGATGAACTTTTCCAACAAGCTACGTCTTCGGAAATTGTGAAATTTTTAAAAACGCGTTTGTTTTTGATGTTTGGAGTACCAAAAATAGCTATGATCGATAACGGTAAGCAATTTGTAAGTTTAGCTTTCAAACAATCGCTGAAGAAGTATCACGTTAAACACTTATGGTACAATGCGTTGTACCACCCACAAGTCAATTTCACAGAACAAGTGAATAAGGTGGTTGGACAGCAATCAAATGCTATTTAAATAAAAATCCGGATCATCGTAAGTGAGACAAAAATATCCCTTAAATAGGCGCGGCAATTAGAAAGGCAATCCATGAAGTAACCGGATATTCGCTTAACTTATGTTCAAAACCTATCAGATCTCTCCTATATTTACAATAAGATTATTAAGCAGTAAGACTGCGCGGACAGTAAGAACCAAGCTCATTACAATCTAAGTGACCTAGTGTATAAACGCAATAAAGTATTATCAAGCGCAGTAAACAATTTCTCCGCAAAATTAGCTCCTAAGTAACTCCAATCGTATCTTTTCCTCAATGGAGCAACTATAACACGTTAAATTGTATATGTAGGACATTCACATTTGTATCTAGGAAGGGGGCAGTGTAACGTTCTGTTCGCACGCGGCAAATGAAACAAGCAACAATGATTAAACTATTATTATAGCACAAGATCACCCTGTGTATTTCTATTTTGTTTAAAACAATTTATATACGTATAAATATTGATTTCAAAAAATAAATCGACAAAAAAATGTTCTACGAAAAAAAGTACCCGCGGCCTCAAAATATTCAGCGAGGGGTTTCTCATTCTTTTTGCACGCTAAGCAACCAAGAAGATCACGGGACACATTTAAATGTATGTGATTCAATTAGTTGTGCTGCAACGGATTTAATCCCATAATTAGCATCATCTTAAAGAGAGCCAATAAATATATTGGTAAGTTTATTAAATAAATTTAATATTGTGTAAGATTAAATTTTGTTTGCGTAGAGTTTTTAAAAATTTCTTTTAGGCTCTTAGTTAGTTATCAAAATTAATTACGGTTTAGTTAAACCAAGTAACTATTAAGACGGTCGAATATGAGGACATCACCTGTTCACGTCCATGGGAAGCGTTGAGGACGCGGGACTTACAAAAGGAATTAGATCCGAATTGCATTTTGCCCTACTTTGATAAAATATTAAGCAGTAATATAGAACAATAATGTTTTTATAGGTTCATAATCTACTTATTCAGCTTAAATATGTTTATGTCATTCAATACAAATTTTATATTTATATTGGGTGTTTTGCAATTTTAAAACTGATTTTTTTATTCTAATATTTTTTTTAATAATAGCTTTTAAATATAATATATATTTAAACAGGTTTACAATGCAACTTTTGTGTTTATTTAGCGTATACAAAGTGTAAACAATATTCAATTACTTAATAGTATTTGAACTGAATTCCGTTTCTCATATAACATAACATAACATTTTAATCAATGATACGTCTATATGAGTTTTGCTAACTTCTGAGAACTGTGTACATATATTGATATTAATTTAAGTTTATTTATAGCATTTGATTTTCGTATATAAAACTAATTTAATATAAAAATAAAATTCAACTTACACATTTTAGTTAAGTTAATATTATTAGTATTATTATATATTTTTGTATAATGTATATTGTTAATATGGCTAATAAAAGTATATCAGATTTACTGTTGCAGGAATATTCTGTTGCAAAATGAACTAGTTTACATTTGTATATCTCAAATAACCACATATAATATAAATAAAATAAGTTATTTGTTTTATGTTTTTGGTAATGGAATCTTTTATAGTTTTGGTGTCCGGTTTTAAGATTTGCGTATTTTATGGTTCTGGCTGCGGAATTCTTTACAACTCCGGTAGTAATTGTAACTGTAGTGTTTTAACTGTCAAAGGTTAATTTGTTCATATACTTGTTTGTCTATAATGTATTGTTCTTTATTATTTAGTTAAATATTAAATAAAATAAAATTGATAATATAAAGGAATTGTAAAACAAACAATCGCAGTTATTGCGAACTAGAAAGAATTCCAATAAGACACATGGAATAAGCAGCAGCAAGTGAAATTTATTGATAAAAATAATTTGATGTGGTGTGGTGTACTAGATTATACAAAACAGTATTCTTAAAATTCAAATAAGGTATATACATCAATTAGTATCACAAAATTATTGTCTTAAAGAAGAATGAAAACCTTTAAAAATAAATTAAACAATTTAATAGTTTAAATAGTTATTAACACGTTCAATGCGTTACAGGGCATATATGCCCCGTGCAGCCCTTCCTATTTGGCGGACCATAATTTCAATAAACTTCTCTGCGGGCGGCGGTTTTTACTGCGACATGCTAACGCGGTAATACGAAAGACAAGCAATGAACATTAACCGCAGTGAACGTGTTAAGCGGCCTTTTACATAGAGTAAAATAGAGCGTCCACTGACTTATATATAATATAATATATAAATTAAAAATAAAACAAAAACACCGTCGTATTTAGGAAGAGTTCTACTTTTATATGATATCGTCAATTTTTACTAAACATCTATTTTTAATTATATTTTTTGTTCATTAATACAGCCATATTAAAAAGCTCATTACACAAATAAGATGTACAAAAATAATAATATCTTTATGTCATTCAATAATTTAATGTATTATCTTTGAGCGCAAGAATAATGAAAGTTTAATGAATAAATACTACAGGATTTAATTATTAACAAGTCATGTTTAGCAAATAAATTGCAATAATATTGGTTCGTACGCTAAAGACATCATACCACATTTTCGGGAACTCGATCACGTGATTCAGACCGAGGCTGCGTACAATGTAAAAATCTAGTGATGTAGCTTTTCAATGACACGTAATTAATAGACCTAACTAACCATTTGCCATATAGCCAATGTAACCATCGATATTTTGCGCACTGATTTTGGAAATCAAATAATCAGCCAAAATGATGATGTCAATTGGCCGCCTAGGAGCTGTGGTTTGACCACGTTGAATTTTTTTTGTGGGGAGACTTTAAGTATAAGTGTTACGCTAACCATCCAGAGACGATTGATGTCTTAAAACACAAAATTAAAGTTTCTATTTATGCGATTGGATCCCAAACATTTGAAAATGTACTAAAAAACTGGGTTAATCGGATGGGTTATTGTCAAGCCAGCCGTGGCAATCATTTGAATGACGTTGTGTTTCATTTTTAAATAAAAGTGTTTAATCTTTCTAATAAACTCAAAATTTTAAAAAAATATATTATATTTTGTTATTTATAGCTAATTTAAATTCCAAAAGTTAGATGGCCCACTCTTCAGTCTACGAATTATTATATGATTTCAAATATTTTTCCTCATCGTCAATTCAATGTAGTGTTGAATATAATATCTCTAAAAAATTTGTTTGGATACAGACATTTATTTATAAAAACCACCATTTGATTAACTTAGAAAAGGTGGCAAATTGGAGACTGGCAAGGGCTGTGTGTTTGATCAAAATAAACGACTTGCACACGTTATCGTAATTATAGAAGAGGTTTTGTTGTTGACAATTTCTACTATCCATATTACAAAAGACAACATTTTTTAATTTCTTTCCTAAAAGAAAAACTTTACATATTTTTAGTCTACATACATCTCCTGAACCCCAGATTTTGGGGCAGGGGAAAGTGAAACCTTTTCCAGGCGCGTTCCCGGGTGGCAGAAGGGGATTGCACACGCGGACTAACACCATTGCACGGTAGCCTTGCTTCGGCGATGAGACTACCACTTCCCACTCTTTTTTAATTCTTTGAACTGTCGGGCTATCTTGGTCAAACTCTTCGATCTACTCTGGATCAATTTTAGTCTACCGATGCTATTACGTTTCAAAGGCTAAGGGATCAAAACATCTATCATTTTCTTTTAATTTTAATTTAATTTATTTTCATTTTTCTTCTTCAACCGGACAGATATCATCGATAACTAAAACAAACCTCAGTAGGTATAAAATGCACAGACCAAAATTATCTAAACATGTCACATTCCACGAATAATACTGAGTTTACGGAACAGAGGAGATAATCAACTAACCAAAAAAGTGCTTGTAAAAAAAAGGGAAAAAATATATAAAGACATACAAAGCCTTGTAACGTTCAATACCAACAACAAAACGATCCATGTAGGTGTAAAAGAGTTGTCCAACAGCCAAACACGCAGTTGGGCACAAGAAACTAGAGCCAATAAAAAATAGCATAAAAAAAGCAAACAAGGAGGCACAAATGGAAAGCAAAATAGAGAAATTAAAAACGGGAATGAGCTAAACAGCATAATTACAGACAACCAAAAACAAAAGAAAAAAAAAATCCAATTCTTGAAACAGGAAATAAATGCGTTAAAACTGCAACTGGAACAGGAAATAAGAACAAAAAAAACTGAGGAAGAGACACAAAACTTATAATAGAAAGGTATAAAGCGGAATAAACTATGCTCGAACTTCAAGCTTCGGCAACTGAAGTACTCCTAAAAGTACATACATACGAAGAGTTCAAAACAATATCTAAAAAGAAATGGACAACACTAAAGGTACATACATACGAGGAATTCAAAACAATATCTAAAAAGAAATGAACAACACAAGACTACCGGTGTATAGAAATTACTAAAGATAACCCTCTAATGGCATCAAGAGAGTATGATCTCTATGAAGAAGACGACCAACAAATAGAAAAACGAATCCAAAAGTACTTTAAAGCAAGATACCCAGAAATAATGGAGATTGATGAGAAAGTAGGACACACATAACAGAAACTGAAAAATGTATGTAACAGAAGAGGAAATATACAAAGCTCTAAAAAAACTACAATATATTGCCGAGACTGAACAAAGATAAAAGGTGTCAATCACAATACCAGACAGATATGAAACGCAACTGTTTATAAAAATGATGGAATGTGCCTTTTGCACTAAAAACAAAATGGTAAGGAATCACAGCCAGAAATAGAAAAAAAAATCAATAGAAAGTACCAACAGCAGAAATAAAATCACAAAAACGGCAGTAAATACAATTAAAAAAAAAACGACCAGAAGAATCATTAATTGTTAAGATGCAAAGAAGAAAGAAGAAAGAAAAGCAGTGCCAAGAAGAAAGTGCCTACTGTATGTTATGCCAAAAGAGCGGCCATAAAGTAGAAAACTTTGGGTGCAACAAATTTAAAGAATTCAATATAATACAGATAAACGTTGGCAAACGCGCTGTGGCTCATGACTTCCTAGAAGCAACCGCAAAAATGTCTAACGCTGACATATTAGTTGTAAGCGAACCAAATAAAAAATGCTAAAAACAAAAAGAAAAATGGACAACAGACATAAACAAAGACGCTGCAATTAAGACAATAAACAAGAATATAATAATTGCAGACAAGACAAAAGGAAGGGATAGTCTGGAATAAAATTGAAAAAGGACCAACAATATTTAGCTGCTACATATCACCAAACTGCAGTCTAATAACTTTGAAAACGTTCTTGGGCATGCTAGACAACGAAGCCAGAAACATAAAAGGCAACATTGTGGTGGCAGGAGATTTTAATGCAAAATCATCAGAAAAAGAGGAAACCTATTAGCGGAATGGGCGGCCAGTAAGTAAAGCCTGGGGGTGATAAATGATTGAATAAAAACAACTTTTGCAAGGAGAGATCAAAAGTTCTACATTTATGTCACTTTTCTGTCGGAGGGTCTAGCGCGAGAGGTATCAGACTGGAAACTGCTCGATGAAGAAAGTCTAAACGACCATAGGAATATCACCTACAAGCTAACAAAACATACAACCCAGGCCAACATAAGATCCAAAAACAAAAAAGGATGAAAAGTACACAAAACTAAAAAAGAGGACTTTATAAAACACTTTCAAAAGAGGGTGAAGCGAGCTAAAACCCGAAAAGCAAAAGAATGTATAGGCATCATCTCCAAGGTATGCAATGAAATAATAGAGAAAAAGAAAGGACCCCCAAACAACAACAACAAAAAAACGCTGTACTGGTGGAACTCTGATATTAAGAACTAATGAACTAAATGTATAGCGGCGAGAAGAAAAGTTACAAAACTGAGGAAAAAACAAAACCAACCTATGATTACAGAAGCGGAAGAAAAATATAAGAGTTAAAAAACAACTGAAGATTCAAATAGCACAAGCTAAGAAAAAAAATCGATGCAGCTAATAAAAGAAATCAAAGAAGATGTATGGGGAGCAGCGTATAAATTGGTCTTGAAAAAATTCAAAACTCCAGCTCCGCTAATGAGCCTAGATTTTAAGTACAAAATAAACTGTTTTCCATAACGACGGCGTCTATACAGTGAAATCTTTCACAAAAGAAAAGCTAAAGATAGCATGGTAAAAAATAAAAAAAACGGAAAAGCCCCTGGACCAGACGCTATACCGGCTAAAATAATAAAAATTGTACCAGAAGCAAAGCCAAAATATACGCTGAAAGTGCTAAAACCACACTCTAGAAAAAGGATGTTTTCCAAAAAAATGGAAGTACGCAAGATTGGTTTTAATAAAAAAGGAAAAGAAATAAACGACGGAATACAGACCTTTGTGTATGGTCGACACAATGGGCAAACTACTTGAGCAATTGATCTGCATCCGACTCAAGAAGAAACTTGAAAAAAAATCCCCGCAGTCAAATAAACAAATTGGCTTTACACTATAAACGCCGCCTATATGGTTATCCAAACTCCTGAAGAAGAAATTAAAAAATTGCTAAAAACTAGAAAACTCTGCTTGCTAGTTACGATTGACGTGCAAAACGCATTCAACACCGCATATGGCAAGAAATAGTAAGAAATATATCTCCATTTTGTCCAAGATAATTTAAAGTTATCTGGAAGAAAGATATGTAGAGGTGAAAGAAGGGCTATACCATCAAATTACGGTAGGTATGCCTCAAGGATCCGTGCTGGGACCACTGTTGTGGAATGTCTTATATGACTGAATTCTACAACTGAAGCTAAAAGGTGCCACACTCATTGGGTACGCAGATGACCTGGCACTAGTAGCTAAAGTCAAAACCCAAAAAACGCTTACAAGTCTAACCAACAAGGCCTTAGACAAAATTGGTTAGTGGTTAAATGAAAAAAAACTTCAAAAGACGTTAAAATGCAGAAAGCAGTCAAATACCTTGGAATTGATTTTGATCAGAGGCTGACATTTGGCGAACACATCAGGCAAACCTATGGATAAGGCAATTAGAGCTACAACTGCTCTCAGCAAACTGATGCCAAACATAAACGGTCTAAGTGCAAGAAAAAAAGGTTGCTGGGTATGGTAGTACAATCAATATTACTGTATGGAGCACCAGTGTGGCAAAAATCGCTAACCTTCAAAAAATACCAACAAAAACTGAAAAAAGTACAAAGAAGAGCAAATGTAAGAATAATTAGCTTGTACAGAACCATTACCAAAAAGGCGCACAGTGGTCCCAAATTCAATTCTAGCTGGACAAAATTATATTTATGTTTTTATCAAAAAGTATTGATAAAAATAATAAAATTTAGTAGATATTTAAACAATACAAGTAAATATTACCTTTATTAAGACTAAACAAACATAGAATAATAAATTTCTTTAAAAATTGCTGTTATCATCTGTACTACTTTCAGAATTCGAATTTTTTGAATCTGATTCTTTTGAATCTGAATCTTCATGTTTTTTGAGGAGTTTTTTACATTTTACATTATAATTAACTTTTGGTACATGAAGTGTAAATCACCCTGTATACAAAACTAGCAAAAAGTAGCAGATAAAGCTTATATTTGTTAATTAAAAATAAAAATAAATCAAATAAACTCGAATCAAATTTTGCGGTAATATTTATTTCTGTATTTTTTTAATAAAAAAACAAAGATATTTGGTATAAAAAATATAGTGTTAAAAACTATATTTTTTATACCAAATATTTTTTAAATAAATGTCATATGCCAAAGGTTGCTATACATCTTAGTTTTTTATCCTAATAATATAAACATTTATTAAATAATTTGTTATAAACTATAAAATGTGGACTGTGTACAAAAACACCGAATTAGAACTTTTTTCAAATGCTTACTTTACAGCGTTCTCCTTCATGAAAAATTTCATTAAAATGTTTTATCTAACTCAATAAGAAGTTGATGGTTTTAATTTGCAGTGAAAATAATCCAGTCAATATTTTAATTTTTGTCCACCTAGAATTGAATTTGGGACCACTGTGAGGCGGTAGAAGTTATAACAGAAATACCACCTTAGCACAAGAAAAGATTAAAAAATATAACAACCCAGAAATCAACACAAGTTTATTAAAAAAAGAAACAATCCATATGTGGCAAATCAGATGGAAAACTAAGACGGAATAAGCAACATGGACAAGACATCTAATACCAAATGTAATCACATGAACAGAAAGAAACCACGGCAAAACAAATTACTATTTAACCCAATTCCTAAGCGGGCATGGATGTTTTTGAACATATGAAAAGAGAATGCATATACGGGTAGACGATGAATGACAATATTGTAAGCTGACAGACACGGTTGAACACACAATTTTTAATTGTAAAAACTGGGAAGATTATCGTCAAAAGGCAAATCAGGAAACTGGGCAACAGTTAACACCAGCAAATGTGAAAGAAGTAATGCTAAAAAACAAAAAAAAAATGGATAGCTGTAGAAAAAATGATTTGTGAAATAATGAAACAAAATGAAGAAAATGAAAGGAAAATTCAGAAGAAAAAAAAAGCAATAAAACTCGACACAAACTCAACCTAAAGTAATGTTTAAGCAGTGCCGGGTTGGGGTAAGAGAAACAAGGGGAGGTTTCAGCGGGTAGAGCCTCTTTAGAACAAGAGAAAGAGTCCCGCAGGCCCAGATAGACTGGCAGTGCATTAGGCATATCCTCCTCTCAAAGTCTACATACATCCAACTTCTAATATAGAAGATAACATTTTTATAAAAGCTTTCTCATGTACTCATTTCTTAATTATTGGCAATTTTAACTTAAACCCTATAAAATCTGGCTGGACTTTATAGAGTTTAAGTTGCAAAAATTTGTATGAATGACAATCAAAGCATAACTCCTGATATATTACTGTGCACATCAACTATAAAACCAATAATTCATTCAATAAACGTTATTCCTGACCTTTGTTCCGATTACTTAGATATATTCTTTTTAATATAATTCCGGGTCTTTTTAGTCACCACTTCCGCTCTAAAATTGAAAATTATGTGTAAATTTTTAATTTCAGAAGCGGTCCCGTACTAAAAATTTGTTTTTTTTAAATTGCCGTTTTTTTTTTAATAAAGATTAAACCTTCTAACTATACCATACCCTGAGTTTACTTTTAATTTGAACCGCTGCGACATAAACCAACTCTATAAGGAGGTAATGGTATTTATACGAATTAATAAAAGCATTTCACCAACAAACATCTCTTCATTTTTAAATTCACTATTCAACTCTATTAAAAATAAATTCGTACTTCAACTACCCGCTACCACCGTTTATTCTTAGACTCATAAAATACAAACGACAATTATACAGAGAATTTAAAATAACAAACGACAGAATTTTGAAAAGACAGTTCAATGACTTAAACAAACATATACATGATTTAATACAACAATACAGGAAGGACACATATATTAACGCATTCAATAAAATTAACAACAATAAAGAAAAAACATTCTTTCAAAAGATAAAAAAACTAACAAGACATAAACGGCTTTCTCAAATTCACAATATTACGGACCTAGTGACTAATAACACTTTTTTCAGATATTGACATAGCCAACAGTTTTAGTAATCATTTTAAAAACGCATATACATTTTTCAATTCCAAAACTTTGACGACAATCACTTACAGGACGTAAATACATGGTATGTGACATTTTGTTGACAGGCCCACTTAACGCCAGATGACAAAAATATAGATGAAGAAATTTACTATGCCACATTAAACCGCGGAAAAAACTCTGAACCTGGACAAGAGTGAATGACAAACATCAATATTTTCCCAATGAGTGGAAAGCGTGAGTTATTATTTGCATTCCAAAAAATAATTGCAAATCAATTATCTAAGCAGTTGCCGTCTCAGTACACTACTTTTAGTCTTAGGAAAACTATTTGAATCTTTAATTCAAATTAAACTTTTAACTTATGCTAAAAATAAAATACCTATTACACAATTTAGTTTTCGAAAAAATATGTCAACAAATTATCTATTAATTATCCTAACTTTAAATATCCAAACATCCCACCTTGAGGGCAGCTATTCAAGGGTTTTGTTTATAGACATAAACAAAGCGTTTGAATCAGTCTGGCATCAAAGCCTCCTGTTCAAGCTATCTAAATTAAAAGTCCTACCATACCTTATCAACATAATCAACAAATTTTTAAAACAATTCAAGTCAAGTACGTTTACGCTATGTATACTTTTTTCAGTCTTCTTCTCAACAAGCTGTTTTACAAAGCTCTTTCACCGCTGTTATACAATTTATTTTGCTCGGATATATATAGTTCTAACTCAAAGGCATACACATACTCCGGTATGCAGATGATACCACTTTAATTTCTCTTTTTAAAATCCATTACTCAGTTACAATTCCTATTAAATACTACCCAAACTTGGTTTAACAAATGGCGTTTACTTGCAAATCCACAAAGAACAAAATTATTAATCCCGTATCACAAACCATTAGATAATGTGTTACGATTCAATTTCTGCGATTCAATAAAAAAATACAAATATTGAATTAAAACTATTTAAAAAATTTAAATATATACTAGCTAAAATCATCGTAGGCAAAATTAAGCACGTTATGCTGTTTGAGTGGCCAATTTATAAATAATAAATTTAATTGTCTCGATGCTGAAACACAGATTATGAATTAACAAACTACATACTACCAATTGTTTGACAATGTCAGCGTGCATTGTTTTTGTTTATTATTGCATTTCAGATTTTTCAAGTGTCAAGTTTTTAATTATTGATAATCAAGTTGACCTGCCAGTTTTGTGGTGTGTCGAGTAGATTCACACACACATTTATTATTCCATTATCATTTCTATTATAAAACTCCAATTCCAATTCCTTGTCTTATTCCTTATTACTGTATTAATTCATCTTCCTTGATTGTTGGTGTTGTTTACATAACCTAAAACTAAGATTCAAAGATGATTAATTTTGTTAAATGTTTAACGCTGCGTTATATTGTATTAATTAATTATGACTTACTATTTTAATCTTAAATCATTGTACCTTCAGTATTGCCAGTAGTTAATTAAATTAATTCCACTTGTTGTTGAATGAACGATGACAGCTCCGTTGTGAAGTAAGCTGAATCCTACTTAGCTTGTATGCTTGCTTCACGTACTTTGTAGCCATATTTGCCTTAAAAAAAAAAATGTTTAATCAGTCACTAGCGTGTACCCACCAGCTAGGAGTGTGTACGCGACAGTGGAAGCAAACTGAGTTAAAAGGAAGAAGGTAACATAAGGATAGGAATAAAACTTTTCTCGAGCCGGAGCTCCGGCGGCTTTATCACAACACAGGGTCGGGAAGGTGTTAGTAGTTGTTGGAATGTGGTGAATGAGAATTAAAGCTTAATTTTTGATTCTGTGACATACTCGCACAGAGCAGCGTAAATTTTGGTGAGTTTGGAGGCAATCAGTAGTTCCATAAAGGTAGGGAGTTCTACTTAACATTTAATTAATTTCTGTTATAGTTTCTGTTGTTTGTGTCTAAATCTATTACATTCAAAAAATAGGTGGTCTAATGTACCAACTTGACCATAATAACATAGAGGATTGCTTACAATGTTCAATCTAAATAAATGCTATGGTGGTGTCCTGATCTTAGCCTACTTAGTAAGCCTATTTCCGCTTTGAACGGTGTTTCTTTAAACCAGGGAGTTGGTTGCGTTACTTTGTTTATATAGTTGTAATATTTAGTTCCCTTAGTCACAGAGGTTGAATCAAAAAGTTGTTGTCAAGCTTGCATCTCATCTTGCACGAAGTTGGCATAGAGGTCGGTGATACTGATATCATTACATCGCCTCCCATGTCCCCGTTTCGCAATTTTGTCGGCTTGTTTGTTACCAGATAATCCTATGTGGCTTGGAACCCAACACCAATGTACCGCATAGCTTTTGTTTTGCAGCAAGATTACTAGGTTTTTAATGTGTGTGACCCAGATGTTGTTTTTAATGTTGCATGCTGGAGAGCATACCGCATCAAAAGAACTCCGGGAGTCTGTAAAAATTACTGCCTTAGACAGATCGTAAAACGCAACCGAAATCAAGGCTCTATAAATGGCATATAATTCAGCTGTAAATATCAGCTGTAAGTGTGGTGAAGGAATGTAAACACCGTAGGCCGCTGATTGAGTGTTTAGTTTTACAACTGTAAAAAAGTAAACAGAATTAGTTTTGAGAATGCGTTCTTGTTAATAATTCTTTCAAAATGTGAGGTTTCGTTAAAAGCAAAGATGATCATGGGACATCTCTTGCAACACAGAATAGGAGATAAAATCATTTCTCATGGCCGAATTATTTCTGTATGCAAAGACAAGGTTGAGTTTGCTCATTTGTATAAGAGCAGTCAGAGTAGAATTACCAACATCTAGCAAAGTAGCTAGACAAAAATTCTGAAACCTAAGTCTCATCTTTGATGGAAGCGACTGGTCTGGGGATTCTTGAAAAATTTTTAATTGTTAACCATACGTAAGACGGTAAAGAGGTTCTGTTAAGAGAACTGCAAAAAAAATTTAAACTTTTTTTTGCAAAGCAGAAGCCTATTTGCTTGGGCCATAGCTTTTCTAATTTGGTAACGAGATGTCTTTAAGCTTGGCAGAGATAATTTCTTTGTATGATACCCAATCTATTTATTTTAGACAGATTTGTTTGTAATGAGTGTACGGAGCATACTGAGACTGAATGAAGTGGATTTTGGTAATGATAGGGAAGTGACCACTTCCATAGGTGTCTTGCAATGTTCCCGAATGACGTATTAAAACAATATTTGGTGAGGCTATGACTAGGTCGATTACGTTCATGTGGATGTTCGTTGGCGACCCATAATTTAGTATAATGAGATTAAAGGAATCTATCGCAGCTTCTAATTCCAATCCATTGCGGTTATGATAATGGTGACCCCAAAGAGGATGGTAGGCGTTAAAGTTGCCAACAATAATAAAAGAGGATGATACGGACGAGAATATTTGTTTCTAAAGATTCCTATTCAACGACTGATTAGGAGGACAGTAACATGACAAAATGGTGAGGTTAGGCATAAAGGACTAAACAAATTGGAAACAAAGTAAGACAGGTAGGAATTTTGGATGTAACAAAGATATCACGGCTAAAGAACGAGGATACTCCTCCATAGCCATTATCTCTTATGTTGTGGAAAGAGTTGAACCAAGGAATTGCAAAGTGTTTATTTGGACGAATCCAAGTTTCTTACAGAGCAACTGCAATAATCTTCAATTCCTGCTTAATGCATAACAGTTTCGGTTTTTTGTTATGTCCAGATTGGATATTCCAACTAACCAGACGTATCGGCGCATGAATCATTGTTTGATTGTAATACTAAATTGTTAAAGGACGTGAGAAGATTAGACATAGACGGGATTGATTTGTTTGGGTTTTGAAAGAAATACTGTCCAAAAGCTTTGATTAAAATTTCTACCAAGTTATAAATGAACGATGCATCGGTAGAGGGTCTTGCATCTAAGGAAGGGTACGTTAAAAGGTAATGTTATGTTGAGGGACCAGGCAGAAACTAAAAAGATAAGTTTTTTTGGGAACGGAATTTTTTTGGAGACTTACCATATGATCTTTTCCGTTTGGGAAATTTCTTTTTAGATGGTTTGAAGTTAGAGATAACTGGGTCTCTGACTGAACACTTATGATACGCAATCAGATTGAAATGTTGGGAGACAGCTGAGGAAAAAGTTGACGGGACGTTTGCCGGAAGATTTTGGTCGTGTGCAGGGATTGAGGAAAATCTCTATCTAATTGCGTGGTGGGGTTATTGAAATTGGAAAGATTGAGTTGCAAAGTTTTATGCAAAGAGTAGCCATAAAAGGCCATAGCTTGTTTGATTTTGAACTGCCCAGCGTATTCAGGGCAAATTCTATTAGCCAATGAGGACTTAAACTCATTGGAGTAGTGCGGGCTTTTGCAGAAATTACAACATAAAGCATCAGGTTAACTACAAATTTCTATTTTGTGTTGATCATAGCACAAGAGGCATTTAATTCTGTTTCTACACACCTTGGAAGTGTGTCCATACTGCATTGGATAACTTTGGGAACATACATGATAATAGGAAGGAAGTTGAGGTTGAAGATAAAATTTTGCCCTTTACTTATTGTAATAATACATATGTTTATTAATTTATTATTATATTAAACATTTACATAATTTGTCCTTAGGGGAAGGTTGGTATTACGCCATTACACCTCCTCACACTTTACATAGTTTCAAAACTATATATTCATTATTTACTATAACTACCTTGTAAAAAAATATAATTCAGGTTTAAAGCTTTTTTAGGCTTATTCAATTTACCTATATTTTATTTTCATTACAGTTTATACATACATATTTTACTACTAAAAGTACTAAGCATTTATTATTTTTATTTGTTGTATTTTACTATTTTATTTTTATGAACGGAAAATGTTTTGTTATTGTCTGAAAGGGTAGTTAGCTCCATTGATGGCTATTACTGTGTAGGGTCCCTTATACAGTTTTTCAAATTTAGTGCGCGCTTCGTTCGTTATTAGAACGAAGTCGTTTATTTTAATATCATCGATTCTTGATTGAAGATCAAATTTTGCTTTTCTAGTTTCTTTAATTTTTTGTAAAATGTCATTAGTTCTTTTTAATGCTGTTTGTAAGCGAAGTTTGACCTCTTTCTCATACCTGTCGATGTTATATATTGGTTCTATTATATTGTTTTGAAAATTTAAGGGAATAGTTGGGTGTTTTGGAAAGATCAGTTCGTAGGGGCAGTAGTTATGAACTGTCGAGGGGGCGGTATTGTAGCAGTATGAAAAATATCAGAGCCAGTCATCCCAATCATTGTTTAATGTATTTATGTACATGCGTATGTATTCGTTGATGACTCTGTGATTTCTTTCTACTGTGCCGACTGTTTGGGGTCTGTAGGGGGTTGCCGTCGCGTGTTTTATTTCGAAGTTTGGTTAACTCCGTAATTGTCTTGTTCACGTACTCGGTTCCCATATCCGACCGTATTTCTTTTATCGGACCGTAGATAAGATGGAAATTTTCAAAAATTGTACGAGCTATTGTTTTAGCTTCCTTGTTGGGGATTGCTACTGTTACAACATATTTGGTTAAATTGCACTCCATGGTAACTGCATACATGTTACCGTTGGTGGATTTAGGAAATGGGCCTATCGTATCGATGATAACGATATCAAATGCATTTTGGGGTGTGGGGGTAATGCATAAAGGGGATATATTTTTTGTTTTTGCCTTATTTATTTGGCATAGATGATACAATAAGATTTTAATTTGTTTGATAATCTTTTACTTCCGCAATACCCGCCTAGGATTGGGTTCTTATGGAATTTTTCTATAAGTTTTAATTGTTTTTCTTGATTTTTAATGTGTTTTATTGGTTGTGTAAGTAATACTTATGTATGTACTTATGTAGTATGTTATTTAGCGTTTTATTCGCTATATTTTTAAAAATTGACGGGGGTACTGTATTAAATATTTTATTGTCGAGCTCGAATCTTATATTATTAATCCCATGATCCCTGGCTGTTCTTTCAAGCCGAGACAATATCTGACCTAAGTCAGATTCGTTTTTGGAGATCTTACCGTCTAGTATTATTTTATTTTTTCCATCGATCCATAGTCGTGGAGTATTTGAATTCATATTAATTATTAATTTCGTCGCTTTTACTTGCTTCGAAGTTTTCTAGTACTTCGTAAGCTTTTATTTTCTCATTATTATTTGTTTGTTTTATTTTATAGTCGTGACTTTTTATGTTGTTTTTATTATTTGGTTGTTTTCTCATTGCTCGAGTTTCTATAGCTAGTATTTTTGTGACATTTTTCTGAATTTCTTTTAGTTTCTCTATGTGAATTCGTGACAGGGCGTCTGCTTCGACGTTGTCTGTACTTTTAATATATTCGATAGTGAAATCGAATTCTTCTATATCTAGCTTTATGCGTGTTAGTTTTGACGATGGATCCTTCATAGAAAATAGATATATCAGCGGCCGATGGTCTGTTTTTACTACAAATTTCTGTCCGTATGAATATGGCCTGTAGTGTTTTATAGCCCAATGAATGGCGGCTAATTCTTTTTCTATAGTGGATTTGTTTAATTTGCCTTTTGTAAAGGATGTAGATGCGTATGATATAGGTAAGTCAATGCTGACTTAAAATCGCGCCGCATGCAAATTTGGATGCGTCCGTTGTCAATATAAAAGGTTTGTCAAATTGTGGGTACTGTAAGATAGGTGGTTGAATTAAAATATTTTTTAATGTTTGAAATGCTTCTTTACATTCTTTGTTCCATTTGAAAATTACTCCTTTTTTGGTAAGTTTGTTAACTCTTTGTTGCCATGTGGTCCCGCAGAGGTACCACAAATTCAGTCGTCAAATTCAATGTGCCTAGTCCGCTTTATATGCAACCACAGTTGCTAATGCTCTACAATGAACCCCCCCCACTCATGTTCTATGTGCTCAAAATATTTTACGCATTTGATAGTGCTTGTTATTCCTATATGAATGTTGTTGTTTCGGCTGTTTGTCGCGTGCGTCTGACCTAACCTAATAAGTGTCGCATTTTTGTGAAAAACTATTTATATATTTGGTAAGTTTCGTTCGTATTCCTTCTGAAAGATATATTCTTTTATTTCTATTGATTCACATTACTAATATAAAAGAAAATAAATAGCACATTTGCTTGAAAAGTGTGTGGTTCCAAACGGAACCACTAGGTCTGAAACGTGTTTTTGACAAACAAATTATTTACAGTCATACCGTCATGGATTTGAGCAAATTAACTTCCGATGACGTCTACGCACTTATTGATTCGATTCCATCTGATACGGGTTCAATTTCTTCAAGTGCTCCATCAACTGATGATATTGCGTACCTTGATGATGCTCTTGCCGATAGCAATTTGCAGAATTTCGAGTTATTGATTCTAACATTGATGATTCTATCAATAACATTGATTTAGAATTCGAAAGTGAAGATGATCTTCCGTTTTCTCGTTTTGTTACAAAACTGAAGTCGAAGTGTGAATGGACAAAAGATCCAAGTTTTGTAAATAAGCCTGTTTCATTCACTGTTGATTCTGGTCCTAATATACCTCAAAATATTAAAACGCCTACAGAAATATTTTATTGTTTATTTACAAAGGAACTTATCGATAAAATAGCATATGAAACAAATTTATATGCAACACAGCAATTTGGAGAACAATTTTTACCAACTAATTCTGAAGAAATTAAATGTTTTTTTGGTATAAATCTTATGATGGGACTTACAAAAAAGCCAAGTTACCGAGACTACTGGTCTGCCAATTTACAAATGAGAGATACTTTTATATCATCCTCTATGTCCCGAGACCGGTTCTGTTGGCTGTTGTCTAATATACACCTCAATGACAATTCTGTTCAACGAAAAAAAAGCGAAGCAGGTTTTGATAAGTTATACAAACTGCGACCACTTCTTGATGCATTATCAGAAACTTTTAGCAACTGTTACAAACCAAGCGAAAATCAAAGTATTGACGAGTCTATGGTGAAATTCAAAGGACGAATTGCATTTCGTCAGTATATGCCTCTCAAGCCCATCAAGAGGGGTTACAAAATATGGATCCAGGCAGTCCGGATTTGTATCACAATTCCAAATTTATACTGGGAAAACAGGACATGGAG
Source organism: Tachinus rufipes (assembly GCA_963932245.1). Classification (NCBI taxonomy): domain Eukaryota; kingdom Metazoa; phylum Arthropoda; class Insecta; order Coleoptera; family Staphylinidae; genus Tachinus; species Tachinus rufipes. The sequence continues at coordinate 21,523,203 of OZ010750.1, forward strand.
TGGAGGAAGGGCTAGGTTCAAGAGTGGTCAAGGATCTTACTCGTGCGCTAGTGGGAAAGCATCACAAAGTATATTTTGATAATTTTTTTTCATCTGTGGGACTGCTACGCGATTTGTATAAAGAAAACATTTATGCTTGTGGGACAATAAGGAAGGGGCGTAAAGATGAACCAAAAGATATAGTGAAAAATAAAACAAATGTTGAAAGGGGCACTTCCGACTGGGCAATAAGCACAGAGGGATTGCTATATCTGAGGTGAATGGACAAAAAGTCTGTTTTATTTCTGAGCAACTTTCACAGTCCAAATGATGTAGAAATCGTTACAAGAAGAAAGAAGGAAGGCTCATCGCAAGACGTTCCATGTCTAAAACTAGTGAAAGAGTACAATATGCACATGGGGTATGTTGATCAGTCAGATATGTTTATTTCATTGTATAAAATCAACCGAAAATCAAAAAAATGGTGGCACAGGCTATTCTGGCATTTCTTAGATCTAAGCATTGTAAATGCTTTCATTGTGTTTAGAGACCAATCTTTAGATGCTAAAAACCTAAGCTTGAAAGAATTTTGTTTGGCCGTAGCTACAGGATTGATCGGAGCAGATCCACGCACCCCTAGAAGAGGACGAAAACCTTCAAACCATGCACAAAACAAATTCAAAGTTACGGTTCCTGCTGAAATAAAATTTGATAAGTGTGCACATTTGCCTATTCATGGAAAAAAAAGTAAGGTGTGCACACTGTAGCACACGTGCAGAGCCCCATCGTACTCGATGGCATTGCAAAACATGCAAAGTTGGACTTTGTTTGACAAGTTCGTCAAATTGTTTTCTTAAATTTATAATGCATTGATTATCGAATAGAATAGAATAGAATAGTGTTTATTTCCAATAACGAATCATATACATTCATGGGTTGGTCAAAATAGAGCAGAGTATTTCTCTTTAAAAATAACAGTATACAGGTTGATGCACACATGTTTTAAGTAATTCTTAAAACTTATTGTCTAATGAATTATAATTTATTTATAAAAACTTACTTACTATACTAAAATTAATAACACGTTAAAATTTGTTGTATAAATATAAAATAAAAATAAAACATGACATAGACAATTAATACATTAAAGTATAACAAAAAATACAACAAATAAATAAATAAATTTTAAAAAAACAATAATCACATGCTGTCACAGAATAGAATGTATTCATTTGTTGTGTAAAAAGAGTTTTCTAATATTATTTGTTTAACATTTTTAAAAAACATTTTTTTTGGTAGCTCTTTCAGAACATTCGGAAGGACATTATATAGCTTTATACACTGCACAACACAAGAACTATGAAAATAGCTGTGACTATGCTTTGGCAGCCTGAGCAATCTTGATCTAGTGTTATGATCATGTTGTACTTGATTACTTTCAAACAGCGACAGATTGTTCCTAACAAATTTCAAAGTTTCGTATATATATAAACTAGCTAAAGGCATTAAATTTAGTCTTTTAAACAGTTGTCTGCAACTAAATGTAGGTTTAACATTTCCAATTGCTCGCACTAGTCGTTTTTGTACAATAAATATTTTTTGAAAATTGCTGTTTGATGTACAAGCCCAAAATATTATGCCGTATGTGATTTGAGATTGGCAGTATAACATGTAAACAATTCTCGCTGCCTCTTCGTGAACATCTTTTCGTGTTGCATAAATTAAATATGAAAATTTACATATTTTTGAGCATACTTGTTGTATGTGGGTGTCCCATTTAAGATTATTTTGGATTGTAATTCCTAAAAATTTTATTTGGTTTGTTTCCAGTATACGCTGATTGCCCATATATACATCAGTTTGGTCCAACGGTGCTCTGAAATTTATAATTTTAGTTTTAGATATGTTTGCCAAAAGATTATTTCTTGTAAGCCAGGCGTCTAATTCCATAAGCATTTCACTTGTTGCTTCATTAAGTTTTTTCAGGCAACAGTTTTTCATATTGATAGTTGTATCATCTGCAAACATTGTAATATGTGCGTTGACTGTCAGAGGCATGCCGTTGATAAATAATACAAATAGTAATGGACCTAAGACACTTCCTTGCGGTACACCAACGGTTGCAGAGGCACTGGTTGACGTATAAAGCGTATTATTAATGAAAGCATTTGTCACGTGTTTTCTTTCTGACAAGTAGGAGGACAGGAGACGGTAACAGTTACCTCTTATTCCGTTAGCTTCAAGTTTGGCTAATAGTAACTCATGCGGAACACAGTCAAATGCTTTTGTTAGGTCGAGAAACACCGAAAAAACTTGATTGTTTTTATCAAGATTATTTAAAATAAAATTAATGAAATTATATATAGCATGGGAAGTTGTAAATCCTTTCCTAAATCCATATTGTTCATGGCATAAAGTGTTATTGCGTTCTAAATAGTTTATTAATCTATTATAAATAACTCGTTCATATATCTTTGAGAACACCGGCAAAATAGAAATAGGTCTATAATTGCATATTTTGTGTGGATCTCCCTTTTTGTAAATTGGAATAATTTTTCCCATTTTCAAAATTGATGGAATTACGGCATCTTTTAAAGAATGATTAATTGCATTTGTAAGTGGATTAATAATAAAACACTTATGGTGGAATTCATGAAAGCGGGTTACGTCTATTTAACGGCTGATTACGGCAACGTCCCGTTAAATGAGACAAATTGTAATTCATGAAAGTCAATTATATTTAACAAGCCATTAAATGTAAATGTTTTGTTAAATATTTAATCATAATTAAATGTATACTTAACCTATACATGTGTACTGATATAATTTATTTCTATAAAGTCAAATAAAGTAATTTTCTTTACATTAATTAAGAAATTTTATGACAAGTTCTCACAAAATCGTTCAGTATTTAACCCATTTTTCTTTACATTAAAAATGTATTCATCTGATGAAGACTCTGATGTTGATTTTATTGAGGAAGTGTTACAAGTAATGCCTCGCCCTAGGCAGTTTCGAGATCGCGGAAATCCATTTGAATGGTATGATGAAATTGACTTCAAGCAACGATTTAGGTTTTTTAAAGGGACTGTTCGTCATTTATTGGAGATTATTGGGCCACAACTACAAAAGCCAACAATGAGAAGCCAACCAATATCGCCATTACTACAGATACTTATAACTTTGCGATTTTATGCAACAGGTTCATTTCAAAAAGTTTTAGGAGATCACATTTTTATTAGTCAACCAACTGTGTGCAGAATTATACCTCAAGTTACTGATGCAATTGCTGCATTTAGTAGAGAATTTATACAAATGCCTCAAACACTTGAAAATAGAAGAAAAATACAAACAGATTTTTATTCAGTACAAAGATTTCCTCGTGTAATAGGTGCTATTGACTGTACACATATAAGAATTCAATCACCCGGAGGTGATCAAGCAGAACTGTACAGAAACAGGAAGGGGTGGTTTTCTTTTAATGTGCAGGCTGTATGTGACAACAAATTAAATTTTTTAAATATAATAGCACGATGGCCTGGTTCAGTTCATGACAGCACAATATTTTACGATTCACCACTGCGAGTTGAATTTGAAGCCGGACAATATGCCAACTGTTATTTGATTGGAGATGGAGGTTATGCATGTAAATCCTATTTATTAACTCCAGTTAATAATCCAGTTACACCTGCCGAGCAAAGGTATAATAGAGCACACATTCAAACTAGAAATTGCATTGAAAGAGCTTTTGGTGTTTGGAAAAAACGTTTTCCCTGTTTATCACTTGGTATGCGTTTAGAAAAACAAAAAATATTACATGTGATAATAGCAACTGCTGTTCTTCACAATTTAAGTATTCATCTTGGCGACAATAATTTTGAAGAACCGCAGCTTGTAAACAATGAAGAACCTCTACATCAAGTACATGAACAGATGGAAGAAAACAATTTCAATGAAAGAAGATTGTTAATTCAAACAGTGTTTAACTGAGATTGTTAATATTAGCATAACGTATAATAATTCAACATAACATATATTAATTCTTCAAAACATAACATAAAATAATTCATTATATCATTAATTATTCAAGATAATAATTAATTACATGTTATGTTGAATTTAAACAATATGATTATTTAATAATACAATATAATAAAAACAGTTTATATAATATGTATAAACTATTTTTATTAATTAGCAATTATTTTTTAAATCGTGTCGTTCATAAAATGTACTATATTGTAACTCAACATAACATAAAATAATCATTTATTCATAATGTGTGCAATATAATAAATAATCACACGTTAAATTAAATAATTTATACAATATGATTAATTTATCATTTTGAATAAATTCTTTTCTACAAACAAGTAATTATTTATTATATCGTATAATCAGTCAATATAATTTGTACTAATACAACCATAATGTATAATTTATTAATTAAACATCCATACTTTTATTATTAATTAATTTTTGTTTTTTAATTAAAAAAAGTTCTCGTTCTTCTTCATTACGTTGCTTCATAATATCCATCTGTAACTGCAATTTTTGAATTTCTATTTCGCTGCGTTGTTTCATAATACTCATTTCAAGTTTTAATTTTTCAACTTCTATTCGGTGAAGTTCGTCTTGACGACACATATTAATTTCTGATAATTGCTTGACTAATTTTGCATTGTCAAGCTTTGCTGTCTCATACTCGTTTTGTGTTTGACTTTTGTTAATTTTTGTATTTGATAAGCAAGTAAGCTTTTCATACACATCACTAGCTTTTCTTTTTTTAGATATATTAGAAATCTGTGGGTTTACAACTATCGGCGCAGTTGAAATATCAAAAATAACTTCTGTATTTGGTAGATGCGTATCCACAGTTTCAACAAATTCAGAGGCAGTTATTAATTCGTTATCTAAATTATTATTGAATTCTACATCAAGTAGATTTGTTCTTAAAGCTGTGTCGTGATATGATGAAGCCGAGTCAAATATATTTTCAGATGGCACAAACTGTGGTTTTAATAAAGAAATTAGTCGTTCACCGTTCTCATCCAATTTCTTTACAAATGTACCTCCGCCTGTTTTGTACATTGCTGCCTGAAATGTTCAATAAGTTTTATTTTATGTTCAGTTCTCTATTAAGTCAAACCTTGTCGTCTGCAAAATCTTTTCTTTTCTTTCGTTTGTAGTTGTCGTAAAAGTTCTTTAATTGTTTAGACGATCTTGGTTGCTCTTCGCTGCATGCATTAAATTCATTTTGAATAATCTCCCAACAATCATTTTTATCTTTTATAGTGATTGCATCCGTTTTTTTATTTTCAATAATTTGTAGATGTTTTTCTATTATGTTTAAAATTAGAGAACATTATCTAATTGTAAAGTTTTTACCTTTTTCGCGTTTTACTGCTGTGTTCATTATTTATTTGTAATTAATACCTATAACCTATAAGCATAACATAAACAAACATTCAAATTTAACGTTGTTTTTAAAATATAACTGGCGGAATTTGTTTCCTTAAATATTTAATTGTAGTTAAATGTATACATAACCTATAAATTGGACGATCTGTCAGGTATAATTTATTTCTATAAATCCAAGATAAAAACAGTTTTTTTCTTTGCATAATTATAATGTTTTATCAATCTTATGTTTTTTTAATGGTTTACAGCTATAATTTATAACGTAGCACGCATTATACTTAAAAATAATTATGCAATTTCAAAATATCCATGTTGCCAAATCTATTTAATCAGTTTAATAATTAATCATGATTTATTTTCATGAATACCATAAATAACATAATCAACGTTAAATATTTAATCGTAATTACGTAATTGACATTTTCATGAATTCCACCATTAGTGTGTCTAATGACATACATTGATAAGTCATCAACATCTTTTGTAGTGGTGCATTTTATGTCATGTATTATTTTTGTGACTTCTAACTCAGTTGCAGGATAAAGAAAAATTGATCCTTATATTACAGTCAGCTATATTTAATGATACTGTTGTCCCACCAACAATACTAAAGTAAGAATTTATTGTATTAACAATTGTTTGTGGAATTTCAATTTTTATATTAGTGTCATCTACTATATACTCTATACATTTATTTGTGTTTGAAACATTACTATCTTTTTTATGTTTGAGTATTTTCCACAATTCTTTACATTTATTATTTGAGTTTTTGATCTTATTGGTATTATAATTTCTTTTTTCAGTTTGAAGTATAGTTTTGTATTCTCTATTTAGTGCTTGGTATTGTTTGTACATTTGTTCGGATTTGTTTTGCTGATATAATTGGTAATACAAGTCTAAATTATTTCTGAGTTTTTTTAATTGATCGGTATACCATGGTATTTTATGATTGTACTGATTTATTATTTTTGTTCTGATGGGACAACAGTTGTTAAATGCTGTTAAAAATTTATTATAAAACACATTAAAAAATGTTTCAGAGTCAATATTATCTGTAAGGCTTTCATTCCAATCAATAGTACTTCATTTAGTCTGTTTAAGTTAGTTGGATTGATAAGTCTTGTTTTAATTGTTTTGTTATTTGTTTTTAATTTGCAACCAAACTTAAATAGTTGTCCTTTGTGGTCAGACATTATTGTATCAACTACATTGGCACTTATGTAACTAACATTTGTAACAATGTTGTCGATGCATGTACTACTTAATTGAGTGACTCTAGTTGCTAAGTTTATTGTATATTGTAAATTATAACTGTTAATAAGATTTAAAAAAGTTGATGTGTTGTTATCATGTGGTTTGAGAAAGTCTATGTTGAAGTCTCCGCCAATTATGATTTGCAATTTTTCTTCTATTACTAATTGGTGAAGGATAATCTCAAAGATATTAAAAAAGTCTGCTATTAATCCCTCAGGGGGTCGGTACACACATAAAAATATAGTTTTGCAATTTTCTAAAATGCATTCAGCGCATGCCAGTTCTATTGTCATTTCCTGTGAAAATTTATTTATGTCAGGTCTGCTATTTGCAACGTATTTACTTGATGCTAAAATTGCAGCTCCGCCATGAATATGTATATTTCGTTTAAATGCCAAGATTTGCTGGTAATGATTAATATTAGGAAACAATTCAGATTGTAAAACCCAATGCTCAGTAACTAAAAAAAAATCTACAATAAGTTCAAGTAAAAGTATTTCTATTTCATTAGTTTTATTTTTAATTGACCGAACATTTTGGTGCATAACTGTTACCGCTTCCTTCTGTTGTTTTGCTGTTATTTGTTTTTTTGTAGTTTCAAGTTTGTGTGAAAAAAACGGGTGACATAGGCTCCATAAGGCCACATGTTTGAATCCATTGCTTTATCAAAGTGGTTTCTGTCAATGGTTACTTTAAATGCAGAATAATGTTGCGGATACTTTGATTCTAATTTTTCACATATTACTTCGGGAAATTCAGATTTCATATAGGTATTTAATTCTTCAGGAATAGTTGACGGATGTAGTCTTGATACATATAAAAATGCTTTTCTTGCATTGCTGTTATGTTTTGGTTCTGTGTTGAAACTCCAACAATTCCAAAAGCTTTATTGTTTTTCTTCTTTTTTGTTACGGTTTTCCATTTGTGTGATTCATCTTCATTATCGGCTTTTGATGATATTATTTCAACATTTGAATTATTGCTGCTTGGTGCTGTTTTTTGAGTTGCTTGCGCAAAAGTTGGCTTATCTATAGTAACTGAGTTAATTATGCGCTGTTTTGAATTTGTTCTACTGCGTGTTGTTACAGGTTTTGTAGAAAGGTTACCCTGATTGTTTTGTTGGTTCTCTTCATAGATGCCAACGGAAAGAGATCTATTTTTTGGTAAATTGGAAAGTAGAATTATATTTTCCTTTTGTACTACTTGATCAGAGATGGCACTGCTGTGCTGTTTTGATTTAGTTATTTCCAGATTTTGTTTTCCTTGAACATCAATTACAGTTTCCTGTGTTCCATTAATTAAATTATTCTTATTAACGCTTTTTATATATTGTAGCGACTCTTCGCCTGTATATTCATCTTGGGTAAATGATGAAGTAATTTGTTTAATTTATTTATTTCTTCAACTAATATTTTGTTGTTTATTTTTAATTGATTGATTTCATTTTTTAAGTCATTTGTGATTATTGGTAGCATTTTTCCTATAGCAGATTCTAATGCTTTTTGTATAAATTCATTCAGCTCACCTGATTGCAGCTCAATGTTTTTAATTGTTTGTTTCTCATCTTTGTTTTCGTTTGAGGTTAAGTCCACTTCTCCACAATCCATGCAAACCCATTTCTTATTGTCTCCCGATTGTTTAAGAGAACAAAATATTTCTTCTGTTAAATTTTCACATAGTATATTGAAGTGATTTTCACATTTGATACACTTTATGTAGTCGTCATAACGACTCATATTTTTATTGCACTTAGCACAAGCGATCGCCATTGTTATACTTATTTGAAAATGTATGAATGTTAATATTTAAAATATTATTTTTTATTATTGAAATATCCGCTTCTGTGTCAACTAAAAATTGTAATTTTCTGTGTGTCATGTCTGTAGCTAAGGTAATAAAATTTTAGAATGATAAGTTTAGTATTGCTCTTGATTGTTTTGATTGTCTTGCTTGTCCCCCATCCGTCCTGTCTGGGGGACGGTGGTGTTTTCCGTGTTCATGGATCTCACGTTAGCTTTATTATAATAATTCCAGGGTTTTTGGTTGTAATATCCCCTGTTGTAAGTATTGTTATTTCTGTAATTATTGTTATTATGGTATCCTCTTCCACTTGAGTTATTGTTATTTTGTTGCCAGTTGTTTGAGTTATACTTTGGCTTATTATTGTAGTTTTGTGCATTATACTCTGGACTACTACTGTAGTTGCCACGGTTATTTTGGAATGAATTTTTTGGTTTGTGAATAACACATTTGTATTATTAATATCATTGTCTGATGCTAAAAATTTAGTTGTTGCTTCTTGGATGGTATTAAAAGATCCACATTCCATGATTAATCTTGTTTTTTCTGATCTAGCGTTTAATGTCATGGTTTGTATAGCTTTGTTCTTAGCGTATGCTTCTGCTGTATCGGTTCTTACACCGTCTGAATAATTTTGCTTTTACGACTTGTGCTTTTTTGCTTATACACTTGCCTTTTAGTGCTGTAATTATTTGATTTATTGTTGAAGTTGCGTCTGTTATGGCTTGTCGTGCCTTTTTTGTGATTCTTGTTTTAACAAATAATACGGCAAGTTTTTCTTGCGTACCGCAACTTTCTTTTAGTAGCGTGATTGCATCTATGAATGTGGCTAATTTGGCGGGGTTTCCGTCAAATGTTTTAGGAAGTATCTTGTCTGCCAATGAAAATAGTTCCGCGTGTGTTAGTGCCATTTTTTTATGTCTTTCTCATCTATTTGTTCCGTGATTGAATCTGGTACTTTGTACTTAATATTTAGCACTGTTAGTGCTGCTATTAATTTGTCCTTTATGTAGGCGTAATTTTTTTATATGAATTCTAATTGATTTACATCGATTTGCGTGTGGCAGTTTGCAGCTAGTTTTGCATGCTCATTGTAAATTTGTATTAAATTTTGTTTAATGTCCTCTCTTGTTTTTCTTGTTTTTGGAGGGTTTGCTTTGAAAACTATTTTATTTTAGCTTGTCCTACAAATCTCTCTTTGATTTCTGTAAATTTTGCTTCTATGTCTCCTCATGTGGGCATATTATTTTACATGTCTAGATTATTTTATTTGCGAATTCATTTGTTAAACAAAAATGTTAAACAATTCTTATAATTGTTTTATGTTAGTGTAATTGTTTTATATACAAAATTTGATTATAGTTTACTATTTCTTATTGTTTATTAAACTAACGTATATTTGTTTACTATGAGTTTAGTAAAATAAATTTTACTATTTATTTAATAATTGCTGTTTGGATAAATTGCTATTTTGCTGTGATTGCAAATTCCTAACCGAGTTTCGCGTTCTTGCAATATTTCCCCATAGTCCGTTTTGACTGAATAAGCGTTTTTTATATTAATGTCAGTGTTAATAACCTTATAATTTTGCTTTGATAGCTTTTTGTTACAATTATGCTTTAGCTAATTCAGTTTTGTGTTAACGGGCATTGGTATTGGGTCGCGTTGTGTTGTGATTGTGTTGTGTTTTAATAATTTTATTTTTTTTACTACAAATGGTCTTTCTGTGCGCGTGTGTAGTGTTTTAATTTTTAGTGATAAATTTACTTGATTAATGTCTCCAGGTAACAATTATTTATTTATTTATTTTTTATTAAAATACTTTTCCTAAATTGCAAGCAATTACAAAACTCCGCCACCCTAACAACTCCATACATAATCCTTCCAATGAGTTGCTAGACAAAAAAGCAAAAAATAGAACTTTTAGGTAAACGGCTCTTTCGGAGCTTACAAACACAATTTTGTAAGAACAATAATAATTAAAAAATCCTATCTGACTTACTAATTACTAGAAACGCATTTATTTTCTCCAATTATAAGACCCCATCTCTGACTCTACAACAGTTAATTATTACTCAGAACAGAACAGAAGACTAACTATCAAACCTTCATAACATCATATTATTATACACATAAAAATTGTCTTTTTTTTTGCCGTAAATAAAATATTATCATGGGCTGAAAGACTACGGTCGATGGCCATTTTAAAAGAAAGATCTAGTAATCAAATAATATCATTTGTATGTATAAATATGTAAATATTTGTATTGTACCTTTCCTTTTTTTGAATAGATATATAATAATAAAAAAAAGAAGCAAGAGAGAAGATATCACCGAAATAATGAAAGATGATGGAACACTATTAACAAATCCGGAAGATATAGCCAATGAAATAAACAACTATTTTTCAAACATAGGAAAAGCGCTTGCACAAAAAAAAATACACAACAACGCAAGACCAACAATAAATACACTCAAAACCAGAATCGAAACAAATGCATTATTCAAAGAAACAACAAACACTGAAATTACACAAATCATAAACAAACTCAAAGATGGAAAAGCACCCGGAAAAGACAAAATAACGACAGAAGTAATTAAAATTATTAAAGAAGAAATTACACCAATTTTAACTAAGCTCATAAATAAAGCTATTAAAGTCGGCGAATATCCAGAATGCATGAAAACTACTATAATTAAACCAATATTTAAAAATGGAAATAAACAGTTACCCGAAAATTACCGGCCAATCGCATTAATATCAACAATTGCTAAAATAATAGACAACATCATATACGACAGATTACTTACACACATTGAAAATCATAAAATAATAAACGAAAGGCAATATGCGTTTCAAAAACATACTGGAACTGGATCGGCAACTATGGATTTAATTTATAACATACAAAACAGTCTTGAACTGCAGAAAGAATGCCTGGTAGTTTTTATAGATATGAAAAAAGCATTCGATACAATATCAAAAACAAAATTAACAGAAAAACTAGAAAACATGGGAATAAGAGGAAAAGAATTACAATTAATAAAAACATTTTTGAAAATGCGATATCAACAAACAAGAATTGACAACACACTAAGTACCAAAACATATAGTGAATTTGGTATACCACAAGGAGACGTGCTTGCACCGCTTCTATACATATTATATATTAATGACATATTTAAAATTAAACTACATGGAAAACTATATATATACGCTGACGACACAAGCCTAATCCACACCGAAAAAAATAAAATAAAACTGCAACAAGAGATTCAAGAAGATCTAGATAAGATTAACGAATGGTATTGCAACAACCTACTCACGATAAACGAACAAAAAACCAACTACATGCTTATAACACGTAAGAAAAGAAATATAAATTTTACATTAAAGATTAATAACATAAACATAGGAGAGGTAGCTAACACAAAATATCTAGGACTAACAATAAATAATAATCTAAAATGGGACAATCACATTCAAACTCTAATTAAGAAAAATACAAAGGCTATAGGCGCATTATATAAACTAAAAAATATAATCAATCTAACTACAAGAAATATGATTTATAATGCACTATTCAGCTCACAAACAAATTACTTAATAAACATATGGGCAAATACCAAACAAGGAAACATAAACAAATTGCAAAGACAACAAAACAAAGCTATAAAAACAATTTATCAACTGGAAAAACTAACACCTACTAAAGAGATACATGAACTATCTAAACAACTAACTATTAAAAACAAGATAAAACAACAAAATATAGTATTAATTCACAAGATCAAACTCGGACAAATAAAAACGGAATTTAAATTAAAAAGCAGAAAAGAATTTCACACCTACAGCACTAGAAAAAAAAATGACTTCCATATTGAACTTAATAGAACAACCACAAAAAATCAAAGCTTGGCTGTTAAAGGAATCCAAGAATACAATAAAATGCCTAATGAAATAAAAAACCTTACCAGCATTCAACAATTTAAAACAAAATTAAAACAACACCTAATGATAGAACAAACACAAAACTAAGACACAAACAAAAAACAAAAGAAGACAGCAGAAATTTATTTCCAATACCAGGCCCCTCGAGTCTTTAACAGATGGATGGCGGCACTGCTGGAATATTATATATTTAAATACAAATTGTAAATATGTAAATAATTATAATAAATATAAACCGATTACGTAAAAAAAAAAAAAAAAACTATATAATAAATAATATATAATTTAATGTTGACTATATGAATCAGAATGTATGTGCGTTAATTTTTTTTTTTAATAAGTACAAAATATTATTTACAGTTATTTTATCAAACTTACTTTAGACATACCATCATAAACACGCACAAGTGCATATAGTGATTTTTGTTAAATTTAGTAATTAGTGAAAATAGTAAAAAAATATTAACCATTAATTTTGCAATTTTATTAAAGTATTAAGTCTAGTATAAACTGCACTAAAACACACTCACGAGGAAGTGAATAAAAAAACAATTAATAATTATTCATTTAATTATTAATAAAGCACTCAAAATAACAAAGACAATAATAATAATAATAAATCAATATCCCTAACGTATCGATAGTTTTCAAGCTTGATCGGTCATTGACTGGTGAATCTCTCGATCCCTAGTCCCCGCGTAGTTCTCGCCCCTACGTCGATCTGCCAAAGAACAATCGGTACAAGAATTTTGGCGTTCCGTCTCGCTTCCTCACGGCTTGACGGGCCATCTCATTATTTGCGGCGTTTACAGTCGGCCACGCTTCCATTCACCACGTCCTCGTGGTGTACTATTCCATTTTGTACCTACATAAAAACAAAATGGATTAGTAAAGGTATCTAGTCATGTGCATGTCTTAATACACACAACTTCCTTGATCTATAACGTCACAGAGTAACGTTCACATTACGTATTGTTAGTGGTCGTACCTAACACAACAAAACATTAGACATGTATCACAAAAAAATTTATCGTATGAGGTTTCGTAACCTTGGTGGTTTCGTTTCCACCGTTTGCAATATCGTAAGCAAACCTAAAATGTTACGTTAGTAGCTACTTAATTACTTACTGACTGGTCAGATTCTTCGTATGTGGTTTCGTCTACACTACTTATTGCTTCGTTATAAAATTTTATTCTATCGACCGCACAAACTCCCTCGTAAGGTTTTTAAGATCTAGTAGAACCTACCATGTCACCAACAAGATATCGATCGTTTCCTAAAACCTTTTTTACGGTGCATGGACCACTAAACTTTGGCAAAAGTTTCCTGGTTTTGCCATCATTCGAAGTTACGTTTCTTTGAATAAGTACAAGATCACCTACTTTGTAATTCTTTGGTTTACATTGGCTCTTATCATATCTCAACTTCTGTGCTTTAAAATTCGTATCTCTGCTGCTTTGACCTACAACATTCGAATTAATTGAGTCACTTACACCTCGAGGATTATATCCAAAAAATAACTTGTATGGAGTCTTGCCCGTTGCCAAATTCAACGTAGAATTTAGGCCCCATTTGACTCTGCTTACAAACATGTCCATCGTTTTTCATTGTCCACACATGAAGTTAATTGGGAAAGTATGGTCCGATTATATTATTCAACCTGACCATTTGCACGTGGGGTTGCTGTTGCGTTCAGTACCAATTTTACATTCAAACTCTTGCAATAGTTTTTAAACTTTTTGCTTGTAAAACACGGTCCTCTGTCCGTTACTAACCGCCTTGGAAAACCAAACGTTTTGATCACACTGTCCATATACTTATTGAGAAGTCCCACTTGAGTATTAAGAACTGCTTTCATAAATACAAACTTTCTAAAAGAATCCACCATAACAATCAAATACGAATTCTTCTGGTTTTCTTCCGCCAGATTCCTTATTGTACAGACATTCTATACATGAACTCACATACTTATGGACATATCTTCTTATTCCTGGAAACCAGTAGTCCTTACTTAATGATCCAATGGTCTTTTCTTTTGATTAGTGTCCAATACCATTGTGGTGACTTAACATTAGTTGGCGCCTGACTAGTCTTGGCACAACCCAATGCTTTCCCTCCAAAGTCACACGAAATAAATGATTATTTTTAATCACATACTCCTTGTGCACCTGCTTTTCTTCTTCATTCTGTGGTTTGCGGTTCAGCACTTCAACCAAGTACTGGCATCTGTCGTCTTTTAACTGCACTGCCAAAATCCAGTCATCGTCGTTGATGTTAATTGTAAAAACATCTAAGTCGTTTTCCTTTTCGTTGCTCTATATTTGACATCGTAGTCAAACTCTGATGTTAGTTACCACCACTTTCCAATCCTTGGCACCATGTCTCTCTTACTCAAGGTCGTCCGTATTGCGTTGCAGTCGGTCGTAAGGAGTGGTCTTGTTGTTTTTGAAGTAGAATTCCACCCACGCCCCATTTAGAAGCATCTGTATGCAGTTCCCTTTTTGCTAAATGGTCGTAGAGTGCTAAAACTGATCTATGGACCAACATTTTTTTAATGTCATAAAAGCATATTCTTGTGCTTTGGTCCATGTAAATTCAGCACCTTTCTTCGTTAATTCTGTCAAATGTTTTGCCAACGTTGCAAAATTTTTGACATACTTACGAAAATATCCGGCCAGGCCCAAAAACTGACGTATTTTGTAGACATCCGTTGGACATGGGAAAAGCTCTATTGCTTTGGTTTTACTTTTATCTGGCTTAACTCCATCCGAACTAATTTCATGGCCCAAATAATCTATCTGCGTACGAAAGAAATAACATTTAGACAAATTTAACGTAAAACTTGTCGCTCTGAGTCGTGTGAATACTTCTTTTAGATTTTTCAAGCCACTTTCAAAGTTTTTTGATGGCAATAAGACGTTATCCATATAAGCCATTGCAGTACCATGACGTAGTGTACCCAATGCTTTGTTGATAGCTGGCTGGAATACTGCAGGTGCATTGCCCAAACCAAACGGCATTTGCAAGTGTTCATAATGCCCATCTGGAGTAACAAAAGCCGTCTTAGATACCAAATCCTCGCTCATAAGAATCTGATGATATCCACTTGCCAAATCCAATATTGTAAATAGACTACATCCTCTCAACTTGTCCAAATGATCATCTACTCTTGGTAAAGGGAATCTATCCTTTACGATGTTAGCATTTAATTTCCTGTAATCCACACACATTCGATATTTACCTTTTTTTTTTCCGTACCAACAAGATTGGACTAGCATAAGGCGAGTCAGATTCGCGGATAATTTCGTTGTCCAATAAATCATCCACAATACCTCGATATATTTCACCTTCGTAGTGAGATAGTCGGTAAGGTCTATAAACTACAGGCTTTTTGTTAGTGACGTTGATTTTCATTTCCGTTAGATTCATTTTTCACAATTCTTCCGTTGGTTGAGAAAAACAATCCCGGAACTCGTTTATCAACCCCAATAACTGCTCCTGTTCACTACATGTCAAATTATCGTTAATTTGCTCCTGTATTTCGACAAGTTTAAAATTTTTCCGACAAGCTACACCAACACTAAATACGTTAATAAAGTCGGAACTTGTATCCTCCTCACATAAATCACCTCTAACTACTACTTGCCCCAAACAATATTTTAGTGGTTTCCGAGATAAGTTTGCAACTGAAACAAAGCATTCTTTGGCATTTGTTATACAGCTGCTCACTACGTACCATACATTAGCTAATTCTACAAATACTGAGCCCTCTACAATAGAACTCACCAGAATACATCCCACGGTGTTCGCAGAAATTACAGTTTCTTCTACCGACCTTAATGCCACTTTTGTTGTGGGAGGTGGTAGATTTGCCTGCACCTGGTAGTCTTCTTCTAGGAATATCCTGATGGAATCACCACTGGACATATACGTTATGCCAGGTTATGCAATCGACTGAACCGCATCTCCTACAACAAATGCTCTTACCTGTTTAAGAACAAGATCTGCCTTCAAACGTATGTCAACTTCTTTTAAGATGGCAAACTTCTCCTCCGGCATATCCTCTGACAACTTTCGTAGTTGCTCGTAGGTTCAGCAGCAACGCCCGTGCACAAATGTGATTAATAATCACATGTTCAATTCTAGTGTCTACGTACCCTCTGAATGGAACGTCATTCACCACGCAATCGACAAAATACTTTTTGTCAATTTGATTAGTTGAACAGGTCAACAAAACGTTCGTTGTTTTAGTTGACCTTGTGCAATGTTTGGATTCGTGACCAAGCCGTTTGCAGTTACTACATTCTTTACGCGGTTGTTCACATGAGCTGGAGTAGTGACCCCTCGCGTTGCAGTTGTAGAATTTCGGTTCATACGGCTTCTTCCGGTTATCTGCAGGATTCTGCCCCTTTACCACCAAACTAGAGCTAGCTTTTTGTTCACTATGCTCAGGTTTTGGTAAAGGCTTCCTAACATCGTTGGATAGTGTCGTTAAATAATGGCTGTAGAGCGCCTCGGGCGTCTCGTAACGTCCTGCTCTAGCAGACGTGTCGGTGATACCATCAGTTATCACTGACACAGTCTTTTTTTCATCTATCTCGCAGAGTTGAAGTAGACAGAGTTTAGCAAAATAATACTCCTGGAACGTCTCACTTCTTTCCTTGACACGTGCCAGAAGTTTATGCAAATTTCTTGCATAATCCTGGTGCTCAGGAAACGTCTTCTTTAACAGCCTCTTCCATTCCCTCCAACTGTAGCTGTACTTGCTAAGGTTGTCATACCAAGTTTTTGCTATACCTCCTAGCTTGTTTGTCATGGCGTATTTAGAAGTATCTTCCGACCATTTATTGACAATTGACAGCTGGTCAATTTTCTGGATCCACTTTTCTGCAGTTAGAGTGGATGCACCAGGTAAAAACTCCGGCAATCTATCTGGTTGCACATAGTGGCGATGACTTCTTGCTGCAGTTTGTTTGGATTTTGTAGAGTCTCTTTTACCTCGAAGAAGTTTTTTTACAACTCCAGCCGTATCAAACGTTCACTATCCGTAATAGCACTCTCAGTGCTACCACGGCTCGTACTTGGCTGCGAAATCTTTGTTGATTCCGTTGTCGGAAGAGTGCGACCCCTCACGGTACAAGTGCTACTATTTGATCTTGAAGAATCGGTTGTCACAGACAAATCACGTGGCATTCTGGTATTAATTTCGATATTAACACCTAGAAATAAATAAATTGCCAATCGCACACAAAAACGTATGTTGCTTAATAAGCAACAAAAAGAAAATACTAATTAACTTTATTAATTAGTTACGTTTACTTATGTAAATTCACTTGTATTATACTCGTAATAATACTGCAAATTACCAGCAAGAATTAATTCAAATAAATCGTTTTATTTGACTTACCGTTCAGAAATACTTAATGGTAGCAAAAAACTTCACTGACGTAGTGAGGCACTAATCTGAATAAAAATCCCTCTGCTGCACTATAAACTGCACTAAAACACACTCACGAAGAAGTGAATAAAATAACAATTAATAATTATTCGTTTAATTATTAATAAAGCACTTAAAAGACAATAATGATAATAATAAATCAATATCCCTAACGTATCGATAGTTTTCACGGTCAATCGGTCATTGACTGGTAAATCTCTCGATCCCCAGTCCCCGCGTGATTCTCGCCTTTACTTCAATCGGCCCGTACAAGAATTTTGGCGTTCCGTCTCGCTTCCTCACGGCCTACCGGGCCATCTCATTATTTGCGGCGTTTACACTAGCTCAATTAAGTTAAGCTATGAATATAAATATAAAAATTCTATGTTGCCAAGTCATGTCATACGCCTTCTCAAGGTCAAAAAACACCGTTACAAGGTTTTTTCTTGCTAGGAAGGCGTTTTTTGGATAGATTAAATGATTAACGGTACTGTGGTTTTGTCTGAAACCCGGCTGGTATTTAGCTAAAAGATTGCGGCTTTCCAGCATCCACACCAGACGGTTGTCGACCATTTTATTTGTCAAAACAAGTTTTAAGTAGGTTTTAAGGCCAACCTGAGAATGTGTAGGGATTGCTTTCTCCACGTTATTTGTTAAGAAAACCAAAGTTCTCTTTAATCGTTGCTGCCCCGGAGGATTTGGCAATGGAATATTGGTCTTAATGACTGGTATTGGTAGTTTCTTTGCTGTAGGAAGCTGAATGAGCCCGCTTAGTGCAGCAATAAAAGGCGGTAAAAGTTTACTTATAAGCTCGTTTATGTCTACTGAGCTTTTCGATGCAGTTGCCATTTTGGCGTACAATATTCCGGCAATTGGTGTAGAGACTAATACCAATTATTTTAAAATATGTTAGTTTGTTTTTGTCATTATTTCTTTGATAGCAAATTCCTTTTTGTATTTGGGTCAATTACGTGATCTTGCAGAGTGTTCTCCTTTGCAATTGATACACGTAATGGGCTGTTTGCATTTGTTACCTTCATGCAGAGGTTTTCAACACTCGCGAATCTGCTCTTTGGAATAACGAGCAGCTGTGTGTCCAAACCTTTGACATTTGAAGCAACGCATTGGTGCCGGAAAAACTATAAAAAAACCCCTTTCACATTGGTGGAAAGACGCTTAAACGACAGTATATGGTTAGGGGTTTTTTCGCGTTCACCGTCTTGCATACTAGAAATGCGACGCACGTCGATTACCACATTACTCATTTTTTCTGTAATTTCTTCTACAGTGCAATTTAAAAAATCTCTGCAATAAACATGCATTTACATGTAATTAATGTTTTATGTTGTAACTTGTCTTTATTTTACTTTTTAGTCACATTAAGCTGTTGAAGGTATTTTTCTTCCTTTTCAAGTCGTGTGGGTCGAGGTAGGAATAAGAATAAAGCACAGATATGATTGACATGATTTAATATTGTAAGATGTCCAAAACACGTACATAAATAAATCAAATTAATTATTGATTGATAAATGACAAAAGACGTATAGATATATAGATACAATAATAGTAAATCAAGGGCTTCACCTATACTGAATATAGGAATTGAAATAAATTTCAATTAATCAATATTAAAATCATTTAGTTACAATATTTAGATAAATTACGTAAGCATATGCATATCCCTACATTTACAAACATTTTTAGTCATAAATTTCTTGTTTAAATATATTGGTTATTGGTTACCACCCATATAATATTTATTATAATTATATTAATAATCAGAAAGACAATAATTTTGTCGCGCTATATTAATATCGTGACTTAATGACGTGGCAAAAACTACTTGTGAAGAATAGAATAATCTTAAATTCATACAAAAATATGTAACAAGAGAATAATGCCTGACGGCCAATAGCTTATCTGTTTTGTATGGGATTCCTTTATCCTTATCTTGCTGCAGGCATGGCTGGAAAACACGTGGTTGTCTTTGGGTTTAATCCCATCTCAGCAATTTCATGGTAATCCTTGTGGTAATAATTAATTGGCGTATGATGTATTATTTGGCGTGACTTTGATCATCCTTTTATCTTTTAAGAATATTTAATACCACGAGATTCATCATTATTACATTTATTAAAGAAACTAAAAAAGCTTAATTAACACGACATAGCTAACAAACTAATACTATTGAATTTAAACTACAAATAGTTAATTAATTTGATTTACCTTTTGTTAGGGTGCGGTTGTAGAGTTAAGCAATTGTTCATTTTGTATTATCTTGCTTATTTTAATTATTTGAGTCTATACAAGTTCACAGGCATCGTTAAAGTGAACGAGTTATTCCAATTGTAAAAGGAATTTATTAGATAAAAATAAAAATTCGCAAGAGCAAAAAACGAATAGCGCGAAACAAACGCGCAAATCCTCTGCGAGTACAATTTTAATAAAATAAATAGTATTTTAATGATCGCGGTAAGTATTGAATATTGCTATTAAATTTATATTGTCACGTTTGTTATATTCCATTCAAGTCAATCAATTTATGATGTATATACATTTAGCTACCTGGATAGGAAATAACTAGTCTGTAGGATATTAATTAATTCATTCAAACTTGTAACTGCCTCAGCATTTGCATAGCAATGTAGCATAACTAGCATGCAGTCGTTTTTAATTATAATATTTTGAACGCGCCGGCAAGCTACATAAATAACCATGATAAGAAAAACCAATAATAAATGCCAGTATATTAAAGTATTTCAAAAATACTAAACAAATTACTTTCAACATCAAAAAATGATTGAAAAAAAAATGAAAAAAAAAAAGTTTAACTTGATAGTTGATAGATTTTGCTTTGTTAAATAGTCCGATATCAATGTTTTCTTTGATTTTTATATCAGATTTTAGCATAAAAAATTCTGACCATAAAATCGCATTATTTATTATATTGTTTCTTTCAGCTAACGTCTGCCTAAATTACGTTTTTTGTTTATTTTTTGCGTTTGTCAATACCTTCCACTTGCAAAATACGTAATAGTTAAATTCATATTGTTTCCTTAATTTGGCCGGTAGTAAATTACAACTCACACTGAAAGGAATTTGTTGTATTTCTGAGTGGTACACTCCATTAGGTTTTGGCTGTTATTGCTGTCGCTCGTTTCCATTTTATTTTACTAATTAAATTCAGTATTTAAAATATATTAATGTCACTACTGTCATACATACATGTGAAATCGTAACTAATTATAAGCTTATTTAATAAGACAAATATTACATTTTCGGCCGATGAAATGAAATATTAGATACATTTTTTTTTACTGATAAAGCTTGGTTTTATCTGGATATGTACAGCCAAAACTATCGAACCGGGGCTGCTGTTAATCCCCATAACTTGCAATTTTTTTGAAAGTTAAATTCTACTGGTTTAAATGAGACTTTTTAAAAACTATTAATTATTTTTTATTCAAATCATCAAACTTTACCAGGTTTGATCTATTCTAATATAATTACAGTTGATTATAATGGTTAATTATAATGATTAAATATTAATTATTAATTATTACATGGTTATAGTAGCTTGCGATTTTAAGCAAAGTCTAGTTACCATTTTAGGTGTACTTATTACTACTATATGTTGGATTAACTCCTCTGGAAAGCGTCGTCAAATTTATATGTTTTGTTGTGATGGCTCAGCATTTAATAACACCATTGGTCTAAATGCGGAGACATTCTCTGTGGTGACTAAAGGAATCCAGGGGTGGGTCCCATGATCATTTGTGTCTTGGTCCGTGAGACTTACATTTTCAAGATTATTTTCTAAAACTGATAAAAGTCTTTTAGTTTTAGCATATCTTAATATCAATATAATTGCTCCAAAGATTTGAAATCCATAAATGGGGATTGTCCAAATTGTTGGAGGTTGTTCGTAAAGTGTATTTGAATTCTTCAGGATTTGAAGGTCCGTTTGAAGTTTGATTAGATCGTCATTGATTTTACTTATGTTTGTTATATGCATTTTGTTTAGTACTGCAAAGTGCGTTTTCCATTGTGCTGGTTGAGCTTTCTCTTATGAAAAAACTAGTTTGGGTATATTCGGTATACTAGCAATTTTCTTTTCTTGATAACTGGTCAATGTAAGATTCTTTATGTACAAAGAACATCCTAATGACACTTTTGCAAGGTAGGTACCATTAATTACGTCCAGTTCGTTCTGTTTGTTGCATCTTTTCTCAATATTCTGATCGATGGGTGAAACGATCATCCATAGATTTTCGTGATTTTTTCTTATCCATGGTTCTTGAATAATTTCATAATTATGCACACATTTTTGGTAGTGGTTTGTGTAGGATAATAACTAAATTTCACATGGTGAATCTTGAATGATCTGTAGACTGCTTGAAACTTGGCATAGATACTGCAAAGTTGATATTTCTTAGCAGGATTCAGTGAGAGATACAAATTTTTTCACGATCAATTTCCAAAAATGGATGAGTTGGTATAATGTAATGGAAAGAATTGTTATAGTTTCGAATTGGTAAAGGATATAATTGATAATATGAATATTGAGAAATTTCTACTAAAGGAATTTCTAGGATAAATATGATTGAATTATCTTTAGTATAAGCTTTTGCTGTGATTATTTTTTTAATCAAATAAATATTTTCTGCTTTTGAATCTCGTAGCAATTTTTCGGTTTTTAGTGTTTGACTTAGTTTATTTAATTCAAACATTAAATTATTAGTATCCATTATTGATGGGTGATACACATTTAGTTTGGCAAAAGTTACGGCATTTATTAGCTTAGACAGAATATTATTTGCATTTTCTATAAGAAATATAAGTTGATTAAAGGTAGCAAAGATAGTTGTTCTATGAGCCTCTTCTAATTGAAAGAATGTATAGTTTTTTATAGCTTTGTTAATTTGTAACTTTCTTAATTATCTGGCCTAGCACGTCAATCGCTCTTTTAGTTATTCGTAATTTTGGCTGATGTACAATTTGATTAAGTTGTCTTAACATTTTGTATCTTTTTACAGTTAATATGGATAAGTAATTTGATATTTCTGTGTAGTGATTTTCATGTGTTTCATTTTTTGCTATGGTTATCCAATAAATACAATTTTTATTAAGATCTTGAATTTCTTGAATAAGATGCTCAAGGTAATATATAGTTGTTATTTTTCATTTGTTTGATTTTATTTGAGCTTCTTCTAACTTCATAGGAAGAAGACCTGTGTTGTCAGTGATTGGTTTTAGGGTAATGTCGTTTCTGATGTTAGGGATATAACATCCGAAGAGTCTAAAACAATAAATTGTTTCAAATTTCTTGTATAAAATTTTCTCATTATTGTTTTTGTTTTGACTTCTACAGTTGAGTCATTAATTTTTGTGATTTTATAAGGACCTGAATCGAGATTTGTTAATTTATTCGGCCATTATTTCTTACATATACTAATTTGTTTATTTTGAAAAGATTTTCCTTTACTTTTTCTTTAGACTTTACTACACATTTTTCTTTTTGTAGTATATCTTTAGTTTCAATTGATTTATAAAGATGTTGTAATCGATCTTTGTGATCTACTAAGTATTGATGGTAATAATCTTTTGAATAAAGTAAATCCATTGGATCTCTTAAAGCGGTGTGGCCAAAAACTAATTCAAACGGTGTAAAGCCTGTTGGTTTAGATATAGTGTTATTATAGGTTATAACAGCTAATCTCATTTGTTGTTCTATTGGTTCTTTTTTTTTTGTTGAAGACATCTTATTTGTTCAATTATTGTTGAATGAAATCTTTCGGTTTCTTTCCTTGAGAACTAGGGTTTGAAGGTGTTCCAAAATGAGCTTTAATTTTATGAGTTTCTAATAATTTTATAATCAAATCATTTTTTAATTCTTTTCCGCTACCGCAGTTTATTTCTTGTGGTCTTCTATAATACTTAAAATATTCTAGCAGAGCGTTAGCTATATCTATCGAGTTGATAGAACATATAAGTATTGCTTGACTAAGTCTAGAAAATGTATCAATTATAGTTAAAAACTTTGAGTTTGATATTGTAAAAGTATCCATAAATTATTTTTGAAATGGTTTATCAGGCGTATTGGTAAGTTGTAGAGGTGGTTGATAAAGGTGTCAATCATATTTACTTTTATTGCAATTTAAACAACTTTTAATGTAGTCAGTTGCCATTTTTTTCATATCTTTCTAGTAATATCTTTTTTTTTTAATGGGACAAAGTTTCTTCTGTTCCTCTATGGTTTGTTTTACCAGTATAATGTAATTTTAATTATTCCATTTGGTCGGCTTCATTGCTTATTACAGTAACTTTTTTTGTACATTTAATTAATTTTGGTATTTTGTCATTAAAGATTTGCGTATAAATTTTACAAAATTTAGAGTAAAGTTTTTCTTGTTCAAAATATAAGTAATGTTTTTCTGGTGTAATCAGATATTCTTTCATACACTTTATAATTTCTTCTTCAATATTATCTGTCGATATTTTAGCTTTAATAATTGTATTTTCATTTTCATTTAATAAATCTATTTTTGAATTTGTTGTTGTAGAGCTGATGAAACATTGATTTTATTTGGTAATGATGCTTCTTCATTATTATTTAAGTCTCTTATTATTTTGTCTAGTATTTCTTGAGTTTCGGGGTCTGGATTAGGAAGCATAGATATTATATCATCTTCTATAGCATTTAATTGTTCTTGAGTAACTCTTGACAAAGCGTCAGCATTTGTATTATATTTTTCTTTTTTATAGATAACTTTGAAATCGTATTCTTCTAAACTTAGTTTCCATATTATTAAATTAGAATTTGGTTCTTTCAATATTTTTTTTCAATATTAAAACAAAATATTGGTGGTATTTTCGCAATCATTGTATCATTGTGCTTAGTAGTTGCATGGGCCGTTTTAATAATAAATGATATTTTCACAGCATATTTTTCTAGTTGTTTAAATAATTTAAAATTTATTAATGTTTTGGTTGATCCTGTATCAATTAAAAATTTAAGTCCAGAACATAATATGTAGGGCAAATTACAATTATAGTTATAAGCGTATTGTCTGGCTCGTTGTCATCCTGATAATATAATCGTTGACCAGGTGTCCAGCGAGGGCGTTTATTTTGATGAATAAAAATTGATACCGGTCTTTTCTTCGCGTTCTAATCTACTTTCATAGGCGTAGGCATTGTTTTATGCGTCGCTTACGGTGGAGGCATCGTTGTTGGTAATCTTTGATTTATATTATTATTTGTAAATGGTTTATTTTGATTAAACGGAGATGTAAAAACATAATTCCTGTTAAACTAATTTGATTCAGGCGCAATTGATGTCACATTTTGATTATTCTGAAATGGCATAAATAAAGTTGCGCTACTAGTGTGAATCTGTTATTCATTTGATAACTCTGTTGTTTACTTTAGATACGTGCTTTATCTATTGATGTTTTCATATTAGTACGTTGTAAATTATTTATTCTTCCGGCACGGTAATTAAAATTTTCAACTTCTATCAAGTGACTCATAGCTGTCTCAAGGTCGGCTGGTTGCTTCACTTGAACCATTATTCCTGTTACATGATCAATTTCTAATAATCCTTGCAAATAAATTTGTAGTGTCGTTTTCTTATAATTCAAGTTTTTTAATGTTTTACTATTAGCATTGTTGTCTCTTAATTTCACTTGAGTAAAAAGAAGTTGTAAAACTTCTTTTATTCGTGTTCCGTAATTATAGGATCTCTCATTTTTATTGGGTCTAATTATGGCATTAAATAAACATGACTTAGAACGTTGATCACCAAAATAATTTAATAAAAGAATTTTTAGATCTTGACAAGTTGTGGTCTCTTCTTTACAACTTATGGCTTTCAAGGCTATCCTTTTCAATTTACCTTGAAATATTCTCAATAACAAAGCTTGTATACTTGCATTAGAAACTCACAAACTGATATGTAAGCATTTAAAACGTTAGAATGACCATCGAAATGGTGTCCTGATATACGTTTGTCACGTCTTTCACAGTATAAGCCATAATGTTTAAGAAACTTATTAATTGGGATAGACTATCGATATCTGTCCTAAGATTTTGGATGAAATAACTACTAACTAGATTTACATCGACAAAAAAAACTTACGAAACGAATAAATTGGCGAAACAAAGCCTTGTCTGTTCCACTAACCAATTTAACAAAACAATGACTTAGTTTGTAGTTTAAAAGTTATAATTGAACATAGGAAACCCCATATTCTTTTTTTGACTGAAACCAAAGTAAATAAGAAAGACGCAGATCGTTTCAATCTAGTAAATTCCGATTATCATCTTAAACATTCATTTGCTGATTGTGCCTACATCCACAAACAAAAACAAAATTTTAGGTTGACGACGTACATAATTCAAGGCATTGGTTATAATAGCATATTTCTTAAACTAAATCTTTTTGATAAGACTATTTTTGTAATAGGCGTATACCGTTCTCCAAGTAAGGCTCCAAATTCCAACTTTTTTGATGACCTTTCTAAAAGTTTTGACAAGCTTTTTCAAGGTAATCATAAAAAAGCCAAAATATTTTTTTTCGAAGATTTTAATGTACATAATACTGATTGGTTAAGTCACTCATCTTCTTCAACGCTATCCAAGTCCCCTCAGGTTAGACGATGCTGTTTTATAAAGCAAGAAAACAAAGAAAGGAGCTTAAATATAATACCTATGGATTTTAGATGGAAACATATGCATAAGAAAAACAGAAGCAAGTATAAAAATTAAAATTAAAAATCTTTCCGATATAGAAAGTTTAGAATTAAAAAAAAAAATCCTTTTGTAAACTAAATAAATAAATACAAAACTGAAATGTATACCATATATATCTGCACAACGCAAGAAGTGTGAAAAACAAATATCACGAAATTGAACTTATACCTACCATACACAATAATCCTACAATAATTGCTATAACGGAAACTTGGCTTAAACCATATAACCAAGAACTGTATACTTTAGAAAATTACAATGTAGAATACAACTCTAGAAACACAAAAGGAGCAGGAATTGCAATGTACAATAAAAAAGGTACAAAATATAAATTAATAACTAGTAAAACAATCAAAGACATACAAATATTAACAATACAACTAAAAGAGGAAAATACTGCAATAACTCTAATATACAAACCATCTAGAAAAAACATTAAAGATCTTAAAACTACACTAAAAAACAATATAATCAACAGAAAGAAACCACAAATAATAATAGGTGATTTAAACGTCAACATTGCAGAAAATGATAATACAACAAAAAAATACAAGAACATGTTATTAGAAAATGGATATAAAATAGTAAATAAAACATCTATAAAATACTACACAAGAAAGAATCCAGATCCAAATGAAATAAATTCCATATTAGATTATGTTATTACAAACAACAAACAGGAAATAGAAGATTTAAAAATATTACTTTCAAACATATCAGATCATTGTAAATTAATAACCAAAATAAAAAGAAAACAAAAAACCAAACAAATATATCAGTACTTTGAGCATACACTCACAGATTACAAAAAAATAACAAAAGATATCAATAACATGTACACAAAAGATATGAATAATTTTCAAAAACTATCAAAAAAACTGCAAGCAATTATAGAAAACAACCAAACTAAAATAAGAATCAAAGGAACAGAAAAAAGTTCATGGATCAACAAAGAAGTGTTGGACAATATTGAATAAAGGAAAAAACTACAAAAAAATCACCTTAAATATCCAAATAATGAAACAACAAAAAATGAATATTACAAACAGAAGAAAAAAACTACAAACATCATAAAGAATACTAAAATGTTATACTATAAAAGAAAATTTCTAACTAATAAAAATAACCCCACAAAAATATGGGAAATAATAAATAAACAACTTAACAAAAAACTCCAAAACAAAACAACATTGAAGAAATAGTAAAACAAGATGGAACAAGAACTAAAGAACCGATAGAAATAGCAAAAAAATAAACGAATACTTTACAAATATTAGAAAAACTCTAGTAGAACAACAAATTACAAGAACGAGCAACAAAACACATACAACCACAATAAAAAAGAAAACAACCGACATACATTTTGAACACACATCACAAGAAGAAATCCACAAAATAATAATAAAACTGAAAGAAAACAAAACACCTGGCTTTGACAAAAAAAAAATTACAAACAACTTAATAAAACAAAATAAAACATCACTAACACCAGTTTTAGTACACATAATAAATAAAGTCATTGACACAGGTATATATCCAAATTACATGAAGAAAACAATAATAGTGCCTATACATAAAAAAAGAAGATAACACAAAACCAGAAAACTATCGACCAATTTCTCTACTATCAACATTAAATAATATATTAGAAAAAGTAATCCATATTAGACTAACAGAACATATAAACCAAAACAGTATAATATACAAACAACAATATGCTTTTCAACAATACTCGGGAACAATAACAGCAGCTTATGATCTTGTAGATCACATAAAAAACAAAGTAGATCAGAAAAAAACCGCAGTAGCAATTTTCATCGACATGAAAAAAAGCTTTTGATACTATATCAAAATCAAAGCTTATAGAAAAACTAGACGCGATAGGAATAAAAAGCAACGAACTAAACCTAATAAACACATACCTCAAAGATAGACCACAAAAAACAAAAATAAACTCTATAGAAAGCGAACCAATGCAAGCTGAATACGTAGTTCCACAAGGAGGAATCCTACCGCCGACATAATACATACTATATACAAATGACATATTAGAACTAAAACTACACTGTACACCTTACATATATGCCAACGACACCTGCATTATATACTCAGAAAAAGAAAACAAAAAAATAGAAAAACTTATCGAAGAAGACAAAATAAAATTAGAAACATGGTATTATAATAACCTATTCACTATTAACGAAACAAAAACAGAATTTATGATCTTTAATAACAAACAAGAAGAAATTCCAATCACAATAAAAATAAATAACGAAAAGATTAAACAAATTAAAAAAGTTAACTATCTAGGATTAACAATCCAAGATAACTTGAAATGGGATACACACATAAATAAACTTGTTAAACGAAATTCAGCAACTATAGCATCATACATCATATAATACATACTTAAACCATATATGGGGAAACACAAGCAAAAAAAAACATTAATAAACTACAAAGACAACAAAACAAACTATACAAAGAAAAGCTAAAAATTAACAAAATGATAACTTTAAACAACATATTAATGATATATAAAATAAACAACAAAATGATAAAAAGCAATATAACGTTACAGTCCAACAAAGAAATACACAATCACCAAACAAAAAGAAAATCACAGATAAGAACAACAAAATATTCAACAGTCAAGTGCATCCAGATACTAACAGAATCAATAAAACAATATAGCCTACCAACATACATAAAAACTTTAAATTATGTACCATTTAAATAAAAAATAAAACATATGTTATTACATGACAAAATATAAAAAATTAAACAAAAACAACAACAACCACGAGCCCTCAATACCGATAACTTGAGATGGGAAAGAACCCACAAACCTCAAGTGATGATAGAAGGAAAAATCTATTTTATTTTTATTATTAATTATTATACATTCAGTATTGTTTTTTGAATTATAAAATTTTATTTCAAAATATAAAATTTGTTTTTAAATGTATATAAAATAATTTTGTTTTGTGTATATTTCAAATAAATTTATAATTTCTTGTATTTTAATTGGGCATAGTTCATTTTCATCTAGAAATTTTTTAATCAAAGTTAAACATTTATCTTTTGGAATTTTGGAGAACATGTTGCATACATCTAAACTTATTAATTTGCAGTTATTTTAAGTTTTTTCACTTTTAATTTTGTTAATTAATTCTATTGTGTTTTAATGGACATTTTGGTTTATAATTATATGATTTTATTAAATTATTTAAAAATTTAGATAACTTATAATTTGGACAGTCTTTGTAAGAAACTTTTATAATTAATTCGTTGATTTGAATATTTGTTAAAATAAATTTTGATGCAATTATAGTTTGGGTTTGATTTTAATATATCTTATTTTTCATTTATAATAAAATCATTATATTTTTCTTTATATATATTATTAGGTATAATTACTAATGAGTTATTTTTATCTGCTTTAGTGCAGATAAGATTGTTTACTTGAATTTTGTTTTTAATTGATAAAATTGTTTCCATACCTTTTATAGATTTGACTTTTTAATTTTCACACTTTAATGCTATTTCAGTTATACTATGTAAAAATAATAAAACATTTCCTTTGGGAGGATGATATATAGATATGATAACAGAGTTTAATATGTTTAATTTGATAGCACAAGCTTCAAAGTTCAATTCAGACGATTCAATCTCCAATTTTTCAAATCTTTCTTGAAAACGATGACGAATTGCGTCATAATTAGAAAAATATATGGATTCAATTTGTTCCGATGAGAGCGAGTGCTCGTCAATACATATAACTCCTAAATTATTTAAATTTGAATTTGTTATATAAAGTTTTAGAAACTCCAATTTATTTTGAACACTACTTATATTTAAATGCAATATACCTAAACAATTTTTTTTTTCTAAAAAAGTATTTTTATTTTTGCTTTCATTTTCTACGTCGTCATATTCAGATTCTGATTCAAATAATTTATTGTCCGACATAATTAACTTATTGTGATTGCTATATTTAAAAATATCACAAACAATACTTTCAACAAGACATTGAGATGCACTATTTTGAGGTATATGCGGAAATTCTACTGCTGATGTCAAAAGGGATTTATTAATTGTTGGTTGGAAAACACTTTTGTTACTTTTGTCACTAGTATTAATTAAATCAGTTTTATTTAGTATAGAGTCAAAACTTACATACCCATTTAAGCAACATTCTCAAAGGAAATACAAGTCATATTGCCAATATTTACTCGTAGTACAAGGCTGCTAGGAATTCTAACAAATATTCACTGATAGTACAGAGATGTAGGACCAAAATTTAAAAAAAAAAATTTGTCAATCGTACTATTGACGCATAGAATAAACTTTGTTATTCAGTATTTCCCGACACTTATAAGCCACAAATATTCAAAATTAATGTTCTGCTTAAATCAAGTCTTCAATTCAATTTAAAGGTATTATCTGTTGTTGTGACATATTTTGTAATTTCTAGATATCACGTTTTAAAATATAAAATAATATATAATAATAATCAATATAAGCACACACTGAAATATGCAAAATTCAAAACTAACAAGAATGATATTGATAAATCTACAAACAAACACAAAGCTATTTGGAATGTAATAAATACAAAACAAACCACAACCAGTATTTTAGCTAAATTTTTGATTAGTACAATGCTATCATTGCATATAGATCCGTTATTTTTTTTTGTACAATTTTAACTGTTTCAGTCTATGTTTTAAGTTTGATGAGGTTACTTTTAATGTAGTTAAAGATACCATAAGCTCTTTAAAACTCTCTTAAAGTTAAACACTCTTTTTTTATTGTCTTACTTTCTTTCTTCTTTGTTTTTTGCACTCATTGTTGTTTTAATTCCCTGAATCACCTTTTCTTTAGTATTCCTCTTTTCTTTCGTTGTTGTGGTACCCATTCCATTGCTTACCTGAGAATTTGGTTTACATCTATTTTTTGACATACCTGTGTTATATTGATTGTTTTTTTTTTCTAAATCATCATTGACATTCCTTTCTGTTCCCATACACTGTTTAATGGTCTCTTTCTTCCAAAATCTCTTTATTCTTGATGTTTTGGTCAATTTTCTTAGGGCGTTCATCTAATTGTGACTTTGGCTTTTTATCATTGTATCATAGAGATTTTCGTTCAGGCATCTTACAGTTTTATTGACTTTTGTTATTCTGGCTTTAATGTTTTTTTGTCAGTTCCGGTACTGTCAAATATTGTGCCCAGGTATTTAAATTTATTACACGCTGCTATCTCATTGTTATTTTCTAAGATTAAATTTCCAGAATATCTCCCAACCCCCAATTATTTTGTTTTCTGTGTATTAATTGTTAAGTCCTTGGGGTTTGTCAGTTCCTCTATGGGTGCGTCCGGTGGGAATCGGGGAATTTTTGCCGGCTGGAGGAAACTGGAGAAATAAAATACCTGGCGTAAAATAAAAATTAACAACTGCAGCGTCTGCTTCAAAATCGAGTACTCCTTTACTACAAAGTCAAGAACAGGCCTTAAAAGCAAATGAACCATAAAATGGCCAACGATATGGGAATTCGAAAAGCAAAAAGAAAACCATCAAATTAAAAATCTTTTAAGATATCTTTAGTATAAATCATGACACACAAAAATGACTTCGTTCAAATTGAAAATTCCGGGGAGTAGAGTATTGAATGCAGTTAACCATCAAACACCCGCACAGAGTAGGAATAAAATTGCAACATAAAATGTTAGAAGCCTCTGCACATCCGGAAAAATAGACAACGTCGTTCAAGAAATAGAAAGGCTCAAGATCAATATACTTGGACTAAGCGACGTACAATGGAAAGGATCAGGAACGCATACCACCAAGAATGATACTATGTACTACGACGAAAACGATGACGCAGTTTATCAATATGAGTGGCAATAATTGTCTACTTCAGATAAATGTAGTCTAAGTTTATGAACCCACAGCAGACAAAGGAGGAAATTGAATCATTCTACAAAGATGTAGATAAAGTAATTAAACCCATTAAGAAACACAAAATCCTAATCATAATGGGTGACCTAAATGCTAAGATCGGGCAAGGAGAAATAACCGGAACTGTCGGCAATGTTGGACTAGGCATCCGCAACAGTCAAGGGGATAGATTAGTCGAGTTTTGCCAAAAAGAATATATTTTAATTATCAACATGTTAAATCAACTTCTCCCAAGGCGGCTCTACACTTGGAAAGCACCTCTAGATGAAAATCAGGTTTATTATACTACATCAACAAAAAATTCAAGAATACTGTAAAATCAGTAAAAAGATTCCCAGGTGCTGTCATAACATCGGAGCATAATCCAATGGTAGCAGCCATACACATAAAACTAACAGACAATGAAAATATGCAAAGGTTACAAAAAACCTAAATTGCAAATTGCAGGAGATAAGACTAAAATCTTATTTAGAAAAGCGCAAACTGTCGTTAAACTCAGCCGGTTACAGTCTGGGGGGTGGACTGAGTAGCTCACCAGATGTCGCCGCCGGTCCCAAGCCCGGATAAATAAGGAGGACTCTTAGGTGAGGCCAGCAACCTGCCTAAGGTAAGAAAAAACAGTAACTCACAGAACTGGAAAAAATGCCTTGGACACCGGACTGATAACACCGTCGACGACCACTGCAACACCACGGCAATGAGAAAACGGCATCACTTAAGAATAGGATGCTGAAACGTAAAGTCCTTCAACAATAAGGACCACGAAATAATACTAGAGCTAAACGCCCACAATAGCGATATATGCGCGATATCAGAAACGAAAAAAAGAGGCAGAGGCACTGCAAGGTACCAAAACTACATGCTTGTACATAGCGGCCGCGCCATAACCGAAAGGGCAAGCACAGGGGTAGGGCTGCTTATCAAAGACAAATACGAACAAAACATCTATGACATAGATTACATAAACGACCGTATACTGAAGGAAAGAAAGTTTACGTAAAAGAAGAAAAAGCAGAAAAAGTCATAATTAAGAAATTGTTTCTTTTAGGAGAACCGGTAGAATATCTAGAAACATGAGAAAAAAAAAAGAAAAATCAATTATAGCAACAGTAGAAGAAATTATTAAAAAATTGCCCAATTACAAAGCACCAGGTCCATACAAAATAATAACAGAGATTGGGAAAGCAGCGCTAGTCAAAAACGAAGTAAAAATAATAAATAACCAACAGATATCTAAAAGAGGCAACTCTAGTACTGATTGAAAAAAAAAAAAAACGCAGAAAAGTCAACATCATACAAGCCAATATACTAAATTAACACATAAGCTGAGATAATAAAAAAAGTCGTTGTGCGGAGAATAGATCAGGAAATAGAAGAAAATAAGAGGATGGGAAATAGCACATAATGTATTTATGAATAAGAGAACAGCAACTTTAGGAACTATGGAAAAATGGAAAGTAATAGCAAAATAAGCAAACAGCGGAACGTAGAGAAAAAGGCAACACTGCGTCATAATAGCGTTGGACATACATAACGTGTTTATCAGCGTGTTAGAGACCTAGACATGGAAGTATTAAGAAAAATGCTAGAGCTAGCAATAGGTTAGAGGCGGCATAACTATCAACTTAGAAAACTAATAGAAGAACTGATAAGAGTGACACTCTAAGCAAAGAGAGGGAACGAACAGGTTAAAAAAGCGTTTAGAAGAAAAAAGAAAACTAAGCAGACCTATGACAAACAAGAGAGGTCCAGGAAAAGAAGTCAGAAGGCTAAACTAGAAGCAAAATGTTCTACATCGCAGAAATATGATAAGAAACCTTGAACATAAAAAATTTAAAAAAACAAACATAAAATATAAAAAGTTACAAGAGCAAGTTTGTTGAGAACGATAAATAAATTGCAAACAGTAAAGTAAGAAAAAAAGGAAAATGAACGAGAAAACTAATTCCAGAAATAAAAGAATAAATAAAGAATATACTTGAGACGTGCTTTTTTTTTTTTTTGGCTGATATGCCAAAAATGTAAACTAATCGAGACGTGCTTTTTTATACAATTGAAATACTAACCAAGCACAAAACACACTCTAGTAGAATGCAAAACGTAGGAGAAAAATAAAAAAAAAACTAGAAAACAAAATGGATAAAACTTCATAAAAAAAATGCATAAGGAATAAATATAAATGGAGGTCGTTTAGAAACTTTACAATAATAGTAATAAAAAAACAGTTTGACAACGGTAAAGTATAAAAAAAAACACACAAAATAAAAACCCCTAAAGAGAAAGGAAAAAGACGAGAAAAGTAAAAAAACTAAATAAAGAAAGCTTAACCTTAAGAAAACCTTACTACGTCAAAAAAAAAAATGCTGATGACACTAGTATGCTGACATCAAGAAAACCAAAAGAGAATCGTAAAGAATATACTGTGAGAACGTTGCAGACCAAAAACGGAAAACACACAGAGTTAGTCAAAGGCACTCTGCAGGAGTTGCTGCAGACACTCTTTCCGAGCTCTGTGCAGATGGTATTCCGAAACCAAAAGAACCTAAACCTACCAAACAAAAAAGCAGACAAAAAAAACTTTAAAAAGCTAAAAACATAATCAATCAGGGCAACTTGAAATGGGGAATCAACACATTTGAACCATTTAAGTCGCCAGGAGTTGTAGGAATCTATCCTATCATACTACAGAAAGGGTACGAAGTGTTAAAAGAGCTTCTATGCAAGATTCTCAGAGCTAATTTAGCATTTTTACAACCTAATAGCTAAAGAGAGGCAAAGGTTGTATTTATACCAAAACCGAGGAGACCCACATATGCCTTAGCTAAGTTCTACACAGACCAATCAGTTTGACATCTCTTATGCAAAATTATTGGAAAAAATAGTTGAAAGGCACATAAAGGACGGGGTACTAAAAGCTCGACCACTGCATCAACATTAACATGCCTACCAAACGGGTAAATCTTGCGAGCTAGCTATACACCAGTTAGTCAACAAATACTATACAATGCCATAAAATTGCTTTGGGTGTTTTTCTGAATATTAAAGAGACATTTGACAATACTACCTTCAAATCCATAGCAAATGCAATGGAGAGACGAGGAATAGATCTTCTCGTCCAAAAATAGGTCAACTCTATGCTCAAGAAGCGGACTGTAACTATAACACTACATGGAAAAACTAGGCATTTTTGCCTTACTATCCTTGCATACGGGAAGTTGGAACAACTGTGTCCAACATGATACAAAGTGCACTAAATATCGTAAAAAAGTGGTGCAGAAAAGAAGGGTTATCAGTAAACCCAAGCAAAACGACGGTTGCACAGGCAAAAAACCACAGACCTAAAATACCTGAGAATGTATGGAGCTACGTTTCCGGCATCAAAGGAGGAGAAATATCTGGGACTAACACTTGACACTAGGCTAAACTTCAACACACATCTGACATCTATAACAGCAAACCAAAATGATGGTCGGACGTACATGGAGGTTAACACCTGATATGGCCAGATGGTTATACACGGTAGTTGTAAGACCCATTATCACATACAGAACAATAAAATGAGAACGACGTCCACGGCAGCTATAGAAGTTTTACTATCGTTACCGCCACTTCACCTAATGGTAATGACAGAAGCTAAACAAGCAGTATACAGGCTGCAGATAAATGAACACAATACAAACCTTGTATTTTACAGATCTAACATAACAGACGTGTTGCATGAAGAAAAAAATCAAATGATGAGGTTGGACTTTATAAAGACAGTAAGAAATTTGATGTAACAATACCACATCAAAACGAAAGGATAGATAAAGAATAGATACCTGAGAACAGTCAAAGGCACTATTTGGTACAGACATAGGTCCAAAAACCAACTGGATGCCGGTGCTGATATCTACGAGAACAAACACCAAAGAAAGCATATTTTGCTACCTCTGGCCAAACATGCCTCAATTTTCCAAGCAGAGGTGGCTGCCATTGAGAGGTGCGCCAGGGACTTGATCGAGAAGGAAGTAAAACCGGACAGACTGTTAACTATCATGTAAAAGAGTCGAGCGACATGACGTACATATACAGTCTGGAAGCAGTGACCACAACTTGCAAAGATTACTGATCTGAATACCAAACGACCAGGAGACAAAAGAAAACTTTGTGGCCAATCAGCTTGCCAAACAAGGAGCAAAGAGGACATTCACTGGACCAGAGCCCGCCTTAGGGTTCTCATACAAGACCGGTAAAGATATAATCCGCAGCAAACTTGAGGCGGAACACAGTAACCTGTAAAAGGGCTGTAAAGAATTGACACATTCAAGAATATTCCTAACAGAACCATCGCATAATATTAAAACTGTGATAACACAAATGAGTTGCATTAGACTGCTAAGGCTCACAGGACTGATAACCGAAAAGGACCCTCTATGCCGTAGATTTATGGAAAAAGACGGTCTCCAATACACTTACTGATTGAATGCAAAGTTTTCAAACAGCAACGCATAGCCATTTTTGGCAAACACAACCTAACCTCAGATATGTTAAAAACGACCCATTGACTAAATATACTGGATTTTATTAAAAAGACAGAGCTAGGAGTAGAACATCAGAGTTGTACAACAGGCCTAATAGGACCGCAGTGCAAGGGGCGCCAAGCAAACAACCTCAAGGTAAGGAAGGACAAGGTGGGTTTTTTAGTCAGTGAAAACCTGACACTACTGGACAGTACGGGCTGCTTAGTGTTTTTTAAAGATTTTTTCCTTTCCTACGCAAAAAAAAAATGTTGGCATCAGGAAATGTTGTAGAGCACGTGAAAATTGGAAAAAAAGCAAATCATCAGGTAATGGAATGGATGTTAAGTAAAAAAAAAAACTATCTAATAAAAATGAAACAAAAATAATTTTTTTTTTCCTAAACCTACTCTTCAACAATGTGTTGAGTTAATTGCAACGTCTAAAAACTTCTATATCTGATACTTGTTTAAAAAACGCGTATTTTGCTTATGTTACAGCTATCTGAGTTACAAAATATCTACTTGAGAAAATTTAGCAGTTTGTATTTGTATATTTGCACTTTAGAGAAAAGCTGTCAGAATTATCAATGGCACAAACTATCGCAATTGCTGCAAAGCAAATTTTATAGATAAACAAATTCTAACTTTACCATCATCTATGTTTTTTAAAAGCATCAAATTTATTTTGAAATACAATGATCAGTTTGACAGAAATGATAATCATAATCATTTAACAAGGCATGTTTATCTGATTCAAATAAAACGCGCCAAAAATGCCTTTGCCAGTCCGTGTACAATTTAACTGTACAGTTTCAATTACTACTGCGCCAAGTTTTTGAACAAACTGCTTACAAATATTAAACAAAAACTAGATAAATTGTTATTTTTTGAGACAAATGTGTTTTTACTATGTAATTGTTTCTGCAACACAATACAATTTTTACAATTTTAAAACAATTTTTTTTTACTTTTTGCTTTTTTACAGTACAGATTTGCGATATTTTAAACTATTGTATGTTTGTCTTATTATATGATATTTTATTTTAAAGTTATCAAGTGGCATGGCTTTTATGTT
The DNA here is from genome assembly GCA_963932245.1 of Tachinus rufipes. NCBI lineage: Eukaryota > Metazoa > Arthropoda > Insecta > Coleoptera > Staphylinidae > Tachinus > Tachinus rufipes. The sequence continues at coordinate 21,561,342 of OZ010750.1, forward strand.
TTATGTAACAAATGGAATAATTCTTTGTAATTGATGATATATACAAACCTATCTATCTATCAATAGTTTTGGCAATTTTGTTAGTTTAGTGACCATTGATTCAATTCGGACACGATTATGTTTTATTGATTATTTTGACCGTTACTAAGTTACTAACTTTTCCTGTTGTAATTTCAAATCAATTAACTGATTAATAAAAAATAAAATTTTAATATTTAAATTTTTAATCATTTATTCTTATTTGTCACTCTTTTTGTTTTTATTTTTAACTAAATTAAAACGATTGTCAACAATAATTTTGTTATTTCAAATTAATCAATACAATAATTGAATTGAATTTAATGTAAACATTTATTGATATTACTTGTTTGTTATGCGCAAACTTGCATAAATTTTGTAATGTATATAACATTTTTTATTTAATTCAGTTAATTGATCAGCTTTGAGCAGAAATGAAGATTGTTATACTTTTCTGCTTTATGTTTTACCAATGTTGGTCTAATCTTCTAGAACTAAATGAGGTTTGAAATAATTAAATTTTACATAATAAAATTACTTTTGTTAAATTTTTCAGTTTTCTAGGGAGAAATCGATAAGTGAGTGCGTTTTAAAAATTATTGACTTCTACCCCGATCATAATATACAATTTTTTTATAATTATAAAGGCAAAGTTAATGATTTTATTAATTATAAACATTCGTATATAATTAATGAGTTAGAGGATTATCTCACTAATAACAAAAATTCTTTACCTACATTAAATAGACAAATTAATTTGGTAGTAATCGACAACGATACTAGATTGTTAATTGATCAAAATTACGATTCAAAGTATTTAATTGTGTATACAGGAAATAATTTAATTAATGTAGGTAATATTTATTTTCCGAGTATTTATTCTTCAAAAATTTTATTTATCAACAAATTACATAATATTTATGAAATACAAACTGATATTTTTCATCATACGCAGAAAGTATTTTTAAGAAATTGTAATAATGATTTGTCTATAGTTATAAAATGGTTTGATAAAGATATTGAAAATTTTTATGGAGAGAAAATTACTTATGTTAAAAGAAATATTAATTTGAAACCTTTTATTTATGGACTTGATATAACAATATTAAAGGAAGCAGCTCGAATATTAAATGTAACACTTATTAAAAAAAATCAAAATGGTGTACTTTCTGTAGGAGGATTTATGTATGTCAATAGTTTAAAATCAACATACCCTTATTATATAACAGATTTTTCTGTTGCTGCTCCTATTGCCAAACGTACTCCTAACTGGATGGGATTTGTTCATGTTTTTAATAAGCAATTATGGGTTTTATTCTTTATTACACTCATAACTTTTTTGATAATTTATACTATTCTTGGAAATTATTACAATAACTTGGGAACTGTTTTTTTACATATATTTGGTGCATTTTTTGCACAAGGCGTTGTGCTACCAAAACATAAAATTCATAAATGGTTGTTATTATTGTGGATATATTTCTCATTTATTATATTAAATTCATATAATGCATTATTTTTCACATATTTGGTGCAACCTTTATATGAAAAGCAGATACAAAGCGTCGAAGAGTTAGTTAAAGCTAATTATACTTTTGAATATTTACATCCTGCATTACCATTAAAAAACGAAGATGAATTAAAAACAGTTAGTATAAATTACAAGGATCAATTGAATTTTGCTAAGAATATGATTATGTTTCGTAATATTACTATAAGTGCTGCTACGCCTCTACTGGATAAAATAGAAGATGACATAAAGAGGGATGGTTTTGAAGGGTTTTACAAGATATATTTAAGTATCTGCCCAATGGGAATTTATATGGAAGTTAAACATCCCATATTACCAAGTCTAAATAAATGTATCCATAGATTTATAGATGTTGGCCTAATGCAAAAATGGATTAAAGATATAATGTATACTCAAGCGGCGATTGAAATAAATGAACCTACACCTTTAACATTCAACCACTTTATGTTAATATTTTATATTTACTTTTGTGGATTGATTTTGTCAACTTTACTTTTTGTTGGTGAAAGTTATAAAGGCAGAAAATAGAAATATTCAATTTAATAAAATATTCATTGGACAGCTATTTATTATAACCAATTTGTCAACACATTATATTAAAGTAAAATTATTAAATATTAAATAATAGCATAGAGTAAATGTTATTATTATTGATTATTCATTTATTGCATACTTTCAAAAAGTAATATACGATAACAACAATTTTAAATTATTATCACATAATCATCACAAATGTATCTATATGCTTAATAGCCAACTAGGTAAAAACATGTTGGTTTAGAATATAAATAAAAATAATTGTATATATTAATTTTATCAAATACTATATTATTTTTGTATAAATTTATATTGAGATATAATGATAGATAATATATTATTGTTCAATGGGTACATTAATGGCGTTTTTTTAAATTTATTAGTTAAAGTATTTATTAAGATACAGCGTTTTTGATCTTATTTTTGTACGTATTAAGTGGAACTGTGTTAAAATATGTTTGGCGATAATATTGGCCACACTATAAAACAGTTTTTTTTTTTTATTTTTTTTTTTATTATAACAAATTTACAATTTATATTTTATTTTGTTTTCTTGCTGCTCTGCACGGTCTCCATATAGATGGCTGCAGATCATTGTATTCGAAGCACCATTTTATGTTTCCATTCATCTTATTAGTTATTTGTTATTGTTCAATCCTGCTTTTCTACATCTACAATTAGAACTAAAGCATTTCTTGCAGTTACAGATAACTATATGGAGTAAGTGATTATTTACACACACTGGATGGAAATATTTACACTAAAAAAAATAATTTTTAAACAGATTCATTTATTATTTTATTAGTCGACTGTTGTAAGCAAGAGTAACTAAGCAATAAATAACATCTATTGTAATCTTTGCAAATAAAATAAAGTATTTTTTTTATAAATTAGCCTTGAAACGCAAAGATAACTGGCGCAGTCGAACGGATTGAGTAAAAGTATTCTATCGCAGAATACTTTTTGAATATCAGTTCTTAAACTCAATAAATCAAACGGAGCAATTGTGAAAGTTCAGAAAGTGGAATGACTTTTCAAAATTAAGTGTACAGTACATCGTGTACCTGCAGCTTGGCCAACCTAGTCACAGAGAAAAAAAAAGAAACAGAAAGTCTTTTCAAAAATCAAGAAACCCAGTGCATCTCGCACACGTTTACTACAATAAATCAAAAGAAAATTGATCAACCTAGGATTAAGAAAGAAAATAAGAAGAAAGAAAAACAATCAAATAACATGATAAAATTTTTTGCTATTAATAATAATATATGTAAGTGCATTTTTTATCAAAGTTCCCTAATCATATAACATACATTGATTTTAAACAAGGATCAATATTTGAGAAATTTTGAAACTTCTGAAATTAAATCATATACTGTAGAACCACTTACAGAGGCTAATGAAATTCTCAATGTTAATAAGGAATTGTGTAATTTAAAAATAATTCATAACAACATAAGAAGTATAAGTAAAAATCTTGACAAATTTAAAATTTACTTGGAACATCTTGAAATAGATTTTGATTGCTTCGTTCTGACAGAAACATAAATGATTCGTAACACTGCATTGTTTAAATATAAAAACTACGATAATATATACAATCAAGGCTCTGTAAATCAAAATGATGGAGTTTTAATTTACATCAATTCTAATCTTAATTACAATTATAGTGTAATCAAACTAAAGATGATTAATATTGTAAAGCTTGAAATAACAATCTATTACAAAGAGCATATTGAAATTTTTGCTATATACAAGCCACACACCATAAACTCAATTGAATTTGTTCATGATTTTAGGAATTATTTAATTAACAATCAAGACAGTTTAGTAACATACAGTGTTATTGTGGGTGATATTAATATTGATATTTTGGAAAACAATCATGAACCCTTAGCTGAATTTGGATATTTGTCTGCTATTAACGACTACGCAAGAATACAAAACAATTCTAAGTCATGTATTGATCACACTTGAAATACAAACTGACATAACGGACCATTTCATAATATCAATACAAATATACATAAACTCCACAAATACAAGACAAAGTAATGTTGAAAAATACCAAAAATATATTCAATATGGAAAATTAGTTAAATGTATATCTAATATTTTATGAGATACTATTTTTACATCTAATGACCTAGAAGTATGTACAAATACTTTTAGTGATATGGTTAATAAACAAATAGAAAAGTGCAGTTATTTAAAACGAATAAAAACAAACGAAATAAAAAGAAAAGAATGGATTACACAGGGCTTAATACAATCAATAAATAACAAAAATAAACTATTTCGACAATTACTAAATAATCCTAATAACTTTAGACTTAAGTCTGAATATAGTAACTTTAAAAATAAATTACATAACATAATTCAACAAAACAAAGAAAACGAGATCACTATCATAACCATATATTAGCTAACAAAAATAACAACAAATAGCAAAGAAATTGCAAATTATTTTATCAAATATTACACTACGATAGGTAAGAAATTAGCAAATAATATTTCGTCTGAACTTGCTGATGTAGTTTTTTCTTAGATCCTACAAACTCTAAAGAAGTATTACATGTTATTTTAAATCTAAAAAATAACAAATCTACTAGGTATAGACATTAAATCAGAAACCATTAAAATAATTAGCATATATATAACTGAACCACTAACCTATTTAATAAACAAAATTTTTGAAACTGGATATTGTCCATCGCTTTTTAAAACTTCGTTTATTGTACCTATTCCAAAATCAAAAGATCTGGTCAGCAATTATCGTCCAATATCTCTAATTACTGCAATAATAATAATAATAATAATAATAATTTTATTCGTGTTATCAAAAGAAAATTTTTTACACATGTCAGAAAACAAAATAGCAAAAAGATTTACACAATTTAAACTGAATATAAAAAAAAAATGTTATGCAACATAAGAAACAAAAAAAAATTATATTAGAAAATGTACACATTAAAATATAGCATAGCTAAAACATATTAAAAAGTTAAAACAATAACTAGGACATATTATTAAAATTATTTAATAAAAATTCTTCAGTAGAATAGAAGGCTTTCTAGCATAAATATAATTTTGTTTTGTTTTTTTAAATTTTACAATATCAAGCTGTTTGATAATGTTTGGCAAAACATTAAAACATTTTACACCATAAAACCTAGATCCAGTTTGGGTTCTTACCAATCTGGAATAAATTGCAATTAAATGCGATTTATTCCTTGTTGAATAATTATGCATAATTTTATGGCTATCATAGTTCTGGATATGTTGTTTTACATGCAATAAACATTCATAAATAAACACACAAGGAAGAGTTAAGATCATCAGATTGCAATAACTTTGTCGAAAATTATCTCTGTACGCTATTCCTGCCACTATGCGTACTGCTCGTCTCTGCATTTTAAATAGTTTTGACATAGAACTACTATGTCCCCATGTTAAGATACTGTAAGACAACACAGAATGGCAGAACGCAAAGTATGCAGTTTGTAAGACATTTTGAGACACTGAATTTGCTAATAAACGTAAAAAATCTATATTTTTATTTACTTTCTTTGACAAAGTATCACCATGTTTAATCCAGTTTAACGATTGATCTATTATTAAACTTAAAAAATTAACTTAATTTGTTAAATTTTGGTATATTTAGAGGTAAAAACATGGTTTTTAATATAAAGCATATGATTGACAATTTAGATTTATTTAAAACAAGTCAATTGGCATCAAACCAATCTACCGCATTCAAGTGAAGGTTTTTATTTTGGGTTACTACTGTCTCAATACATGAATATGTACAAACTAAAGTTGTGTCATCTGCAAATAACACAACATTAGCCTGAACAAGGTGTTGTGGTAGATCATTTATATATATTAAAAACAGCAATGGCTCAAGAATAGATCTTTGAGGGACACCATTTAGTAGTTTCAGTTTTCTTGATTTTATGTCATCATACAAAACTGTCTGATATCTATTTTCCAATTAAGATGTTATTAGTTTTATGCTCTTGAAGGAAAAGTTGTATAATTCTAACTTTTTTAGTAATATGTTGTGTGGTACACAATCGAAAGCTTTTGACAAATCGAGAAAAGATCCGATTGTGTATTTTCCTTCTTCAAAGCATTCAACAATTTTAAAAATAAGACATTCAATTGCCTTAGTTGTATTTTGTCCTTTTCTAAAGCCAAATTGGGTTTTAGAAAACAAATTATTATTTTCAAAAAAACCTTTTATTTGGTATGATAATAGTTTTTCAAAAACTTTTGAAACAATAGGTAAGATGGATATAGGACGAAAGTTATTAACATCTTCTTGATCTCCTTTTTTATATATAAGAATTACTAACGCGTTTTTAAGAACATCTGGAAAAATAGATTCGTTAATACATGCATTAAACAATTTTGTTATTGGACTAACTAAAATATTTGAAACATTTTTTAGAATGTCTACTCTTAACCCATATATATCCCTACTATAGCTATTTTTCAGATCTTTTCTAGCATCACGAACCTCGTTGTAAGATGCTTCCCTAAAGTTAAAGTTTAGATCAGCATCTATTTTGTTCATAAATGACAATAGGTCTTTAGATGGTAGAGTTATATTACTAAATTTATTATTAGTTACATTGATAAAAAATTGTTAAATGTTTCAGCATCAATCATATTTGTATCAACAGAGGGCAATTTATCTTTTTTATTTTTATTAACCTGCCAAATAGCTTGACTCTTATTTTTAGAGTTGCATATTAAGTTATAATTAGCATTCATTAGATTGTTTAATGCATTTTTCATAAGATGTCTTATAATCTTTATACAATAATTTATTACGTGGAGTTGGATGTTTTGCATTAAAATATTAAATCATCTGTGTACCACACAATGTCATGTTCACAATTTGCCTTAATCTTAATTTCTTTTTCAGGTAAAATTTTATTCAGATATTTGATTATAAAAAGAAAATTTTCCCAATTCTGTAATAGGTCTTATTTTCTTTTGAACAATTGTTTTATTGCTATTATTAATTTTTAAGGCACTTTGTATACCCAGATGATCAGAAAAATGCATATCAACTAAAGCAACTTCTGTTAAAATATCTAAATTATTAGAAAAAATAGTATCGAGACAATTGCGTCCTCTTGTTGGTTGAGAATTGATGTGACTAAAACAAAAACTATTAAAAAGATCTATAAGAAATACGGCATTTGGATCATTAAAAGTAAACTTGACATTGTAATTTCCACCCTTAATTATGGAATTACCGTTTATTGCAATTTCAGCTAGGAGCTCTATTAGCTTCTCTATAAATATATTATAGTCACCGGAAGGAGAACGATATACTGATATGACTATGCACTTACAATTTGATAACTTTATCCCTGAGAATTCACCATGAATTTCAATGCAAAATTTATCTAGGTTTAATTTACTGTATTTTACATTAGGTTTGACAAGTATTAATGCACCGCCATGGATGTGTGTTGTTCTAGTTTAAGTCATTAATACAAATTGCCTCATCTTGATTTAACCACTGTTCTGAGAGGCATATTATATATTTGTTATCATTATTCATTAAAAAAGCTTCAAATAAGTTAACTTTAGATCTTATAGATTGAATATTAAAGAAAAGGATATAAGATAATGATACAGTATTTTTAGTTAACTTATCTTGTTCATTTTCCTTAGGAATAAAAAACGTTTATTTTTTACTCCTGCTGGCCATATTTTTTTATAGCATCTACAGTTAAAAAAATGCAGTTTTTTTATTTTTCACAAATGTTTTCATATCTTCCTTGGTAACTGATGAGGCTACGTTAAATGTATGAATATGAGAGCACGATAGTGCTACTTTCAATGTTGATTGTTCATTTAATGTTCCAGTTAAAGTTTTTTTCTTCTTATGTGTGACTACCGTAAAGCCATCTTTATCCTCTTGTTAACGTTTTGATTTTTCGGTTATTACTTTGTTAGGTATGCTACCCACATTACTTGAATCGTTCGAATTGTCATGCGCTTGAACCAATTGACTTTTCACTTTATTGCTGTAACTCTGTTCAGTCAGATTTACGGTTTGAACATTGTTTACAGTTTCCTGTATATCATTAATTAAAACTTCTTTATTAACGCTGTTATCTTTAACAACTGCTATGCTTTTAAGCAGTTCATTGGCTGGTTCTATTTCTTTTTGAGTTAATAAGGATGTAATTTGTTTTAATTTATTGATTTCATTTATTAACAATAAATTATTTGTTTTTAAATAATCTATTTCATTTTTTAATTTATAGGTAATTATCGGTAATACTTTTTCTACGGCAGATTTGATTGCCTTTTCAATTATTTCATTTAACTCACCTGCTTGTATTTCTATAGTTTTATTTATGATTTCTTCATTTTTAAGTTTTTCATTGTTTATGTTTGAGGTTAAATCAACATTTTCACATTCATTGCAATTCCATCTTTTTATCTCCCCCGATTGCTTCAGAAGACAAAATGCAGCTACTATTAGGTTCATACAGAGTGTATGATAATGTTTTTCACATTTAACACATTGAATGTTGTCGTCATAACGACTAATATTTTTTTTACACTTAGCACAAACAATCGGCATGATTGAACCTATTTGGGCCCAAAACTTTTTAATAGCATTCCAAAAGAAATAAAAACAGCAAACTCTATCATAATTTTTAAGAAACGTCTTAAAAAATATATTTTTTCTTTCTACTTCTAGAACTTAAAATTTTAGTAAACCAAATTTTAATTTAAATTTATATAAATTAAATATGTTATTAGTTATATTTTATATTATGTTTATAATTATTAGTTATATTTTATATATTTCTGTTTTGTTTTTAAGTAGTTAATTTGTACATTATTGTATTATTATTTTTGTTTAATCTTATTATGTACATTTATATATTATTAATTTTATATTTTTCTTTGTCACACACAAGTTTATAACTTCGTGACATTATATAGTTTAGTTTATGTTATTATTGAGTATAGTATTGTGTATTTTGTGTATTTTATTTAACTGTGTAAAATCATCAATCAATAAACTTAATTATTATTGTTATTATTATATATATATTTTTGAATAAAGATCAACTAATTTTATGTTTAATGAATATAAACAAGTTAGCTTTAAATTTTAAATTGTTAGAATTAATTGAACGTGATAATAATGTTATTTTAATTGAACCAGAAATTAACAAAAATATTCAACAGATATATCCAAACGCAACGGTACTTTGATTCAGCGTTATTTAAAAATTATAATCTCAAATCCAATAATAAAACATTAATCGGTAAATTGATGGTAATCATAGCTTTTAACGCAACATTTTTAAAAAATGCCTAAAGTAATTTTTTAATGATGAAGAAAAAGAAAATAAAAGTATCCTACTAGAAAAAGTTAACAACTACGCAGAGTTAACAGCAATTAACATGACGGACATGCAATTTAAAATGCATTTTAGAATGTCTCCAATTACCTTCGAGGATCTTTTGGCAAAAATGCATTCGGTTCATGTAGAGGATATCGAAAACTCGGTAGCAATAGGTCATCTAAGAATTCCATTAGAAATGGAAACTATGATTGCAATTTGATGCTTAAGTAAAATTTTTGGTAAGTATTGATTGTTATGTTTATGACAGAATAATGACAAATTTAATTATTTCAGATCTGTAGCAGATAGATTTGGGATAAGTAAGTCTACATGTTGGGATGTGTTGTACAGAACATTAAAATTATTATTAAAAGTTAATCTCGGCTAACTAGAAATGACAGCATCAAATTCCACATTATTTTAATACAATGGGCTTTCTTGGTATGCGTATTTTATTTTTATAAACTGTTTCAGCATTGTTATTATTTACTTTGTAGGGGTAATTAGTGTGATAGATGTTAGCCACATACCTATTATAGCACCAAAAGAATTTTCCGGTGTCAATATGAAAAATGTTCACTTTGTTTTCACTTTAAGGAGTTTGTGATCATGGACAAGCTGGATCGATACATGACTATAAACTTTACAAAAAGATAGATTTCTATGCAAGTATACAGAGGAAGGAAACCGTATTTTATGATGACTTACATCTGATAAGAGATTTAGCTTATAAGCTAAATACGAACTTAATAGTTGGATTGAACACGATGACAAACAAATTATAACTACACGTTGAATAAATCCAGGGTGGTGATTCAAAATGCGTTTGGGATTTTAAAAAGAATTTTTTTCCGAAAGCTAAAATCATTGGAAACCGGAAGATTGGATTTGATTAGTTTTGTGATAGTTTCAGCATGCATTTTGCATAATTTATGCATTTTAAATGGCAATTTTATTGAAATTGACTTGGCAGTAGAAGTTATTTAAGAACAAAATAACAATCTATTTAATCGGCTAGATATTGATGAGAAAAGAGAAAACATTGTAAACACTTTACCTATGATAATGAATGCTTTATAATTTGTGTATTTTTTGTTTATTTTCAATAAAACCTGTAAATATTCATATCTATCATTTTGCTTACTTTTAATTTGTTGTATGCATTAATCACTAATACCTTGTTATGTCAAATATTTTTGTAGTGGTTATCACCTATGATAATTGCACAAGTGTGTGAGTGGTAACTTCTTCAAAAGTAATCTACTACTTTCACTACGAATGGTATTCTGTTCAACAAACAAATCACATTTTTTATTATTCTTATAACAGTTTTTATTTGTTTGGAATATTTGATGATATGCTGGTTGAATAGTAGTTTATATTGTAAAAATTTAAATAAAACAATTACTACGTTTTTCTATCACAATTTATTATGTCACACTGTGACTGCAGTTTTGGCTGAACCTCAGCGTTCTTTAGACAATACATAAAAGTGTGATATAAATACGTGGTAATTGTTTTATTTAAATTTCTATTATGAATTATCACGTAGTAACTATCAACTCCATCAACTCTATTTTATCCCCCTTGCGGGAGGGGGTGGTGCAAAAGAAAACCCACAGTTTGTCTGGGACAAATCAAACATATTTGTGAGTTAATTTTTGACACAATTTACCGAACTCTTGTAAAACTCACCTGCGTGTTTGCCGTGCGCGGTGACCCGAAAGCCAGGAAAAGGGAATCCTGGTAGTTGAGGGGCTAATACTCATGTGTAAAAGAGTGTTAGTTCCAACACACTGCTTTGGCCTTAGCTTCTGGTACAACGGGAGGTTAAACCTAACCCAGTTTTAATCAATCGGTTTGTTTTGTTTAACGCTAGGGTGAGGAATTATTTATGTGGTAATAGATGAAAGGTTAATACTGTGCTACGGTTGGAGCCCGATAGTATTCTGTGTGTTTGCGGAAGTCTTTCATTTACATTCATAAAACCTATATCGTTTGATTAGCCCTGGAAACTGCTTCAGTTTGTGATGTAGCGTCCCATATGTGGCTCCGTGGTGGGTGGGGAGATTGAGCGATAAAATTGACAAGGTTTATTATGGTAGATTCTAAACCTGCAACCAAACAATCTCATCCGTTTACGGACGAGAGAGCTAAAAAAGATAGTATGAGTACAAGTTGAAAGTTTGTTAGGTATTTAATTGTTAAATGTTCTGAAAATGGCCAGAGTCTAAAGGAGGTATCTCCCTTCTGAATTCATAAGACCATTTCCAGTATTATTAACGGAACTTTAAAATCGTGTAAGAAATTAAGAGACGGTACTTTGCTTATTGAAGTAAAAGATAAAATGCAGAGCAGTACAATACAGGAATGCACGTTGTTAGGTAATATTGCGGTGACAGTTGAGCCGCATAAATCCTTAAATATTTCTAAGGGAGTTATTTTATGGTATGAGTTGTTATACACAACTGTTGACGGATGCAAACAAGAACTGGCGTCGCAAGACGTTATCGATATCAAAAAACTCACCCGTAGAAAGGATGGTGAGGTCAGAGATACCTTTATGTGTGAATTGTGGTGGTAAGCATCCTGTTTATTCCCGAGATTGTCCAAAAATGAATGAGGAAAGGAAGATAGCCGAGATCGAAGTAACAGACAAACTTTCTTACTTTGATGCTCAAAAGAAGTATAGAGCAATTACGGCTCCTATCTTTTCTAGATCGTTTGCTGCAGTTGTTGAAACGCATATTGTTCAACAACCACCAATTATGAAATTTACTGCTATTGCAGAAACTTTTTTAAATAAAGACAAGGACTCTAATGTGAAGGGTCAAAAACCGGTTGCGGGCCCATCAGGCTCAAAACCAAAACTGACTACGGTCTAATCTGGACCAAGGTCACAACGAGTGGGACTTCAAGCAAAACCACTCAAGATGGGGGCTTATTTAAAGCCTAATCCATCTAAGATATTGGCTCGTATCCGGCAAAAACCAACTAAGGTGGCGACTTCCATGTCAATGCCTAAACAGGCTAAGGCTCAGTCCGAGTCAAAACCTGCAAAGACGGCAGCTCAATCTAGGCTACCGCTACCTGAGGTGTTTCTAGCGATCCTGCGCCCACAAAGCCCAATATTGACGTGACGTTAGAGTTGATGGATGTGGAAGTTTTTCCCGCGCCATTTACTCTGACAGATGAAATTATGCCAATTAGTGGGAGTTCTACTCCCCCAGATAATAGTTCAGAAGTTAAACAAAAAAACGCTAATAAACAAAGAGTTAAAATTACGTTTGCAACATAACTCTAAAAATGGTTTCAACCATTATACAATGGAACTGCAACGGATATAATTCACACTACGAATCCTTTAAAGTATTATTAGCCAAAAATTCACCTATCTGCGTTTCCTTACAGAAAACAATTTTTAAGGTTGAATGTTCTGTTAATCTTTGTGGTTATACTATTTATAGAAAAGATCGTGCAAATGTTGATTGTGCTCAGGGTGGAACGGCTTTATTGGTCCGTGATACTGTTTTCAGTAAAGAACTCCATGTCAACTCTGCATTAGAAACAGTAGCCGTTCAACTACATATCCCTTTCTTACTGACCATTTGCTCAATTTATATTCCGCCAAATGTCAGTTTAGACATTTGTTTGATTGATCAATTACTTGAACAACTTCCGTCCACATTCCTGCTAATGGGCGATTTTAATGCTCATAAAACTATGTGGGGCTCAAGTCGAACTGATGTGCGAGGTCGTAATTTGGCCAATCTTTTTTCAGAAACGGATTTAGTTATTTTAAATAAAGGTAACAATACCTACTTTTCCGTGGCCAATAGATCATTCTTGGCTATTGACCGTACCATTTGTTATTCAAGTATCGCATCATTGCTGGATTGGGAAGTCTCGGAATATCTTTATAATAGTGACCATTTTCCCATATTCATTCGCGTGCTTGGTCATAAAATTAATGAAAACCGTCATCAAAATTGGAGAATAAAAGATGCCGATTATAATATGTTTGTTTAAGTGTTTGATTACGATGACAGTGTCCAAACCACTATTGACGAAAATATTGAAACTTATATCGACTCTATCATACAGGCAGCACATGCGAGTATTCCGCTATCTTCCGGAAAACCTCGCAGAGAGCCCGTTCCTTAGTGGAATTTTAAAAGTGAGCAAGCTAAACTGCACAAACGCCGTTCTTTTTGTAAATTTAACCACTCTCCAACAGAAGAGAACCTATTACTCTATTTGAAGTACAAAGCTGTTGCTCGAAGAACATGGAGAAAAGCTAAAAGAGAATCATGGTCAGAACATGTTACTTCTATTAATTCAAGAACCCCCGTCGGAAAGCTGTGGAAAAAAATCAGAAAAATTTCTGGCCGAACCGCATTATTACCTATTAGTGGGTTATTGTCGGGTGATCAAATTATTATCAATCCCCTTGACATTTCGAATATCTTGGCCGATGTTTATTTTAAAGCTTCCAGCGATAATAATTACGATGATAATTTCCGAGATATTAAAATTAACATGGAGAAAAACGTTCTATTATTTGTCTCTGCTGAAGATGAATTATATAACGTTAAGTGTTTGGAAATTTGACTCGGCATTATCTGAAACACACAATACTGCTCCAGGTGTCGATTCAATACACAATGCTATGCTTAAGCAATTAAGTTGCTCTGCCAAACTTCAATTGTTGGCACTCTATAACCGGATATGGTCAGCAAGGTATTTTCCTAAGTTGTGGAAACCTGCTATCATAGTACCAGTACTTAAACCTGGTAAAGATAAAAAACTCCCGACAAGTTATAGGCCTATCTGTCTAACTAGCTGCTTATGCAAGTTACTAGAAAGAATAATCTATAAGCGTCTTACTTGGTTATTAGATTCAAGAGGTTTAATTGCTGACATACAATGTGGTTCAAGGCGTCATCGTTCTACGACTGATCACCTTGTTTGGTTGGATACAACAATTAAATTTTTTTTTGTACAGAATCAACATCTTGTCGCTGTATTCTTTGACATTGCAAAAGCATATGACATGACTTGGAAGTACACTGTTCTACAAACGTTTTATTTATGGAATATTTGCGGAAGCATGGCATTGTTTATACAAAGCTTTTTAACTTTCCGTTTATTTAAGGTACGTGTAGGTGACAGCATTTCGGGCAATCGTCAGCAACAGAATGGTATTTCTCAGGGGTCTATTTTAAGCGTGACACTATTTATGATAGCGATTAACGGCATAAATCAGTTCATCAAGCATCCGGTAAGCGGATGTATGTATGTTGATGACGTAGCTATCTATTGTGCCTCGAGAAACATGCCAACATTAAAACGTCAACTTCAGTTAACAATCAATCGCATTTTAAACAGGGCTAATAACGATGGATTCACTTTTTCAACTAGTAAAACGTTGCTTATCCATTTTTGTAGAAGGCGAACCCTACACGGTGACCCTTTATTATATCTTGGGGGAGAACCAAGTCCTGTAGAGGAATGTGTTCGATTTCTCGGTGTCACTATTGACCGTGCGTAACTTGAAGTCCCCATTTAATAAATCTAAGATCAAGATGTGTTCCGGCACTAAACTTGCTCAGGTCGTTGAGTGAAAAGTCATAGGGAGCGGATCGGAAAACAATGCTATTTTTGCATCGCGCTTTGGTGCGCTTTAAATTAAATTTTGGTTCAATAATCTATGCTTCCGCAGCTCCATCCACACTACGTATTGTTGATCCTGCTCACCATTCGTTTAGCAACTGGCGCATTCCGCACTAGCCCCATTGCTAGTGTTTTGTGTGAGGCAGCTGAACCATCACTCTGTCTTTGGCGTAAAATCTTGACTGTTAGGTACGCCGCAAAATTAAAAGCTAAACGCTTGCATCCGACGTTTCCTGTCGTGTACAATAATGGTCTCGACAACCGGTTGCCGTATAAAATTACACTATACTTCAGGAACTGAATTTCCAACTCCCTGATGTATACCAACTGTCTTACTGTCGCGATCCTCCTGGGACTTTTCAACGTCCAAGGTTAAATACTACATTATCAAGAATGAGCAAAACTTCAACTTTACCAGTTAAATATCGAACTAAATTTGCAAAAATTTAAACAAGGAACGTAAGTGCCACTTGGATTTATACCGATGGTTCCAAAAGTAACGACGGTGTAGGTTATGCTTTTCTGGTAAATGAGCTGCAGTTTACATTTGGCTTACCAAGTGTTAGCAGCGTTTATACTGCAGAACTGTAAGCTGCTGTCTAGCTGGCAAACTGTGAGTGGTTTGTTATTCAAGACAACAAGCTGCAATGTACCAAATGCTTTACTACACCGTGGAGTTCGTCATACAGGCCAAAACGTAAAGAAGAGGTTATTCTCACGCGGCTTCGCATCGGTCACTGTCGATGGATTCACAGGCATTTGTTGGCATCTGAGATGACCCCAGTTTGTGATATTTGTAACGTCCCATTAACTGTTTGTTATATCTTATTGGATTGTCGGCAGTTTTTGGAACAAAGAATTGCGTCTGAATTATCACCCAGTTTGTGGATTGTCTTGGGCGATCAAATCGCTGATCGTCGATCGTTTGCTCGAATTTATTCGACGGGGCAAATTGGGTGTATGGATATAATTGTTAATTTATTGTGGTTAATGTTTGTGTATTGTAAAATCCAGCAGTGTTTAGGACCTTTTACACCCTAGACACTGTTGGAATTATCTAGTCATTTTTGCTATTTGTCTTTAAAGTTTGTGAACGTTTATTTTACTTTGTTGTTTATTTATTTATTTATTTAATTTTATTTTTTAATATGCCATTTTACAGCATATTATTTTTCACTTTCTATAGTTAGAGAAAATAATCGGCATTAATAGTCTTCTTAGGCTGATACGCCAAAATCTAAACTAACTAACTAACTAACTATATTTTAAAATGAGTGTTATAAATATGAATGGCAATAATAAATACATGATATAAAAATAGTAATTTATTAAAAACTATTCTATTTTTAGAAACATATAAATAATAAAAATAAATATATAATAAACGTATAAATCCTGCAAGTCGGGCTCTTTGCTACTTATTGTAACTCACAGTGGATATAATATTTTTTATACATATTTATAATTTATTGTTATTTTTATAGCTTTTAAATGTTACTTATATTTTTATAATAAAAAAGTGGGCTCTTATTGACAACGTAGGTTTTTACCAAATAAATCCAAGATAAGAAACTTGTTTCAGAGAAATATTTATGATCTATAATCATTTAAACTGTTTCTAAATGTTGCTTACATATTTATGATAAAAAAAAGTTATAAATAAATTATGTTTATTTGAATATTCGTGTATAAACTCGGCAACGTGGGCTCTTATGGACAAGGTAGGTTTTTACCAAATAAATCCAAGATAAGAAACTTGCTTCAGAGAAATATTTATGATCTATAATCATTTAAACTGTTTCTAAATGTTGCTTACATATTTATGATAAAAAATTTATAAAGTTAGTATGTTTATTTGAATGTTCGTGTATAAACTCGGCAACGTGGGCTCATAATGACAACCTAGGTTTTTACCTTGTTTCAGAGAAATATTTATAAT
Source organism: Tachinus rufipes (assembly GCA_963932245.1). Taxonomy (NCBI): domain Eukaryota; kingdom Metazoa; phylum Arthropoda; class Insecta; order Coleoptera; family Staphylinidae; genus Tachinus; species Tachinus rufipes. The sequence continues at coordinate 21,578,431 of OZ010750.1, forward strand.
TTATAATAATTTAAATTTTTCTAATTGTTGCTTACACATTTATTATTAAAAAGTTATGAGTTAGGTATGTTTATTTAAAAGTTTATGTATAAACTTGGCATGTGTCTTACCGAATAGTCTGAGATGAAATATTTTCTAATATTGTTATAAAAAACTTATAAAAGTTGGTAAGAATATAATGTCAACGAGAGTATCTACAAGGCAAGTACGAGTTAATGATTTTGTTTGTTTGAGTAAACAAAAAATTCATTATATTTATGATTTATAAACTAATTGTAATTGTAAAATTTAAATCAAAATTATTTTTCGACACATATTTTGTTGAATAACTTATCCCGTAGTCCCGATTTTATTTATTTGACCTTACATTGTTATATTTATTTACGATCATTTTTTATAAAAGGTTTTCTACTTAATAGCAACCTTTTTTTTAATTTTACAAGCGGATGTGTGTTTTTATTACTGTAATAATAAGAATAATTTAAAACCCAGATATACATTATTATTAAAACATTTATATAATATATGTACATTGTAAAATTTTAATTCTGATTATTACTAAGCCGTCTGCTTAACCATCAGCTAATAAACTGTGCAATAGTTTTATCTTTTATTAATAACTGTATACTCCTAACAAGTTTTATGTAAAATATATATTCTTTATTAATTAAATTATAGTTTAAATAATAATAATGTTTAGTATGTTGCAGGTTTAATTTATATCAATCTATTTATTTTAATTTAATTTTTGTTAAAAATTTAATATTTTTTTAAATATTTTAATTTCCATCATATACGAGGGAAGACCATTATAATTTGTATAAATAATGTTTTTATCTGAAGAATAATTTTAAACAATTTTTGTACTGGTGAAGATAATAGTATATTAATAATGATAGTGAATAAATATAATTTATTTCAAATACTGCAATTGTTTTACTAGCTTTAATCTATCCATTCTTAATAATTATAAAAATTAGTTTTATTTAAAATAATAATATTACACACATGAAAAATATATATTATGTACAATAGTATGCTTAAAGCTTAGATAAAGACAAATAAAAGCTTTAAATATCAAACTCAAATAAAAGTGTCAAATAATATTAAATGAGTTGCTGGATTGTGCTCTTGTATTATATGCAGATATAAAATATTATTATCAAAAATTGTCTAAGTAAAGCTTATAGAAGTATTAATTTTATGTATGACATTGAAAGAAAGTATTATATGTTAAATGGCCAAACAAAGTAAAAAATAACAAAAAATTAAGAAAAACAGAAAAACTACACAACAATAAAAAAGAAAAAAATGTAGATATTGCTTAAAAAAGATAACTTCCTAGAATTTTTGACAAAATTTACCGTAAATGCAAAAACAAAAACCACAAGAGCAACGAACACTAATTAAAATAGAAAAAAAAACGACTTAGAATCAAATTACGATTGGTTGAACTGAACTTAGATAGAACAAACTAAACTAATACTCAACAAAAATTAAATGAAACACTGAACTGACATTGTAAGTTTAATAGTTTTTATTTTTGTCGGTCTACTTTCTTATGGTTTAATTTTATATAGTAGCAGAATTTTGAACATAAACTTCAAAACTATTGCTATGTGTCTACAAATTCTCTATTTTTAAAATAATGAGTTAAACATTTTTATAACTACTAAAATAGATTCTTGTAAAATTTTAAATTAGATAAAATACTGTGTTAGTGACTGTTAATGCTGATTATGCATCTATATTACATTAGATCATAGCACATTAAGTTGATTTCTAAAGTTGTTTATTTTAAAATGTATGAAAATGTCTTGTTTATTATTATACTCTGCATATATTTATATTCTTAACCACAGGATATTTATTTATAATAGTATGTAGTTTCTAGATTGTAAGTTTTTAAAGAATGAAAGAATTAATTGTGCTTAGTTACATATATTTAATAATACCACAACTGTTGTATTACAAATACTAATGTAAATATAAATTTTAACAATAATTTTAAAATAAAAACAATGTGACAAGACACATTAAAAGTAAAAATAAATATAACTTTAAAGCAATATATTATATAAAATAACAAAAAATAACAACTTTTAAAATATTATAAAATACTGTTTCAAATTTGATCTTTTTTTTTGTAACGATTAATTTCGTTGTAAACCCATGCTTTTATTCCATCTGGTTCTGTTTGAATTATTTGTTTACACATTTGCAAACTTGGCAATTTGTTATTTTTAATATTGTCAGTATGTGTTTGCCAGGTAGCTAAAAAATAAAAAATAAAAAAATATATATACATTTATATAAGACCTATTATACACATAATTACCTCTTTTTGCAAGACTTTGTCTATTTTGTTTTTTGTTAAAATTAGTTATCCAAATGCGTAACATTTGTGCTGATCTATATTTAAGCTCAGGGTATTGAGCCACTGCACTAGCACAGTCATTTAATGATGACTCAGTTTTATTTTTTAAATGTGTGCCAAATATTTTTTTTGCAATGGCTTTCTCTGGGGTCGTCCAGGTTTGTCTTAAAATCTCTAAAAATATATATTTTTAACAATACATATTATTTTAATCGTATAATTACCAACCTTGCTTTCTTACAAATTCATTTTCTTTGTTTTGAATGTCAGTTGTTGTTGGATCTATGTTAATGTTGATTTTATCATTTTCATCATCCTCTATTTCTGCTCCTTGAGCAGCTAATAAATATTTTGATATGGTGGAAATTTCTCTAGTAATAATAAGCAAGCGATAATGGTCTCTATGAATTTTTTCGTTATGTCCCATAAAGTTTGCCAAATCTGCTACCTCATTTTTTTGCAGGTCCATTGTAACCGAATGCGTAGCAATATGTTTTCGTAATTCGGTTTCTCGAAGAAGCTCAGGCTCTTGTGCACCACATAGTACAGAAAACTTTCTAATTAGTACACACGCTTCTAAATGAATAAAACGATTGTCAGTGCTAGAAATTCCAAACACATATGGATTTTTTAAACTAACACCAGCTTCAGTTCTTTGGTCTAAAATTAACCTAATGCATCTATATATTTCCCGATGCATTAGTATAGAAACATTTCTTCCCAATGTTCCCCTTAACGCTATCCGAATATACTCGTTAGCAATTAACTGTGCTTGTTCAGATAGCGTTTTGTAAATTGAATCATCCTTATCAGAATCAACTGTTTGATAATTTTCAAAATCTTCAATTGTTAATCGCTCAATTTCACCAGCACGACGTCTATTAAAGACTTGAATTGAAGTAAGACAATATGATGCCAAATTTTTCCATTTATCAAACGAAAATGTTTTTAATAATTCTTTAAATGTTTTCCTTCACTCTTCTTTTAAATAATTATTTAAAACTTTAATATCGTCAATTTTGGGCAACTTGATATGTTTTTGCCTTTGCATTAAACTTTTAGTTTTCGAAACCGTACTTCCTATGCACATGGAAAAGTCTTCTTGAAATACTTTAAAATCTATAACTTTGCTTCTTTTTTCATTATTCCTACTTATAATATATTGCCTTGTTTGGGTATCTAATATTTTTTTAATTAAAGTGCTGATATGCTGAGCTGTTGATGGTGCTACATATTTTCTGAATGAATTCAGTTTGCCCAATTTATTAACAATGTTAATAACAGCTTCAATGCGTTTTGGATGAAATACATCAGAAAGTGTTTTAATAACTGAATTAATTTTTTTAATTTTAATAATAAACCGACCAATCAATCTTAATTTTGATCTTATCATTTTGTGTAAATTCGGAGATTTATATTTACAACTAAATTTGTTGCCATACATAATTAATAGTTTATCGTATCGCAATACATCGGTTATTGCGTCATCTCTAAGATACGGAAAAACTTCATTTTTTAGAGTAGGCGATGCTAGTTTGTCAATTTGTAATCTGAGTTTTCGTTCAAAAACTGTCGTGCATTTTTCATTTTTTTTTGTATTTCAAAACACATTTTATGTAATGTTTTCGTAAAGTGGTTTTACTATAATACCCTTTACATCCACTACATGTTTTAAATTGGTTAGCTGTTTTTGGTATAGACGGCTTTTGACTAACGATAAGTTTATCAGTATTTTCAATTCATTTGTTATTATAATAAAAATTGCCTTTCTTTCTGATTGCAGCTATTATATTAATACGGTCTCTGGTCCCTTTAGGCAGTGTCAAAAATGTTTCCACATTTTTCTTGTCAGCATGTTTTTGTTGTTCCAAATGCCTACCAAAATTTAAAATGTGTGTTTTGCAAAAAATGCAGAAGTGTTTTTGCTTTTTTTATTTGTTGGTGAAACTTGAATAGTTTTATTAGATTTTTGAAATTTAATTATTGCTGGGTCAACGTTAATTTCTTCCGGAAAATCACTAGGTGCTGAATCAACTTTAATTTCGGTTTGATTTGTAGGTGGTGAAACTTCTATATTTTTAATAATAATACATTTAGAATTATTTGGTGGTAGTAAGTCAACATTACTTTCTTCCGAAAATAGTTGTCTTTGTACATGAGGACCGCTGTTGAAATAATTATTTTTTTATGTTGATTGTACTGTAGATATGTCTATGTTACAATGTGGATTTGGGGTGTTGTGGATATTAAATTGTCTATGTCGGGTTCATTTTTGGCCTCATCTGATGTAGAGTTAGTTGTATCGGTAGGAATATAATCTTCATCATAGGGTTTAAAACAGTTAGGATTAATTTTTTCTTCAATCATCAATAAACTGTTGTCTTTAGTTTTGGTGTTTAGATCTACAATATAAATTAATTTTTAATTATTATGTATTCATGTAAGATAAAATTACAAAAATAAATTTACAAATTTACATAAAAGTATAACTAGTTAAAATATCGTCAAATAAACAAAAAAACAGACAAATTGAAATACAATATTAAAGTATAAAAATAGAAAAAAATAATATATTTATGCTACCCAATAATGAAATTTTATATTTTCTTTATTTATATTTTAATTTTTTTTAGTTGTATTCATGTTATTAAAATGAAAGATTTGATTTTATTATGTAGTTTATTTAAATACACATACATGTTTTAATGAATTCTATCCATTCAAAACAATACTGAATGTATAATAAATAATAATAAAAATAAAAATAGATTCTTCTCTCTATCATCACTTGAGGTTTTAGGGTTCAATCCCATCTCAAGTTATCGGTATTGAGGGCTCGTGGTTGTTGTTGTTTTTGTTTATTTTTTATATTTTGTCATGTAATAACATATGTTTTATTTTTAATTTAAATGGTACATAATTTAAAGTTTTTATGTATGTTGGTAGGCTGTTATATTGTTTTATTGTTTCTGTTGTTAGTATCTGGTTGATCTTGACTGTTGAATACTTTGTTGTTCTTATGTGGGATTTTCTTCTTGTTTGGTGATTGTGTATTTCTTTGTTGAACTGTAACGTTATATTGCTTTTTATCATTTTGTTGTTTATTTTATATATGATTAATATGTTGTTTAAAGTTATCATTTTGTTAATATTTAGCTTTTCTTTGTATAGTTCGGTTGTTGGTGTTCTTCTATCCATTGTGTATAAAATTTTGATAAGTTTGTTTTGTTGTCTTTGTAGTTTATTAATGTTTTTTTTGCTTGTGTTTCCCCATATATGGTTTAAATATGTATTATATGATGTAAATAATGCATGGTATATAGATATTTTTAATTGTTTTGGGAGATAATTTTTTATTTTCCATACTGCTGCTATAGTTGATGAATTTCGTTTAACGAGTTTATTTATGAGAGTATCCCATTTTAAGTTATCTTGGATTGTTAATCCTAGATAGTTAACTTCTTTAATTTGTTTAATCTTTTCGTTATTTATTTTTATTGTGAATGGAATTTCTTCTTGTTTGTTATTAAAGATCATGAATTCTGTTTTTGTTTCGTTAATAGTGAGTAGGTTATTATAATACCATGTTTCTAATTTTATTATGTCTTCTTCGATAAGTTTTTCTATTTTTTTGTTTTCTTTTCCTGAGTATATAATGCAGGTGTCGTCGGCATATATATAAGGTGTACCGTGTAGTTTTAGTTCTAATATGTTATTTGTATATAGTATGTATAATGTCGGCGGTAGGATTCCTCCTTGTGGAATTCCGTATTCAGCTTGCATCGGTTCGCTTTCTATAGAGTTTATTTTTGTTTTTTGTGGTCTGTCTTTGAGGTATGTGTTTATTAGGTTCAGTTCGTTGCCTTTTATTCCTATCGCGTCTAGTTTTTCTATAAGCTTTGATTTTGATACAGTATCAAAAGCTTTTTTCATGTCGATGAAAATTGCTACTACGGTTTCTTTTTGATCTAGTTTGTTTTTTATGTGATCTACAAGATCATAGGCTGCTGTTGTTGTTCCCGAGTATTGTTGAAAAGCATATTGTTGTTTGTATATTATACTATTTTGATTTATATGTTCTGTTAGTCTAATATGGATTACTTTTTCTAATATTTTATTTAATGTTGATAGCAGAGAAATTGGTCGATAGTTTTCTGGTTTTGTTTTATCTTTTTTTTTATGTATAGGCACTATTATTGTTTTTTTCATGTAGTTTGGATATATACCTGTGTCAATGACTTTATTTTATATGTGTACTAAAACTGGTGTTAGTGTTGTTTTATTTTGTTTTATTATGTTGTTTGTAATTTTGTCAAAGCCGGGTGTTTTGTTTTCTTTTAGTTTTATTATTATTGTGTGTATTTCTTCTTTTGATGTGTGTTCAAAATGTATGTCGGTTATTTTCTTTTTTATTGTGGTTGTATGTGTATTGTTGCTCGTTCTTGTAATTTGTTTTTCTGCTAGAGTTTTTCCAATATTTGTAAAGTATTCATTTATTTCGTTTGCTATTTCTATCGGTTCTTTAGTTCTTGTTCCATCTTGTTTTACTATTTCTTCAATGTTGTATTGTTTTGGAGTTTGTTTGTTAAGTTGTTTATTTATTATTTCCCATATTTTTGTGAGGTTATTTTTATTAGTTAGAAATTTTCTTTTATAGTATAACATTTTAGTATTCTTTATAATGTTTGTAGTTTTTTTCTTCTGTTTGTAATATTCATTTTTTGTTGTTTCATTATATGGATATTTAAGGTGATTTTTTTGTAGTTTGTTTCTTTTTTCAATATTGTTCAACACTTCTTTGTTGATCCATGGGCTTTTTTCTGTTCGTTTGATTCTTATTTTGGTTTGGTTGTTTTCTATAATTGCTTGCAGTTTTTTTGATAGATCTTGATAATTATTTATATCTTTTGTGTACATGTTATTGATATCTTTTGTTATTTTTTTGTAATCTGTGAGTGTGTGCTCAAAGTACTGGTATATTTGTTTAGTTTTTTGTTTTCCTTTTATTTTGGTTATTAGTTCACAATGATCTGATATGTTTGAAGGTAATCGTTTTAAATCTTCTATTTCCTGTTTGTTGTTTGTAATAACATGATCTAATATGGAATTTTTTCCATTTGGATCTGGAGTTTTTCTTGTGTAGTATTTTATAGATGTTTTATTTATTATTTTATATCCATTTTCTAATAACATGTTCTTGTATTCTTTTGTTGTATTATCATTTTCTGCAATGTTGACGTTTAAATCGCCTATTATTATTTGTGGTTTCTTTCTGTTGATTATATTGTTTTTTAATGTACATTTAAGATCTTTAAAGTTTATTCTAGGTGGTTTGTATATTAGAGTTATTGCAGTATTTTCCTCTTTTAGTTGTATTGTTAATATTTGTATGTCTTTGATTGTTTTACTAGTTATTAATTTATATTCTGTACCTTTTTTAATGTACATTGCAATTCCTGCTCCTTTTGTGTTTCTAGAGTTGTATTCTACATTGTAATTTTCTAAAGTATACAGTTCTTGGTTATATGGTTTAAGCCAAGTTTTCGTTATAGCAATTATTGTAGGAACATTGTGTATGGTAGGTATAAGTTCAATTTCGTGATATTTGTTTTTTACACTTCTTGCGTTGTGCAGATATATAGTATACATTTCAGATTTGTGTTTATTTATTTAGTTTACAATTGGTTTTTTTTTTGTTTTTATTCTAAACTTTCTATATCGGAAAGATTTTTAATTTTAATTTTTATACTTGCTTCTGTTTTTCTTATGTATATGTTTTCATCTCTAGTCCATAGGTATTTATATTTAAGCTCCTTTCTTTGTTCTCTTGCTTTATAAAACAGCATATTTGTTTGTGCTGTTAATTGTTTGTTTATATATATTTCATTGGTTTTTCCTTTTAGTTCGCATTCAAGAGTAGTAATTGATCCAATTGTTTTTCGAGTTTTTAGTATATTTTCTTTATCTTCTTTGTTTTTGAATTCAACTATTATTGGACTTTTTTCGTTCAAAGTATCTTTTCTATAGGCTGATTTTAACTGTTCCTTCTTTATGTTTGTGTTTAATCCTTTTATTATCTTTATTACAACTTCTTCCGTTTTTTCATTTTTTTCTTGTTTGTCAACTCCAACTATTATGACATTGTTTTTAATTTTTTCTTTTTCTGTTTTTTCTAATGTTATTTCAAAAATTTCAACTCTTTCTTTTAGTTCTTCATTTGATTTTTCTGCTTTTTTTAATTGTTTTTTTATTTTTTTATTTTCTTTCAAAACTTCATCGAATTTATTGCTCATGTATTCCACCGATTTTTTTAGGTCTTTTAAGGTTTCCATAATATCTTTATTTGTTGTTTCTTCTTCGCTTTCACTTGAATCATCTTTTTTGTTAGTATTTTTAGCATTTCTAGTTTTTGTCATTTTAAGTAATTAAATGAAAGTAAAGAAAACAGAGAAAGTAGTTTTTTTAATTTTATTTGTTTTGGATTGTAATATTTTAAATGAATTTTTCTTTTTAATTGATTTATTTTATATATTTAGCTATTATTATAGTTGTATCTGTTGTCATGTTAAATTAAAATAACTAATAAATAAACAAACAAAATAATTAAGCTCTCAAATTAAATATAGAACAATTATGAACGGGGACACACTCTTCACACTACAGGGCCAATTGTAGTGACTAATTATTGACAAGATGCGGAAGGCCACGGAAAGGAAATGTTAGTGTTACAATATTAATATTAATACAATAAAATGCTTAAAAATATCTGCGCCAGGTAGATTCGAACCGCGACAGAAACCCAAGACTTCTTTAGCACTCGGCTACGTAGGTTATGCGGATTGCGGAATAGTTTACTATAATATTTCAAATTTCACTATTTGCTTATAATAAAACACAATTGCACAGTGATCGAAAAACAACTTTTAGGTTATAATAAAATTTGTTGTGTTTAATTAAAATTCTCGCTTAACTTGTTAATTATGTACTTGCCTATTAGTTTAACACTTAACAATAATACTTAACAACACATCACCATAAATTATATACAATAATTCAGTTAATGTAATTAACCATAACAATAAATTTACACATACGATATACACTATTTGACACGTGTTGTTTTATGAAACGCAAGCGAGGAAGGCCACCGAAGAAAAAGGATAGCTCCTTACAAAAACCTACGCAGAAACATAAAACGAAAAAACTCGCAACAAATACGGAAAATAAAATACCGATTGCAAATGACACAGAGGTTACTACTAATGCAAGTAACTTAATGACAAATTTACCAAATACGTCTAATACAACTGCAACAATTAATAAATCGACTCTCACTACACAAACCAAAAAAAAAAAAACACAATACAACAACACATTTTTATTTACAACAAAAAATCCAATGTCAAAAAAAAAAATTGTAGATATTTGGGAAAAAAATAACATAGGACAGCGGGATATTCTACTTAACAGTAAAACTGGATTTATTGTAAAAACAAATACAAACAAACAGGAAATGATTAATATTTTAAACAATTTAAAATCAATTAATTTTATAAATGATTTTAAAGAATTATTACCAAGACCGGAACATGAAAAGAAAACCCCGCAAGCTACATATTCATGCGTTATTGCCGGTATTGATAATGAATTCACTGAAAAAGAAATTAGCGAGCAATTAAACAACAACAATAAGACCCACAGATACTGCAAACGCATTATTTCAAGAGCAACTGGTCTACCTACTCAAATGATGCGCATAATAACTGGATGTATAACATCATATGAAAAACTCATACAACATGGACTTTTCTACAAACACAAACATTTTTCAACGTATGAAAGCCTAGCACCCCCACCACTCCCAATTCCATGTAGTAAATGCAACTCATTCACACATACAACTGAGAACTGCAACGCTGAAATCAAATGTGCAAAATGCAATGGACCACACAGCACAAACAAATGCACCTCACAACATCCCAAAAAATGTACAGCATGTGGAGAACTGGGACATGGCGCCTGGAACACTAAATGTAAAAAAAGACCTCTTCAGCCCATAGAAGGAATACCAAACATGAAAATAAAATCCACAAATAAAAGAAGTGTTGACATAGACAAGAATACAACAAACAATAGTCGCATCCACTCATTCATAACCATCCATGACAACATCATTGACACGTATGTAACAAAAATTAACTTTCCCAAACATACTAACAGACAAGAACTAATTAAAAAAGTTAAACAAAAATTTATTCAATCTCATAATATTTATACAGTAGTCACAATTTCCGGCAACCGAATGCACATACTAATGTTTGATTTAAATGACATGGACGCCCCCCAATCTACTGCTCCGATACAAGGTGTGCATACATATTCATCAGCAGTCATGGAGCTTTAATGGCTACCTTAAAATTCCTATACTCTAACATAAATTCCTTTAACCCTAAATCCCATCTTATATACAATTATATTATCAATCAAAATATTTCGTGTGCTATGTTTTTAGAAACTAAATCCAAACAAAAAATAAACTTTCAAAACTGGTCTTCAATTCAAAACTCTGCCACTATTTTTAATCGAAACTACAGAGGCGGATCAATAGTCTTAGCAAATCCACTTGTTCACTTGGGCAAAGCCAATCCTCCAAAAATAAATAATTTACTAAATGATACGTTACATTTCACCATACCGTTTCATAACAAAAAAAAAAAAATTTTTTTGGTTTATATTCATCCCCACTCAAATATAGAAGATAGCATATTTGTTAAAGCTTCTCTATGCGAATATGCAATTATTATTGGTGATTTTAATCTAAATGCGGCAAAAAAAAAGACGACTATCACAGTTTCTAATTAACTCTGACTTTCAAGCAATTCCTACAGCTCCTACTTTAATAATAATAATCATTTATTTCACATGGGTAATGCTACATACAACATGACAATAATGTGAAAAAGTCAAAAGAAATTAATTAAACATTTAGGTACAATTACATTACATTACATGTACATTAGTTTATTAACATAAGTTTAAAAAATACTGATGTATTACAGATTAAAATAAACAATATACATACAGATTAAAATAATTGTATAGAAAATAGTAAAATACAATTGATCACAATTTTTTTAAGTATTCCATACATTCGTTTACAGTATATGGTTCTATATTAATTAAAAGTTGTTTTATTTCTCTCTTAAAACAGAGCAAATTATTAATTTTACGATATTTTGATGGAAGTGGGTTAAAAAAACTGATGCAAGTATACAATGCCGATTTTTTTGTTAAGCTTAAGTTATCCTTGGGGTATTTGTAAGTAATTTCTTTAAATCGAGTATTGCAGGTATGATTCATCTCTTCATTGGAGAAATACTGTTTATTTTTGAATATAATTGAGACACTCATTTATAAATATTCCAGGTAGTGTCAATATACTATTATGTCTAAAAATATTTCTGCAAGAATCTCTGAACTTCATATTATAAATTAAACGAATTATATTTTTCTGACTTTTAAAAATAATGTCAGTATTAACTGAGTTGCCCCAGAAAATAATTCCATATTTTAATATTGAATAGAAGTTACTATAATAAAGTATGCGCATTGTGTTTTGATTGACATAAGTTTTTATAGATCGCATCATGTATATTGTCTTGTTTAATTTTTTATTTAATTCTTCAAGATAAAGCTTCCAGGTTAGATGTTGATCAAGTTGTAGGCCTGACATCTTGCAGTCAGAGTTTACATTATAAGTATTATTACCAACTGTTAGCTGTTCGGGTAAGGTTGTATTGCTTCTAAAAGTTCTAAAAATCAATAATTTTGTTTTATTTTCATTTAAAAATAATTTATTTTGGTAAGCCAATCTTTTGAATGTGAGTACAAAATAGTGGTTTTAGTTATTAAATCAGGTAATTCTTTGCTGCATATAAGAATATTTGTGTCATCCGCGTAAGTAATTATTTTATGTTCTTTAAAAATGTTATTAATATCATTAAAATACTCCAAAAACAAAAGCGGTCCCATAATGCTTCCTTGCGGCACCTCAATATTCATTTCGGAGTATTTTGATTCAAAAGTAATTCCAGTTTTACTTTGAATAACTACTTTTTGTTTTCGTCCAGTTATATATGATTTTATAAGATTGTATCCCACACCTCGTATTCCATATTTATATATTTTGGCAAGTAGTATATCATGTGATATGATATCAAATGCCTTAGACAAGTCAAGAAAAATGCCCAATGGCATTTCTTGATTGTCTAAGGCCGTATGAATTTGAGTTGTAAATTGAAATACTGCTGTATCAGTTGATCTAGATTTAACAAAACCATGCTGATTCAAATCTATAATATTATTAGAGTTAAGAAAAGTTACAATTCTATTAGATAATGCTTTCTCTATAATTTTTAAAAAATTTGTTAAAATACTTATTGGACGATAATTTTCATACATGTTTTTGTTTACTATGGAATATTTAAGTTCATTAGGAAAATGTCCTTGTTCAAAACAGTTGTTAATTATTTTACATAAAATACCAGCAATAACAGGTATTGCAATCTTAATTACATTAACAGAAATGTCATCTATACCAACAGAATTTGTGTTGTTTAGATCATTCACAATTTGAATTAGTTCAGCTTTGGTCAAAGGATTTAAAAACATGGTTTTGTTGTTTTGTGATATTCTAGTCAAATCACAAGGAATAGTTGGAATTTTGTTTAATATGATTTGTGGAGTTGTAGAGAAATAGTTAATAAAGTTATTTGCTGTCTGTTCATAGTTACTTCCAAAACAGTCAAAGCAGTTTACATCATTTTTGTTTGTAGTATTCTCATGAATAATTTTCCAAGTAGTTCTGGATTTGTTGTCACTGTTTAAGATCTTATTAGAGTATGACTGTTTTTTAAGTGTCTGTATAAGGTTGTTATACTCATTCTTTTTTAAATTATAGGTTTTTAGATAACTTTTATCATAACATTTAGTATATTTAACTCATCTTTAAGTATTACTACTTCAGGAATATCATTAAAATTAAAATTATTGTGGTTAAATTTAATTTTCCTTTAAGGGAAAGAACTATTATAATACAATAAAAATATATTTGTAAATGCTGACCATTGTATACCTGCATCAGTAATTTTCTCAACGCTCTGCCAATTTTCGGCACTAAGTTTATTTACAAAACTTTTTAAAGTTGTTTCATTTATGATTCGTTTGTAATAAAAAATATTGCATTCTAAATACTGAATACAAAAACTTGCTTTTTGCATATAATGATCTCCAATGTGTGATCTAATGTTGTTACTATTAACATTGTAAGGTAAGTTTGATATAATGTTATCTATACATGTTTTGGATGTGCTAGTAACTCGAGTGTATTCGTTAATTAGTGGTGTGGCGTTGAACGAATTTCAAAGTGAAATAAAATCAGCTGTGTTTTTACAGTTTTCTTTAAAAGTAATATTAAAATCACCACAGATAAAGTAACTTGAATTAGTTTGAAACAGCCTAATTAACATTTCATAAAATATTTCTATAAAATACGCAACATTGCCACCCGATGGGCGATATACATAGATAATTGTTATTTTAAATTTATTTACTATTACGTCTGCTCCAGCTAGTTCAATCACATATTGGGAAGACAATTCATTTACGTCCATTCTGATGATGTTGGATAAGTGTTGACGGGCATAAACCGCAACTCCACCATGCTCATTTCTTTGTCGACAGTAGCTTGAAATCATTTTGAAACCAGGGATATTGTAATTAATTAATTGTTCATCAGACTGCCAATGTTCACAGAGAGTAATAAAATTGCACGTTTTATCATTTTGAACTATGCTGACAAGAGTGTCAAAAGATGTGGATATTAATTGCATATTTTGATTGTATTGAGTGATTGTTTGAAGTTTAGAGTTACTTACATTTTTATTGATATGTAAAGTAGGTTTTTTGTTTTGTTGTTCATCTGTAATTGCTATTCTGTGTAGTAATTAATCTGCTGTTTTCGCATTTGAAGACTTTTTTAAATGTCGGACATTTTGGATCCATCGCCGAGTGATTGATATCATTTATAGTTTTATCTTTAGCACAGTTGACACATTTCATAAAATTAGCTTTGCAATCAGTATAAATGTGATCTTTCACTGCACATACTGAGCAACATTTTTTCCCCATGCATTTTCCTGCAAAATGATTAAAACAGTAGCATTTATAACATCGCACTAAATCTACATGATCGTAAACACGACATCTATTATGTCCTACATATAAATGTTTTTCTAATATATTTTTGTGATATATTTCCGGTTTCATTTCTAGTATGGCAAATGTATTAATTTCTTTTTCTTTATTATTTTTACCTGAATGTTGTCTTCAGACGATAATATTTTATTTTGTGCTATTATGCATTCAATTAACTGTTGCTTATCAATATCTTCCTTTAATCCGACCAGTTTAATTTGCGGGTTATTAGGTGTTTTTGTTGATACTTGGTAATTCGGTAGTTTTTGCTGGACTTCTTGTAATATTTTCTCTGTTGACATTTTACTGTCGCCTTGTAGAATTACTCCTCCTTCTTTGACCTCTTTAATAAATTTTATGCCTGCAGACAGATTTTTTGGGTTTATTTTATTTATTATATCTAGCTTTGTATTTTTTGAATCTTGATTATTATTTGGCTTAACAATAATACAAGCTGAAGTTTCTTTAATTAATTTTGTAGTTTCAGCATACGACACTTTATGATTGACGGGATTTTCAAGTTTTTCAGGTTTCTGCATTTCCATTAATTTTGTTAATAAATTATTTTTATCTTCCATTTCTTTTATTAGTTTTTTTAGCAAATTGTTTTCCATTTGTAGCGAATTTCCATCTACACTAGCATGTTATCTCGTAAAATAACAGTTTTAGAATTTCTTTTAGCACACTTAAATGCACTAAATTGTAGCAGTATATGCTCACACATAATTTGTTTTTTACTTTAGGACAACATGCAAGATTAGAACCATCCTTATCTTCTGTTTCTTCTTCCCCCATTATTTTAAAAGAATTTATTTATCCTTTCTATTTTTTATTCCAATAAATTTTTATCACTTTATTTTCTATCTCACTATAAATGTCATTCACGATATTTTAATATTTAAACTACGTAGCACAATGTTGTTATAAATTTAACACATTTTGTTAAAAATCTCAGATTGTCGTTTATGAACACAGTTTTTGTTTATTTGTGCAGATACAGCACATTCTTGCGATTACATTAATGTTAAACTTGATAATTAATTTTCACTAAAAACCAACTTTGTAATAGATTTATTTCGCAACACAGAAACTGCGACTGTTCACAATGAAGAACATATGGATTAAACCACTTACTTACTTACTTTTATCATGCCTAACAATCCTAGCTCTACACTAGATCTGTTACTATCCACAAATAATATAATTCCGCTCATAAACTCTATCCAACTTATACCCGATCTTTGTTCCGACTATTTAGCTATTCAATTTCAATTAAATACTCAAACTTTCCCTATCCCCAATCCCATAGAATATATTCAGCAGTATGACCTATGCGACATTAAAAAAGTTGACAAAGACATGCGAAAGTATATAGCAACCAATCCTAATATTACTCCAACTGAAATATCAAGTTTCTTGGGAAAACTAACCAACTCAATTAAGAACAACTTGCCCCTAAAAAAGAAAACCTATTTTAACTACCCACTTCCTCCATTTATCCTTAGACTCATAAAACAAAAAAAAGACAGTTATACAGAGATTTTAAAGAAACAGAAGACGCAACTATTAAACGTAAATTTAACGAACTAAATAAAAACATTCATACGTTAATATGCAACTACAAAGAAAGCAAATGGACAAAAGTTTGTGACAAAATTAACGAACAAAAGGGACGAACATACTGGACGGAAATTAAAAAACTGAGTAAATATACCTCATCTCTAAAAATGCAGCCTATAACTGATCCAGACACTAACAAACTACATGAACTTGATCAAGACATAGCAAACATTTTTTCTAATCATTTTACAAAAGCGTTCAGCTTTAGTGAAAATGATGACTATGACGAACAAAAACGGACTGAAGTAGATAACTGGTATGACAATTAATTTAAAACCCCATACCAAACGCCTGAAAATGTATTAATATCTGAAGATAAATATTTTCTAATTCTAAAAGCTGGTAAAAATTCATCTCCTGGTGCAGATAATATTCCCCGAAAAATTTTAAAACGCCTACACAATAATATCCACATCCATATAATTAAAATCCTCAATTTCTGCCTATCCCATCAATATATTCCTACTGAATTCAAGTGTGGAATAGTAATTTGCATACCAAAAAAAAACTCAAATACTACCTCTGCATCCAACTATAGACCTATAACACTTCTTCCAGTTATAGCTAAAATCCTTGAATCCCACATTAAGCAAAAATTGTACAACATAAGATACCTATCCATCAGTTTGGTTTTTCTTCAAACAAATCTACTATCCATCCTTTATGTATTCTTACCTCCAACATCCAAACAACTCACCTTGAGGGCGGACAGACGTCAGCACTATTTCTTGACATAAACAAGGCTTTTGACTCTGTCTGGTTAAAAGGTCTCTTGTACAAACTGTCATTAATGCAAGTTCCTCCTTACCTAATTTGCACAATAAAAAATTTAATTCAAAATAGACAACTACGTGTTAAAGTTGGAAATTCCTTCTCTCCCGTCTTTTTTCCTAAGCAGGTCGTTCCGCAAGGATCTTCATTGTCACCACTCTTGTACAATATATATTGTAGTGATATATTAGACGTGGGTCAACATTTTAATCTAAAAATGTACATATTACAATATGCCGACGACACTGTGCCGATATCTCATGCAAAAAATCTGGCACATTCTATTCAGCACTCTATTTAAAAACAAAATTAATAAATGTTAAAAAAAACAGATATTTTGAATAAAAGTAGAATTTATAAACTAAATTGTAGTAATTGCAATGAAACATATATTGGAAAAACCATGAGAAATTTTGATATTAGATATAAAGATCACATAAGAGCTTCAAAATATAAAGATCTAGAGAAGTCAAATTTTGAACATTTAATTTTAAATAAACATAATATTTCAAATCAAAAAACATTATTAAATATTCTACACACTTTGGTTCAAAATTTAACATTTTTGGAAAGCTTAGAAAATAAAAAACATTTAAAAAATCAAAATTATACAGTAATAAATTAACAATTAGATATTTATAATTTACCTCTACTAGATATGTTAATAAAAATAAATTTTAGTTAAATAGAAATTTTAAATTATAATGTAAATATTTAATATTATATATTTGACAGATTATCTAACCTTAAACATTTTGTAATGTCTACTAAATGACAATATAAAATTCAAGTCAGCAAAAAAACAAAAATTTAAATAATTTAAAACAGATATCAGGGTAGCAGAAAAAAAACAATTATTTAAAAAATATTAATCAGTATAAAATATTATATATAGTACATTGAAAATGATGATAGAATTCATTGTGTAATTAAATAAAATACATAATAAAATAAAAGCTTTCATTTTAATAACATAAATACAATAATGAAATTGTTTTTTAAATTAAAAATAGCACCAAAAAAGTATTTGAGATGAGTGGATGACAAACCGGCAATAAAAATATTAAAAATATCAAAGAATAATTTGTTGTTTGTTTTTTATATGTAATTTAGTAGGTAGCAATAAAAAATACTATGTCATGTCAACATAAAAATAACCCAGATATTAAAAATTTGTCACTTCGACAGTTCTACGGCTTAATTACAACTGTTCAAAAGATAATAAAGATTAGAAAAAAATAATATAAAAATACCCGTTTTCAATCAAAAAATAAAAACATTCAGTCACTTGAGCGCCAACACTTGCAACAAAATAAATAAATAAGAACACCCACCTTGCCCTACTTCTATGAAGATAATATTTAAAAGAATCAGTTTAAATTAAGTTAATTATTTTTTTAAAATGATATTTTTTTGATGTCACATTTGATTTGAAAATATACAAACAGCGTTTTTTATGCAGTTGTAATGTTTTCTACAGCTAATTATTAAAAATTATAAACATGTAATTTGTAATTTTCAAGTTTTATGTATTTAGGCATTTAAATAATTATTTGTGAACATTTTAACTAATAATTACAATTATCAATCATGAATTGCAAAATGTTTTTTTTAATTTGTTTAATTATCATTTTTATTACAAACTAATATGAATTAAGTTAATTATTTTTCAAAAATGACAAAAAAAAGGAGGTTTGTCTTACCCATGGCAAACCCCATATGGGACGCCTATGTGATGTGCAACATCAGCTGTGCGGCAAGTTATGTTCGGTAAAAAATAAGAGTGCCGTGAGTGTACAGTGTGTGCAGTGCAATAAGGGCAGTGTCAAACTAGGGATTACCACACTTGCAGGTGAGTAATAAAGCCCTATTGATAACATGGGATTGCACGTGGTTTGATAGGTTAGATCCGCGTGCATCCTCAAACATGGGGGTGGCAAGCCGACAAACACGCAGGTTTATTGCGCCATTAATCAAACATCATGTCGCGGACATGAAAAGTGTCGGTAGCCGGCTAATTACAATGTTTAATTAATGGCAGCAAGGTAGGCCACCCTGAATACAGCTAGTTGCAACCAGGGTTGCCTAGCATACGTGTTATACTTCACGCGGTTTGTTATGCGTGCGTTCGACAAGAATGTCTATGAATAACGCTGCATAACAAGCGCGCGTTCGCGATACTATCCAACATAAACAGACGAACGTTTTGGGCATTATTTTAATAAATAATAACGGGGTTCGTTACAACCATTTTATTTGTATGTCACATCTGATTTAAAAATATACAAAACTGCATTTTTCATTCAGCTGCAATGTATTCTACGGCTAATTGTTAAACATTATAAACATGTAATTTTCAAAGTTTATGTATTTCGGCATTTAAACAATTAGTAAATTATTGAAATAAAGTTAGAACAAACTAATTTATAAAAAAAAAATACTTACCTAAACGAGGATATCCCTGATTTAAATTAAATTTGAACGATTCCAACAACTCTTTAGATTTACCGATGTGAATGCTCGGTTATTAATGATAAAAAAAAAATACACCATTCGATAGCTCTTGAAATTTCTGATCCGGTGATATATGACATGTCTAGTTAAAAAAAAATTGTAATGAATGGCTCAATTAACAAACTTAATCAGGTCTAATTAGCAAACGGGTTTTTGATCATTAATAACCGAACAAATGCATTTTTAGTCAACCTAGTTTTGTTGGTGTGGTTTGTTGGTGTCTTCACATCGGTTTTAGATTTATGGGATGTAATTATATTACAAACACTATTTGGTGCACCAAAATCGGATTTTACTATAACAAGAGACGAGTTGTCTTTATTTATTTGTAATGCACTTTTATTAACTACTATCTAGGAATTGTCTATTAATTGTATTAACGAACACATTATTAAATTTATAATAATTTAACTAGATTTACGATTAGGTCTTATCTGTGTGGTTGCTAGAATTCTAATAAGATTTTTTTTATAAAGTTTTGTATTTACACTTAAAGGCTACAATGGAAAATGTTAAATTTATGATTGTTAAGAGAAAAAAATAAACATCGAATTTAGGGGACCTATTAATTTCCAATGACAAACTGCGATGCAGTTTTAAGAATTCTTATCAGGGGAGTGCAAGAATTTGAATAAAAAATTTTAAAAGTTTTGTGTTTATATTTAACGGCTTCAATAGAAAATCTTTATTAAGTTTATGATATGTATTGTTAAAAGAAAAAAAATATTTTAAAATAAACTGCAGTGTTAGTGAACCCAGTGTTACAGGATTGTAATATTTATTTGAGTTTTCAATAGCAAATTGCGTTGCAGTTTTCAAAAGGTTTCAAAAATTTATTTAAAAAAAATAATAAAGGATGCATGGGGTTCTTATTTAAAGAGGTCAAAGACACATGTATGTACATTCTACGACATGGTGGATTTTTATAATTAAAATAAATAGTATACAATAACAAGATTATAGTTGAATACAATATCAGTTTCATTTTGAATTTAATTTTATCTTAGATTTTTAACTTGTAACTTGTAAAATTTAATATAGAAAAACCATTTTATTGCAGCTTTAATTTTTGCTTTAATAATACAATTTGCTAGTGACATTATAAACAAAAAATAAATGTAAATAAAACGCCATCCACCGGCGGACAAGGCTCCGATCAAACTTTTAGAACGTGTGATAACTTCAATTTTCACAATTATGGTAATATGTATATAAAAATAAAAATTAAATCTCTTTCTCAATTACATGGTTATTATTTATGTAAGTAAATGTTTATAAACCAAGTAATAAGATTGAGCAAATTTTTATATATATATACTTATATATATGTAATATTTCAGAATGTTGATTATTTTTATAAATAGAATATTGGGCTTATATGTCTAACTATATATATATAAATGTTTTGATATAAATTTAATTATATATTTTCCATTTCTTGAGAGAAAATACAATGTGTCCTGTGAATACTCAAATTCCAGGAAATAAATAATATGAGAGATAATGGTCCAAATCAAATAATCAAAAAGAGTCCCATACTTTTTCTTTATTTATGTAGTTATTACAAGAACAATATCTACATTATATTATATATTATAACACTATTATTTATGTTTAAAGTCTTACTATATGTTACAACTGAGTCTAGAGCAGGTAGTGTCATAAATAAATGCGAAGGGTCGTCCGACACATTTATATTATATTGTAATATTATTATTCCAATATATATATAAATATATATCTAATTAAATAATGAATATTAAAACTAGTTCTATTTACTTTTTCTTATCGCTATTTAATTGTGCTGAGTATTTATTGGTTATATCATAGAAGGCTTTATTCACATCATGCTATTATAACCAAAGCAAAACAAACATCTTTTTTATTACTTCTATTCACTATTCATTCCATACTTTTTTGTAAAAGTTTTTAAATTTCAGATGTATTTTAACTTATTTAATTTTTATGTAATTGTTAAACCTGTATGACACTGTCTATAATTATGTCTTGAATTATATATATAATTATAGATCGACCATTTCCGTGTGTAAAACACACAAATTATCAAGGTCACAATTATATCTTGAAAAATTTAGAACATGTTCTATTTTCCCATCTATAATCGACGCGAACGTGATGTGCGCATATTATTTTGTAATTTGTAATTTTTTTTCAATTTTACCACTGCAGCTCTACATATAGCAATTGCTACCACTTTTTTAATTTGTTCTGCTTCCATTTTTTATTATTTTCATTAATTGTATAACTAACTGAAGCAATAATCAATTCAAAACAAATGACATAACCTGCAAAGTGTAGTAAACATTGAAACTTGATTTGACAGATCATAGATAAGGCGCAAGCGTGGTTTTATAATTATATAAAGAATTATTTACAGTGTCATACAGGATATAAATTTTATATATGGAATTATGGCACAAATTCTAATAAAAATTATATATATAATTCAAGACATAATTATAGACAGTGTCAAACGGGTTTTATGTAGTATTTACATAACATTACAACAGTAAATATTGTTGTCAATCACAAAATAATTTATTATTTGTAATCGTGTGATTATACTTTTTATGCAAATTTATGTTGCATTTAAAATAATATAATTATATTTAAATATTCATGCGTGTTTACATAGCAACTAACTCCGAACTCAACTCAATACCACAGATTACCTTATTTGATAGTATTGGCGTGTGTCATAAAGGAACCGCATGCTGTCGGAAGAATGAAAGCAAATTAATGTTTACTAAGATTTTAATTATTTTTGTTAAACTATTATTAATATATTTTTACCTACATAACGTTTTTAAAGAGTTATACTTAATTCAATTTATTATTAAAAGATAAGAATCATGTTACTAATAAATGAAATGGTGAAGCTGGTGGACGCTATGGATTAATAGTGTAAAATATAAATTTGATGATATCAAATATTTCCGTAATTATTATAAATATTAATATATGACAATTAGAATACGCGATTGAAAAGAAATTATGTACATAAGTATTTATTGCCGACGGAACTCTACTAAAGACCATACCGACCGCTACCTTGATTTGTAGTATTTTAACAAAAACGGCAACTTCCCCTTCATCACTGCTTCTACAAATAATTTGATAATCGATTTATTTTTTTATCAGTACATTTAGAAAGAATTAAACTATGATATGTCATAGTTTTTTTTGTAAAATTAAATTTGCAAATAGCAACAAAATGCATTCAAAAATTCAGAAAAACGTATTTATTTCTATATTTGATAGGTTTTTTCGGTTATTTCCTAACTATTATTTGACTAAAAGACTTCGACATATCATAGTTTAATTCTTTCTAAATGTACTGATAAAAAAATAAATCGATTATCAAATTATTTGTAAAAGCAGCGATGAAGCCAATGTTGCCGTTTTTATTAAAATACTACAAATCAAGGTAGCGGTCGGTATGCTCTTAATAATCAGTATTTTATAACTAATTTTAAGTTTCTATTATTTATAATTACATTATTTTAAGAATCATTATTGTACTATTTTACTATTTATAGTTTTTGTATGCATTATATAATAGTGTGATTTGTATTATGATTAAAGTGGGACATTTAAATGTTAGGTTAGGTTAGGTTAGGTAGATAAGAAGAAAATAGCGTTCGGTGTAGTTTATTGCCCAGAATATGATGAAGTAATATATGTGGGAAATTTAAATTTAAATTTACAAAAACCAAATAAAACTTACGCAAAAAGATTATTAATTATATTTAACGATGTAGGATTAATTCAAATAATTGACTTGCTTACTCGAATTACGAAAAAAAAAGCGAAACTCTTATTGATCTAATAATATTAACAGAAACATTACAATATTCAAATGCTACAACATTGGCCTCCTAACCATATCATCAGATCATTTAGGTGTAACGTGTTAAATAGATTTGCCAAATTACAAAAGAAAAACTAAAACAATATTTAAAAGTCGCACCTCTCACCAACAAAAAGTTGCACAAAGTGTTGGTAGTCATAACTTGTTTAGATTTGCTGCTGATATTAAACTTTACCTGTAAAAAAAATGTTTTAATAATTCATTACAAAATCATCATACTAAACATTTGATAATCCACACATAGAAACATGTTTTGAGTGATATAAGCATTTTGATTCAGTTATAGTTAAAGCCAGATGCTTATCAAATTCTTGTATAAAAATGGATTTAATTTTTTGTAAAAAAATAACTTTTTCTCTCATTTTAACATAAATTGTGTCCCCCCTAATGTCTTGTAGTATATTTTTAAATTAGTGATGAAGTGTAAATCTTTGATTTCATTCAATGCAGTGGTGATTATTGATTAACCAACAATCTTGCTTTTTAAATTCTGCTTTTAATAAATGGAATGGAAAAGGAGGTTTGAATACATAGTGGGCTATTTGAGTGCCATCAAAAATTGCCAATTCTTTAGAACTAATTTTAAATTCTTGCACGTCAATAATTAACATTTTATTTTTAATTTAGAAAACTTTTTGAAAAGTTTATTTTAAGAGAGTACAAATGAATTTGTTTCTTTAACTTCTTTAATTTTACCCTTTGAACTAATTGTTCAAAAGGTAATAATCTTGTATTAAATTCTTTATCCATTTACAACTGTCTGACCGTTTTGGTGAATGGAGTGTAACTAACTATCCGATCGTGAAGAATGGTGCATACAGCAGAAGTTTAGCTTTTGAAGGTGCACTTGTTTTCAATTTAAATTTAATTTCAATAGCATTTGATTGCAATGTTTTGTTTTGATTACTACAATTAATTAGTACTATTGGTGTTGTTTCCTTAAAACTTTTGCGACTAAAAAGAAGTTGAAAATTTGCATACATCTCATATAATTTTGCAATCTGATTTGTTTTAAAAATTAAATTTAAATTATAAGGATATATTTCAAAATTTAAATATACTCAAAGATTTGTAAGTTATTATCAAATTGACACATATCCAATTTATTTTTGTTTTTACGATCTGTCTGTAACCTAAAAATTATATACCTTGGTAATTCTAATAGAGTAGCTGTTTTCATAGCCCATGTATGTCTTGTTGTTTGTGGCAGGATATTTATGTAATCCCCAAGACCTGAAAGCTATAGATTAATCTTTATTTTTTTCTAACAATTTTGTCAATTTAAGTTGTTCAGCTAATCCTACAGAAATGTTAGGAACTTTCAAATTGATTTTAATAATTGTCAGCTTAACAGTTTTTTCTCCTGTGTATATGAGTGCATCAAGATCAGTATTACTACGTATTAAAACCAGTTCTTGTTTCGTATTTATTATAATTTTTTAATAGTTTGTGGAAAAGTCTAATAACATTTTAAGTGGTATACAAAATTTGAAATTTCCATCTGCATCTATCATAAGTAACCTTATTATGTTGATGTTAAACCGACATTTCTGGTAGAGTTAATAACAACACCATTTAATTCATAGCAGAGTTCACTAAATAGATAGGCAATTCCGTCGTTAATAAACGGGTTCTGTTGATTTTTTATTAGTAGTAGTCTGTAGCAATTTGCCTTCTATGTAAATGTAGCTTTCACTGGGTAATGTGTACATATCGTGTTAAATTGGATTCTGATTTTATCATTGTTGTTGAAACTTGTTGATGCACATGGTTGATGAGTGTGAAATTGAGAATTTGTCATTGAGTTGTCAAGAAAGACATTAAGTATGCTCATTATTTAATATAATTTTAATTCTAAACTCTAAAATCCTGATTGAAATACTTGTTGTGGTTATATGATAAGTACTTGTAACCACAACTAAGCATACTATGATATTACACTACCATATTTGACAGCTTATTTAAAGGCAAACCTACTGTTATGGTCTCTCCTCTAAAATTTACTATATTTTGGTTTTTATCTACTATTTTAAGTGTTACTTGATGTATTAATTGGTTTATTAATAACAGTCTCAGGGTACTGTACAATTTTATAACCTGGTGGTACCGTAAAAAAAAAACTGAAATAATGTGTAACCCAATCTTCCGTTACTACAATCTACACATAAATAATGTATTTTTAAAATATCTGTTAAAAAGTCTGATTCAGTGAAACTATCTTTTGGTAATATTCTTTTATTAAAACCCAAACATGTTCATCTTTAGTAAAATCAATAGATGTTGTACATTTTATATGCACTTTTCCAAACATGTTCCAATTGTATCATCTTTAGTAAAATCAATAGATGTTGTACATTTTATATGCATTATTGCTTCCAGAAATGTTGATACCTTCGTTATATACTTCAAGTTGTTTTTGTAAATTTGTGTTTAAATAGACAATTTCATAAGATCCTACAGGAATTGTAATTTCTTGATTGTTACTAAAATAAAAAACTGTTATTGCTTTCATCTATGTTTGCAATTGAATAAAATGTTTCAAAAATTGTTAAGCCCAATACAAAATTTTTATCTTGTTTTGGATATAAAGGTCAATTGAAATTTGCTTTCAGGATTGAAAAAGTAATATTATGAGACATACTTGTTTGACATCAAACATATGAATGATGGATTTTTTTATAGGTGTTTTTATATAAAAATATTGAACTCTGACGGCGGCTTTAAATTACTAAAGCTGTCAAAATATTTAATATTATTATTTTTTCTAACATAAGTTTCCCAAAGAGAACAATTTTTTTTGTTTTTTCTCTAAATTAACAATACCACATTATTTTGCATTTATTTTATTTGGTAACTCATCCAGCATGTATGCACATCTAAAATATGGAATTTTTTTTGCATATTTATACAAATCAATATTAGTTAATGCTTTTTGTGGTAGCTTTTCTATTAGTTTTATTATAGGGATACATGTAAAGACCGTGACTATTTTTGTATAGTTTCACATATAAACCATCACCAATTTTATAACCTCTTTACTATTTACTTTGGATTTTTCCCAGTTGTGGTGTTGTTGTTTTTCTAGTTGTCTTTTTAATGTTCTGATTTTTATTATAGCTTTTTCAATTCCAATAGCGTCAGAAATTATAGCTCCTAAAAAGTCACTACTATGTGGTATTTTAATAATCCTTAAAGGTATTTTTTTATTTCTTATATATTTTGTTTTACGTTTACCACTTTTGCCTAATTTAATTTTTGCTATCATTACATTTTAAATTTAAATTTTAAAGTTCTTCTTTTTTGTCGTCTTAGACTTACCTCCAATGTAGATTTAATGCCCATAATACCAGACACACCTAGTTCAGCAAAATTTTTACTAAAACTAGCGTCAGGTGCTTTTTATCTAATTGCTGCTTCTGGCTAGCATTCTATCCGCTTCGTGCCGTTTTGAAATATTAGAATATTTTGAATATGCAATATCGTGTTGTTTGCAATGCTCGTCTAATACGTTTATGCTTTTAGTTTTCTAATTTTGCTTCTGGACCACAAAAATTGTATCCCGAAATATGAAATTCCCGTGTAGTTTTATTTATTAAATTGTTGAAAAATAGTAATCAGATCACATCACCACAAGAAATTAAGGATAATTCCATTTTTATATTGCATACCAGCATTGTATAAATTATTGTTTATAAAAGAACTGTTAAGGTTCACTTTACAGGACAGAGGTAGTTATTATATATAGATATTGTTAATAAAACAAATGCTGCCAAAAAAAGATTATAAATATAACGAACAAATTGTTGAAAGTAGACTAAAAATTACATTAAAATAATTAGACCTTTTATTGATACACGTAAAATAATTCTACCTAAATTAACATCTCATATAGCAAAAGAATCTGCAGTGCTGAATACAAAAATAAACCATATAATTGTATAAGTAAAAAAAAAACACATTTTGTAAATATATAAGATGTACATTGAAGTAATTGAAGTAACATTAAAATGATAAACAAGCATTAAAATTCAAATCTGTAAAATATATATTATATAACATAAAATTAAATAAATCTAACAATCATAAATCATTTCATCAATGCTGTAATACGTTTTTTCACATAAGAGTTTTTTTTGTTTTAATTTTAAAAAGTTTTATATTGGCAGATTTAACATCATCATCCAATTTATTCCACAGTTTTAACCCAAAACAAAAATATGTTTCATTAAAAGTTGCACTTCTAAGGTGTTGATTAGCAAGTTAATGGCCGTTTCTTGTGAAATAGTTGTGGTTACTTGACAGAGTATAAAACATATTTAAATTATTTTTAAAATAACATAAAGTTTTAAAAATAAATAGACAAGGAAAAGTTACAACATTTTTGCAAATAAACAATGGTTTGCAAGATTCGATACTCAAAATATTAAAAACTGATTTAATTATTTTTTTCTGTAACACATAGACTCTTTGTTTTTCAAATGATGTTCCTCATAAGAGAATATTCAAACTGGATATCCAACTCCCACTCAGCTATTCCATCTGCAATTTTGTACATTAAAACTTGTTCAGGAATGTATTTGGCTGCTCTTGAAAGGAAGGGTCTCATTGCCGGATGAACGCTGACTTGTAGTATAAAGTGCATGATGCACACCTGTCCGTTCAGAAACTTGCGACAAAATTTTCTTGCAAGTTTGAAAATTTTAATTCGATAGATGGCGCACTGCAACAAACAAAAAAACATATACGTAAAAAACAAAAAAACTATATATAAAGAAAATAAACAAAAAAAGTAACAATAAAATATACGATGTAATAAAAAAAGAAAATTTGCCAAGAGGACTTTGCTATATTTATTTATATAAACGTTCAAAAAATAGATTTTTTTATTAAAACTTATAAAATAGGAAGAAAAACATAAATAGAATAGAATAGAATAAAAAATAAAAATCAAAAAGAATTGTATTTATTAGTCAAAACCATAAACTTCATAAAAAGACTTTCATTTTGCTAAAAAATAAATTAATAATAAATCTATAGAGGTTTTTCTTACCAATATAAAAAAACCAAACATTACAAAATACCCGTATTCTATTCCATACATACATAACGTATCACATAATTAAAAAAAAAAGTTTTAATAGACAATCACAATAAAATATCATTTAATTCCCAAAAAACAGTAGGAACACTATTCACAAATATATTCAATTCCATGTAACAATTGAAGCAAACTTTACATTACATAATTAAACATGACTGCAGTAATAAGTCAGAAAGAACAGGTCTTTGCAGTCATCACATAAAAGAAAGACATCATTTTAATTTCAACAACAAAAATATATTAGATGTGGAGCCAATTTACAAAAAGAAAAAATTGACCAGTGAAATGTTACACATTTGAGAAAATGAACTTTTATACAGATAATAAAAATTTAAGTGTGATCTATCACAATATTATTAAGTTAAAATCATGTGGATAATTTCTTTCAAAAAATAATGAAAATACTTGTATACAAAAAATCAAAATAAAATTGTTTAAAATAAATAAAATTATCATGTTAGTCGAAATAGAAATACGACATAAAAAAAAATAATAATTTACGTGTTTCATATTGGTCTATCATGGCTCTTTCATTCGATTGTAATTAGACTGGTGAAATGAACTATATTCATGAGAATATGAAAAAGTAACATAGGTTCAAATAATTTGTATACTGTTTGCTACATGAATATCAATACCATACATGGATTTAAATCATATCTCTTATAATTAAATTTAAATTAAATATGATGAGTAAATTATTTCTAATATTAAAAAGTTTACTTAAGTAATATGATTTTTTATGTGTTTGTTATATGTAAGTTTTTATTAATACGCAGTTAAAAAAATTGTTTTAATACATATGTAAATTTTTTTATTTATATTTTTATATTTCTTTATACGTTATTTTTTTTAATTTTAATTTTTTATTCTCCCAATTTTTAAAAAATGTCTTGATTATTTTATGTTTTTCTTCCTATTTTATAAGTTTTAATAAAACAATATATCTATTGTAGTGCAGACAACAGTAGTGTGTCAAAACGTCTACCTATTTTTGAATATTTTTTTAATTAACTATAGTAAAGTCCTATTGGCGAATTTTGTTTTTTTACAAAATAAAAAGATCTTGAAACTCAATAAAATATACTTACATCGTTGGTAAGTTCTGGGATGAGCCTCAATTCCTCTTCACATAAAGTAATTTTTGCAACCAAATAATTCAGGAGATATCTAATCTCTGCTTTGAACTCGGGGGTTTATCAACGCAAAGCATATTTGTTTTATTAACTTCTAACTTTAGCACTTGCTTAACACACTGTTTGCGGACAAACTGCATACAGATAGTGAAAGCATTTATACTATATCAGTCCCCAACTATTTTTCTTAGTAGTGGGGAAAACAAAGTTGATGACTATAAACAAGTGCAGATGCCCAGTTTAAAGTCAAGGTCACCATTTGTTTAAAAAAATCAAGATAAAAAAATGTTGTGTAGTAATAAATTTATTAAAACAAAATTACAAATTACCAATTGCTTCAGAAATAATTTTTTTTATACATCAAGATGGTTGCGACGGTTACTATGTGGTACTCCATATTTAATAAGTAAATAAAACAACTACTATGTTTCTACCACTAATTTATTTTTGTAAACTTATATACAAGGTATATATACTTGTAAATGCATTTTGTAAAAGTATATATACTTTATATATAATTTTACAAAAATAAATTAGTTTACAAAATACATTTACGACTGTCGTGAAAAGTATTTTGTAAAAGTAAATATACCTTATATATAATTTTACAAAAATAAAGTAGTGATAAAAATATAGTAGTTGTTGTATTTACTTATTAAATTTTATTTGTATTGATAGATAGTTTACGTTTTTTAACTCCTAGCTCCAATAAATCAGGAAAAATATATTAAAGTTTCTTTATTCCATATTCATTTTCGTTTGCATTAAATGATATCATTAACGCCTCAGTGTTTTGTAAACTATCAAATTCCAAATTAAATTGTTGTAAAACGTCAAAAATTGTTGCCTCTTAAGTTTCTCTAGAAGATCTTTTACCAGCGGTAACAATTTCCACAATTCCATAACTGATTCGTTTGCTAACATTACAAACAAAACGAGGCTAAGAGATGTGAAGGCTGTAAGTTGGGGGTTGGGGCTCTGAGTTGGGGGCTGGTGGCAAGGTGGTGTTTTATAAGTTGATCTTATCTGCAACTGCAGGCAATTAAAACTACATTCCAAAAAACTCTTATTTATTATTTTACTACCTATCTGTAAAACTGCGAAACTACATCTTAGTTTAATTGTATAAAACCGTGAATGTTTTCAATCTTTAAGATAGTTGCAAAATGAACTTGCAAGAAACATCTAAATTCATCTTACGGAGACTGTTGGAAACTCTGTTAGATAAATTGTTAAAGTACGATTACGAATTAAACGAAGATGAGATAGATGGTGCGTCTCAAATTCGTGAATTTTTTTTTTCGAGCCAACCCGTTGCATGTTTTAATAAATGAGTCCAGTGTATTTTCTGTATATACCCCCTATTTCCTAAGTGTAGTGAATGTGTGTATGGATAAAAAATCCATAACTCCGTCTGCCAACGCCATACTTAAACAGGGATTAATAGACTATTCATAGTGTCAATAGCTTTTTTTGAGAATAAAAATGATCCTAAAAACATTAAAATTGGAGTTAAAAACAGTTCTTTATCAAGTGTAGTGAGTGTGTGTATAGATGAAAAATCCATAATTACATCTGCCAACGCCATACCCAAAGAGGGATTAATAGACTATTCATATAGTGTTGATAGCATTATTATAAATGACATTGATCCTAAAAATATTAAGTTGGAGTTAAAAACAATTCTTGATCCGGTGTCTCTCCAAATATACTTATGTGTAGTGATTTGGAAATTTCGATTTGGGCACTTATAGTGATTTTGAAATAGGGGTTTAGCATTTTACAACTTTTAACCAAAATACATTGTTGGAAGTCATTTTTTTAATTGACAGTTCTTTGTGCGGAAGTGAGTCGGTATTAAACATTTCTACGGATAGTGACCGAGAAATAAAAAGTCAATTAAGGTTTGGATAATTTAAGTTAAGTTTTAAGAGCGTAGGCTCCTCTCTCGTATGTCAAAGGTGTGCGATAATAGTTCTACACAAACATGTGAGACCTATAGTTTAACGTGGAATCCGAAGCACACCACTAGAACAGACACACTAGACTATGTACTGGCACCTCCCCGTGGTATTGTTGGTTAACGCAAAAATCAGCTTACTTAAATTAAAACTCTCTAAAGAAAACAAAAGTGGTGTAAGGGGTAGTGAACAAGGCTGCCCAAATGACAGAGATAGAAAAAATAAAAATTAGGATAATGGGAATTAGTGAAATGTGCTGGATATACTCAGGATATTCTGATATCGACAAACGCAGAATATATTACTCAGGCAGAACTAATGGACGACAGGAATATGGAGAAGGGGGTTATTGTAGACAAACAAGTCGCAAAATGTGTTAAAAATTTTGTACCAATATTGGAAAAAATTATGATACTACAAATAAATGCCAGCTTAGAACAAATAAAAATTATTTAAGGATATGCCCCAACAACAAAACACAGCTATAAGGAAGTAAAAGAATTCTACTCTCTGATTATACATATACTAAAATAAATCTTAAAACAAAAAATAACAATAATAATGAGAGATTTCAACGCAAAATTGAAAAACAGAACACAGGGCAAATCTATAGGTGCCTTTGGGCTCGGAGAAAGGAACGAGAGAGGAGATATGCTGAGCGTGTTTGCAGAAGAACAAGGATATGTAGTACCAAATACATTTTTTACACTTTCACTAAGAAGGCTATATACGTGAGTATTACCAAAAGACTCACCTAAAAGTAGAATAGGAAACTAGATTGGTTATATTATTGTAAACAAAAGATATAGAAATAGCTGCATATCAGCAAAGACTTATCCAGAAGCTGACTTACAATCTGACTATAACCCTGTAGTATGCGTCTTTAGAGCAAGAAAGAAAAAGGTGCAAAAGAAAAATAACAAGAGATATGACCTACAGAGAATGAAAGATCCCCTAATAAAAACTCAAGTTGAGGAACATCTAAACGAAGAACTGAGAATCGGCTCTGAAGATTCGGGCACAAAACTAGATAAACTAAACACAATTGTTGAAAATATTAAAAAGAAATTCCTAAAGCCAAATATTAACAAAAAGAAGCCATGGATTACTATCGAAATACAAAAGATAGAAAAGAGGAAAAGTGTAAAAAATAACTTAAGTGAATATAAAATCATAGACAACGTAATTGGAAAAAAAATTAGACAAGCAAAAGAAAAACAAGCCAAAGAAACATGCAATGATATAGAGACCTTACAACAAAAATACGATAGTTTTAATGTTCACAGAAAAATCAGAGAAAGTACAGGAAGGAATAGCAAAAGAACCGTTAACAAATTAGTAGACAATGAAAGACAAATTATTATCAACTAAAAAGAGATCAAGAAAACATGAAAGACCTATGTGGAACAACTATTTCAAGACAACACACCTGATCCTCCACAGACAAGAAGAGAAACTGGATTGACCATTATAATAGGAAAAATTCAATCTGTGATAAAAGCAATGAAAAACGGCAAAACCGCAGCTCCCGACAATGAACAAGTTAATGTGCAAAAGCTTTTTGATGAAGAAAATGTAAAATGGCTAACATCACCGTTCAACAATATTTACAACTCGGGTACAATTCTCAATAAGTGGCTACAATCGGAATTTATTATTTTGCCCAAAAAACCTGGAGCCAGGTCGTGTAGTGATTACAGAACGATAAGCCTCATATTACTCAAAATATTCTTCAAGATCATCCACCAAAGAGTATATAAAATATGTGAAGAACAAGTATCACCTACACAGTTTGGTTTCAGGAATCCAGTGGGCACACGAGAAGCCATCTTCAGCATCCAAGTGCTTTTCCAAAAATGTAGAGATATGAATTGTGACATCTATGCATGTTTTATTAACTACCAGAAAACATTTGATAGGGTTAAACATCATAAAATGGTACAAATATTACACGACATTGGATTCGACAAAAAAGATGTAAGAATAGTCACAAATCTCTACTGGAACTAAACTGCTTCCGTAAGACTGGACGGAGGGAACACAGAAGAGACAAAGATTCTACGCGGAGTGAGATAAGGGTGTATATTTTCTTCGCCGTTGTTCAATACATACTCGGAATACATCTTTAGAGAAGTTCTAAAAGACAAAGGCGTAGAAATTGCGCTAAACTGAGAAACGCTAAACAACATCCGCTACGCAGACGACACTGTGATATTTGCAGACAAATAGGAAAATCTACAACTACTAATGGATAGAGTGACAGAAAGCAATCAATGACAAGAAGTGGATATTAACATTAACAAAACAAAACTAATGGTTATTAGCAAAAACAATATCATAAACCCATTGAAAAAGTACAGAAATATTTTGGTACCACAATAAATGATCAGTTGGACCATTCGCATGAGGTTAAGGTCCGCATCGAAAAGGACAGGGCTGTTTTTAATAAAATGAGTTCTATGTTTAAAAGTCACAACATGACTATTCAAACTAAAATCAGATTTCTGCAATGTTACGTGTTCTCTGTTTTATTCTATTGGGTTGAAACTTGGACATTAATGGAAGCTACAAACAAAAAAATAGAAGCATTTAAGGATCACAAATATCAAAATTCTTTGTAGAATGAAAAAAAAAAAAATAAGTACTAGCCATTGTAAAAATAAAAAAGCTTGAACACCTAGGCCATATTATTAAAATGATTTAAACTGATTTAGGTACCACTGAAGAGAGTTCAACCTGTGCCATATTTATTGATTGTTCTACTACAATTATAAATTTTTACTATAAAAACATTTAGTTTTTGTGTATATAATTTAATTAATTAATTAATTTATTTATTTATTTAATAATAATACTCAAACAGGTATAAATACCCAATTACAGAGCAGGACAAAAAAAAGAAGGTAAAGTAAAAGAAATAAAAAAACTAATCTAAAAAATAAAAATAATACAATAATAATACTAATAATAATTAAAAATTAATGATTATAAAGAACATATATGTACATAGTATATAAATCAAATGATCTAATACTAAATTATAGTAAAATAATAATAATAATAACATATATAACAAAGAGTAAAACAGTATTAATAATAAGATAAACAATGTGTAGTTTAACAAACAACAATTATAACGTAGCTGTATTTAGATCTAATTTATTAGAGACACACCATAAACACAGATTTTGTAAAGATTGTTGAAGAAGAAGACAATTAGCTGTGAGTATTGATGACAGTGTACAATTTAAGGTCATCTGCGTATAACAGTTTCTCAACGTTGATAACATCAACCACATCATTAATAATATATAAATGTTGAACAACAGAGGGCCAAGGTTTGATCCCACACACCTAAAGATGGAGAAAATGCACATGACTTAAAGCCATTATACTGCACAAAAACTTGATAAGCTCTTTGTGTAACTCAAACTGACTTAGTTTATTTAGTAAAATAACATGATTAATTTTATCAAATGCCTTAGAATGATCCGTATATATTACGTCCACTTGTTGTTTATTATTTAATGAAGTAGAAATATATTCAGTAAAACAACTTAAATTTGATATGGTTGAGCGTTTGTTGATGAAGCCATGTTGGTAAGGTGATATGACGTTCTGGATATTGCTGTAAATATAATTATATAAAAGACCCTCAAAAACTTTGGCAAAGCAAGGTAAGATTGAAATAGGCCTGTAATTTTCAATTGAATGTGAATCTCCGCTTTTGAATACTAGACAAACTTTAGAAGTTTTCCATATCTCGCGAAACTGACCAGTTTGTAGTGAAAGACTAAATATTATACATAAAGGTTTGGCTAGGACAAAACGGCAGTCTCTGACTATTAATTCGGGAGTGTTATCCACTCCACAGGTCAATTTAAATTTAAAATTTTTCATTGACGCTATTATTTCATCTTTATCAAAGATGGGTTACACAATTCAAATTAAATTCAGTTTTATCTGTAAAATCATCTGTATTGTTCTGCTCTGTGTGAACACTGCTAAAATATTCTGCAAAACAATTTACAATACTTTGCGGATCATTAACTTTATCACCATGGTATTTTAAGGTGCTTGGTATGCGTGCATGTTTTTTGTTTGTTTGTAATGTGCTAAAATTGTTTAGGATCTTTTATTATAGAGTTTTGGATGTTGCTTATATAATTATTATAACCAGTTTGTATTAATAGTTTAATATAAGCATTGTACTTTTTATTATTTGCTGTAATCAAGAGATTTTTTATCTGTTGTGGATTTTCCAGTGCGGAATCTTTTTGTATTTTAACTGTAAGGAATAAAAAATTAGTCAGTCAGTCGCAATTCAACATAGTATGTGGTGACTTCAACGTTGAATATCTTAGTCCCACGACAAATAGAAACATTTTAATTGAATTATTTAATTCCTTTGAGCTTCAAGTAACGTTAACTAAACCAACTCGAATCTTTACAAATGCAGCTGGCAGTACTTCTTCCAGTGCAATTGACTATATGATAACTGATCTTCCTACCTATTTGTATTCGACTGCTATTGTGCATGCTAGTGTTGCCGATCATTTAGCTCAAATTATTTCATGTAGCGGTATAAGTTCACATACACACAATAGAAAACAACCTTATAGTTATCGATGCCTTTCCGTAAAAAATCTATCTTAACTATCTTAATGATATACTAAAAAATATAGTTTGGGAAAATCGTGTTTTTTGTTATGAATATATATATATATATAATTTCGACAAGCTTTTATACAGCGTGTCCCAATAAGTTTAGCAATGGCGACAGAAATATAACAAAAGGATGGATTACTCCATTTTTAATTCGTGAAGGTGAAGAGCTTAAAACACTATTTAGATTAAGTAGAGATACAAATAATGTTAATATTAAGTTGATCTATAAGCAGAACAGAAGGAATCACTGTCTAAATATTGAAAAGGCAAAAAAAGAATATTTTTTAAACAAAATAAATTTCTCAGCTAATAAAATTAAACAAACTTAGAATCTGTTTAACGAACATCTTGGACGATCTATAGCTTCCTATAATATATAATTCAACTGAAAATCAACGACACTGTAACGGATAATTCTCAACAAATTGTAAACTCATTTGCTGAATATTTTGCAACAATTGCCGAAAGTAAACTTAATAAACATTTTGCTGATACGTTATCAACAAGCTGCACAATATCACAAGTTAACTCACACTCTATTTATATTCGCCCCATTACCGAATACGATATCATTGAAACACTAAGTAAATTAATTAATAAAAATTCGTCTGGTATTGATGGCATCTCAATCAAAATTATAAAGCATTGTATTTCTTTTTTAAAACGTCCAATGACTGAATTATTTAATAAATCTCTTTTATCTGGTGTTTTCCGATCTTGTCTGAAAACTGCTATAGTGCAACCATTTTTCAAAAAGGATGATGCTTATAATATACGTAATTACCGTCCGATATCTATCCTAAGCACGTTCTCAAAGATATTTGAAAAAATTATATATTTAAAAATTACGGACTTTTTAGATAAATATAATATATTGACACCTAGCCAACATGGTTTCAGAAGCTAACACTTGGTTGAAACTGCATCAATACAATTCTTGCAATATGTTAATAAGGAACTTGATACAAATATGTATGTGATAGGCTTATTTTTTTATCTTTCCCGTGTGTTATGATACAGTAAATGCTGAGCCATCACAACAAAACATATAAATACGACGACGCTTCCCAGAGGAGTCAGTCCAACATATAGTAGTAATAAGTACACCTAAAATCGGTAACTAGACTTCGCTGCAAATCGCGAGCTACTATGACTAATTAATAATTAACATTTAATCATTATAATTAACCATTATAATCAACTTCAATTGTATTAGAATAGATCAAACCATGTAAAGTTTGATGATTTAAATAAAAAGTAATTAATAGTTTTTAAAAAGTCTCATTCCAACCCGTGGAATTTAACTTGCGCCTTCGATACAGTCAATGTTAGTTTTATTATATCTAAACTAGACGCTGTAGGGATAAGAGGTACAGTTGCTGACTGGATACAATCCTACTTGACAGATCATCAATTAATTGTCAAAACTGATGATGCCTTGTCGACAAGTCTTGACACATCTTTAGGGGTACCTCTAGGCTCAGTCTTGGGACCATTAATATTTCTTTTATATATTAATGACTTAGCTATGAATATATCGGAAGGACTCGTAGTCATGTATGCGGACGATACATCCATTGCTATATCAGCAAGTAGTAAAACCGATCTAAAAAATAAAACAGTTAAGGTTATGTCAGAGTTTGACTCTTGGTGTATGAAAAATAGATTAATCTTAAATTCAGATAAAACTGTTGTTATACACTTCCATCATCGAAAAACTTTGTCTAATAATTTCAATATATTTCACAATAACGTTAACTATGAACTATCAAAAACAGCTAGGTTTTTGCGGATCAATATCGACAACAAATTAACATGGTCGAATCATATACATAAAGTCTGGGACAAATTAAACAAAGCGTTTTTTGCCATACTGCAATTGAAACAGATGTTAGAGCTATTTTTAATATTTATTACGCGTTAGTATTTCATTTAACATTGTTGTTTGGGGTCGTGCTGTTGAGATTTCACGTGTACTCATTCAGCAAAAAAGAATCTTAAGATTAATTTTTAATTTAGAACTTAGGGTCAGCTGCAGACCATTTTTTATCAAATATTAAATCCAGACAGTACCATCTATCTATATATTTAAAACAATAAATTTTATTAAAAAAAAAAAATTCATTTGTATGCATCTACATCTAGCAGTCACAAATATAATACTAGGCATACCGAACATTTGCGTATTGCTTGTCACAATACTAGTTCTTTTAAAAAGTCACCTGTGTACGCAGGCATTAAACTATATAATCACCTTCCAACTAATTTAAAAAATATAAATGATTTAAAAAAGTTTAAATTTACACTAAAACAATTTTTGACGGATAAATGTTATCTACACTATGATGAATATTCACAAGATGTATTTTAATCTGTATTTAAATGTTATTTCATGTTATTTTTTAATTTGTTATATTTGTTCTTTGTATGTTAAAATGATATTTTGTGATATAAATGTCAAAATAAGTTTGATATTTTTAGGACGACTAATATTTTTTCGATTCCCTGCGGCGTTGGTAAGTTTACAGAGCAGGTTGTCCTGCAGGTAAAACTGTTTGGCAATCTTCTACGCACCCTTAAAGTACGCCTCAAAATCATGTAAATCTACATTAAAGTCTGCATTTTTTAGAACTAGTTTCAGCTCTCTAATATAATATTTAAAATTTAAGAAGTAAGCATTAAAATGCCAGTGCTTAGTTTTAGGCTTACATAGTTTATAAAAACCAAACTGTCCACTTAAATCTACATTAAATTATGCATCTTTTAAGATTAGTTTCAGCTATTTTAAATAATATCTGAAATTTTAAGAAGATAAAGATCACGACTATTGCATTAAAATGTTACTTTATACATTTGACTCAAAAACTTAATTTTAGGCCTACATAATTTTTTTTTTTTTTTAAATATTTTTATTTATAATACATATATACATTTTTTTTAAATTAAAAAAATAAAATAATTGTAATATTCCAGCATCTATCCGTACGGATTTCAGGGGCCTGGTATTAGAAATTTATTTAATTATCCTGTGTGTGTATTAATATTGTGTATTGGTTTCATGTTTGTTTTTCCATTAAATATAGTTTTAGTTTGATTTTAGATTCGTTTATTGAGCATATATTTTTGATTTCTTCTGATATGTTGTTAAATTCTTTAATGCCTTTGACAGTTAAACTTTGATTTTTTGATGTTGTTCAATTTACTTCCATGTTAAGGTGTCCTTTTTTGTGTGTTTTGTATATGAATTTATTTTCTAGTTGTTAATTTTAGTTCTGTTTTAGTTAGTCCAAGTTGTATTTTTTTTATAAAAATGATACATTGTTGTAAAATTTTATTTTTTATTGTTAGTTGGTTTGTTTTTTTATGAACTTCAATTGTAGGTGTTAGTTTGTTCATTTGATATAGTGTTTTTATTGCCTTATTTTGTTGTTGTTGTAACTTGTCTATGTTTCTTATATTGGTTTGTGACTATATGGTCATCATGTAGTTAGTTAGTCCAAATTCAGACAAAATTTCTAAAACATCTATAGACTATATAATAGTAAATAATCTGGATTCTGTGCAGTATAAACTTAACTTTGAACCCGGTTTGTCAGATCATTGTGCACAAGCTGTAATTATAAAAATAAAAAAAACATTGTAGTAATTTGGTCACCTATGTCAACAAACGTCAATTTTCTGAAAAAAACTTAAATGAATTTAGGCAATGTTTTATTAAAAATAATGTGTTTGAGTTATGGCCAAATGATACGGATATTGATCTCATGTTTAATTATTTTTATAAAGAATTCAAATGGTGTTTTGACGTAGCTTTCCCAATAAAAAAAGTAAGACAATCGACTAGATACTCAAACCAAAATAGAATAGTTTTTTCAATTAATTTGCGAAGTTGGTATAAGGAGACAAAAGATTTAAATGTTTTAGTTAAACTAACGGGTCGAGATGACTTATTATTATTATATAAAAATAAAAATAAAACTCTTAATGACATGATCATTTTTGAAAAAAAGCAACATGCCTCAATCAGCATAGATAAAGCAAAAAATAAAAATAAAGCTTTATGGAACTTAGTCCAATATAAAAATACGAAAAAAAAAAACTACTAAAAATAATACGGAAGTTGCTAACGAGTTTGCGAATTTATTTGAAAGCACTCTAAAAAATCTTTTCACAAATGATAATAATAATAATTATATATCAAATATGTGTATGTCTAATACTTATTCTTTTATTCCTGTGTGTGAGAATGAAATTATTGAAACAATATCAATTTTACATAATACTCAATCTACAGGTATTGATGATGTCCCAATACAGTTGATAAAAGCAAATGCAGACATTATTGCTCCGTACATCACTAATATTATTAATGCTTCTGTAACGCAAGGTAAATACCCGACCGTTTTAAAAAAATCTTATGTTATTCCAGTTCCTAAAAAAGGTGATGTTGTAATATCAAATCATAGACCAATTTGTATATTGAGTTTTTTTTTTTATGGATTCCAAGCCGGTAGATCGACAGATACTGCCACACTAAATTTAACACAAACTAATTTAACCAATTTGGAATTAAAAAAGGAATGTTTTATTGTTATGTTTGACCTAAAAAAAGGTTTGATACTATCAATATTGATATACTAAGTATCAAATTATACAATATGGGCTTTCGCGGCTTTATAAATAGCTGAATTATATCATACCTTCGAGATAGAAAATATATGGTCAAATACAAAGATTCTTTTTTTGAAGAATATTCTCTTGATATGGATACACCTCAAGGTAGCAACCTAGGTCCATTAATTTTTTTAATGTATGCCAACGATCTACCACATCATATCACTGAAAGAGATGTCTTTATGTATGCAGATGATACTGCAGTTCTAATTTCAGCAAATACATTAGATGAAGCTAAATATAAGGTCACAACTATTATATCACAATTTAATAAATGGTGTAAACTAAACAAATTAATAGTAAATGTTGATAAAACAGTAATAATGCATATATCTAACGTCTACAACAAGCATAACCAATTAACTTTTAATTTTAATAATACTGATTTAAAAACTGTAGCTCATACAACATATCTAGGCGTAGTTATAGATCAACATCTTCAATGGAATAAACATATAGAATACATTTGTTCTAAAGTTAATAAATCTTATTATTTAATTTCAAGAATCAAGAATCAATTCCACCAAGATTCTATTATTAACGTTTATTATGCCGTAGTATATTCATACTTATCTTACAATATTTGTCTGTGGGGTCTTTCTA
This sequence comes from Tachinus rufipes, assembly GCA_963932245.1. Lineage (NCBI taxonomy): Eukaryota > Metazoa > Arthropoda > Insecta > Coleoptera > Staphylinidae > Tachinus > Tachinus rufipes. Next base: position 21,620,003 of record OZ010750.1, read on the forward strand.
TGGACTTCAACAGGTTGTTTATATTACAAAATTTAAATATGGGTATGATAACTGTTGGTTTTAGACATTCTGGGTATATACCTTGTTGTATTGTATTGTTAATCAGTTTTGTGAGTATTGGTATTAGGTCATCTTTCACAGTTTTAATGACTTCGGTTGTTATCATATCCTTTCCGGGCGCTTTTCCATCATGAGTTTATTAACAATGTTTTCAGTTTCTGCTTCGGAGGTTTGGTCAAATGTTACGCTTGATTCTATATTTTTTTGTAATGTGATTATATTTGATTTTGTCATTTTATTTGCAAGGTTTTTTCCAATATTTGCAAAATACGTGTTTATTGTATTTGAGATGTCTTCCGGATGTGTAAGTATGGTTGCATTTTCTTGTGCGATTGTTGTTATATCTTTATTTTTTTAGTATTTTTTTTAATTTGATTTATTTCATTCCATGTTTTTTTTATGTCGTCAAGTATTTCGGTATAAATCCAGTCATTTCCTTGTTTATATTTAAGTTGTATTTCTCTAGTGTTAGTTTCTATTAGGTTTGTCATTATTTCAATTAACTTATCAAACGTTTGAATTTGATTCTCTTTAACTATTTTGGCAAAGTTTTTTTTAATATTGTCGTAATTTATTTTGTAATTTTTTGTTATTGTATATTTATTTGTTTTGTCTTTAATGTTCCATGTTGTCAGTATTGCATGGTGATCAGAGTATGGGGCATATCTTATTTCAAAACTTTCCATTAGTACAGGTTTATTTGTAATTATATGATCTATTATTGATATTTTGTTCTTTTTGCTTGTTCTTGTAGTCTCAGCCGTATTCATTAATTGATATCCTTGTTCTGTTATCAACATTTTATATGTGTTGGTTTTGTTTGAGTTTTTTTCCAGGTTTATATTCATATCTCTCATAATAATGTGTGTTTTTTTTGTATTAAGTATGTTATTTTCGAGAACATTTAATAGTTCAGTGTTTGTTATTTCTGGTGGCTTATATATTGATGTGATATATATATATTTTGCTCGGTTAGAAGTATTGTAATTAATTCTACAAAATTAATTGTTTTGTTTGTTATTATTTTATATTTTATACTTTTCTTAATGTATGTGTTTACACCGCCTCCTTTCGTTATTCTTGAGTTTTGTACGCTGTAGTAGTTTTTTAATTGATAATAGTCTTCTAGTTCTTCATATAGCTATGTTTCTGCTATTGATATTATTGATGGTTTATTGTATAATTTTGGAATAATTTCTAGTTTTTGTTTAACGCTTCTAATATTGTGAAAATAAAATGTTAGAGGATCCATTTTGAAGGTTTATTGTTTATGTAGAGTAGTAAATATGATTTTTTTAAATATTTACTGTATTAGTTTTTTTATGTCTTCTATGCAATGAATTTGTATAATTTTATCGTTTTCAGATTTTCTAGCAAATATTTTACCATGTTTTGTCCATACATATTTGTATGCTTTTGATTTTTTTAGTTGTCTACATTCAAAATACAGTTTACTGTTGTAATTAGTGAGTTGTTCGTTTATGTAGATATTATTATTACTCTTTCCTTTTAAGTCACAGTCTTCAGTTTTGATCGTTTTAATTTCTTTTCTTTTTTCTATAATTTGTTTTTTTAGCTCATCAGTTCCCATCTCTACAATAATATCTCCTGACTGTTTATCGTTTACTTTTCGATAGCAATTTTTTATTTCATTTTTATTAATTTTCAATCCCACTCCATGAGTTACTTTGACTATTATGTCCATAACCTTTTCATTTGTATCTTGTTTATCAATTCCTTTAAATATTAGATTATTTTTAATTTTTTCTTGTTCCATGTCGTTTATTTTGATTTCCATTGTTATTATTTTATTTTTCATTTCCTGATTATCTTGCTTTATGCTTTTTAGATCATTCTTTATTTCTTTATTTTGTTTCAATAAATCATCAAATTTATTAGACATAAATTCAATTGAATGTTTTAAATCATTTATTGTCTCGGCCAGTCCTTCAATTGTATATTCTTTATTTTTAAGTTCGTAGTTTGACGTGTATTTGCCATATTTAATATTATAGTTATTGTTAATACTATTAAATGTAGACAAAATAAAAAGAAGTAAAAATATAATACTACTTCTGCCGGAACTCGAACTTGCGTTTTATTTCTATGGTTTGAGAGCTAAGCGGTTCTCTGCGTTGAGCTACTTCGGTCTTCAGATTTTGTTTGTTGTTTGTGTGTGAATTGATTCAACAAAAAAAATGTTTATGTATGTTTATATTTTACGTATAAATTCAAAACCTACCATTAATTTTAGATATTTACTTTGATTTATTTGCTTTCCCGATGCCCCTTTCCAGCTATCCTTACGAAAATCGGACTGTCCAGGAGCCTAAGCTTATGTTTGTTTATAAATTTTATAATATAAGATGCACTGAATTTAAGAAAAATCATTAATAGTTTATGTATACAGATACGATAAAATAAATTTGATATTTTAAGAAAAGAAAAATTAATACATTTGCATTAAAATGCCAGTCCTTGACATGTTAAAAAAAACCACAGTTTTAGGCTTACATAGTTGTATTAAACCAAGCTATCTTCTATAGTCTACAATTAATTCTGCATCTCTGCATCAGTTTCAGCTTTCTACAATCATGTTAAATTTTAAGAAGAAAAAAACACGAATTAAAATGCATTTTGACATTTTACTTAAAAACTTAGTTTTCGGCCTACATAGTTTAATTCACCTAAATTATTATTACATTCTGCATCTTTTAAGACTAGTTTTAACTCTCTAAATTCTTATTTAAAATTTTAAGAAAAGAAAAAACAAATTATTTGCATTAACATGTCACTTTTTGACATTTTACTAAAAAACTAAACTTTAAGCTTACATCGTTTGTTATAATTAAGTTAAACACATAAATAGCCACTCCGCCATGAATATGTATTTTTCTTAAAAAATATGCTGCTAAACGGAAATTTGGAATTATAACGTGTTCAATTTGGTTATTCATTACCCAATGTTCAAAATTGCTGTGATTAAGAATAGTTTTTAGATAATCTTGCACATGATTAGTAGTGCACGATTTTTCTACATTACCAAGAAAAAGCCACATTTTGCTTTCTTTTGCTTTTAATACTGTATTTTTATTACTTGATGTCCCTATTATTGCTTTGTTGTTAGTGTGTTTACGTTTAACAGTTATCTAATTGTCATTTTTTTCTAATGAATTATTAGAATCATGTTCATTTATATTTGGTTTGTTACATTGATTTGTGTTGTTTATAGATGGATTGTGGATGTCAGCACTATTTACAATTGATTTCTGTGGCGCAACCTCTGGACAAATAACTAATTCGTTCGTATGAACTGTTGTATTATTTTTTGTATTTTTGTTGAAAATATTATTCTGATTTACAGTTGGTTTGGGCTTCTGCTTAGTTTGTTTACTTTGCTGAATATTTTTATTTTCCAGCTTACTAATTTTATTTATTAATTCTTCATTTTGTTTAATAAGGATACGGTGTTTCTCCTCCATGTCTGAACGTAGTTTTTCTATCAGATCAATATGGTTTGTGTTAATTGCACTCATTATTTTTCGGGTAGCTTAAGTTAATTCTTTGCTAAAGTCAGTTGTTAACCTAACTTCGCTAACTTCTATGCATTTGTCGCAGAACCATTTAATATTTCTTGAATCAACGATACCTTTTTGTGTTTGATCCTTGATGTTGACACACTGTGCATGGTATAATACTTTGCATAAACTGCACTCAATACTTTTGTTTTTCACTATAAAATTATCTTCACAAGTTTTACATGTACTTCCCAAAGAAACCATTTTTGAATTAGCAACAGTGCATTGTATTGAACAATCTGTCAAGGTTACTCCAATCAATTCCAGTACTTTCCATGCTTCCAACCCCATGAATACCCCATTGGCTCCAGAATCAAGTAAGCCATCAGACTCCCTATCATATAGGCTTACTGTTAGAAATGGGCAGCCACTTTCCTTCAAACCTTTCAGCATGGTGTTGATACTCATGTCCATTGTTGAACACTCGTAAGATGTACCACGCTCAGTAACAGTTTGCTCTTCTGATCCGCCACCGGAACATTTTGGACAGTTGCGCTTTAAATAGCCTAACTCGCCACAACCAAAGCAAGATACTCTTTTATCCGGGCAATCTCGAGCAAAATGTCCGGCCTTGTTGCACTTAAAGCAAACTCCCGTGAATTTAACTTCATGTACGGTGGTTCTGAGTTCACCCCTTGGGTTTTCTTGAAGCGATGAACGTTCTGGCTCATCTTTACGATTTCCCCGGTATCTCTCTCTACTATTCGATCGATACCTACTTTGAAATCTGTTTTGGTGGAACCTTTCACCGCTCCTATACTGGTCAACCCGGTCCCTACTTCGATTATACCTGTCCCTACTATCATCTCGGCTATCTCTGTCCTCATATTGATCCCTACCAACCTGTCTGTTAAAGCTACAAAGTCTATTGCTCTCCACAAAACCATTCTTTGCATGATATTGACCAGAATGATCAAAATCATCCCTTCTACTTCTTCCTACCTCTCTTGTTCTATCGAAATTGTCATAATTTAGGGGATCTTGTCTATTATATGCATATCGGCTGGAGCTTGTAGATGGGTACTGATTCTCAGTTAGATCTCTTTCTAGGTTTGAGATCCTACCGACCCCACTACTTCTCGTGTAGGCCAAGTCTCGCTCAACATTATTTTGCCTTTTTGGAGGAGGAGCATAACCTTCTACACTAATCCGTTTTTCCTCAATTTTTCTACACATGTATATTAATTCTTCGACACTACTAATAGAGTCTAGGCCCAAGCGGTTTAAGAAATAGGGGTGCAGATTGTTTGTCAGCACCTTCATTTTCATCTCGTCACTTACCTTGCAGGTCATGCGGTTGAACAGATTGCTCATGTAAGCAACGTAGATTTCAATGCTTTCATCTACTCCCTGAGTCCTACTTTTAATTTGGGCCCATAGCCTTTCATTGTAATCAGTGGTAAGAAATTCGGTTTTTAAGCCCCCACACAAGCTACCCCAATCGTTAAGTTTGTCACGGTTTGCCCTAAACCACACAAGAGCTCTGCCAGCAAACAACTCGATCGCGGAATTAAATAACATTCTCTCATACACGCCCCTTGAAATACTCAACTTATTCACTCTTTCTAAAAACGCACTCACACTTAAGGAATCGTCTCCAGAAAACCTAATATCCCATTTACTCACACACACCTTGTTAACGGGATTCATACTTAACCTGGTCATTCCAGGAATTAAATTGTGGTCATGGAAACTTGCATTTGCACATGGAGTAGAGGAATGCCTTGCCTCTAAAATTGATTCTGAAATTAAGACTTCAGTAAGAGCTGGGACAGGTCTACTTTCCTCTAGTACCTCACATAAAAAAATTGTTTCTCCATCTGCATCAAGTGCCAACTTTAGTAATCGGGATCGCTTTGATGTCTGTTCCTTGTCATCTACATCTATCCTTTCTAACCGCCCTATCACATGCCACAACTTTGCTTCCGCCTTTTTCATTACATTCATACCTCTTATTTCTTTCTTTAATAACTCCTCTGTTTCTCGTAATTTATTCTCACATACATCCAAATCCTCTTCAGCCCAAGTCTTTCCACTCTTAACGCACTCCGCAAACATTTCATCATATCTTTATTTGGCCCTTCATCGTGAATACCCCTAAACCTTAATTCGTATATTAATTCGTCCTTTACCAGTCTGTCTAGTTCGATCTTTGCCATTTTTAATAAGATATGACAAATATATTATATTAACAAAATATTTAATGCACAATAGTACTCGATTTTTGTAAAATTTATACACCACGATAAAATTTGAACAAATATTTAATATAATTTTACTTTGTCTATTTGGCCCCACGTTGGGCTCCAGTTATAACGTCAACTTCGCGCACAGGCACTCGCCTGACCAACACCGATCTTATGGTATTGGGCCCCCCTAGCTCAGTGGGATTTTGTGGGTCGCGGAACTCAACGTTATTTACTTTAAACCGAGTGGTGATATCTAAGCAGCAAGAGAAATTAAAAGGTGACTCACCAGTTATATATGAGAGAATATTTTGTTTGATTTTCCTGGGCTCCAATTGTTTTTGCTCTCCTTTTAATTTCAGGCTTCTGTGTTTGTCTATTTTTTCCTCTCGTTACTCCGGCAAAAAAAACAATAAAATCCGGTAGCTGCAAGAAAGGTGAGAGAGAGGGCGGGAAACAGAGAATAAAAAAATGCGTTATCCCGATTTTCACTAATTATAATAAAGAAATGATAAATAATAATCAAAGTAACTTCCAAAATAAACAAATAATAATATATATTCCAATTATTTCCAAAATAAATTAATTTTATGTACACAACCGGTTTATATGCATATATACCCACTATGTTAATACTAAAATAACTATAACAATTATAGTATCCGCGGCTTGGACCTGCGGCACCACCATTCATAAGATTTTTAATATCCGCGTGTTTCCAAGAACCACGCCGAATCTTTTCGATTTTCCCGGCCAACGCTTGCCGATTCTCTTCACAGTCCTCACTCTCTACACGTTCCCTCACGCTTACTCGATGGCACCGCTGCTTAGGGAAATCGTGGTATTTTGTAATAGACTCAATACACCAACACTTAAAAGCCTACAAAAATTTAAACGACTACAAAGAGAACAAAAATGGCTATTAACTAACTTTTAGTTGTTGGTCGGCTTTGAAAAGTGTAATAAATTCAACTATTGATATATTCATATAGAATTTAAATAAATAAATATATATATATATATATATATATATATATATATATATATATATATTTAAATTCTAATATATATATATATATATATAGCAAACTAAAATCTATAAAAAAAAGAATTAAAAATATAAAAGGGGCTTAATAAAATTTTAGACATTACCTTTGCAAATTCAAAATCACGTGCACCGCCGTGTATTCACGCTGGTCCCGTTTGCTAAACAAGCTGAACGGGCTGAATTACACGAAAAAGGCAATTTTCAGCGAAAGCATTGCTTTTACGTAGCTTTTCGGTAAGAAAAAACAATTTAAATTTTTGCGCATGTTCTCTGCAGAGTTGTCGAGTTTAGCGCAAGGTACACTTAACATAATATAATAGACTTTGATTTAAAAAAACAAATAAAATGAGATATATATATATATATATATATATATATATATCTATACTTAAACTTACAACTTACAACCTACAACCCAAGTTTTATAAAGAAAATATTAATTAGTAACTATTCAACGCCAAAAAAGCAGTGGCAACCGCGCGTATATACTAAACATGAACTTCACGTTGCTGTCACTGCTGCCACTCAAACTTCAAATCAATGTGACAGTGACGGACAAGTAATTAAATAAATTAAGTGTGCTTTCTTTAATTTGTAAAAGGATGTAGGATTAATGGATTAGGATTGCGGATTGAAGAAATGATAGAGGTAAGTTCTCTATGTAGGTGCATTTGACTAACAAAATTTTGTGTGGTGACAGGTTAGGTAAATGAAAACAAAAGCCATATAGAATCCAATTCAAATCAAAATAAAACCAACACAATTAGAAAGGAGACAGGAATTAAAATAAGGAAAAAAAAGAAGGAAGGAAACCAAAATCACAACAACTGGCGTAAACAAGATATGTAAGTACCCGTTCTCATACTGCTTCAATAAACACCACTATAATAATTGTTCTCTTTATTTACATATTAATCCCACACCAGTAAACTAAAAAATAATTATAAGGACCGTCCAACAAATACCACCGAAAGAGAAGCCCAAAATAAAATGTCTATCTTTAAGGAAACTAAAATAAAATTAAATAAAATCGAAAAGAAAGGAAATGATTTAAATAATAATCTAATGTAAAAAAAAGGTATTTATGCTTATTTTCCTTTAATGTGTTTTTGGCACGTGACAAAGGTTTCAATATTGTTTCTAACTTGTGAATTTCTCCATATAAATGAATCGTGTGTTGAGCCGGGATACAGTGCGTTAATATTTATAATTTTGCCATCAGAGTCTGTTATCTAGAAAAATAGTAATAGAAATTTGGCGATAATTAAACTTTTTACTCACTATTTGTGTATTTATTGAAAAAAAACGATTTTCGGTTTAAATATATTTGCTCCGGATAGATTGGGTCATGTTGAGGAGGAGCAACAATTGCAATATGTGTGCCGTCAATCACACCTACAACTCCAGACATTCGGTATTTTTCATAAAATCTGAAATATATTCAGTATATAACAAATTTATTCAGAAATTTAACGTAATACGTACTTTCTTCTGGCCATATTTAGTTCGTAGGGCTGAGTTGGAAACTTTATCCATCGTCTGGCAAGATTATCATTTATGGCATTTGTAACTAAATCCACAGATTTACTGACAGCGTGCTGAGACATTGGAGTTGCAGCATCTTCGCCAACTGATAATTGGTAACCAACTTGGGCATAAAATCGAAGAGTGGCAAATATCTAAAATTCTATTTGTTAGCAATAAAATGTAACCTAAAACTTAGTTTCTTACTCTATGTTCGCAAGTCAAACTTGATCTCCAAGAAACTGGAGGTATATAATTCCTTAATTCATTAATTAAATTATGAACACATTGTTTATTTAACCTAAAAAGTTAAATAAAAATTGTATCATTATAATCAAAAAGATTATTTTGATCTCTAAAAATTCTGTTTCGATTTAATTGTCGTGCTTCACGTTGTTGTACTAACAATATTAAATGGAAATTGTGTAAATGGGCTATTTTATTTAATTAAATTGAAACAATCTGTCAAAAGTATGACGATAACACTAGCGATATGATAGTTAACACTAGCAATTTAATAGTGTTATTTTATGGCGGTATAATACTGATGCGTTAATATTAGCACGTCTATTTTGACGTAACACATTTCAAAACTAAGAATTTTTACGAATGCGGTATTTTAACACGTGACGTCACATACGTGATAATTTACAGCATGCGTTATAATATAACATATTTCAAAACTACCAATTTTTAAAAACGTGTTAAAATGACACGTGACGTCACGAATGTGATAAAATACCGCATGCGTTAAGATTTATCACATTTCAAAACTAAGCCTCCAGTACCTCCAAGACGATCTTCATCGCTACCTCATCGGATAAATAAGATAAGCTATCATACAGTGCTATTTCATGCTATTTGTGTCAAATCGTTTTTGCGTGCATCGAATGCATTTTTCCTATTTATTGCCATTATTATTAATTTATATTCATTTGCGCATATGTGCTTAATTAATCGTTTGGTTTATTGTAAATCATATTTTATTTATTACGGTTTTATATACGAAATTCTTTTGCTAATTCTGATCAAAGTAAGCGATTCCAATCGCGACCTCACGGTCAAATTTATTATCTTTTATAAAGTATTTCTGGCAACTTTTTTTTATTTGTATTATTCCTTTACTTTCAATATTTTATATTTTATATTTTTATGTTTTTTTATATATCGTATATTAAATTAATTTATGGGAAAATACCAATTGTTATCATTGTACTCACTTCCAATACCACACTTTATTGCATTAATATATTTAATCGTTTCTTTTTTTGGTTTAACAATTACCGCTGTCTGCTTTCGTATTTATAGGTATCGGTACCTAGGAAATATCTGGCTTTAAATAAATTACGTGGAGCCCTCAAATTTTAGTCGTCATACCCCCCCTTTCCCACTGACTGCTACCGGCAAGCCAGATAATTCCTCTCTAATAGCTCAAACTTATTTAAGGAAAATCAATCTAGAAACACCTCATAAAGGGATTCAATTCAATATTTGGCAAATATACTAAAAAGATGGGCAACAATATTAAGTGGATTTAATTATTCCATTGAATATATTTAATTAAAGAATAATTTTGCAGATAGTTTATAAATATTGCCACTTCAATATGATAACAACGATGAAAACAATATTTCAGATGTTGATTACTGCAATGTTTTTTCAGAAAATGGTAATATACCAATTGATTTCGCTAAGATCCAAGAAGAATAAAAAATAAAATAAGATTTTAAAAATTATATTTAAATTAAGTAAAATAGATTGGCCTAACCATACAAAATGTAAATTATTACTTCCTTACATATCTTATAAAAATGAGATAACAATAAAAGAAGGTTGTTTAACAGCATACCGACTGCTACCTTGATATCCAGTATTGTAGTAAAAACAGCTACTTAGGATTCATTTCTATTTTCACATACAATTTGATATTTAATTTATTTTTTCATCAGTACATTCAGAAAAGAATAAATTATAATTGGTCAAAGTATTTTAGTCAAATTATATTTGCAAATAGCATTAAAATGCAAAGTACCTAAAAACGCATTTATTTCAATATTTGGATACATTTTTTGGCTATTTCCAATTATTATTTGACTAAAATACTCTGAACAATGATAGTTTAATTCTTTCTGAATGTACTGCTAAAAATACATTGAGTATCAACTTATATGTGGAAATAGATATGATGCCAAAGTAGCTGTTTTCACTATAATATTGGAAATGAAGGTAGCGTTCGAAATGCTCTTAACTTGGAATAATCGATTAGTTATTTTTTTTGTTTTAAAATCATACCGACCGTTACCTTGATTTGTAGTTTTTACCAAAAACGGCAACTTTGGCTTCATCGCTGCTTCTACAAATAATTTTATAATCGATTTATTTTTTTACCAGTAAATTTAGAAAAGATTAAACTATGATATGTCAAAGTCTTTTTTGGAAAATTATATTTGCAACAAAATGCATTCAAAAATACAGAAAAACGCATTTATTTCTATATTTGATGGTTTTTTGGCTATTTCCTAACTTATTTGACTAAAAGACTTTGACATAGAAGCTAATACATTTATCATGCGTACATATTATAAAATCACAAAATTAGAAACAGACATGACTGAGTACAGACAGAGTTTACATGCAGCGTTTTCAGCAGAATATCCAAACATCCACATCACACAACAAAAAATTGCGGACCGACGACGAGTAATTGTCACAAATAAGCTAATTCCGATCACTAGACTAGAAGAAATTAAACAAGAAGTAGCTGACAACTTAAAAGATAATCTTGGAACGTCACTTAATACTGAAGATACTACTGCAACGACTAATAATAATTTTAACCGCGGTTTAATTATTTTACTAGAATCGCCCACAGTCACAAATAATGTTGTAGAACAAAATATAAATTTAAATTTAAACAAACAAGATAATGCCGCAGAGACATCATTAGTTGAACAAATCAAAACGTTATTTTATGCAGCATTAACAGAATATACCGGAACAGATCTAACCCGGAGACTCGTAATCCCTAAACAACATCCATCTCGAAAACTGGCAATAATTGTAAATATAATTAACACGCAAATTTTACCAAAACATCTGGAAGAAAATGACAGTTTTATAGACACTCATACTGCTATATACTGTGCTGCTATTGCTGCTGTACAATCAAATGGCTTCAAAACATTGGAGAAATCAACAGCCAAAAATTTAAAAACAAAACCGCCAAGGGAGAGACCCCTTGAAAACAGAATTGAAAATATCCGACGCAATCTAGGACGACTTACTCAATATATTCGAGGCCAAACATCAAACAGATTGCATAAGAATGTTATTATTATTATGAATAAAATGAAAATCCATTCAATAAATAAAAATGAAAACAAAAACGTTACCGAGTGCAGAGATACGCTACAGCAAACTTTTCGCACTCAGCGGAAAGCTTAAACAATATAAACTATGCACTAAAAGGAAACAGAAAAATCACTGCTTTACACGTAATGAGAAAGGATTTTACAGAAATATTAATGATAAAACCGACCGCAAACAACCAATGTCTATATGCCTCTACAACAAAACTCTATGCCTACACAACAAAACATTGAGACATTTTGGTCATCAATATGGTCGCAAAAAATAGAACACAACACTTACTTACTGCATACTGGATTAAAGATGAAAAGACTAAAACCGATTATTTACCTGACATGACACCACTACCAATTTCTAGTAAACTTGTTTCAGAAATAATAAATAAGACATACACTTGGAAATCACCCGGAACTGACAACCTGCATAACTATTGGTAGAAAATGTTTACTTACACATGAATATATCAAACACCATATATCACATTTTATGCAAAATCCAAATACATTGCCAAGTTTCTTAACGCAGGGTGTTACATATTTGATAACAAAAGACAAAAATGATCTTGGTAATCCTAGTAAATATAGGCCAATAACATGCCTCCAAACTATTTACAAAATTATAACATCATACATTACTCATCATTTACAAATGCACATCTCTAACAACAATATTCTGACTGAACAACAAAAAGGGTGTCAACAAGGTTCACAAGGATGTAAAGAACAACTGATTATAGAATCAGTAATTCTTCGGCAAGCTAGAACGTGCCGCTGAAATATATTTAAGACTTTTATTGACTATAAAAAGGCGTTTGATTCAGTGCCACATTCATGGTTTATAGAAACACTACATATATATAAAGTACATCTACAAATAACATCTTTTTTGCAAAAAATTATGAATAAATGGAACACCGTAGTTAAATTAAAATCAGACGATCTGCAAATAAATACTAACCCTATCTACATAAAGCGAGGTATATTTCAAGGTGATTCTTTGAGTCCACTTTGGTTTTGTCTTGCTCTCAATCTTCTATCTCAAATATTAAATGTTACTGGTTATGGGTATAATATAAAACATCATAAAACAACTCAATATAAACTGAGCCATCTAATGTACATGGATGATATTAAATTATATGGTACTACCCAATCTCAAATAAAACAATTAACAAAGATAGCATCAACTTTTTCAAAAGATATTCGAATGGAGTTTGGCATTGACAAATGTAAAGTACAAAGTATCAGTCAAGGAACTAGAGAAATGTCAGCTTATGAACTAGAAAACGGAGAAGTTATTGAACCTATGGATGATGGAGAAGTTTACAAGTACCTTGGTTTTTATTAACCAAGACAGATAGAACATAGTAAAATTAAAACTGAACTGACCAACAAGTATAAACAACGACTTCACAATATATTAAAAACCAGTTTGAATGGCAAAAACATCATTAAAGCCATAAACACATGTGCAGTGCCTGTACTTACCTACTCGTTTGGCATAATAAATTGGACCAACACAGATCTAGAGCGTCTAGAAAGGTTAACTCGGACTACTCTTACACAATATAAAGCACATCACCCAAGCTAACACAGATAGACTCACTCTACCAAGAAAACATGGGGAAAGAGGTCTTACCAACATTATTGCACTGCATTATAAGCAAATTGTATTGTTAAAGCAGTTCTTTTATTCCGAACAAGTTTCATCGACTTTGCATAACGTTATAATTCTGGCCGATACTAAACATACGCCATTAAATCTACAAGACATAACTACAGATAATTTGTTACACATCTTTACAGATCTAACCATAAAACAAAAATGGGCTCAAAAATCGTTGCATGAAAGACATTCTCATGATTTAGATCAATCTTATGTCGACAAAGAAGTGAAAGAAGCCCCAAACGCGTGGCTCACTCATGCTGATATTTTTCCTGAGACTGAAGGGTTTATGTTAGCAATACAAGGTCAGGTCATTAACACTAACAACTACAAAAAATACATAATAAAAGATTGTAATGTGCAAACTGATCAATGTAGGCAACATACATAACATCGGGTTGTAAACTACTGGCGCAAACTGATTATTTATTCAGACACAATCAAGTAGCAAACATAGTTTACCAACAACTTGCAAAAAATAATAACTTAAAAACAGATCAGAATCCCTACTATAAATATATTTCTAAACCAATATTAGAAAACGGTACTCACAAGTTATATTATGACAGGGCAATAATAACTGACAAAACAATACATCATAATAGACCGGACCTCACATTAATAGATAAAAATAATAAAACTACATATATTATAGATATTGCAATCCCTAACACTAATAACATCGAAAAAACGTGCAACGAAAAAATGGAAAAATATACAGCGTTAGCAGATGAAATACAGAGAATATGGGCAATGGAAAAAGTGGTAATTGTACCGCTTATAATATCAAGCACCGGAATTATTCCCCATAGTTTTCAGAAAAATATAAAAATTTTAAACTTACATAACAATATTTATATAAAAACTCAAAAATCTGTAATTTTAAACACAGTCAGAAAATTTTTAAAATAATTTTTAAGATTATATAACGCCTTGGTGTATATAATAATAATATTAATAATTTTTATTACCCAACGAAAGAACCAATACAGGATATCATAAAATAAACTAAAGTAGCATAACTAAAAAATAACAAAATATTTAAATTCATACATAAAATTTAAATTTAAGAAAAAAATAAGTAAATTTATATATACATACAATAGTGTAATATAACTAAACTATTAAAAATACAAAGAAATTAAACAAAATAATCAAAAATACAATAAAATAAACAAAAAAAACAAATTCAATTATGGTCGTATACCAGTTACAAAAACAAAATCAAAAACAGTACACAATCACTAAACACTTGTAAAATCATCATGCAATAATTTGTTAGCATTTCGACTCATGTGCATGACCGGTGACTTAAGTAATATATTTGTATTAGAGGTAAATATAAAGAAGGTGTCCGTATAACGAGACGACAAACGAGAAACATTAAAACGAAAACAGGATAATAAATCTGAAGAATCAATTAAGTTATTAACCAATTTATAGGCAAATAAAGCGCTGCAGTTTTCTCTACGCTCAGATAGTGATGAGAAATTATGTTTAATTAGCAGGCTATAATAGTCGTAGGATCTGTCTGGTTACGTACCATCTATTTTAAATGATAAAAATTTCAGAAACCGTTTTTGGACGCGCTCAATTCTTAATGAAACATTTATGTAATATGGGTACCATATTACAAAAGCATATTTTAACTTACTACAAACAAGAACAAAATACAACGTTTTTAACAAATTAAGATCGATGAAATATTTCGATGCGCATGAGAAAGCCTAATAACTTAAAAGCAGCAGCAGATAAATTATTAATATGGTTTGTAAAAGAAAGCTGAGATTCAAACAGAACTCCAAGATCTTTAACTTCAGAATTACGATTTATCAAAGTTTTATTTATATAATAGTTGTGATTCAACGGAAAATGTTTACGGGTGAACGTGACAACATTACATTTATTTACGATTAAACTTAATTTATTTAAGCCACACCACCAAACAATTGCATCAACATTATGCTGCAGTATAGAACAATCTACAGGTGTACGGATTGTAAAATATAATTTAATGTAATCCGCATAAGCTAAGACAAGACACGAGATAGACGTTATTAAATCATTAATAAACAGGTTAAAAAATAACGGACCTAAATTTGAACCTTGAGGAACACCAGAGCTTGATATAAATTCTATAGATTTAAAACCATTGTAGTTGACATAATTAACTCTATTATCAAGGTAAGACGATACAAACTTTAACATGTTATTAGTGAAGCCTAATGAACTTAGTTTATTAAGTAATATGTGATAATCAATTGAATCAAAAACACGCGAAAAATTAGTGTAGATGACATCGGTTTGATTTCGACTATCTAAAGATTCGCTTGAATGCTGCGTAATGATAGCTAAATTTGTGGTTGTTGATCGACCTGACAAAAAACCATGTTGATGAGGAGAAATATAGACATGCGTATGGTTATAAATTATAAAATAAATTGTTTGTTCAAAAACTTTAGCAAAATTTGATAAGATTGAGATAGGTCGATAATTCTGCAAATCAGACGAGTCACCTTTTTTAAAAACCTGGCAGATTGCAGCACGTTTCTACATCTCAGAAAAAGTGGAAGTATGAACTGATAAGTTATAAATGCTTGTCAATGGTTTTGAAAACACATATTTGCAGTCTTTAAGCAAAAAACTAGGAATGCGATCGTCACCAGAAATTGCAGAATTTTTTAAACGGTTAATACTACTAACAACATCCAAGTCAGTAATAGTTGGCATGAAAAGCATTTCACGGTTATTATATGATTCGTTTATTATTGTTAGATTTTTGGGCAAGTACACGATAGAGAAAATGTCTGCAAATGCGTTAATTATTTCTTGCGTTGAAGAATAGCTAATATTGTTCTAATGTAGCTGACCAGGAATTCTGGTAGTACCTTTCCTTTGTTGAACAAAATTCCATAGATCTTTAGGATTTCTTTTAAGGTTCGCTTCTATATTATTCATATATGCTTTATAAACCTCAGAAATTTGATGTTTTGTTAAAGATTTCATTCTTTTAAAATCAATATAAAAGCACTGCAAAGCCGTCGATTTTCACTTGCGGTGATAATAGAGTTTTATTTTAATATTACGTTTTATTTCAGTAGTAAACCATGGAGGAGATTGATTCAAATTACGTTTACATTATGTCGGCACCGATTTATCAAAATTAGCATAAATATGTTTGTAAAATAAAGCACATGCTTCATTTACATCACTACAGTGATCTAAGTATGACCAATCAGCATACATTAAATCATTATATATAGCAAGGTAGTTGGCTTTACGGAAATTATAACGTACATTAGAGTTACTAGGAAATGCAGATTCTTTATTTATTGTCTTTACTTTAAAAAATATAGATAATGCAGGATGATGTTTATCTTCTGGGACAAATGGAGAAAATTCACGTTCAACAATGTTATAAGAGTCAAAATTACAAAGGACTAAGTCAAGTAATCTATTGTTGGAGTTTCTAATAGTATTGCATTGTTTTAGTTTTAGTAGATTAATAAAGTTAGAAATAGCAATAACTTAAGAACTATTAAGCATAGACCCAAATTTTTCACTAAACAAAGGTACATTAAAGTTACCAACAATTAATACAGGTTTATCTAGAATTACTAACTCTATTGCTTCAAGAAACAAATCAAACATATCACTTGATACATCACCTGGTATATAAACAACAAGTGAATAAAATCTAAATGAGTTAAGGGTGCATTCGCACAAACAAAAATCAATTAATGAAACTAAATTAGCAATATTAGGTAGTTTTACATGTTTGTATGTAACTTTATTGGAGATAGCCATTAATACTCTTCCCCCTTCCGTCATATTAACAGCAGTAAAATTTCTATCACAACAAACAACATTATATACCTGATGCGGATGTTGTTATCACCTGCCAAAGTTCTTTGCTGCAATTTTTTTTTAACCTCACGATATAGTTCATTCTGCATAGGGGTTTGATCTCGTGATATATTTAAATGTTTAAACTTGTCAACATTTTTAAACTTCATAATGTTATATATTTTCCTAGTCTAAATGGTTTAATCACGGTTAGTTCCACACCAAGTAAAGGAAGAATTTCTCGTATAATGTTTGTATCACTTTCGATTTGCTCAGCTTTTGATTCACAAGATGGTTGAGCAAGTCCGTATATAATAATATTATTTTTACGCCTTCCTCTATCAGTTATTTCTTGTATAATCTTTTCACTGTCCATTAGGTTGGATAGTTGTGATGTTGGGGTTGACAGGTTCAGTAGTTTAACATCTTCCTGAAGAGCAATCATAGCAGATTTTAAGCCATTTATATCATCACCTAACTTGGCACATGATTTGCATGTCCACGTTAAACCGGTTTTTGTATTGATTTTTCTTGCTTCAGATTTTGTGATATCAATGCATGAAATTTTATAAAATTTCTTACAAATGCAACAGTGGACCATCAAATGATCTTCAGCTGAAACGTTACAACAAACACATACGCTTATAGTAACAAATAAAATTGAAGGAAATAACAGGAAAGACGTAATTCACGCTAACGCGGTCCACAGTAGCGACTTGCTAACACAGGATTGAAAAGACCACGGTAAGGTAATACAGTAGGATAAACAAAGAAATAATTGAAATAGGTAAATAAGTATTTGATAAATAAATAAAAATATTCTTAAGAATATTGTTATGGCCCTGTGTTTCTGTGGCTATAACTCTGTATATGCGCACGCCGATATGTATTAAATAAGAAACGTGCAGTAGTGCTTAATTCAAATAAAGTTAAAATAACTTACATGAACTACACAACACTGTTTCTATATTTAAAATATAATAAGTGATTGCACCTCACTAAGAAGAAAAATTAATATTCACTTAAAATACTTAAATTAAGACTTTACTGAGAACCAAATAAAATATACACTTCACAGGACCGTATTCGGAATAATGTTATATATATATATTATATAATACAGTTATTTGATCCAAAAAATTTACTCAAATGAACGTTATTTTAAGACTAAATTCAGCTTTCTAAATTAATATTTTAAAAGAAAGAAATAAAACAACATTTGCATAAAAATTTATTAATTTTTAACGTGGTTATATATATTTACTTAAGTCTACATTCTGCATCTTTTAAAACTAATTTTAGCTCTCTAGAATCATATTTGAAACTTTAAGTAAAGAAAAAATAATATATTTGCATTAAAATGCCAGTTTTTGATACTTTACTCTATAAGCTAGTTTTAGGCCTAAATAGTTTATTTAAACCAAACTGTCTACTTAAATTTACAATAAATTCTGCATCGTTTAGGATTAGCTTCAGCTCTTTAAGATAATATTTAAAATTTTAGGAAAAGAAACAACACAACACAGAAACTTAATTTTAGGTTATCATAATTTATTTGACTAGTTTTAGCCCTTTAAAAAACATTTGAAATTTTAAGAAGTAAGTAAATAGCTCATTAAAATCAAAATATATACTCAAATCTACATTAAATTTTGTATCTTTTAAGACTAGTTTTAGTTCTCTAAAATCATATTGAAGAATTTAACAAAGAAAAACACGACATTTGCAATAAAATTCTACTTTTGGACATTTTACTTAAGAATTTAGTTTGTCAACATTAATACTACTATCTTGTACAAATGAAAAATCCGATTGCTCAATGCATTTATAAAAAAAATGTTGTCCTACTTGGTCTGTAGCTATGTTTTAAAACTTTTTCTGCTTGATTTTCAGTTTTTACGTTAATTGATATTGCCCTGTGGTCAGAAAGATGTGCATCTATTGCAGAACTATACAAGATATTATAAAAGTTTATTAATATATTATCTGTGCAGCGGTCATATCTCGTATTTTCATGTATAGTAATTGACAACCTATAAATATTTATAATTTCGTTATATCTCAATAATTTTGAATCATTAGTGTTAATTAAACTCTATGTTAAAATCCCCTAAAACAACAATCTTATACTTAATAATAAAACATTTACACTATTTGTGTTTTATTATTAATGTTAATGGAGTTCAAACATGTATCAGCCTCAACCATTCAATCTTATACTTAATTAAAATTAATTTTAGACATTACATTGTTAAAAACTTCTAAAAACATATTAAAATACGAGCGGAGGGTCGTGTAGATTGTGAGTATGATTGTTTAATATTATGTTGTCAGGCAGCTCAATTGCTGCAACCATAGCTTTTTTTTATTATTTTTACTCTGTTTTTTAAATATAATATGTCTTTTGAGAAGTATCATTACTCCACGTTTTTGAAATTTAATGCGGGAATAATTAGAGGCTACTACGTAGTTGTCCAGTCATAATTATTCAACTTTATTTTGTTTGAGGGTCTGTTCGCTAAAACAAAGTATGTCATAGTTGATATTACTGCTCTTTAAAAAACTTTAAACTCATCACATTTGTTTCTAATACTATTGATATTAATATGAAATATATTTAGATCTTTCTGGCACTTTTCTTCACTGCTACATTTTTCATGGTTTGTTAGTTTTGTTATTGACTCTTATTTGTTTCCCATATCGACGGTTTAATTCCAATACCCTATCTTTAAAAAAAGTGAAATTGACATTTTGGTTGCAATATATAGCTAAGATCTCCATCTATCAGATACTTAATAGATCTAATTAAAAAAAATCAAACCTTGTTGTATTCGCAGTTGTAATAACCCGTATCTATAATACAATAAAATTGGTTGAAATAACCCGTATCTGCTAACGGCGCGGTAATGATCTGCAGGGCCTACAGGACGGTATCAAAGAAAGCACTAGAAGTTATTGTGGCAACTCTACCCACAAATTTGATGGCAGAAGAAAAATTGGACATAAAGAAATTGGTAAATAAAGGAACTAGTAAACAAAAAGCAAAGACACTGGCAAGAGAGAATATATAAAGATGGCAGTGGAAAGAAGGAAAAAATTGAAAATGCAGAAAAGAACTAATACTAAATATAAAACAATGAGTAGAGAATAAACCAGCCACATGTTACTACACAACACAACTACTCACTAGACGTGGAGCCTTTGGTAAGTATTTACAAAAAATAAATAAGATGAAAATAGAAGTTAGATGAATATTCTGTCAAAAACACACGCATGACGACGCAGAAGATACGTTAGTAGAGTGCAAAGCGTGTAAGGAAAATAGGAAAAATAAATGACAAAAACAAATAGAGAGCACTAAGAAACTATGCAACGACAGTACTGAGAAAAAAAATAAAAGAGTTTGAAGCTTTAGGATTTAGTTAAACCACAATGGAAGGAAACACACAGATCAATAGTCACAGAAGACTAAGAAAAAAGGAGCAAGACGCTAAATGGAAGCAAAAAAAACCAAGAAGGCTAAGACAACTATGCTTACCAAGAAATGGACGGTGAAACTATAGACAAGAAAAGAACATTTACTGAAACATTAGTACCAACCAAAATTGCAAAGATAAATAAAAGAATAAAAGAATTGTTTAAGGAAAGCAAACTGAAGGAATTGACTATGCAATTTCCATACGGCAGATACGCCATCTCGAGGTTAACAGACAATGCAACTTTCAAAATAGTCTATAGTATACCTGCCAACCAGAGGACACAAAGAACTAACTCCAAACGAGGATTCTAAAATCTCACAAGCAGTAAAACTGGCAAATCTAGGACTAACAAAGAGGATACATTTAATAGAGCTACACATAATATTTATAAAAAAAAAAGATACGACGAGGAAAAAGTTACTGAAGATATAGAAAAATACTTAAGAATAAATTAAATATCTATGCTAAATGTGTAAAAAATAGGACAAAAAAGAAGGTATAGTTCCAACCCATCTCTCCCTATACAGCATCTGTTGCCGCATCAAACTGTGTAAATTCCGCAAGGCCAAAATCAAGCCACCTCAAACTAGTATCACATTAGTGATAATGACAAATTAACTGCAGGAGAAGAAAACCAAAACGTACTGCTATGCGCTAGTCATTTTCAAAGGCTACTTGTTAAGGCCAACACCTCTATACGTTAAAAAAAAAAAACGTATTTGCTTAGAGAAACGGGTTCTGATCAGTGATCAGTTGTGCGTAGACGCTGCAGTATTAACATGCTGTTTAATAGTAATATATTAATCAGAAACAAAGTGTATCGAATATACGCTAGATTTTGATGAAACATTAACAGTTTTGCCAATAAAAAAACACTAAATATCCTAAAGTTATCTATACTCCGTTTCATCAAAATAGATTAAAATTCTGATAAGACAATGGCAACATCTTCAAGAATTAAATTGGGTTTTGCCAAAATGATTGTCATAAATTCCATGATGATTTACTTTATTAAATTTGTTAACAGAGTATTTTTCTTATAAGTACATATTTTTTTTAATCATTTATACAACCACAAAAATTTGCATTAAAATAAATAAAACGTCCTTTTTATATCTTTCTAAATTCTAATTATTCTATGTTAATAAATAAATAAAGTTAAACATAAACATTTTAATGTCCCGTAACTTCTTAGTGTGTTTAAAAATTGCCATGCAATATCCAGTATCTGCCATAACAAATTAACGTAATTTAATAAAAAATGTTTAAAACTATTTTCAAATATAATAACTAAATGTATTTAATTAGTAATTACTAGACACCGGATTATATCGTCGGCCACGTGGCAAAATCGTGTATCTTAAAAAATCCAATTTTTCAGGAGACACTAAAAACATGTTTTTGTGGCCTATGCTCACTTAATTATTCTAATTTTACAGAAATAAGTTATTTATTAATTATATTTTATACCAAAAATAACAATAATTCCTCAGAATTACAAAATACAGGAGATACATTATTTTGTGTTACGAGTCAGATTAGTTGACCCGTTTGTACCTATAGCAAAAAGGTCTTTAGAAACGAAATGGACGTTAAAAATTGTTTATTTTAAAAAAGTATCAAAATTAACAAAACTCGTAGGTATACAGAAATTAAAAAAAAAGTATTAAAATTAACAAAACTCGTATACAGAAAATTTAAAAAAGTAGGAAAATATTTGAAAAATTAAATTCACTGCTTTAAATTAATGTCTTAGATTGTCATAAATTGGGCAAGCATGTTGTGGTATTACCATTTTTAGTTGTTGTAAATGATAAAATTTTTCAGCTTTAATTTTAATTGTTTGCTTGTATAAATTAGGTAGTGGATCATTTTCTACTGCGTTATTCTTTATTTTCACCGGTAAAACTTTCCAATTATCACTATACTTCAACTTGTATTCTATGATTCCATGACAATATTTAAGGGCAACTAAATTTGCTATGGAAGGATCTCCTCTTCTTGTCCCTGGTCGAATAGACATGTAGTATATAATGTGTTCAAAAGATTTGAAAAAATTGTACGAAAGATACTTAACATGAAATGGCTGGCTTCTTCTTGCCTCCACACATACGTTAATGTAGTCTGTGGGCAAATAGATGGGCCGGCCTTTTAATTTTCGCTCAATAAGAGAATGTGCGGCATCTACTTCCATCTGCGTATGTCCTTTCTCTAAATATTTTTGGTATATTGTTACATTATGTTTCCGGGAAAACCATAATAGCGCATTGGACAATAAAGTATTTTTGTTTTGATACCCGCAGTTGTCCGAATACATAATTATTGTCTTAATATTGGCATCTTCGGCAAGCCTTCCTTGTAAATAGTCAGTAATCATCGTTGCGAATATGCTAGCTTCTAAGCCTTCATTTGCTTCATCCCAGAGGTAACAATATACGTCTTTTGAGTGAAAGCCAAAGATTGTATAATTGTGCACACAAAGCTTTGTTCTGTAATAAATAGCACTAGCTTGTACTTGCGGCAATAATTTCACCGCCTGTACTTCAACTGCAATCACAATTGTGCGTTGATCCTTCTGGTATCGTTGTTTATCTCCCTGTTTTTCCAGTCTTGCTTTTGTTTCATATTTATAGGTTCGACATACTTTTCATCATTACTGTTTCCCAAAGCATTTATGATACAAATGTCACATTGGTTTTTTTTGGGTTTGTGTATCATTATATCGCTATTTTTCATTTCATCAGTAAAAATTGTCACGCACACTGGTTTCACATTTGCGGCAATCGCTGCTAATTTATATTCTCTATACACATCTTTTTTAGTATAGAATGTGGGCTCCAAATACAACTTGGATGTTGATTCACGGCAGTAGTGTGATTCCAGTTTCGGAATTTCTTTTAGCCATGTTTTCATAAATTCCAATCTACTGGCGACAACGTCATTTGTCTTGGATCTTCTTGGCATTCTATTAAGAGTACAAGGAACTTGTGTGCCATCAGTTGTATTAAGCCTCCAATTAGTTGCCATCGATTGTTTTATACTTAATGTGTTTAAAAACTTTGCTTTACAAACTTGCAACCTTACGTTCTTATTTAGTAGAAAATATTTATAAGTAGCACCTTGTCGACTGGTTTCTTCTTTGGACTTATATTCCTTTGGTTCTACTACATCTACTAATGAGGCAACATAAACTTTTTTCATGTCCCATGACATTTTCCAAATGTTATTAAATATTTTTTTTCGGTCATTTTCGGTAAAATTTTGACAATGACGATCTTTAAATTTTTTGCATTATTGAGAAGTACATGCTGCTTTAGTTTCACGCTTGTGTCAATTTACCGTTAATTTGTATTTATTTTCGTTGTCTTTCTTAATTCCCAGATATTTCTTACCATACATTCGCCTTTCTTTTTGTATTTTTCTATTGTCTTTTAGGGTGGAGGGTGGGGTATTATTGTTATCAGATTCTTCCATAAGCTCTATCTCACCTTTTTCTTCATTTCTATTTTGATTACTAATTTCCGATTGTGTACTAGCTATTCTATCTTCTTCAGGTTGTTCCAAAAGCTTTGTCTCACCTCTTTCTTCATTTTCAATTTGATGACTAATTTCCGATTGGGGAATAGCAATTCTTTCTTCTTCAACATCTTCATCTTCAACATTGTCATTGATTAAAATGACTTGGTCTTTCCAAAATTCAGCAGAACTAACAATTCTCTCAAGCTCGGCGTCACTTAGAGTTATGTTCATTTTCTGCATTAATTAAAAATAACTGAATAATTATTCTGCTGTTTCAATATTAAAAACTAATAAATAAATTTGCATTAAGTTCATTTTGCATGATAATCCAAATCGTGTATCTCGAAATAAACACACAAAAACATTGACACAAAATCGTGTATCTCTACAAGCCATGAACAATGCGCTAATACTAAATAAATCTATTGCCAATGTATATTACAGAAAGTTTAATCTATAATATATCTATTACTGTATTATAAAAGTTTATTTGCTTAAATTATTTACATAAAATTAACTTATTTACTTACATTTTAGCGGTGCACGTGCACGATCACTCCCACTGCGTGGTTAACTAATGGCGCGGAATCGAGATACACGTTTTTGTTACCGCTCTTGAGTTACACTGTCTTGATTTCTTGCTTTTAAAAATCACACGAATTTTTTAGAGAAGTACGGATTTGTTGGAGTGTGCGTAAAGTTGCATAGAATATAAAAGCGCCAAAACCAGAAAATTCAATTTTTCGGAGATACACGATTTTGCCACGTGGCCGACGATATGCAACTTAAAAACGCTAAAATATGCATGCAAATATGCAATAAAAAAGCCCAAAATATGCATAAAAATAGCAAATATATGCCAAAATATGCAACTATATGCAACATAATATAAACAAATATAGTTTAATCATTTTATTAAAAAAACAATTTATATAACAAATTCTATTTTTTTTTAATTTTTAATAAAGTTAAAAAGTAAAAAGAGTCCAAATATACAACTTCATATGTACAGGGTGTTAGACAAAAAAACGTACGGCTAAATAACTCCATTTTAAATGGTTTTTTGAGTACCATAAAGACAGGTACATGTATGTTTTAATTTTTAGTAAACTTGCAATAACTTTAGTTTTTTAAAGAGCAACATGTATTTTTTTATTATTTTTTTAAATTTTTAAGATATTTTAAATATAACCTATTAAATTAAAAAAAACATTTTATTTGGTTTCTATTTAAAATTATTGTAATTGAATAGTAGGCAGTAAAAATAACTAATGTTTAATGTTTGGGATATTTTTATGTTAATATGGATAATATAGTAACTTAAAAAATGACGTTTTTCAATATCTTTTTCTAAAAACGAAATATGCATAAAAACCGAATATGGATGAAATATGCAACAAAGTCTAAATATGGTCAAAATATGCAAATGCATATGCAAATATCCATTTGCATATAATCCGGTCCCCAGTAATTACCAATTGACAAGAAACAGAAAAAACGTCTCTTGTAAAATTTGGATTTTGTCAGTTAAATTAGGATTTTTTGTTCCGCTTGCATATTCGTTTTCCATTTCAAAATATTAGGTACGCTGCTAAAGCATTCTTCCCGTGAGTGTTCGGAGTATATTTTTATAACAGAAATGTTTTTTGTATAATATATCATTAATATCTACGTAACGTATATTATTATATCCTTTGCAGCCAATCATTATATTTAAATTTAGTTGTTTTATGATATTGTTATAATACGGCCGATCATATCTAAATGGTATTGAAGTGACTAAAGGGGGTGCCTTTTGTAAAGCTTTGATTTAATTTTAACACAATGTGTAAAGTTAACAATATTTTCTGAGTTATAGCAGTATTTTACATTATTTGATTTTTTTATTAGGACTATACATTTATTTTATGAGAACGTTGATGTTGTAAATTACACTACCATCTGTTAAATTATAAAAATCTGCACCAGATTTAACAATGCCAGTTACATTGCATTTGTTTGTTTTATTTGACTATGTTTGTTTTTTTAGATGCTGCTACTGTTTGAGTTTCTAAATGTTGGTAGACTATCTGTTTAGTATTGGTCTAAATAGCAATGGAACTTGATCGATTATACTATATTATACTAAACTATATAAGCTTAAAAATTACGTTTTTTTTTCTTAAAATGTTGAATATTATTTTAGAGAACTGAAACTAGTCGTAAAATATGCAGAATCTATTGTAGATTTAAGTGAATAACTTGGCCTACATCAACTATGTAAGTCTAAAACTAAGTTTTTGAGTAAAATGTCAAAAGGTGTCATTTTAATGCAAAAATGTTTTTTTTTTTTTAATTTAAAATTTTATTATAGAGAGTTGAAATTAGTCTTTAAAGATGCAAAATTTAATGTACATTGAAGTAAATGTTTTAGTTTTGATAGACTATGTAAGCCTACAACTAAGTTATAAAGTAAAATGTTAAAAGTGTTCTTTCACTTTTTGAAGTTTTAAATATTATTTTAGAGAACTAAAACAAATTTTTAAAGATGCAGAATTTATTGTATGTTCAAAAGAAGAACTTTGTTTCAATAAACTTTATAAGCCAAAAACTAAGTTTTTGAGTAAAATGTCAAGAAGTGGCATTTTAATGCAAATGTCCTGTTCTTTTTCTTCTTAAAAATTGAAATATTATCCTAGATAGCTAAAACTAGTCTTAAATAATGCAGATTTTAATTAAATTGGACACTTTAGTATAAATAAACTATGTAAGTCTAAAACCAACTTTTTTAGTAAAATGTCAAGATCTGGCATTTTAATGCAAATGTCGTGTTCTTTTTCTTCTTAAAACTTTAAATATTATCTTAGATAGCTAAAACTAGTCTTATATAATGCAGATTTTAATGTATATTAAATTGGACATTTTAGTATAAATAAACTATGTAAGTCTAAAACCAACTTTTTGAGTAAAGTGTCAACTGACATTTTAATGCAAATGTGTTCTCTCTTAGTCTTAAAAAATACAAAATTTAATGTAGACTTAAGTAGATATTTTAGTCAAAACAAACTACGTATGCTTTAAAGTTAAGCTTTTGAGTTAAATGTCAAAAATTGTCATTTTAATGCAAATGTTGTGTTTTTTTTTCTTAAAATTTGAAATGTCATTCAAGAGAGCTAATATTAGTTTTAAAATATGCAGAATTTAATATAGACTTGAGTAAATATTTTATTTTTAAATAACTATTTAAGCTCAAAAGTAAGCTTTTGAGTTAAACGTCAAAAAGTGTCATTTTTATTCCAATGTTGTCTTATTTCTCTTCTTAAATTTAGTTTAGAAAACTAAAACTTGTTTTATAAAATGCAAAATTTAATAAAGATTTAAGTATATAGTAGTTTTTGAGTAAAATATCAAAAAGTGGCATTTTCATGCAAATGTGTTATTTCTTTTATTAAAAAAAAAAAAAAAAAAAATAGAGACTAGAAACTAGTATCAAACAATGTAAAATTTTATGTAGATTTAGGAAAATAATTTGGTTTAAAGATCCATGTAAGTTTAAAACTAAGTTTTTGAGTAAATCTAAAGAACCAAAACTATTTTCGGAAAGATGCATAATTATATGTAGATTTAAATAGATAACTTGACTAAATTGTCAGAAAGTGGCATTTTAATGCAAATGACGTGTTCTTTCTCTTCTTAATAATTCCAATATTATTTTAGAGAGCTGAAACTTGTCCTAAAAAATACAAAATCAAATGTAGATTTGAGTGGACTTTTTGGTTTAAATAAACTACGTAAACTTAGAACTAAGTTTTTGAAATAAATGTCGTCAAGTGTAATTTTAATGCAAATGTCGTGTTCTTTCCTTTATTAAAATTACAAATATTATTCTAGAGAGCTGAAATTAGTCTTAAAAAATGCAAAATTTAATGTAGATTTAAGTGTTTATTTTGGTTTAATAAAATAATGTAAGCTTAAAACTAAACTTTTGAGTTAAACGTTAAAAAGTGTAATTTTAATGCAAATTGTTTCTTTCCTTAAATTTTTAATTTTTATTCTAGAAAGCTAAATATAGTGTTAAAAGATGCAGAATTTAATGTATATTTGAGTAGATATTTTGGTTTAAATAAACTATGTAAACTCAAAACTAAGCTTTCATTTTAAGAAAATATCGTGTTTTACTCTTTTTAAAATTTTAAATATTATTCAAAAAAGATAAATGTATTTTGGAAAAATGTAGAAAATATTGAAGATTTAAATAGACAGTTTAGTTTTACTAAACAATGTAAGTTTGAAACTAAGTTTTTGAGCAAGAGGTCCAAAAGTGGAATTTTTTTTAGCGCATAGCTAACGATAAGTGCGTTTTTGCAAGGGTTCCCGAACGTACTTTTTAAATCCAACAAGAATTTTATAGATAGAGCTTTGATCCATTGAGGTAATGCATTATACAATTTTGGAACATTATAAGTATAAGAAAACAATTTTTTATAAAATTTTGTTTTATAAGCTGGTGAAATTATCATATCTAAATTGAGTTTTGCGATAAAGATATTGAGGTGTTTTGAGAATTATAATTTTATGATAAAATGTACAAGGAAAGTGAACGTCGATTAGCCATATTTAACTAGCCCAGCTTGCACATTTATTTAGAAGTTCTGCATGATCTACGTAAGCCAAATATAAATCTCATGTATTAGAGTTCTGTATTTGTTAAATTTTTTTTTTGGTTTTTTCATCAATGCAAAGTTAAAATTACTTAACACAAAAACCTCACAAATTTATTAGTATTTATGCTCAGAATATGTCTATTAAGAAATAACAATTTTAAGGCACCAAAAGCCTTGCTAATACACCTGTTAATATGATTTTTAAAACAAAGATCATTATCCATAGTTACTTCCCAAATTCAGTGCGCTAATATCAATTAGTAATATATTATTACTAACTACTTTTTTTGCCAAATAACATAACTTTAGCAGAAATTGTTGACAAAGAAGCAATTAGACATTTGTAATAAAACAGTATCCCAGAATATAAAAATATAAAAACTAAGTATGATCGTATAATACATGAATCCAAACAAAAATAGATCACTGAGAAAATTGAAAACTCAAATAATAGATCTAAAACTGTGTGGCAAACACAAACAGTGAATAAAATATCTGATACAAAAAAATCTACAAAACTAAAAATTGAAATAGACAAAAATTTAAACCTGTTGGCAAATAATTTTAATAATTTTTTCATTGATGCTTATAATATGTTAAAAAGCATTCCTCAGTTAGAATACAAAAATAATATTTCTAAAAATAATCTATCAATTTTTCTGTATCCATTAAATATAGTGAATTATGAAAAATAATTATAGTAATGTATACGACAAAATTTCAATAAAAACATGCCGTGGATCATTTTTTAATCTAAATTTTATTAACTACAACGGGAATACTAATTTATGAATGTTTGCTGTTTAATTATAAAAACAAACTAAAATTGGAACAGTTTTATAGTACTCATTGTTATAATTAGACACCGGATTATAAGCAACTTGAAAACGCTAAAATATGCATGCAAATATGCAATAAAAGAGCCCAAAATATGCATAAAAATGGCAAAAAAATGACAAAATATGCAACTATATGCAACATAATATAAACAAATGTTTAATTATTTTATCAAAATAACAAAATATACAGGGTGTCCGGAAAATACGTGTACAACGTTTGACGACAGACTCCTGACGTCAAAATAGGTCGATCTAAGCCGACTTAGTTATATCCAAAATTTTCTCGTTTAGCCGGTAGAGGGCGTCAAAAATTTGTAAATATTAAAAAGAAATTACCTGTAACAATAATTTTTTAAGTGACCTTGTTGCTATGGCGTTTAATAATTTGACAATTATTGACAAATTGTCACCAGTCTATGAAATTTACTCAAGTATACGATCAACATTCTTAAATTACAAGTTCATTTTACCATTAAAAATGGAAAATTATACAAACTCTCAGAAAGTTGACATGCTCCTGGTATACGGGTTTTCTCAAGGAAATGGGCGTCAGAGTGTTAGGGTTTACATGGAGAGGTTTCCCATTTTTCCGTTGCCGTTCAGCAATACTTACATCATCAATATCCCAACCGATGGATTGGAAGAGGCAATGATGCACCAGTAATGGCCACCACGTTCTCCTGAGTTAAATATGTGTGACTTCTTTTTGTGGGGCGCTATTAAAACAGAAGTTTACAAGACTCCGGTAAACACACGCGATGATTTATTGCAGCGGATTTTAAATGCAGGCAACCATTTTAATAATCCCGAGACATTAGATAGGGTCCAATATTATTTTTTAAAGAGTGTTAATAAGTGTATTCAGCAAGATGGCGGTCATTTTACACATTTGCTTAAGTAATGTTTTTGTTTTACTTAGTTTCTTACAATAGATACTTTCAACTTTGTTATACTTTTGTTTTTTTTTGACGCCCTCTACCGGCTAAACGAGACAATTTTGGATATAACTAAGTCGGCTTAGATCGACCTATTTTGATGTCAGGAGTCTGTCGTCAAACGTTGTACACGTATTTTCCGGACACCCTGTATAACCAATTCTATTGTTTTAAGTTTTTAATAAAGTTAAATAGGTAAAATGAGTCAAAATATACAATTTTATATATAGAGGGTGTTTGACAAAAACCGTACTGCTAAATAACTCCATTTTGAATAATTTTTTGATTATCATAAAAGGAGGTACATGTATGTTTTCATTTTTACTATACTTGCAATAACAACCAACTTTAGTTTTTAAAAAAGGGCAACATATATATTTTTTTTCAATCTCTAGCGTATTTTAAATATAACCTAGTAAATTAAAAAAAAAAACATTTTATTTGTTTTTAATTTAAATTGATTGCAATTGAATAGTTAACGCTTTTCAATATTTTTTCTAAAAATTGGTGAAATATGCATAAAAACCGAGTATTGATGAAATATGCAACAAAGCCTAAATATTGTCAAAATATGCAAATGCATATGCAAATATTATATGCATTTGCATATAATCCGGTCTCTAGTTATAATACTAAGCACTACAAAAATGTTTAATTCTTTACCAGAAGAAATAAAACTTATACAATTATTTAAACATTTCCGCACAGCAATATTCAATTATATTGTAAAAATAGAACCATATATTATAGAAAAATATATTAATTTTAAGTTATGTTAACTGCGAGGCGCCATTCTGTGATATTTGAATTTTATCATTATTTTCCCCAACGATTTTTTTTTTTCAACAACTTTTTCTGTTATCCCTAATTGCTTTTTTAAGATTTTTCTGTCGTTTTTAGTTCCTCCTTTGTTTCCTCTGTATTTTCTCATATTTTTCTTTGTTTTTTGACTTTCCTCCTTGTTTGTATTATTTTTTCTCTGCATTTTTTAATTTTCTCGCACCACCAGTATTGTGTACTTTTTGACTCCCTTCTCTGTACTCTTTGTCTATTTTTTTTATTTTCCATCTACCTTTTCTTGTGTATCTTTGTGTTTTCTTTCTTTCTCCGTTGTATTATATTGTATATGTTTGTGTAAATTCAGTGATTCCTCTTCTGTCACGGTCTATTTATTTACTATACCTGTCATTTATCATGTTGCTATGATAATGTTAATATGTGATTTTGTGCTTTCTCTTACAAACGTCGATTTGTCTGCTTTGTTGCAAATGATAAGGTTTAACCCTTCTATCATTTCCTCTAAGATTTTTCCTTTTAAAGTCTTTTTGTATTCTCCCTACCACGGTAATTTTGCATTGAAATCTCTTTCTACTATGATTTTTTTGTTTCTTAAACTACTTTTTAATTTTTCTATCCACTCCAATAGTGTTCTAATTTGTAGTTTGGACTGACAGCTGTATACTATCATACTTGCTACTTTAGCGCACACTATTCCCTCTTCTGGTGTTTTCCATCTTTCTACTTTGTTACTACGCTTTCCCCTAGTTGTCATAGTCGCACATGTTTTATTGTTTCTTATCTACTTACTATTTAGTTTTCTTTATTTTTTTTTTGTAGGCGGAAATCTTTTTTCTTCCGCTCTGTGTCTTATTGTTTTGCATTCTATGCAATATTTTTTGTTCTTGCATTCGGCAACCTAGTGTCTTTCTATTCCGCATTTTATAAATAGAGATAACATATCCTCTCATTTGCATTCTGCCGCTACATGTTCTTTCATCCATCATTTGTAATATTTTCTCTCGTTTGCTGTTTTGCTACTTTGCATCTTATGAGTCCTATGTTTATTTATTTTTTCTCTTATTATTTGTTCCGCTGATGTTTTGTCCAACTTGACTAAAGATGTTTGTGATTCTTTATACCCTTTTTATAGATATTATCGTACTTCGTGTTTGTTCATAATATCTTCCCTGCTAGTGTCTTTGGACTAGTATCTTTGATCATCACTAGTTTTATAAGTAGGTTGTTGGCTTTTTTTACACTGTAACCCTTTATTTCATTACTTTCTTATATCTTTTTTGGTCTCATTTTCCTTTGTTATTAGTAACAACTTTCTTTTATATGTTTCTTTTATCTCCTTGAATTTAGATCCTTTTATCTGTAGTTTTGTTGTCTCAGCAAGTCTGCATATGTTACGCCCTGTTTGGTCACAATTACAGCTCTGTTTTTGTTCCAGGTTTTCTTTCTCCATTTGTCTCTAATACTAACACTGGTTGGCAAGCACAGTCTTACTTTTGTATGAGTTCCTCTTCTTACCATCTCCATGAATTTGTTTGCTTTTCTTGGCGCTATTCCAGTTGGTATTGTTATATTAATTTCATTAATATTTAATGCTTTTGCTTTGTTAAGCATTTTTTTGATAGCTATTAAAGTATATATCTCCCTATCCCTGTTGTTTCGACTCTCTGTTTAATAATGTGCAACTTACCAGATCTGACAAATTGTATTTTAAATTGTTACTAAAACTGTTATAATGTTACATTTTACAGGAATATAATATGTTAAAATGTATTTTAAATTGTCAACAGTGTTACGAAATCTTTCAAAAAAACTATTAAAAATGTCGAATAGTTACTAAAATTGTCAAGCAGCCAATTTTATTTAAAATCTTTTAAAATTTTTTAATCAATTTTAATTTTTCTCAGATTTTCTTAATATGGTTAACCAAACTTTGGTTAGTTGTTATTTGTTAGTCATTACTATGCAAATTTTTATTGGTGATTATTAGTCAGTAATCGTTCTTTACTAACTAATAACTAATAATCATTAGTCATTAGTCACATCAAATACGGATCGTCGTTAATCAAAACAAACTTATTTATAAATATTAGTCATTATTCGTTATTCGTGCTGGCAATGATTTGTTAATCAGTATCTTTTTAATCGTTAGTCAGATTACACTTTGCCCTACTCTGACCAAGACTAGCAGTCAGAAACCTACCAACACTAACTTGTTTTAGGTGAACAGAGTAATAAATATAATGAAACTATGTAATCCTATCATAACTATTTTTTTTTTACCTTGTATGTATCTATCTACTTATCATGTATGTGTATAATCTCCATGTTGGAACTATTAGATCTGTTGGGATAATAATTTAATAAATAAAATAATTAAAAAATTAAAGCCTATTGGGAATTTATATGGTTTAAAAACATTCTATCACGTTGAAGTACAAGCTACAATATCATATGTCATATTAGCGGAGAAGAGGGAAAAACTTTAAGCTACAAAAACGTCTTATATTCTTAACAAACTTAACATTGTGAAGAACTGTTTAGACAACTTGAAAATATTAAAATAAACAAAAGAGAAAACATTTTCTGATAGGAGACAAAATTACGCAAAATCGCCAAGATAGGGATGGGTAAAGTGCGACAGAAGAGAACAAATTGTTGAGGAGATGATAGCGGTTGCAAAATCTTGCATTATTCAACCAAAAAGATAAATCAATGTTTGACAGAGAAAGATCCAAACCATACATTGACATTACTATAGTAACGTGGGAAACAGCTGGAATAGTAGGTGGCCGGACAGTGACAGAAGAAGAATTGCTAAGGCTATATAAATACATACAATAAAGTACAAACGAAAAAGAGAAAAAAAGACAATAGAAAAGGAAGATGGAACATAAGAAGGATAAACAGAGAAAGAGCTATGGAAGCAGAAGAAGTGACAAAAAACGAGAGCATAAAGAAAAGATGTGAAAGTTACTCGGAAAAGTTAAGAAAGGCAGCAGAAAAATCAATCCCCAAGTACAGAAAAAGAGGACCGTACTAGTGATGCAAAGACATTAAAAAAACAGGAAAAAAAAAAACAAAAAGGACAAAATGGACAGAAAGGCTCTGAAAGAAGCAATCAATGTCAGTAAGAAAAGATGCTGAAAAGAAATGTTAGAATCCATAAATGAGGGTCTCTGGGGAAAGCCATACAAAATAGTAATGAATAAATTAAAAGTAACAAAGGCAGTTTGTTTAAAAAAAAGAAGAAAGTGAAGAAGTAATAATTGAGAAATTGTTTCCTACTGAAGGAATTGTAGGAGAACCAACAAAAATAGCTGGCAAAACCAAAGCAGTGCTTGCAGCAGTAGAAGAAATAAAACAGATTATAAGAGAACTACCTTATAAAAAGGCACCACGACCGGACGAGATAGCAACGGAGATAGTAAAAGCAGTGTTAAAAGGAAATGAGATAAAGATAACTCAAATAATAAACAGATGTCTGAAGGAAGGAACATTTACGGCCTGCTGAAAAAAGGCAAACCTAGTGTTAATTGAGAAGAATGAAGCAGGCAAATCAAAAGCGTATAAATCGATATGCCTGATCAACACATTAGCAAAAATTATGAAAAAAGTTAGCATGAGAAGAATTGAACAAGAAACAGAAGAAAAAGGAAGATGAAAACAGGAGCAATATAGGTTTACAAAGGGAAGATCGACTTTAAAGACCATTGAAAAGAAAAATAAAACTATCAAGATAATATGGAATTACCTTTAAAGGAAAAATGACTAAGAAACTAAAATTTAAAAACGCCATCTAGCAAATTCAGCCAGATTTATGCGACTAAGCCATCAAAAATTGGACCTACCGAACAAGTGTCAACAAGCAAAGCCGCGACGGATTTTGAACAATGTTATATTCCATACTTAATTGAGTGGATATCTCACACACAACTTGTTTTGTTTACATTTAAAAATTGAACGTACTTATTGGAAAACCCTTTACAATTAATAATTACAACATTACTGGGTTATAATTAAAAATAGTGCATGCTTATTTGACTCATATAATCAGATTTCAATTTTATGAATAAATCATTATTTTTTATTACTTTTTTTATTATTGAAATTTATTGCTTGTTTCTGGCAGGTAAATAAAAAATACAAAATTAAAACGAAAAACAAAAAGAATTATATTTGTATGCTTTTTAGAATATATGTATAAAGTTGCAAGCATTAAATCTTTATTTCTACAACAGATAGGTTGATTAAAAATTCCAAGAAAATATGCTAGTTACTGTACACAATGGAATATAGATAAATGTTGAAATTAATTAGGATGTTTTAATATTAATCGAAAAATATATGCTCCTTTATTTTATAATACTCTAAAGTACTCAGTTGATATAATCTGACAATCAGATTATAATTGACTAAACAATATCAAATATTGCGAATATGTTTCAACAATTAAAATTTTAAAAATTTATTATGAATAGGTATAAAGATGATTAATTTTGTATAAAACAAAATATGCCAACAGGACTCAATATCTTTTATTAAATAAAACATTCCAAATAGATACGTGAACGTTTCAACAATTTCTGTTGTCTTCTTTAGCACTACAATACAAGACAATTTATTTTTTTAAATATAATTACAAAATGAAATGGACAGAATATAAAATAGTCAGAAAGTATTACATTAAGCTAGCCGAATAAAAACCATATAAAAAATATTAAAATAAATAAGGAATTTTACATATTAAAAAACAATTTTATCTAAATAATAAAATAGGATATATATAAAAAAATATTAAAAAACATATAACTTATGTAAGTTAGCAATTATTTACTCACTACATTTCTTTTAGTATTTAATCTGAATTTAATTATTATATGTACCACCTGAAATGCCATAATTCTTAAGAACTATGTTAACATATATGGATGGTATCTCCTTTTATGAATATAATTTATTTCTTCCTTCTAATTATAAAACAAATTAGTATTTTCAGAAGTTATATGTTTAACATTCCCTACCACATGATGGATGACTTTTTTAATGAAATAATGGAAATCTACGGATTGGATTCACATCAGTTAATACGCAAGTATGAAAAACTAAATATTGAAAAGGACAAATTATTAAATAATAAAATTTTCCTGCTCGATTGTCGCAAAAATAAAGTAATTGCAAACCACATTCCATCGAATTTCAATTGTACTTTTTTTAATCTTAATGTTAATAAGAAAATAACTAATAAACTTGATAAAACAGTTAATATATTTAAAACAAATTATTAAACATAGAAATTAAAACAATCTATTTTAAAATTAAGTATATTAAGACAGATATTGTTAACACTCTGTAAATTAAAAGAAATTATCCCTGTAATGACTTTAAAAAACTTTGAACACAACATTTTAAATGAGTAAAGTTGTGGTTGATTGACCAACAGACTAAATTTAAACAAATTAAGAAACTAAAATATTTAACTGACATTACGCATAATGAATTGAATAAACCTAATTGTAATTTTACAGAAAATACCACTGACTTAAATATTCCAAACAATATAATAAACATATTTGAAAAAGGCCCTAAATTTTCTATAGCCCATACTTTCAATGAATTTCTAATGTTCTCAATGATGAAATATATAGAATTGTATCAATGACAAACCTTCAGATATAGACAAAAATAATTTAAGATCTAAATGCACTAACATCATAACTAACTATTTTAATAAGAACAATAACAACCCTAATAAAAATAAACTATCTGTACTAATTACAATTGACCAAATGCTTTCTTAAAAAAACCTTGAACTCATAGTAACTAGAGCTGATAAAGGAAATTGAACAGTTCTTTTGTACAGAAGTGAATATATTGAAAAAATGTCTCACTTGATTTCCAATCATTGTACCTATTCACTAATGAAAAAAAAATCCTACTACTTAATATGAAAAATCCACTAATAGTCTTCTTGACATATTACTAGAAAACAATTACATTTCGGATATCCAACATAGATCACTAAAAAGCACAAATGCCATTCCACCAAAGATATACGGATTACCAAAAATTCATAAAGAAAATAGACCACTAAGACCAATAGTATCTTGTAATGATTCTCCAGACTACAAATTCTCAAAGTTTATTTCCAGTATTCTTAATAATTTAACTAATTCCTTAAAATACAATGTAACAAATTCCATTGAAGTAGTAACTAAATTAAATGACATAACAATTTGTGATGACCACTTTTTAATCTCTAGATGTAGAATCTTTTTTCACAAATATCCATAAAGATTTAGTTCTAAACATAATTAACAAAAAATGGGAATTAATAAGTACATACACAGAGATTAACAAAGAATTATTTATAAAAGTATGAGATCATTTTTTTGGACATAGTTTTTTTCAGTTCAATGAAAATTTTTACAAACAAACGTATGGCACTCTAATGGGAGTTCCTATTAGCCCCATATTAGCAATGTTGGTGATGGACAAATTAGTAAATGAGTGCTTAAAAGAATTGGAATTTGAGGTTCTATTATAATCAATATATATAGATGATACCCTGATCATCTTACCTCATTCAAATATTAAAAAAATATTATCAGTATTTAATAACTTCCATAAATCATTAAATTTTACTATAGAACATTCAGTACAGGATAAATTAATATTTCTAGATCTATTATTGATTAAAGAACATAATCAAATTATTGTAGACCTATATAAAAAACCATGTGATAGCAATAGAACTTTTTTTTATTATTATTATTATTATGCTTTTTACGGCTATTTTACATCGCCACAGTAAGTCTACGACTTGTTTAAAGTGGTTTGATGGGACCAACAGTTTAATACGTGACTTCCGAACCACGCTGGTGGATATAGAGCAAGTTATCATTTCAGTCATATTTCGGGGATCGAACCCCGGACTGCTCGCATGATATGCAAGTGCTCTACCATTGAGCTATCATACCACTTTAAACTAATATTTCAATCATCAGTTGACACATAAAATAAACATAAATAAAAATAGAATTTTAAGCCTAAGCATCATAGATTTTACAAAAAGAATTTTAATTTACTAAAAGATAAATGGAGTGAAATTAGTTCGATCATCAGGAACTCAAATGTCAACCTCACCTGCACGTGGTACACTCTACTAGATAACAAACGAAGCTCTGGCGACCAAGTATTTGCCGGTATAAGCAGACCCCTCCTGCACAGCCAACAGCTGCGGGTAGATGAGCCAACAGGGGGTAGGGCACTCTTTGTTCTGGGGCTAAGAAATTAGCCACAAAGGCGGAAAAACCACGACGATGGTCAACGGCATACGAATACAGAAGGCAACGGGAAATAACTGTATTAAAGGTCCACTGGACATCCCTAGTATAATCAATATGGCTTCAAATGTTCAATATAAATAACAATTCCGGAGTAATTCCCTCAATCGGATCTCTAAACGGGAAGATATTGAAGGAAACAAAGATAGTGCAACGAAAAACACAGTAAAGCAATCCGCAAAGGAACAGAGGAGGTTAAAGACAAATGGCCCAACCATCAAGATGGGTACTGGGCTCGTAAGCAGTATGTTCCAAGC
Source organism: Tachinus rufipes (assembly GCA_963932245.1). NCBI lineage: Eukaryota > Metazoa > Arthropoda > Insecta > Coleoptera > Staphylinidae > Tachinus > Tachinus rufipes. Next base: position 21,659,092 of record OZ010750.1, read on the forward strand.
AGGAAAAATCAACAACGCAATCCAAGAAATGGACCGTATAAATATAGGTTTAATGGGCATTAGTGAAATGAGATGGAGGGGAGCCGTTAAATGCGTAATAGAAAGACACAGAATATTCCACTCAGGTGATGATACCAAACAACATCAATATAGAGTAGGAATGATTATCACAAAGAATATCGCAAAATGTGTATACAACTTCATACCCGTATCCGACAGAGTGATGCTGGTACAACTAACAGCAACTCCAGTCAATATAAATCTCATACAAGTATACGCACCAACTTTAGATAAAGACGACAACAAAATTGAGATTTTTTACAGCAAGATCTTAAAAGTACTGAAAAGCACAAAAAAGCATGAAATTACTCTAATCATGGGCGACTTTAATGTCAAAATTAGGTCTAACAGAAGTGCGGAATGTGTGGGACCATTTGGACTGGGTGAAAGAAATGACAGAGTGGAAAGATTATGCGAGTTTAGTACTAATGAGGATTTTGTGATACTAAACACATTTTTCAAACTTCCAGCTCAAAGACTCTATACCTGGAAATCTTCAGCCGACAACTCAGAACAGATAGTAAAAAATCAAATTGATTATATTTTAGTTAACAAAAGATGCAGAAACAGTTTTAATATGGTCAAAACCTATCTTGGGGGAGACATTAATTCGGATCATAATCCTGTTGTTGATACTGTCGAAGTTTGCCTGAGAACAAGCCTGATAACAACCTGCAGAAAGAAGCTTAACATGACTAAGTTAAAAATCTAGTTGGTAAAAGAGCAAATACGAAGATGTCTAGACAAAAAAATGCAGATAATAACGAGAACTGATTATACTGATGTTCAAGCAACATGGCAAACAATAAAACAAGCAATAACCTATAGCAGCAAAAGACATCTAAAACAGGAAACAAGAATAGAACAAATACCTTGGATAAACAAAGAGATCTTGAAGGTAATGGACCAGAGAAGGCAATTTAAGAACAACAAAGTAAGGTATAAATAAATGCAGACAGAATTACGGCGCAAAATCAGAGTTAAAAACACCCACCTAACTCATCAATGTGAAGAAATGAAAGCCTTACAGCTTAAGCATGACGCTTTCAACATGAATAGGAAGATAAAGAAGGCAGCTGGGTGCAGGAATGATGAATGAACAATGTTGTGGACACAAGTAAAAACTACGGATGGACCCTGAATCTCAAAAAAACAAAGTATATGGTCATCAGCAAAGTGCCAATTTAAATTATCTAGCTCAAAACAGAAGGCCAGGTAATACAACGGGTCTTAAAGTATACTTACCTAGGTACCACAATTAACGATGAGTGGGACCATTCGGTAGAATTAAAATGCCGCATTGAAAAAGCCAGGGGAGCTTACATAAAGATGAAAGATGTGTTCCGTAGTCATGACTTAAAGATAAAAACAAAAATGAGACTTGTCAGATGTTACGTGTACTCGGTTCTCTTATATGTAATGGAAGCATGGACAATGTCCAAAGATACCTGCAAAAAACTATCAGCCTTCGAAATGTGGATATACCTCGAACGTTTCAGAAAAAAACTAAAGGTAGTTAATACTATTAAAGTGCGCAAGTTGCAGTATTTTAGACAGATTATGAGAAATGAAGAAATATATGGATTATTACAACTGATTCTGCAAGGAAAAGTGTTTAGAAGAAGAAGTCCTGGCAGAAGGCGTATATCAAGGCTCAAGAACCTAAGACAGTGGTTAGGGAGTACAACTACCGAACTCTTCCGCGCTGCTGTAAACAAAGTAAAAATAGCTATATTGATTGCCAACATTTGGTAATTGGATAGGCACCTGAAGAAGAAAAAGAGATAAATTAGTCGCTAATAGTTACCCAATTCGATTAATAAATACAATTCTCAATAATAACAAACCCATAGAAGCTTTCCCTATTAATATTGAAGAACCAAATAATATTAATAAAAATTGGTACTTTATCCCATACATAGATAACTTGTCACATAAATTAAGTGTTAAAAGACAACTACACTAATATAACATTTAATTCTCAAAAAACAGTAGGATCACTATTCACAAAGCTAAAAGACAAAACACCATTTATGTTGACAAAAAATACAGTTCATTCAATTCCATGCAATACTTGTAGCTAACATTACATTGGTCAATCAAAACAAAAACTAGTAAATTGCATCAACCAACATAAACGTGACTGCAGAAATAATTTAGAAAAAACAGATCTTTGTAGTCATCACATAAAAGAGGGTCACCACTTTGATTTCAACACAACAAAGATATTAGATGTGGATATATCATACAAAAAAAATTGAGCAGTGAAATGTTACATAATCGAAAAAACTCAACTTGTAACTTCCAAACAGACTATGAAAACTTGAGTATGATCTATTATAATATTATTAACTTAAAATCACATGGATAATTTCTTTTAATAAAATTATTAAACATATAATTTTTGAAAATACCCTCATAAACTTAAAAAAAAAATTGTTTCAAATAAATAAAATTATCGTGTTTTTCTAGAGTAATACAAAGTAAAATTTAAATTTATTTTATATTGTTCTATCGGGGTTCCTCCATTTGTTTTATAATTAGAAGGAAGAAATTAATTATATTTATAAAAGCAGATACCATCCATATATGTGAACATAGTTCTTAAGAATTATGGCATTTCAGGTGGTACATATAATAATTAAATTCAGATTAAATACTAAAAAAAAAATGGTGAGTAAATAATTGCTTATTTACATAAGTTATATGTTTTTTTTAATATGTTGTATATGTATCCTATTTTATTATTTAGATAAAATTGTTTTTTAATATGTAAAGTTCCTTATTTATTTTAATATTTTTTATATGGTTTTTAATCTGCCAAGGGGATCTGACGCGGGGGATTGAGTACCTTGCGGAAGGCCTCTTTGCCGGTCTCAAGTCTCAAAAAGAGGAGAGTTTCGAGGATAGGCTAGCACAAGGGCTTATAGGACGAAACGACAAGCCTTGGAACCGGACAGATACACGTTGACAAACTATGCGAGAAACAGGATTAGCGGTCAAAGAACAAGACAAAAACAACAACAAAATCAGCTGAGAATTGGTTTTTGGAACGTCAGATTACTTAACAGCAAAGACCAAGAGATACAACTAGAACTGAAAGAACACAAAATAGACATATGTGCTATCTCTGAAACTAAAAAAACAGGTAAGGGCACAACCCAGTATCCTGACTACACACTCATTTTCTCAGGCAGAAGGAAAGGGAAACGAGCCAGCATCTGGCACAGGAATATTTATTTTCAACAAACTAGTATATCTAATAAGCAATATAACATACCATAGCGACAGGATCCTCCAAATAACAATGAAGACCAACAAACCACAAAAGTTGCACTTAATTGCGGTGTATGCACTTGATGCAAGTAAAGCGGACGAAGAAACAGCACTGTTCTATGCAGAGCTGCAGGAAATGGTTAACGTCATAACAAACAAAGACATTGTGATCATCTTAGGCGACCTAAACGCCAGAGTAAGAAACTCCATCATACCAGGGGTCAAGAACCGATTTAATGAACCAACACAAAACAGCAGAGGTGAAACTGACTTTTGTGCACACAATGAAATGCAAATATGCAATACATTTTTTAAACACAAACCACAACATAAAATTACTTTCACACGAGAACGAGGAACATCAGTAATAGACTATATAATTACAAACAAAAACATAAGAGCCGAATAAGTTCTTGATATACGAGCTCTAACATTCCCTAACATAGGGTCAGACCACAACTTGGTCTTAGGGAAGATACTGTTGAATCTTCCACAACGCACAAGATCTTAACAATACGGAAAGATAGAAAAAATCAACATTGAATCGTTCAGAAATAAAAGTACAAAAAGCCTATACTAACGCCAACTTGCTGATAACATACAAATGAATCCCATCACACAAAAGGACACAATCAATAATGCATGGGAAAAACTGAAACAACATATAAACAAGGCTGCAAAAAAAGCTTTGGGGACAAAAACCATTAACAAAACAACGACCTGTAACAGCAATCCAAAAGCATGGTTAACAAATAAAGTCAAAATCCTAGCAAGGGAAAAGAAGCAAACCCACCTGCGATACAAATACAAAAACGCCACACGATTATGAACATTATAAGAAACAGAACCACAAATCGAATCCGAGACATAAAACTATTGGTGTTGTTTCCTTGAAATCTTTGCGATTAAAAAGAAGTTCAATTTTTTTGTGATAATAAGATTGTTGAAAATTTGCATTCATCTCATATAATTGTGCAATCTGATTTGTTTTAAAATTTAAGTTTAAATTATCATAAGGATATCTTTTAAAATTTAAATAAACTCGAAGGTTTGTAAGTTTATTATTATCAAATTTACTCATATCCATTTTATTTTTGTTTTTACGATCTGTCTGTAACCCAAAAATTATATACCTCGGTGATTCTAATTGAGTAGCTGTTTTCATACCCATGTATGTCTTGTTGTTTGTGGCAACGCAGGCTATTTTTGTAATTCTCAAGACCTGAAAGCTATAGATAAATTTTTATTTTTTTCTAACAATTTTGTCAATCTACGGTGTTCAGCTAATCCTACAGAAATGTGAAAAACTTTCCAATTTAATTTATTAATTGTCATCTTAACAGTTTCTTTTCTTGTGGATATGAGTGCATCAAGATTAGTATTACTACGTATTAAAACCAGTTCTTGTTTTGTTTTTATTATAATTTTCTTGTAATTTTTGGAAACGCCTAATAACATTTTAAGTGGTATACAAAATTTGAAATTTCCATCTGCATCTATCATAAGTAACCTTATTATGTTGATGTTAAACCGACATTTCTGGTAGAGTTAATAACAACACCATTTAATTCATAGCAGAGTTCACTAAATAGATAGGCAATTCCGTCGTTAATAAACGGGTTCTGTTGATTTTTTATTAGTAGTAGTCTCGAGCAGTTTGCTATCTATGTAAATGTAGCTTTCACTGGGTAATGTGTACATGTCTTGTTAAATTGGATTCTGATTTTATCGTTGTTGTTGAAACTTGTTGATGCACATGGTTGATAAGTGTGAAATTGAGAATTTGCCATTGAGTTGTCAATAAAGACATTAAGTATGCTCATTATTTAATATAATTTTAAACTATAAAATCCTGATTGAATTACTTGTTGTAGTTATATGATAAGTTCTTGTAACTATAATTAGGCGTACTATGATATTACACTACCATATTTGACAGCTTATTTAAATGAAGACCTACTGTTAAGGTCTCTCCTCTAAAATTTACTATATTTGTTTTTATCCACTATTTTAAGTGGTATGTTAGTTGATGTATTAATTGGTTAATAAATAACAGTCTCGGGGGACTGTACGATTTTAAAACCTGGTGGTACCGTTGAAAAAAACTAAAATAATGTGTGACCCAATCTTTCGTTACTACAATCCACACATAAAAAATGTATTTTTAAAATATCCGTTAAAAAGTCTGATTCAGTGAAACTATCTTTTGGTAATATTCTTTTATTAAAACCCAAAAATGTTCCAATTGTATCATCTTTAATAAAATCAATAGATGCTGTCAATTTATATGCACTTTTAACTATTATAACTTCCAAAAATGTTGATACCTTTGTTATATACTTCAAGTTATTTTTGTAAATACGTGTTTAAATTAGCAATTTTATAAGATCTTACAAGAATTGTAATTTGTCACTACAGTAAAAACTTGTTATTGCTCTCATCTATATTTGCAATTGAATATATTCTTTCAAAAATTGTTAGGCCCAATACAAAATTTTTATCTTGTTTTAGATATAATGGTGGATTGAAATTTGCCTTCAGGATTAAACTTTTACCAGTAAAAGTAATATTATAAGACATACTTGTTTGACATCAAACATATGACTGATGGTTTTTATATTATGTGTTTTTATATAAAAATATTAAACATAAATGTCCACAATTATAAGTGTTATACTTTTGAATAGCATCATGATTGTATAAAATATTCTGTTTACCATCTTTATAAAAATATCTTACTAACTCTGAAGGTAGTTTCAAAATACCAAAACTGTCAAAATATTTAATATTATTATTTTTTCTAACATAAGCTACCCAATACAAACCATTTTTTGTTTTTTTCTCTAAATTAACAATACCACATTCTTTTGCATTTATTTTAGTTGGTAACTCATCCAGCATGTATACACTTCTAAAATATGGAATGTTTTTTGCATATATATACAAATCAATATTGGTTAATGCTCTTTGTGCTAGCTTTTCTATTAGTTTTTTTTATAGAGATAAAAGTAAAGACCGTGACTATTTTTGTATAGTTTCACATATAAATCATCACCAATTTTATAACCCTCTTTACTATTTACTTGATTTTAATACATCCTCTTCCACTTTGTGGTGTTGTTGTTCTTCTAGTTGTCTTTTTAATGCTCTTATTTTTATTATAGCTTTTGCAATTCCAATAGCGCCAGAAGTTATAGCTCCTAAAAAGTCACCACTACGTGGTATTTTAATAATCCTTAAAGGTATTTTTTTATTTCTTATATATTTTGTTTTACGTTTACCACTTTTGCCTAATTTAATTTTTGCTATCATTACGTTTTAGATTTTAATTTTGAAGTTCTTCATTTTTGTCGTCTTAGACTTATCCCCAATGTAGATGTAATGCCCATAATACCAGACACACCTAGTGCAGCAATTTTACTAAAACTAGCGTCAGGTAGTTTTAGTCTAATTGCTGCTTCTGGCTAGCATTCTATCCGCTTTGTGCCGTTTTGAAATATTAGAATATTTTGAATATGCAATATCGTGTTGTTTGCAATGGTTGTCTAATACGTTTATGCCTTTATCACCTCTTTTGAGTCTTTTTTCTAATTTTGTTCCTGTATCCTAAAATATGAAATTCCCGTGTAGTTTTATTTAATAAATTGTTGGAAAATAGTAGAATAGAATAGAATAGAATAGAATAGAATAGAATAGAATTTATTAATCCTTTTAGATCATTTTCATGATATAGGATAAGTCATACAATATACAAGTATAATTTAAAATACAAAAACAAGGTACATTATTACATAGATACATTTGACTAAAAATAATGAATATAATATAAAAACATAAAACTGAACAAATTACATAAAATATTAAAAATAGTTGTTACAAACGTATACTACACATTAAAATTATGATTAAAATATTCCTCAACAGAATAGAAACAACACTCGGTTAATTTTTGTTTTAAATTTGATATAAAGCAACTATAATTTAATTCCCTCATTTGCGCTGGTAGGTGATTATATAGTGTAGCACCAATATATGATGGGTTTGATTTAAATAACTCCAACTGATGTTTTTTATACATTAAATTATTACCGTGCCTTGTGCTGTAGTTATGAGTATTATTAAGTTGGCTAAAATTATCTACATTTAGTAAACCACAAGAAAATATGGATAATTCCGTTTTTATATTGCGTACCAGGATTGTATGAATTATTGTTTAAAAAAGAACTGTTCACTTTACAGGACAGGGCTAGTTATATAGATATTGTTAATAAAACAAATGCTGCCAATAAAAGATTATATATATATATATATATATAACAAACAATTTGTTGAAAGTAGACTAAAAGATTACATTAAAATAATTGGACCTTTTATTGATAGACGTAAAATAATTCTACCTAAATTAACATCTCATATAGCAAAAGAATCTGCAGTGATTAAATACAAAAATAAACCATTAGAGTTAGTTTTATAGGATGATGAATTAGTTAATTGTCTACGATTGCTTATATTTTCCCAAGCTGCTGGACATAAGATAAGATAATTTTGCCATGTCGATATGGTTGTATAAGTAAAAAAACACAAATAGTAAATATATAAGATGTACATTGATGTAATTGAAGTAACATTAAAATAATATCCAAGCATTAAAATTTAAATTTAATATATAAAACATAAAATTAAATAAATTTAACAGTCATAAATCATTTCAGCAAAGCTATAATATGTTTTTTCACATAAGAGTTTTTTGTTTTATATTGGCAGGTTTAACATCATCATCTAATTTATTCCACAGTTTTAACCCAATACAAAAATATATTTCATTAAATGTTGCACGTTTATGGTGTTGATTAGCATTTAATGGCCATTTCTTGTAGAATAGTTGTGGTTACTTGACAGAGTATAAAACATATTTAAATTAATTTTAAAATATAATAAAGTTTAAAAAAAAAATAGACAAGGAAAAGTTAAAACATTTTTGCAAATAAACAATGGTTTGCAAGATTCGATACTCGAAATATTAAAAACTTTATTTCTGTAACACACAGACTTTTTGTGTTTCAAATGATGTTCCTTATAAGAGAATATTCAAACTGGACATAATAATAATAACTTTTATAATTGAAGAGCTGCGAGAAGCAAAAACTATTAAATAACATTAACATAAATGTATACTTTTATTAACTGTTTGAGTTTGACCAAAGAACATTTTATTCAAAGCATAAAGATATTGACATAATAGTTCAATCAACGTCACCAAAAACATAAAGTTATAATATTACACTCAATGAGTATTTCTTAAAACAACAATAAATATTTTATATATAATACTTTTTTAAATTACACTTTTTCTATCCCAAATAAAAATAAACGGTTCACCGTTTTATCAAGATGCTCTTTCTACATTACGTTTAAATAAAGGTGACTCATTAGAATTTACAGAAAATTTTGTTGGTGGAAATTTGTATACATTTATAAATACAAAATATAAAATTAAAACTATATATAAAAATAAAACATTAATTGTCTGCGTTTGGTGGTTGGGTGTTACCGATCAACAGACTGTCCAACTCCCACTCTGCTATTCCATCTGCAATTTTGTACATTAAAACTTGTTCAGGAATGTATTTGGCTGCCCTGGAAAGGAAGGGTCTCATTGGAGGATGAACGCTGACTTGTAGTATAAAGTGCATGATGCACACCTGTCCGTTCAGAAACTCGCGACAAAATTTTCTTGCAAGTTTGAAAATTTTAATTCGATAGATATCCCACTGCAACAAACAAAAAAAAACATATGTAAAAAACAAAAAACTTTATATAAAGAAAATAAACAAAAAAACTAACAATAAAATATACGATGTAATAAAAAAACAAAATTTCATAAAAAGACTTTCATTTTGCTAAGAAATAAATTAATAATAAACATATAGAAGTTTTTTTTACTAATATAAAAAGCCAAACATTACAAAATACTAGTATTCTATTCCATACATAGATAACGTATCACATAATTTAAAAAAAAAGTTTTAATAGATAATCACAATAATATATCATTTAATTCCCAAAAAACTGTAGGAACACTATTTACAAATATATTCAATTCTATGTAACAATTGAAGCAAACATTACATTGGTCAATCAAAACAAAAATTATTAGATTGCATTAACCAACATAAACGTGACTGCAGTAATAAGTCAGAAGGAACAGGTCTTTGCAGTCATCACTTAAAAAAAGATATCATTTTAATTTCAACAAAACAAATATATTAGATTTGGAGTCAATTTACAAAAAAAAAGATTGACAAATGTGAACATTTGAGAAAATGAACTTGCACGTTTTATACAGATAGTGAAAATTTAAGTGGAATCTATCACAACATTATTAAGTTAAAATCATGTGGATTATTTCTTTCAATAAATAATAAAAATACCTTTGTATACAAACAATAGAAATAAAATTGTTTAAAATAAATAGAATCATCATGTTAGTCTATAGAAATAATATATTCATGAGAATATGAATAAGTAACATAATTTGTACACCGTTTGCTACAAGAATATCAATACCATACATGAATTTAGTTATATGTAAGTTAATACGCAGTTAAAGAAATTGTTTTAATACATATGTAAAAAAAAATATTTATTTTTTATATTTTTTTATACGTTATTTTTTTTTTAATTTAATTTTTTATTCACCCAATTTTTAAAAAAACGTTTTGATTATTTTATGTTATTCTTCGTGTTTCATAAGTTTTAATAAAAAAATATATCTATTGTAGTGCAGACAATAGACGTAGACTTAGTGTGTCGAAACGTCTACCTATTTTTTAAATGTTTTTATAAATAAATATAGTAAAGCCTTATTGGCAAATTTTGTTTTTTTACAAAATTGAAAAATCTTGAAACCCAATAAAATATACTTACATCGTTGGTAAGTTCTGGAATAAGCCTCATTTCCTCTTCACATAAAGTAATTTTTGCAACCAAATAATTCAGGAGATATCTAATCTCCGCTTTGAACTCGGGGGTTTTATCAACGCACGGCATACTTGTTTTATTGACTTGTTGACTTTTGCACTTGCTTAACACACTATTTGCGGCAAACTGCATACAGACAGTGGAAGCATTTATACTATATCAGTCCCCCACTATTTTGCTTAGTAGTGGGGAAAACAAAGTTGATGACTATGAAAAAGTGAAGATGCGCAGCTTAAAGTCAAGGTCACCATATGTTTAAAAAAATCAAGGTAAAAAAATGTTGTGTAGTAACAAATTTATTAAAACAAAATTACAAATTACTAATTGCTTCAGAAATAATTTTATTTGTACATCAAGATGGTTGCGACGGTTACTATATAGTACTCCATATTTAATAAGTAAATAAAACAACTACTATGTTTTTACCACTAATTTATTTTTGTAAAATTATATATAAGGTCTCAAATTAGTTAGTTTTTTTTTTCGAGCCAAACCCTTTGCCTGTTTTAGTAAATGTGTCCAGTGTATTTACTGTATATACCCCCTATTTCCTAAGTGTAGTGAATGTGAGTATGGATGAAAAATCCATAACTTCGTCTGCCAACGCCATACTTAAACAGGGATTAATGGACTATTTATATAGTGTCAATCGCTTTTTTTGAGAATAATAATTATCCCAAAAAAATTAAAATTGGAGTTGAAAACAGTTCTTTATCTCAATCCATCAGTCCCTGGACAGTTGTTGGACTTCAATGCTGATAGTTCATCAAGTACGTCAGATATTTTTAGAACAAGACGCGATTCATTTATATGAGTATGAATAGGTGGGAAGGTATAGTTATTGGGCAAACCCGTAAATGTAGATAGCGGTCTATAAACAGAACCAAAAAAAAAATGCAAAGAGATCCACTATACCATCACTAGTGTCAATTTGAGAAACACCATTCGTAAAAGTAGAAGGAATCTGATTACTACTACGTTTAGATTTGACGTATCCCCAAAAAGCATTAGGATTAGATTTAATCAAATCTTTTACCTTTTTAATGTGATTAGGATAACACGTATCAGCCAATTGCTTACATTTATTACGGGTAGCACTGAATTTGAAGTAGTCAGTTACTGAACGACATATCACATATAAGTTGTGTAATTTTTTTTTAGTAAATACTAGGTCTTTCCGTTCACTAGATAACCATATAGGAAATTTATATGTTTTTTTACAAGTCCCAGTAATTTTTGCAAATGATCCATTGCAGCAAAAAATCTCACAAAAACTATTTAAAATGTTATCAAAAAAATTGTTCCGTTCTCTGTTATTAAACCTAAACAAAAGTACTTCTTTTTAATTCAGACAAAACAGGCAGTAAATAAGAAGAAAAGAGAAATTAAGGTTTAAAAAACACAATTGTTTCAAACACACTAAAAATAGTTATAAGTTAGCTCGTAATTATTGTGACAATCTAATACAATCTAAAAAAAATAGAAGATCAAAACAATCTAGTTACTAATCCAAAAGAAAAAACAGCTATTTTTGCAAACCAATTTGCATCTAACTCTACTATTATAAATCCTTCCATTGCCGTACCTACAATGTCGGCTAGTGAAACAATAATGACTCCAATTTATTTTAGGTTGTCAAAAGATATCTTCTTAAACTTAATACCAGAAAGGCATTTGGTATAGATGAAATTTTTCCTATTATTCTGAAAACATTTGCAAATGAATTAATTTCCATTTTGACCAAAATATTTGCTTTATTACACAAAAATAAAATATTGTTGAAAAATTGCAAATGTTCAACCTATTCCTAAAAAGGGAGACAAGTTTGATTCTTCATAGTATAGACCAATTGCTTTATTGTCCGATTTGTCAAAAAAATTTGAAAAATATATTAATTTTTACATTGTTAAGTTATTAAAACAAAATAACTTCATCTCAGATACTCAACACGGATTTTGATCAAAACGTTTGACAACAGATCTTTTGACTTATGTTAGTCACAAATGGAATTCTACTTTAGACAAAAAAGGAGTTAGACAAAAAAGGAGAAAATCTTGCAATAGCTTTAGATATTTCGAAAGCGTTTGATAGGGTATGGCATCTTAATCTTTCAGCAAGCTCCATTGTTTAGCTCCTTATAAAAAAAACTGTAAATCTCATCAATAGTTTTCTTGACAAAAAAAAATTATAATTAGAATTGATGGTTTTAACTCTGACGCCAAAATCATAAATGTTGGTGGTCCTCAATGTTCTGTTTTTTTGCCAACTTTATTTTTGATTTACATTTACAGTTTTGCAAACAATAACACTTATCATACTTTATACTTTCTAAAGACTATATTGACAAATATGGCAGAGCGCTTGAAAATTCTATGTTAGAATCTGTAGCATCTATGAACAAAAATCTTAAAACAATATCTGAATGAGACATTCCCAACATAATCATTTTTAATTTAAAAAAAAACTGTTTCAAAATTCAAATCTAAGGTATCATTAGTACCAAATATTAAACTAAACAACAAATTCATCTCAAAATCTTCTTCAATTTGTCTATTAGGTGTTACAATTTTACATAAAGATTTTTGGAACGACTATGTTGTTGACATAGCTTCAAAAGTATTTAGAAAACTAGGATTTCTTAATAGATATAATTTTTTTTTTCAACTTTTGCATATATATAAAACTTATATTCGTCCTTGTATTAAATATTGTTCCCAAGTATGAGAAGGAGCATTAAAAGCTCTCTTATAAACTCTATTCAGAAACAAACTATTTGCATTTTTACCAATCCAAAATTGACTAATGACTTAGATACTTTACAATTTAGGCGTATAGTTGCAGATCTTTGCATTTTTTATAGATATTCGGATAATTTGGATACAATAATGGACATTGTTCAAAAGACATTTTGCCATCTAAAAAAATATTGACTCGTAGGCTTGCTAAGAATTCTAACAAATTTTCACTGACAGTTCAGAGATGACCAAAACTTTTAAGAAGGATTTCATTAACCGTACTATTGACAAATGGAATAAACTTACAAATTTAGTATTTCTTGAATCTTATAAGCCACAATTATTTAAAGTCAATGTTTATAGACTGCTCAAATCTAGTCTTCAATGTGATAGTTTCACTCGTTAAAATTTAAAGGTATTTTTATGTTGTAGTAGCATAGTATGTAATTCCTAAATATCACATTTTGAAATAAAATTAATTAGTTTTTTGTTGAAACATTTCAAGCAAAGCAAAATTTTTCAACTTCCAAAACGCATTTAAACTTATCCTTGTAGACTGCCATTAATTTTAGAATAAAAACAACTGATTGGTTTGGCGCTTCAGTTTACTTCTGATTTAGAATTTACATCTAATACACTATAAATGTCTACATTTTGAGTAATTATATAAAGTTTAAATTTATCTATATTATATTTGGACAAATTCCGTGTATAATAATATTTAATATTATCTGAACTACTTTTATGGATTTTAAAAGTAATCTATTATTTCAACTTATATATAATATTATAATATTGTCTATACAGAATTGTAAATGATGTGAAACCCATATGAAATCTTTTACTGAAGGTTTCATTCATATGAATTTAAAAGATTAGTAACGTGTGTTTTGTCTATTTTTATTTAATTAATTTAGTTTCATATAAATTACATATCAGATAGATCAGCAGTTCAATAGTACCTAAATGTATATACATGTGTGGTGTGCAACATATATATATATATATATATATAATTTCACAGAGTATTTTTCAATTAATACAATAATACAAAATTTAATATCAATATCATATTTTTTTTTAATTCACCGATTATGTGGTCTATATGTGCACACAATTGCAATGCTAAAATTAAACAAAGAAACTGTTGCACGTCCACATTTAATCTGGTGTGGTACTGCTTTATCTTTTCTTACTGTAGCCTTTAAACTTTAAACCTGTAATAATGCAATATTAATTTAAAAAAATTCTTAGGTGGCGTCGTGAACACTTGATTGCGTAAGCTCCGTCCTGACGTCATCAAGACTGCATATGTAATGCGAAAAAAATAAAGTATGCATTTACAAAATACCAAATTGAATATTTTTGTTAGTAGTACTGTATATAATTAACTAATCTATGTAAAAAAAAAACTTTAAAACAACAACAAAACATAAAAAAATAAAATAAAGTTTACTGTTATTAAGATTTCATACACAATAAAATTAAACAAAAACGTAGTTTATGTAAAATGTTTAAACAAGTTTAAATATTAAAAATATAGAAAACAAAAATAAATAACACACAGAAAAAATGTGCAATATACCCCACATGCTATTTATTTCAATCATTTTCATGATTTATGCACTTTTTGCATATTTTTTTGCTACATTCTAAGCAAATTGTTTATTTTTTGCAAGAAAAACACAAATAAGCAGTTTTTCGCTTTAATTTTGTCGGGCATAGATAACATGTTTTTTATTCATTTTTTGCTAATTTATCAGACTGGTCAGCTTTTCCTTAATTTAAGCTTTGCTCTCCTATAATTTTTCCGATTAAGATTTTAAGTTTGCAAGATAATCTTTAGTTATATAAACGTTGTCTCATAAATAGTTTAATCAATTTTTTTACAATTATTTTAATGAATTCCATTTTTGTAAAAACCATTTTTTTAGGAAATGATTGGTGTAGTATATAGGCATTTGATGTACTAATGTCAAGAATGCAAAAAAATTGCCATTGGCCAACGTGCAGTTCGGCGACTGGATGAGTATACACTGCATTTCTGGTCCATGGAGTCAACAACACTTTTGGTGTTATTATAATAACTGATTATTTCAGGTTTTTGAATGTTCAAGTCTGTCTCAGCTGAATGATGCATCGATGAAAGCAATAAGAGTGATTTATTTTTTTAGGAACATATGATAGTAAAGTAAAATCTTTAGTGAATCCATATATTGAAGATTCAATTTTTCTATGACGGGAAGGTAGGAATTCTTTTGGTATTTTCCTTCTATATTTTTTTCAAAGTCCTTACTATCGTAAGACCATTAGCTTGGAAAATTGTTGCTAATTCTATTGTGTGTACCAGTTATCTGTTGTGACATTGCGGTTACTGCCATATATTGGTTTACATAATTTGATAACAACCTGTGTAAGTATGCTATTTTTTTCTTCTTGAGAAAGTCCCATGCTGTCACTTCCTTTTTCACAATATAAATATGTGTTGTAAACGTAACTGGTTCTAGAATCAGTAAGGCATTGCAGTTATAAACCATATTTATTCTACAACAAAAATACCCCAGGTGAGTAGAGGGTTACACTCCGAATCTCACACTAACTTGTCAGTCTGTCCTACGAATTCATGGAATGACAAAAATTTGACAAAAATTCAATACACCAACAAAAACCAAAAAAAATGTTTATCTATCGCGACCTACAACATACGAACAATGAGATCCGAAGAACATCTAATAAAACTGGAAAGAAAGCTGGCTGACATTAAGTGGGATTACATTTTATTATCAGAAACACAACTACCCGGTGAAAAAACGTTCACATTAAGGTCAGGACATATACTATCAAATACAACTCTGTGTCCAGCCAAGTAAAACTAAACAAATGATACTCGATGCAAATTATTAAAGTCTACGCCCCAACTAGCACTTCCAAAGATGAAGAAGTAAAACAAGTGTAAGAAGATATAACAAAAGCAAAGGAATTGAAAAAATTACACTTCAAAATAGTTATAGATGACATTAACGCAAAAATTGAAAAGAAGTCTAAGTCGGACTCGGAATATGTTAGGAACTATAGACTAGGAGTAAGAAACAACAGAGACAAAATGCTTGTAAACTTTTTGGAGAAAGAAAACCTATACTGCCTAAACACGATTTTTAAGAAACCACTTCAACGCAGATGGACATGGAAATGCCCAGACAGTTTGGTAAAAAACAAAATCAACTTTATTTTAGCAAATAGTCGAAAAATATGCAAGGACGTAGGGGTCCTGAGCCGGTTCGATACAGTGAGCAATCATAGACTTGTCCGAGCATGTCTGCGGATTGATTAAAGACCGGAAAGAAATAAGCTGATAAAAAAAACAAGATTTTCAAACATTGACGAGTTAGAAGCAAGCAAGGAATAATACCAGAGAAAAGTAAATAAATACCTAAAATCTACGGATATAATATATATGAACGTAGATCAGAATAAAAACAGGTATCCAAACAATAATAAAGAAAATACGCTTAAAAACAAAACGTCCAGAAGTCCCTAAACTAAACACAAACACCGTGAAAATGATAGAAAAAAGAAGACACATGAAAGGTGGAACAGTGGAGTATAAGGCACTAAACAGACTTATAAAGAAAAACATACGGAGAGACATTCGAAGATATGAGACCAAAACAATTTAAAAAACAATCAAAAATAACTAATATGAAAATTCTAAAATCAAAACTTTCAACTAAAAAAACACGAATATCCAAGCTCAAGAACAAGCAAGGAATGACTTATATGCATGCATCAAAAACACCAGATAGGGCAGAAGGTAGACTACTGAACGTGGGATCAGAGGATATGCCAGAAATATCAATACAGAAAATTAGATCTGCTCTGAGTAAGATAAAAAATGGCAAATGTCCCAAAGAAGATCGTATTACAGTCAAGATGCTAAAGCTGAGAAACACGGTGGAAAAATCGATACTAACCTTGTTGAATAAATACCTGAATGATAGTGTAATTCCCAAAGAATGGAATTACGCAGAAAATATTATCTTTTTTAAAAAAGGAGACTCAACAAACATTAAAAACTATTGTCCTATCAGTTTACTATTGCAACTATACAAACTATTAACTAAAATCATATGCAACAGGCCAGGCTTACAAAAAAATTAGACTTCTATCAGGCAGTAGAACAGGCAGGAGTGTATTAAGTACAATTGACCACTTACAAACACTACGCACCGGAATAGAGAAAGCTACCGATTATAACGTACCGATCCACCTGGCATTTATTGATTTCCACAAATCTTTCGACTCGGTAGAAACGTGGGCAATCCTAAAATCTATGAGAAATGCAAGAATAGACTCAAAATACACTGCCATTATTGAAAATATCTATTAAAGTGCTACATTACACATCTAGATCAAAGAAGAATTAACCACCAATAAAATAAACATAGGAAGAAGAGTGCGTTAGGGGAAAACTATCTCATCAAAACTCTTTACTTTAAACTTAGAAAACGTCTTCAAAAAACTTCAGTGGAAGCAAAAAGGAATTAAGATCGATGGAATATACCTCAATCACCTCCGTTTTGCAGATGATTTAGTCCTAATATTAAACGATCCTGTAGAACTTATTATACATACTTTGGTCACGTCATTAAACTTGGGAAGGAGAATCAAACAGCAGAAGTCACAAGACAAATAGGTCTTAAGTAGGCGGCGTTTGAAAAATCACGATATACATTAGCTAACAATGACATACCAATAAATCTTTAAAAAAAAAATTTACGGCGCATGCATACTGCCAGTGCCTATATATGGCTTAGAAACAATCAGTCTTACAAAAAAAGCTCAAACCTACTAAGAACAACACATCGAGCGATGGAACGATTTCGTTAAAAGATCAAATCAAGAACAAGGTAATTAGAGAGAGATGAAGAGTGACTGACATTATTGAACGCATAGCTTAGCTAAAATGGCGCTGGTTTTGACAGATGGATAGTCAGAGTCAGAGTCTTATAGGCGGCCGAAGGAAACAAAAAACAGCAAAAGCCACAAAGAAGATGGTTGGACGACATCAATTCGACCATCGGTAGAGACTGGTTTTAAAAGGCTCAAAATTGCCAGATATGAAAAATATACGGAGAGGCCTATGTCCAGGAGTGGACGTTAGAGGGCTAATAAAAAAGAGAAAAAGACAATCTATCTCTGTTTACTTACACATCCATTTCTTCCGCCTTTCCAATTCCTATAACCTTCGTCTTGTTTTTGTTTATACACAGTTCATACATTAATTCCATTTCTTTATCTTCTTTAACTAACTTCTTCAGTTCTTTTGTACTTTCTGCAAACACAATTATATCATGAGCAAATTGATTACATTTTATTCTTTTTTATGCTCACTCCTTTGCCCCGTTCACCGCTACCATCTCTTTGACATACATATTGAATGACGTTGGAGATAAACAACAACTTTGTCTTATTATTTTTCCAATTTTAAACCAATTGGTTCTTTTGTCTTTTAACTTAATTTTAACTTGTTGTCTCATTTAAAACCTATATATACCGACCAGTTTAATTACTTTTAATGTGCAGTTTTATGTTTGTTTAAATTATCCCTTGGGAATAAAATTGTGCAGAAAAAAAAAACAATAAATATATATAATTTAACATTTTTATTCATAAATAATAAAATATTCTACTATATAATTATTTTTTAATGGCAAACATGTTTCACAAAATGATTTGCATTATCAATGCCATATTTATGATTAATTAAAATCATTTTGTGAAACATGTTTGCCATTAAAAAATAATTATATAGTAGAATATTTTATTATTTATAAATAAAAATGTTAAATATAAAAAATTTCTACAAAATAAAAGAAGAAAATATTAATTATATATAATTTAGTTAAACCTCAAGAACTTTAAATTATTAGTGTTAAACTGTATGTGAAAATTCCCTAAAACAACAATTTTATACTTAATTAAACTAATTTTAAGCAACACATTGTTACAGTTCAACTTTTTATTGTTTTATTATGTTTTCTAATGTTGCACTAAAACAAGAAACAACGAAGACCAAGGAAAGATAAAATTACTAGGGACATTTTAAAACTAGGGGGTTATACGCTATTCAAAGCCATAACTATACTCTTTAATAAATGCATTACAGAAAAATAAATCTTTGACAACTGGCAAAACGTTAATGTAATACTGATATCAAAAAAGGTGATATAAATAAAATCAAAAATTATTGTTCTACAAGTTTGTTGTCACATCTATACACATTCCTAACAAAAATAATCACAAGAAACTAAGCTGAAAAATACCTAAACCACCATTAGTTTGCAGACAATATAATACTTATTAGTATTAGTATCAAAGAATTAGTAGATATGCTGGAACAACTAAACATAGAATCAGAGAAAGTCGGTTTGAAGATGAATCTACCAAAAACATTAAAAACCAAAAATTGAATACGTAAAAGTATACAATTGTTTAAACCACAAAATAAAGTTGGGCAAAAAAAACTAAACAGCTGAAGTAGCACGATATAACACAGTTGGGCGGCATTCGGAAACTATCATTTACTTTGACAAATTGATTTCTGTTTTGTAAATACTATTTAATTACTTTACAGCTCAATTACTTTATAAATTTTTAGTTTATCTAATAACAAACTATGTGAGATATAATCAAAGGCTTTACTTATAGCTAGGCAAGAGCCTAAGCAATATTCTGCAACCTCAAAGCATGTTGTTTCAAATTGGAAAAATTAATTATAGCATGTTAGGTTGATTTTTCTTTCCTAAACTCAAATTGTTCTTGAGCAATTCGATTGTTATTGTTAAAATGATCTTGTAATTGAGAACTCAATTTCTCAAATAAAAAAATTATAAAAACAACTGAAATTGAATTATATTCATATTCATTTTATTCACATGATCAAGCACAATAATACAAAAGTAAATAATGCAGTATGTGAAAAATCAAAGCTAATAAAATTAAAAGACAGAAAAATAAAGTTATACACATTCAAATTGCAATAATACATATATATCTTACTCGCCTCCGTACACACATAAGGCGACCTAGCCTCCACCCTAAATGTAATAGTTTTAACTGTGTATTTTTTTGCATTTAGTTATTTAAAATATTCTTTATTAGGACGCACAAAGAGGGGTAAAGAAATATAACATTAATTATATACAAAAAAATTGGAATATTAATAATAGCAATAGAGCTCCAAATGCCAAAGCATCGTTTTAGACTCCAGTTGTATAAAATATATATGTGAAAATGTCGAACACGCCTCTGCCAATGTTGCCACTATCAACATATCGTATTTTGTAAATTTCTATTATTAGTAGGCATATATTTGTTTTATTCTGGAGGTGATTTAGTTTAGTTGTTTTTTGTGTGTATAAGATTATAAAAATATTGAAACTGTAACACAGTCTACAATAAATAGTTATTTTCAAAAATTATCGAATGCAGGTACGAACAGTTATTTGAAGTTGTTTTGATTTTAATTTGTATGTAGTGTACATTACAACAACTATAGTATGCTAGCGGTGATTAATTGTTACTACATTATAGCGTTCTTTAAGCGGTGACTTACTGCTGTGGTATTTTAACTCACATTATTAAAAAAATATGTTGCAAGACAATTAACCACTAATAATAAATACTACACTGTACTGTTTGTTACCGGTTTATGAATGGATTACCTGCCTCAGAAACCAAACCATGGAATGTTAAACAAAGGCTATTAATTGATTATTACAAACATGTAATAAACTCAAAAACAAGAGTACACCACCAAAAGAACTACTTAGTTACATAAAACCTCCACCGATATACATCCCAGCAGTAGCAAACACTAAATAATTTACTGATATGCTAAACAACAATCAGGATAATAAACAAAAATTTAATCTTAAAATAAATAATAACCAAATTGTCGACAACAGATGTGCAAAAATTTCAAGCAGCTATTAAAGAACCAAAAAATTGTGATGTGCAATTTTACACCTTTTATTTACACCAAGAACGCAGTTTTTATGTAATGTTAAAAAACGTTCTTTCTATCATTAAAACCACAAAGTAACAACAGTTAATCATCTATGAATTGCAATACCCTTAACACTACAAATACATATTAAAATCAGTTAACAAAACAAAAGTCATGCCTCAATGTGCTAACTGCCTTCAACTGGGACGTACCAAAAATTACTGCATTCATGATCAGAGTCCACAAGAAAGTGCAGCAAACATAATTTCCAACGCTGAGACCTAGAACTTGGCCTGTCTTCGATTTTTTTGTATTCAAAAGTTATCCCATAAATGATCTGCAAGTAAAAAAAAATTAATATCTTTTCAGACTATTTCCCTGTCCTAATCTACTTAAGCTCACACATACACCATAAACAAAAACCAGATTTTTTAACCAATAAAATAACTGGAACCTGTTTTAAAACATATTAGAAAAAGAAAAACACCCAAATGTCTTGCTTAAAACAACATTTAAACATTAAGCAGTTTTGGAACTCACAAACACTACAAACAAGCTACAAAATGATTTAAAAGTAACTAAAAAACCACTACTAATAAATAGAAGAATATGGAAGTCTACTAGAAATCCACAAAACAAAACTAAATACAACAACCCGCTAAAAGCCTACTCTTAGAGAAAAAACTAAAAAATCAATAATTTAAAAACAAAACTACCACTACTACAAACAGACAAAAAGCAGTCATCAGTTTTGGAATGCTTTTATCAATGACATTGTTTATTACTACCATCATACCATGTGAGTCAAACACGTGATTGAAACATAGCTATGATCTCTATATTTCTATGAAAAAAGTTGCAGCAATTAGAATTAGTTTCCAAAATATGTGCAAAAAGCACTCACACATATTTTCAATGCTATACTACTTAGATCTGAACATTTTCAATCTCAATGAAAAGTGGCACAAATCATTCTGATAAACCTGTGACAGAAACATTTTTCTGTTGCTTTATAAGTTTATTTAAAATGTATCTTTGAAAATATGTTTCTGAAAAGACTGAAATTAAAAGCATTTCATCTATCTCCAAATTACCAATTTGGTTTTTTAAATTAACACACAACTACAGAGCAGGTTTACAGAGTCATAAAGCAAATTAACAACACTTAAAAAAAAGAAATATTGTTTGGCTGCTTTTCTGGACAACACTCAAGCCTTTGATAAAAGTCTGACACCGGAGATTTTGGAGCAAATTGAAAACGCAATTGCCCATTACACATTTCATGTATTATAATCATACCTAAGCAAAACATTTTTATGGTTAAACATCAAGATAAAGTAATTAACTTACACTTCATCAAATCAGCGGTACCACAGAAAGGTATTCTTGCACCGGTGCTATATCTACTTTTTAAAGAAAACCTTCAAGAATTACGTTTGTCATTCTAACAGTTAGTAAAATTCCAAGTTTTGAGAAACTTCAGACTTTTTTTAAAACCATCCAAAAATAGCTTAAAACCTTGTAAATTAGGGCCAATCAAAGTAAATTTCAGCATGCCACCGTCACTCTCCGGCAAACAATAAATTTTAAAACATGTATGGGTCAACTGTTCTTAACTATGGGACAGTAAGTTTCTAACATTCTGAAGCTGAAAATATATCAATTACAAACAGTTCAATATTTATCACCAATAAGTTTCTATACAAAAATCTGAACATCTCTAATGTGCTGCAAGACTTCAAGAACGCTAGTAGCAAATACTTATCTTGGTTTGAACATCATACCAACACGTACGCTGTCAACCTTCTTTAACATGTCACTACTAGCAATCAATGAGATACCTAATTAAATTAGTTACAACCTTAATGTAGATCTTCAACCGCACGCTATTAGGTTTATATTAAAAAAAACTTTTCAGAAAAATTACTGCGTTTTTTGTGTTCAAGTGTTAATCAGTTGAAACTAAACTTGAAGATGACACTATAAATTAGTTAGATAACATAAAAAACCTCTTCTGTACCATAATTTTAATTATGTAAATATGGGATAGTTATATTTATCTCCGTAATTAATGATCTAACAATTTATTCAAATTGATAAAAAAATAATGATAACTTTAATTAAGGGGGGAGAATAGTTGTGCTATTATAAAGCTTTACAGAATCAAACTCGGCAAGAAAACGCATGAATATAATTGAATAAAATTTTCACACATTGTAGAAGAAAGTCCACTCTGTCATTAAATTTGTAAAAATTTGATGCAATAAGTCGTTTCTCCGCAATTAATTTTTTTTAAAGTGGCGTTTTTAATTAGTTCTTTATTAATTTTTGACTCGTTAATTATAACTTCAAATCTTTAAACAAAAACATGAAAACATAGAATATTGTATGTAGTTCAACATATAAAAGAGTGATGATTAAAATCTTATCGTTTGGATATTGAGTTGGTTGGCGTTTTGTCCCATAAGAACCAATTTTAATTTAAAAATGGCGTTGTCGATATTTTTCTAGAGAGAAAGGTTTGCCGATATTTTTGTAGATGTGATAGGATTTAATATATTTCCATAACAATACTACTAGTAGCACCCCCACAAGACAGTGCGACTAAACCTGGCAATTCTCTGGCGTTAAACTGAAAAGAATTAATTTTAATTTAACATGCAAATGATATTAAGTTTACTAAACAAGACTAAAATTAATTTTTTTTATAAATTTTAAAACTAATATAAACAATATTATTGTTATTTAATTTATTTAAAAAAATATATTTAAAAATAATTATTTTTTTTTTGTTTGCACATTTTAAAAATTTATTATTAAAGAAATATTAAATAGTATTATATCTGCGATTTTATAATATTTTTAAAATCCATTCTACATAGCACAATATCTCGATAGAATAATATAAAAAATATTTATAATATATTATAAAAAATGTTATTTATTTGTTTCATTGGACGTAAAGTTGAGAAATATTTTCTGTTTTATTTTTACATATTTTTTATACAAAACTAATAAACAACGTGACCGTTTAGATAGATTAAAAGTATTTAATTATTTTTATAAATTGTATTTGCTATGTTGCCAATTGTAAGAGGCGTATTAGAACTTATGAGGAGGCCTATTCTACTGGCCCGCAACAAAATATATATATCAGTATAAAAGCATAGTGCCACGTAGTGTTGACTTTAATGCACTACAATGTATAACTGTATATGTGTATGAGTCGAAATGGTCACCGAACAAAATTTTGTAGAAAGACTTCTAGTAAAGATTATGTTGAAATAAATTGATATACACACCAAAACGTATTTGCCTCCAGTTTTTCGTACCTGCCTCTGTTCTGGAGGCCAGTACTATCAGCGTGTATATATCTAAGAAAAGTCCTAAAAATCTAAAATAAATTGATAGACTGTATTTTATATTATCAATATTAATCTTATGATTAACAGGTGTAGGACGACCATTATTAAAATACATACACGTGGTTTTTGATTTATTAATAATCAACATATTAATTTTGCAACAAGTATATAACCTTTTAATTATATTAGTCGATTTATAATTTAATTCATTTAGATTCTTAGCGCTTACCGCAATTGACATATCGTCCGCATACATTATAAGTTAGCAATCAAAAAGATATGGTAACTCATTAACAAAGAGTAAAAAGGGAAGAGGACCTAATACAATTCCCTGTTGCACACCGTAATTTACAGTTTTTTCTTCAGATAAGTAATTGTTTAATTTGATTTTGCGATCCCTCAAATAAGACTATACATTTTTAAAACGAACCTCTAATACCTATATTATTTAATTTTTCTATTAATAAATAAAAAAAAAAATTAATAAAAAAAAAAAAAGAAACCATAAACATGTGCGTTTTGGCCTAATTGTTCATACAAGTACTTTGAAAATGCAATTACCGCTGTTTCGACTGAATGATTTTTTATAACTATGTTGCAATGGATAAAGTATTTGATATTTGTCAAGAAAAATAAGCATTCGTTCACAAATAATTTTCTCAAAAACCTTAAATATTGTGGATACAATTGCAATGTCTCTGTAGTAAGTTAATATTAAAGAGTGGCGTAATTAAGGCTGTTTTCAAAACTTCTGGATAGATGCTACTTTCAATTGCAAAATTAAATAATATGTGTAAAATATCAATAATGTCCAAAGCAACATGTTTAATCAGTATAATATTTATATTATCAAAACCGCATAAACTTTTGTTCTTGAAGTTCGGTATTGTTTTAAAAATTTCGATTTGCGATATTGGCTCCATCAAAAACGTATTAGAAAGTTTTAGAGTTAAAGAAGTATATGTCTGTTTAGGAATCATGTTCAAATGTTTATTAATTTGTATCTCAGCTAAATTTGAAAAATAACTGAGAAATCTTTCAGCAATGATATTGTCATCGTCTATTAAAATTTCATTTCGTTTTAACGATATTTGCTTAGGTTTATCACATTTTTTAGTATTCGTCAGTCCTGTTACTATTTGCCAGGTTGCTTTACTTTTATTGTCTGATTTATATATTTTGTTTGAAAAATATTCTTTTTTTGCGTTTGCATTTTGTTTGTAAAGTTTCTTTTGTGAGTCAAAAGTTTTTATTTTTTGTTGATCATAAAGAGTATGAGCAAGCCAAAAAAGATTATCTAAATTCCTAGCATCTTTAATTAAAGTATTATTTAACAATTTAACAATAGCAATTCAATTGAGCTCTATGCGTATGTGTTGTTATACTACAGATTTCAATTCTTTTTATAAACTTACTAAAACTATCATTTAAGTTGTTTCTTTCGCACAACACACTTGTCCAATCCTGATTTGACACATATAATGCAAATGTATCCTGGTTATATTTACGCTTTGTAAATATTTTTGTTTGCTTTTGCGTATTTAATGAAATTTTAATATCTAAAATTAATGATAAATGATCCCCCAGTAAAGGATTTATAGTTTTACAATATAAATACTCTGAATCAATATTTGTTATCATATAATCAATACCACTAATGCTTGTGACGTTATTTTTGTTAGTTACTATTCTAGTAGGAAGCGCATTAATCAATTTTATATTGAAAGAGTTTAATATATCAAACAGTAAATTTTGTTTAAAAATAATTACCAAGTTTTGTTTTGTCGCCTTTCTTGTATACTGGAGTGATTGCAAACATTTTTAGAACATCTGGGTAAACAATAGATAAAGTAAATAATATGTTTTGCGGTTTTTAGATATTTTTTTTTAATTCATGGCCGTTTTGAGATAAAGAGTTATTTAGTGACAATGTAGCGTTTTTAATATTTTTATATATGTAACTTCCCAAAATAAAAACGAAGGGGTGTTCTCTGACTATTGTTACATGTTGAAGTTTATTTAGTTAGTTTTTTGTGTGTTTGAATTTCTATGCATATTAACAAATTTCCACATAGCAGGTTTATTATTTTTATGCTCTGTTATATATTATCAGATTTGCTTTTTTTAACTGCTAATATTTGCGTCAATAATTATTTCTCATTTCTTTAAAGTTAACAGTTTTTCACTTCACTTCATCCGAAAGTCCATAAGTTACAAATATTATAGAAAACCCATTTTTTTAAAACTTTATTTTTTGTATCATTATTTACTTACAATGGAAAAGAATGTTTATACGTTTTGTTAAAAATATTTAGGACGTTCCTAAATATGTCTGATTAATTATTATAAAATATATATTTTCATGTTTTAGTGATGGGTTTCACTTGTTTTGGTAAGTTTTTCTTTAAATTGATAGATACAATTGAAGTTATCAAACTTACGCTCATATGATTGGTGAGAGTTGAATTAATTATTTTCGTAGTAAAATTTATATTTTCTATATTTGTAATAATATTGTTGATACAATTATTCAATCCTGTATTGCCAACAATAGTTTTTTAAGTCCATATAACTGTAAATGGTCACGTCTCCAAGAAAACCAAAGGCCTCTCAATTTACTACCAAAACGTTGGAGGTATAAAAACCAAACTAAAAAAAACTTTTGTTAGCTGGAGCTTTGTCAAGTTATGACATTATTGTTTTAACC
This sequence comes from Tachinus rufipes, assembly GCA_963932245.1. Taxonomy (NCBI): domain Eukaryota; kingdom Metazoa; phylum Arthropoda; class Insecta; order Coleoptera; family Staphylinidae; genus Tachinus; species Tachinus rufipes. The sequence goes on from OZ010750.1 coordinate 21,686,224, forward strand.
AAAACTTTGCTATCTGAAGACATCACTGACTCAGAACTAAGACTAACTGGCTATAACCTACTTAGATGTGATCGGTCTTATTTAACTAGACTAAATGTGATACTTCTTGTAATATTTTAAACTGTAACTACGTTTTTAATGATTTTAAATGTGCCAACGCAATCAATGATTTTTTGTTGAACGTTGATTGGTCTGTTCTTTTTAACAACTGTAATATTAATGTATGTGTTGATTTATTTTATTCTGTTTTGTATTATGCAATTGATTGTTATGTACCTAAAAGAGTGTGGCATGACAACAACTTTCCTATTTGGTTTAGCAAGTAATTAATTTTACTTACTAAACTAAGAAAAATAGCACATAAATTTAAATCTTCAGAACTTCTTTCTGATTACAATGAATTTGATTCTCTTCGGACTTCATGTAAAAATCTGAACGCACGTGTTTACAAGCAGTACATTTTACGCACCGAGAATAACATTTAGTCTAATCCAAAACATTTTTGGAGATTTGTAAATGAAGCTAGGAAAACTAATGCTTTTCCAGCTACAATGTATTATGGTGATCAAACCTGTATTAATGGTGACGATCTTGTAAACAAATTTGCAGATTTTTTCTCTTACGCTTATAATTCTCAAATTCATCCAACTTCATTGTTTAAGTTTGATAAAAATGTAATTCATACAAATTTCTCAGTCAGTTTACTAGATATTTTTAATAGAATTACAAGCTTCAAATCTAATCTTAGCACTGGACCTGACGGTATTCCTTCTATACTCTTAAAGAAATGTATTTATTCAATTCAAACCATTAAATTTACTTTTCAATGCTTCCTTAAATAAAACTAAATTTTTTGATGTATGGAAACAAACTTATATTATGCCATTGCATAAATCTGATACTAAAGAAAATATTTCAAATTATAGAAGCATTTGCATTCAATCTGCTATTCCAAAATTATTTGATCAAATTATCTTAGTAGAAAAACAGCATGGGTTTTGTGAGAGTCGATCTACACATACCAATTTACTTTCTTACGAAAATTACATTTTAAACGAATTTGAATTCAAAACTCAAGTTGACTCTATTTACACCGACTTTTCAAAGGCCTTTGATAGTGTGAGCCACAATATTTTGATTGCTAAGCTTCGTGCCTTGGGTTTTCATAATGCAGGTGTTTCTAAATTATCTTGCTATTTGAAAAACCGAACGCAGTGTGTAAAAATCAATAACTTTCTTTCACAACCTATTTTAGTTCCATCAGGTGTTCCTCAGAGATCTCACTGCGTACCAATTTTATTTTTACTATTTCTATTATTTGCAGATGATTTAAAAATTTATAGAAGTATTTTATCTATCGATGATTGCAATCTTTTACTGCAAGATTTAGACTCGTAATGCTTGGTGTCTTATTAATAACCTTTCGTTTAATGTTAATAAATGTTTTGCAATCGGTTTTAATAGAACGCTAAGCAAAATTTTGTACGATTATATTATCGATAACAAGGTGCTACAACAAGTGACACAAATTAAAGACTTGGGTGTAATTTTTGATTTCAAACTTGGTTAATTTTGATCTCAATTACATTGCTTCATATACAATTTACCGTCACTAAAACTTCGACGCAAAAGATCAGATCTCTCATTTTTGCGTGGTCTAGATATCTGAAGTAGACTGTTCTGAGGTATTTGTATCTCTTCCATTCTACATTCCTATTAATGAACGACGTACCAGGCAGACTTCATTATTTAGAGAATTTACACATTCTACTAATTAGGTATTTCACAACCCCATCGGTAGAATTTGTAGGTTTGCAAACTGTTTAACAAACAATTTTAATTTTTTTTGTTCTAAATCTATGTTTAAGATTCAATTGAGTCATATTGATTAAATGTTATGTATTTTATATTATATTATGTTTTTTATGTCTATTTTTTTATTTTGGTTTTTATATTGGTTATTATATATATATATATATATATATATATATATATATATATATATATATATATATATATATATATGTATTATATTGTTTATATTCATTGTATTTTTATGTAGATGTAAATGGTTTTACTTATACCGTAAATAAAGAATTATTATTATTATTGTTATACGTAGGTATACACTGTGCAAATCACTTGTAAATTCAGTAAAATCAAAACTTTATAAGATCTGAATGTATAAAATATATGTGACTTCTTTTTATTTAAAAACAACGAACAATTTATCAAATTATGAACTGCAATTTTGTTAATACTTTCCACGTTACCCATAGTTACTACTTCGGTCGCGGTTTGTCCTTGATATTCATTGCTTATCCAGATTATTTCTATTATTGATCTCCTTTTCTTAATTCATTTCAGTAGAAAAAAAAATCAAAATGATTATTATTAGAGCAACGTAGAGTAATGATGACCAAATGCTTAGCAGAAAATAATTGATATCATTAGTGAAAATTAGTTTTGCCATGTTAGGTTGTAGTTTGTGAAGTCCTAGCGTTTTTAGTGTAATTTCCATATTAACTTTTTGATTTTCTTGTAGTCAAAATTTTACTTTATTGGTGATGAGTGGTGATCCAATAATTTTTCTAGGTACCTCAGTTGATTATTTTTTAAGAATATTTGGCAATCCTTTTCTTTGATGGGGAATATTCCTTGTAGTGATTTTGTTTTGGTTTTGGTTTGACACTTAGTTTTAATATTTTCTTCTTTTGGAAATGCTCCTAGGAATTGAATAATTTCTGGGATGATTTCGATTTGGTTTTCTTTAATATAAAGTTTAACAAATTTACGTTTGTCCGTGGTTCCGCTTAATATGAATTGTTTTTCACATTTTGTTCCGTTGTTGGATTGTAGGTAGTTTGAACATTGGTATATTTTATTTTTCATGCAAATGCCAATTAGAGGTTTGATAATGATATTATGTTTTAAAAAAATATTTGTTAATTGGTATAACAGTAAAAAATTCGGATGTGTATTTTGTAGGAATTGGTTGTAAATAATATAATTCAAAGTTTTGTTCATAATTAATAGGGATTGACAGTAAGTAATTGATTTGATATGAATTGATTTTGCAATTTACTTTTATAATTTTTTCAAAATCAATTATTTTTTCTAGTTTTATTTCAAAAGGAAGTTGTTCATGCTAAATTAAAAAGATTTTAAATAGTTCCTTATAAATAAATCGTTTAATTTTATTATACTCGGGTGCAAGGTTTTCAATTTGCAAAAGGTTACAGTTTTCAATATCTTGCAATATTTCTAGTATTGATTATAATAATATTTATTTCAAAAAAATACCAAAAGGTGTAGAATTACATAGTACATAATACAAAATTTAATACACAAACAAAAACATTTATAAAACTTAAATAATATAACTAGTCTATTTTAAAAATTAATAATAAATAATATTAGTTATCTTTGTTAAAATATTCAGATAAAGAATAAAAAGAGTTTTTTATCAGATAACGTTTAAGTACTTTTAAAAAACAATTTTTAATTTCATCTGTTTCATGTCTTCAGGGAGTTTATTAAAAATGTTTCTTGCTACAATATAAAACGATGTTTTTACATATTTATTTGCGGGAATATCAGTTAATAAAAAATGATTTCGTGTGTTGTGGTTATGTATGTCTTTATTTGTAGTGAGGTCTGCTTTATTAGAAAAAATATACTTTGATGCATGGTAAATATAAATTGATGGAACCGTCAAAATACTTAGACTTTTAAAATATGATCTACAAGAATCTCTAAAACCTATGTTTGCTAAAATTCGAATAGCTTTTTTCTGTGTCTTAAGGACGTTTTTAAGATTTAACTCGTTTCCCCAGAATAGAATTCCATACTCAACTATTGAGTTAAAATAGGAAAAATAAACTATTCGTAGTGTAGATTTACTGCAATAATGTCTTAAAGTTCTTAGAGAATAAATGCTTTTATTTAATTTTACAGACATATTACATACATGACTTTTAAACTTTAAATCATTATCAAAAGTCACACCTAATAATCTAATGTAGTTGATATTAGTTCACTAATAACACGAACATTTAGTTCTTGAATTTTGTTGGGTAGGAAAACCAAAATTTGTGTTTTGTTCACATTTATTGCAAGTTTATTACAGTTAAACCAATGCGATATAGAAACTAAGGCTTCTCTTACTCTATCATTTAAGTCGTCTTTATTATTGGCATATAAACAAATAGTTGTATCGTCGGCATAACATGTCACATCAAAATTCATATTAAATGATAAGTTATTAATGAAAATATTAAATAGTAGAGGTCCAAGAATTGATCCTTGTGGAACCCCACATTTAATATTAGTTCTAATGGAATTGTAGCTTGTTATTTCGTTGTAATTGTTTGAGTAATTAATGCGAACGTATTGTTTTCTATTTGTTAAAAATGATTTAATCATATCAAAAGCTTTACCTCTAATTCCGTAATAATCAATTTTTTTAAGAAGTAATGAGTGGTTAACAACATCAAAAGCCTTTGATAAATCGATCCTAACAACTGCCACCAATTTATTAGTATTAATCTTAGAGTATATTTTATAACCTATTTCACACAGAGCTGTTGCAGTAGATTTATTTGTTGTGAACCCATGTTGACAAAGAGAAAATAGTTTTTTTTTTAATCATAAAATCTTCTATTCGTAATTTTAATACAGTCTCTAATATTTTAGAAATACAAGGCAAAATTGATATTGGACGATAATTATTTATGTCAGACTTAGATTTGCCTTTATGCAGAGGCATAATTGTTGCAATCTTAAACTCATCGGGAAAGTATCCATTTTTAAGGCATGTATTAATTAAATTAGTGAGTGGCAGTTTTAGGAATTTAATTGCATGTTTTACTATATGTATTGGAATACTATCAAACCCTGTAGCATTTGTATGTTTTAATTTTTTAACAATATTCAATATTTCATTTTCGTCTACCGGTTTTAAAAATAAGCTTGATGAATTGTCAAGTTTGGTTCTATTCAACATATTAAGCGAGTCGGTGTCGTTAAAAACGTAAATTTTTTTAATTAAATTTGTTGAGATTTCGCTAAAGTAGTGACTAAAAGAGTTTACTATTACTTGAGGGTCAACTACAAGTTCATTATTTATAAGTTAATTAATGTTGTCGGACGGTTTTGTTTGATTGGTTTCCGATTTAATAACGTCCCAGGTAGATTTAACAATATTATTAGATTTTAGTATTTTATTGTCGACTAACATTTTCTTGGCTGCTAAAATAACTTTTTTTTAAATATTACTGTACTTTTTATAGTACTGAACAAGAACATTGTTATAAGAGGATAAGTTTAACAGCAAATACAAATCTCGTTTGGTATCACTGGATTTTCTGATTCCCAGTGTTATCCATGCATTTTTCTTTTTATTCAATAAAATCTTTTTTTCTGGAAAAGCGTTATCATGTATTGCAGTTATAATATTACAGAAAGTTGTACATTTTGCTGATGGCTTTTTGTCATTAAATACATCTATCCAATTTATGTCTTTTATTAAGTTTATAAAATAACACTTGTTTTTGTCATTATATCTTCTTATAAACTTGTAACTACTATTAGTATTTGGTAAAATAGTCAAATCTAAATTACAAGTTAGTACATTATGGTCAGATATAGGAACAATATCATTTTTAGTAAAAATTGATGTATTTTGTTTGACAATTATATTGTCAATACATGTTTGCGAAGAATTGGTAATTCTGGTTGGATCATTAACAGTAAATTTTAGATTAAATGATTGTAACATACTTTTAAATGCATTTGATTGGTTTGTGGATTTTAATAAATCTATGTTGTAATCACCGCAATACATTACATTGTTACTACTTGTGTTAACCTGAAGAAGACTTTCAAACAAATCTAAAAACAGTTCAACGTTGCTACTTGGAGTTCTATTTATTGAAAATATGGTTAAATTTATATCAGGTATTTTAACGCCGCAAAACTCAAAAAGTTTTTCTGTACATTCAATATTACACAAAAATATATCATGTTTGATATTGTTCTTAAGTAATATTTATACTCCTCCGCGTTTATATTCTATTCTACAAAAACTGCTCGCTACTACATAATTAGTAAAACTCAGTACATCTAACTCTTGATAAGTATACCAATGTTCCACTATACAAGCTATATCTACATTATAATTTTCTAAAATAATTTCTATTTCTAATTTTTTGTTTTTAAAACCTTGACTATTTAAGTGCAATACTGTGAAGCCTGGCTTATTGTTAAAAAATGTTCTTCAACTGCTGCCGTGTTGTTGCCTGTGGAATTGAAATTATCTTTCATATCTTCAATTGAATCTTCTTTTTCTTCCTGTGATATAAAGATATTATTTGAAGTAGATAAGTCGGCGTTTACTTCGTTTTTATTAATAGTAGTAGTATCATCTAAGTTGTCTACTGTTGTGGCTGGTTGGATGTCTAGATATAAAATGTTTTGTTGTTCCATTACAATTTGATGTTGTTGGCTCATATTGATATTCAAAAGATTTTGTAAACTACCGATAAGTTTGTATTTTCCTGTTGAGTTTAAGTATAGTCCACGTTTTGTATAGTCAGCTCTTCTTAAGTGTTTGTTGAAGTTTAATAGTTTTACGTGTTCGTATCCTTGAGTAAGTTCTTCTAATTTTTTATTGAATATATAAGTGTTGTAAAATGATGTCGGAGTTTTTATGTCAAAGCGGAAAGGTAAAGTAGACAATATCAGATTTGTATGGGCAGTAGTTTTATTAATATTTTTTATAATCTCAAGAATTTTATTAATGTTTATAGGAGAATCTTCTATTATATTGTCTTCTATTCCTCCAATTATAAGTAAATTATCTTTTTTCGAAAGTATTTTAGCTTCATTTTCTAGATTTTTAACAATTTCCTCTATACCAGCTCCTGGCTTACATATATTTTGTATTATGCAATTTGTTTTATTTACTAGCTTATCCACTAATCCAATTCCATGTCCATCTGACATAATTAACAAAACTTTATTATCATCAGATGTAATTGTTTCAGGAGTGGCCTGATTAATTATTTTTGTTTCTTGTTAGTCTGGAAACACTTCCAAAGTTTGATTGTCTGTTACGTATCTATTGCTATCATTAGTTTTGCTAGGAACTAATGTTAGCTGTTTGACAATTTCTTCTGTTTGAGTATCTTGGTGAATAAAATTTTGGCCTTTTGTTTTTTCAATAGTATTTGTTAAGGTCAATATAACGTTTTTGTTACCATTTAAATCTGTTTCTAATTCTTTAATTTTATTTACAAGCTGCTTTACGTTTTCTTGTACATCTAGGTTTAAGCTATCTTTTTCGGCTAATTTATTCCGTAGGTCAGTTACTATGTCATTGTAGTCAATTTCATTTTTATCTTTAGTTTCTACTATACTTATATTTCCGATATTACTTATATTTAATGATGATTTTGGTAAAAGTTTATTGATTTTTTTGTCACTTGTTTTTGATAAGGACAAGCCGTTTGCTATTTGTGATCGAGTTTGCAGCTGGGTGTCTATAACTTTTTTAGACATAGTGGATAGTTTAAGATGTAGATTATATTTGATTTAAAATAGGTAATTTGTAGTTATCAATTTTTGAAATACTTTATGACGTAAACGATTTATAGGTAGGATTAGACAGGGACACAATTCTTCACACTAAAGTGCCCGTTTTAGTGACGTAACACATCATTAGAAATAGGCAACGGTAAGGTAACACAGTAAACTCAAGGAAGATTTAATAAATATATTACAGTATTTTGACTATGTATGTTTTTAAATATAAAAAATGTTAATACTGAAGATAATTAATAATAAAAGTTATTTAAAATTTGAATTAAAAGTCACAGACTGCGGTGAATAAAAAATAAAATAATAAATAAAATTTAACAAAAATATAGTTTAAAAGCTGAGGATTTAAACCACAGACCCTTGAATTACTAGACGGGCCTCTAACGCAGTGCGTTACATTGGTGAGTGCTGGAAATTGTTTAATGGCTCCCGCGATGATAGATATATTAAACACATTGTTATTGTGAATAATAAACGTGCATAATTTTTAGGTTAAATGTTAAATAACTTAATTTATTCTAAATAATGAGTTGTAGATTAAATACTATGTTCCACAAACATTAGTAAACAAGCAATAATATAATATAAACTAATACAATGTCACTAATATAATATATATTTAAAAATTAATTATTTTGGAGATAGGATAAAATAATAATTAAACTATTTGCTTATAGCATTTGGTTTTTTAATAGCTAACGTCTCGGCAGCGTCGCTGCCTTCCTCAGAGCTATATATATATATATATATATATATACTTATACATGATTGTATGAAAGTGAAGATCGTTGTGTACATCTTAATCTCAGGATTATTGTAACAAAACATATTTGCTTATTAATATATACTAAAATAGTTTCGTAAACCTTTTGCTAATTTCCAATGTAAAAATTGATTTGTAAAGTAAGGTATTTGTCGAGATATTTCATATTTTACAATTCTACTGTTCTACTTAAAGTGAAGATTATTATGTGTAATGTTAGTTGCATACTGTTGAAAGTCCTGTTTAAAATTGTGTGAATTTTGTTGCCACTGACGTAGCGGTAAAACTAGTTAAGTACAGTGTGTACACTTAATATTAGATGGCGTTATATTCAACAATAAATATTTGATAGTACAACTGGTAGTAGCGTTACTAAGAGTACATCCCCTTTAAGAATTTTTTAAAAGCAAGCTGGTTGAAAAGTATGAGTGGTCAAGGTTAGAAGATTTACTATATGAATAGCGGAAATAATATTCATTTAATATTGACATTTCAGAGATTTTTATTTTGAAATATATTTGTATTTAATATTCGATTTTTTTTAATTTTACATTTAAATCGCAGTTATATTAAATTATTGATAATTTTATTTAATACGTGTTTGATTGTTAAGTTTTATATAAAAATAAATTACTATTTTATAAAAGAATAGAAAAGGTTTGGCAACTTTGTTTCATATTTACATTAAAATAGATATAATCACTAAATATTATAAATTTCCAAGTTAATGTTAATTTACTTGCAATGTCCTAAAATACATTGCAAGTAAATTTATTAGTTAGCATCATGATAGTTTTTTTTTCTGTTTGTTACAAATTTAGTAACTGTACAATTATTTTATAACACTCTTGAATGTTGTAGGGTACAGAATTGCGTCGCCCTCTCTTAATAAATTAAGTGTACAAGTTTTACTCAAATCTAAGATCAAATGAGAGCAAATATCGTAATTTGTACAATTGTTTTATAGTGGTCTTAGACTAATTTGTCTCTGCAGCTGCACCCTAAACATTGTACCCAATCGTCGTTTCAACTCAATAAATTAAAGGTACAATACACAAATGTATATAAAATGCATTTCTCATGTTTATGTACAAATTATTTGATTTGACGGTTTTGAGACACGTTATCCATGTTTAAATGTTACTGAAACTGATCATAAAATTTTATTATTAATTATTTCGCTAACTGCGAGTAATTATATTAAACCAAGTAGTCATATAAATCCAAACAAATCATTTAGAAACTATAAATATTATAATAATGTTCAAGAGCATATATTTTGTGTTATTTGTTTGAAATCACATTTATATTTTGCTTGCTTGGCCTTGCCACACAAAAAGGGCCTCTCAATTGGGTATTCAATCTTAAAGTAAACATTTTTTTGTAGGCATTTATCTTTTTATAGCTTTCCGTTCTCACATTCCTTATTAAGCAAATATTTTAAATGTTATATTTAAGAAGAAATATGTAGAATGAATAGTAAATATTTAAGTATGCCGATTTCAATAGATATAATTAAAATTGCAAGTTGACGGCGTTTATGATGTTAATGCAAAACATATATAAATATAGTTTGAACAATGTTTATGAAAATTATTTTATAGTGCCCCAAAACATTGTACCCTTCCGTCCCTCTTATTTAATAAATTAAGGGTACAAAATTGCACAAATGTAATATAGGTATCAAATGAAAACAAATATGGTAGGTTATACAATTATTTTATGTTATCCCAGAACCTTGTACCCTATTGTCCCCCTGTTAAACAATTAAAGGTACAATATCGCACAAATGTAATATGAGTATCAAATGAAAGCAAATATGGTAACTTAAATAATTATTTTATAGTACCCTAAAACATTGTACTCTATTGTCCCCAGCTAAACAAATAAAGGTACAATGTTGCACAAATATAATATGCGTATTAAATGAAAGCAAATATGGTAGTTATACAATTATTTTATGTTATCCCAGAACATTGTAACCTATCGTCCCCCTGTTAAACAATTAAATGTACAATATTGCATAAATGTAATATGGCGGGTATCAAATGAAAGAAAATATGGTAACATATATAGTTATTTTATAGTACCCTAGAACATTATACCCTATTGTTCCCCAGCTAAACAAATAAAAGTACAATATTAAACAAATGTAATATGGGTATCAAATGAAAGCAAATGTGGTAACTTAAATAATTATTTTAAAGTACCCTAAAACATTGTACCCTATTGTCCCTAGCTAAACAAATGAAAGCAAATATAATAACAAACAATTATTTTATAACAACTCAAAACATTGTACTTTATTGTCTCTCTGCTAAACAAATAAAGGTTCAAATATTGCCCAATAGTAATATGGGTATCAAATAAAAGCAACTACGTTAACTTACAATTACAATTGTTTACCCTAAAACTTAGAAAACTTAAAGATCTGCAACATTACGTTAATGTTGTAAAGTATTTAAGTCATTTGTCAATTTTGAATCAAAAATAATTTTAAAACTTGTTTTTAATAAAATTTAGAAGAGAGTCTAAGTCTCAAATCTTTGTCCTAATATTCCAATACAGAATTGTACAAAACCATAAAAAAACTATTTACGTCCATTTAGAAATCCTAGTATTTTAAATATATAGCCAATCCAAAAAAGAAGTAATTAGAAAGAAGATTTGATATACATTTGTTGTTTCATTTAATACGTTACGTCTGATACTTCAAAATTTAATTTTAATACATTAAAAAGTTAAAATTGGCTTAGTTGAAAATACTACAGTCAGATATTCTTTCAAAGTCTTTATTAATTATTAAATATTGGTACAGATTCTAACCTAGTACATAACTCTAATACGCTCTGACAAGTTTGTCGATATTGTCTTCGAAAAGTATGAACTATAAATTGTGCTCATTAATATGAATAAAAAATAAAGTCGACAAAAAAGCAAAATCTTGAACAAGACCAGCATTTATTATTTTGAAGACAGACATTAAACAATCAATTCTAGAAATAATACTTTTGTTGTCAAAAAATCAATTGATTATTAAAATTCGGATGCCAAACCTTATCAAATAAGTTGGAAATTTCTAGAACTATTGCAAGATAGAAATATTTGCTTTTTCCTTTTAATTAGTAACTAATTTGTTTTGTTTAAAAGAAGGTCTTACAAATTTTGAACAACCTTGCAATAAAATTATTGTTTTATATATTCCTGTCAACTCACTTTTATCATATTGTATAACATTATCATAATCTGCAAACAATTAATTATTTTTTGTTAAATGCTTTACGCTTAATATTAACTGTCTTTTGTTTTGGTTTAATAATAAAAAATAGAATTAATTTTTTTATGTGAACATTTGGATTATAAGAAATGTGTAAAATGTGAAATTAGTAAAAAAAAATGTTTATTTTGAAATAACTTTAGATGAAGCGCGGCTTATGTTCAGTAATAATAACATCAGTAATAAGCAAATGTTTCTAAAACAGCCTCAACAGTAGTTGTAATCTCTGAAATAATATGAGAAAAATTGGTGAGTAAGGTTATGAGAACTAGGCAAACAACCATGTTTTTTAGGCGGATACTGTTGTAAAAGATGAGTGACTTAATCATTCAGTATTATGTATATTAAAACCTCCTAACAAACTATATAATTGATAAAATATTAAACTTTTTTAAGATTGCATTAAAAAAGCTTGTCAAAACTTGCGAACAAATTATCCAAAAAGGTTTATAGTTGCTTTATTTTGATAATAGTATAAGAATTTACTTTTTATTAGGTATATCATATCATATTACATTTAAGCAATAATTGTAGTCTAATTTATTTAGCTGAGAAAACAATAGGGTACAAAGTTCAATGAAAATATAATATAATTTTACAACTTATTATATTTGCTTTTATTTGATAACAATATTATATAAGCAATAATTAATAATTGTACCCTTAATTCATTTACTTAAAAGGACAATAGGGTACAAATTTCAGAAATACTTTAAATTAATGGTAGAATTTAACATATTTGCTCTTAATTGATACCTATATTACATTTATACAATAATTGTACCCCAATTCATTTAGCTGGAGGGACTATAAGGTACAATAATGAAACTATAATATAATTTTACAACTTACAATATTTGCTTTTATTTGATACCCATATTAAATCTGAGCAATAATTCTACCTTTAATTCATTTAGCTGGGAGACAATAGTGTACAAAGTTTAAGAGTACTATAAAATAGTTGTGCAAGTTAGCATATTTGTTCTTATTTGATACCCATATTACATTTATGCAATAATTGCACCTTTAACTCAATTAGCTAGGGGACAATAGGGTTCTATAAATAAATTGTACAATTTAACATATTTTCTCTTATTTAATACTTATCTTGCATGATTTATGCTCTTCTTATTTAATACTCATATTTTATTTGAACAATAGAAAGACAATTGAGTACAAAGTTCAAAGTTTAAAAATGCTATTAAATAATGCACAAGTTCAATATTTGCTCAAAATTAAAATTTTGTTATTTTTATTGTAAAATGAATACTCCAAACTTTGCTTTGTAATTATTATTCTGTTATTGACACTTACAATAAAAACCATATTTCCTAAAAAAAACAAAATTTAAAAAAAATCAAATTATTTTTTGTACCTACCTAATTATACAAACAACATGGATGATCATGAGAGCTATTAGTAATGTATTAATTGTAAAGATTAATTAACAGACAAATCTGTTTCAATATTAACATAATTCTATCTGATTAAATAGAAAAAAATCTAATTAATTTTTCTGACAAACATTTTAATTATTTTTACAAGAAAAGAAGTTATTAATTATTATTTTTTCAATAATAATTTGTAATATAAATTTCACTATTTTTAAATTATTTTAGAACGGCATATGTGCTATTGTATTTAATAGTTATTGTGTACCCGGGTCAAGAAAGGTCACGGTCCACAAATTTACCGACCGCTTTAAAGAGAGATATATTTATTTGAAACGATAGCTTGTTGAGAGAAAATTTTATTAAAATGTATGCAACTCTCTACGCATGTTTCGTTATAATAAGCCTCTCATTGATAAGACAGATTGAATATATGCAACTCTGTTAACAATATTTAGTATTACGCCCTCTTATATTGTAAGTAAAAATTACCATATACGCCTAAGTTCTTACTTTTGGCCACGGAGATGTGGCGACAATTTGTATACGTTCATAAACTGTAGTATCATAAAGTAAGCTTGTAATAGCTTTTGCAGAAAGAAAGCATTATTTTAGACAGTATATACGTATAATCCGTTCTTTATAGTACTACTGTATACAATAAAGTAAGGATATCCTTACTTTCTAAATAAAGCTGTCTTTACTAAACTGAAATAGTATTCAAAGCCTCATTTTCATACAAACATAAAGATATATATATATATATATATATATATATATATATATATATATATATATATATATAAATCCTTTATTGGCATAATTATGTTTGTTTGTACACTAATATAATATACTTGCAGTAATTATGATTTAACACACTCAAATAACTTCACTTATTATTTCACTTATTATGACCATTGATTATTACTTTAGAAAATTTATAAAATTAATCAGACTATGATATATGATATCGCTTAAATAAAATTTATATTTATAGTTTTCGAGATGAGAAGTATTGATATTTTGTTCTATAGTTTGGAGATAATGTCACTAGTAGTATTTTAAAGTGCACTTGATAAAGCATTGTTAGCTGAATAAAAGTACAGCACTGTATCAGTAGTTGCTTAAGATAGATTGATAATTTTATCTTTTAGGATTTGTTTATTATGTTGAATTCCTAATAAAGTTTCTTTAAAATTTTGAATAATTTGATCGTTGATCAAATATTGAAATTTAAATTGTTCTTGTAAAATTTGTTGGTTAGTTTGCATATAAGAAAATATTGATCATATCTTTTAGCATCGTCTGCATCTAAATTTTCAGTAATTGTCTTAACAATACCACCTAGTGCATTGATTAGTCCTCTTTTAATTTTCTGTTTAGTTTCGTAAAAATTAAAACTTTAAATTTTTGGAAAAATTACACTTTTTATATAGTTGATTATTTTACAACAATTATCAAATTCTTCTTTTTTCTTTGTTTGTTTTCTTCGTTTTTCAAACTGTTTTATTAATGGTTTAAGATTATAAAAATGTACAAATGTGTGTTCTGTTCTTTGTAACTTTGCTGGGCCCAATTTGATTGGCAACAAGCCTAAGTTTTTGGTGACATTTTTTATATTCTTCCTTGTCCGTGGTGAAAGGACCTGAAAAATTTTCAATGTTTTTAAACTAGTAGGTTTCTTTTCGAGGTCATTTATGTTAGACAAGTGTATTTTATCTGGAGCATTATGATTATGATTTTTGCTGTTTTTAGATTTTTATCTAGTTTTGTTATAATTTTTAATGAAAACCTGAAGCCAGATATAACGTCAAAAAATACTGACAACGTCCTAGTTGGTCAAGTACATCAAAGATATTAGAGAGTGGAAATCTATCTCCAATAATTTTATTGTTAAGTTTGCGGTAATCGATAACGATTTGAAACTTACGTTCGTTAAAAAAGTCTAATTTTTTGGGACTACCCAGATTGGGGAAGACCAAGGAAAATTAGAATGTCTCATATTATTATTTTCTAACATTTTGTTTATTTGTTTTTTGACCTTCCGGGTATCTAAATGACTTTGTATAGATGGGAATTTTATCAGTAGTTGTTATTGAGTGTTTTATTTTATTGGTAAAACTCAAAGCTGTATTGTCAGAGTGGAATAAGTATGAATATTCTCTAATAAGTTTCATTATGGCTGGTTTCTTTTCAATATTCATATGATTAGTTCTAATTAAAGAATCAATTTTTATGTTATTAGAACAATTATTATACTGAATGTTGTTTAGTGATGTGCTTGAAATTTTCTCATAATTATTAAATGGAATTACTGACATTGGTTCTAATGCTTGATGGTCATTCACATTTGTTATGCATTAAGGATTTCCAATGAATCATTGAATTTTGTATAGGGAATTATAATTTGTCCATCTTTAACATTTTTTGTATTAATTTGTATAACTTGTTCAAATCTCGCTTCTACGATACAATTAACATTTTTTTATTTTATTTCATGGAAATTTAATTTAATTTTGCATAGTGGTGTTATAATTAAATTTTTATTCAAATCTATTATAGCATTATCATCATCTAATCTTAGTAAGCCATCAAAGTAGTCATTAAATTTAAATAAATGAAATTTTAAACATGTTTTTCTTGGTAATTATAAATTCAAAACATAGTACGAGTGTACTATGTTCACAATTATATAACCTGTTACTACCGTAAATAAAAAAATTATTGCGTCAGTGTACAAAGAATTTAGAAACTGAGTAGAAGGGTGTCTACTAGTTGAAGGTTCTTATGTCAAATAAATGCCCGTTTTAATTTAAATTTGAATTGAATTGAAGTTAAATAATTGTTAATTAATTTGTCAGAAAAAAACGTCTTCCAAATTTTAGTAATTACAGAAATTGCAAGTTCTACAAGTAAATACATTAGACTACGTTCTGGGTGAATTAAAAACTGCAAAATCCATGAAAAAAAATATGCAGATAATTGACAAACTTTTGTGAACATTTAAGGTTAGATGGTAGAGCAGTATAATACTGAAACGTTGCCTTTTATGTACTATAATAAAATTTGTTGTTAAAATGAAATTAGCGTATTCATACTCTATCGACCTCACCAACCTGGTTCTAGCAGGCCAAAGGTCCTTCCGAGTATGAGTGATAAAATGAGGCGAGATGATTATTGTATGTAAATTTGTTTGTCGCTGAAACCATAAATGCCGAAGCGGTTAAGAGCATAACGACCGCTATCTTGATTTGTAATATTTTAACAAAAACGGCAACTTCCCCTTCATCGCTGCTTCCACAAATAATTTGATAATCGATTTATTTTTTTACCAGTACATTTATAAAGGATTAAACTATGATATGTCGATGTCTTTTAGTCAAATAATAGATGGGAAATAGCCGAAAAAAACCATCAAATATAGAAATAAATGCGTTTTTTCAGTATTTTTGAATGCATTTTGTTGCTATTTGCAAATATAATTTCACAAAAAAGACTTCGACATATCATAGTTTAATCCTGTCTAAATGTACTGGTAAAAAAATAAATCGATTATTTGTAGAAACAGTGATGAAGGGGAAATTGCCGTTTTTGTTAAAATACTACAAATTAAGGTAGCGGTCGGTATGGTCTTAAAGCGGTGAACAAATTCACAAATAATATACGGCCAGGTAGGATTTGAACTCAGGACCCCCAGCATGAGAGGCAAGCATCTAAGCAACTAACCCACGCTGCCGCCTTATTTGTTATTATTATTTGCATTTTTTTATAAATGTAATTTATTATTCATTTTTCAAAATTTAAAAGAACTCGTACACTTCTTCCAAATTAAATATTTTTTATTATTTACTATAGCCACTGCATAGTTTTGAAAATTTAAAAATAAGTTTAAAATCACTTTTGAGTTGAGTAAAACATAATCCTAAACTATAAATTTGGAAAGAAAAAAAAACTTTAAAAACTATGGAACTGTTAGATATTTTACACGTACTCAACTTTTAAGTAAACAAAATGTCTACAGTATGTATAAATTTGTGACAAGCAGAATTTTGTTTTGGAACGTAGCTGAGATTGACAAAGATCACGAGTTCTGGAAGAACATAAAAACCTTTGACATAATTGGAATGGTAGAGACGTAGATAGATGACAAAAAAAGGGAAAAGTTAAAGCTTAACATGCCAGATACATCTGGAAATGCCAACAAGCTATCAAAGATTAAACAAAAGGAAAAGCCAAAGGAGGCATAATTACCGGCATAAAAAAAGAAATAAGTGAAGAAGAAGATGAGGTTATTGAAAATGAAGGTATACAAGAACGAAACTTTTTAAGGAGAGGAGAAAATTATAAAGCAATAACAGTATATAGCAGAGGCATGAAAAGCACTAGGCAAAAGTTAGAAACGCTAATACCAAAAACTGAAAGAAGAAAATTGATTATAGGAGGAGACTTCATCGCAAGAATTGGAAAGAAGGGAGAAAAAATCAAACAAGATGACACAAGAAACAGAGAATCAAAAGATACCACAGAAAATAGAGAAGGAAAGGAATTGATAGAAATGATAGAAGAGAGGGAACTTAAAAAATTGCCGTAAAATTCAATTTGCTCTACAAGGCAAACTATGTGATTTAAAGGTCTGAAATTTGGCATGAAGTCATATTTTGGGTACCCAAAAAAATTTACAAAATTTGAATTAAATAGGAGAGGGTCGCGTGAAATGAACTGCTCATTAGACGTGGAATTGCCCTAGTGTAGATAGAGAGAAACTGTTAAAATGTTTGAGAGAAAAAGAAATTAGCAAGCACCTGGTAAGAAGAATGGAAGAAGTATATAAGGAGACAGCAAGCAGAGTGTATGCGAACGGGAAAATGAGTGAAAGATTTTAGACAACAAATGAAGTAAGACAGGGATGTCTTATTAAGTCCCACTTTGTTTGCAACCTACATAGATGTAGAAAAAAAAATTAGGTTAGCTCAAGCAGGAGGAGTAGTAGTCGGTAGAAAAAAAGTGAGGTCGCTAGCAAAAAAGTTTAGAAGTTAATGTAGATAAAACAAAAATTAAGGTTTTCAGAAAGGGGGGTGGGAGAAAAAATGTTAAAGACTGGAAATGAAATAGGCAAGAAATTACTGAAATAAAATCTTTTAAATATTTAGGATATGTTTTTTGCACAAACAACACTGAGAGCAAACACATTAAAGAGATGGCTCGAAAAGCAAACAAAGTAGTGAGACAAGTTTGGGGAATAAGTGAAAGAAAATTTGAATGTATGAGAATAAAAGGACCTATGTTTGATAGTTTAGTTAGGAGTATGATATTGTATGGGTCATAAATATGGGTATGAAAATAACAAGAAAAATTATAATCAATACATGTAAAATATTGGAGATGGGTCCTAGGTTTTAAAATAGGGAAATTCTAGCATATATTGTGCTGAAGGAAGTCTGAAAAGATAAGTTAAGAGTAGAAGCAGGAAAAAAAGCAATGAAATATGAAGAAAGAATGAGACAGAGACACGAATGTAAAATCTTACAAGAATAAAAAAAAAGAAAATAAAAGCAAGAAATGAAAAGCTAGGAGAGATTATGAAAAATTATTACAATAGGAATGGGTTTGCTAGCCAAGAAATTGAAAGAATGAGAGAATCTGGGAGGGAGACATAGTACAAAATTATGGAAAGAAATAGAGATATACAAAGGCAAGAAAGGAGAATACAAATGAGAAAGTCTAGGTACAACGCAAATTATGAACATGTTATAGAAAGCAAACTCCCAATGTACCTAGAGAGCAATAGATATAGTATGTGCGG
Organism: Tachinus rufipes; assembly: GCA_963932245.1. Classification (NCBI taxonomy): domain Eukaryota; kingdom Metazoa; phylum Arthropoda; class Insecta; order Coleoptera; family Staphylinidae; genus Tachinus; species Tachinus rufipes. The sequence continues at coordinate 21,705,057 of OZ010750.1, forward strand.
AGAGACTAAAGAAACTATGGAACATATGTTGAACGAGTGTAACGAAATGAGCAAATAACAGATGGAAAAAAATGAAATATTGAAAGATGAAAGAAGACGGAAGAGGACGGAAGAGGGATAGAATGGATGAAGGCTATTAAAATACGAAGAAAAAAAGTAGATGAACAGAGAAAAAAATACTTTTAGTTGTGTTAATTTTATAAAGATTAAGTTTTGTAATTTTGTGAAATTAAAAATGTATTTGTAAATGTAATTTTTAACGCCAAAAGGCAAGAAATAAACGTATAATATATATATATATATATATATATATATATATATTTACATCTCGGTATCTATAAAGCGTCCGCTATGAGAAACTGTCATTGGGCGTCCCTTAAAAAAAACCTACTTCTAGTGCTCGCAGGTGAATATACTCGAGCTCAAAAAGATTAACGCGGTTTTCTTATTAAATACAAACTAAAACATTTTTCTATTGTACATAAAACTACCTTTTAGCGTCCGTACATTTTTCTGTTTTTGAGCGTCTTACATATACACAAAAAAACATGAATGTGTGTTATAGAGCGTCCTGTTTGCTACCTTAAAGCGTCCGGCAGTGTTGCAACATGTTTTTTATTGTAGATATACATATTTGACACGGATTGTGCATACTATAAAGCGTCCAAACCAGTTTGACCAGTCTATTTATAGAATATCTGTAGTAAATTAACTATACGGCGTCCAACAAAAAATAAACAATAATATACCCACTTAGTACTGATTGAGTAACTCTTTTGGTTTTTAGATTTAAGTAAAAAATAAAATAAAATTTACTGCATTTTTAGTGTCGGAAACATTTTGAATAACTTAGGCTTTGCAAATCCAACGATGCTCTCTAACAGGTGTCCTGAATTGAAAAAAAGTTTGATACAAATTACGACGTTAGAACTTATTGTTTCTGATCAGGGTAGTTTTCGTAAACTACAAAATGCAAAATATTAAAATTGTATCTGCTTTTTCTTTTTCATTTAAGAAAAATTAATAAATGTTTATTTCATTGTAAAGAGAAAGGTATGCCATTAACATTTAAAAACAATATCAGTCAAATTGCCGCCACGGCTACGGCTGCAGTACCACATTCTTTTTATGAAATTTTTTATGACCAATTTGCACATTTGAAGCTGTATGTCCTCGATAACTTCACACATTCCATCTTTAAGGTCTTGAATCAATTGTGAAGCATTGGCATAAACCTTGTTTTTTATGTGACCACAAAGAAAAAAGTCTAAAGATGTTGAATCACAAGATCTCGGTGGTCAATTGTGATCACTTTTTTGAGAAAAACACGGTCAGGAAACTTTTCTTGCAAAATTGCAATTGTTTTGTTGCTTGTGTGGCACGTAGCGCCGTCTTGCTGAAAATAAACGTTGTACACATCAATATCTTTCAATTCCGGCCATCAAAAATCATTAATCATAGCTTGGTAGCGCCATCCATTCACCGTAACAGTTGCACCAGCCTCATATTTAAAAAAGTAGGGTCCAATCACACCGCCAGCCTAAAAACCGCATCAAACAGTGACACGTTGAGGATGCAAAGACTTTTCAACAACCATTCTTGGATTTTCTGAGCTACAAATGCGACAATTCTGCATATTAACGTAGCCTCCGAGGTAAAAATGGGCCTCATTACTGAAGATAATTTTTTGATAAAATTTTAGATCATTTTGATGCATTTGAAGGACCCAACCAGCAAAGAAACGACGTTTATGGTGATCGACCAACTTGAGTTCTTCTGGTAACTGAATTTTAAAAGCTTTAAAACTTAAGTCAAAAGTGCAAAATACAATTCAATGTCGTTTGTGAAATGTCTAATTCCAAAGATCAACAAGGAATCGACAAACCTGGTTTTTTTTCAACACTACGGGCTACATCAGCAATATTCTCATGTGTTCTTAAGCGATGCACACGCTTTTAATTCTTTACATCACAAACTTGTTCCAACAGCTTAAATTTTTCCACTAGGTTTACTATTGCCGGCCGAGAAGGTGCTTTACGACGACCAAAAAGTGATTTAGTTTTGCGAACTGTGACTGAAAAATTTTCACCATTTTTGTAGTAAATTTTAATAATTTCAATGCGTTGTTGAAGCGTGTATTGTTTCATTTTTAATAACGGCGTAGTTTTTAGTTGTCAAATGTCAAAAGATAATAGCTTCAAAATTGACAGCTGCTCAAATAGCCTGCTATTCAAAATGAAACTTCTTATTGGAAAACCCTTTACAATAAATTGTTATTAAGTTTGCAAAATTAAATGTGGTATGTAATAAAGTCGACAATTGCGTTTTTTAATCTTTCCGCATAACGTGGATCATTAATTATATTGATATTATAACGAGACTATACAGTTTTAAATTTATTATGAATAGTTTCACCAGCATGTTCCGACCATCGACCCAAACCTAAACTCAAGTAATATAACGCATGAGGTAAATGGTATAAAATAATATAAAATTTTGTTTCCATAAAGTCTTTCTATTTCTAAATTTAACATTTTTTCATCCGGTTTTGATGTAGAGAAACATAGATTTACATTTTTATCCATTGATTTAAAACATACTACGTATGGAATAATTATCAATGAGCTGATATTTCCTAGTATATTGTCACTAACAAAAATATTAGAGTTTTTCAACATTGTTGTTCGGCAAGCATTTCCCGCAAAAACATTACCATAGCAATTTTTTGATATTATTTTTAACTGCTTTGGCCAAAGATGAGCTTGTTTACGAAATAATTTTTTTATTAATTTGTTCCAAACTATGAATTTTTGAATAACAGTTACATCATCGTATTCATTGAAAAGTAGAAGATTCACTACTGATTTGCTTAACATAACAAATTTCTTATTATTTCCATTAGATTGAAATATTTTGAAGAAATTTCTTAAATTTCCGAACGGCTTCAGCCTGAAGCATTTGTTTTCTTTTTTCAAATTAAATTTAATTAAACTGCAATAAAAACTTATTAATGTTATTGTTTTCTTCCTCGTCGTTATTTTCAATACCACCTATTAATTCATTATAATGTACAGAACAGTTGCTTACATTTTCTTGCAAATATACATAGCAGTATAGGCTAGGATACTTTTCAGAAGCAATTTGTTGACCGTTTACAATGAAATTTATTTTTAAATCGCCGATGAACTTGAATGAGAAATCATTCAAAATTACAAGAATTTAGATTCCTATAACTTTCCTTCACATCGAGAACAATACATAACAAAATAATCTTTTTCACATTTGTAGCTTTACCAAATTTTTCAAGTCCGCACTGTTCTTATACGTAGATCTCAACAATCTTTCATTTGTGTTATATTCTAGCTCAGGTAATATGCTAAGACATATTTAAAAAAAAATGCCGTCTGTCATAATTTTAATGTCAACATTACCATTTTCTCCAATTTTATTAATTACCATATCAAATATTTCAGAAACGTTACCCCACACTATTGGTCTTTTAATTGTTTTGGTTAAACTTCCATTACAACATCAAACCTAGGAAATCAATTTTTATAATGGAATCAAATTCTAATTTCCTATTCTTCATATCTTCAGAGAAATGGGCAAGAATACATTTGCGTTGACCAGTTGGTGACCGAAAAAAGTTAGTTCGATTTTTGTATATATAACGCAGACACATTCATGATAGATTTATAATTCAATAATTTCTCCAAACTGATCTGAATCTTTTTAATTTGTTTGGGATTGATAACAATTCTCTTCATTCTTTTTTTACAGCTGCTGTATGATGCAATTCTTTACTGATCAGACAGTTCCGCAACCATATTGTTTGTTATGTTACTGGTTGCTTTTTTTTGAAGAACATTAATGAAATTGTTTTTTTTTTTTTATGGTTGAGAAACATTTTGTACAGACAATTGTTGCAGTGTTGGGTTTAGAATTTTTTTTTCATTTTCTGAACTGATTTTTCATAATTTACTGATGCTATCCTACCAAACTTAATTTGTTTATATACTTTTATATGTTCTCTACCTTTCATTACTGCAGATCTAAAGTTCTTTCTTGCAGTTATACTTATTTAGCAATTACAATCAATTTTATTTCGAGTTCCTTTAAGAAAAACATTTTTTTCAATATTCGGTATTGTAGAAATGTTTCTTTTAGGATTATCATTCTTTCTATCTTTTAGCGCTAAACAACAAGTGGTACATATAATTTTTGGAAAATGTAAATCTTGAGTATTAAATTTAGGATTTGAATGTCTTATTAATTCAGCTGTGTTTTTATTAACATGGAAAAAAAATCCTATTCTATGTGTAAAAAAAAATCCACAATACATATAATTAAATCTGACTATTATTAATAGTAGTAGTATGAGAAACCATTTTCACAAATTCTTTATCACAAATAAGTCAACACTTTGACAATATACTCACTAAAGTAATTTTTTGATCATAAATATTTAATTTAAAAAAATCAAATTGTTAATATTTAAAACTATTCACATCAGCCAAATCCTTCAGATCAGAAAGTACAACTGACTGCTTATGGAATCAAGTAAAACTAAAATAAAACAACAAAATCCTCATAAAAACAAATATAATTTTTTAATTTGTATTGTATCGGCCTACTTAGAACAATAATCGTATTGTTGTTGAATTTTTTATTTATGCTAACTTATGTCAGACATTTTGTGAAATTTAAATTTTATAAACTTTTGGGCACCACTGTGCTTCAAGAAGGAGCAATTACAATATTTGTATTCAGTATTTTTTTTATCTTTGCATGCTACTCTAATCATTAGAGAAGAGATTTAGTGACGTCATTTTAATTTTTCAATTATTTCGATTTGGGACCAATTTTTTGATAAATTTTATAATTTCTAAACTTTTGGGCGGTACTGTTTTCAAGAAAGAGCAAATACAATTTTATTATTTTGCATTTTGTAATCTACCGAAGCTACCCTGAAATGATGAGTTTCAGCGTTATTTTTAATAATTTTTTTTTTTAATTTAAGAAACTAATTTGCTTCGCGACGTTGAACAAGAAAGTTATGACTATACGGTGGTGGCCAAGACCAAAAATCCGACGGCTCCAATCAAAACATTTTTTTTTAGTATTTTAATTGGGCCCAGATTTTTGGTCAAAAGTGCAAAAAGAGACTTTTTGGATTAAATTTGGAGCAACATTTAAAACAAAATTTGGGCAACTTTTATAAAAAAAATTCATAAAGATGCTGCGTTTATTAGCTATTCGACAAAAAAAAAGAACTTAGCTAAAACCCTTACCGAACTACGTTGGTCCAAGTCGGGCAAATCACGATTTTGGAGTTACTTTGAGCGGGACGCATTTAAATTGCACTGAAGCGCTTTGACACAGCAGTCGGAACACTTCCAATTTTTAGTATCAGAAATATTTTTGCTAACTTGTCTTCCAAATTCAATGGTGTTTTCGGGTTTGCTCTGCAACTTAAGACAAGAAAATTATGTCTATACGCACAAGGCGTTAAAATATTAGAGCCTCGCCCAGTCCCGATTGGACTTGACTGAGCATTGAGGCAAGAAAACATGGCCAAAAATCCGACGGTTCCGATTGTTCGATCCAAATCGGACGGGTCGCCTTTTGGGATCGTTTTGAGCGCGACGCATTTGAATTGCACAGAGGTGCTTTAACCGTTACTGCTTGGTCGGATCACTTCTGATTTTTAGTGTCAGAAATATTTTAGTTAACTTGGGCCTTGCAACGGGGTCTGGGCTTGGCTGGGCAAATTGAATCGGGAAAACTCCAATTAGAACAAAAATTTTGTTGAAGTTTTTTTATTTTTTGAAAACCATGCTGTTTAAGATTTTTTTTTATTTTTGGTTTAAAATTTATGGTTCGAAGTGCAAATGATGATTTTTTTGGGTCAAAAAATTTAGACAAAATTTGGGCAGTTATTAAAAAAAAAAATTGAAAATAGTTAGTTTATTAACTTTTCAACAAACAAACTATCTAGCTGCAACCGTTACCAATCTTCGTCTATCCAAGTCAGGCGGGTCACTTTTTGGAGTTTTAAACGCGACGCATTGAAATGAACGGATGCGTTTTGACCGTCACAGCTCGGTTGGATCACTTTTGATTTTTAGTGTAGAGACTATTCTGGCTTATTCGAGCCTTGCAAATTTATTGCTGCCTCAAAATTGCTTTACAGTTTTGGACAAAAAAGTTAGAACTTACTGAACAAATCAGAATCTTTTTTGAACGTCCCAGAACGATGCGATTTCCACCATTTCTTTTTTATGCCAAAATTAGACTGATGTTTATTACATTATTATTTAAACCCAAATATTATTGATAAATGTTAAAATTTTGCACTTTTGCAATTATGTAATTTTTTAACACCGTTGATTTTGGTACTTCATTAATAAATTTTGATATTACCATTACAGTTGGCAAACTCAGTTTACTGAATTTTATTTAAATCCATAGTTATCCAACACATGACTTTGCTCGCCCGGCATTAACTAGCAACCAAGCCAAGCAAATTTTGCCCGTCAAATTTATCTTGCAACTAGCAGGGATTTACAGTCTTTAACTCGCTAGGCTTTTAGGCATAAAAATTGGTTAGTCTGTAACTAGATCGAGCAGCACAGGCTTCCGCCCGCCGGTTTTACATAGGAACTAATCATCTATCAAGGTAAGAAACTAATTATATTGCAAACTCAGCCCCCGCTGCTGTGTTTCTGAACGGCCACTTACACGGACATTATGCCGTCTCAACGCCGCTCGACCACGGAACTCCTGGTTGCACCCACATCTGGAAGTTTCCGACCAACGGGAAGCTCAACGAGACAATCCAAGCCATGCTATATTAAACCGAGGATAACTTCTCAACGGAAAACTTGTTATGGGAGATTACTCAAAACCCGGCCCAACACAGCACCGGGCAAACAACAAACAATTCATTTTCATTTTCAAATAAATCTTTAAAATCCAAAACCACCTGTGTTTTAATTATTAAAATTTTTACAACGCCACTTAAAATATTCAAAATCTTATATTATTATTGTAACCGGGAATTTTCAATTCTTTAGTAATTATTATATAAATAAATTATTGTAATGATTATCCCAACGGCCAAAGCTTTTTTATCTGTAAATATACAATTTGGCGTCCGTTAGATAATATATGCCGACGTGCCTATAAATAGAAAAAGTAATTCTAATTTTAACTTGCGATCAATATTTTAAATGCTGTGTTGCCATATTACGCGGACGCTTAGTAATGCATTTTTTGTACAGAAAAATATACTTGTAAATATACGTCAAGCTCTTTACCGCCTCCTTGCGGCAAATGGTGTGAACTAAAAATATGCACGAAAATATACATTTTTACACAAATCGCCATATAGAGCGTCTTAGACTGAATTTTTTTTATATGTATCTTTCGACTCGCCTTGATGCACAGAATCGATTTATAAAGGTTTCCTTTTGGCGTCCGTATACGGACGCTCTATTCTTCTCGGACGCTTCAAAGTGCGTAAAAGGACAATGTATGGACGCTCTATAGTTAGGTTGATGTAAATATATATATATATATATATATATATATTTACATCTCGGTATCTATAAAGCGTCCGCTATGAGAAACTGTCATAGGGCGTCCCTTAAAAAAAAACGTACTTCTAGTGCTCGCAGGTGAATATACTCGAGCTCAAAAAGATTAACGCGGTTTTCTTATTAAATACAAACTAAAACATTTTTCTATTGTACATAAAACTACTTTTTAGCGTCCGTACATTTTTCTGTTTTTGAGCGTCTTACATATACACAAAAAACATGAATATGTGTTATAGAGCGTCCTGTTTGCTACCTTAAAGCGTCCGGCAGTGTTGCAACATGTTTTCTATTGTAGATATACATATTTGACACGGATCGTGCATACTATAAAGCGTCCAAACCAGTTTGACCAGTCTATTTATAGAATATCTGTGGTAAATTAACTATACGGCGTCCATAAAAAAATAAACAATAATATACCCACTTAGTATTGATTGAATAATTCTTTTGGTTTTTAGATTTAAGTAGAAAATAATATAAAATTTACTGCATTTTTAGTGTCGGAAACATTTTGGATAGCTCAGGCTTTGCAAATCTATCGATGCCCTCTAACAGGTGTCTTTAATTGAAATGCAGAATATTAAAATTGTATCTGCTTTTTCTTGGAAACAGTACCGTCTAACAATTTTGAAATATTAAAATTTATAAAAAAATTTGGTCTTAAATCAAAATAATGCAAAAATTAAAATGACGACACTAAATCTTTTTGCTAATGTTTAGAGTAGCATGCAAAGATAAAAAAATATTGAATACAAATATTGTATTAGTTCCTTCTTGAAAACAGTAGTGCCCAAAAGTTTGTAAACACTAAAAATTTAAAAAATTGAAAAGTTTTTAAATAAATACAGTTTATGTCTAAGTGTATTACTCAAAATAATTTGTGTTTTTAATTTATTAACATGTATTTGAAATATAGGGTTTTCCAATAAGAGGTTTCATTTCATTTCATTTTATTTGATATTAAAAAAAAACGGGAAAATTTTTAAGAAACGCAATAAATGTTTATTTCATTGTAAAGAGAAAGGTATGCCATTAACATTTGAAAACAATATCGGTCAAATAGCCGCTACGGTTACGGTTGCAGTAACACATTCTTTTTATGAAATTTTTCATGACCAATTCGCACATTTGAGGCTGTATGTCCTTGATAACTTCACAAATTTCATTTATAAGGTTTTGAATCGATTGTAGAGCATTGGCATAAACCTTGTTTTTTACGTGACCACAAAGAAAAAAGTCTAAAGATGTTGAATCACAAGATCTCAGTGGTCAATTGTGATCACCTCTTTGAGAAAAACACGACCAGGAAATTTTTCTTGCAAAATTGCGATTGTTTTGTTGCTTGTGTGGCACGAGGCGCCGTTTTGCTGAAAATAAACGTCGTCCACAGCAATATCTTTCAATTCCGGCCATAAAAAATCAATAATCATAGCTTGGTAGCGCCATCCATTCACCGTAATAGTTGCACCAGCCTCATATTTAAAAAAAAGTAGGGTCCAATCACACCGCCAGCTTAAAAACCGCACCAAACAGTGACACGTTGAGGGTGCAAAGACTTTTCAACTACCATTCTTGGATTTTCTGAGCTACAAATGCGACAATTCTGCTTATTAACGTAGCTTCCGAGGTAAAAATGGGCCTCATCACTGAAGATGATTTTTTGATGAAATTCCAAATCATTTTGATGCATTTGAAGGACCCAATCTGCAAAGAAACGACGTGGTGATCGACCAATTTGAGTTCTTGTGGTAACTGAATTTTAAAAGCCTTAAGACTTAAGTCAAAAGTGCAAAATACAATTTAATGTCGTTTGTAAAATGTCTAATTGCAAAGATCAACAAGGAATCAACAAACCTGGGTTTTTTTTAACACTACGCGCTACATCAGCAATATTCTCATGTGTTCTTAAGCGATGCACACGCTTTTAATTCTTTACATCACAAACTTGTTCCAACAGCTAAAATTATTCCACTAAGTTGACTATTGCCGGCCGAGAAGGTGCTTTACGACAACCAAAAAGTGTTTTAGTTTTGCAAACTGTGACTGAAAATTTTTCACTATTTTTGTAGTAAATTTTAATAATTTTAATGCGTTGTTGAAGTGTGTATCGTTCCATTTTTAATAACGGCGTAGTTTTTACTTGTCAAATGTCAAAAGATAATAGCTTCAAAATTGACAGCTGCCCAAATAGCCTGCTATTCAAAATGAAACTTCTTATTGGAAAACCCTTTACAATAGAATGTTATTAAGTTTTCAAAATTAAATGTGGTATGTATTAAAGTCGACAATTGCGTTTTTTAATCTTTCCACATAACGTGGATCATTAATTATTTTGATATTATAACGAGACTATACAGTTTTAAATTCATTATGAATAGTTTCACCAGCATGTTCCTACCATCTACCCAAACCTAAACTCAAGTAATATAACGCATGAGGTAATTGGTATAAAATAATATGAAGTTTTGTTTCGATAAAGTCCGTTGCTTCAAAATATTTTCTCAAGTTTCTAAATTTAAGATTTTTTTATCCGGTTTTGATGTAGAAAAACATAGATTTACAATTTTATCCATTGATTTGAAACATAATACGTATGGAATAATTATCAATGAGCTGATATTTCCTACTATATTGTCACTAACAAAAATATCAGTTTTTCAACATTGTTCGCCAAGCATTCCCCGCAAAAACTTTGCCATTGTAATTTTTTGATATTATTTTTAACTGTTTTGGCCAAAGATGAGCTTGTTTACGATCTAAATTTTTTATTAATTTGCTTCAAACTATGAAAATTTTTGAATAACAGTTACATATATCATCGTATTCATTGAAGAGTAGAAGATTCACTACAAATTTGCTATGTTAAGCAAATGCTTAACATAGCAAATTTCTTATTACTTCCATTAGATTGAAATATTTTAAAGAAATTTCTTAAATTTCCGAACGGCTTCAGCCTGAAGCATTTGTTTTCTATTTTCAAATTTGCAAATTCAAACAATTAATTTAAGAAATATAAAATTAAATTTAATTAAACTGCAATAAAAACTTATTAATGTTATTATTTTCTTCCTCGTCGTCATTTTTAATACCAACTAATAATTCATTATAATGTTCAGAGCAGTTGCTTACCTTTTCTTGCAAATATACATAGCGGTATAGGCAAGGATACTTTGCAGATGCAATTTGTTGACCGTTTACAATGAAATTTATTTTTAAATCGCCGATGAATTTGAATGAGAAATCATTCAAAACAATTTTCATTAAATTTAAATTTCTATAACTTTCCTTCACATCGGGAACAATACATAACAAAATAATCTTTTTTTACATTTGTAGCTTTACCAAATTTTTTAAGTCCGCACTGCATTTATATGTAGATCTCAACAACCTTTCATTTGTGTTATTTTCTAGCTCAGGTTTATTAATTACCATATCAAATATTTCAGAAACGTTACCCCACACTATTGGTTTTTTAATTGTTTTGGTTGAATTTCCATTACCAACATCAAACCTAGGAAATCAATTTTTATAATGGAATCAAAGTCTAATTTCCTATTCTTCATATCTTCAGAAAAATGAGCAGGAATACATTTGCGTTGACCAGTTGGTGACCGAAAAAAGTTAGTTCGTTTTTTGTATATATAACGCAGACACATTCATGATAGATTTATAATTTAATAATTTCTCCAAACTGATCTGAATCCTTTGAATTTGTTTGGGAAACCTTCATTCTTTTTTTAGAGCTGCTGTATGATGCAATTTTTTATTGATCAGACAGTTCCGCAACCATATTGTTTGTTATGTTACTGGTTGTTTATTTTGAAGAACATATATTAGATTGATTCTTTTCTATGGTTGAAAAACATTTTGTGCAAACAATTGTTGCAGTGTTGGGTTTAGGATTTTTTTTTTCATTTTCTGAACTGATTTTTCATAATTTACTGATGCTATCGTACCAAACTTAATTTGTTTATATACTTTTATATGTTCTCTTCCTTTTATTACTGCAGATCTAAAGTTCTTTTTTGCAGTTATACTTATATAGCAATTACAATCAATTTTAATTCGAGTTCTTTTAAGAAAAACATTTTTTTCAAAATTCGGTATTGTAGAAATGTTTCTTTTAGGATTATCATTCTTTTTATCTTTTAGTGCTAAACAACAAGTGGTACATATAATTTTTGGAAAATGTAAATCTTGAGTATTAAATTTAGGATTTGAATGTCTTATTAATTCAGCTGTGTTTTTATTAACGTGGAAAAAAAATCCTATTTTGTGCGCAAAAAAAAATTCCACAATACATACAATTAAAACTGACTATTATTAGTAGTATTAGTATGAAAAACCATTTTCACAAATTCTTTATCACAAATCAATCAACACTTTGACAATATACTCAGTAAAATATTTTTTTGATCATAAATATTTAATTTAAAAAAATTGTTAATATTTAAAACTATTCACATCAGCCAAATCCTTCAAATCAGAAAGTACAATTGACTGCTTATGGAATCAAGTAAAACTAAAATAATACAACAAAATCCTCATAAAAACAAACTTAATTTTTTAATTTGTATCGTATCAGCCTACTTAGAACAATAATCGTATTGTTGTTGAATTTTTTATTTATGCTAACTCAAGTCAGACAAATTGTGAAAATTCAATTTTATAAACTTTTGGGCACCATTGTGCTTCAAGAAGGAGCAAATACAATATTCGTATTCAGTATTTTTTGATCTTTGCATGCTACTCTAATCATTAGAGAAAAGATTTAGTGACGTCATTTTAATTTTTGCATTATTTCGATTTGGAACCAATTTTTTGATAAATTTTATAAATTCTAAACTTTTGGGCGGTACTGTTTCCAAGAAAGAGCAAATACAATTTTATTATTTTGCATTTTGTAATCTACCAAAGCTACCCTGTAATGATGAGTTCCAGCGTTATTTTTTTTTTTTTTTTTCATTTAGGACACTCTGACTTGCTTCGCGACGTTGAACAAGAAAGTTACGTCTATACGGTAGTGCCCAAGACTAAAAATCTGACGGCTCCAATCAAAACATTTTTTTTTTAATATTGTAAATCTTTAAAAACCATTCTGTCAAAGAATTTTTTTGAAATTAAATTTTTAGCCCAGATTTTTGGTCAAAAGTGCAAAAAGAAACTTTTTTGGGTAAAATTTGGAGCAACATTTTAAACAAAATTTGGGCAACTTATTTAAAAAAAAATCATAAAGATGCTGCGTTCATTAGCTATTCGACAAAAAAAAGAACTTAGCTCAAACCACGCAAATCACGCTTTTGGGGTTACTTTGAGCGGGACGCATTTGAATTGCACTGAAGCGCTTTGACACAGCTTGGTCGGAACACTTTCAATGTTTAGTATCAGAAATATTTTTGCTAACTTGTCTTCCAAATTCAATAATGTTCTCGGGTTTGCTCTGCAACCTAAGACATGAAAATTATGTCTATACGCACAAGGCGGTAAAATATTAGAGCTTCACCCCGATTGGACTTGACTGAGCATTGAGGCGAGAAGACATGGCCAAAAATCCGACGGTTCCGATTAGAACAAACTTTCTAGCTGCAATCGTTACTTAGCTACGTCGATCCAAGTCGGGTCGCCTTTTGGGGTCGTTTTGAGCGCGACGCATTTGAATTGCACAGAGGTGCTTTGACCGTTACTGCTTGGTTGGATAACTTCTGATTTTTAGTGTCAGATATATTTAAATTAACTCTGGCATTGCAACGGGGTCAGGGCTTGGCTGGGCAAATTGAAACGGGAAAACATGACATGAACAAAAATTTTGTGGAAGTTTTTTCAATTTTTGAAAACCATCTTGTTTAAGAATTTTTTTAAATTTTTGTTTTAAGATTTATGGTCCGAAGTGCAAATGATGACTTTTTTGGGTCAAGTTTGGAACGAAATTTAGACAAAATTTGGGCAGTTTATTAAAAAAAAAAAATGAAGATTGCCGAGTTTATTAGATTTTCAACAAACAAAGTATCTAGCTGCAACCGTTACCAAACTACGTCTATCCATATCAGACGGGTCACTTTTTGGAGTTTTAAGCGCGACGCATTTGAATTGAACGGATGCGTTTTGACCGTCACAGCTCGGTTGGATCACTTCTGATTTTTAGTGTCGTGAATATTCTGGCTTATTCATGCCTTGCAAATTTATTTCTGCCCTCAAAATTGCATTACAATTTTGGACAAAAAAGTTAGAACTTACTGAACAAATCAGAATATTTTTTGAACGTCCCAGAGCGATGCAATTTTCACGATTCTTTTTTTGATGCCAAAATTAGACTGTTGTTTATTACATTATTATTTAAACCGAAATATTTGTGATAAATGTTAAAATTTTGCACTTTTGCAATTATGTTTTAAACCACTTTAAACAAGTCGTAGACTTACTGTGGCGATGTAAAATAGCCGTAAAAAGCATAAATAAATAAAAAAAAAAATGTAATTTTTTAACACCGTTGAGTTAGGTACCTCATTAATAATTTTTGATAATACCATTACAGTTGGCAAACTTAGTTCACTAAATTTTATTTAAATCCATAGTTATACAAGACATGACTTTGCTCGCCCGGCATTAACTAGCAACCAAGCCAAGCAAATTTTGCCCGTCAAATTTATCTTGCAACTTGCAGGGATTTACCGTCTTTAACCCGCTAGGCTTTTAGGCATAAAAATCGGTTAGTCTGTAACTAGATCGAGCAGCACAGGCTTCCGCCCGCCGGTTTTACATAAGAACTAATCATCTATCATGATAAGAAACTAATTATATTGCTAACTCAGCCTCCGCAGTTGTGTTTATGAACGGCCACTTACAAGGACATTATGCCGTTTCAACGCCGCTCGACTTCGGAACTCCTGGTTGCACCCACATATGGATGTTTCCAACCAACGGGGAGCTCAACCAGACAATCCAAGCCACGGTATATTAAACCGAGGCCTTCCCGGCGTCACTGCCCTCGACGCCGATAACCCCACACAGACGCCCTAGGGTAACTTCTCACCGGGAAACTTTTTCCGGGAGATTACTCAAAACCCGGCCCAACACAGCACCGGGCAAACAACAAACAAATAATTTTGATTTTCAAATAAATCTTTAAAATCCAAAACCACCTGTGTTTTAATTAATGAAATTTTTACAACGCTACTTTAAATATTCAAAATCTTATATTATTATTGTAAGCGGGAGTTTTCAATTCTTTAGTAATTCTTCTTATAAAAAAATTGTAAAAATAAAATGTAAATATACAATTTGGCGTCCGTTAGATAATATATGCCGACGTGCCTATAAATAGAAAAAGTAATTCTAATTTTAACTTGCGATCGATATTTTAAATGCGGTGTTGCCATATTACGCGGACGCTTAGTAATGCATTTTTTGTACAGAAAAATATACTTGTAAATATACGCCAAGCTCTTTACCGCCTCCTTGCGGCAAATGGTGTGAACTAAAAATATGCTCGAAAATATACATTTTTACACAAATCGCCATATAGAGCGTCTTAGACTGAATTTTTTTTATATGTATCTATCGACTCGCCTTGATGCGCAGAATCAATTTATAAAGGTTTCCTTTTGGCGTCCGTATACGGACGCTCTATTCTTCTCGGACGCTTCAAAGTGCGTAAAAGGACAATGTATGGACGCTCTATAGTTAGGTTGATGTAAATATATATATATATATATATATATATATATATATATAGATGTCTAAAGGGGTTTAGTCCTACATTTGTATAGAAGTTATCGTCCTACATGATTTGTGTAGCCCGATACCCCTTTAGATCTTAACACACAAAAATATGCCTGCGGGCATATATATTCTCATATATATCCCCTGCTGTGCAACCGTACCCGACCGTGCGACCTATAAAATTTAATTTTTTTTGTTCAAATGTTTCAATAGAATAGAGTTTACTTGTTATATTCATTTAAATATTATTACGTTTATATTAATTAATTTAATACATTTTCTAGTACAAAGTATTTATTAAAAAAAAATACTTTTTATTAAAAATGCCTTTTGTAATATTCATATTAATTAAATTGCTTACGTTTTTCTTATTAAAAGTTGTGCCTTACCTTCGGTTACCGGCTGGTCTAACCTTGTATGCTATTGTAACTTATTACAATATGACCAAATAATATTTGAAAACGACAATAATAATATTTATAATAACTACATTTTTAATTGTAAAGGTTCATAAGCGTACATATCACAACGTTAATGACAGTCTTTAAAACTGTAACAAAATCCTGAGATTATTTTACAAAATTAAAGATAAGTGCAAATTCTGTAGAAAATGATGTAAAGTCTATAAATAATTTAAGCAAATTGTTTATAAAAATGTTCAGTACAATAAATAAAGTTAACTAAATTTAATGCATTATTAGCTGACTTGAAGCTTAATTTGAAATATATGTAAATTACTATAATTATAAAAGTATTATAATTTATATTTGCTTTGCTTTTGTTTTGTGTTTAGATTTTGTGGCATAGTAATCTAAATTTCATTTTGTTTTAGTTGTAAAGACTTTTTTTTATATTAAATAAGGTTGGTTAATTATAATGCAATTCTTAAGTTATTAAACTTTATTATAAGATAATTATAAAAATATTACACATAAAGTTACAATGATTCATATGTGTACTGTAAAAACGCCTTGATCTGGACGTTGTTTTGTGTTTAAATTTTGTATGATTTTTTTAGTAAAAATGTGAGAGTAGTGAAGACGTGAAAGTAGTGAGAATGTGATACTAGTAAGAATGTGAGAAGAGTAGGAATGTGAATGTAGTGAGAATGTAAAAGTTGTGAGAAAGTAAGAGTAGTGACAATGTAAAAGTAGTGAAAATTTAAAAATAGTAAGAATGTGAGAATAGTGAGAATGGGAGAAAAGTGAGAATGTAAAAATAATAAGAACGTAAAAGTAGTAGAATGTGAAAAAATACAGAATGTGTGTAGTGAAGATGTAAGAGTAGTGAGAATATAAGTGTAGTAAAAAAGTGAGATAAGTAAGAATTTGAAAATATTAAAAATTTAAGAATAGTTAGAAGGTAAAACAAGTGAGATTGTAAAAATAGTGAAAATGTAAGAGTAATGAGAATGAGTAACTAATAAGAATGTAAAAATAGTGAAAATGTGAGAAAAGTAACAATGTGAGAGTAGTAAGAATTTGAGAGTAAAGAAAATGTGAGAATAGTAAGAAGGTGAGAGTAATAACATTGTGAGAGTGCTAAGAATGTGAAATTAAAGAAAATGTGAGAATAGTAAGAAGGTGAGAACGTGAGAGTAATAACAATGTAAGAGTAGTAAGAATGTAAGAATAGTGAGAGCGTGAAGGTTGTAAAACTGTAAGAATAGTGAAAATATGAGAGTATTGACAAAGTAAAAATAGTGAGAATGTAAAAATAGTAAAAATTCGAGAGTAGTGAGATTGTAAGAGTGGTAAGAATGTGAGAGTAGTAAACATGTGATTGAAGTAAGAATGTGAAAATAGTGAAAGGTAAAAGATGCGACAATTTGAGATTAATGACGGTAGTGAGAATGTGAGAGTAGAAACAATGTGAAAATGTAAAAGTAATGAGAATGTGAGAGTAGTGACATTGCAAAAATAGTAAGATTAGTGAGAATGTGAAAGTAGTGACAGTATGAAAGTAGTAAGAATGTAAAAATAGTGAGAATAGTAAAAATATGAAAGTAGTAACAGTAATAAAAATGTAAAAATAGTGAGTATGTAAGCATAAAGAGAATGTGAAAGTAGTGAAAATGTGAAAGAAGCAACAATGTTAGAGTAGTGTGAGTAGTACAAATGTAAAAATAAAGTAATAGTAAAACAAATAAGAATGTAAGAATGTGGAAATAGTAAAAAATAAAAGATGCGACAATGTGAGAGAATTGACAATAGTGAGAATGTAAGAGTAGAAAAAATGTAAAAGTAGTAAAACGTAAAACAGGTATAAATGTGAGAATAATGAAAATAATAAAAATGTGAGAGTAGTGAGAGCAGTGAGAATGTGAGAGTAGTACGATTGTAAGAGTAGAAAAATAGTATTCGTAATGAGAATGAAAAACAGTAATATTGCAAAAATAGCAAAAATGTGAATGTAGTGATAATGTGAGAATAGCAAGAATGTTAACGTAGAGAGAATTTGAAAGTTAAAACTATATATTATATTATATTATATTATATTATTATATAAGTAAGGAGAGTAGTAAGAATGTGAGAAAAGTCAGAATATGGTAGAAGCTACAATGTGAGTGTAAAAGTAGTGAGATTGTGAGAGTAAAGAAATAGTGAGAGTAGTATAAATGTGAAAGTAGTAAAAATGTGAGAGTAGTAAAATGAGAAAAAAATAATAAATTAAAAATAATGAACATTAAAAAATAGTAAAAATGTAAGATTAGTGAGAAAGTAATAGTAGTAATTTTCACATTTTTACTATTTTCACATATTTTTTTTCACATTTTACTACTCTTATATTTTTATTACTATATTATTCTGACAATAATAATAATAATAATAGTAATAAAAATTGTCTTTATTTTTGTAATTTGACAAAAAAAAAGCCAAGTTCATCACAATGATGATCTTCCATTTAACCTAATTTTAACATTTAATTTGAAACATATAAATAAAATTTAACAAAAGGGTACTTTCTGATTTTTTGATGGCTGACTATCATTTTCTATTTTCTAGTTATTTTATAGTATTTCATCAAAAATTGTAGCCTATTACTTCACTAGATTATTACTGGGATTTCCTTATTTGTAGAGAACATTTGCCAGCCCTGATCCCTAGCACGAAAGAGGTTTAGCGCGCGTGCGGCTCAGAACATCTAAGGGCATCACAAACCTGTTAAAAACTCACTTTTAAGTTAGCAGTTTTGTTCGTTATTGGAATTAACCAGACAGAATCAAGAAAAAGCTCTCAATATGTCATTTCTAAAATTTTACTATTCTTACACTGTCACTAATCTAACATTCTTACTATTCTCACATTCTCAATACTTTTACAAACTTAATACTTTCATATTCTCACTACTTTTTTATTGCCGCTTCACTCACATTTTGCTACTCTAAAATTTTTACTCTTTTTACAATTTTATTATTCTCACATATTATTACATTCTCATTACTTTTACGTTTTTACTTTTCTCATATTCTTACTACTTTTACTATTTTTTTACTCTCAAAATTTCACTACTCTTACATTGTAGCTTCTCCCACATTGTTACTATTTTTACATTTTTACTACTCTTACAGTCTTACTACTCTCACATTTTAACTACTCTCACACTCTCACTAATTTCACATTATCACTGTTTTCTAATTTTTACTACTCTCACATTCTTACTAATCCCTCTATTCTCAAATTGACACTATTCTAACATTCTTACTATTTTTACATTCTCAGCTCCTTCACATTTTTTCTATTTTTTCATACTCTTATTACATTTACGTTTTTACTACTTTCACATTCTACTACTCTCACATTTTTACTTTTCTCACATTTTTACTACTTTACATTTTCTTTATTCTCAGATACTCACTATTCCCACATTCTCACTACTCTCACATTCTTACTACTCTTGCATTTTTTAAACTGTTACATTCTCACTATTTTTACATTTTTACTATTTTCACATTATCTATGTTCTCTCATTCTTACTACTGTCACATTCTTTTTACATTTACTATCTTTCTATTCTTACAATCTCACTACTTTCACATTGTCGCTTCTCTCACATTCTCACTACTCCCACATTCTTACTACTTATACATTCTCATTATTATCACGTTGTTACTACTCTTATAGTTTTACTATTCTCACTATCTAACTGCTCTCAAATTGTAGCTTTTTTCACATTTTCAATATTTTTAAGTTTTCACTAATCTTATATTCTCACTATTCTTACATTGTCAGTACTCTTACAATCCCACTACTCTTAAATTATCACTTTTCTCAAATTCTCACTACATTTACATTCTTACTACATTCATATTTTTACTATTTTCACATAATCACTGTTTTCTCATTCTTACTACTCTTACATTTTTACTATGCTCACTATTCTAACATTATTATTCTCACATTTTTATTACTTATTGTGAATTACTTTTACATTCTTTCTACTTTCACATTCTCACTACTCTCAAATTCTCACTACATTCACATTCTTACTACTCTCACGTTCTTACTACTTTTACATTTTCACTATTCTCACATTATCACTACTCTCATATTGTCGTTTCTCTCCCACTACTTTCAAATTCTCACTATTTTTACATTTTCATTACTCTCTCATTGTCACTACTCTCATATTCTCACATACCCTCTACTCTTACATTGTTGCTTTTATTACATTCTCATACTTTTTTATTCCCACATTCTCACTATTCTCACATTTTCACTAACTTCATATTCTCACTATTCCCATATTTTTACTACTCTCACTATACCACTACTCTCACATTATCGCTTCTGTCACATTTTTACTATTCTCTTGTTCTTGCAACTCTCACATTCTCACTACTCGCACATTCTCATTACATCATTAATTTCTACTCTAACATTCTTACTACTCTCACATTCTTACTACATTTTTATTTCTCTCACATTCTCACTAATCTCACATTGTCACGTTTTTCACATTCTAACTACTTTCACATTATCACTACTCTTTCATTTCTTCATTTCATTTTTCACTTTTACTTTGTCGCTTCTCTCACATTTTCTCTATTCTTTAATTCTTATTACTCATACATTTTTACTCCTTTCACATTCTTACTACTCTAAATATTTTAAACATAAATATTAACATGCTGTGACTGCAAAGGGTTAACAACTTGCGTAATCAGTTTACAAATTAAAAATAATCATTACAGAATCAAATAATAATTACGTAATATTTGTAATCATTACATAATCAAGTAAACTTTATATAATTACGTAATTATTTTATAATCACGTAATAATTACATAATCTTGTAATAAATAGTGTAATTAAATATTAAAACACGCGTATTCAAATAATCAAATATTGATTACGCGTACTCAAATAAATAAATGTTGAGTACACAAATTCACATAATCAAATATTGGTTTTATGGAATCATATATTCGCATGGTAAATTCAGTCGTGACCAATCTGTATCTAATTGTGCCGCTAGAGATTTATTTATTAGACAATTTCACAGGTGTTTTTATACAACCCTTGTCATGTGCATGTGCAGTTGTTTATTTATTATATTAAAACAAATACCTACTTTAGTCGAATATAATTTTTCACTGATACAAATTGTATTATGTATTGTTATTATTTTTGTTGAAAAGATTTTTATATGTTTATTTTTATTTATTTTTTAATAGAATAAATCACATTTATATTCTTGGTTGTGGATTTTTTCTAATCTACATAAAACATGATTAAACATCAAAATAGGTATATTTTTAGTTTATGTTCTTATTATATAAAAGAAATTGTAGTAAGTACTTTATTGAAGATTATTATAAAACATAAGTATTATAATAATAAATTAATATTAAGCATCAAAATAATTTTATAATTTATATAAAATAATTAATGCATGCAATTTAGAATTATAAAATCTTAAACAAGTGTGTACTTATTGAATAATCATGTATTTATTATATAATCACATAATCATTTTCATAATCACGTAATCAATGCATAATCATAATCATAATCATGTAATCATTACATAATCACGTAATCATTACATATTCACGTAACATTTTGTTCATTTGTACATTTTTTTACTTAGTTGTTAACCCTTCGTGTGATCGTTACTTTTATAACTTCAAATCTGTCTTTAATATTGTAATCCGCATATTAAAAACCTCATGTTTTGATCATCAACTTTATAACCTGCATACTTTAAATGTTTTGTTTACTTAATTAAATCTAAACATTTTGTACATTTTATTTTCTACGCCGTTTTGTCGGAGTAATTTAATATTACGTATTTTATAAAACAATTATAGTTGTAATTGAACTTAAACAACAAATTTTTCGTTAATAAGTTTATTTTTATGATTTTTTCCAACTTATAGTACTACAATAAGATATAAAAATAATTATCATTTAGGTCATATTTGTCGATGTTGTATTAAGTTTTAAACAGCCAAGAAATAATTAATTAAATGTACGCATAATTTAAATAATATTTTGCATTTGTAAAGATAAGTTGTAAAAACGAATTCCATTCACATGTAAACGCACGTGTACATTTTTATGGGGCCATAAATCTTAACGCACTTTAATCACTGACTTTTGAGCTACACGGGCAAGAGACCCGTTCAAGTTATTGATCCCAAAAATGTAGCGCAAAACCATATAAGTCGCAGAACTATAATCCTACATAGGAGGAAAATCTCATGGTGGACTACTCCAGAATAGACGTAACTAATGTAGGACGAAAGTACTTAAAATAAACCTATATATATATATATATATATATATATATATATATTTGTGATTTAAACATCTACTAGTCATTACTTAATTCTAGTCAACTTTTCATTATGTATTTGTTCAAAAATTAATTTATTTCAATATTTTAAAATGAAAATAAAAAACAAATATACCAGCTTTCAGATAAAATGTTCAAATTTGATATCTAAACTTACAATAACATTAAAAGCAACTCTTGTTTATTATACCGACATTCATATTGAATAACATTTTGTCGAAAAATAAAATATAAAAAAGTTTATAACAGTGAAATGTTAACGATATACTTGTAAATATGTTTATTAAATTCTTTAATATTAGTCATATACAGGTACTGAAATTTTTGTTATTTAACACGTCATGGCAAATGTCTTCGAATTGTATCAGTGCAACGTGAACATCTGTTTACAAATAAAATCATATTAGTTATTACTAATAGTAAAATTGTTCTTATCAAAATTGTTGGAATTTATTTACAATTAGTTTTATTGCAAGCGATTAATTAAGTTTACATTCCGTAAATACTTGGTGATTTATTAATAACCTTTTGTTTAATGTTTAATGTTTATAATACGATATATACCTAATACCTAATGAATATTATGTTTAATAAATAAAAAAACAATTGATAAAAATGATGACCTAATACCTAATGAATATTATGTTTAATAAATAAAAAAACAATTGATAAAAATGATGATTATAATACTAGGAGATATAATAAGGTTCAATCTAATAAACAAGTATGTATCTGGATTTAGACTGTTTGTTTTTTGTTAAATTTGTAAACATTAAGTTAAAAAAATATATTTTTGAGTTTTGGAAAAAGATAATAATCTTGGAGTAAAGCAGAAAAATTTAACTCAATTTTTTTTTTCAAACTGAACATCTTAGGAATCCATTGTGTCGGCACTTTGCTTATTGCCAAATCTTTATAAAAAAGTTTAAAAACTCTCGTTTTTGATAATTTAATTTCTTAAACAAATAATAAAATTTACTATGCAGTTAATTAACACCAAGTCTTTAAGTTGTTGATGATTTTGTCAGTTTGTGCATTCAGAAGTTTTTTTTATTTAATAGAAAAAGTGATACAAGAAAACTGGAGTAATTACTGCATATTCAGTAGGAAAAAAAATAATAGCCCAAAAACAAGATATCATAAAAAATAAAAACAAACTAAAAGACACAAACATTGAAAATTATAGACTTTGAATAAAGTTCAAAAGGAATTAAGAAATATAGCAAGGGACGATATGTCTAATGGCAGAAGAGTATGGGTTCATAAAATTAGAAATAGATGGAAATAAAAGCAAAAAAGTAAATAGTATCATAAATACAAAAAAGTAGACAATGCGTGCAAAGATCAGTGAAATGACTGAGATACACAAGATAGAAAACAACAAAAAACAGCAAATAATATAAACAGTGAAAATAAAAACAGACAAGCAGAATTTTGTTTTGGAACATGGCTGGGATTGACAACAAGGTTTATGAGTTCTGGAAGTGTATAAATTTTTTTAATATAATTAGAATGGTAGAGAGGTGGATAGATGACAAAAGTTGGGAAAAGACACTGGAGAAACAACAAAAGCACAAAAGAAGATTATCTAAAATAACAGAAGACATACAAAAATTTGTTAAAAGCTAAAAGTAAATATACAAAAAAAAACTAAAATTAATAAAATAAAGGCAGAAGCAGAAAGTATATAAACAAACAAAAAACAAGAAGATATTGAGGCATTACCAATAAAGGCGTAAAAGGAACACTTTTCAAATTTGTTTGAAGGAAGAGAAAAAAACCAGACAGACAAGAACCAATACAGCAAGTAGAAGCAAAAAAATTAAAGAAAATGCAGAAACCATGTTTGGGTTGGATTCAGAATAAAAAGTAGTTGTATGGCATGGAAGAGTTGATTATGAGATTGAGTGAGTTAATAAATGGAGTATGGAAAAGTGGAAGTTTACTACTGAGTATGTTGCATGTTCTAGTAAAACTTAATGTAAAGAAAAACACATCTTTTTACAGAAAAACTATAAGCCATGGAAGCGTATTTATTTAAAAAAAAAAAGATTTTAAAACATTAAGCAATCTTAACTTATATTATTAATAGAATAGTATGCATTGAAATAGCTGCAATAAAAAAAATTTACAGGCAAGCAAGATTATTTTATTATAATTTGCGTAAGTAGATAAAAGTACAAAAGCAGACGATTTTTTTTTTTTTAATTTGAGGATTTGATAATTTGTTTTCTAAATTATTCAATAAAAAAAGTAATTATTTGTAATGACTTTAATATTGATATAATAAAACAGTCAAAATCAAAAAGCCAGTGGTTAAATCTTCTAGGCTCATATGGTTTCACAGCATCAATAAAAAAACCTACACAAATAATTTATTACATGCATTGACAATATAATTTTAAATTTTAATAAAACAAAACAAAACAGTCAAGAATTCATGCAGGTTTGTCAGATCATACTGCACAATTAGGATGCCAATAATTGCAAGCGCAACTGAAAAGCAGAACTTCATTTTTAAATGGTTCAAAATAATATAAATTATTTTCAGGACTTGCTCGACTATAAATCATGGACAGATGTTTATAATGCTGCAGACGTAAACAACAAATTTTGTCTTTCATTTTATCCAAAATAGATTTATTTCTAGTTGTTCCATAAATATTATTATCTTTATAATTAGATGTGCCAAAATTACTACATCTGGTTTAAATATATATCAGCATAATCACCAAATGTTTGACATTTAAATAAATTCCATACATCACAGGCTTGTTGGTAATCTTGCTAATTTGTCATAAAATTCTTCGATGGTTGGTAGTTTTGTTTCATTTAATTTTGAACAATTATCAATGTAAGAGTAAGGAAATACTCCTTTCTCTCTTATAAAACCGAATTGTTTTAAATTTTTAAAATATTTTTTACATCAACATATTCTTGCACACTTAAATTTTTTGATAATTTTTCTAATGATTGGGGCATAAATCAAAATAGTCCAAGAATCAAGAATCTTTTTTTCACTACATCAACCAGATCTTCTATTGTAATTGATATGTATTTTTTCTTTGTTAGCGCAATAACATTTTCATTTTTCAAAGCCAAATTTCTAATAAACAAATGAGAATCATAATTTAAATTGTAAAAAAATATTGGAATGTGAGTTGAATTTTTATAAATTAAATTGCAAATTAAGCGAGCTGCACCTCTAAATTTACCCGTCAAACGACAATGATTTCTTACTTTTATGTTATCAAAAAACGATGTTTCACAAATTTGACAAACAGTTTGCCTACTGCAAATGAATATGGTTTATGTTCATATGTTTTAGTACTGAAAGACTTTGTTGGATCAGGGGAGCAAGTTTGCATCGGTTTCAAAAAACATTAAAAAGTCAACGTCCAGCACAAACGGTTCCGTTAAAATTTATTAATTTTTATATTTGTAGTAGGAATTTTTGTATACAAAAAATTACAATCATGTTGTTAATGTCTTACAAATTTCAAATTACTTCCAAAGTATTGGAGACATTCATCACAAAAGTGTTTTGTTTTTTGATGATTAGAAAGTTGTGTTGAAACTAATTTAGATAATTTTTTAATGAAGCAGTAATGATTATTACCATTATTATCATTCAGTGATGATAAAGGTATTAGTAGCTTTGTATGAATCATTTTTTATGAATCAGTGATGATAAATGTATTAGTAGCCTTGTATGAATCATTTTTTTTTTAATTTTATATAATTTCATATTTCCTGATTCCATCTTTAAAGACTGTAAACCATAAACCATTATTATTTTTTTTCAAATTTTTTAATATCCTTTAACTTAATAGGAAAATTTATAACATTAAAATTAAATTCACTACTGTAATGTTTGTAAGAAGAAGTTTTACTTGCGTTTCCAGTAGGTTAGCGTAGTGCTGCAACAACACTTTACGCAAAACAGCAATCATCTTTATTTTCAATGTTAATAATTGCTTGTTTTTTCTTAATTTTTGTAAGTAGTGGAATGAATGATAAAACACGGAGAAGATTATACTTGTTCAAGTTTACTTCTAAAAACAATATTTTTTTCAACGCCCAAGCTGTAATAAAAAATGAAATATAACAAAAAAAACAACATTTACCTGAAACACATTCTTGAAATTCAGACATTTTTGTATCGATAATTTGTCTAAAATAGTCATACAACTCTTTAAATGGTGTAGAAATAATTGAAACCTGGTTTGCAGTATTGATATGATTTTATTTCACGTCATTTTTTTTACCAATTGTGTACATACCAAATAATTCAAAACTTATTTTGACAGCACAAAATTTATTTACAACTTTATTTGTTAATTTATTTACTTTATCTTTAATTTCATTTATAAAACCAGTTAAATTTAAATAATCGCAATTTTATTTGACTCTATATGTAAGAATTCTGCTTTTAAATGGAGTTGCTATTAACTATACTCCATCATCTATAGCCAGACAACAATTTTTCTTGTATTGAAAGCTTTTTAGATGACTGTTGTATAAACGTGACGGAATAATAGTTTTACAATCATTGCAAAACTTATCTGAAAAATATGAATACTTAATAGATTTAAAAATATTTAAAAAAATAAACTTAACTGGATTTGTTTTTTGTGGTTTGGTCGAGGGTGAATCATTATTTAGCCAAAACTTTCTTTAAAATGTTTTTTCAGTGACCTTTCACTTTTGTATTGTTTATTACACTTGAAGCAGTTCATGATGTATTTTGGGTTAGAAAGATGCACACTGAATGTTTTCTTTGGAGGTTTATAATTTAAGATAGCTGATTTTTGCGTTACCCAAGAACACCACGGGAAGCCAGCACATTGTCAAGAATGATAAAAAATAAAAGAAAGGGTTCAAAGGTTGACTTTAAAATGTATATTTTTTTAAATTGTCTTTAAGTTTAAATAAATGTTTTAAATCGACAAGCCTAGTATTAACTTCATCAACAAAATTGTTAATTTTATTGTTTATGATAATTGCGCCCCGGTTTTTACCAACATTAATAACAGCGTGAAAAATAAAAATGTTTATACTGTTTTTACTTTGCATTGATGTTCAGATTTAAATGTTGCACAGTATTAGTGGATGAGTTGAATCTGGTTACATTGCTCTGTCTGATACGTCCACTAGTGCATGGTACATCGAAATCAAGCACTATAACCCGGTTCTGTTCTTCAACATGCATGGCTTTATTCACTTTTAAAATGTCACTACTGTCCGGTTTGTGGTTAATATTAACAAGTGTTTGATTTATTGTAGTTAACGTAAGGCAATGGCAAACCAGCAAAGTATTTGCCTAGTAAACCGTTTTAATGGTGTAGTTTGGATTCCACGTTAAACTGTAGGTCCCGCATGTTTGTGTAGAACTATTATTGCACACCATAAACTTAAATTAAATAAACCAAACCTTGATTGATTTATTATTTCCCGTTTACTATCCGTAGAAATGTTTATTACCGACTCACTTCCGCACAAAGAACTGACAATTGAAATTACTTCAAACAATGTATTTTGATTAGGAGTTGAACAACGTTCAACCCTGTTTTTAAAATTACTATAAGTGCCCAAATCGGTGGTACCATCAATTGAAATTACTTTCAACGATGTATTTTGATTAGGAGTTAAACAACGTCAATGTCATTCATAATAATACTATCGACACTAAATGAATATTCCATTAATCCTTCTTTGGGTATGGCGTTGGCAGACGGAGTTATGGATTTTTCATCCATACACACATTCACTACACTTGGAAAATAAAGAATATATACAGTCAATATACTGGACACATTTTCTAACTCAGGCAAAGAGTTTGGCCCGAAAAAAAACTCACAAATTTGAGACGCACCATCTATCTCATCTTCGTTTAATTCGTAGTCACACTCTAAAAATTCATCTAACAGAATTTCCAACAATCTCTGTAAGAGAAATTTTTTAATTCTTTGCAAATTTATTTTGGTTTTGCAGTTTTACAGATAGGTAGTAAAATAATAAATTAAAAAAGTATTCGAATTTGGTTTTAATTGCCTGCAGTTTAGATTAACTTATGAAACACTACTTTGCCCCCTGTCCCTAATTCACAGCCCCCAACTCCCAACTTACAGCCTCTACATCCCACCGCCCCCGGACCAGGGGGCTTAGCCTCGTTTTGTTTGTAATGTTAACAAACGAATCAGTTATGAAATTGTGGAAATTGTTACGGCTGGTAAAAGATCTTCTAGAGAAATTTAAGAGGCAACAATTTTTGACGATTTACAACAATTTAATTTGGAATTTGGTAAATATGAATGGTGATAGTTTACAAAACACTGAGGCGTTAATGATATCATTAATGCAAACAAAAATGCATATGAAATAAAGAAACTTTTATATATTTTTTCTGATTTATTGGAGCAAGATGTTAAAAAGCCTAAATTATCTATCAATATAAATGAAATTTAATAAGTAAATAAAACAACTTCTATGTTTTTACCATTAATTTATTTTTGTAAAATTATATATGGTAAAAACATAGTAGTTGTTTTATTTATTTATTAAATATAGAGTACCACATAGTAACCGTCGCAACCATCTTGATGTACATATAAAATTATTTCTGAAGCAATTGGTAATTTTGTTTTAATAAATTTGTTACTACACAACCTTTTTTATCTTGATTTTTTTATACGTATGGTGACCTTGACTTTAAGCTGCGCATCTGCACTTGTTCAGTCATCAACTTTATTTTCCCCACTACTTAGAAAAACGGTGGGGGACTGATATAGTATAAATGCTTCCACTATCTATATGCAGTTTGTCCGCAAACAGTGTGTTAAGCAAGTGCTAAAGTTAGAAGTTAATAAAACAAGTATGCCGTGCGTTGATAAAACCCCCGAGTTCAAAGCGGAGATTAGATATCTCCTGAATTATTTGGTTGCAAAAATTACTTTATGTGAAGAGGAATTGAGGCTTATTCCAGAACTTACCAACGATGTAAGTATATTTTATTGGGTTTCAAGATTTTTTAATTTAGTAAAAAAACAAAATTCGCCAATAGGGCTTTACTATATTTATTTATAAAAACATTTAAAAAATAGGTAGACGTTTCGACACACTACTGTTGTCGGCACTACAATAGATATATTTTTTTATTAAAACTTATGAAACAGGAAGAAAAACATAAAATAATCAAAACATTTTTTAAAAAATGGGTGAATAAAAAATTAAATTAAAAAAAAATAACTTATAAAGAAATATAAAA